>VMRO01000049.1:0-1266560 GCA_007655245.1 Phytophthora citricola
AGGCCTAGGCCTAGGCCTAGGCCTAGGCCTAGGCCTAGGCCTGGGCCTAGGCCTGGGCCTGGGCCTGGGCCTGGGCCTGGGCCTGGGCCTAGGCCTAGGCCTAGGCCTAGGCCTAGGCCTAGGCCTGGGCCTGGGCCTGGGCCTGGGCCTGGGCCTGGGCCTGGGCCTGGGCCCTGGGCCTGGGCCTGGGCCTGGGCCTGGGCCTGGGCCTGGGCCTGGGCCTGGGCCTGGGCCTGGGCCTGGGCCTGGGCCTGGGCCTGGGCCTGGGCCTGGGCCTGGGCCTGGGCCTGGGCCTGGGCCTGGGCCTGGGCCTGGGCCTGGGCCTGGGCCTGGGCCTGGGCCTGGGCCTGGGCCTGGGCCTGGGCCTGGGCCTGGGCCTGGGCCTGGGCCTGGGCCTGGGCCTGGGCCTGGGCCTAAACCCTGGGCCCTGGGCCTGGGCCTAAACCCTAAACCCTAAACCCTAAACCCTAAACCCTAAACCCTAAACCCTAAACCCCTACTCGGACCCGAGAGAAGCGACAAACGGTGAATGCCACTACGACGTCGGAGCTTGTGTCCAACGTAGGAACTAATTGCGGAACGCTCAAGTTCCGGTGGGCCCGAACACGAGAACCCAGCAATGTGTGGCAGTCAGTGCGCGTTGCGAGCGATTGAACTGCAGCAGGATCCCGTACTCCCGTGGACAAGGGACCTGCAATATGTGTGGTCTGCTCGATCATTTATCAATGGAGTGTATCTTGCCTTGGACCCCAAGGAAGGGTGGTAACCGGTCTTCACGAAGTCAACCCCAGGGGAATGGTAGAACGCTGACGTGCGCGCTGTGTGCCTCGCAGGAAGACCTAATGGCTAAGTGCCCTATGGTGGACCTACACAAATGCCTTATCCAGGGAGCGACAGGGCCTGCGACTGCGAGCCAGCCTAAGCAATGAAGACGGCGGGAGAAAGGGGAAGGAGATGTCGCACCTTCTTCTTGCCAGCAAGGCAGCGTAAAGAAACAAGGCGTGGAACGAACTCCTCAGGTTGGAGAACTACACCCTATTCCTAGTGAAAGTGGCGGAACGGTGCAGGGCGAGAGTTGTGACGTTTTGGCCGCAAAGGGAACGACTGACAAATGTGAGAATGTGGGTGAGGACCAAGTTGAGGAACCCACCGAATCGACGAAAACTATGAGCTACGTGGGGAAGTGGACGCCGTGGCTACGGTTAACATGGGCTTAAAGGACGGTTGTGAGGAGGCTAAGCCAACCATCACTCTGACAGTCACGACTGGGAATGTCGCACGAAGGCGGTCTCGTCCGAAGAAAGAAAGAAGATGAAGAAGAAGGTCCGGATAGATCCTAGTGAAGGGGCCGATGCGGGTGTTCCCGAGCATAGAGGAGGATATGGGGCTGGACCACATGGAGCCCTAGGTGAAGTGAAAGATGACTCTGCCGGGAACAGAGATACTGAGACAGTGGGTTTTGCTGAAAACTACGTGATGGGTGCTATTGGAACAGAAGGAGCCATGGAACGCTCCCACTTGGTTCCCGCGGGGGGGGTGCTATGGAAAGCACCCTCATGGATGAAGCGACGATGAGCGAAAGGGAGAGCAAGATGCCCTCCGAGGAACGTTTGACCTTAGACTTGTTAGCGCTTGGGTGAAGACGCTGAGAGTGCTCGGATGGGGCGATTTTCAACTGTAGCAACTGTCGAGAAGAAGAGTGGAGTGGATTCGCTCGAAGAGACGGAGAACGGAGAAACGGTTCCGGCTAAGGACTCCAAGGGTGAAGGACTAGCTGGGTGCCATGGGTGCTTGTTCACTAACCAAGATCTGGATATGCTGGAAAACGGTGAATATGAGCTCGTGAGGGATGATCCCGAGTAGTGTGATAAGGAGTTGAAAGACTGGTTGTTTACGTTAGACGAGGTGGGACTACATAGGCGAATGAAGAAGATCGCCAAGGAATGGAAGGAGCTTGACCATGGAGAGATGAGCAAGGTACTAGGCATCCCTCTGGAGACGCTGGAACGGACTAGATAGGTATCTAGAGGCGCTCTCTCCACTCGTGAGTACTGGTTGGAATGGTACGGGTGGTGTCTTGTGAAGGCACATCGGGAGTCAAGTTGCGTAGGGCAGCATTGAGCTGCTCATATGACGGAAAACTACATTGGTCATTGACTTGCGACTGAGCGTGTGGAGTCAAATTTCCCAAAGCCGAAGCAAGCTTTTAGTAGGACGGGAATCGGTTCTGATCGTCTTCAGCGCTAGCGAGGTCCCTAAACGCAGTTTCCAATTGTTATTAAGAAAGAAAGACTTGCTCATCCGCCTCCCAACGTGGTTGGGAGGCCGGATGAGCACTGCTGCGGCAATTTGGTCATACGAAGGTACAGGCCTGGGTGGCTGAAGAGGGGCCTCGTGGTGAAGAAGGAGCCTTCGAGCCGCCGCGGAGGCCTCCACACGGTTTTCGGCACGACGACGTTGGACCAAGCGTCGAACCCGCATAAGCGCAGTCTCGGCTTAGTCAGGATAAGCAAACTGGCGGGAAAGCACGGTTAGCTTCGCTTGGGTTAACCTAACACGGGGCTGCTCTGGCTCCGGCATGGTGGTTATCAAGAACACAGTGTACTTGACGGCGCTGAAGGCGCGAGCGTGCTGGAGGTGGTTAGCCATACGGCGAGAGCGACGACGAGGATCTTCGTAGTCGTGTACTTGGCGCTTAAAGCCGCCCACTGGTCTTGACTGTTACTTGGCATCTTCAAAGCAAATTGCAAAGTGAGGTGAATTCACACGCTAGCTCAATTGACAACCCGCCACCGCCGTGAAATCAGTACAGCTAACCGCCAGGCTGACATGGCCTCGTCATCCAAGTAGGTTTGGGTATGCAACCTTGAAATTTGCACGTTCAACGTACCACACTTTATAATATTTCGAATGAGCGCTTTAGGATTAAATTGTAAATCATTTTAGTCTCGCCGTAAAAGTGCTAAAACCACTCTATTACGCTAATCCTCATTACAATTATAAAACAAACTTAAAAAAACTGTTTTTTGTAAAAACGGTTTAGGTGTTAAAACTATAAAAGGTGAAACGAATTATTCTTCGGTCAAATCAACGACGCTGTCGTTGCCGGAGCTGAAGCCGGAGGAGGATCCAGAGTCGGAGTCGCTGAATGTTTCCACAAACCATGGCTCGTCATTGTCACGGTCGTCGGACGTGTTGTCGTCGACATCCTCTTCATCCTCACTATCCCAGCAGAACATCTCAATGTTCGACAGACGACGATGCCGCTTGTCGATCATCTTGTTCGCATCCTTGAGAGCCGCAAGTAGACGGTCGATTTCGACAGAGACGTCGTTGTTGAGGGCCGTGATGTTGTTGATTCCACCTAAACGATGGCTCGCAGCAGCCGTGGTACTATGCAGGGGCGTTCTCCCTCGTTGATGTCGCTGTCGCGGTTGCTTGTCACCATTGGGGAAAATAAAAAGTGAAAGACGAAAAGCTCCTAGGATTTTGAGTAGCCGATAATGGCCCAAAGAAGCGTTCTATTTTTTTCCTGTTGAATTATGCATATAAGTTGAATCTGGTCATTTGAAGAATGGGCGGCTTCCAAAAACCCACTAAACCGGTTTTATCGGGACGGTTAGGGCATATCAAGCGTACGAGTTAACTCTTGATAAAAACGGAATTCTTTGGTTGACCAAAAGAGCTCTGAACAAACAATTCAGTTTAATCGCATTTGTAGAGATATCGCGCTGCGCTTCGATCTTTCAAAGAGCAACTGCATAAAACAGCATATACCAAAATGTATGGGATAACTTCAAGAACCCTGTATGGGAAACTAACGTTCGAATTTGGCTTTGTGTGGATCTTCAAAGGTTGCAGGGTTTTCGCGCGCACTTTTGTTTCGCGCCTTCACCTCCCGCTTGATGCTTGAACTGCAAGCTCATTCTCAAACATTTTCCGCTCCTCTCAAGTCTCTGTCGCCCCTAAACTTCTTCGGTGAAACGACCATTCGACTACCTGCGGTAGCGACAGCACCGAGGCCGAGCGCCATAAGACGAACGCAATGACTTCAACTACCAAACCAGCCAGACGAGGTGGGCGTGTGGTGTTAACGGGGTCGATGCAGGCGACATCGCTCTCCGATTTCGCGTACGCACTAACGGTCGACAGTCGTCCTTCGCTGAAATCCTCCGCCAAGTCCTCAGCCAAGACCTCCACAAAGCGTACCGCCAAGTCCACCGCCAAGTCCCCCGCCAAGTCCTATGCTAAGGCTTCCGCCAAGTCCTCCACTACGTCACCTATGTCTGCGTCTCTGGTTCACGAGGATCAAAGCGCCTCGGAGACATGCTCTATCGCCTCCACAATTAGTATGTGGCTATCGGATACTGAATCGGACACCTCGACGCAGCCACAGTGGTCTCCGCCCCCACGTGCGGGCTCCGACACCTCGACGCAGCCACTCTGGTCTCCGCCCCCACGTGCAGGCTCCGAAACCTCGTATCCGCCTCCACAACCAGACTCACCGCGCGTACAGCCGGCTCGAGCGGCAAAAGAGGTCGCAATAATCGATGCCAGCGTGGATTCTGACATTACTATCTCCCAAACCTCCTTTGCGTCACTGGAAAACGGGAAGCCTTCACCCGCAGCGTCTCCTTCGCCGGACATTCCGGGCGCTGCATGCAGCTCACCAGGGTTTGAAGTCATCGAGGTGGAAGGCAAGAGGATCGTGCCGAAAGACTGGGAGCTGGCAAGTTGGCCTAGCCACGAGCAAGATAACAGGGACGACTGGACGTTCCCACCGGTTAGTGTTGGCCGACCATGTCGTTGCGAGAAGAACTGTACTGCAGATTCATGCCAGAATGCCCAGAATGGTCGATTCTGTTGCAAGTTCAATTGCTCTTTCGCGGGAATCTGCGGCAACGTCTTGCGTGAGAGCTCGCGTGTGGCGATCTGCAAGAACTCCTTTACTGGTGGCCTGAGGCTAGTAGCCACCCGAACTATTCCGAAGCTGTGAACCCTGATGTTGCAACTCCGCACCCAGTATCCGGATCAGAAATCCGGAGTGTCGGCAGTGGGGTTAGGGGTCAGAAAATATCGCCAGTAGGGGTAGGGTTACACCCATGTCGTACCCACCGGCTATCAAGACAGCCTCACGACCAGTTGCCACCGTCCAGCAGAACCCGGTCGCGAGCAATGGGACGAGTTCGCGGCGCGTGAAGACCGAGAGGAATTCCGTCGCTGCCGCGACTGCCGCGGGTACGCTGACGACTTCAGACAGCACCTGTCTGAAGACAAGGCTGATTCAGATGCGCGGGGACCCCAAGCGCGATCCGCCGCGTAACCCAGACGCTAGGCGACCAGAAGGAGGGCGAGACAAGTATCGCAAGGAGAAACGCCGAGGAGGAGCACCGGACCCTGATGGAGACTCTGAAGATTCAAGCTCACGACACGTCTTCTGAAGACTCGGAGCCAGGAGAGGTGATGAACCTGACCGCTGTGACTCAAGCCCCGGTCGGCACTACTTTACTGACTCTGAGACCTTTTTAAACTCGAACACCCTTGGAGAGTTTGATCCCAGAGCCACACTCCGGGAACGCGTTCACTGGTGGGAGAGGTTTGCAAATATGGCTTCACAAGGAGGCTTGACTACGAAGGCTCGGATCCAGGAACTCAAGTTGAAACTTCCCGTGTCCGCGCGTGACTAGTTCAATCAGCTTCCGAAGCGTGTGTCCCGTGATTGGAGAGAACTGTCTTCTGCGTTCAAGAAGCGTTATTGTAAGGCTTGTTCGTCGTATTCTGAGAGGTATTTCACTATGGAGATGATGAATTCAGAGACGCCTCTGGATTTTTTATCGCCTGAATTCCGCCGCCGGAAAAGCAGACGTGGATTTTCGAAAGTCGTCCAAGCGCCTGGAGAAACATGTTCTGAGATTCATTACCAAAATGAAGGATGTGCGTTTGAAAACGTCACAGCGAGGTCAGAGATTTCGGAGTATTGCGGACTTGGAATACGCTCTGGAGCAAGACGAGGATGTGTGGCGAACTAGTGACCAGGGAATGGCTGTTACCAAGCCTCGTGACTTCAGGGCCGACAACATTCCACGCGGACAGTTCAAGCCCAAGCGCCTAAACCGCGTTTACGTCGTGAGGGATGTGGATTCTGAGAATTCTGAAGATTCGGACTCTGAATATCATCGACGATCTCTGAATACCGATGAAAATTCCAGAGCCCAGACTGAAGATTCCAGAGCTCACTTCAGAGCCTTACCGTGATGAAGTCACTGCGCCGATTGCCTCGAGCACTGCAACCGCTGTTCTTGCTTCTGTAACTGCGGATTGGACTCAGACTCTGACGAATGAAGTATATCGCGTGATGGATAACATGGGATGGCGTCCGCCACCCCAGTCTCCAACAGGATCGTCGGGTCAAGGCTTCCACCAGGTGCGTCGTGACAACACTGGGTATTGGAATAAGTTCTGTGAGAAGTGCCACCGCTCTGGACATTCTTAAGAAGATTGCTGGAAGGATGTGATATGTGACCGATGTCTGGAAAAGGGACACCCGACCCTGATGTGCCGAGTGCCGCCGTGTGAAATCTGTAGAAAAGTGCACCTTGGAAAACCCTGTGAAAACCTGAAGACCCTGGAAACCCTTATGAAAATGGCTCGCCAAGGTACACTGAAGGACATGCCGGACCACCTCCTGGGTGATGAGGCAGACTCTGGGAAACAGTCAAACCAATAAGCCCGTCGGATGGGGATCCGAAACGCGCCGGGCTAGGTAAGACCCCAGAGTTATGTGTTCTAGTGTATGTAGGAATGCAGCTGAAAAGCGCGACCCAAGATAACCACCAACAATGCATGACTGCTTAAACTCAAGAATCAGCCACAACTTCAGAGTTCCCAAATCTGGGAACCAAGTTTCCAGAAACTCTGAACAGTGCCGACTGGAATTCAGATGATACAGTCCAGTTTCGTTTGAAAGATGGTGAGTGCTATGGCTGGTGGGAGGATCATTATCCTGATCACACGAAGCGGGATGTGGTGATGGTGCACGGAGCTGTTAATGATCATCGGACCAAGATACTTCTGGATACCGGTGCGACCGTGAATATTCTGAGTTACGACTTTGCGCATAAGATCGGACTCAGACTTAAGTCGCACAAGCAAACCAAGGTGTCCGGAATGGGTGGTGTCCGACGTATATCGGCGCAAGTGCAGAGATCAAGCTGACTCTCGGACCGAGAGTGGTGTATATCGTGGATGTCTGGGTTGCGAATATCGGTGAAGGGATTGATATGCTTCTGGGAATGGGCTTCATGTTTGCGGCTGGTCTGAGAATCAGCGTTCGTGAAGGATTGGTGTCAATGCCAGACGAAGTGGTGGTGATGATGAGTAACTGGGAACCTGGTGATCATATTGGAAGAAATCGGGCTGTCCGTCCAAACGAAAGCATGCTTCTGCGTCCAGGTGAGGAATTCATTGTCAGAATTGACTATGGTGCAATTAGTGTAACTTAGATAAATTAAACTTATTCGGGTAAGTCTAGATCAAACTAAATCAACCAATTTGCAAAAATACTGTAAAATGAGAACTGTTATTGAATTTAGCAAAGCCAATTCTCGAACCTAAATCGGTTTATCTATTTCTAAAGGGTCTGTCAACGTTCGGTTGGAAGAATCTCTACCCTTATGTATCGCACTAATTGGTAGAAATTCATAAGTTTATACCTATAACATGCATCATCGAGGTGGCCCGCCCACGTAGCTATTGGTGTGTTCCACACACCAATGCCGGAGGTCTCTTTCAAACCTCTTGCGTTGTATTAACTGTTAGAGTTACAAGTGGTTACTACATGTACCACTTGATGTGTAACCCGCTACCCATTAGCACCGACAGCGACGACAACGAAGTGGTTGCCCTGACTTACGATAGTGGTTAAGAGGCAACTACTTAGTTGACTAATACATAGTCAATGGCATTTGCTTCTGCGGCATTTGTATTGTTTTAATCTTTTGTAATGTTTTATCACTTTCTTATGTTGTCACATGTTTTATGCTGAACAAAATTATACGTAAACGTAAACCTTCGCTTTACGTAAACTGTTTAATGATGACTTTTATTATACGTAAACACCTTAAGCTTAGTATGTATGTCCTTGGGTATCTAGAGGCTCTTCGCGACGTTGATCTGCGGTTTCTCACTTCGCAATTTCGTTCGAAGGTGCCAATCAGCAGTCAAGACCAGTGAGCCGCGCTAGAAGCCAGATACGCCACGCCCCCAGACCCCGGAGATCGCCGGGTGAGAGCTCGATGCAAAATGAACCGTGCCCAAGCGCGTACGCGTCAGTAGGCATGCTAACTACGCTATCGTGTTGAAGCCCAAAAGCTGCAGCGAATCTCTGGGATTTTCCCTTTGAGCTCACATCGATTTGGGCCAATCCCGTCTTCGCTTCCGATGGCCTCTGCCCGCCGCCACTCAGCCCTTGTCAGAAAATGTTGTCACCGCTGCTTCCAGTACTGCCTCGTGCTAGTGTACTCACCTGTCGTCGCTGTCGCCGTCGCTGTCGGTCTTGCGGAGTACTGCTACCTGTCGTCGCAGCTCTTCGTCGCCGTCGCTGTTGTTCTTCGTGTTCTGCTGCTGCCAAGCCGTAGCTACCGTTGCTCATGTGTCGCTGTAGTCAGAAAGCGTCTGAAGTCTTTGGCGGAAGGCCCAATCAAGCTACGTAACTAGAGCTTGTGCGCTAAGTTTTTCCTGAAAGGTATTGACTGGTTTGCTCCAACGACATTGTAGTGTGATGCACTAACCAGAATGCAAAGGTGAACTGATGTGAATACACGTAAAGTTTCTATCCACACGAAGCAGAAACGAGCATACTTTGTAGGCTGCACCCCACTGTGTCGGGGAATTGACGTATCTGTTGCTTATGTGTCAATAGACGCTAGAGACGTTGCAACCGCATTTCACCCTCAACGTACGCATTGGCCATGACAGCTACTTTACGCGAAAACCAACAGCGACTGCAGCACGGCGAGATGAAGCGCTAAGGCATTTCAGTGGACCAAATCGTAGATCGGCAGCCGTAGAAGCGTCGTCTTTGAGACGGACATAGCTTGTCTCAAAACGTGCATTATCAGGCACCAGATGACTGGAAGGCGAGTACGTCGGTTCTGTCGGGCCGGCCGCGTGCGTGACGAACGCGAGCGCTACATCTGTCATGTAGGTCGATAGGTCAGAGACGCCAGGAAAAATTTCTTTATGTCCCTGACTTTTTATCGTATTAGACGTGGAGTGGCCCGTGCAGACCCAAATGTCGGTGGCTTGGTTTCTCCAGTCGTAGATGGCAGAGCGGTCAATGTTGATTTTCCTGGAGGCACGGTTAACGCCAATACGCCCCGCCAACGTTAACGTCACCCGCTTCTGCTTGATTGCATAGCTTCGCTAGACGCGTCATTCCCGAAATGGGTGGATAATTAGCCTCTTGGTTGCGAGGTTTTAGCTGCTAGCCATTCGTTGTGCTGTAAAATATTGTTGGTCAAAATATTGTCTACAGGCAACATTATTCGCTTAAATATGTTTGTTTATTTTGTTTTTAGGAAAAGAAATACCACTGTCAAAAGTCGGATTGTTTGTCTGTCAGATATATCCCTCGCTGTCTGTAAACTACACGATGCCTAGCCGAGTCAGGGCAGTTTTCTGTGGCGCAGAAAAGGAGATGTCACGATCAGGAAACAGCGTGAAATCTCGGAGATGAACCAGACAGTCTTGCCAGGTAGCTGACTGAGTGTAGAAGGCATACGATTCCACGATCCCGTTGATTTCAAGCTCACTGGACAGGGGCTTGGCGGGAACTCACATGTTAGTGCACTTTTTGCATCCACCGGGCCAGCGTCTCGAGGCTGCTGTAGCATCTTGACAACCAGTACGTTTGGCACCTGCCCAGGCTGAACTTAGTGTCGCTACGCAACCCTCCCATTGATGAGGACGCCATCGCTGGACAGCTTCGACTTAACAACCGTCGCTGCGCTCAGCGCCGCTTGGAAAATCGCGCCGCAGCCCGCCGTTTGGAGCTCGTAGACGATGAGGCCGGTATGAATGAAGATGTCTGCTCCGGCGGTAGGTCCATGGATCGAGGTCAACCGCAGCGAGAATGTCTGCTTGCACAGTAATTAAAAAGGCCATTACTGTTGGATGTGAACCCTACATGTCTTCATTGATCTTCCGATGTACCCCCTCCCCAGAAAGCAGCGAAAAGCAGGCACCACGATGGCCCATTAGTATGCGACCGCCGTAGATAGAAACGGGCTTGACACTGCGAATGACAACAAGTTTAGTGCAGCGAGTAGCGTCTTCAGCAGCGACGCAGACTCGGAGCCCCGACCACCCCTGAGGCGCCCGCCTTTCGAGTCAAAGTCCAAGCCGGAGAGGGCAAGAAAGCGCCCACCTCACCTGCGTCATGGTCAGGAAAAACGACGTAAGACGAATCATGACAGAGAAACCTCATCAACATCGACATGCCGTCGCAAGCATTCCGAATCGAGTGGTTCGGAGGCGTCGGTGTCACTCGCTCAAACAGCAAACGCGACTAGAGGTACCAAAGACGGCGGATCCATTGTAGCCCTGGATGAAGCAGTCGCGGTACCAGGGGTGAACGTGCGAGTATTTGAAAACTGGGATGCCCTGGACGAGTATTTGAAGTCCTACAGCAAGAGCACATACCAGGTATGGAGCTTTGTCTGTGATTGTGGCACATTCCAGGACTGTGGATAGCCACAGGTTGGTTTGCTGTCATACACTGGGGTATTTACGCTATATCTGCTTTTTACTAATTTAGGTGAGGACCACGACTCCTGTACATGTACGAAACAAACGATTGCACAAGAACCACTCCGTGTACGCGAAGATTCCGGATCATCTTAGGTTATACAACAGGACATACGTCTGCACACATGCTGGTACCCTTCGTTCAAGTACTGGTCGAGAAACGAGGCCTAATCAATGTTCGAGACGAATGGGGTGCGGTGCTCGGCGCGATACGTTTTCCATTTTTGTTGTTGTTGTAAATTATACTACTAACCATATTCTATATAGATTAATGCATGCGTTCGAGATGGAGGTGACGACTGGGAGGCTGTCGTAACGAAGCAGAACGCGAGCCGCAACCATGAGGTTAGTGATGAGGCGTACCAGACGTACCATGAGGCGCACTAAATGTCAGACGACGAAGTTTAGGGTACCGTGCAGACGCTTCACCGCGCGGGGGCAAACAGAAAGTGGATTCTGGAGTACATCACGGGTAATACGATCGTCTAGCCTACCATGCAAGTTGTTCATAACCTCGTGGACCAGCTGAAGGTAGAGAACTATGCGTTCCCTACAATTGAAGAGCGCATTCAAACGATACTTTAGGACTTTGGTGACAAAAGGGAAATTCGATTCGCGTCTACGCAAATGAAGAGGTATGGTGTACTTGGAAATGCGTACTGATCTTATGGTCTGATTTTTCGTGGGCTTTATTTGTATGACTAGCATATCATCGAGTGTATCACCATTCAATCCGCTCACATGAGATGTATGTTCGAACATTTTCCCGAGATGCTCCTTATCGACGCTACCCACGACACCAACGCATCCAACTACAAGCTTTTTAGCTTCATGATCCACAATGTCATGGGGAAGGGGCAGCATGTGCAGGTTCGTTTTACATTTCTAGACGGGGTGTAATTCCTACTGTGCAGTCGTGATACTAACACTTTAAACGGTGATTCATTCTCATTATAGCACTCTAACTGGAAAATGAGCGGAAAGAAACTCTGCGGATTGCGGGCTGGCAATTTAAGGAGGATTGTCCAAGTTGGGACTCTGTGGCAGTCATAATGACCGACAAGGACTTTACCGAGATGGCAGTGTTGCAGGAAGAGTTCCCCAGTGCACGGATCCTTCTTTGCCACTTCCATGTGGTGAAGTATCTACAAGAAGAGGTATCGAAGGAGAAATACAACATGGATGCATGGACGAAAAGAGAGATGAAGCTCCTGGTCCTGCAACTGGCGAGCGCTCCGACCGAAATAGCGTATAACAACGAGAAGAAAGCGATGGAAATTATTCTACGAGATGGGGACAAACGGTGCATGTGGTTTGACTACTTCGACGGAAACAGGACGAACTGTAAGGAGAGGTGGAGCTCTGTCTATCGGGGAACGTCCACACATGGGAAACCAGACAAATAACAGGTAAATGCGATACCCGTGTAAATACAGCCACAAATTTAGGTAATTTCTTATGTACATTTGAATGTTTAGACTGGAGTCAAATTGGCAGAATCTCAAAACTCTTTTGGACCAATCTACAATTCTCGACGACTGCGTGGTGGCTATTCTGTTTTGGCAAACTGTGAATGAGTGAATGTGGGTGAGAAGTATTAATCGTATTGGAGTGTACACGAATGCCGAGTACGACAAGGAGATGAACCAGTTATTGAATATCGTGTCACGTCACGCGGTAGAACTTGTCAAGCAGCAGTATCACTTCGCGCTGCTCTCGACAACTGAGTATCGGTACTATCCGTTGGGGTCCTACGTTGTGATGAAATTCTCAAGCGGCAAAGACGACGACTTTCCTGATGAGTACATGGTGAACCCAGAGGATTGGTCGTGCTCGTGTATCTTTCGAGTCACACGTTTGCTGTGACACATTATCTACTACCGGAAAGCGACAGGTTGTAGCCATTTGGTATCATTCATCCGCGCTGGCTTGTGAAAAAATACCGGAAGCTGAAACGAGTGGAGATCCCTGAGGACGAGGCTGTACCTTACGAAGACCGATCTCTTCCTCGTATGCCTGCTCGAGTGAAAACTCAGAATGAAAAGTTTAAAGAGTTGTTCGGGGTGGGAAGACAGATTGCTGATGCTGGAAGCCGCTGGGGCTCTGCTGTTCACGAAACACTTACAGGCTCGCTGCTGAAGTTTTATAATGGGGTGAAGACCGGTCGCTGCCCAGTTGTGACGATTGAAGATGCAGCGTCACCAAGTAATAGCGATCATGCGCCGAAATCACGAGCACAACCAGCGTCCCTGACAGAGACACAGGCTGGTGCGTCTGAGCCGGATAGCCAACTAGATAATGGAGTCAATGCTGGGACTGAGACGCAATCTGAGACTGTGTTGGCTCGCCGCGAGAGCGAACTCGCAATTCCGGGTGATGGAGAAGCTGAAAGTGTGTTATCTCCAAACGGGTAAGCTGTCTACGCCTTTATTGATGATTTCGACAGTGATAGTTTGAACCCGAATGGCAGTGAGGGTATGCTGAAGAATGAGGACATGTTCAGATCGGCGGACAAAACTGTGCTGGAGACTGGGGAGCCACGAACTGTGGCAAAGACTGTGTCGAGATTACAAAGTGTTTATGGCCTTGAAGATGTCTCTGAGTGGCAATCGAAGAGGGTACGGCGATATTGGCTCCAACCAGACTAAGCATAGAACACGGAGCGTGGAGCCGCAAATTTAATACTAAAGTTTGTATGTAATAAAATTAAGAAAATGAGCTAGTGAGATTAGGGTTAAAGAGCGTATAGTGACATAAGGCGCACTGTCATTGGTGGAAATGAATTTTCGAGTGTCCCTCTCAAAACCTCCCTAATGGAATCTATTATGATGTTTGGTAGTGCGGTTATCGGAGGCTCTCTCCGCGAGCTTGACTGCCCCCAACTACAACGTCATGACATTTTCAGACACCGATGACAATGCGTCGGTTGGCTCGGGTTCGACCCGATGAAGACCAAGACCACCCAATAAACAGCGCCAATACTATGAATGCATTGCAGAAAGATATCCAACTGCTCGGAAAACAGCTGGTTTACCTGAACATGGTTCAACAGCAGCGTGAAACGGCCTCTGCAAGCGAAAATTTACGCCTATGATCAACCTTATCCAGGACGGGGTGGCGCCCGCGAGATATTGCTCATTGCGGGACAAAAGCAATACGTGAACAGGACATTGCGCCGGCATTGCAGTATCGCTCTGACAATTCACAGAAACGGGAAATTCAATTGATATCTGGCAGAATTTTCAGTGATAGGAAAATATACGTCTCAAAAATGAAAATTAATGAACACCTAGCAGCTAATCCAGTGCGTATTGAGCTATAATATAGTTCAATATGAAACTATCAAAGAATCCCAACTCTTTAAAATCACAACGTGTCTGTCCGTCCATGGTCCGCGCACCCTGCCACAAAGTTTTCATTGGATAAAATTACTCAAAGTACGATTATTGTTTTCCGACTCTTTTCAATGCGCGAAAAGAGCGCCAAGGACGACAGGGCAGCAAGGGCAGCGAAGGCGGCGGCGGCAGCGTCGACGACAAGGACGCATGTATGTGTGTGTTATATCAATATTACGTACTTTAAAATGCTTCGCCACCCCTCTCGCTCCTCGGAGCCCGACGCTGAGGCGCCCATGCTGACCGCAAGCAGTATGGGAAGTCTCATACCCAATCCGGGGTAAGGCGCTTAGCCGGGCTGTCCGCCACTCCCCGGACTTAGTCGTCGGTACCAATGGTTGGGACCAGGCACATGTGGTGGTAACACCTATTGCGTCTCTGTGTCCGTGGCGGAGCACAGTGCGACTACAAAATACTTTGATTTTGAGAACGTCTGGCAGTCAAAGGTTACTGCGTCCATATGATTGGCCAAGCCCACACCTTCACACAGGCCGACACCACTGTGGGAGCATTTTATCTTCGCCGTATCTTTCAAAAGCGCATCACACTGGCGCAAGCGCCCCTCACTTCCAGATTCCCTTCGCAGTGAAGTTCACTTCCAGGCTGGAAGTTTCAGCAGCCAAGATGGAGAAGAAGCAGAGCTCCAAGAGGAGAGTACCTGTGGAACTTGAGAGTACTGTGAAGCGCAGACGTCTGACGCGGTCTCAAGATGTGGAACTCGGCGGATCTCCAAAACGTAAGATTTCAATTGCCTTTCGACATGAACCTGTATTTTAACGTGTAGACTGGTTTACTTTAGATGACGGCATGGCGTTCAGGGATATTTGGCGTGCCCTCCGGAGTGATGGCTGGTCATTCGAATGGCCGCCGCTGCGCAGTTTGGACACCCGCTTCCGCTACATCCCACGCAAAGGCAGACTTGAAGGCCAAGAGGGCACATACAACTTTGTAGGTGAGCAGGCAGTTGTTGCGTGCTTTGTCAGCAAGGTGCAAGCAAGTAAATCAGACCACATCGACGAAGGTGCTGGAGCACGGACTGTTCCTTCATCTACTTCACAGTACATCTCTCCAGATGAGAACGGAGGAGGTGGTAACCAAGCGAGTATGGATGATGGAGCTAACGGTAAGCCCGCAGTAGCCACGGAGCAAGACAACCAAGTCGGTGCAGTGAATACCAATTGTGAACAGATCGCGGGGCCTGCTGCTCCAGTATATATTCGTGGCGTTGATACGCAGAGCCAATTCTGCGATCCAGTGGAGATTGAAATTAGTGATGCAGAAGGAGAACCCGAAGTGCCGGAGGTGACTGATTCTAGGGTACAAGAAGCGGACGCTATACGTTATGTTGATGAGGAGGAGAAGCGCGCTGAGTGCGATGCTCAAGTCGGTACACAATACCTACATTACCGATGCCAGAGCTCGGTACGCTTGGGGCAAAACGATGGTCGTCTGGGGATCGTGAGAAAAACTGCCAGTGACCAAGCTCGTAGCCGTAGACAGCTGGAAGACGATCGTAATCCAGAAGCTATTCCCAATGGTAGTGAACAACGTTCGGATACTGGTTTTCAAGTACGTCCACCTGGCGTTCGACACAGGAAGGGTCTGGAAGGCGCAGCCGAGACCGCATCGCAGGTCAATGCCAGTCGTGGACACGGAAGAGGTCACGGTTTTGGGTCCGAATATGAGCGAGATAGCGGCATAATTAGTGGTCATGGGCGCGGTTGCAGTGTAGACAATGGAGAAGGGAACAGCGCTCCAACCGGTGATGGCGCTCCTCTAGGAGGACGTGGCCACATTTGTGGACGTGCCAACTGCACAGCTTGTGGTCGCGGACGAGGTAGCAGTGGGCATACAGGCGAACACCGGGTTGGTGACATCGGAGCCTCTGTTGCTGCCGCTTCTGGAGGCCGTGGCCGTAGCGGTAATAACACGTCGGGTCGTGGTAGGGAAATGGTACCAGACAGTGGTAATGATATCGCAGCACGCGAGTACAATGATTTGGAGTTTGATTATGGAGTGAACGAATTCGAGTCGCAGATACTGAGTCCACGCGGGGCAAGTTCGGCCCGTACGTCAGCGCCTTTAAACCCTGAAGCTTATGTTGGTCATCTCGTTGCGTACACACCTTCCAAATCAAAGTGTCTCGCGAAAGGAAGGGCACTGCAGCAGACTTTTGGGTCAGTAGGTAACGCTTACACTGCTGGACGGGTATGTCGTCGTGTGGTGCAAAGTCAAGCGGTTCTTTTCGAAATTCGGTGGTTGGACAGCATGTTTCAGAAGCATACTCACAATATTCCACTGGGTGTTCTACAGCAAGGATTGGACGACTACCGACTAATGGCACAGTCCTCAGCCAAACCCTCGTGGCAAGCCATGATTACAGCACAGGATGATCACGAAATTCCCGGTGATCTTGTTCTAGAAGAGCTAGCCGAATCCGATGAACCTCTTGTGGAGTTTGATGCGGAGCAGCCACTTCCAGCAACGTTTGCGGAGGTGGAGACCAAAAAAGCACGCGGTTCGACCCAAGGGTTCAAGTTGAAAGCCCCGAAGACTTGTTCAGACATTAAAATGGATCCACTAAAACCGCCGTGAGGCCTGAGTACACTCATCTATTCACTCATTCCGCATCGTCCACCTTTCTCGCCTACATTCCTGTGTACTTTTGGCAACAAGTCGTCAATGAAAGCAACGCATATGCAAGAATCAAAGGTGTGAACCTGGGGCACCCTGTCACTCTAGCGGAGCTCCTGAAATTCATCGGCATTTTGTTTTCATGGTAATAAACGATAAGGGCGAGTACTCCTATTACTGGGGACGTCAACCTGAAGATGCCATTTTGGGGAACCAAACCACGTCGTGGTTGGAGAACGTTATGTCGTTGAGACGTTTTAAACTAATCCGGAAGGTATTCTGCTTCA
Source organism: Phytophthora citricola (assembly GCA_007655245.1). Lineage (NCBI taxonomy): Eukaryota > Oomycota > Peronosporomycetes > Peronosporales > Peronosporaceae > Phytophthora > Phytophthora citricola. The sequence goes on from VMRO01000049.1 coordinate 17,123, forward strand.
GGGCTGCAGCGTCTACAATTCAACGTGATCCTGCGGCACATATCCGACCAATCTTGAATCTGCTGAAGTGCACTGGCCGAAATACGTCGAGCTCGGCCGAGACGTGTCGCTGGACGAATGCAGTGTTGCATGCCCCTCAAAGCATGGGCGGCATGTTATTGTATTCAACAAAACGAATCAACTGGAGAATATCACTTCCGACTATACGTGCTCTGCTGCGCTACAAATTGGATTGCAGTAAATTATCGGATCCACTGCAGAGGTACTACGGTCCAGAGGTCGCAAGTAGCAAATGATGGATGTCCAAAACCGACCAAACCTGTTGGTTACTGCCTTATAGACAACCAAAACCGATCCGTGGGATGTCCTCGGATAACCATGGCTATCCAGACAAATATTTTCGGTTAGCCGTGAATTCCTTAATTTTTTCGAAAGTTTTACATAAAATAATTGGGTATCCCAAAATTGACTGCATCCTGGTACAGAATGTCTGCATTCGATCTTGCTTACGCCCGACACCACTGCCTTATGACCTCTTGGCAGACCACAAACGAAGCCATGAACGGTGCGCTATTCAAGGAGATAACAACCGTGCCGTCCTCGGCGTGGAGATGATGATAAACTGAAAAGAAGTAGCAATAGGGAGAAGGCCGGTCATCCATGGCCGACCGTTAGTTTATTCCGGTTATCCATATCCGTCCGTGACTCGATGACTGGAATCTTTCGGTTAGCCACGAGTATCCGTGGTTACAGAAAAATTAACCGAACGGATACGGATAACCATTTGCGACCTCTGGTCATAGTATGGCCGATAGACTACAAGGTGTAGTTTATGATGAACAAGCACAAGAACTAGACCAAGAACTAGTTGCCCCCAACGTTTCCTCCATTCGAAAGCTCGTACTTGAAGTTGTCCGACCGATTTATGGTTCAAAAAATCGTAAATATGGATAACTACTACACGTCGGTACAGTTGCTACAAGCTCTGCACATAAAGGGCTCTACGCACGAGGAACGGTGAGGAGCATAAGCAAGCATTTCGCGAAACACACCTTTTGGATAAGGGTGAAGCCAATCGAGGTGACTATCGGCAGGGTGTCAATGTTACGCATAACATTACCGCAGCATCATGGTGTGATGGAAGTATAGTCCAGATTATTTCGAACGCTGATTCATCTTCTATTGGCACCGTGGAGCGTCGCGTCGAAGGAACTACACAATCTTTCCCAGCACCAGTTTGTGTGAAAGAGTACAATTCACGCATGCAGGAAGTTGACAGGCTGGACCAGATCCGTGGGCATTTTTCTATTTCAGACGGCCACTCGTACAAGAAGTGGCACCAAAATTAGCACTTGCCCTCATCGACATTGCTCGGGCCAATGCGTACCTCACACGACGCTTAGTGGTGGATATGTCGAAAGCCCGCGACCCTCACAGGGATTTTATCATCCAGCTCGCCACCGAGCTAATTTCAGGTGCATGGATGGATGCTCCAAGCGACGGGCGAATTGCGTTCGGTGATATCGGTCCCGTGCAACCCAGTTCAGCCCCAATGGCGGCCCTGACAACGACGTTACAGGCAACTATACCGGACGGAAGCCCTCAGAAACGCTGCATTGCTGTTCTTTCAAAGAAAGTACGTGGGGGCCGCAGTCGGAAGCGACGAGCATGCGTAATTTGCCGCTGGGAAGACAGATACGCTACCGAGAAAACCGACTAATGTGGGAAGCACAACGTCTGTCTATGCCGAGGCAGTTACTCCCAAGATGCGGCAGCGTATATGTGCCCTGATACTGACATGACTTGTTGGGAGAAGTTTCACCGCTACTACATTCCCAACGAATTATTCTCAGACAAAGGCAACATTTGAACGACTTCGGAGCTGTACAAAATGAAAGCAGCTATTGCACCGCCTGCTAATCGTAAGACAACTACCAAACGCTCTGCTGCACGATCCATCGTCAACGACTTCGATCACGCTTCCCAGCCAACAGTGAATCTCAGCACGCCCGGAGACAACAACTCTTCCCAGCCAACAGTGAATCTCAGCACGCCCGGAGACAACAACTCTGGATCTAGCTATGGCTCGGCTAGCGGAGCCTGATCTGAAACTGGGGACTCGCCGTCGTAAGCTATAAGCGTTCATTCACTCAGGAGGTAGAAGTACTGCCATATTGGGCAGATGGTGTAGTACGGTATGCCAGAAATCGAAAGTGCGTAAACTCATTCCGGACAGGGTCTTACGCGCTATTGAAGGTATAATAACAGCGTAGCATTCAATTCACCAATCGTACGTGCAGTATTTTACGTGAAGACGCCAGCATTGGCTCTCGTGCACGACGCGGTTTAGTGGTTTTCGTCTTGTGTACTTGCTGTATAGTGTGTGTACTCAACACTCGATTCTTTTCTAACCTCTTGATTGAGCAGTTTCGTTCCTAAAGACGCGTACATACAGTACCACAAGCTCAAGCAATTACCCAAATACTACCATTATTTACATGCAAATTATTTTCCACTCTACAGTTGTGAACGCATGATACACGTGAAGTAAAACAAGATTCATGCACTTACACTTTTCCTATTATAACTACAATCCTGCCTAATTGCGGCAGCATAGTGGCCCGTGCAGGGTTAGCGACTCCCTTTGGCGACAAGAGTAACCCGAGAGTCAAACGCGCTAGGAAGAACTAAGTGTGACGACAACTTCTAGCGTGACAGGAGATCAAACAAGGCAAACGTGTCGATAGTGGTGGCGACGTCGATTGTTCATGATAGTAGAATAGACGGATGCAACTGTCCACGGGCACCCATCGTGACGGGAGCGTTGAGAGTGGAGAGGGGCAGGAGAGTGGCAGGGGCGACAACCACAGCAGCGGTTGTAGTAGCTGTATCGAGCTTGACAACAGCATAGTGAAATGGTTCAAGCGTAAAAGGATGTCCCATCAAAGCAGCAGAGTAGGCCATAGCAGGAACGTCAAGCTCGACAGCAGGGTCAAAGAGCCGAGCGTGACGATATATTCACGGGCGGCAGCGTCGTCAAGCTGTCGGACGTCACAAGAGAGGCTCAGAGTGCGACGCGTAGCTTGAAGATCAAGCAAGGCAGGAGCTGCGACTGTGGCGAGCGTGTAGGGGCCCTGGACAATACGGAAGCGATGAATGTGGCAACGGTATCGAATGTTGGCGTTACGGAGGCGCCAAGCGTAGCAGCAGGGTCGCGCGTTGCGGTAGTGGAGGCCGTGGCGAGCATGACGGGGGCGCCGAACGTAGAACCAGGGTCGAGCGTAGTGGAGGCGGGGCGTCGAGAGTTGCGAAGGCGGCGGGGGCGCAGGCCCGGCTGTGCCGATTAGGCAAACGGTTCCACCATTTTAGCTAGTAGATCGGGGTGAGCTGGAGCCGGCAAAATGGGAAATGACAGATTATTTGAAACGCAGCACGCGATCTTTTGGCGCTCCATTGAACCTGCCAATCAGCGTTGTCATAAAGTGATTCCGACAATCAGGTTAATCCGTTTAGTTAATTCCACCAATCAATATCAACTTCAACCATGCCAACCAATCCCTGCTCGTAATTCTAGTGAAGCGAAGACACTGGGGAAATGTCAAACCTTGGAAATCTGGATCAAGTTTAGACTAACGTGAAAATTACTGCGGTTCGTGTGCCGGCTGCCGTCTGCTTTTGGCCGTGGCGTCCACAGCCGTGCTGTTGGCGTTGATAGTGGCGGCGACCGTGCTAATACTGTTGGAGAAGGTGATCGTGAGCGTGTCATTGGCGGTGGCCGCCACGACTGTACTGTTGGCAGTGGCTGCGATGCCGTTCTCCTCCATACGTCAGTCATGCTCGGCGCACCCACAATATCCGGCGTGGTTGCCATGATTGAATCTCCACAACTATTCGAGCTGGGACGTAGCAGCACGTATTCACACAGGCGGAAATGCTTGACACGTTTGGAACAGTTTCCTCGGCCGTTGTTGCTACGGAATATGCTACGCACTCCTTAGCCTTCGCTTCTTCGTCGAATTCGCCAGTCGTCTACAAACTCAAGTACACAGTCAGCTCTTTCGTTGGTTGGGAGCACAAAGCCATCGACGTGCAGATTCTACAAGCTGAAACTACCGGAGGTCAACTTCACTACGCCTCTGAATGGCGCCAAGGTCATTGTCGACAACCTCGTCAAGCCCGAGACGATATCGATCAAGAACGTCATTGTTTTTGTTTTTGGCTGGCGACAGCGCCGGTGCCGGTGCCGGTGCCGGTCTGGTACTGGAAATGCTGCTGAGACTCCGTTGAGTTCGACGGACGATGCCTTTGGCGCCGCTGTGCAACTGCCCGTATGCCAATCGGCCGACCGATGTGACCGATCCCGAGTTCTGCTTCATCCTCAAGTTATTTCTGCGTTTTGATACCCAAAAGGTATCTTCCTGGAAGGAGGGTACACAGACCCGCTGCTGTTTCGACATTCTGCACCAAACGTTGTTGCAACTGCCCAAGAACGCACGGGGCCATGGAGTTTGGGTGGGTGTGGACATCTACAGCCACACACCACATGTTTTCACACTCTTTCCTCACTTCATGATACCGCCGTCCGCCGACATCGCTCGTTTCATCACGAGGCGGTTGATGCCGCTCGAATACCTGAGCAATGTCCATGCGCAGCTCGAGTGTTCTGTATTTGTGGAATCTGCTACGCCTGAACCCATAAACAATATCTACATGTAGACACTACTGCTGGCAAAACTAGACATCGCGTTTATCCGTTGTGTCAGACTAATTGTTTCACAGAAAAGGAATGTTGAAATGTATTGACAGTTAAGACAATAGACACTCGCTAAGAAGTGTTTAAACGTATGTTTTGTCAGGAAAGTAGTCCTTTGCCAGGCAGGTGTCACAGCTACCCCAGTGAAACCTCTTGGGCTCAAGCGTATCGGGCGTCATTTCTCTCGGTTGTCCAACCAGCCACTTCGGAGAGCGATAGTACACGCACTTCTTGCATCCACAACGAAATGCTTTGTGCCGTCCGTCTTCAATCCGGTAGACCAGATCGTCTACAATCTCCATAACCTGTAGGAGATAGGCATGCCGGTTGTAGTCTTTTGGGCCCAATAGCCTCTCTCTGTCAACGTACTCGTCGACTTCTTCATCAGCGCCGAGCTTGCGTTCCAGTTCGTTGTCGAGGACTACCCGTTTCTTCTTCAGGAACTCATCGAGGTAAAGCATTCGGTATGTGGTATCTTCACGCGAAATCTGCAGCACAGCGAAGCATGAGAATTGTAGAACACTATACAATAATACTACATGTAGTACTACCTCGGAAATATCCAGTGACGTCTCCAACCAACGCATCAAGCACATAAATTCATGGTCTTGCTTCGAGGTGTCGGAAAACTCAGTGAAGTCAAAGATAGCCACGTAGAGGTCGTGCATCTGCTTTTCTGGTAGCGCAGCGACAAAATCGTCAATGAACCATAGAAGAAATCGTGCTCCTAACATTATCACGGAGTAAGAAACTGGATGCTTTAAACAAACAAAAATACAAGCAACGTGCTCGTTCATCAGCAGGCAAGTACACAGGGTACAGATTATCAAATTCAATCTTGCGGTCACAAGTGTAGAAGGATAGAGCCTATATGATAAAGAGCGTTAAACAATGACCTTAAGACTTTCAACACTAATCCTACCAGTTCGAGGGTTTCTCCCAGTGTCCTGTCAGCGTAGATGCTGCGTCCATCCGAAGTCTTTTACTTTTGTGGAGTCGAAATCTGGAATAGATTAATGCTATCAGTACAAAATGAAGCTAATGCTCGAGGATTTACCTACCACCACGCGTTTGTCTTTAGGATGGCTATCCATCCTTGGGCAAAGTGGAAACTTTGCGACTGGATCTACATGCTGGGCCAGTGCTGCACGCAATTCGCTGGAGGGGTGAGGAAGATTCGAAGCTCCACGACGTTTCGTTTGTGGGTACATCAGGTGACTTCAACGTGCTCCTCACAAAATGGTTATTTATTAGTGAAATAAATCGGTAAATTTCAACACTTTGACCAGGGGTTAATCGTCTTGGAAAGGATATAAGGTTAGGTGGGCCACATAAATCCTATCCCGACTCTAGTGATTGGTTGACAGTTCTCATGTCAAAACCCGGTCATTTTGGGCGGCCCTTCAGACAGAATGTAGCATAATGCTGCCATCTGAGAGGTTGATATACAGCTTGTTTTGAAACGGCCTTGGATGGGGGCATTATGCCCCCCGACCACGAAAGGGTTAATGCTGCTTTGATTATCTTCTCTAATCGTGACTGCTTTCGTGGTTAGGAAACCAAGTTCTTTAAGAAGTAGTTTAACCCCTTGAAACCGAGGTAGTACCGTACCCCATTTTCGCTGAGCCCGCGAAACTCTAACCTGTATGGGCGTTGGTACGGGCGCCAAGGTCCCATTAGTCCAGCATTTGTGCCAGATGTCGAAGTAGGAACGTAGCTCGCCCTTGATCGTGTGGCGCTTTTATCGCACAGGAAAACGCGCCACGCCAGAGGGTTTTTTCGGGTTTTGTAGCTTGCAGGTGCTGCAGTACGCCGATGAGTCTCCACCGCGGGCTTGGCTACTGTCTTTTATATGTGAGCACACCTTGCATGCTCTTGTTCTACGCTTGTGGCCTTGGTTGTTGTTTCCGGATCTCCACTCGTCGTTCAGAAGCGGTTTGTGAACGGCACGACGGCTGCCGTTTGCGGTTGCCGCCTTGGATAGTGTGGCTTGAAAGCTCTCGTTACTCATGAGAGCCTCCCAGTTTTCGTCTCGAAGCTGGTATATCTCGCTATGAAGCTGTTTCAAAAATTTCACGTGGGTGAAGTTGGGCAGACTGGTAGCTTCACGACCGGCATTGAAGACGATGTCTGCGTTGATAATGGCCAAGTCAACGAGGCCAAGAAATAGCCCCTTGTAGTACTTCTTGTACTTGATGCAGAGTTGCAGCGAGTACCTATAGATGCACCATACACGATTAGAGATACTCTAACATGTACATACAAGATAGCAGAACTTCACCTTTGGAGACGCAGCTCGTCGTGCACGTCCCCATGTACGTCTGATAACCCTTGACGATGCGGGGGCATGCCACTTCGTGCTGCTCACCCGTCAGCGTATTACGTCGGACAATATGATCTGGCTTCACACTGCCTCCAGTACTCAGCATATGCACAGCTCGTGTATCCCACCAACGCAACACCCGCATCGCTGGAACCTGCAAGGCTTCTGCCACAATGAACGTGCCCCGTTCGATGTTTGCCGGTCGGTTCTTGGGGATCTTCGGTGGCGCCTTCTTTTCCCCTTTTTCTTCTTAGGATTCAGCTTCGAACTCAGTCCTTGGCGATCCGTCCGAACCGTACCAATAGAATAAAAGCCCATTGTAAAGAGCTGCATCGACAACGGCACAGACGAGTAGAAGCGATCCATAATGACGAGGCGCACCTCGCCATTCGGTGGGGCGGTTGGGCCGAAGACTTGCTGCAGATTGCGCACAACCGCGGCAGGACCGGACTTCTGATCCGTTGAACATGGGCCTGCTCTCTCTTTTTCCCGCAGTAAACTTCAAAGCTGTATCATACAATATAATTACGTGTTAACAGGACCATACACAATAAATCAACTTAGAGATAAAAAAAAGGCAGGAGTGTCCGAAGGACACACCTGAGACTCACCGAATGCAGTAGGCTGTAGTTGAACAGCACAACATGAACAGTTTGGTGCCCATTTGTGGGGCTTGTCCTTGATGTAGACACGCATTCGGTTGAACGTAGAGCGTGAGGGCAACATGGCTTCGTCGAATGCCATGATGGCAGGTGGCGTGTACCTAGCTGCAAACCGGTTTTGTAAAGCGTCAATAACTGGCCACAGCTTCCAAGCGCGATCCGTGGCGGTCCTTGGGTCATCATTCTGGCTGAAGTGAAGGTTTCTAGAGATGCATGAACCGGTCGCGCGTCATAAATCGCCCAAAACAATCACGAGGTATGGCGCCTTCCTCAGTAGTTTTCCAATGATTCGCAAGTTTTTCCTTGTTTGGAACAATGGAGCGTGCTAACAATAGCCCTATGAAACACACAGCTCTCGCCTTGATCGGCGGTGCCTTCAACACGTCATCGCGGATGGCGTCTCGTGATTTTGCCTTGAACTCAGGGTGCTCGCGCTTGAGCTGCTTTGCATGTTGACCTTCCACGCGCTCGTCAATACTTGCCTCGAAGTAATCATTCGTTTCAGCAGCAATATCCTCCCACAGCTGAGGCTGTAGGAAATAGAAAAAGCTCCCAACATACAGCATTGCCAAGGTCGATTTTGTCCAGATACTTCATCAATGCTTCTTCGCCGACGAAAATGTCTTCTCCGTGGACGTCCTTCGCCGTCTTGCCGGGTTTCAGATACGTGAAGTCGACCGAAAGGCCGGTGGGTCGCTTGGACCAGCCAGCCTTCTCTAGCTCGCGCCAGCGAGCTTGGAACGCCATTTCGAGAGGCAGCGAGAGGTTATGTGTCTAACCGGGAAAATCTGGAAGTGAGACAAAAATTGAGTGGCGATCCGCGGTCTTCTGCAAAACTGCATATGCAATATGCAAGTTTGATCTGCAGTTGGACTTTCTAAAAGAACTGTATATGTTGTCATCGGGAAAGCAAGGATACATCGCCTAGCCCTCGTTGACTTGAAGTTTGTAAGGATCAATACAAAACCAAATATAAAATTCCTTAACTAGTATGATCCACGTTAAGAAATGTCCGTATAGTGTAGGGTCCAGCAGCTCGGGTTCAAGGGGTTAACCCCTTATTTCCCATATGTTGTACCGTAGAACATAAGAGGTGTATAGCTTGCTTCACTCTTTTGCTGCATCTATGTTATGTTGGAGGTCCAATTGCTATACTTTTTATTTGTATATATGTCCTGTTAATAGCTCCTGATAGTGAAATCAAGAGAACATTGTAAACGAAAAGAGACATGTGCACAGGCTTAGGTTTTTTCAGCAGGTGAGATTTGGTTGAAAGTGATAAAAATTGTACTTCCTATTCCTATGATTACTGCAATAAGTGTTGAGATCAGTATCAAAAGTTTTCTTCTAGGCATGCAATTGGACCGCGGATTGTTGCATTCGATGCAAAATGAGTTTTCAATGGCTCTCGTTTTTGAACTCATTAAAATCATGAAAAACAACTGAGATAAAGCAAAAGGGAGTAAAAAATATGCTTTGTTTTTGGCCCTCGAAGGAGTGGCAAATCCACGAATCAGTATAGAATCACTTAGTATAGCTGCTGTAAACTCCTCATTTTTAGATGTACGCAGGGCACCCAGTCAAGAAGCACAACGTCGTTTGGCGGTCGAACAGAAGGAGGAAGAGGTCAGATACATGTAGTGGAGCCTATGAACATGTAGGTTGTAGCGAATAGTAGTGCTTTCTTTTGTCTGCAATCAATGGAAACATGCTTACTATTGTCCTTTTACAATCTTGTGATCGTATGCAATGGTCACAAAAATGCGTCCTCGATAAAACATACAGCCCGTATGTTGACTTAGCCATCATAATCTCAACTACCCTAAGATATTTAACCAACATAGGCCTGTAATGTTGAATATGTCACGTTTTTAGTTCGAGACAGTTCTGTACCATCCAACCAACATAGCCATGCAAAAATCCAGCCTATACAAACTTTCATATATTCTTATGTTGGACCTCCAACATAAGGGCAAAAATATACCCCAAGCTTTTTCCTGGGAAGTAAGGGGTTAACCCCTTGAACCCGAGCTGCTGGACGCTACACGATACGGACATTTCTTAACGAATATCAATTCCTGCAGGCAGTGGCACAGTGCAATGTATTCAGCTTCTGTGGTCGAGAGCACAACTGTGTGGTGCTATCCGAAAGCCAGGAGATTGGGCTTTGGTCTATCATAGTGATGTAGCCACCGACAGAGCGTCTAGTATCAGGACAGTTAGCATAGTCTGAGTCGGTGTACGCCGTGAGGTGATCTGCAAGAGTGTCTGTGTTAACCGTTTTTGATCCACCCAGTAAGAGACCAAGGTCGTCTGTTCCTGAGAGATACTTCAGTCCTCTAATCACGGCTTTCCAATGCTCAGGTCCGGGGTTGGCAAGGAATTGGCTTACATCGCACATGTAGAACGCTAGATCAGGTCTAGTACCAACCATGAGATACATGACACTGCCGACAACTTCACGATACGGAATGCCTTGCATTTTATCTTTTTCAAGTTGTGTTTGTGGTTGCATTTTGGTTGTTAGCTTGGCATTACGATCTGATAGTGTCGCAACCGGATATGTCACCAGATTCTTAAAGCGGTCTAGCACAGTGCGCGCATACTTGCGTTGGTGGATAAATATCGTTCGGGCTTCGCGGTTTCGTTCGATTGACCAGCCGAGGATGTATTTCACCTCCCTAAATCTGTCATGGAGAATCTCTGGTTCAAGGCAGATTTGATCTGACATACGAGGTTGACAGTTGGTGCAATAATTAGCAAGTCATCGACATAGACGGCTACGTAGCAGACTTTGCCTTCTAACGTTGCCATGAATACACATCGATCCTTGATCAGTTTGTGGAATCCAAGGTTTTCCAGAAAGGTTGACAATGTTTGATACCAGATACGGGGTGCATGTTTCAGCCCGTAGAGACTCTTAAGTAGCTTGCACACAAGGCCTTCTTTGCCAGGAACGACAAACCCTTCGTGTTGTTTCATATAGATTTCCTCGTCCAGTGTTCCGTTTAGGAACGCTGTCATGACATCCATCTGGTGAATTTCAAAGTCAAGGAGAGCTGCGACCGTCAGTAGAAGACGAAGAACCTCTATACGGATGACGGGAGCGAAGATCTCATTGTAATCGGCACCATACTGTTGTAGAAAACCTTTTATAACTGAGCGTGCTTTAAAGCGGTCGATTTCTCCAGAACCTGTGTATTTCACAACAAAGATCCACTGATTTTGGAGGACACTGCAGTTTTGAGGAGGAGGGACCAGGATCCACGTCTGGTTTGTCATGAGTGACTGGTATTCGGGGTCAGCGGCTGTACGCCATTGTGGCGCAAATGACGATCGCATCGCCGCGTTGTACGTTTTGGTTCCGGCACATGGCGGACAGCAAGGAGACCGAGGACTAGTGACATCCGGTCATCTGCTTCCTGAACGTCTTCTAGGGAGTTTAACTCGCCAAGGTTGATCTCTTCCTCATATCGAGGACGTTTGGCACCGGTGTGCGGAGGTTGAGAAGGCGTCTCCGTAACAAATGAATATGTACAAACACCGCGTTCCAGTGCCTCCCTGAGTGAAGGAAGTTGATTCGAACTGACAGCAGGAACAGGGAGTGGTGCTGCCGTGGAGGCACTATGAGGTTCAGTCTGGGATGGAGGAGAAGAGGCTTCAGTAGGTGTGAAGGCTGGCTGTTCATCAGCAGAAATGTGGGTTGCCATTAAGTGATCTGGCAGCTGGAGCGGACCTGATGTCACCTTAATATTTTCGACGATAGGAAGTCGATCTCGTTGAAGACCACATCCCGACTGTAAACTACACTGTGTGTTGTTACATCCATGAGCCGGTATCCTTTCTGTCGCTCGGGAATGCCCAGGTAGATACAGAGTTTGGCTCGACAATCAAATTTGTCTCGGTAGATTTCGATTATATGGACATACGCAGCACAACCAAACACTTTTAGATATTGAATAGATGGTTTGCGATTGTACCACAACTCAAACGGCGTGCGATCCTGTGTGTTTGCGCTCGGTGTCATGTTGAGAAGCGTCGTAACATGTGTAACACATTCAGCCCAAAGTGGTTTAGGGAGCGAGGCGTCTAACAGTAACGGAGTCAATAGTCCAGCTGTTGTCAAAGTCCGGGCTGGACTGAGCCGTGAGGCTGATGGCAGATGCAGTTGTCTGCACATTCGACACAACTGCAATCAGAGTCTCTTTGCTGCGTGACTGGTCGTAGCCACCGTCATCGCGACGAGAGGACTTGTCGTTGTTGTTGCTTCCATTGTTGTTTCCATTGTTGTTGTTGCGATTTCCACCACAACTACCACGGCCACGACCACCGCCACGGCCACCACGACCTCCTTGATTCCAGGATCCACGTCCAGATCGCCCTTGGTTGTTGTTGTTACTGTTGTTGTAAGGGTGAGATCGATAGTTGTTGGGACCACGTAATTCAAAGTTGGCGGGAAGAACGGTGCCTCCCTTGTCACAGCCATCGCGTAAGTCCTTCTGCAAAGCATGGCATTGACGAATGTTGTGTCGCGGTTTCTGACATAGCTACAGGCATCAACTGGGACAGCTGCTTGAACCGCCAACGCAATGTCCTGAGAAGGTGCGATGAGAGCCCGTTCAGCCTGAGTGGATTGACTCTCAGGTGTCCCTTTGATAAGGCTGTAACGCTCCTGAGCTTGGATTTCACGGACCTTGGTCTCAATGCTCATCTTGAGTTCGTCATACGGGATATACTTCCGCACGCCTTTCCAAACTCGAAGGTCATCCTTCCAAGTCTTCGGCATCGAATGGAACAGATACAGGGACTTCTGTCCGTCGGTCAAGGAAGACTCGGTCGCTTCAGCCGCGGCTTTCATCGCGTTTTCCAGCTCAAGGAAGAAGCTGGTCAAGTCATCACCTTCCTCGTAGTTGATCTCCATAAGGAAATGCTGAATGAAATAGGGGTCGCCATGAAAAGCAGCACCCTCATACTTGGTACAGATGGCCTGAAAGATATCGAAGGCAGTCGTAAGGTTTTTGACAAGACGTATGTGAGTGTCATCCATCGTCTTCATCAGGAAAGCCTTCGTTTGTGCCTCCATACGACGAAGCTGGAGAGCAGACGGTAGGGTAGGCTTGTTCCGCTTGGATTGCTTGCGATCTCGTCCAGAGTTGCGTTCAGCGAACGGACGAACGATGGGCAGTTCACCCCGCTTCGCTTTCTTGGAGGGCGGATCGTCTTCGCCGTCGTCGCTGGTCTGTAACTCATCTGAGCTGTCTTCGAAGTCCACCTCGTCCGAGTCAATGCCAGCAGGAGAGCCTGGCCATGAGGTGCGGCCGTCGTCGGAGTCTTCATCTTCGCTGACCCCATTGTAGTCCTTCTTGGTGACAAAACCGAGCAGGTGCTTGCCATGGAGCGATGCACTGACTCGAGCCTTCCACACGTCGAAGTTCTTCGCACCGGAGAGTCGGGGAAGTCGTCACTTGAGGCTTGTTGAGGGCTCATGAGCTATTGCGGGAAGTACGGGCGCTTGGCCTAAGAAGTAGAGTCTTGAAGAAGAGTAGAAGAAAGTAAAAAGGAAAGTGAGATTGATATTTAAGAAAGCAGCATGCAGCTAACAACAAAATAGTATGCGGCATTCAGAAACACAGTCTAGAAATGCCGCTACTAGTCATTGTGTCTGATGTTTCAGACATTTTAATATATTAATTATAAGAGTCGCAAGTACCATGTCCTTTCAATATCTATTTATAGAGGACACAGCCCGTGTGACGAGACCTAACCTCAACACTAAGCTATCCGCTGCGCTCGCGCGGTACTAAGTCATTACCGGCCATTTGCAACCGAAGTTGTATTTCTGGCGATCGACATATCTGATTGGATAAAGTCCTGAATTGCAGCAGTATCAGCCAACGTTTTGGTCGATACTGCTCCAAAACGGACCCGTGTCGTCTGCAATATTGGTTGCACTCCGTGAAGCGAAACCGAGGCGTCTTTGCAACTTTTTGCTTTAGGAAAACCAAGTCACTTCCGATACTGATTCAAAGGTTGCAATCTTGCTAAAGTGTCAGTCCAAAAACAGCTCCAGGCGACCAAGATCTTTCGGCAGCAATGAATCGGTACAAGGCAGACTTAGTGAAGCTGATGTCGTTCAAGGACGGTGTCAACTACCCTGGGGACCACGTCGTCACGTCCGTAGCCCATCTAAATATCACTCCGAGCGGCTTATGCCGCTGAGTGAACAAGTGCGCTTACGCTGTGAGCCTTACGGTGACTCTGAGCCAAGTGAAGTCGTAAGGCCGGTTCAAACGAGGGAGGGGATCAATGAACTCTGTATCGTCGGGAGGCTCAGGGACGCGAGGTGAATTCGCCGCTCTGCATTCTCAGATGCACTCGACCGGGCGATAGATGACGGCGGTGATCGACGTTCGCGAAGGAGGCACGCTCCGAAACACAAAGGATGATGGCGATTTTGCGATGAATAGCAGCGTACCCGATACCACGTGAAGCTTGGACCCACCAGGATACTTCAGTGCATGTCCAATGTGGAAATGGCGAAGATGTAATCCATCGTCGAAATGTGCTAGCCCGGCTGTCAAAGCGACCGATGGATCTCTTTGAACTCTGGCACGAGTACCCATTTGGACTATCAGGCTTGAAGCCAGCTAAAGATTTCTCACTAGCAGAACACAGAGCCAACAAATTCGCGTGTTCCAGGAGGATGCCATTCTGGGATGTGTGGTGAAGTTCGCCCGTGGCCCGGAAGACTCAGCTTGGATTCCGAGGACTCTGCTTCAACTAGGGGACCTGGATGCTCGTGGGTAGGCTCGACACTGGCGCTGCATGCTGTTCCAGGTGGAGGCAACGCCGCAATACTGGACACCTCGTCGCTGCGACAAGTGGGCGTCACGGAGGTAGCAATGCTTTCACTCACGGACTTTGCAGCGCCTTTGCGAATTCAGAGGGTGCTGTCGTAGTGATACAAACCGAGCAGGATTTACGTGTGACGTTGGTATAGACAAAATATATAGCGTGTTATGGTAGGCAGCTCTCCGTGACGAGCATCCCCATGTGACTTCGACATGGTAGAAAATGAGGAGGTCTTCCCAGGCACTTTCACCAGTTCAATACTGACGAATCATAGCCTACTATAAGGTAGTTTCATCCAATCATCGGGCAGTTGCATACCTTGTAGCACAAATGGCCTGTATTTGTACAGTAGTACCGCGCGAGCGCACTTGTTGGCCGGTATGCGGCGGATAGCTTAGGAATCTCGCCAGTACTACTAACTCGCTGCTGCTGTTATCCTGGTTGCATGCTGGAAGGAACCCCCGCTGGCCATGTCCACGTTACATCCACGCGTGAATGAGATGGGTCCGGGCAACCTGTTCTTTTCGCTGTTTGACGTCACTCGCCCACTTTCTCTGTTCGCGAGTTTGTGCAGTCGAGGCGTTCGACTGTCGAACTGTTCATTGAACAGTGTTCAACGAGCACGGTGACACCGCCGGTGCAGTGCAGAGCACATCAAAACGGCACGGTGCAGGTACATGTGCATGTACTGTACAGTACGTGTAGCCTACACGTACATGCACCTGCACACTGACCGCACAAGCAATTAACTCACGGAGGAAACCTCTTGTAGTGTCGGAGTATTCGGCACTACGAGGTTCACAGGAAGTTGCACCGCTGCCAGATTAATTAATTTATGAGGAGTTCGATTAAATGCACTTCTATTCGAGTAAAATATCGCTTACGGCAAGTAGTTTTTTTTTGCCTTCAACAGCAGCTCGCATCTCCTGACGCCACAAAGACGGTGGTGGTCAGCTATCGATCCTACCGAGTTGTACAGACTGAAACAGCAGGATTTAAGTCGAGGTACCTGTATTTTGCAGTTCGCGTTGTAACGTCACCTTGCCGTTTATTTGGGTGGGTGATTAAACGATTAACGCATGACGTAATGCAGTAGTAGCGAGCTGGCGCATCTCAATAGATGTCAGCAAGACCGTTCTTCTGCAACAACAGGCAATCGCCAAGTTGTCTCGTCAGGCATTCACCGGTGGCGAGCTACTTACGGAGGCGAACTGCTTCGCCTCCGTGCAATCCTTTCACTGCCATCAGCATTGCTCTTGCTGCGGCCGGTGAGGTGTGCTACCCGAGTTCACTCACTATTCAATTCGCGCTCTTCGCACCAAGCAAGCTCCACTTCGTGAAACTCCTCTTCTTCCGCCAACCCCTTCTCCAATCATGGTCAACGTCTTCTCCGCCATCGCTGTTGCGCTCGTTGCCACCTCTTCAGTCGCCTCGGCTGCATCCATGCGCTCCGAGGCGGCCTCGATGCCCACGGGCTCGTGGCCCTCCAGCAAGGGCAACGTCTATTATACGGAGCCGTACACGGTCAAGAAGGGCGAGACTTTTGACGGCGGCATGAAGACATACCAGCGCAAGGACATCAAGTGCAATGGTCAGGCGGAGAGCGGCTCCAAGACTGCCGTCTTTCTTGTGGAGTCCGGCGCCACACTCAAGAACGTGATCATCGGCAAGGACCAAATGGAGGGTGTGCACTGCGACCAAAGTGGCTGCACGATCCAGAACGTGTGGTGGGACGACGTGTGTGAGGACGCTCTGAGCATCAAGGGCGGCTCGGCGAGCAGCGTGTCCAAGGTGATCGGCGGCGGCGCGCGCTCGGCCGACGACAAGGTCGTGCAGCACAACGGCCTCGGTACGGTGTCCATCGAGGGTTTCTACGCCCAGGACTTCGGCAAGCTCTACCGCTCCTGTGGTACGTGCGGCAACAAGTCGCGCAAGGTCAGTGTCAAGAACGTGTACGCCGTGAACGGCAAGAAGAGCATCGTGACGGTGAATAAGAACTGGGGAGACCAGGCCACGCTCGAGAACATCAAGATCAAGGGCAAGAAGGTGGACGTGTGCGCGTGGTCGCAGGGTTCCACGTCCGGCGAGCCAAAGGAGCTGGGCGCCGGTCCGTCCGGATCACTCTGCAAGTACTCGACCAGCACTGTCCAGTACGTCTAAAGTGCCGTTTACCCCAACCAAGCGGGCAAGTAGCTCAGCTAGAAACCAATGAAGCAGCGAGCACATCGTGTCGTGACCGCGATGGTGTTTTACTGCTGTTGATGTAGTATCGTCCTGAATCAGTGGAATGCATTTAGAGAAAACGACTTTGGATGTTCGTCAATTTTCCCGATTGACGTTTTGAGTTCTGTTTTTGTAAAGTTTTTGTGTTTTATCACAAAATGAGCAAAAACAAATCTTTTAAAAGCTGATCGATGGAGCTGCAGAAGCCCCGTTCCCAGAGCGATGGTCTCTCCGACCCATGCGACCAGGTATATCTCAAGTCCACATGGGTGGTCACGTCGCTGCGGCACCCGGTATTGCGCGTGTTGTGCTGTTTTGTGCATCTGCTCTTAAGCTTTTACTTGGCCGTCACTTCCCCATTGTTAACTTCGCTTCAGTCTCCCCACGATTCCCAGTGTATGGGAAGTTAGCGAGGACAGCAACTACAGGCTTCACGTGGCAGAAGATCGTCTTCCAACTTCTCTTGAGCCTCTCGCTGCTTTTATTCCTAAGAATTGTAGCATATTCGCGACTGGTACAGCACCTCTGGAACTGGAAGATGTCGTACCGCCATGCTACTCAGACATTCTCAAGGTTATCAACAGCGTCTGCAAGTGACATCAGTCATGGTGTGGGTCACACTGGGATAGCAAGTCGAGTGGATGCGATGGCTCTGCACACGTTCGTTGCTGGTGGCGCACGTGGCACACCAGCGGTGCGACTGAACGTGTGGAACGTTGGCTCATCCAAAGGTTCCTGGGCGTTTATAGCTGCAACATTCCCGTTCCTGTGGGCGACAGTGATGTGTGTTGTCAGGACAATTACCTATGGGTCTGCGCTCGATGAGTGGCTCTTTCCGGAAGATACAAACGAAACTTGGACTGATCTGACCCAGAATAAGTTGCAGCAAGCTTTGTCGACCGCTTTGCTGTCGCTGAGCTGCTTGAGGATGCTTGTGACGCTGGATTGGGTCTTCCAGGATCGCGAATATACTTGTGTTCTGTTTGGGAATTGGTTGGGTCCTATTCGCCGAGTATTTAACAAATTTATGGCTGTGCGTATTCTGTGGTGCTGGTTTTCCATGCTTGGAGTAGCTATCGGTGGGGTTTACTTTGGTACGATTTCAATAGCGCAGAACGAATGGATACGCTGGAAATTGGAGAAGGAAGATGGAATGAATGGCTTGGAGTCGTGGTTGAGTAACGCTTCTTGGAACACACTGCTCAGCTCACTCATCATAGCTTTGGATCTTCTCTGGGTTGTACAAGACTGGGATTTCCCCAGTTTCGCTTCACCACTTGGCTTCCGAATGTTTGGGTTGCATGTGGATCACATCACACTCCGTTTTCCTTTTCGATTTCAACTGGTGTTTTCAAGCAAATGGATTGGGGATTTCTTGTGATGGCACTACTATTGCCTCTTGAAATCTGTCAGTTTCTCCAAATTGCGGACTATTCACCTGGGACATATTCGCAGTTTGTACACGTTACTTCGTTTCGAGTTTTTCCCTGAACTCCACAGGCACCACTGGCAATCTTGATGCTACTAGCCAGTTGATATTGCAAGCCGGCTCGCTAAGCCGATACTTCCCGTGGTCAGAATGGGATCGCGCACCTGCTTTCATTGTTTTGCTGCTAGCAACAACCGGATTACTATGGCTCTCAACCAAAGAGCGCTGCAAGATGTGTTTTGCGGTATTTCTTGGGCTGTCTGGCGCACAGGAGGGGCGCGTTAAAGTTCTATCAAGGATAAACCAATCTGTGCCAGCTACAGTCAAACGAGATTTACGCACTCTGCAACGCTTGCGAATCCTGCATAAGCTCCGTGCTCGTAGCGACAGTTTTTGTATTGGGTTGGCAGTATTCTCTGTCCTTACTGTATGGCTGCAATTCCGAGCTATATGGCGCTCATCTGCTAAGTATCATCACGACCTCCCTTTGCAAGCTCCCGGAGAAGCGTATGGTGCGTTGCTGTTGCTGATTTCGTTGATTCTACTCCACCAAGTGCACTACCGCTACTGCGTGAAGATGGAGATCATGGTATTGCGGAACCAGCTTCCCCGGATAGTCGCTACTTGCTCTGGAGGTCACCCCGGCTGCTTTTCCTACCGTTTCTCGTTGAATTACTGCTTTGCGGTCTGTTCCTGCCTCCGTTGATACATGGGCGCGTATACTTTGACGAAGAACGATATTCGCTTCCAAAAGCTACTTTAGAAGTCCTCCCAGCCTGTCCTCGGCCTTTGACGATGACGATCAGTAACCAAGCCTGTGATCTTCAGTACTCGTACCCCTGGAGATCGTGAATATGGTCGTGTTGCTGCGTCTCTACTGGTTTGCACGCGTCATTCGAAACCAGCTCTCGAAGCAACTGATCGCGGATAAGGGAACTGCAAGACCAGCTATTTTCTCTGGAAAGGAAGTGCCAGCAGATTCGTTGTGGTGGAGTTTCCGGATATCGTTCGCATTGAGACCTTCCAAGGTTCTTCTCACTCTCTTTGTTACGCTTTGGGTGAGCACAGCTGCTACTGTCTCCATCTTTGAGCGGCCGTTTCCGTCTAAGCTGGATGGTGAAGACCACGCTCTTTGGCTCACCCTCGTTACGATGACTGGGGTGGGATACGGCGATGCCTATTCGATCACGCTTGGTGGTCGTATAGCTATCGTACTTGGAGCGGTTGTTGGCGGATTGGCCTTTATGTCTCTCATGACATCCGAGTTTCTTGACTCTCTCAAGGGAACAAAGAGAGAGCACGCAGTATTATCTGCGATGGACCAGCTGAAGTGGGAGCGTTCCTTACGACTGTGTGGAGCTCAGCTCATCCAGTCAGTGTGGCAGTGTCACCGAGCTAACGGCACGAAGCAGCAGGATAAACGGAAGCGTGATCAAAGATTGCTGAAGGCGGTACAACAGTTTAAGTTGTGCCACAAACGGAAGCCGATGCAGTCTGCTAACGCGTCTTTGTGCTCCAGAAGAGTGGGTTATCCGCCTTCTATTCGCGTGAGGTGGAGACCTGGATGGTATCACGACAAGCCGAAACTGCAGCTCAACTCGACTCCCTAGAGCAGCAAATGGACAATCTGGAGAGTTCACTGCAGCCATTGTTATAAGCTGCTATCTCATTAAAACGAACATTGAATATATTGGATACGTCGAATTTACGATCCAATTCATGCACTGTAGTGACAGAGAAATATGGTGCGTGTACTGATCTAAGTTACACCAAAAATAGGTTAGGTATTCCTGGTTAGGTCTGATCATTTCAAAAGATGCCTCGCCGCAAGTCAACACCGTCGAAGCGGCCGCTGCCTTCTGCCCCCAGCAGCGCCCCAAGCGTCCGAGGCGAGGCAAGCGCCGTCCAGCCTTCCATCGACAGCGCACTAGTCCTCTGCCTCTCTCGAACGCCGACGATTGGGGCGAAGTAGACGCGCTGAGACTGGAATTCTCGGTGGACTCCGCACTCGAACGCTCGTTAACTGCCGTTTGCAACGTTGATGGTTCTCTCCAAATGCAAATCGACCTCACACTTTTAGAGAATGACCAAGTAAAGCTGCAAGCCAGAGAGCAAGAAGATCCAGACGCAAGCACCCAAGTATTACTCGCAGAGCTCTTCCCAGACACGTACGAGACCTGGAGATCTCACATTGCGACTTTAGCTGAGCGAGGACTGATGGGGCTTCAAATAAACGCCAAGAGGCAGTCAGATAGAGATGAATGGTGCTTCGCCTTTGAAGTCGAGGTGGCGTGGCGGAAATACATGGAGGATTGCAGCTCCCGCGGTCTGTCACTGGGACTAGCTGCTCCCCGAGCGTCTCCAATGCGAGCCATGCACCACGTGATGATCTGGCTGTTGAAACGGACTCATAATTCGCAGAGCCAAGTGTCGACAGCCGACGTATCTTGCAGATTTCGGTACTGGGATGAGATTGAGGTGCTGTACAACCGCTTTGTGGGGGATAACACCGTCGTGTGCGCGCAGTTTGAGAACGAGACGTTCCCGATGCCTGAAATCTATGCAAGAATTGACGCAACCGGACAATTAAGTCGCGACATTAGCAACTACGAAACTGCCGAGGAGACTTCAGATGGTCTTTTACCAACATTGCGGCAGTATCAGAAAGCTGCGGTATCCTGGATGCTCTCGAGGGAAAAGCCGTCTGCTAGGAGTGCCTATTCACTACCGTTGTGCGTCACATTTGGGGAAGCAGCGGGAAATGGCTTGCAAGCGTATGATCCCTATTGTGCGGTATTCTACACTGCCTCGTCAGTGCAGCTCCGATCTGTTGGGATGGATCTTTCGTCAGTGCGAGGTGGAATTCTAGCCGATGAAATGGGTCTTGGTAAGACCGTTGAAGTGATCGCACTCATTCTAAGCCATCGAAGCTCCTCGTTAATGCCACAACTGCTGTCAACACACCCAGCTCGGCGTTTTGATGAAGAAGACGACGACGTAGTGGCGTGTATCTGTGGATCATCGGAAGACCACCCGATGGGACTTGTGCAGTGTGAATTCTGTGGTACATGGCACCACCGGCTGTGCACTGGATACGGAAGCGACAGCAACTTAGACACTACTACAGGTACGAATGATATATGGCGCTTTGAGATGTCGGAGCAAGCCAGAATTGAAGCAACCTCATCCTGGTCAAGTGGTGGATTTATGTGCTATCACTGCCAAAGTCACGAGAGACCAACCTTCGCGAGTCGAACGACTCTTATCGTGTCACCAGAGCCTATTCACGCGCAATGGGAGCATGAGATTACTCACCATACAAGCGCGGGTGCTCTCTCTGTGATGCGTTACCCAGGTGTCCGTGCATTGAGGACTCGCTTGGGGGCTGTAGGTCCTAGTGCTCAATGGCAAGTGCTAGCATCTCCTGGTCTTGTGCTCGCCCGCTATGATATCGTGCTAACGACGTATGAGGCGCTGGGTGCAGACCTTCGACACGTACCAACTACTGAAGGTGGGGACCGACGATCCAGTACACGGTCCCAGATCAAACGTTACGCTTTTGTGAGTTCTCCTCTCGTTGCGCTACAGTTTTGGCGCGTGTGTATGGACGAAGCCCAAGTGGGAGTGGAGAACACCCGTCTACAAGCCGCACTGACTTTATCAAGACTTAGCGCCGAGAACCGGTGGGTTGTTACGGGGACACCCTTTTCCTCACATGTGAGTGAATTATTCGGCTATCTGCGTTTCCTGCGTATTTCACCTTACACTTCTTCCGGCGAGCCAGAAGACACACCAGGGCACAATCTTCAGCTGTTGCAGGCAGAGCACAATGCGAAGGAGAATTTGGATTCTGGATTCTTTAGAGAAACGGTAGAGCACAACTTCACTCGTGGTGCAATCAGCCGCGTACTCGATCTACTCTTATGGAATGGACAGGAGGGGAGATGGATACAGTAAGCGGGGTGGTATTTTGTGGCGTACGGGCAAGAAGCACGTGCTGGATCAATTGGGACTCCCCGCAGATCAGTGAGGTTGTTTGGTGTCGTTTTGCGGCTGTAGAGCGACACTTTTACGACCAACAGGAGAAGCGGATCGTTTCTTTAATTCAGCAGCGGCAACAGCAGGTATCTACTGAGGTTATCGATCGAAACGATCGCTTGTGGCAGGACTTGCTGCTCTTACGGCAGCTATGCTGTCATCCACAGGTTGGCGGCGCTCGACAAGCCTGGGGTGCTTCTGGAACTGCGACGAATGGAAACGTGATGACGATGGATGTTTTCCTTCAGGAGCTCGTGAACAAGGCCACTCGAGAATGCGAAGAGGCCCAACGGCAACTCATTGGAGCTCAAAACGGGCTGGCTGGACTACTCGTCCTATATGGCGATCTGTCAGGGGCCGCACTTAAGTATATGGCTGTCATGAGTTTAATTCGCACGAATTGGCTGCAATTCCGTGCTGATCTGCTTCCGAGGCTGCACATGCTGCAGAATCTCGAAAAGTGCGTCCAGCAGCTGTACTCTCTTCCTGCAAATGAATACGACGATGAACTTACGGCAGATGCGAAGAAGAACTGCTTGCTGCCAGAGCTCCCTGTGCTGCAGAGACGTATCTCGTCAACTGGTCTCCTTCCTGGATCGGGAGATCTAAGCGATGAGGTCCGGACTGCCATCAGTCGAGAATACGCGATGCTTGGACAATGCGCTCGGCAGGTCCGACAATATTACCTCCTCCAGACTGAGATGATGCACAACCAAGCTCTCACAAACTTCCAGAAAGCTTTCCAGACGATTGACGAAGCCCAACAGCATCCCCGCAGAGCGCAAGCGGAAATGCTGTGCACATCTGGGAGTTGGTGGAGTGATGCTCTGTCCATAATCGAGGAAAGCGAGAACGACAACGACCCGCAGCTTGTTGCTCGTTTGCGAGCGCGGCTTTCAGGCTTTGACACTCGGTGGGGGACGACCTTTAGCTCTCAGCTTGTCAGTTCTCGGTCTCTCAGACTTTTATTGGTGCAGGAGCTTGAAGCCCTGGCAAAACGACGCCGCGAGCTGTTTGACCGCCTGGCGTCACTAAGCAATGGCACACCGACGGATGCTGACGTGGAGCTTTCTGGAAACTGCAAGAAATGTCGAGATGGCGGTACAGGCCCGGTTTGTATTCACTGTCAGTTGTACAAGGAACTGGATGCGTACCGTCGGCATTTCCTTGGAATTGATAAAACTTCAACCAGTAAAGCAAGGATTGTGGATTTGTTTGACGACGACGACATGGACGATGAAGATACTGCTGAGACCGCGAGAAACTCTAGCGGAATGTTGGCTGTATCTCTATTTGTCGAGGTGTTCAAGGAGATTTCAGGCTGTGCACGCACTGCGCTTCGGTCACGGAGAAACTCCAGAGAACTTGCTGCCGACATCCAGAGTTCGATGCAAACGGAGACGGAATTCTGGGGTAAGCTACACCGAGAGTGGCAAGCTGCGAAAAAGCTTTTCCAGACTCAACACCAGCGTTTGGGGGCGTTGGACGAGTTAGCGATGGCTTGTAGCCAGCTACGTCTACGTCAGCCGGATGAACCACCAGCTCGTACTAAAGCTGAACAACTATCTAAGCTGGAACGCGTGGAGATTCCTGTACGCGTGGCTGTGTTGGAAGCAGATCATAAGGCAGCTGACCTTGATCTACGGGACACAATGGCTCAACTACGGTATCTTTGCAGCTCCAGAGAGAGGCAGGTACGCGTGAGGAGGAAGAATCAAAGTCGGAGTCTTCTTCATGCGCCGTCTGTCTGCAAGAATTCAACCAAAGGCGCGCTGTTCTACCGTGTGCTCACGTGTTCTGTCCAAGCTGCGTATCTACGTTGGTAGGACGACACCAAGCTGATGGGCAACACTCCAGAAGGAACGTCCGATGTCCTACATGTCGCCGTGTCTGTCCAGCTGATAGCGTCGTTGTTGTTGTCGAGAGGAAATGCCAGAGAATCCAGGCCAAGTTGAAGCGGTATCTGAAGTGCCTAGCCGACCTCCACCCCGCAATGTTGGGAGCTTGGGCTCGAAGCTTGATGCACTACTAGCGCGAGTGGATATGCTTCGACAGGAAAACCCCACCGTGAAGTGTTTGCTGTTTTCGCAGTGGTCTCAGATGTTGGAGTTAGCTGTCCAGGCGCTGCCTCGACTGGGCGTTCGCTGCTTCCAGTACGGGACAAAGCGGCAGCTTCCGAAGCTTTGACGCAGTTCCAAACGTGTCCAGCTGCGTGTGTGCTAGCGCTTCCGTTCAAAGTTGGAGCCAATGGATTGAATATTGTGGAGGCAACTGAGGTGCTTCTCATTGAGCCCTTGCTTACCCCCAGCATCGAGGCTCAAGCTGTAAACCGCGTGCATCGTTTGGGACAAACCCAACAAACGCGCGTCCACCGTTTTATCGTTCAAGACTCAGTAGAGGAGCGAATTTTTCGACTGGGTCACACGCTTCGAGCCGGAGTGGAGCAGGCCAGCAATGAAGAAGACGAGGATGAAGGGCTACAGCGTTTGGGAGTGGCTCCTGGACGAAAGGAGCACGAGAAGCTAACGATGCAGGGTTTGCGGGGTTTACTGAGTGGAAATGTGGATGATCCTGAAGCATCAAGAGTATTCTGGGAGAAGCTGGTGATGTTGAACGGCAAAAGCGTCAGCCGCACAGCAGCGTACGAGTTTTTGCAACGTCGGCGCGTCACTCAAGCACGGGAAGAAGGCCAAAATCAGCAGTTTGACACTCAGAACCCCCAAACAAAGTTATACGGGAGGTCAATGGAACAGGCGGTAGCTGAGGAGCTGCTTCGTCTTCCGTTTCCACCTGGCGAGCTCTAGCGAGGAAATTACCGCTTAGATCTTCAAATTGGCAGGAGCAGTCAACGATGGAATTAAGCGTGCTTTTGCGGGGTAACAACTACACAGTGGTGTCCTTAATCTGCTCCCCTCCTGCGTCTTTCCCGCTTGAGAACTCATTCCGAGCTGCATTTTGTTCATGACTTTCACAAAGAGGAAGATAGTTACGACCATGATGCCAGCCAGTGTGAAGTGAAGATACTCCATGTGACCATCGTTCAGGTCCGAGGGATGAACTTGCCGAAGAGCAGCACCATAATTGAAAGCAGTGTGCTGCCCATGGAACTGGCAAAGAAAGCGAGTGCAATCGACGTACTCCGCATGCTCGCTGGTACCTCCGAGTAGTTGATGTCATAGCACGATACTGCTGCCAGCACTTCGGCCAGGGCGACAAGAAGATACTGCGGAATTCCAGTCCACCACGGGATAGCGTTCATCACTTGACCGCCATCATCGTTCAGAATGAACTGCGTTTCACCATTGGAGTCAACGTAGGTCAATGGTGAAGTACTACGACGAATGACCTCGAAGCAGCCCGTCCAGATCATGGCCACAGTGACGACGCAGTATCCAGCAAGGAGCTTCCCGTATCGACTCGGTGGCTTACCTGTGTACTTCTCGTACATAGGGTAGATGACCTTCTCCGTCAACGGGACGAAGAGCATGCAACCAATGGGGTTAAACATTTGGACGGTGGGTCCTGGCATTTGAGAGGCATCGGGACCACTTCCGAGTCGAACATCGGTCTGCTGGATGATCGACTGGTTGTTTCCTCCCTGGTTTTGACACATCCAGAAGACGACCTGGAAAGCGTTGAGCGGTAGAATCCGAATGACTTGCTTCACTCCGTCGACCAACTCCCCGTCGAATCGTCCGCCCACTGTGTCTTTGGCACTCTCCATGAACTCCGAACTGCGACCAAAGTAAACCCACAGTACAATGGCGATTACGATCATCACTCCGCAGGCGTACGAGATATTGTGGCCGATTTCACCATGATCCGACAAGAAGGAAGCCAAGATGTTCAGTGCAAAAGCCGTGATATACAGCACCGTGCCAATGACGACCATTTTCGCAGTGGTATTTTTCTTCGCGTGGTTTGTCACGATCTTGATCACCAGGGCGATTGATTCCCTCGTCGGCGGCACGTTGACGTAGCGCTTACGTGGGAACCAGAGTGTGGCCAAGAACAGCAGCACCATGAAGAAACCAACGAGGTAGACGGTGAAGTAGCCATACTCCGCGGGGATGGCGCCAATTCCGTGGATGGAGATGTACGGGAACGCACCGAAGCCGATGAATGCGCCGACGTTCGCCACCGCGTACTGAATGCTGAAGAAGAGCGATTTCTCAGCTGGTGGACTTGCAGGGGAAAACTGGTCACCGCCGTACGAGATGACGAGCGATCGGAGAGAAACTTGAGTGGTGGCGACACCAAGGAACAACCCGATGCTGAAGATGATTTTACTTGTCCCAACGTGGTCTACCACCGAGGGCAACGCAGCAATAGCGATGGTAAGAAGCCCAAATACAGCGAGAGTGGCGGCCGATAACAGCGTATTGAATTTCCCCAGGCGTTCGTCTGAGATGTAACCGGACACAATGCACATGAACTGGCTGAAGGAAGTGTACGTCAGCCTCATGGAGGTGGACCCTTTGTTGGACCAACCCAACTTCTGGAAGAAATTCTTCAGCGATTGGGTGATGGTGAAGTTGGTGACTTGACTGAACGCAGACAACACGAACAGCACGATGCAGACGTTCTTGAGCACGTGCTTGGCATACTTGGCAGGGCGTTCGTCCCAGAGCTTAGTGCTCACATATCCAGTGACGGAAGGGGTCAACTGAGGCGTGAGCACTGGAGCTGGAGATGCTTGTTTCGACATCTGCGCAGTTGGAGGCGATTTATGAAATGGCCACCACCAGAGATTCGCGGCGAGCGTATGCGCACTAAAGAGAGTTGTGCTTCCTGTATCCGGTGTACAGTGCAATGAAATGCATAGTATATCTTGCGGTGACTAATCTGCTAAAGTGGGGCCGAAAAATAATGCACTTAATTATCAAGAACTGCGCTGACATATTTCACTGGTCGAACACACGGTTGGATCAAGAAATACTTCGGAGTACTTCGAAGTAGTACTTTCCAACCGATGGAGGTACGTCTGGAATCAAGACATCTAGAGTAAGTACCAGTCCGATGCATTTGTAAGATCTACACAATACATGCCAACACAGTTTGAAGTACACTGTTGTCGACTTCATAACTCTACTGCATTGGATAACGAAACCAGCACCAGGCATTCTAATTAAATTCAGTATAACACGAAAAAGATTAGTCCTTTTGCAGGCGTCACACAGAATGAGGTTATCGTGTTTATCGGAACAAAACCCGAGCCAAATTACACGTGTTATCGCGTTAGGATCTTATTGGTGCCCCTGTTATAGCGTCACTGATGGCGTCAGGGCAGCATGGTTTGGCATGTGGTTGCTGCTCGATGTACCCATACTAACTACATGCACCATGTACTTCATGCTTCAAGTTCTTCATCACTCGTAGTTTGTACTTCTTGGACCGTAGCATCAATACAAGTACACTACTGAAATAATTCAGTAATTTAGAGCGGCTAGTGTCAAAGTCGCTTTGACAAAGCGGGTCGAGCCATTGCTTGTACACTGTACTGTAGTAAACAAAATTCGTAGATTACTTCGTTTGCGATGACGAAGTCCACCACATGATCTACGAAACTGTACCTGACCTCCAATCCCGCAGCTTGGTGCATGCTATTGCGTACTTGGCAGACAGAGCACACGACCCAATGCCCGGTGCGCCTCCACCTTCACTTCTGGCCCAGGGAAAAGCTCGCCATCGACGCACATAAGATCGTTCGCGCTGCTTGCACGCACCGTGAAAGCTCGCGTACGGATAAGTTGAACGCGATCCACATCCAGGTGCGAGCCATCCTCAATCCCCATCATCAGTTTAGCAAGCCCCATGCGCGAGTAGCTCTCTCCAGAAACAAGCATCATGTGGAAGTATCCATCGGAGATCTCAGCGGGCGGGGCAATGTAAGCGTCCGCGGCTGCATGAGAGACATTCATGCTCCAGAACATGTAGAACGGTCCATCCATTTCCTGCCAGTTCTCAGCCTTGTCCCCTTTCTGTTCCTTCTCCAAGCAAACGCAAGTGGGCTTAACTTTCGCCTCTGCAGCAGTGAACGTGTCGTGGTACTTAGCTGGCTCTGGTTCATCATCCTTGGATACGAGATACTTCAGTTGTCCAGGGAAATTTGTCTGACCAAAACCGAAGATCTGCAGCGTGGACGCGATGAGGAAACGCAGGTCGCCGAAGAAGCGGTACCGCTCAGATTTGATGTCCATATCGGCGATGAATGCCCATTCGAGCGACAAGAATCCGTACATGACCTTGCCATCGTTATTTGTAGCAGTGAAGAGATCCAACTCTTGAACTTGGCCCTTTGCAAGAGAATAAGCTGCGTTGATCGCTTCAAAACGCTCGCCAGCACGCGACAGCAATGACGCAGAGAGGCCGTTTCCAGACCCACCAGGGATAATCTACCACAACGAATAATGCGTTAACACTAGGTAAAAATGAAGAACAAGGATAATCAACTCAGTACTCACTCCTAGAGGTTGTAGGCTTGCTTGCTGCCAGTCCTTCCGGTTCATCAGCCCCTGCAACACTACAATAACATTTGTACCGTCAGTTCTTACCCGATACCAGATCCAACAACCAGCTTTACGCACTCTCCGACAGCAAACCGTCACCTCCGACTGCTACGATGCAGTCGTATTTGTTCAGCGGCACCTCCGCCAATATCTCCGTTGCATGTGCTGCTTGACGAGTGATGACCGTCTCCACTTCCACATTGGCCTGTTCCAGCATCGGTGCCACCTCCTTCTCGAACATCTGCTGGGCGTTGCCAGTGCCTCCTGCAGGGTTGATCACCACCATAAACTACAACAATCACTAGTCAGTATCTTCTCTAACCTTGTCGCAATACAACTTCATCTCACCTTTCTGGGCGGCATAAATCCGTACGGATCCAGCAGCTTCTCGGCCGCTTTGAAACCTTGTTGGACCCTCGGATCAGCCAGAAACCTGATGGCTTTGACTGTCTTCATGGCTACAGCGTCCCCGTCGTCATCGTCACACCTGAAAACCCACTGCAACAGCGTCCTCTCCATCCCCTGGTCTTTAGGTTTACTACCTGTCAAAGCTGTAGGCAGCACAGCGGTGGCCAAAGAAGCCAAACCGCCCAAAAGTCCTCCCCTGCCTCCGTTCTCAGCCTTAGCGCAGCCAAAGACCACGAACTCCTTCTCTTCCCCGTACTCGCTGCCTTCGTACACAGGCACAAAGCGGCGTCGAATGCCGCTCGTGGACTCGGAAGCGCCGAGGATCGAGGCCCAAGGGATGACGTCAGGCTCAGACGCTGAGGGCCCCACAGAGCGCAGTTCGATGCCCTCGGCCGACAGCTGCAGGCGCTTGTGCTCGTCTGCACGGCGTTGGCTCGCATACACGCGGCAGCTCACGGACACGGAGCCCAGCGGCCAGTGCTTGCGCAGATATCCGTCCATGAGTGCGGAATTCGAAATGAGGACGTCATCCGAGACACTTGAGGGCGGACAGAGACGGTGGATCTTACAAAAACTAGGTTCTAGCCTAGGTCTCTGTCCGGAAGATCGCGCCCCACAAAGCCGTAATCGGACTTTGAAGTGCGCGTCACATGGCTTCACTTCGATGCAGCATTTTTTGGTCTGAAGCTGGCTTAAATATGTGCGTTGTGCATTTATCAAGTACTTTACGTGCTTTCCATGAGCTGTTGCAGCTCCGAGTCAGAGCGAACGCGCGTTTCCTGACCGCCAGGGCTGACACAGGCCATCTGACCGTCCGGGAAGTAGCGGATCTTCTTCTGGTTGAGCAGAGTGACCTCGCGCAGACCGTCGGGCTGCTCCAGCATTGTCGTTCCGTCTGGGAATACCGAGAACTCGTCTCCATTTGGACGGATTGTCTTCTTGATACCATCTGCGAACTCAATCTCCGTGGTGCCGTCGGGCAGACTCGTCTCGATCTGTTGATTCGGGAACTCGTACACCTTCCGGTTGTCTGGGTACGTCGTCAGCTTTGTCTGCGCTTCGTAGTAGTAATATACACTGACCCCTGTGTCTGGGAAGACCTGTAGCAGCAGAGTTAACGTTACAATCGTATCCTCACTGGGGATTTTTACTAAGCGGCGGACGACTTACCTCTTTGTGGTCACCGTTCGTGAATTTGATGACGATGTGCCCATTCACGTCAATATCCTTTTCGTTGCCGTCTGGAAAAATGATCTTCTTGCTTCCGTCCGCATACAGAATTTCTTTCTTTCCGCCAGGATGCTCGAGCTCTTGCGATACGTTCTCCGATAGGGACGACGTTGACGCTGATATGATGCCATCTACATCGCCGTCACCAGGTTTTTGGCTAGTAAAACCTCCATCCTCAGCTTCAGGAAGCGCCCATTCGAAAGTAGTGGCAGCATTATCAGCATATGAGAGCTTCACGTCGCTGTTGATACCATTCGTGTCAACGTTTTCCAACTCGCCTCCATCCGAAAAACTACCCAACTCGTGAGAACCGTCTTGCTCCAGGCTGTATCGCTTCGGGTTGTAGTTGTTCACAGAGTTAGACCGATGGAATTCTGGGCTGGGAGTGAAAGAATAATCTTCCTCGCCGACTTTGGATGGCTCCTCATTAGGAAAACTCCATCTCTGTAAGAGTTCGTCTGCTGTTCCTTTAATCACAGCAACGTCATCCATCGTGCGAAGGTCGCTTTTGTCATTGAGCATGACAGCAGAAGCGCGCTTTGTTGTCGACTCAGAAGCATCCTGCTGCTCCTTAAGCAAGCGTTCATACTTCCCCACTGTTCCAAGCGGTCTTTTCCAGGAACTTTATTTCATCGCTTAGCTCCTGGTTCTTCTCCTCCAGTTCCTGTGCAGACGCAAATAACAGTAAAACAATCAGCTTAAGTGAGTCAATAGCCAGAAGCCCCTTGTTTTACCACGTACCACGACACGCTGCCGTAGGTTCTCGCTCTCAGCCTTCCATTTACCCCCGCGCGCCTTCTCATCAAGCTGCATCTTCACAATCTGAGCCTTGAGCATTTCGGCTTCTCCACGCCCTTTTCGATCCTGATGAGATATTGTCGCATTCATGCGTAGCTTCCACTGCCGCTCTTGTAACCTCGCTTCTTTCTTCATTTTAGCTCGCTCCCGTTCCCACTCTTTTCGATTAGAACGCGCTGCTCCTGTTGATATCGGGCAAAATCATCTCGCTCGACGGCTAACTTCTTGACCTCTTGCTCGTAGTAATCCTTGCGTTTTTGAAGCTGCAGCGTCTCAGCTTTGTAGAATTTGACTTCTTCTTCTAACTCGTACAATTTTTCTTCAATCACAGCAGGCAGAATCGTACTGGAATCTGCGGTTTGCGCTGTTTGTCGGCTTCGAGGGTGTGTCGGTTTACCTGCGTTGGACCCGGGTTTCTGCTTCGTCGATGTGCGTGAAGATGAAACAGGCTTCGTTTTTGCTGGACCTGTTCGCTTGCCATCAGATTTTGGTTTAGCTGCTGCGGTTTTAGGGGTGGGTGCCTTTTGCTTGACACGCAATTTCTGCTTAAGCGTCGATAAGGACCTGTCCTGATCAGGTGGAAGTGGTGGCGACGGCATGCTATCGCTAACACCTTTCAAACGCATGTCATCGTCCTCGGTCTGCCCAAAGTCCCCAAAATGTTCTGCACTAACGATGATACAGGAACGTCATCTTCTGGCACGCCATCCAAAACACTGGGCTCGCTGTATCCAAGTGCATCAGTGAGCTGGTCATCATTGTCTTCAAAATAAACCCCACGCTGTTGTTCAGCGGCCATGGTTGGACCTGCAATAAGTGGGTCATTCTGCTCGATCGTCGAGTCGCCAACGTTGGAGACCTGGCCACGAGTTGCACTTTGCTGCGGCTGAAATGATAAGCCGTCGTCCCATGGCACAGAATCATCAAAGCTAACAGCACTCAAGTCTGAAAGTGGGTCACCGTATCCAAAGTGACCGCGAAGCTGGTTGGTAAATCCATCCGTCCCGGCCATCCAATCATCCTTTGACAACGCTGAGTTATCGTCAAACACCAGAGCAGAATCCGCTTCTTCGTCTAAACTGTCGTCAAAAATCGACTCTGGTGCGGGTGTTTGCCACCGCGATCGTTCTTGTCCATGAAGATCTGTTACGAACGATGAATACGATAGGCCTATGTTGTCAGTCTGGTTGTCGCGGACCCGGTCCCGTGTAGATGAGCGATACCCTTGCTTTTCCATCATATAAGCTTCTTTCTCCGCGGCCAAATCCCTCTCAATCGCCTCAAACTCTGCCATTTCATTCGCTTCACGCTCCTGCTTTGCCTCATACGATTGTCTCACATTTTTCATGCCCATGAAGTCCGTGCTCGTTGTTGATCGAAACGACGCGTTCTTCCACGGTGCAACGTCCTCATTCTGTTGTCTTCTCTGCAAAGTTCCAACAATATCATCTTGATTACTGTATTGCCTCCGCCGAAATGGAGATACGGGTGGCGATAGGGTCTCTGGAAGTGCTGGAGCATCTCGCACTGGTGTTGCAACTGGCGAAATCGTTTCTGATGACGTTACAGACGATGGTCTTCCTCTCCTTTGCTGATCTTGTTGTATCCGTTGCCTCGCTGACGTAGCATTAGCTGGAGTATTTTCCTGCTCTACCTTGGACGCGAGAGTGTGTTTGACCACTTTCTGCTTGGCACCTGGTTGTCTCATCCACCAGCCACGCGCTCCCCTCTTGAGAAAAGGCTTCTTGACTGCCTTGCCACTAGTTTTCCCTATGGTTTTAGCCTCATTTCCCGCCGATTTACGCAACTCCCGAGCCAATAGCTCTTCAAACGGAACTGTAAAACAACAACACAATTATCAGATCGCAATTTCAGCAAGACATTAACCTGGATAGACAGGTTCTAGCACTGTAGAAAAACGCACCACTTGCACCAGATACAGGGGCGTCCTCGCTGGGGGTGACGCTGAGGCGGGTGGTGCCAGCGTCGTTCTCCTTCGGCCACGCGTGTAGCTGCCGACCAGGCGCCATGGTCGAGTGTTAACTTCTGCTCAAATAATTGAGCCTGTTTACGATTGGCTCAAATTATTATTTAACTGGTCGACGGTCGTAATTACAGGAGTAAAAATAGTGTTTTTACGAGGTATGTGCGAACCACCAATTCAAATCACGCTCATGTCGAACAGCTCAGTTCAGAAAAAGCGGTCGGGGAGGGAAGAAGCACAGGAGAAGAGCAGTATGAGAGTGGACCATGTGTTTATTGCGTGTCCGTACAGGTTGTTGCGCCTTTAGACTGGGGAAAATGATGATTCCTTTATCTCGATAGTTTCACGACGGTCATCTGAGTGGGCCACAGGCCTGCGTTGGTGAGAATCGAGAAACAAAAAGCTCTGATACTTCCAGTATCCATTGCAAGGCTGTATAATGTGCGTGTGGGTTCTATTTATCCGGTTGACAATGAAGAAACATCTTTATATCTGTCAATCCACTGAGTGCGACGGTGAAGATACACAAACTATAGCTTTTTAACTGCAATCTAGAGTCAACCAATTCATTCATTTCCATGTTCGTCTGTAGTACTGTAGTATCCTAGTAGAATCGAAGCAATATTCTTTTGGTAGTTGTGTAACACAACTTGTGTTATCCCGCATACCCCGCTACTTGTAGTAAATGTATAAGTATATGTATTTTGAATTTGAGTTTGCTACCCAAAGTTGCTAGGATGCGAGACTTAGATTTCCATTCGTTGCTCTGGGTTTGGGATTGTACGGTAGTTTCTCTCTTGGACATGTAAAGTTTTGCGAGTATCTGTGCCCTGTATCTGTCAATACAACTTCTGTGCAAGTGCATGTAGCTTTTGAAAAGAAACAACTCGGAAGTGCTGTAGCATTCTTGACTAAGTACGGATGTACCACATAAGCGGTACCTTTAAAATGACGTCCCTTCCATCTACACTTGAGTATAGTATGAGGAGTCTCGCGACACCCGCCCTCCCCTCTGCAATTTCAGAGGCCACACAGCGCTCCTGCCATCCCGGCGGTCTAGTATTCTGCCGAGTATCGAGGCTTGTATCCGACATGTACGCCGCACAGCTCCGTTCCAAGGACGAGATCCTGGCCATCCGTGCCGCCGAGCGCGAGTACGCCAAGCGTGTGCTACTCGCGCAGGAGACGTTGAAGATCGTGCGTGAGGAGCTGGCCACTTGCTACCGCGAGAACGGCGTGAACCACAAGATGGCCTGTAAGGGCATCCGCGACGAGTACGCCAAGCTCATTCAGGACCCCACGCACGGCGCTGGCTACCCGGTAAGTTCTTGTAGAGAGAAGATAAGGCTCCGTAATGTTGTACGATGGGAGTAGTGCAGGGAGGGCGAGTTACTTACCCTTTGTTGAAATGTTTATGCGGTTGTTTCTATAGACTCGACCGGAGTTCTAGGCGCTGGGCGTACACATAACGGGCGAGAATTAAAGCGATATGTGGTCGGGAGAAGAGCAAGGTCGACCTGTAAAGGCAAAACATGACAGAAAAACAGTGAAATACATGCGAACACGAATCTCAGACTTGCCATTGACTGGAGGTAAATGCCCGTGCTTGCTCCTGGTCGGTGGGTGAGTTTTTGTCTGCTAGGTGATGAAGGGGTGCTTGAGGTTAAAGGTTGTGCAGGTACTCGCGACGCTTGTCGAGTAGATTTTGGATCCGCTGGAGCGAGAGGTTAAGGCTCCTGCCAGCTATCTCGTCGTCATCGCTGTCAAACGGGGCTGCAATTTCGGCTGCATAACGTGGTGGGGATTGAGTTCTCGCGCGTGTGGGTGGCCTCTGAACTGGGGAAGAAAGACTGTAGCTGGCCTGTTCGCTGTCGGCTGCGTTATCATGACTCGATCTTCGTTGCCGCTTCCTCATAGTTCTGTCAGCATCCGAGAAATCTCCAGCACGCATAGTTTCGTCGACGCACTTGCAGGACGATGCCGCCACAGCAGAAAGCAATGCATCTTGCTTGTTTGTTTCACCTTGGTGAGCCTCGGAAATAAGTCTGGAGCAGGATTTCACGCTGCCTTCCACCGTTTCAATCTTGGCCTGAAGCTCCATCAATGCAGCTTTCACAGCCGTTGCCTCGCTGGTTACAACTTTATGGGTCTCCTTGCAAGCGCCGTTGTTGCTCAGGCTCTATATCCATACAACGTGGTGAGATAGAGTTCGGCGACTAAAGTGGCACGGTCACGAGATTAATAACCTGTTGTCGGAGTCCGTCGACCCTTTGTGTGAGCTTCTCAATTGCCGCTCCAAGCTGTTGTTGGGCTTCACTGCTAGTCATTAGCTTCGCCTTGATTTCTTCAACTGACCTCTTTACCGGGCTGGTTAACCTCATCATCAGCTCGAGTTGCTGTTGCTCCTTTTGTGAGTTTGCTCGTGAAAGATTTTCGTCAGATTCAGCTCCAGCTCTCTCAGCTTCTCGGTACTGAGGCAGTGAACAGAAGTCGATGGAGTTTGGGGTGGACCTTGCTGAGCCTGCCACTGCTGAGCGCGAATTATCTGCAGCAAACAGTTCGCATTGCTAAATAGATGCTACACCTGATGCATTTCCGTAGTTTTCATCACCTGATCATCTTGACTCAGCAAGTTTTGGGACTGTGTCTGACTGAAAGACGACTGTGACATCGAAGTCACAGCACTCTGCTGACTCTCCGCCTCATACGCTGCGCCACCAGTCAAGATAAATCAACCAAAAGAGTTACAACCAAAGGAAACTTTACCGTCTTGTAAGAGGCCTGTCAAGCTGTTGTTTGTCTGGCTAGCTGCATCAAATTCTGGCTGCGATGTTGATACTCGATTGTCGCGTTGTGTGAAGCTCATCGACGGGTATCCAGATCTCGTCGGGTGTTCAGTAGACGGCTCCGAGCGCGTGTGTCTCACTCCCGAGTGTATCTTTTTAGCCGGTAGTGATCTCTCCGCTCTGTGTCTTGACGTCTGCAGTGGTAAAGGTGGCGCACGCCCAGTACTTCGGTGCGAGCTCCTGCTGCAGCAACAGTTTAGATTGGGGATGAAGACAAGGAGGAGGAACAGCTCAGAGCTCTACGAGTTTTCATTGCGACGCAGCAGCTGCGAGAGCGAGAGCACTTCGCGACGGACGGACATGCGGGCCTTGAGTGCGGAATCGAGAGTGATTGTTGCCTTCGGGTTCAACTTCAACGTTACAGCCAATCAGATGATACATCCTCGTAATAGAACACCATGATCTTGTAGAGGGAGTCATTCGTATCTAAATCAGTGGGTTGTCAATGGGTACAAGTTGTATTTACCCAAAGGACCGGCCGCCTGTTGCCTTCATTCACGGATTTACCTTGAGTCACGCAGACCTCTCGTTGTTGTGTGAGTAGCTTTGTCACCTGCGGGTCTTAGCCTCAAACAGCCATGGTCGGCAAAACCACCATGAGCAAGACCATGAAGACGTTCTGGATGGACTCCAAGATCCCAGATGACAGTCGGTGGCATTCCAAGCACAAGGGGATTTCCGCACAACTGACCGTTTGGCCGACCATTTCGTTGGGAAGCTACGTGACGTGTGTCGTGACGAGAAGAGCGAAGTAGCCATTATGGTGCGTTTCACACGCATCCTCAAGGAACTGATGGACTCGTACGAGGTCCAAGCGAACCTGCTGCTGAAGCTGGCAGACACGGGGCGAGTGTCGACGCTGCTTCATCGCTAC
This sequence comes from Phytophthora citricola, assembly GCA_007655245.1. Classification (NCBI taxonomy): domain Eukaryota; phylum Oomycota; class Peronosporomycetes; order Peronosporales; family Peronosporaceae; genus Phytophthora; species Phytophthora citricola. The sequence continues at coordinate 54,052 of VMRO01000049.1, forward strand.
ATCAACATCGCGCTAGACACAATGAACATCCTCGATCCGGAGGAGAGAGAGTGGCACAAGCAACTTCTGGTGGAACGCGAAGAGCGACTTCAAGTGTTCAAAGATTTCATCCAGAACGAGACCCAACTAGTTGCTGGTCTCGGCGATAAAACCCAGCAGCTTGAGATCGTTACGCTGCTCCGATACTGTGTGGAGAAATACCACGATGGCATCACTCCGTTTGCCGGGAAGGACGAGAAGTACCGCGACAAGTTGACGTCGGCAGAGCTGGACACGATCTCGATGGTGTACGACGTTGTTGTGGAGAAGGCTGGCCTTGTTTCAGACGATCTTCCGGATTGGTTCGTGACATCTGAGCACGACTGGGCGTGGGTGAACAAGGCTAAACTGGAGGACAGCAAGGCAGGGTGGGAGGAAAAGGCACGGGAGAAGGCTACTGATGAAAATGCGAGTGATGAAATGATTGGAGAAGTGTGCGAGGAAGTGTGTGTGCGACTTGCGTCCATTTGGACGGAGCTCAATCACCCCACATACGGAAATTCTACGGAGCGTCGTACGTCGGCAAGCCATTCGTCATCCATGAGACGTGTTTCCCACCTACCTTCGAGAAGGATGTGTGGCGCTACTTGGTGAACGCTGCGCTGGGTCTTCAGTACGTGCACGATCGTGGCCTCGTCTACCATGATGTGTCACCTGCAACACTCCTCTGTAGTTACTCGGAACGGAGAGGTGTCTTAGATGGACTGGGGTTGGTACCACGAAGCCGAGTGGATCGTTCTCACGTGTTTGGAAACAATAATGACGATGAAGTTGCTGAGGGACAGGAGACTGCTGAAAGCTACGATGTGCTAAGATTTGGTATGTCCCTGTTTTCGTCCTGTTGAATGCTCGCAATTCGAACCTCCCAGGTCCAACACGTGTTAAGTCTTTCGACTCATGGAAACACAAAACCCATATGCATCTCCCGAACGAGAAACCGACGTTTATCAAACCCAAGGAATGGGAGATTCTGCAGAGCCTTTGCACAGAAAACCCCGCTGAAAGATCAAAGTTGGAAGACGTGGTTTTCAAAATGGAACTTCTGGCAGATAAACCTGAAGACAAGAAAAACGAATCTGAGCGAGTGGTGAATGACATCTCAGAGTACACCATTGCAACCTACGGTGGCACCGTTCTTGATCTACTTAACGAGCTGGAGGAGCGTGGAAATCCGTTTACTCCTATGGACCAAGCAGTCTTCAATCGCCTTCGGGACGTCTATACCCAGTTGAAAAATGCGAGAGGGCTGCCTGGTGTCTTGGTTGAAGATTTTAGCTTGCTACTTTATGAATTTTTCCGCAAGTTGGATGATGACGACCCTCTAACCGCTGGCCTGTCGCTTCAACTTGCCTATCAGTCGATAGCTGGACAAAACTACCACTTCCATCACCAAATCGACCACGTAGTGCTCATTTCCACAGCTACAAGGAATGGATACTGTTCACCGCTGGCAGCCTACGTGGGATAAGGCTCAAACGGACCAGCGAGATAACGTTTTGAGACTCCTGAAGGACCCATCGTCGTTTCTTCAGTATACGAATAAAGGTGAGGACATCGCAATGCTACGGTTTGAAGCACAGACGCGGGCTGGCGCCTATGCGCCGGATGTTGTGGAGGCGATGAATAAGGTGCTAAGAGAAGCCGAACGCCGCTGTATGAAGGGCTCTGACGTCATTCCGAAATGGTTTATTCCGAACTACCAAGTAAAGCTGGAGGAGCGGATTGGTAACGGCGGATTTGCTTTCGTGAACCAAGGAAGATGGTTCGGCACGGATGTTGTCGTGAAGAGACTGAAACCAATGGGAGTTGACGAGAACGCTCGAAAACAATTCCGTCGTGAAGCGGATTTGTGGTTTACGCTGAATCATTCCAACTTGATCAAGTTATATGGCGCGTGCTACGAAGGCTCGCAACCATTCTTTGTCTGTGAGCGTGCAACGCGCCAGACACTCACCGACTACCTTGATCCTAAAAACGGTAGACGTCGAGAGCTGTGGTTCCGTCTGCTTCAGGCTGCACTCGGAATCGAGCATCTTCACGACCACAATATTGTGCACGGAGACCTGAAAAACGACAATATCCTTGTTTGCGAAGGAGGCGCAGCGAAGATTGCAGATTTTGGGTTGAGCGTTCTGGGAACCACCCCTAAGTCGAAAGAGACGCTGACCACGGAAGCCGTGAGATGGAAAGCCCCGAGTGTTTACAAGGAAACCTGCCCACTTTCGCATCCGACATTTACGCGTTCGGGATGTGCATCATCGAAGCAGTGACAGGAGAGTTTCCGTGGGGCGGGACCAAGCCAGACGAAATCGTAAAGCACGCAGTGCTAGAGAAAAAGATTCCCGCCCGCCCAGCAATCTTCAAAGACAACGAGTGGGATCTGGTGGAGCGGATGTGCCGCTGGGATCCTCAGAAGCGCATCGGCATTGGCGCTGTGATCAAGATCCTGGAGGATATTGGCGTGGCGAATCTCGTCAAGACTGGTGGACAAATTGGTCCGATCAAGATTGACAGCAAAATCCGGCCGTAAAAGATGATCTTTGCTGTGTTCAGACCCTGCAAACTCCTAGCGTTTCCTACGACGCCATTGCTTCATTCACGGCTGTATTCACTGTAGGGAAACAAAATCAAAGCTAAACGTGCGAATTGATCCGTGTCTGACACTTGCGTTCTACGTAGACTTGACTACATCTGCATGTATCGACTACCACCAGCTCCACCCGTAGGTCCGTACATGTTCGAAGACGAATTTCCATACGCATATCCCCCACCTTGGTACGCAGAAGATGCCGAGTCGGCATAGCTAGGAGGGGCTTCTCTTCCACCCTGGTAAGCCGCCGACGAGGATGAGTTGCCAGTATCGCCGAAAGCAGAGGACCCCATCGATGAGTTGGAAGAAGCATGGCTGCGTGATCCTCCTTGTGCGGCAGAACGCCCAGCCGCAGCAGCGCGCAGACTGCGCACCCATTCCTGCTTGACTTCGCGAGACTTGGCGTGAAGCTGCAACGGGTAGTACTTGTCGTCACGGAAGGAGACGCTGAACGCTTCCGGCACCGCGTAATTGTCTTCGATGATGGCGCCCGTGATGTCCATAGGTGGGTTGTCAGACCGGCAGCGCTCGTAGTCCTCCTTAGTATCGTAAAAACTCAGTTGAGGGCCCTGCAACACAAAGTACCGCTGTTGCCACTTAGCGCGGGCGGATCCACCAGCTCCTGGTGCCATGTGCTGCTTGATGAGGTATCCACACAGAACCTGTGCGAACGCCGAAGACGCGAACTCCGTGGCTCGATACTGACCCTGCTGCGCGGTATCCGCCAGCCGCTTCATAGTCGCGTTGTGATTCAGAATATGCTCCAGTTCATTCGTCTTGAACTCTAGCGTAGAGCGAAGTGTCGCCAGCTCAGCCGCACAGCGTTGCTCAGCCTCTTTCACCCCCAGCTCGCACTTCTGCTGCTGCTGCGCTGACAGCTCCTGCATCGCGCCTGCTTGTCCCTGTGCCACTGCGACCTTCACACTCAGATCATTCATCTGCTTCTCAAGTGCGCGGACCTCCGTCATGTGCGCAGCATTCGTACTCTCCGTGCGCTGGATGACTTGGGAGAGCACACGCTGGCTCACGAACTCGCAGTAAGCGGAATCAGCGGACGGGCCTACAGCGTGGGCAAAGTATTCCTTGTGCACCCCACTCAAGTCGTCTTGCAGAAAGGTCTGGGTTTCACGGAACAACTCCATGGCTGACTTCTGGCGGTGCTGCTCGGGATGAGCTAGATACTCCGTTCCTGGTCGGCTTAAAACACCCAGCACGTGCCTGCAATAGGCCATGGATGCGGCTGCATTCTGCTGGCGAAACGCGTCGAACTCTGCGTTCACTGTGGCACGGAACTGAGCCATGTAATCGTCACCTCCTCCAGCTTCAGCATCAGTCCCCATGTCTCCATCGACAATCTCGCGCAGTTTCTTCTTGGCCAAACGCTTGCACAATCGGTGCACGTCCTTCAGCCGGTTTTCCGAGCACGGCAAGCGTGTGCGTTCCACGCTGCTACCAGACGCATCGGCATCTTTCTCCATGATATCGATCATCTCATTCTCCGGCGCCGTCGGATCCTCCTCTATGGAGTCCTGCATGTCCAACTGGGGACGTAGGGCCACGCTCCGCAGGTTTCCATGCTCGTCGAACATGGCGTTGCTGCCCTGGCCGTTGTCCACCACTTCCAGCTCGTCCGGATTCTCGTCTCCATTTGCTTCAAAACTGGCATCTTCTTCGTACTGTTCAGGTGAAACGTAGCTGCGTACACGCGAGTGCAGCTCAGCCTTGTACCTCTCCACGGCGTCCTCTAGTGCGTCATGGCACTGTGCCTGAACGACGCGACTCCAGGCACTAGAAATCACAGGAGCCTTGCCACTATTGAGTGCTTCAACGTAAGACCCCGCCAGGTTCACGAACATGGCTCCATTGAGCGGTTTCCCGAACATACTCTTGGGTTTCGCCTTGCCAAACAACCTCTTGCGTAAACTCTCGAAACTGGCTCGGAATTCGTCTCGTAGTTCATCGTAAGGCACTTGAGGCAGGTTCCTGAGCTTCTGTTCATCGTCCACGGGTCTCACCAACGTGACACAGTCTCTGTGTCGGAAGAAATCACTTAGTAGAGCTCGGATCTGGTCTTTCTCCACTGCATCGTCACTGTATCCCCCGTAGGCTGCAGAGCATTCTCCAAGTACTGCTTGGACGAAATAGGTTTGCCATTTTCTAGCAATTGCAGCGTGAAATCTCTCACGACCCACATGAAACTGGGGAAGAACTCGTGGAGTCTGTCCGCATTGCCTGTCGCGTCCTTGTTCGAAGAGGACGTTTGGATATGCTTGGACAGATTGACCACCAGAGAAAGGTCCTCAATGGCATTGCCATCAATGACTCCACGACTGTTGTAGACAAAGTTGGATGCTAATAACAGAGCCAGAGCGAAGATCCTCGTGTCGTGGGTCTGTTCTCGGTCAACTGACCCAAGTCCCTCCGTGTCCAGGAACAGTATACTGGTGTCGTCGTCCAGGGGATGGGGCGCCCCACATCCAAATGCCTTTGGTACACGCATTGACAGTCGCTCCCACAGCGAATCCGGAGTCTGTTGGGGTCTCCTGACCCGGATCTGACCCGGACAAGCCCTGCACTAGAAGATTAAGCAGGAAACTCTTGCCCGTACGGTACAAACCCGCCACCGCCACCACCACGAGCCTCGTCTTGACCTTCTCCAGCACTGCGCACGCCTCCGGGTTCACGCGGAAGCCTCCGTCATCGTCCACCAGCACGAACGGCAGCGGCTGTACCCCGAACCTTCGCTCATACTTGCAATGACTTTTACCGAAGCGAACCCACGACGGAAGCGTAACCCCAGGTACATTATCCATATTTGGACCCAGTACCGGTATGCTGAAAATAGTCCAAATTCATGGACTATTTTTTTTCAATATACCGGTACCCCTAGGGTTACACATCAAGGATTATCCGGACAAACTTTTGACTGGTAACCGAGCATTAGCTGAAAGTGATGGCGCCTGCAACGTATGGAGCGACGTCCCGCCAGGGCAAGCGCGGGGCTGTGGGCAAGGCGAAGCTGGGTCGAGGATCTACTGGAATGGGAGCGAATCCCAACAAGCGCAAGAAGTCGAAGCTGGTAGTGACGTTCGATCCGGATAAACGCAAGGAATACCTCACGGGATTCCACAAGCGGAAGCAGGAGCGACGTCGTTTTGGACTGGATATGGAGGCTTACAAGGTGAAGAAGAGACAGCTGGAGGCCAAGAAGCAGCGGAGAGAAGAGCAGAAGGAGAAGCTGAAGGAGTTGAACCTACTGGAAGAAGAAAAAGAAAGTGAAGAAGAAGAAAGCGAAGACGAAAGTGACGATGAAGAAGAGAAGCCTGTGCTGGGAGGAGCTAAGGCGGTCACGAAAGTCATGACGTTCACTGACGACTTCACTCAGGGCAAATTCGGAGACGTGGTGACGGTCACGACGTCAGTGGGGGATCTGCAGAGTGACAGTGAAGGAAGTGGCAGTGATCTGGAGCCTTCGGACGACGAAGAAGTCGAAAAGCCCGACCATCCCGCGTTCCGACAGAAGAGGAAGAAAGAGGAGCCCCATCTGACTCTCTTCCAGAGAATACAGCAGCAGCGCAAGGGCAAAGCTCTACCGTCCAAGCGAGCGAAGCTCAAGGAAGCGAAAGCTTCTCGTAAGGCGATGCTGGGCAAAAGGGGCTTGGAGGAGCTATTACGGGCAAGAAACGTGGAGCTGAGGACGGAGATGGCGGTGGCTCTGCAATGAGCAAACTCAACAAGAAGCTCAAGATGAAACGCCAACAGGGCGGAGGCAACAAACGCAACAAGAAACGGTAAACGTCTACATGAGTGCTCAACGCCTTTTAGTTACTGTAGACGCCTGCTTCCCAATACTATTGATTGCAATACTATTGAGTTGACAAAATAAAGTGTAGCCATTTCCACAAATTAGTGTGCTATACACTACGACGCATCACTACAACTGGCGATATCAAGGGAGAAAAACCGATCGCCAGCTCGGAAGCCTCTCTCGTCCAGCCTCTCTAGCCTCTCTCCATCCCTCAGCGCCTCTCACCGCCTTCGTATCTTGTAGAGGAGACTCTCAGCTCTCTGTTGGTGTCTATTTCTCTCCAGTATGGGCAACGCGGCGCCTCGTGCGCAGCCGCAAAGCGTGCTGGACAGCGCGTCCCAATACCGGACCTTCCTAATGGACTACACGCCTCGCTCCATGGACATGATGTTCGGCAGTTTAATCGGTGATGGCAAATTCCTCAAGAGCATCTCGTGTAAGTGCGATGAAGGCCATTTGGTGGTGAAAATCTACCGGAAATACGACGAGCGGGAGTCGTTAACCAGTGCGGAAGTGGCGCTGCGTCGCCTGGCGCTCGCCTTCTCCGTGGAACAGCAGCCCAACGTGATCCCGTACGCGGATTTCCAGCTCTCCAACAAGTACAACGTGGCCTTTATGGTCCGGCAGTACTTTGCGTCGAACCTGTACGACAGAATCTGCTCCAGGCCATTCCTTACGATGGTGGAGAAGAAGTGGATTGCGTTTCAGATCCTCCGAGCTCTGGAGCAGAGCCACGCCAAGGAATTTGCCACGGAGACATTAAACAGGAGAATGTTATGGTCACCAGTTGGAACTGGGTCTTTCTGACGGACTTTGCGCCGTTTAAACCCACGTACATCCCAGAAGACGACCCGGCAGACTACAATTACTACTTTTGCGCCATTGATGCCACAAGACGCGGCTGCAGCGTTGCACCGGAGAGGTTTTACGGCAAAGGATCTGCGTCAGGAGCAGCCACTGGGTCTACTCCAGGTAGTGCAGTGAACTCCATGAAGGCTCCGGACGCTGCTATGATGTTGTCGAAGATGGCAGACAGTGACGTGACAGTGGAGGAAGTGGACAAACAGATCTTAACTATGGGCATGGGCAGTGCTACTATGTCGGGAATCCCCATGCAGACGCCTCCTTCTGCGACGTCTAATGGCAGCGCGCCGTCCTCGTACTCCCGTTCCCGTCGTGAAGGCAGTTTACTGGAATCTATGGACATTTTCTCGGCCGGATGTGTGATTGCAGAGCTTTTCCTGGGTGGTAAACCGCTTTTCGACCTCCCATCGTTGCTGAAGTATCGTACTGGAGACTCGGAGGCACTGAGAAATCAGTTGAAGAAAGTGGGTGATCCCCGACTGGAAGAGATGCTTCTACACATGCTGCAGTTGGATCCGAACGCTCGACTATCAGCCAGTGGCTATCTCGCCAAGTACACGAGTTTAAATGGACTGTTCCCGCCGTATTTCGACAACTTCCTGTTCCGATTTCTGGTGCTGGTTCTCAGTCGTGGTGGGAAAGTGCCGGATGCTCGTATCCGGCTTGTGTGCAAGTATTACGGACGGTTGGTGCGCGAGGTGGCCGGTGTTGAAGACCCAGAGAGCGAGGAGTTCTTTAAGCTCCGTCTTAAGGAAGGATACGGCTCCGACCGGTTAGGAACGGCCACGGGAGATGGCCAGCAGACGCATGTAGCACAGCGTGTACTGGAAGAACTGGTGCAGAAAATCCCCACGAAGCACGACAAGCAGAAGGCTGAACGAGACAATGCTGCACTTGCAAAGCTGCAGAAAATGAAAGACAAAGAGAACAATATGCGCGGACTCAGTGGCACCTTACAGAAGAAGAAGATGGAGAAGCTCCACGACCAGTACCACGCTCTTACACAGAAGAAACAGAACTCGCTGCTGCTTGACTACGCCCGCGAACCTTCCACCGGTCGTTTAGATGAAGAAACGTCAGAAGGTGCCAAAGACGAAGACGGACTGGAAATGAACGGTTCTTCACTGAAAACAAACACATCTACGCTGCCACCCCACTCCAGCAAGACACGAACGATGAAGCCGCCGACGTACCCTGGTAGTGAGCCGTGGCCGCAGGATCGCAACGGCATCGTTATCATTCTATCACTGATCTGCTCAAGTCTGCGTCACGTCCAAGCCCCAGAGTCGAAGCTCACTGCCTTGTACCTCATCCGTGCGCTGGGTCAGTTCACAAGCGATGAAGCTCGACTACAGCGCCTGGTACCCTACCTACTGGAGGTCATTGACGATCCGAGCGCCACTGTGCGTGCCTTGGCTCTTCGGACGATCACGTATTTGCTTTCACTAGTGGAATCCTTCCCTCTTGCTGATGCCTCCGTGTTCCCGCAGTATGTTCTCCCCGCTATGGTTCCTTTCCAGTCGGATCCGGACGAATTGGTGCGTATCACGTTCGCTGAGTGTCTCCCACAGCTGGCAGAAACAAGTCGCCGCTTCTTGGAGGTCGCTCATGCGATGAAGCAGAAGACGCTATCGTCGTCGGGCTCTTCCACTTCCCTATCTGCGGCGTCTACGCGGGAAATGATTCGTCTGCTCCAAGCACGTTGTACTTGGCCTCGAGCAGTTTCGATAAGGAGCTGAGTGTGCTACACAAGATGATCTCCCGCTTCGTGATCCAGCTCACGACGCCGGACCAGAAAGCCTCGTCTTCTCTCGTTAAACGCGCGTTGCTTGTGGATATCACGAGATTGTGCGTGTTCTTTGGGCTGGATCGCACACTGGACGTGGTGCTACCACAGCTCATTACGTTCTTGAACGATCCGGACTGGGAGCTACGTGGAGCGTTTTTCGACTACATCGTTGGCGTGTGCTCGTTTGTGGGTCCAATGACGGTGGAGCAGAACATTCTCCCGTGTATTGAGCAGGCGCTGTTCGACGTGCAGGAGATTGTGATCACGAAGGCAGTGGAGTGTCTTACGGGGCTGTGCCAGCTCGGACTCTTCCAGAACAAGATCAGTACGCTCGTGGAGAAAGCCCGGATGACGTGCTCTTTGCTGCTGCATCCTAGCTGGTGGATCCGTGACGCCGTGTTGAAGTTGATGGGCGAGATCGCGTTGAAACTGCGCAGTGTAGACGCCAACGTGTTCTTGAGTCCGCTACTTCGCCCCTTTTACGGAAGACGATGGTCTTTTGCCCGATGAGAAGGTTTGCGATGTCACAAAGCGCCTTCGAGGCTGCTGCCGCCCCATGTATCCCGAGAGACGTTTGACCGTGCACTGCTTGCGTCCTCGTCTTCGTCTGGGCTGAATGAGGTCATCGCTGAGATGGAAAGGTCTGTCTTACAGGCTCCGGATGACAGCGATGACGATATACTCCCAACTACGCCTTTGGCTTCAATGACGACGACTTCTCGCGAGTCATTGGAAGAGCCGATCGACCTGTCGAGGAACCGAAGGAACAGAGACCCCTGCTGAGTACGGACTCGCTGGACGGGTACGGGATGTCCCGTCAGCTGTCGTCAGGTGCTGTCGTGGCATCTTCTGCGGCGGAGACAGCGGAGACGATCTCGAACAGCGTGGAGGACGGCATCTCTTCCATCTACGACCAGCGCAGGAACGAGATCCAGTCCTTAAAGCTGATGCAGCAGTACGTGTCCATCGCGTCGATGCAGATGCGGAGTAAGTTGGAAATGGCCAAGACGGAGCAAGCGGCGCGTATGCAGGGTCCTTCCAAGAGCGATCGCGCTGGCTCCCTCACAGTTCGGTGACTAATACGTCTGTGAGTGTCGGAAGTACTGCTGCTAGTAGCAGCAACCCGTTTGCTCGCAAGCTGTCGCGCTCGCACCTTCGCGTGCTGTTTGTGCCCGATATGCGCTTTGCACTCTCGACAGCTCCACCTCTGAAGGCTAACAGCTTCGGAATCCCGTCGTCTTCTTCAGCAGCGGCCAGCAGTGCTGCCTCGGCGTCTGCAGCCTCAACTTCAACAGCTTTGGTAACGAAATCTCGTTCTCATACAGCTGGCAGTTCACCGTCGCATCGCGGAGGACCGACAACGCCAGCAACTTCGAACGGTTCATCGGTGGGAACGCCTTCGTTGGAGAGTCTCTCGTTGTCGCACGTGGGCAAGATGTACAGCCTTGTGGAGCCCAGCACGCCCATTTCCCCATCGACAATTACTATGACGGGCCCGTCCTCTGTGGTTCCTCCTGGATCGATATCCTCCGGCCTGGAAGACTCGGGACTTAGTCAAATTGACGCCAACCACTTCGCCCCAACGAGTGGAGGGGTGATGGTGAGTATGCTCAACATGAACATGCGAGATATGTACGGCGGAGACGGGATGAGCAGCTTGCTGGACCCGCACCATCACCCAGTCCACGCCTCGCCCGTGTCTCCTCCTAGGCAGAGGATGGTCAAGAAGGCGCACACGACTTACCACCACTACTTCGCGTTCAAGGAGTCAGCGATGGACCCAGCTCTTGGGAACCCTCGCAAGTTGCTGGCCCGGCTAAACGCACTGGGGATTCCTCCATTGCCGCCGGATCTTGGCGCACTGCGACTTTCTGATGGATCGGCGTACTCTATCTACAGCCACGCTCCGAGTCCGTACTGCTTGGTGGGTGGTGGCATTGGAGGCACCGGCGTTGGAAGTGGAGCTCCTGGCAGCGAAAGAGGAGGTGCAAGTGCTTCTAGTGTCACTTCGTCTCCAATTCAAGTTGGTAGTGGTACGTACCCTCCAGGCGGAAGTAGTGCTTTTAATGCAGCGGCGGCAGCTGCTGCAGCCATTAACGGAGGTGTGACACCAGGAAACTTTGGGAGTGGGGCCAATAGCACCGGCCCTGGAAGCAGCTCAGGCAGCGTCAACGGCGTCAGTAGCAGTGGCGGGTACCCCGGTTCCTCCTACCGCAACTGGCAGCCACGCAAGAATGTGTTGGTGGCGGAACTAGCGGAGCATTCGGGTGCAGTCACCCGCGTGAACGCTGCGCAAGATTACAGCTTCTTAGCCTCCGCTTCGAACGACGGCACGGTGAAGATCTGGTCCGTACGGTCGTTGCAGCACAGTGTGAACCAGGGATCTCGCTGCACCTACGACGGCCAGGGCGGAGTCATCACAGATATGAAGGTGCTGACCAACAGTCACTCGGTGGCCTCCGCCTCAAGTGACGGGACTGTGCACGTCTTCCGAGTGGATAAGGTCAATTCCGTGGGTGGGAACGTACAAGCCACTGGCATCAAGGAGCTGCGCGCGAACAACAGCGCCGTCATGGCCATCGACTACCTGAACAACGTCACGGAGGCTCTGCTACTGTACGCCACCCGAGACGGCAAGATCCACGCGTGGGATATGCGCATGCGGCGTGAGGCCTGGACGCTCAGTGTTTCCCCGAACTTGGCTACATCACGTGCATCACGCACTCCCTTGACGTGAGTTGGCTAGCGGTCGGAACAAGTCGCGGCTTCATCTGTCTGTGGGATCTGCGCTTCCTGGTGCTTATCCGCATCTGGCGCCACTCGTCCCAACGCGCCATCCACCGGCTTCAGCCCTGCTTGGGCCTTCCCAACACGCTCCAGCTGGAAGAGACTTCAGTGCCGCTCGTGTTTGTGGCAGCAGGTGACAGTGAAGTGGCTGTGTTCGACCTCAGCATTGGCGCATGTCGCGCTGTCTTCCGCACGCTCGAGGCGCAGGCATCGGAAGCTGACGCCTGCAAGTGCCCGACGCTTCTGCACGTGGCCATCCCGCATCGCAGTCGAAGTGTGTTGGGCAGCTTCCTGGGCATCTTGGGGATCGCGACGGCGTTTGAAGAGATCGACAGGTTGCCACTCAGTGAGGAGCCCAGCGTTCGAGCGATGTTGTGTCCGTCCCTGCATATGCGAGGCATTGGGGACGCCTTGATCACTGGTGGAGAAGACCGACAACTGCGCTACTGGGACATTCGCAACGGCAAGCAGTCGTACACGATCTGCGGCAACGGAGAGGCCAAGTCCTTCTACGACAACCAGGCAGCGCCGAACGATTGGTGGCGTATGAATCCATCGTCTTCATCGTCCGCTGCTGCTTCACAACGCTACGGGAATGTACCAGCAGCTCCATCATCGACGACAGCCGACATCACGAAGCCCGAGAAGGCCTGGAGACAGCTGAGTCCGCCACTTATCACCGTCTGCCAGGATTCGTCGTTCTACTCGTCTCCAGGTGGCGTCGCAGCTTCAGGTGGCGGTGGAGTGGAGTCGGCTATCAGTATGGAGCGGAGAGGCCTCGTTCCACCGTCACCGGCCCACACAGACTGCATCTTGGACCTGGCGCTGGTTGAACTTGGCAGCCCCATGCTTGTGTCCAGTGGCCGTGACGCACTCATCAAGGTGTGGAAGTAAGGAGAGTATTAAGTGATGAGCTAATGAACAACATTGAATGAAGTCTTCGATGGCAATAGTGTATTAGAAAGGATTCGAATCCCGCATGCGCTCGCGCTCTCGCTCTCGCACTTCTCCTTCTCCTGTATTCGACGACGCTCTTAACTGCTTCAGTCGCTCACGCTGCTCCAAGACCGTATCGCTTAGCTGTAGAGGTCCTCCTCGTCTTCGTCGGCAGCAGCCTCCGCGGCGCCGCCAGGAACGCCAGCGTTCACGTTGCGGCCCGGGAACGAGAAGTTGGCCAGGAAGTTCCGCCCGCAGTCACGTGGGAGCGTGCCTGCTGCAGCGTCTGTGCGAAAGTCGAGTACTGGGCGAGATCGCGGTCGCTGACCGAGCGGCGCGCGTTGCGCACGGCCTCCTCGAAGTGGCGCGGCGTAATCTCAGGCACCGGGTCCTCCTCCTCGATATCCTCCATCTCGTCGCCAGCCTCGGCACGGAGACGGTCGCGCTCCATGTCGCGGGCGATGCTTTCGCGAATGGCCAGCTTGGCAGCGCGCTGGCAGATCTCCGTAAGGTCAGCACCAGAGAACTTGTCCGTCTGCTGAGCCAGGAAGTTCAGGTCCACCTCCTTCGACACGGGGCTCTTGCGTAGAACCGAGCGCAGAATGCTCAGACGCGACTCAAAGTCGGGCATAGGGATGAAGATAAGCTGGTCTAGACGGCCGGGACGCATGAGCGCAGGGTCGATGATGTCGGGACGGTTCGTAGCACCAATGATGAACACGTTCTTCTTGGCTCCCATACCATCCATCTCCGTCAGAAGCTGGTTCATAACACGGTCACCGGCACCGCCGGCGTCACCCGAGCTGCTGCCACGCTGCTGGGCGATAGAGTCGAGCTCATCGAAGAACAGCACACACGGAGCGGCACCACGGGCCTTGTCGAACACCTCGCGCACGTTGGCCTCGGACTCTCCGAACCACATGGTCAGAAGCTCCGGACCTTTGATGGAGATGAAGTTGGCCTGGCACTCGTTGGCTACAGCCTTGGCAAGCAGTGTCTTACCGCAACCGGGCGGGCCGTAGAAGAGAACACCCTTGGACGGACTGAGACCGTACTTCTCGAACTTCTCCGGGTGCTCCACTGGGTACTGCACCAGCTCGAGCAGTTCGCGCTTGACACCCTCCAGGCCACCAATGTCCTTCCACGTAACCGTGGGCACCTCCACCGTCGTCTCACGCAGCGACGACGGGTTGGAGACGCCAAGAGCGTACTTGAAGTGCGCCTGCGTAACAGACATAGCGTCCAGGATCTCGGCGTCAATCGTCTCGTCCTCAATGTCAATCACATCCATCTTCTCACGGATGCACTGCAGAGCGGCCTCGGTACACAGGGCAGCCATATCGGCACCGACGAAACCCTGCGTGTCGCGAGCAATGAGCTCCGGGTCCACATCGTCGTCCAGCTTCATGTTCCGCGTGTGGATACGGAAAATCTCCAGACGGCCGTTCTCGTCCGGCACGCCAATGTCGATTTCACGGTCGAAACGACCGAAGCGACGAAGAGCGGGGTCCATACTGTTGGGGCGGTTGGTGGCACCGATCACCACCACACTGGCGCGCTGCTTCAGACCGTCCATCAGTGTCAGAAGCTGCGACACGATACGACGCTCCACCTCGCCGTTGGTCTTCTCACGCTTGGGCGCGATAGAGTCAATTTCATCAATGAAGATGATAGCGGGAGCGTTCTTCTCGGCCTCCTCGAAAGCTTTACGCAAGTTGCTCTCCGACTCTCCAGCCATCTTGGACATGATCTCAGGGCCGTTGATCAGGAAGAAGAAAGCACCAGTCTCGTTAGCCACAGCACGAGCAATCAGCGTCTTACCCGAACCGGGCGGGCCGTACAGCAGCACACCACGCGGGGCTTGACACCCAGCGTCTTGAACAACTGCGGGTGACGCAGAGGCAGCTCGATCATCTCTCGGATCTGAGCCATCTGGCGACGGCATCCACCGATGTCGTCGTATCCAACTTCGTCCATCTTCTCCTCGTCTTCGCGACGCACAGGTTCGCCTTCACAGTGGATGATCGTGTCCGGTGCAACGATACAGTACGGAGCAGGCTCCGTCTCCACAACCTTGAACTCGACGGGGTGCATGGCTTGACGCACAAGAAAGAGATCCCCCTTCTTGACAGGACGGTAGGCCTCCACGAAGTACGGCTTAAGATACACGTCAAAGAGATTTCCTGTAACTCCCTCAATAGTGTCGTCAATAGGGAGGACGTGGATGCGCTTGCCGTACGGGACGTCTCCGCACGTGTGGATGCCCACAACGTCGCCCAGACGCACGCGGAGGTTCTTCCGCACCACCTTGTTCATGCGGACGTTGTTGTCATCCACCGTCTCGTCCTGGAGGACGACGCACACCGTGTCGTGGCCCTTTTGCCCTTGATGAGCACCGTATCGCCACGGAACAGCTGCAGCTCCTCCATCTTGGCCATGCTGAGTGCGATCACCGAGTTGTCGTCGTTCGTGGCTTCGTCCACCACCAGGCGGTTAGGCGACCGCTTGCGGTCCATAATGCCGGCCTTAAACTCTTCCTTCCTGTGTGTGTCAAGCATATTTAAAGGTAAGAAATAAGGTAAATAACTTAAAATGACAATGACGTACTTGTCACCCATAATTGAGGCCTTTTCTTCTGTTGCTGGTCGCTTCCGGGTAGAAAACGCGTGGCTGTCGACATACACAAAGGGTCAATTGAGCTGGTGACCGTCTAACAAGCCTAAAAGACGCAGGGAGGACGCACCTGGGGGCTTCCACTTGACTGTTCTTCCGCAGAAATGGAGCTTGGATTCCCCCTCCGCCAAGATACGTTTGAATGTTTATTATTGGCTGAAAAGATTTGCATAGTGAATAGCAGTCAATCGAGAATATTCCGAGATTGATGACGTAGCAAGGCATTTTGTACATGTACAAACTGCGCTGTATTTTAGACCAAACTAGAATGCATGTTGGAAAGCTGTTAGTGAAGGTCCGGTTAGGAACTTGGTTTCAGTGCACGATCCCTAGTCGCGGTGGTTGTTGCGGGGCTTGCTGCCGCCTTTGTTGTTCTTGAGTAGAGCAATGAGAATGCGCACGAAGATGGACATCAGGTCTGTCAACAACAACAGCGTAAGTATTAGCATCTGCATAGCAGAGCTCTAAAGAGATCACAGAACTTACCCATGAACAGGTCGAGCGTGTGCTTGAGCACGTCCTTGTCGCCCATGCTGGCCTTCTCGATGATCATCTGCGTGTCGAACACCACATAGCCGCAGAACATGAAGAGTCCGCCGTACTGCAGCAATAACAACAGCGAAACGTCAGCAACTACGTACAACCTAATTTCAATGATGATCGTACCAGGTTGAGGTTGAATAGGAACGACGAGTACTTGAACACGCTCAGCACGCTCGTGAGGAACAGCACCGACAGTGCCGAGCTCAGAATTCCGCCCAGGTACAAGTACGAGCGACGAGTAGCTACAACAATAAATATTAAAATACCTAATACTCAACTTTCCAGCAGCTTTACTTACCCAAAAGAGCGCTTCCCGTGAAGCACATGAACACCAGCGTCGTCAGCAACCTGTGCAATATGACCACAGGTAGTTAGCCTACGATCAACGACATTCGAAAGCCTGTAGATGCTCACAGTGCTGAAACGAGGATGCTGGGGTCCACCTGGATGGCCACGGCCACAAGCGTGGACACCGTAAGGCCCATTGCAGCAGAAATCCCCATGAGGATAGCAAAGCGCTTGTTGTAGTTCTGCACGGGCTCCATGTAGAGCCAAATGGAGCCCAGCGTCGTCACCAGCGACGAGCCCACGAACGCATTGCGTTCGGGCCCAAAACCACGGTAATGGCAGAGCTCAGCATCGCCGACAGCACGCAGGCTGCCAAGGTCGCGTACACGCGGATCAGGTGCTGCTGCACGTCCCTTTCGATGCCGCTGTTCTTCATCATGGTCGCCATGTTCCACTGCGGCGACGTGCGCGTGCCGAACATATTCATCGCTTTTGGTCTCTTCTTTCTTGTTGTCTTTCGGGTTTGAAACTGGACAAATTCCAGATGGGAATTATTCTCGGCTATGTACGATATGAAAAATGGTTTTTAGAACGCACAGGTTGTCACACTGATAACTACAGTCTCCAGCGCTGCAGTACAATGGTACTTGTTGTTATGGCACAATTTAATAGGCGTCACTTGTGTCGTGACTTGGAACCTGCTCGTACATGAACTTGCAACGAAAAATGCGTTCATTTAGCACGTAAAGCCAAAATGCCATCAATGTTGAAGTTGCATTGATGTTAGCCCCTACCTGAGACGTCTGCATACGCGGAGCTGCCGACGATCTTCTTCGTTCGTGCAGAGGGAATGCTTTTCTTCAGCGCTACATTGGTCACACTCTTGCGGCGCTTGACGTCCTGGTAAGCTGATCGATTCGTACTGCCTCCATTCGAGATTGTTCCTTTCGGTGCCTTGGAAGAAATTCCTCCGTACAGCGATCCTCCACCCTCGCTTATCTTGTTGTTGTTGCCGTTCTTGCCGTAGGAATATTTGTTTGTCTTGGTTTTCGTTGTGCCCCCAACAGCCCTGCCGCCTGTGGCGTTGTTAATCGGCGGTAGTTCGTCTTCACTAGTGTCGTACACCCCGTAGTCTTTTGTGTCGCTTGTCGTTTGAGGACCATGTGATCTGAACGTTGAGAGCAATGCAACAGTTAGGTCCTTACTTGAGCTCAACGACAGTGCAAGAAGATAGCAACGTACCCATTCTGGATTGCCGGTAGCGGCACTTTATCATCGGAACTGTCGTTGGTCTTCCGCTGCTTCGAAAGTCCGACAGAAGGCTGTTGCTGAGGTTGAATTACATGTTGCTGTTGCTGCTGATGTGGTCGTGTTGTGGCTTCTTCAAGCTCGCGAATCTCCTTAAAGTATTCATGCCGCAACGCTTCTCGTGCGTTCATCCGCTTACTCGGGTCGTATGCCAACATTTTGTGAATTAGGTCGATCGCCGCAGCGGATGCGTGTGGGATAAGTTTGGCGATACTGGTGCCGTCCTCTTTGGGGAAGTTAAAGTCAATGTGGGCAGCTCCCTTGCGCTTGAAAATCTCAAGGACTTCTGGTGTTGGAGTGCCCAAGATTTTGTGTATACGGTGGATTTGGTCCAGCTCATTGGAACCGGGGAAAAGCGGGTAAAGCGATGTGATCTCAAAGAATACACAGCCAACGCCCCACATATCCATCTCTGGTCCATAGTAGCCGTCAGTCAGTAGACACTCTGGAGCGCGATACCACCGAGTGGAGATATACTCGGTGTAGGGCTGTTTGGAGTAAATACCCCGACAAGAGCCGAAGTCTGCAAGCTTGAGCTTACTGCTGTCCTCCACCAAAATGTTCTCCGGCTTAATGTCTCGATGGAAAATGCCTTTGTTGTGCATGTGATCCAAGGATTTCACGAGCTGGTACATGAGCGACTGCACAAGGTCGGGTTTGAGGTAGTGCCGTCGACCGCGAATCATTTCGTACAGGTTGTTGTCCATCAGTTCAAAGACTAGCGCGAGTCGACCCGAAGGCTGGTCGTACAGGACTTCCTCCAGTTTCACGATGTGTTGGTGGGGTGAAAGTCTGCGCAGTGCCTGAATCTCGCGCAAGTTGTTCACCTGGTCGATGCTCTCGAAGTGGTTTTTCATGCATTTGATGGCGTGAAACTTGCTGTCCTTGACATTTTGGGCCTTGAGCACCTCGGAGAAGGTGCCCTCACCTTTCTTGGCCACTAACCGGTACTTGCGCATGATGGTGGAACGAACACTCGAAGACCTAGATGCAAACTCGATGTGCGTGGAGCAGGAGGTGATCGAGTAAAAATACCAGGACTAATGCAACTCCGTTTATTTTTACCGACAGCAAATGTGAACGAAGTTGAAGTTATAAATACTCACGTGTTGCTTTAGAGATGGCTACACGTTCACAGACCCCGTTTATGTAACGAGTACTTATGGTTTTGTATGTTTATCCCCTTTCAATAGTAAAGTTAAAATTTATGTATACTTATACAAAGTGTACCAAACTGACGCACGCCGAAGCCACTGGACTACAGAATTCCTGCCATGTCGGAGCTCTACGAGAACAAAGTATGCCTGTCTCCCATGGTCCGCTCGGTACGAGACTCCCACTTCCTTCCTCACCCTCTTGCAATGCCAACACACCCGATCGCACTGTCCAATTTGCTCTAACCATTGCGCAATGTGCAGGGCACTCTGCCTTTACGTCTACTGTCACTTCGATACGGGGCTGACCTCGTGTATGGCGAGGAGATCGTCGATAAGCGCATCATTTCCGCAGTTCGTGTGCCCAATGGTAACATTTGGATACTTTTGCAATAGCAAAACTGACAATTGTGTCAATTGTTTCGTGAAATTGCAACCTGTCACTGACGTTTTCCCTTTGCTTTGCAGACGTTGTCAATGCGGTGGATTTTGTCAGTCGGAACGGCGACTCGGTCGTGTTCCGCACGTGTCCGGAAGAGGCTGGTAAAGTGGTTTTCCAGATCGGAACGGCCGACGCTGTGTTGGCACTGAAAGCGGCGGAGGCAGTGTACGTTCGGTTTGGAAAATGTTGGTAAACATGGGGCTAAACGTGTTTTTGTGAAACTCGCAGAGCTCGTGACGTTGCTGCTGTGGATATCAACATGGGCTGCCCCAAACACTTTTCCGTCCAGGGTGGAATGGGAGCAGCGCTGTTGCGTAAACCTGAAGTGGCTTGCGACGTAAGAGCTTTTGTCTCGCATTTTTAGTTGCTTTTACTAACGATTCCGTTTGTGTAGATCATCAAAACATTGCGACGGAACTTAAACATCCCGATCTCCTGCAAAATTCGACTGCTTCCTGAAATTCAAGACACGGTACACAATCTATTAGCACAACGCTTACATACTCTTGGCACTGATAATATTTACTTTAACTCGTAGATTGACACAGCAAAGCGTCTGGAAGATGCTGGTGCCTACGCAGTCGGTGTGCACATGCGTCAGATCCACGAGCGGCCACACGACAAGGCCAGTTGGGACCGATTGGCGCCTGTTGTGTCAGCTCTGTCTGTCCCTGTACTGGCGAACGGTGATGTGTTCGTGCACGAGGATATCGACAAGCTCCGCAAGATTTCAGGCGCTTCTTCCTTTCTCATTGCTCGCGGTGCGCTCGCGAACCCGTCTATTTTCCGAAAAGAAGGCCGGTTGCCTGTGGATGAAGTGGTGCGAGACTACCTGAAGGCTGCGGCCGAGACGGACAACGTGTACCAGAACACCAAGTACAACGTGATGCGGATGATCCCTAGCTCCTTGGAGGACGCTTACTCCAGCAGCAATAACTACGGGTACGCCAAGGGCGCTAACGTTGTCACTGTTCCAGAGTTGGCTGCTACGAGGAATGGCCTGCAGATGTACTCTTTGTGGGACTTGCAGAACTACTACAACCAGTATCAGGACCAGTTCAGGGCGAAGGCTGCAAAGTCCCAGGATCAAAAGTCCGAGACTTTAATGACTTTGCCTGGAGCGCAGGAGCGGTATGCTGAGAAAGAGGAAGAGACTCCGAAAGCTCGCAACAACCGCGCTGGAAAACCCGAACTCTTCTGTGAGACATGCAGGATCCAGTTGCTCAGTGAACAGGACGTCAAACTGCACTACAAGGGCCGCAAGCACAAGAACGTGCTGCGTCGACAAACGTCCGCCACAATTTCGAAGTTCGTTACCAAGGCACAGCTCGAGCAGAAGCCCACGGATAACGCAGCACAAACTAACAGTGTGGAGAAGGGTCGAGAGTACGAAGGTGAAGACAAACGCGATCCAAAGCGCGCGAAAGTTGAGAGCAAAAGTGCAAGTGCACAGTCGGAATCGCCCACGGAGTAGAATCCATCAGCTAGGGAACTGATAAAAAGTTTCACACGTGTTACTTTCGTATCTTTTGCACATCAAGATGGGGTAAAGGAGTTGCCGTTGGTGCTCCTTGAAACGGCGGAATTGATTATTGGAGACGCGAATCGTGATGCGACGGTAGTTCGAGAAAAATGTTGGGTGGAGCTCAGCACACGACTGATTCAGGCACTGAAAGCTGACAAACAAGCGTCTGCCGCGATACCGCTCAATCTATTTACCTTCACCATTGTTTCACAGATCTTGGATATCCTGGTATGTAGTTGATTCACAAAAATACACTTCGGAAAACAAATGAGAACGTAGATTTTTCCACTACACTCACTAAAACACTACATACTTGTACAACAGTTAGGCTGTGCATGCAACCAGAGCACATAGTAACAGCATCAACAACACCATTCAGCTCGTCACGGGATGCCATTTTCATCACGACCCTCACTCCGTACGCAGCTTGCGGTACTGAGTCGTCGCGCCAGCATTCGCATTCGCATTCGCAGTGGCACTCGCACTCGCTGTGGCACCAGCATTTGCATTGGCGGCCGCACCACCACCCACCCCAGCAGTGCCCACGCCATTGTAGCCGTCGTAACCATCAACACCAACGCCCACGCCGCCCACACCGACGCCAACACCTCCGACGCCGACACCAGCACCAACACCAACACCGCCAACACCCACCCCAGGACCGTACCACCCACCGCGGTTACCGTACAGACCGGCACCGGCACCGACGCCTACGCCGCCGTGCAGACCAGCGCCAAGTAGACCGAACGTCTGGGCGGCCTCTTCTTCAGCGTGCGCGTTGCTGGAGAGAGCCACTAGGGCGAGGCCGAGGAGAACGATCTTGTTGCTGGGCTTGAACATGGTGTTGGTTGGAGAGGTGATCTTGATCTTTGACGGTTTGAAAGGCAAACTTGTTCTTGAACAGTACAGAAGCCCGAGTTCGGAGGGATTGCTGTGAACTGGAGGGAGAAGAATTGGAAATGAGCTGATGGAGTTACGAAAGACTTTTCTTTCGGAAAGAGCAGTGTTGCCTCGTTGGATCACACGCCAGTAAGCCAGACATTCCGATCGGGCGACCTCAACACGTGATATCTTCCAGATGATCTCCTCTTTAGCGGTGACGACCTTGACTGTAGCGCCCCAATTTTGATGACCATTTCGAGACGGATACGACAGATGCTGCAGCTGAGACTATTTTCGCGTCGCCAGGGACGCGGCTAGAGGATCGAAGTGCGAGTGACTGGATAAACATTTTCGAAAGTGATGACCAGCATTTTGAGATGGAACTGCAGATGAATGGATAATTTCGCGCAAATTTCACACAAAGTGAACAGCACCAGGAGGTCGTCATACGAAGAGCCCTTGATATGATTTCCCATTACGAAAGTAAGCACTTGCACACACACGTCAATGTTTTGAGCCAGCTTCAACATCAAAGATCTTTTGAAGTTTATCGATACTTGCCTAGTTGCAATTCTTATCAGCAGTTTACATTTACTGCGCTATACTGCTCGAAGTACTTTTCAATTCGATCCTCTAGCCGCGTCCCTGGCGACGCGAAAATAGTCTCAGCTGCAGCATCTGTCGTATCCGTCTCGAAATGGTCATCAAAATTGGGGGCGCTACAGTCAAGGTCGTCACCGCTAAAGAGGAGATCATCTGGAAGATATCACGTGTTGAGGTCGCCCGATCGGAATGTCTGGCTTACTGGCGTGTGATCCAACGAGGCAACACTGCTCTTTCCGAAAGAAAAGTCTTTCGTAACTCCATCAGCTCATTTCCAATTCTTCTCCCTCCAGTTCACAGCAATCCCTCCGAACTCGGGCTTCTGTACTGTTCAAGAACAAGTTTGCCTTTCAAACCGTCAAAGATCAAGATCACCTCTCCAACCAACACCATGTTCAAGCCCAGCAACAAGATCGTTCTCCTCGGCCTCGCCCTAGTGGCTCTCTCCAGCAACGCGCACGCTGAAGAAGAGGCCGCCCAGACGTTCGGTCTACTTGGCGCTGGTCTGCACGGCGGCGTAGGCGTCGGTGCCGGTGCCGGTCTGTACGGTAACCGCGGTGGGTGGTACGGTCCGGGTGTCGGCGTGGGTGTGGTGGCGTTGGCGCTGGGGTGGGTGTTGGCGGTGTTGGTGTTGGTGCTGGTGTCGGCGTCGGAGGTGTTGGCGTCGGTGTGGGCGGCGTGGGCGTTGGTGTTGATGGTTACGACGGCTACAATGGCGTGGGCACTGCTGGGGTGGGTGGTGGTGCGGCCGCCAATGCAAATGCTGGTGCCACAGCGAGTGCGAGTGCCACTGCGAATGCGAATGCGAATGCGAATGCGAATGCGAATGCTGGCGCGACGACTCAGTACCGTAAGTTGCGTACCGAGTGAAGCCGTAGCCTGTCTTCGACTTTCGCTCCAAACGGAAATCGACTTTCGCTCCAATCGGAAATCCTGTTTTATATGTTCGACGAGTTTGAGTTCTGCGTCGTAGTTCTGTTTCCAATAAATGAAAGTTGTTTTGTTGCGAATCTGAATAACCTTGTTTTATTTTCATGTGATAGTTGGACTACTTGAATTCGTCCTGGATCTCCTGCATCGTCTTGCCCGACGTTTCCGGGACAACCCTGTACACAAAAATAAACGACAACGTCACCGTGCACATGAACGGAGTGAAGCTGAAGTTATTCAGCGCAGCAGCGATGTACGGGTATGCCAGCCCCACCGCCAGGTTGCAGAGCCAGCTACTACCCACACACCGAGCTGCCCATCGCTCGAACATCGTCCGGGAAGAGATCCGCCATGACCACCCACGCTAACGACCCAAGACTCGAGCCAAACGTGGCGACGTAACAAGCGGTGAACACGATAGCGAGCGCCGGCAAACTCGCAGCAAGCGACACTGTGATGCCAACAGCACTGAAAAACATACCCGCTAACCCGTACAAGATGAGCTTCCGGTTGCCTAAACGAGCTGCCAACATCCCGCTAAAGAGCGTCGGTAGTACATTGACGAAGTTGACGGCCACGATTCCAATGCGATCATCCGAAATCCCAGCCTGTTCGAATAGAGTGGACGAG
This sequence comes from Phytophthora citricola, assembly GCA_007655245.1. Taxonomy (NCBI): domain Eukaryota; phylum Oomycota; class Peronosporomycetes; order Peronosporales; family Peronosporaceae; genus Phytophthora; species Phytophthora citricola. The sequence continues at coordinate 77,843 of VMRO01000049.1, forward strand.
TAGAAGAAGACTGCGTTAATACCCGTGAGTTGTTGAGCCCCCGCCACACCAACTGCAGTCAGTAACTGGCGGATGAGCATCGGGGAGAACAATTTGGCCAATCTGGGAGCTCCCACTGCAGCGTAGTCACTCTCTGGGGAGACTTGGTCATGCTTGATCCAAGTTTTAGCGAAGTGGACGTGGTCTTCACCGAATAGACACGCTAGCTCTCGCTCTGCTAGTTGATGTTCCCCACCATCAGTAACCACGCGGGGCTTTCAACGATCACGAATGGTGCGAGTACCAGGTACATCACGGCCAGAACGACAGGGAAACCTGCGATGTAGCGCCAACCACTGTGTGTATCGGCGAAGAAAAAGCGATGGCCACAAGCAGATTGCCGACTGTGATAGCTACTTGAAAGCCTACGCCAAGGCTGTTGCGAAGACTCGGTGGAGAGATTTCAGCGATGAAACCAGGGATAACAGCGGTGGCTCCACCCGATGCAAGACCGGAAAGCACCCGCCCGCCGATGAACATCTCGATACTGACGGCGCTGGCTTGAACTACTGCGCCAACGATCATGAAGAAGCAGTTCGACATCATGATGCGTTTGCGTCCGAACTTGTTGGAGAACCGACCGATAACGAGGGCCCCTATCATACCACCGAATATCCATGCGCTGACGGCGATAGTCCACTGCGCTTTGGTGTGTCCTGGGAACATGAGGCAAGTACCGGGTGCTATGGGTTGAGCAGTGCATTCTTCTTCATCGTTGAAAGCTGTCAGGTTCAGTTGAGTGGTAGACCATCCGTACTGAAGTGGTTGCAGCAGAGAAACCAGGGCGTTGGCGTACAGCACCCAACGGGGATTTACCGCGGTGTGGGCATCCGTGACTTTCGGGGTCGATAGCACTCGAATGTACTCGTTGGTACTTGGAGATGGTACTTCCATCGTTTCTTGGAAAACTACCTGTGCGCCAGTTAGTGAAATGAATTGTGAGCACGTGCAATTGAGCCCTGTCGGCCAGTAGTTAGCTGAGGCATCAGCCGTTGTCAGTTCGAGAGTGAAGCAGGTGCTCCGGGAATGGCGGAATTGATTATTGGAGACGCGAATCGTGATGCGACGGTAATTCGAGAAGGAAACTGGGTGAAGATCAAATCGTCTTGCACACGACCGAAAGCTGACTGGCAAGCAGACGCTGGAGAGGGAAGGGTGAGATGGAGTTTACTAACAAGGGGAAGAGGAGACAGTGACGTTCTCGTGGCAAACTGCGTACATGTATTACTGCAGAATAAACTTCTTCTTGGCTGATGAATTCTTCATTGTTGTCACTCAAGTTAAGCTTACCGTTTCCTGCGCAACCACGTCATGATGCAAGTCCAGACGTAAGATGCATACAAATCGAAACCAGTGTTCTCTGCCACCTGCTATCGAGCGGCGCGATTCATGCATCCATCTCTCCAGACAAGCCAGGGTCATTCCTTGAAGCGACGGTAGCCAATTTTTGGTTTGTCTGTAGGAACCTTGTTTACCGGAAAGCAAATGGAAACGTTTACTTCTAAGTACAGTGTACATGACATGTATTGTAGAACCCACTCACTAAATCACCACTACATGTAGGACAACAATTAGGCTGTGCATGCAACCAGAGCGCATAGTAACAGCACCAACAACACCATTCAGCTCGTCACGGGATGCCATTTTCATCACGACCCTCACTCCGTGCGCAGCTTGCGGTACTGAGTCGTCGCGCCAGCATTCGCATTCGCATTCGCAGTGGCACTCGCACTCGCTGTGGCACCAGCATTTGCATTGGCGGCCGCACCACCACCCACCCCAGCAGTGCCCACGCCATTGTAGCCGTCGTAACCATCAACACCAACGCCCACGCCGCCCACACCGACGCCAACACCTCCGACGCCGACACCAGCACCAACACCAACACCGCCAACACCCACCCCAGCGCCAACGCCACCCACACCCACGCCGACACCCGGACCGTACCACCCACCGCGGTTACCGTACAGACCGGCACCGGCACCGACGCCTACGCCGCCGTGCAGACCAGCGCCAAGTAGACCGAACGTCTGGGCGGCCTCTTCTTCAGCGTGCGCGTTGCTGGAGAGAGCCACTAGGGCGAGGCCGAGGAGAACGATCTTGTTGCTGGGCTTGAACATGGTGTTGGTTGGAGAGGTGATCTTGATCTTTGACGGTTTGAAAGGCAAACTTGTTCTTGAACAGTACAGAAGCCCGAGTTCGGAGGGATTGCTGTGAACTGGAGGGAGAAGAATTGGAAATGAGCTGATGGAGTTACGAAAGACTTTTCTTTCGGAAAGAGCAGTGTTGCCTCGTTGGATCACACGCCAGTAAGCCAGACATTCCGATCGGGCGACCTCAACACGTGATATCTTCCAGATGATCTCCTCTTTAGCGGTGACGACCTTGACTGTAGCGCCCCCAATTTTGATGACCATTTCGAGACGGATACGACAGATGCTGCAGCTGAGACTATTTTCGCGTCGCCAGGCGAAGTGCACAGCTTGCAAAAATACTTAGGTAGGCTTACAAAGTTGCGACATTGAAGTTGGCGCCAAGTACAATTTGTGCTGGAACGTTTTCGTCTTGAAGGTAAATCTTATCGAGTAGTGCTGGCCAGTGAAATTCACCGTGAACATGGACAACGGCTGTATCGAAAAAGTCACATTTTGGGTTGGCCAGCTGGGTGGAATCTACGCGAAATTATTTTTCCGGTATCCTCGGTGCCGTCTCAATGCTGGTCATCACTTACGACGAGGGTGCCGAATGCGATACACCAGCTAAGTTTAGCACTCAAAAACGAGATCGGCCACAAGCTTGCAACCTATTTTGCCAAACTGTTCTGGCAGTGAGACCGTTGTGAGTCCATTCTCCACCACATTGGTCAGTTTTGGCCCAGACGCCTTAGACTGCGTGAGCTCTTTGCACGGGCGTCCGTCCTCGCCAACTAAAAATGGCAATGCCAAATTACCTTCTTGGCAGGTGTCCATATTCGTGCAAACATTTCATTCAAGCCATTTAGTTCTCCAAAATTATGCTGGTAAAGCCACCGTCCGCTTAACGTTAAGTGCATTTCATAGTCTGTATCGTTTGTTAATGAGCGATGAACTTCGCAAAGAGTCCGTCGAAGCAGCAAGACATCGCGGACAGGCCATGGCCTGGCCATCGCGTGCCAGCAGCTCGCGGAGGCTTGAGTGTCGTTGAAGTTTAGAGACACACGTGCACGTGCGGTAACTCTCATCCCTAATATATCTTATAAATTGGATATATGGACGCATCACAGAATTTAGTAATCTCAAGTAATTATCGATTTTAGCACCCTCTATATTTAGTAAAACTGTGAAGAGTTATGCCTGTATGCTTGTCAATCAGTTGGCAAAAATTGCATGTGCCACTCACCCAAAGGCCATCACCCACTGCGATGCGAAGAATAAAGCTGCCTTGCGCATGGCTTTCCGTAGCCTAACTCGGTGCACCCACGCTCCTTACAGGAGTCCTACGACGTGCTCGTCGCCGCGACGACGTTGCGTCGGACACGGTACCGAGCCCGCAGTGCCGGCGGCAGCCGCCATGCAAATCGACGCCGAATTCTCGTCAGCAAGACCGATTGAAGAAGGGTCGCCGATCTTTGCCAACAGTTGTCACATTCCATGTCATAGGTTCAAAATGAACCCACTATCACCACCCTTTTCTAACCTATAAAGTTTCTTACACAGGTTTATGCTGCAGTACAGTATCACGTGTCGCGGTTTATTGCAACGGGCATCATCCATGGAAAATGAACGTAATCTGCTTGACTCTCATTCTCAGAAACACCGGCAAGTGCACACGCAGAACTGCCGAGGACATTTTAGCACTATCCTAAAGCGACAGGGGGCAGTTTTAAAAGAAAACCATGACCGACAAGAAGCAAACAACCCAGACGCAACTTCCTCTGCCTACTCCCGGCCCCGAGCCTGGATTCGTCGGTGAAAGCCCGAGCAATGGCGAGTACGTGACTGTGTTGACACCCGACAACAAAGCACTCACCCCCAACACGGCCGACACAGACTTCGACCCCAATGGACTGCGCATGAACGTGTGGACTGTGGATTTGCACGACGCTGACCTACGCACCGCCTACTACTGGTGGGTCTGCTGTTGCCCGTGTGTGCCTCTATCGCAATTGGAGACACGTCTCGGACTCAATTCGTGTGCTGTTGGCTTCTCTATCGGCCTGATCGCGTACACCGGTCGCATCCTGTTCCTGATTCTGACGCTGATCAACTTGTTCAACGGCAACTTTGGCACGTTCATTGTGTTCCTCGTGCTCTTCGTGCTCTGCCTGTTGGCAGTTGCTCAGCGCGTGTCGCGCGTTCGTCTGCAGACCCGCGAGCGTCTCGACATCGCCGGATCCGCCAAGGATGACCGCATCATGGGGTGTATGCGCAGTGCTAGTGCCATTCGTCAGATGGCCGTGCAGCTCAAGTGCGACCAGGTCCACTTCGGCGCACCCGCTACGCTCCAGGCGTACCAGGTTTAAACGACTTTAAACTCTGACTGCGTTTGACACTGGAGTGTTGTGATAACCAACTTGGTTACCTCCAAGTGTGGCAACATTTATTGCAGGAAGAAGAAAACAAAAGAAAATATGAGTTTGTTTCGATGCAATTTTGGTTATGGCTACACAATGTTGTGGGTACAAGCAATTTTGCTTTTCATTAGTTCTTGGTATTGGCAATTGTTGGTACTTTTACTTTCCTACCTAGTCCACGGCGCTCATGTCGAGTCTCGTGTTCGTTTGGCGCGTGGGCATCACAAGAGGGTCCAAGTGTGTCACCGTGTGCTTCCTCGCAGCTTGGTACACATTTTCAGCGGCGTTGCAAAGCTCCGCAAACTGTGCCAGCACTTCCTGTGTCGAGGCCCCCGCGTGGATTCGTGGAATCGTCGTAGGCTGCGAAATCGGCGGCGTCCACACCGTCGCTCGCTCTCCTTCAGCCATTGGCCACGACACTTCCGTCTCTTTTGGCAGTGGCGTTGGGGACGGCAGTGGCGAGGACGGAGGCGCCGGCCACGACTCCAACGGATTTTTGTTGGTCGGAGACGGCACAATTGCACCCCAAGCGTACTGCACCACAGCTTCAGGCAGCGAATCATCAAGAGCAGGAACTGGAACCTCTGGGTGCATGGCCGTTGGCTGGGAACTCACTACAGAGCAGTCGTAGTCGTCTTCCTCTTCGGCTTCCGAGTCGACGTCCCAAACATCCCGATGAGCTGCAACTGGAATCGCTGCGTCATTCTTGGTAGAAATTGGTTTGGCAGTAGATTTTCCGCGTGGCCGCGAGTCCAAAGGCAATAGTACCGGGTTGGAACTCAACACCGTGTCGTCGTCATCGTCGATGTCTTCAGTCTCCGAGTTATAATCCCAAGCTGGCTTCGTGTTCGCGTCCAGCTTCCTCTGAGACTGAGTCTGCCGTGGCGTTCGACTTACTTTCCGCACTGGGGCAGTAAGGAATATCTTCTCAGCGTCGCTTTTATCCTGATCCCTTTCCGTACGTCCGACCACAGTTCCACGTCGTTGTCTGTTGATATCTGGGCGACTGTTGCTTCTACTACGAGTCGAAGATCCTGTTCCTCGCAAGGTTCCACGACGACGGCCGGATTGTATGCGCTCCGTCACTTCCTGCTTGGCAATATCCAGCGAATCCAGCTTCCGAGCGTGCGTAAGGCAGTGTGTACAGACCGCAATAGAGCGCTGTTCAACGGTCTTGTGCCCTGGGCCTGGAAAGCTCAGCTTTTCTTCACGAAACAGGTAGAACATGCACGCGAATTGCAAACCCGACAGGTGTGGTACCGCGAGAAAGCGCCAATGGGTCTGGTACACACGCCACAGTCATTGCGCTTCTTAATCCGCACAGTACTCGGTCGTGCAGATCCAGATTCGGTTTCTTCGGTCTTTGGGTGCGCTAACAGCCACGACAACTTCTTGTTCTGGGCACACAACGCCGACTTTAAGCAGTACGTTAGACTGTTTGCTGCTGACAGGAGCGCGACACTCTCATGAACCGTTCCGTTCGGCTCGAAATTCGTCTTCATGTACACATCCACAGTGTTTGACGACGTCTGGCGATAGAGGAAACAGGACGAGATCCGGCCACGCACGATCCGCTTTCCATCGAGAGGACCGAAGCCGGTGCCCAAGTCTACCGAGTGCATCAAGTGATAACCCACTCGCTCGCCACCCTGTCGATTCAAAATACCGGTAGCAGCAATAAACGTAAGATCCCGAGGCCACACGAAGGCCTTGACTGTGGACGACGTGGACTTCACCACCCACTTCAGTCCAAGGAACCGGAAGGGCTCGTCGGGAGTGGGGCCCTGGAATTCATACAACGTCTCTGCATCCACGACCTCTTCCGCTGTGTACGAGGACTTAATGAGCGTTCCAACTGCATCAAACGAAGCCGAACCGTACATGACGTCGTCCAGTGTGCCCTCGATGGTTCCTACTTGCAGAAGCGTGGGCATACTCCACTCGCTGTTGCTTGTAGGTCCTGAACCTCTAGTTGGAATCCACGGACACGAGGATTCGGTCACGGATTCCTTCGGTGCTGAAGATACTGAGTCTCCACTTGTAGCGGTTGCCAGTCGCATTGCTTCGAGCGTTCTACTGCGCGCTCGTCTTCTTGATCCCCGGTTGGGGCCGTCACTACCGCGTCGTCCGCCGGTACTCGACGGTAAACGGTGAGCTGTTCGCAAGTTTTGATCGGTTTCCACATAGCTGGATGCAGTTGATACCGCAGACTCGGAGGTCTCGACGCCTGCCACTTCTGGTACTTGTCATAGTCGCGCAACGCCCTCGTGAGCTGCATCAAAGCTGTATTGATGAATTTGTCCTTGGCCGATTCGGACATCCGCAGCGGCAGGAATACCGCTTCCTGAATAGGGAACCGGTGACTCATGCCTAAAATACCAAATACGCCTGCGGTCCTGTGGGCAAGAAGGAGAATGGGGCCAGGCGTGGCACGAGCTTTCTTGCGCTTCTTTGTCCGAGAACTAACATCGGCTGTTCATGCGCTGCTCGGTAGGTTTGAGGAGAGACAACCGGCGAGATCAACAGGATCGGACAAGTTTGTCACTTCGGACAGTCTTTTACCTAACCGCATTTCGATGCATCATTAGGGTTAACCAATGTGTGTGTTGTGACAAACGTGATTTTAAGTGATACATGTACTCGCTGCATTGAAATCGTCCGCTCGAAAGGGGTAAATCCCCAAGATGCATCCCCAAGATGCGAGGGAGCGGTTTCTGAGACGTTCAAGGCGCGTGGTCTCCACAGGTTTTCACCTCTTCAAGAGCGCGACTTGGCCACAGAAAGGTTTGGCGACAATAGAAAACAAAACTCGTTTTCGCGTTTGGCACTCACCGTTTGTCATGAAGAACACAAGCCAACGACACGTACAGCCGGCCATCTCACCGAATTGTACAGTGTAACGCTATTGCAGAAGTCCACATCTCTGGGACGGTTGATGGCGCAAGAGTTAGTTCTCTTGTGTTGCCAGTGATACATTCACCGCTTGGTGTACACTTCCTCCAGTCTGGCCATCGTGTTTACCGGTACCGGAACTCCAATAAAGCGCCGGTATCTCCAGCTTCGTGGCATCTTTCGGTGCTGCGAGGCTTTCCACCTACAGCAAGGGCGGAACGAGGCTTTCCACTTGAGCAGCAAAGGGCGGAATGTTCGAACTTTTTATTCGAGGGCATGTTTGCCACCCGCAGACTCGTGTTTCAACATGATCCGAAAATCCACCGGCAAAACGCATTATCCAACAGCAAAATGTCGATGTCGCGCAAGTACCAACGTTTTACCAAGACTTCTGCCCGTGATAGCCCAATACCGGCTCCGTTTCCAGCTGTTGAACTTGTCTGTGTTGCTGGTTACACTTGCGTCAACTTGATGGGCACATTGTCGACGCAGTAAAGCCACCACTTCGCCTCTCTGTTGCCGAACCTCAAAACGTAGAGGAGCGAACTAGCGATGCAGACTCGGTTTGTGCGCGTAGAGATTCGCCATGACGGCCACGAACTCGTCGAAGTCCAACGTGGCGTCCTTGTCGCGGTCGAATTCACGGTAGATAAGCTCGACATCTTCCCGGGTTAAACCGCTCGAAACTACCGGTTCGTACCGCCCGTGACCGGCCTTATCGTTCTCTTTGGCCATGACCGCCGCCATGACGTCGTCGTCATCTACACGCAGCGCCTCCATGATCTCCTGCATACTCACACCTCCGTCCCCATTGTGGTCGAACACCCGGAAAATAGCCATCAATTCGCGCTGGTGGTCGGTTTCCAGTTTACCGGCGAACGGATTGCGTTCGTCCTTACCGGTTGTCGGGCCGGTTCCCAATAGAAACGCACGGACACTGCCCACCTTCGCTAGCTGCAGCATCCCGTCGATCTGCTGCTTGGACGCGTAGTGGAAACACGTAGCCAGTAATTCACGTAAAGAAACTTGACCGTCTCCGTTCGCGTCGATTGTCTGGAAGACGTCCGCCATGTTGTGGTAGCCCAATTTCTCGAAAACGGTTTTAAACTGCTGCAACTCCGCCATGGATATATTCCCCGAACCGTCCGCGTCCATGGACCAGAACAACCGGATGACCGACATGACCTCCTGTACGCTGTACATTCCGAAGGTTTTTGGGCGGAAACCAGTTTCGGTGAGGTTGCAGGAGCTTTACCTTTGGATTTAAGCAATCCCGTAGTTGAAGACCGTTGTTGCGACTTCCTGTGGGTCTCTTTCGGCGGTTGGTAGTCGTTTTCTTCGGCTTTTTCATCCGTTTGAGCTGTCTGCAACCCTTTAAACACGTTGCCAATGTTAGTAGTGAGTTCTCGCCGCTTTTGTTGCAAGTAACCGTGCATTCGTCGCTTCTGCTGCTGTTGCTGAGTCTGTAGTCGTAAACGCCGCAGGTTTTGACGATGAGGAGCGCGTTTATCGTCACGCATGGCTTCCTGCATCCGGTGCTTCGTGTCTTCGAGATGTTGTCGAAGTGTTTCAGTTTGAGAATTAATAGTGCCGGGGATACACCAATTTTCGCTAGTTGAAACACTGCGTCGGGCTGCGATCGGAGCGGTGCCAGGTCTCGGTTGCCCCCGTAGTATTATCGTCGCAGTATCCTTGGACTTTATCAATGATGTCGTTTATCTCCCGTAGTTTTTGCAGCGGTCGGGTAGATTGAGGATTTTCGACTGCTAAATTTTCAGGGACGGCTGGATTTTCTCTCTCGTTTTGCTGTTGCCGATAGCGGTGGAACTCCTCCATGTACATCTCGTCCAGTGAACTCCTTCTTCCAGCGTTAAAACCTCCAGAACTCGTTTTCTAGGGGAAGAGTTAACAGGCGGTGAAAGTGCAGGCTCGGAAGCGGAGACCTGCAGACGTTGAGCTGTAGCTGGGGTTCCTTTCCGACGTCCGATATTATCCGCGCTGGTACTAGGCGTTAGTGCACGAATTGGCGCAGTTTGAGGCCGAATAGCGAGTACCGAAGGTGGGAAATGGCGCTTTAAAAACGCCGACGCTTCTAACGGAACTCCGACTTGGTCGATTCCGTCGGGAGAAGGCGGTCGACGTGTTTTATGCCGCGTTCGCACTTGTTCCATGTTGGAATACATCTCTTTCGCCTTCCGAGTGAGCGTCGCTCGAGTGGCAATGGCTTGTTGCGCTGTCTCGTACTCCGCTTGGATCTGGAGTTGGATATTTCCCTCTTTACGAACTGGTGTGGACGAAGGACAAGTGATGGATAATTCCTTCTCGAGATACGTTTTATCCATCTTTAAATCTCCCAGAAAAGTAGGAGGATCACCGGAAACGGATGCTTTACGTGTAAATTCTTCATGAAGCAGTGAACCCACTTGACTTAAACTTTGCAGACGTAACGATTGGCTTGGACTCGTCTCTGTTGTATCCAGTGCTTTTGTCTTAGAAGGCAGCAGAGCTAAAGCTTGTAAAGTCCCTGTTTTGCGAGATTCTCGAAATTTAGAGCTCTTGGAAGTCGGGGCAGCCACTTCGAGACCTTTTTCAATCTGAATATCCTGTTCCAGCATCTTAATCTCCGGATTTTTGCTGATAATATGCTCGAGCAACATCGCGTTGACGTTGCGGAGTTCATTAACGTTCCGCCGCCCTACGTGCTCCGCATAGAGCGTTTGTCGTCGTAGTTCGAGCTTTTCAGCTGATGTGCGCTCCAATTCTCGAAGTAAATCCTGAACTAAAACATCCCGATCTTTGGTTCGAGTGATATTATCCCTTCGAAATCTCCAAGGATACGGGCCTGGGTTCTCTGGATCAAAGAGCTTACCAAGGCACGAACCTTCCCAGTCCCAGACGAACACGCGCATATCCAGACCACAAGTCACCACAACGTTCGGGTGTCGACTAATCTCTAAACTCGTAAGTGCATCGACGTGCGCCTGCCACCGTCGAACAAGAGCAACATCATGTGGAAAACTCTCGTGACAATTACTTCCTGGCCACTGGGGCGTCTCTGGAGCTGCTTGTAAGCTGGGACCGCGGACGGATCGATTTTTCGGCATGGAAAGTGTTGATCCTTTGTCATTAGGAACTCGGCAGCAGCCACTGCGTTCACTACTGCGGATTCTTTCACATGAGCAGATGATGGATTTTTCACCTGTTGGGTTGGGATTTTTGCCATGGTTGAACGTGGTGCTCGACTCTCTTGTCGACGACGTGAAAGCCGCTTAAGATCCATGTGCGATGCGCGGATATTCATATGCTCCAAGTCTTCACCTAGAAGCATGGCTCCTCTCCAGTCTCCATTCGCTCCGTGACTTACTGCCTGTCGGTGCTTATCACCTTGGGTATTTCTACCGTCCACATCGGTTGTCTCTTTCAAATAGTCCCGATAAAACATCGTCTTTGGTTGATATCCGCGTCGCAAATACTTGGATTTTATCTCTGGGATTTTAGCCAGGGATAATCTCCGCATCATCCTTGCCGGGTCCCAAACTCCAACATATCCGCGTTCGTCCCCGACAAACAACAAATAACGATCACTCGCTTCGTCGAACACGACTTTCAAGCACGTCACTGCAGATGAAGTATCCATGGGTGATTTCACTGGATAATCTACAGATTTTATCACTGGAACGGATGTCAGCGCGTTTTTCCGAAACGTTTTACTTAGCAGTAGCTTTCGAGCTGCAATTTCAGCTGCCTCCGTCATGGAGTCGTTCGCGTTACTCTTCACAGTGGAATCTTCTTCGTCGTCCTGATCTTCTTCGTTCTCACTTGTATTTTCAGGAATCGTTGAGGATTTTTTCGACTTGGACGTCTAGAATTCATACCATGATCATTCGGAAAAGCGTGCAGCAATTTACCGGTAAAAGCGTGTAGCAATGGGGTGACAGCGAAGAAATAGACACCTCCCATGGAATCGGCAGCCACTAGAATGGGGAATTCGTCCCAGAACTGCAGTGTCTGGATACTCAAAGTCGATCCATCTTTGTTTACAGTCGAAAATCCGTCCTGACTGTAGCGGCAGTGACCCAGTAAAGCAAGAGTCTCAAAATCCCATAGAGAAATCTTCATTCCATCCGGATCAGCAGCTACAGTCGCCACCATAGACGCGTGAAAGCTGTAGGCACTGGTGGAAATGCCACCTGGGATATTAATGAGTCTACGTAGCACTCCGATGCCTTTGGATGTTTCCTGGTCGGAATTATCGTCTATGACAACAATGGAGCTGGTCCCTGCGTCGGTCAGGATAATCAGTTTATTATCCGAGCAGTAGTGAACTCCAGCCACAGCACACGTCGGAGCACCGTTCGTTTGGGCAGGCTTATTAACGGCAGATTTTCTGCGTGGTGCACGGGATTTTGACATAAAGTTTCTTGACAATGCCGCATTTGCACGAAATTTTGGCAGTTGTAGACGCCGACAGCCCCCAGTTCTGTCACTACGACAAGTTTCCTGCACTTAGTGTCGTGTGAACAGACCAAAAGCTCCGTCCCCGGCTCGTTATGTGTAGATTTTGATGAAAAATCCGTCGGAATTGAACCGGAAGAATCCCTTTAACTCCTTGGATTTTACTGTTGCCGATGTTACCAACATGGGTAAATTCTTCACTGCAAGAGCCCGTTTCTCCATCCCAAAGACTACAAACAGATCCAGCCACCACAACGAACTTATTGGCCGAATAATGGTAAAACGCACGTAAAGGAACTTCGTCGAACTGCTGCACCCGAACGCTGCGAAGATGTTGCAGTGTGCAGCTTCCAGACGTGACGATCCATAGATTTCGATTATACGGGTGCATACTGAGAAAAGATAAGGCCTCCACCCGTGCTGATGACATTCCCAAGTCAATCGACTCCAGTTGAACTGCATGAGAAGTACTGGAGACGGACGAGCTGGCGTTGCCCCTGGTAATATCCCACACCTTAAAAATCCCTTGGCAATCACCCGTAATAGCTCGTTCAGTCTGGAAAAGCGCTAGTTGCACGCCAATTAGCGGTGCTCGATGTCCGGATAACGTAAGAGCTACTTGTCGAGAGCTTAAATCCCACGCTAACGCCTCGAACTCAAAGCCAGCGCTTAGTAGTAAATCGTGCTGTTGGGAGTAACAAAGCTGTCGAACGCCACGTTCGTGAGCCACTAAAGCACCACGGGCTCGTCCATCGGTAATATCCCAAAGCCGGATATTTTGACGGAGGTCACAGCTCACCAGAAGGTCGTGCGAAGATATCTCCAGCGCGTCTAAGACCAGATCAGTATGACCGGCAAGTCTTCGCCATAGGATTTTCGTCTCCGCATCGATTATCTTCCAGATATTCACCATAAAATCGTTCCCAGAGCCTAAAAGTAAGGCTGACGACTCGCAAAAGCGAAGGGTTAATTGTGCGGTTGTCGTGGTTAATCCCAGATTTTCAACAATCCGAACTCTTTCGACCCGGAACTTCCTGCCACCTTTTGGAATCGTTCATGTCGTAAAGGAAATAGCAAAATCCGTTGTACTGACACCAAGCCACTGGAATTTTACGATAAAACCGCGTCCAGTGCCGAGACACTAGAAGCTGATGGAGCTGCAGTGGTTGTGGGCGTCACGAAAGCCACACCGTCACCAACGAGAAGAACGTCATTCATTGGGATTCCGATGGTCGATTCTCCAGTTCCTAACGTCGGATCAGTCGTCTGTTTCTCATTTGATACGTTCACTTCGGCCACCAATTTGCCTTCACTCGTGAAGATTTTTACAGAACGAGCCGGATTTTCCAGTACTAAAAACATCCGAAAGCCTTCCGACCATTTCAGCCTCTCGATGCCAGTGCTAACCGGGTTTAAAACGGGGTTGGACGTTGTCGAACCACGTGAATTAACGTTAGGCTCTAGAGTTACAGCCGTCGTCTTTAGCAAGTGGTTAATATCCCGTTCGTAGCGATGTTTCAGTGTAGAGGCCTGCGTTCGCGTCGCTACCATCCCAGCATCGACACAGAAGCTGGTGAACTCGTCGAACTCCATGACACCGTCCCCATTGATGTCAATATCTTCGAACAGGTCGATAAGCGCACTCACACTGGCGGATTTTTCTTCCACCGTCTTGGCCCGTGGTAATCCAGGCAGAACAATCTCCACAAAATCTAGAAGAGGCAAACCGCCTCCCAGTCGCTTCTCGCGCTCACGGAAGGCGTTCGCGATGGTGGAGAAGCCTGCGCCCTTAAGACGCATCATGACGTCCATGTTGGTCGGCTCCGTTACTTGGAGTCAACCGTCGGCAAAAAAATAGCTATATGGATAATATACACCTCAAAACATCCAATAACAACAAATTATCATATTTGGATTTTTCGTATTTTTCATTCATAAATTACTGCATGGACGATGTTTTGAGGATTTTACCACGAAGACTTGGGTGGCTCGTGGCACGTGCAAAAGTGCGTAACTCGTTCATCCTATGGGCGAAGAAGACGGCGTCGAAGTAATATTGCTGCAGTGCTTTATTCGCTCGAATTTCCCGTTCTTCCGGCGTCGTATTCTCCAAAACATCCGCCACTGCGTCGCACACTGCGCCATTCTCAATTCCTGCTACCAGACCCGGAACATCCTGCAGTGCGTGCTCTTTAGGTGACACCCCACCTAGAAACTGCTCGCCGTACGCTCCAGGTCTCGCTCGAATCAACGCGCCAGACGACGGTGTGATCAGTTCGTTCATAGGTACCACGTCGGTCGTAATGATAAACGCTCGGGAAGATCTCGCCTGGTTGATATAATGGCCGTAACCTTCCATGACGCTCGGACACAGGAAATATCTGCCCTGGGCGACAACGCGACTAAAATCCAAGACGGACAACTCGCCTGTGTGCAAATAAACGTTGCTGCTGTCACTGATGCGCTCCTCGTAGTCACTGAAGTCACTTTCGTAGAGCTTTTTGTCCATGTAAAATCCAACCGCGGGAACTCCGGTCGATCCAGCCAGCAGTCTAGAACTTGACGTGTTCCCTTTTGGATACTTTTGCCTGCCGTGTGCAGGAACGACACCTCTGAGAAGTTTTTGCTGGGATTTAATTGGTTTAGCGCCAGGTTTGTAGTCGTGTGACGTGTATACACTACGCGTGTTCCTCTGAGATTGCCTTCCTGCAGAAACCATTTCCGTAAATATCTTGCGCACAGAGCTGATTTGCATAGAATGACGTCTGCTCGCCAGTAGTGGCTTTCATCCAGCTCGTACATCTCGATATTCGGCATCAAGTACAGAGGTTTAGTGGCAGGCCAGTCCAAGGCGTCTGGAATTCCCTCCCAATAGTGATTGAAGAAGAGCATGGGCGTGTTCGGACACAGATCGTGGTAAGAAACGGAGCGTTTGTGTACTGGGTCCTCAAATTTGACGTCCAGCACCCATCGAGGCAGCATTCTCGCCCCAAGAACTGTTAGCATCACAACATTAGTTAGATATTATCCATCATCAGATTCATAATATCTCAACTTACATTTTGTATATGCCGCTCCATCTTCACAATATCCGAAGTTACGTAAATGATCGGGAAGTAAAATATCCACATCCGGACATTTTCGGATTTTATCCAACAGATTCGGATCGCTGCGATTAACCAGTTCATCTCGTTCTTGAGCTGGACTCTGCCCACTGCGTCCAAACGTCGATGGGATAATGCTGTCCTTATAGGTCATACAGCCGCGGTGCAGTGCGTTCTGGTGTAAAATATCGCTGGTTTTGACGTATCGACTCCAATCCACTTTGAAAATATCCTCTGGATAATACGTAGCGTTCTCTATCAGAGATTCATTGAAGTTTTCGAGCACTGGAGACGCGTCCTCTGCAGCATTGAGCAGATACTGGGCGTGGCTGATAGTCGTAAAGTCTCGATTCACCAACGTAATTTCGGCTGAAAGTGCCCACACAGTCAACAACAGTGGCGCACAAAGTAGCAAAGGCAGTAAAAGAGGCGGAGATGGTCGTGGTTTGTTGACACTTGACCGTTTGCCCTTTGTGGGCTTCAAGAGCTTGTCAAACACTTCACGTGGAGCTACGACCGACGTCCTCATGTTGAACGATAGAGGGAAGTTGGAAACTGCGCCATTTTATCTATCAAAGCAACGGACGAAGTGTGTAAACCGCCAGGAAACCGATCGTAGCGTTCGTTTTTATCCGGAGATTAATCCGTTTTTCAGCGTAAGAATCCGTTTTTTTCAACGTCACTCACCAATTAACTACACGAAAAACTCACCCAAAGACGCCTCCCTCCTAACTAAACGTTCGCCTTGTCCTAGATGGCTGTGAGCACGTGCGTAGTCCCGTAATTCACGCATGGAATGACCGAAGAAGACAGTGTCGAAGTAATATTGCTGCAGTGCTTTATCCGCTCGATTGGCCCGTTCTTCCGGTGTCGTATTCTCCAAAACATCCCTCACCGCATCGCACAATGCACCACCGTCAAACTCTGCTACCATACCGGGAACATCCTGCAGCGCGTGCTCTTTAAGTGATGTCCCGCCTAGAAACTGCTCTCGAATCGCCCCAGTTCTCGCTCGAATCAACGCGCCGGACGACGGTGTCAGTTCATTCATAGGCGCCACGTATGATAAACGCTCGTGCGGATCTCGCCTGGTTGATATAGTGGCCATAACCTTCCATAATACTCGGACACAGGAAGAATCGACCTTCAGCAATGACCCGACCGAACTGATCCGACGGTAAATGTCCGGAATGAACGCGAATGTTCGAGCTGTTGCCGATTCGGTCGCCGTAGTCGCTCTTAAACGCACCGTCGTACAACCCGTGATCTACGTAAAGATCTAAAGGTGGGAAGGCCGGTTGATCTAGCCAACAGTCCAGTAGTACTTGACGTGTTCCTTTGTGGATACTCGCGCCGGCAGTGTGAGTGAACGTCACGTCCGAAAAGTTTTTATCCTGTATCGCACTTGAACTTAATCGACTTCGCGATGTTAACGCCAAGTTGGACGTCGTATGACGCGTGTATACAACGCGAGTGCCGCGTGGACTCCCTTCCTACTTGAACCATTTCCTTAAGTATCGTGCGCACACTGCCGTCATGCACAAAACGACGTCCGCACGCCAATAGTGGTGACTATCCAGCTCGTACATTTCAATGTTCGGCATGAGATACACAGGTTTAGCCACAGGCCAGTCGAATGCGTCCACCAAACCTTCCCAAAAGTGATTGAAGAAGAGAACAGGAGTCTCTGGACACAGATCGTGATAGGAGACTGTGCGGTTGTGCTTCATATCTTGAAATTGGACTTCGAACACCCACCGCGGAAGCATCCGGGACTCTAGAACTGCGGAATACACAACGTTAAAATTAAGCAGTCGATAACCTCCAAACCGGACTGAAGTACGTACATTTAGAGTATGCGGCTGCATCTTCACAATATCCGAAGGAACGGATCCCGGCGGGGATCATCACGTCCACGTCCGGACAACGTCTCAGTTTCTCCAGTAATTGTTGGTGTTTTTCCCAGGATTTCTTCGCTCTCGTTGCGTCCGAACGTCCATGGGATGACGCTGTCCTTGTGTTCAACACAGGCGCGATGCAGTGCTGCCTCGTGGATAATATCTCCCTCTTTAATCCGTTGGCTCCAGTCCGTCTCGAACACGGCGTCCGGATACGGAACGGGGCGGACGTCGTTTTTATCCGGGACTGGAGCGATGTCTCCCGCCGTATTCAACACGCGCTGCATCGAGGGAGGCACCAGCGACAGCCCTGTCATTAGCGCATATACAGCCAAGGCCAATGGCACACACAGCAGCAACTGGAGCCGTGCGCCGCCGACCGAACGACGTATTAAGAACATGAGGAGACGGTTGAGTATCAGATATCCAAAACTAACTAGAAGTAACTTGTGTTACTACATCCCGTAGGAAATGAACTGAAATTCGGTCTGTCTTGATGATTCATTCCCTCAGAAGTATACTACCAGTGATAGTAGTGGACTACCTTGTTCCCGCTTAACTACGCCTAGAATTCCTCATTCATTCCAGAAGTTCTGAGCCTCGAGGAAAGATGGAAGTGTTACTGAATTGCATCACCGTCGGAGAAAGGAAAGGAGCCACTCTCTCTGTCGATGCCGGTGGCTGCTTTGAAGGTAAAGCTCACTGAACAGTTGCAGTATCATGGACGAGCAGACAAGTTGGCGCTTTTCCTGGCGAAGATAGGGAATAACAAGTGGCTCCCTACTGACTCGGAAGACGTGGAGAAGCTGGAGAAAGGTGAGAAGACGGCTCTTATCAAATCGCTAACGAATGGAGACCAACAACACAAAGAGCTTCGAGGATTCACTCTGCTGGGGACGTCCTGAACGGAATTCCCCATCAGCCCGCCATGTCCACGTGCTAGTGGTGGTTCCACCTCAAGGGACTTCGTCTTCAATTTCCTTTCAATATGGTGAATTCACTTGCTGCAGGAGCCCGTTCTTCTCACAATTCCCGACAGTTGACGAAGTTGATAGTTGGCTCCAGTTTCCGGCGCGGCTACCGTTGAATGGTCACCAAACGCTCTACGTACGTTCTTCATTCAAGTCGATCGCTACCCAAGTACTGTCGAAGGGGATAAGGGTTTCCGGGAGTATGTGGTAGTTACGGTTACACCAGGTATTGGCAAGTCGGTGTTTCTCTTCTACGTCATGTGGAGACTGATCAAGGAAAAGAAGCGCGTGCTATTGATGACCGAAGAACCAGTGATCTACTTCGCTGGCAATAGAACACTGGTTCAAAACATTGCCATATTCAGGCAATCAAGAGTTCTGGTCACCCGATTTGTGGTGTCTTGCTCACTTTCAAGGCCGACCGAAACATTTAGCTGTCAACATTTTCCTCCTCGAACATTTAAGTGCTTTTGCAGTCAAATCTCATGGTCTACCGTTTCTCGTTTATTATCGTGCAGAATGTCTCTCACCTTGATGCTCTAGCTCCAGTCTGTATCGAACACTATAACCTCACCCAGACGTTCTTCTTGTCCGGAGGTGGCTGTGCGCACTTGTGTAGTCCCGTAATTCTTGCATTGAATGGGCGAAGAAGACAGTATCGAAGTAGTATTGCTGCAGTGCTTTATCCGCTCGACTGGCCCGTTCTTCTGACGTTGTATTCTCCAAAACACCCCTCACTGCATCGCACACTGCGCCACCATCAAAGCCAGCCACCAGACCGGGAACATCCTGCAGCGCGTGCTCTTTAGGTGATACTCCACCGAGAAACTGCTCTCCGTACGCTCCTGTTCTCGCTCGAATCAACGCACCGGACGATAATGTGATCAGTTCGTTCATAGGCGCCACATCGGTCGTTATGATAAACGCTCGTGCGGATCTCGCTTGGTTAAGATAGTGGCCATAACCTTCCATAATACTCGGACACAGGAAGAATCGACCTTCAGCAATAACCCGACCGAACTGATCCGACGGTAAACTACCGGAATGAACCCGGATGTTAGACCTATTGCCGATTCGGTCGCCGTAGTCGCTCTTAAACGCACCGTCATACAAATTCTGATCCACGTAGAGATCTAAAGGTGGGAAATCTGGTTGATCCAACCAACAGTCCAGTACTTGACGGGTTCCCTTCTGAATACTGGTGCCGACAGTGTGAATGAACGCCACGTCCGAAAAGTTTTTATCCTGTATCGCACTTGAACTTAATCGACTTCGCGATGTTAACGCCAAGTTGGACGTCGTATGACGAGTGTATACAACGCGAGTGCCGCGTGGATTTCCTTCCTGTTTGAACCATTTCCTCAAGTATCTGGAACACACCGCCGTCTTGCACAAAATGACGTCTGCACGCCAATACTGCTGGCTGTCGAGCTCGTACATCTCAATATTAGGCATGAGATACACAGGTTTAGCCACAGGCCAGTCTACTGCGTCCACCAGACCTTCCCAGTAGTGATTGAAGAAGAGAATAGGAGTGTTCGGGCACAGATCGTGGTAGGAGACTGTGCGGTTGTGCGTCGTATCTTGAAATTCAACTTCAAACACCCACCGCGGCAGCATTCGGGACTCTAAAACTGCGAAATACACAACGTTTTGATCAGTGTACAGCCCTCACTCCATTCTCAAGTACGTACATTTAGTGTATGCTGCTGCATCTTCACAATATCCGAAGAAGCGGATCCCGGCGGGGATCATCACGTCCACGTCCGGACAGTGTCGAAGCTTCTCGAACAGCTGCGGATCGGTTTTATCTACCAGTTCGTGGATCTCTTCGCTCTCGCGTCCGAACGTCCACGGGATGACACTGTCCTTGTGTTCAACACAACCGCGATGCAGTGCCGCCTCGTGGATAATATCCTCCTCTTTAATCCGCTGGCTCCAGTCCGTCTCGAACACGGCGTCCGGGTACAGAACGGGTCGGGATTCGTCCTTGAACTGGACCGGCACGGCCGCGTTCAGCACGCGCTGCGTCGGACTGAGCGTCGTGAGACTAGGAACCACCAGCGACAGCCCCGTCACGAGCGCGTACGCCGTTAAGGCCAATGGCACGCACAGAAGCAGGTGCAGCCGTGCGCCGGCGACGGAACCGTGCAACCGGCGCATTATGAACATGGTTGAAACGAATGTATCAACGGCTGCAAACGTGAACGTTTCTCGTTTATTATCGAGGCACTCAAATGAGCTACTGTGGTTCAGGTGACGGTTTGGACTCGTCGCGCCGCCTTAACGTGCCGTGCGACCGGCCTAAGTGACTGTGGGCCCGTGCGAAGTCGCGTAGCTCCTGCATTTTCTGTGCGAAGAAGACCGTGTCGAAATAGTACTGCTGTAATGCTTTATCGGCGCGTTTGGCTCGTTCTTCCGGTGTTGTGTTCTTCAGCATGTCAGTCACAGCGTCGCACACCGCACGGCCGCGAAAGTCCGCAACGAAACCTGGAACACCCTTCAAAGCGTGCGCTTTCTTGGATCTTCCACCTAAAAACTGGCCGTCGTGTGCGATCGCTCGGGCCTTGATTAATGCACCGGACGACGGGGTAATTAACTCATTCATAGGCGCAATATCCGTCGTAAAGATCAACGCACGAGACGACCGCGCTTGGTTGATGTAATGACCGTAACCCTCCTGTAAACTGGAGCACATGAAGTACGTGGCATCGGTAATAAGACGTCCAAAAGCGGCCGGATCCAGTCGTCCGGTGTGGAGGAAAACGTTCGCGCTTTTGTCGATTTTCTTGGCGTATTTACCAGCGAACGCACCGTCGAATAGATCTTGAGCCATGTGCAGCTCCAACCGCGGTAGATCCGGTCTTGACAGCCAGCAGTCGAGTACTTGCCTCGTTCCTTTCTGGATGCTGGTGCCTGCTGTGTGTAAGAACGTCACGTCCGAGAAATTCTTCTCTGGTCTGGAATTGGCTTGACTTGCTGTTAATTGACTTTTGTACGTCAACGCCAAGTTGGACGTCGTATGGCGTGTGTACAGCACTCTCGTTCCTCTGGGGTTGCCTTCTTGTTTAAACCACTTTCGTAAATATCTCGAACACAGCGCCGTTTTGCACAAAATCACGTCTGCTCGCCAATAATGTTCACTTTCCAGTTCGTACATCTCCATATTCGGCATGAGATACAGTGGTTTCGCTGCAGGCCAGTCCGGAGCGTCAGGTAGATCTTCCCAGTAGTGATTGAAGAAGATCATGGGTGTGTTGGGACACAGATCATGGTACGTGATGGTTCGGTTCCGCGTTTCATCCTGGAATTTGTGATCTAAAACCCAGTGGGGCAGCATCCTTGACTCTAAAACTAAAAATACATCAAGAAGAGTTAGTACAAATATCCTCACTAATGACAAAATTGCAGCAATTTACACTTGGTATACGCGGCGGCGTCTTCGCAGTATCCGAACGAGCGTAAACCTTCCGGCAAAAGATATCCACATCCGGACACGTCCGCAATTTTTCCAATAGTTGCGGGTCACTTTCATTGACCAACTGCATCAGATTTTGTGCCTCATTCTGATCCGTCTGACCAAATTGCCACGTAACGACACTATTTTTGTGTTTCACGCAGCCGCGATGCAGTGCCGCTTCGTGCAGAATGTCACTCTCCTTGATCCTTTGGCTCCAGTCCGTATTAAACACTGCTGACGGGTAAAAGGCGTCAGCGCCAGTGGGTGGAGCCTTGTCGGAGTCCTCGGCAGCTGCAGCAGCGTCCAGCACGTGCAGAACGTCCTGATACTCCTCCAAATCGGCTCCTGAGATGTCTGGGGACACAAATGAGAGCTCGAAAGCAAGCGCAAACAGCACCAGAGCAACGAGAACTCCTAGGAGAAGCCGCAGAGACTGGTGGCGTCTGGACCCGACACTGCTGGATCGAGCGCGAGGCGGCGGAGCCGTCATGGTGTCGACGAGCGTGGCAGTTGGGTTATTGCGCAGGAATCAGAAGTATAAGAAATTTGGCCCAATGACACACGGAATCAGGTTGTGGACAGATGCTAATAAGCCAGGCTTACTGGACGCATGGTATTTTGTGCAGCGCATATCCCGCAAGTATCGTGCGAGATAGGGACGGAGGAATCAAGCGTGTGCACCATTAAGTACATTTTGTTGGCGCCATCGCTTTGCATAAGCTACTTGCATGTATTTCAGTTCATCAACTACCCGGTTTCAGAATCTTTTAACCCCAAACCGTTCAGCGAACGAGTGGGTTATTGGTCAACTCAGAGCCTAGCTCAATGTCGCCACAATTGTGCGGTGTGTACAGCGCTTGCGGTTTCGGGAAGTTCCGTCCAGTTTCGATGCCACAAAATCTTGCTGGGAAGTGAAGCGATGGCCCACCCGCAACATCTCGCAGTGTTGAAGGCTGCCCAATCCAACATCCGATCTGCATTGCAACTTGCGAGCAATTTGCAAATGTTGCTCAGCAAAAACTGCCAGCGCTAAAAATTGCTCAAAAATATCTTCATTGCCAAACCTTAATTACATTAATAGCCCCATACGAATCCAAGTCGTTTGGATTTAGCCTGTCTCATGTCCCGCTTTATCGCCTAACCGCCCTCCACATTCTGCTGCATTTTATCTGTAATTCCACCGGATACTATGCTAAAACCGTGCAGCGAGATTGAGCCACAGGAAATGATAGCAACAGAGCCGGTCGACTATCCCTCGACAGCCATAACGGTCCGCGTCATTCCCACACTAGACGACGTCCTGCTGCAGGCCGATGACCAGCAATACTAGTACTACCGGTAGTAGCTCCTCTCCAGCGCAGCGGTCGACGCCCAACGTGTGGATTCGAGGCATTCTGGCGCTGCTGCTGCTCACTGGACTATTGGCATTGGCACTGGAGGCCTCAACACTCGATTTTAACCGGACACTGCGGCGTGTGGCGCCTTTAAATGCGCAGCAATTGACTCTGCACCGACAGCATTATACGGATGGGTCTAGCGCTGGAAATATACAACAAGACGCGACTATTTCGCTCGAAGAACTCCTCCAGCTGCAGAATTCTTCCCAGACCAATGCCAGCGACGAGGTGACACCTGCTGATCTGCATCACTTGAGTCTATTGCATGGTGCATGCATTGCACACAAGGATTCGATTGTCTCGTGGGAATTTGGAGCTCCTGGACCTTTGCAAGATGATGAAGAGCACAATTTGGCTACGTTAATCAATGAAGACGACCCGAATCTGCTGCAGAAACTCAAGCAATGTCCTGATATCGACTTGTTCATGCCCTCTGGCGTGAGGAACAATGGCTATTGCGAAGATACGATGGCTTACACGAAGTACCTGAGCACGAGACTGCTGCCTTTGTGGGCGTTGACCAAGAAAATGTACGATCCGGAGCTCGGACGGGATGTGGACTACTTCGATTTGTGTCCCAAGACGCCGATGCTCTTCTTCCAACACTATTGGGAGGACATTCCGTCGTCTCCTCGATGGCCTAAAGGCAAGAAAATGTACTTGATGCCTAATATCGAGATGTGGGAACTGGATGAAACCCACTTTTGGCGAGTGGATGTGGTGCTGTGCAAGACGCGGATCTGCGAGGAACGAGTAAACAAATGGTACGAGCAACAGGGCAATCCACACAATGCCAAGGTAATTTACACCAAACATACGTCTTCCGACCAAGCGAGTTACGCTCGACGAATCCTCGGAAATGAAGTGAAACCCAAGAATTTCAGCGACGTCAAGTTCATCCACACAGTGGGCGGAAGCTACTGGAAAGGAACGCGACAAGTGATCGAGTGCTGGTTATCTCGCCCTAATTTCCCGCCGTTGGACCTGTACATCCACAAATGGGCGTACGACGGCATGTTCAAGGGCGTACGAGAAGCGCATTCCTCAGAGTCAGATCCGACTCACAACGGATGAAATAGACGCCACGACGTTCAGTAAGGCCGTGGCGGAGAGCGCGTATTTCCTCTGTCCCAGTCAGATGGAAGGCTATGGTCACTATATGAACCAGGCTCGGGCTTCTGGCGGTGTCGTTATCACTACAGACTTGGATCCAATGAAGGAGCTGATCGAGAACGACGACATAGGACTGAAAGTGGCTGCAAGACCAGGTCACGACCGGAATATTTTCTTAGGTGGGAAGAGTAAAAGCGCTTGGGATTGAGAGATGTCCGGGGATGGTGGCTCACTTCAGCGTGAGAGATCTGTGCACAACGGTGGAGCATCTTCTAAACGACGTTAGTATCGACCAGCGGAAGGAAATGGGCAAGAATGCGCGGTTACAGTACCACAAGGACACCAAGTTCTTCGAGCACGCGATGATTGAGTTACGCCTCCTCGCACGGGAACAGGCTGGGGAAAGTGAAGCAGATGACAGCGTCGAGGTCATTTCTAGTGAACCTCGCAAATACCTTCGAGATGAGCCCACTACAGGCTAAGAAGAGACTCCAAGTTAATGTATGCAGTGGTTATTACCCACAAACTATTTCGTGCAGATTCAGTAAGATGGATGTTAGACTTTGATAGATTGTTTGGTGTGTCTTCTTCTCGTTATTTCGCATTCTAAGATCTGTAAAAAAAATGTTAAGGCTTGCTTGTGCGATCGTTGGTGTGGCGGGGGACGCGTTTGCATGTACAGTGGACATCGACGAGAGGCTGCTGGTTGCAGACTTGAGGAAGGCGGTCAAGAAGCAGAGGCCGAACAGCTTGAACCATATCGACGCCGATACGCTGCAGCTCTACCTGGCAAAGAAGGGCGATTGCGCATGGCTGGATATTGCAGTGCTGAAGCTGGGGAATAGGAGAAATTCACGAAGACATACAGATTCTGGTCGACGGAGAGAAGTTGAGGACCTTGAACTCGTTGAAGTCGGTGCTGGAAAAGAGCAAAATGCCGACAGAACAACTCCACGTGCTGGTGGTGGTTCCGCAGCAAGAAGCGGTGAAACTTGGTGTAGCGAGCAAGGAGGTTGTTGGCAAATTCCGAAATGAACAAGTTGCTAAGCGGACTTGACAAAAAGAAAACTCGTAAACTATATGGATTTTTTAAAGACTAACCCCACCTGACATGTGAATCAGGCGTACATGCTGAAAATGGGAATCGAACGAGCAATCTGTCTACCCAAAGCACAAGTCATATCCATGCCAGGACCCAACACGCTAGCGACATGATATCGCCGATTGCCGATATCATGGTATCGTTCGATAGCCTCAAGTACGGATGTGTGATGTGTAAGATTCGTCATCAAATAATCCAATTTTTCCGCAACTCTCTCAGTTTGACTCGCTTCACAGGTTCTCCCAGCCATGGTAGACTGATCTCATGAGCCTTTGGCGACTGCGTAAGTATCACCCTGATCATCGCGAACGCTGCGTCACGATCACTTACAAAGTTACGTGTTTAATACTGCCTCGATCGTGGCTCTTGGAGAGCCAAAAGAACTGCCAACAATCGTTCAAATTGGTCAGCAGTGCCATCACCAAGTCATAGGCACGAACAATCAGCCCCGATAGAGTTTGATAGACGGCGTTATCGTTGTTGTGAGCATCGGTTCTCACGTCGACCAGCATCCTCACGCCAGTCAACAGTTCCACGTAGTGCGGAAATTCCTTGCTGTAGATACTCATAATTACGAGGTCGGTGCTTCCAATGAGTTTAATATCCTTACCTGGGATTTCAACGCTGAGGATGTCGAGGTCTTTTCCCACAGCGACCACGCAAAGTTTCTTCTCCTCGAGCACATCTCCGATGTTGTTTTCCACGTAGTTGCGATATTGCTGGCGTTGCTGTTCTTCGGTGAGCACGAGATTTTGGCCACTTCCATCGGCAAGGGTCTGCCAACTATACGCTTCAACATGAGCAAGATCCTCGTCTTGAATAGTGAATGGAACAGAATGCGTAGGTAAATGCATGTCGAAAGCTTCCAAAAGCGCCCTCCCCGTGCTTGGGTTCATCTCTGAGTGGACATATTGCTTGTGTTGTGCTCCATATTATATATCGCCATGAGCATTGAAGAATCCGATGTTGATTGCTTGCCAAGTTTCACCACTTTTGGCTGTGGAACCACTACCAGCACGTGGAGTTGTTCGGCGGCTAGCGTCGGCATCTTTTCAAGCACCGACTTCAACGTTTTGCTGCTACTCAACTTCTTTCCATTGACCAGCATCTCTATGTCTTTGTGCGTTTCTCCTTTCTCCAGCATCAGCACAGCATCATCATCGGCCGTTAGCCATTCTTTCTTCGCCAGGTAAAGCCGGCAATCAATTCTCCAACCGCCTTCTCCTCGTTAATGATCACTAGAAAACAGTCTTCCACACCAACGACCGCACAGAAAAGCCTTAACATCTTTCTTCAAGCCGGCAGATTCTGAACTTCGAGAGTTAGAAAAAATGAAAATACTTGTGACAAACAGTCAATCAAAATCACCTTACGAGACTAGAAATTCTTCCCTGGGAGTTGCCAAGAAATAGTTTATGAAATTACATTGTTTATTTACGCTGGGATTCAAACGTCTTCAACTACTGAGAACAAGACGATGTATGATCTCATGATGAAGGCACAACACATACTTCCACTCAGAGATGAAGTTCAGGGAGGGAATACAAGCCCTGGGGATTCGGTTAGTTATGCGTTCGATTCCATTTACTGCTCGGAAGCCGGATACTGCACCCATTGAAGCGTTTAAGTGGGAGACTGTCCTCGATGAAAATTACCACAGCGTCGCGCTTCTCGAGGAAAAGCCACGCCAACGATACCTCAAGTACGTGGAAAACAATATCAATGATGTGCTCGAGGCGAAGGATCTTTGCGTCGTCGCTGTGGAAGAGGACAACGACATCCTCAGCGTTGAAATCCCAGGCAAAAACATGGAACTTGTTGGGAGCGCAGACCTTCTCATTAAGCCGCACAATGTGGACTTGTTGACCGGCGTGAGGATGCTGATTGAAGTGAAGAGTGATGCTAATACCAACGATGACGCCATTTATCAAGCTCTTTCCGAACTGATTGGCGTGGTTCTTGCCAATGACCTGGTGATTGGGGATTCTTTTGGTTCTCTGACAAGGGCGGCGGCCGTCCCAGTATTAAATATAATGTGTTTACTGATCCAAGCGCAGCGTTCGCACTGATCAGGGCGGTACTAACGCAGTCCCCAATGGTTGATGCACCTCGCACCTGTGAGGCGGCGCTCAATTTCTGCGAAAATAATGGTGTTCTGGAGTGCCGGAAATTTGAGATTAAGTCCGTTTAGACCCATTGACACAAGATCGCAACACCAATAGCGACATTGCTTTTTAACGCAAAGCACGTATTGCCGTACCTAAGGTGATTGAAGTTCAAATCCATCTTTCTGTCCTTACGATTCTTCATCACTGACTAACGTTATTCCAAATTCTGTCGGTTAGAGGAAACATGTTAAAGCTTGCTTGTGCGATCGTTGGTGTGGCCGGAAAGACTTTTACGGTTGATATCGACAAGAGGCAGAGGGTTACAGACTTATGGGACGCTCAAACTACTGAATAAAGGGATTTGCTGCCAATCAGCGACAATACTGCCATTCTTGAAGCAATCGAACAATACCACGATATCGCTAGCGTGTTGGGTCCTGACGAGGATATGGCGCGTGCTTTGGGTAGACAGATTGCTCGTTCGATTCCCATTTTCAGCATGTACACGTGATTCAGTCGTGTAAGAGCTTTTGATAATGCATGTAGTGGTTATATTCCCCACAAGCTCGGTAAACTATTTCTTGGCAAACTCTCTCAGCTTCTGCATCGAGCGAGCAAAGAATTTCGTGTCGTCATGATACTGTTGTCGTGCTCGGGAGCCCATAGCAGCTCGCTGCTCCGTAGTCGTAGATGTCACGAAGTCCCTCACAGCAGTACACAGTCCGCGTGAATTGTATCTTACCAACAGACCATCACTCGCTTTTAGTCCGTGGTTTCCTTTGAACTTGCCTCCAAGCAGCATTTTGGGGTCATGTTGCGTCCTCGCTGGGATCAGAACTCCCATTTCCTTCGACACAATTAATTCGTTCATTGGATGCGCGTCCGTAGTGACCACCACTCCTCCCGAAGCGCGCGCTTGGTTAATGTAGTGGCCGTAGCCTTCGCTTCGACTCGGACACATGAAGAACGCAGACTCCGCCGTCAATTTACTGAAGTCTTGAGGCTCCAACATGCCATGTTGGATGTGGACGGGACTTCTAGCTCGATCCAACCGACGTTGGTAAGTCTTGGGGAAGAGATAGTTGTACGAGCTGTCGTCGATGTAAACGTCCAGCTGAGGAAGACCTGAGGCCATGACCCAGCAGTCCACCAACTCCTTTGTACCTTTCCAGACGCTTGTACCTGCCGTGTGGATGAATTTTACGTCGGAAAAGTCCTTAACTGCGATCGAATCATTGCCCAGACGTTGCCTCGCGAACTCCGCTTGGTCCGAAGACGTGTGTTTTGTGTAAAACACTTTAGCGTTGCGTGGGTTCCCGTTCTCAACGTACCAGTGACTCACTCGGTCGTAACATACTTGAGTCTTGCACAAAACAGCGTCGACGCCCCAATAGTGCTCCGGTGTGAGCTCAATCATCTCAATGTTCGGCATTAAGTAGAGCGGCTTGTGCTTGGGCCACCGTGGAGACTCCGGAACGCCGTCCCAGTAATGATTGAAGAAGATCAAGGGCGTGTTTGGACACAAGTCGTAGTAGTCCACTTGTTTTCCAAGCTCTGCGTCATCGAATTTATTCTCCAACACCCACATAGGCAGCAGTCGAGAGTCCAAGTCTATAACAATAAGCAAAAAGGTAATTAGCGAAAGGACTTGCCAGTTGAAGGGTATCCATTTACGTACATTTGGCGTAGGCCACTGCGTCTTCACAATATCCGTTGCCACGTAGCCCCAATGGCAGGAAAATGTCAATATCCGGACATCTTCGTAGCTTTTCCAACACATTGCTGTCATTCCGGTTGATAATTTCATTGTCGTTGTCCGCCGTTGCATTCGCTCGTTGGTGGTTTCCTCTGGGCGATCCGAACTGCCAGGAGATCACTGCGTCCTTGTTTGTGACACAGGCTTCGTGTAGCAGACTCAGATGCAGTCTGTCAGCTATAGGAACTTCAGTTTCCTCCTCTGTCGTCCACTTTGGTAGGTCATTCCCATCGTCTTCACTGTGAGGCCACGAGACGCCGATGCTCACTGCACTACGCAGACGAAAATCTCCTTCATCTGTGACTCGAACGAGCGAGAAAGTCTCCAGAACCAACGTCAAGGCGCACAGAGCCACCAGAGCTACCAAGAACCCTCGTAACCAGCTTTGATGCGGTGGATTCTTCATGGCTAGCGCAGGAAGGGAAGTGGTCCGGCTCAAGAGCGAGGGCCGGTTCCTAAGCCATCACATAAACGTATGACAACCTTCATACGGGATACAAATGAGCTGCTGGGAGCTCCGTCCATGCCACAATCGTCACTTGCACTTCCTCGTCCGCCATGACCAAGCCACCGCAAGCCAAACGTCAACAGTGGCTGCACCGGGTGCTCGTGGGGCTCGTGGCGCTGGGCTTCCTCACGCTTGTGGTGCAGATTTCCATCGCTTCTCTGTTTGGCCACTCTGGAGACCAATTGAGACTGCGGCGAGCTATAAGCCAACGGATCCCGTGGCGGCATCGCAGTGGCCGTAACGAATCCCAGGAATTGACCCAGCCAACGCCAGTTCCACTGGACGAACTTCCAGTGCAAGACGAGATATCTGACGAGGATTTACTGCACTTGAGTCTACTGCACGAACGCTGTGTGGCTGACACGGACGTGGTGCTGCCCTGGCAGTTCGGCAGTCCTGGACATCAATTATCCAACGCTTCAGCGGAAAATCCAGACGTTTTGCTCCACCAGAACGACTCGGACGTGCTGCAGAAGCTCAAACAGTGTCCGGACGTGGATATTTATCTGCCTAACCACTTGCATGGCAACGGATATTGTGAAGATGCAGTGGCATACGCCAAGTGTGAGTATTTTCGCGTTATGGGTTATTTACTCGGTATTCTAATGGAATTTATGCAGATTTAAACTCGAGGTTGCTGCCAATGTGGGCTCTAACCAAGAAACTGTACGACCCAGAGCTCGGACGTGACGTAGACTACTTCGATTTATGCCCCAAGACGCCCATGATCTTCTTCAACCACTATTGGGACGACGTGCCATCTTTGCCGCGCTGGCCAAAGGTTAAACCGATTTACCTCATGCCCAACATCGAGATGATCGAGTTAACCCCGAGTTCTACTGGAAAGTGGACGCTGTGCTGTGCAAGACGCGCCTCTGTCTCGATCGAGTGACTAAATGGTACGAACAAGAGGGAAATCCTCGTAACACAGAGGTTTTCTACACGAAACACACGTCTTCCGACCAAGCACAGTTCGCTCGTAAGCGTTTGGGGAAGAAAATATCGCTAAGAAGGACTTCTCCAATGTGAAGTTCCTGCATACACCTGGCACTAGCATTTGGAAAGGAACTAGAGCAGTTCTGGACTGTTGGACGTCCACTGCCGACCTCCCGCCCCTGGACGTTTACATCGACGAAAGCGCCTACAACTACATGATGCCCAAGTTCGAGACGAAATTGAAATTCAGTCGCAGTCCAGTGAATCTCCACTTGGGTATGGTGGATCGTTCGGAATTCACCAAGATCACAGCGGAGGCGGCTTTCCTCATGTGTCCGAGTCGAAGTGAAGGCTACGGCCACTATATCAACCAAGCACGTGCTTCGGGAGCTGTTATCGTCACGACAGATGCAGCTCCGATGAATGAGTTAATCACAACGAGAGAAATGGGCGTTTTAGTCCAAGCCAGACACCAAAAGACGACCGGATGCTTCTTGGAGGGAAATACAAGGGCGAACACGGCTTGAGGAACGTCGACGGTCTAATTGCTGCGTTTTCCTCATATCACTTGTGCCAAACTGTCCAAGCAATGATCAAGTCAACGACCCCAGAGCAACGGGAAGCTATGGGCGCCAACGCACGTCGACAATATCACGAGGACACGAGATTCTTTGCCGAATCGATGCAAGAGCTGCGAGAATTCGCAAGAAACGGAAGAGAAATGTAGGTTGTATCTTATGAAAACTTTCTCCACCATAAGGTTTTGTCATAACTCGAGAAGCTTTGCGAGGATTTGAAAGCCGTTTCTCCACGTGGTGACTTCAGTTGTTTAGCCACCAGTTCGGCGTCATGAACAGGTCGAGAGAGCCGTCCAGTGGTCGTCGGAGTTGGGCGTGTCTCCTGCTCGTGCCTCTTGTTGCTGTGGGTGTCCTCACGTTGTTAGTGGAGACTTCGTCGCTTCTTGGAGCTCCTGGGGATCGACTACTTGGCTTACATCGAGCTATTGGACTGACGTGGCGCAGTCGCTTCCGTAGTAAATTAGCACCGGGAGAGACTGTAGCAGACGAAGACCTTCTGCATGTAAGTTTACTGCATGAAGTGTGTACAACAGACACGAATGTGTCGCTACCGTGGCAGTTTGGGTCGCCTGGAAACCAAATTATTGGCGGAACGGCAAACAATTCCCATACTTTAATGCGCCAGACAGACAAAGACCTACTGCAGAAGCTCCGCCAGTGCCCAGACGTCGACGTCTTCCTGCCTCATAACGTTCGTACCAACGGATACTGTGAGGACGCTGTCGCGTATGTGAAATGTACGTCGATATGATATGATGAACATTTTGGTATGATTGGGACTCATTTTTGCGTCTTGTGATATGATATGAACAGACCTGGAATCTCGTTTGCTGCCTGAGTGGGTTTTGAGATCAAACTATTCGACGCTGACCTTGGACGCAACGTGGATTACTTTGACTTATGTCCCAAAACGCCTATGCTATTCCTCGACCATCACTGGGGTGGAATAACGGCATCTGAACGCTGGCCGAAGGATAAACCGATCTACATGGTACCGAACATCGAAATGGTGGAGCTCACACCGATGCATTACTGGGGAGTGGATGCGGTGCTGTGTAAGACCAACGAATGCTACGATCGAGTGACGAAATGGTACGAACAAGAGGGCAATCCGCGCAAGGCGAAGGTGTTTTACACTAAACACACATCTTCCGATCCTGGATTGTTCGTTCGCAAGCGCTTGGGGAATACGCTGTGGTGGATAAAGATTTTTCGACGTCAAATTCCTTCATACTGCGGGTACAAGCACTGCGAAAGGCACGAGAGAGGTGGTAGAGTGTTGGACATACACTCCCGGTTTGCCTCCGCTCGAAGTGTACATCGACCGCAAGTCTTTCTACCGCTTGTTCCCGGCCTCATATAAAATGAAGATCGCCCGCAGTCTCAGCCCCGTTAATATCCACTTGGGTATGATGAAACGCATGAACTACAGCAAATTGGTGGCGGATGCCTCGTTCGTGGTAAATCCGAGTTACAGTGAAGGCTACGGTCACATTATCAACCAGGCCCGCGCTTCGGGGCTGTCATAGTTACAAGTGATATGCCTCCGATGAATGAAATAGTCATAGCGAATGACACGGGCGTGCTGGTGTCTGTAAAGCGAGAGAAACACCCCATGACAATGCTGGGCGGCAAGTACAAAGGTGACCATGGTCTGAAGGGCGTTGGGGGTTAGTGGCTTCTTTTGAAAGCTCCGACGTCTGTGAGGCAGTTCAACGCCTAATTCGGTCGACTACAGCTGGAGATCGAGCGGAAATGGGGCTAAACGCTCGTCGCCAGTATCATGCCGATACCAAGTTCTTTGCCAACACAATGCAAGAGGTGCGAGATTTTACTAAAAAGTAATTCATTTGTCTTGACTTAAGTGGGTTTCAATTCCCATTTTCAGCATATTATCTTATCAGGTGAGGTGGCGCATATAAGAACCGTCTACATATTGCCTTTTGAATCGAGCGAATGCCCTATGAATACTGGTGTTAGAGTCTCACGCGTGTTCCATGATGCAACTTGCATCCCCATCACAGCTGAGCTATCGTAAAGTAAACAAGCGTATGTGCTTACTATGCAGTGCACTGTATGGTGCTGCCATCAAGTTCCTTCCTACCGGTAGTCATCATTTTGCTCTCACCGGCTCCGATGTCCAGGAAGAATCAATTGAAATCTCCAACTCGACTCCGAGACTTTCATCTCTTCCTCGTGCTCCTTCTTACGTTGGGAGGCTTTACTCTGATCTTGGAGACGGTCTCGCTGCTTGGAGTATCCAGCGATGGCAACGCGTTACCCTTCAGCATCAATTTCCCGTGGCTTCGTGACGAAAGCAAAGTTCTAAAGGCCAATAACCCAAACGAAGTGTCGGATGAGGACCTCCTGCACTTGAGCCTGCTGCATGACCATTGTGTGATGAACGCGAACGCTACGCTGTCGTGGGAGTTTGGATCTCCAGGATATCAACTTGCCAACGGGACAGCGAGCAACCCTGAAGTTGTGATACGTCGAGATGATCGAGATTTACTGGATAAATTGCGTCAATGTCCCGATGTAGATATTTTCCTACCAGAAAATCTGCATGGTAACGGGTATTGCGAGGATGCAGTGGCCTACGCAAAATGTAAGTTCCAATTGATATATGAGGGCGTTGATAACGCAAGATGCTCAATTGTTAATGTGTTTGCTAGACCTGAATTCTCGACTTTTACCCAAGTGGGTTCTCGAAACCAAGATTTTCGATCCGAATTTAGGATACGAAGTGGATTATTTCGATTTGTGTCCGCAGACGCCCATGATCTTCTTCAATCATTACTGGGAAGATGTACCATTGTCGTCACGATGGCCAAAGGATAAACCGGTCTACTTGATGCCCAACATCGAAATGTTCGAGTTAACAGCCGCGCATTACTGGAAAGTCGATGCAGTTCTCTGCAAGACGAAGGACTGTTACTCCAGAGTGACGAGATGGTACGAGCAGGAAGGCAACCCACGGAACGCGACCGTCTTCTATACGAAGCACACGTCCTCGGACCAAGCTCACTTTGCTCGTAAGCGTTTAAGCGACGATGCTATTGCACCCAAGAATTTCTCCAGTATGAAATTCACTCATACGGCTGGGAGTAGCGCTTGGAAAGGGACACGAGAGCTGCTGCAGTGTTGGGTCCTTACTTCAGACTTACCTCAACTCGACGTATACATCGATCCCAAGACGTTCAACCGCCTATTCAATCCGAACTTCAAGAACTACCTGGAACGCAGTCGCAGTCCAGTGAACGTCCACTTTGGCTTGGTAGAACGCTTGGCATTCAGTAAATTAACGGCTGAGGCCTCGTTCTTCGTCTGTCCGAGCGCCAGTGAAGGCTACGGCCACTACATAAACCAAGCTCGAGCTTCTGGTGCGGTCGTGATCACTACTGACTTGGCTCCGATGAACGAGCTCATAACGTCCAATACGACGGGTCTTTTGATCCCAGTGGAGCCTAAAAGCACCCGGGGGCGATGCTGGGTGGTGCCTACAGAGGAGTCATGGCCTGAAAGGTGTGGATGGCCTCTACGCTTCATTCCGAGGCCCCGACGTCTGCCAAGTGGTCCGACAACTGATGAACTCCACTACACCTGAACAGCGAGCTGCTATGGGCTCGAACGCTCGCCAAGCTTATCATAACGACACGAAATACTTTGCTAATGCAATGCAAGAGCTACGGGCATTCGCTAGGAGAAGACACCGTGTGGTAACATAAGCAAATGGACGGAAGAGAAGGAAGGGATGTGTGTTGAAGCAGATGTACTAAATTACCGGTTCTATACATTCCCATCCCAAACCATTCTCCGTCTCACGAAAAACTTTAACGACACGTCGATAAGTTCCCATTGAGCTCAAGTCTTGGCTCAAGGCTTCCCTCCCTGCGGGCCATGGATAAACCACCGACGCCTCGGACGCGGAACTTCGAGTTGCACCGCTTCTTCGTGGTCCTCCTGGTCTTCTGGGGCTTCGTCCTGGTGCTGCAGACGTCGTCGCTGTTTCAAGACGCGACGGACCAAATCCCCAGCAGCTCAAGACTCAAACGAGCCTTTGGACTCGGAGTTTCATGGCGTAGAAGTGACGAAGACGAAGCGTACGACCTCCCTGAACCTTTGGCTGATGCTGGGGACCACGAAGTATCGGGAGAAGATCTGATGCACCTGAGTCTGCTACATGAACGCTGTGTGTTGGACGCCAATGGATCGCTGCCTTGGGAGTTCGGTAGTCCAGGACATCAGCTGCCTAACGTTTCGGCTAGCAATCCGGAGGTTGTAATTAACCAGGATGATCGAGATTTACTGGAGAAATTGAGCCAATGTCCCGATGTGGATATTTTCCTACCCGCAGATCTACATGGCAACGGATATTGCGAGGATGCAGTTGCGTACGCCAAGTGTGAGTGAAGTTATGACGATTTTTGTGTTATGATAAGTTGCTGACTATTTTTATTGTGCTCTTGCAGATTTAAATTCTCGCTTGTTACCGAAATGGGTTCTGGAAATCAAGCTATATGACCCTGATCTCGGATATGACGTGGACTATTTCGACTTGTGTCCGAAGACGCCTATGATATTCTTTAATCATTACTGGGAAGGTGTCCCACAAATGTCACGATGGCCCAAGGGCAAACCGGTTTATCTTATGCCCAACATTGAGATGTTCGAGTTGACACCGGAGCATTACTGGAACGTGGACGCGGTGCTGTGCAAGACGAAGGAGTGTAATGACCGAGTAACGAAGTGGTACAAGCAAGAGGGCAACCCGAGGAACGCCTCGGTCTTTTATACGAAGCACACGTCTTCCGATCAGGCTCAATTCGCCCGTAAGCGCATGGGGAACGTGTCATAAGGACGAAGGACTTTTCCAACATCAAATTCGTCCACACTGCCGGTACAAGCTCTGCCAAAGGAACGAGAGAACTGATGGAATGTTGGGTGCTTGTACCTGGTCTACCTCCACTGGACGTGTACATCGACAACAAGCCCTATGACCTCCTGTTCAAACCCCACTTCAAACAACTTATGAGATATAGTCGCAGCCCCGTGAACGTCCATATCGGGTTAATTGAGCGCTCGAGATTCGCCAAACTGACCGCAGACACGACGTTCTTCATGTGTCCAAGCACCAGCGAAGGTTACGGCCACTATATTAACCAAGCTCGAGCTGCTGGGGCTGTCGTTGTCACTACCGACTTGTCCCCGATGAATGAGCTTATCACAGCGAACAAGACGGGGTTTCTAGTCCCAGTGACACCTCGAAAACACCCAAAGATGGTTATGGGAGGGGCTTATAGAGGACAGCATGGACTGCAGGATGTCGAAGGTCTTGTAGCGACATTCAGAGGCCCAGATATCTGCGAAGTGGTGCGAGAAATGGCGACTTCAACCACACCAGAGCAACGAGAGGCTATGGGGGCCAATGCTCGACGAGCGTACCTAGAGGACACCAGATTCTTTGCCAACGCGATGCAGGATTTACGACAATTTGCAAGACGTGGGCAATGACCAAACTTCAACATATAATATAATATGACTTAGTCGCTCTGATCGTCTTCATCGGCGAATGTGTGCACTCGGAGGATGGCTGAAGCCTGGACCTGGTACGCGTCGCCCTGTTCTTCTCTTCCTCGCCACTTCATGAGCTGACCCAACTGCATCAGAGATTGAGCCTCCATCTTCCAGTCGCCAGTCTCTCTCGCCAGTATGAGCTTCTTCTGCAGTTTATCTTCCTCGACCACCGTGTCAACCGGCGGGATGTCATGTTGGAGATACTACAGGCCATCGCATCCGTAAGAATGGGATATAACCGTTAGGAAAAACTGGGCTCACCCTGGTACGCTCCGTGATGTACACATAGCGGTTCTATAGGAGACAAGGAAATCAAGTCACCATCAAGACAAGAAAAAGTCGTTGCAAACGTACATCCTTGCCCTTCTTCTTCTTCGGAGGGGCCATCAGCACGCGAAAATGTCGACGAAAATAGCCACGATAACTTGATAAGAGGTGTGACAAGAACAACTTCGGTCGACCATGAAATGAAAAGAGCATTACCTATATAGGACTCAAGCAGTACTGTTAATCTTCTGGTTCATCAAGCCTAAAGCCACGGTAACTTGAGGAATTACAGCATTGTCGTCGCGGAAACGCTAACATGAGGTTGCAGCTTCACCACCGGTTTCGTCATTATCCTTCGCAACGATGGTGATCGTGCCTCCGTTCGGGACTTCCAATACAGTCACGTAGTCATCCGAGATACTTGCGACACCGTAGCCACTCCATGAAGACACGCCGTTGGCCCAAATGACGTTGTCGTTAATTGAAATCTTGATCGAGTCGAGCGCCTTGCCAAACGTTGGAACCGAGATGGACCCCGTCGTGTCCTTCGGGGTCACAACTGTAGCAGAGAAGAAGCTTCCCTTGTTACGAGTCGTCCAGTCCACCGAGAACTTACCCGTGGCCAGTGTGTAACCAGTCTGTAGCTGTGTAACATTTGCTCCAGCGGCATGAGGAAGGAAACTCCACGTCTTGCCAGCAGCAGTCAATGGAGCCAGACCACCAATGTACAGGGTCAACGAGGCCGTCGGTCCGGTCGACCAGGCATGAGCATGCGAGATATAACTGCCGAGGTTCTTCTCCACTGCCTCGTAGAACGGATATTTGAGCTCACCTGTGTAGTAGTACGCTTCAATCGTGGTCGAGTTGCTGAAATTGTGCAGCATATAGCTCCACTGGCGACGCATGATCTCCATGGCCAGTGTTGCGTTCCCTGGATTTGCACGAAGGTGGGCGTCGATTTCCAGGCTCGTCATGAACGGGAGATCGAGCCCAGAGCTTCCGGTGACATTGCGCCGAATTCATTCCAACGAGTGGTTAAGCTCTGGGAGATTGTGGCAGCACGCTCGAGCGATTCAGTCGCGTTGAAGTGCACAGCGAGAACGTTTCCATCTTGTGGGTAGAACTCAGTGGTTGTGTTGTCACGGAAGAATCCGGCCGATTCATCCCAGAGCTTCTCATTGACAGCGGTTTTCACGTCCCTAGCGATTTCACTGTATGATTTTCCTTGGTACGTGAGCTCACCGAGTCCCAAATCATTTGCGAGTTGTACGTAGGACACCAGCGCATGATAAAGCAACGAGTTGGCCGCAGTGTTCTTGCCTCCTTGTCCGACACGTCCCCAGTCACTCAAATCCGTGACATTGAGAAGAGAATCGGACGTGTCGACCTTATCGAGAGTGAACTCGAAGCCGCGCTGTACCTGGTCCCACACCTCCGTCGCCAGACTCTGGTCATTCGAGAGCATCGTGTAGTCAGCAAGAGCGATGATCGTCCACAGATGATACGTGTCCGAGTTTGTGCCTGCTTCCTGGTATCCAAGACCAAGAGGAGTTCCAGCATACGGGAACTCGCCTGTAGGAGCCTGAATGTCGATGATAGATTCAAGCGCGTTACGAACCGACAAGAGGTTATCCCCATTCAGCGACACCACCTTGGAAAGTGTAGCAACGCCGTAGTCACCGGGCCATGGTGTGCGGTCTCGCTTGGCGCCATCCACGAACACTTCAGCGTCGGTGCTCACGTTCTCAATGGTGGCATTGTTCGCCCACCCGGAGGTGATAGCGGGAGGTGAAGCTCGCGCCTCACTAGCGGAAATCCCACAGAGCTGCACCGTGTAGGCACCGGCATACCAGATGCGGTTAAGCAGATCATCGTCCGAGTAAAAGTAGCCGGAGTACTCGCGCAGTTTGTCGTCATCCGTACTGGGGGCAGCGGTGAAGTGAGTGGAAATACCCTTTACTTCAATACCATCGTCAGAACTGGTAGACACTGTGAGATAACGGAAGCCACCGCGACCGAACTCGCGACTGAAGGTGTAGGTGGATTCTGGCTCGGCTGGGGCGAAAAGTGTACCATCGAGAAGCGGGCCGGTGGCACGATCCGATGTGATACCGATGTACCGCTCGTTCTCGGTGAAGGCGACGCCGAGTTGTGAGCCGCTGGTGGTCGAAGCACCGAAGTGAACAGTGATAACCCCGATACCTGTCGTCCGAAGTCGAAGGTGACGGTGGAACCGTTTCCAGAGAGCGTTGCAGCCAATGGATTTAACTCGAACAGCGTGACGTTTCCGGAAGTCCCGTAGATGCTTTCTGGGGAACATCTCGGGATGTTGGCGACTGGATGTACGAATCCCAAGGCTGCGAAGTGCTAAAAGCGATATCAGTGAAGGTAGCTGCCAGCCCGGCGAGGAGAGAGATGGTCGACTGGAATCTCATTGCTTCCGGTGGAGCTTGTGCGATCGGAGCCAAGTTTGAAAGTGAGAGCAAAAGACTGGCGAATTATGCAAAGTACAGACTGCTGAAAGGCTCAAGGAGGTCGCGGTCATCGTTTCTTTCTTCACCAACAATGGGGGCAAGATCAAAGCAACACTTCGGGTCTCTGGATTCAAGTTCGACGGCTACAAGTTCAACCACGTATCGATTGACGGTGTACCTCCAATTCTTTTCACTAAGCTGTAGTGGTAAATGGATATTACGGTGTCTACCATTTCGTAAACTCCGCTACTGACGGTCAAGTACAAAAATAAGTAGCAGTTGATTATGGGTAGCGCGCTATCGTGTCCCTCTTCTTTTATCACTCACACTTGCGGGCTCGGGCCGAGAGAAGAGAGAAGAGAGAAACGTAGAGAATGAGAGATAACCCGACGCATGCGGAAGTTGAGCCACTTCGGTGGCAAGACGGCTCGCGAAACGCGTTTACATACATACACTGCGAGTACCAGGTACAGTCAAACCTATTTTTAAGGGTTGACCAACTTTAGCCGTGACCAGGGTTCGGTAGCAACCCAACTTTTGGCTGTTATTACTATTGTTATTGCTACCTGGGTTCTGGAAACACAAGCAATAATTGTGATATCCAGTTGATACCGATTTCAAATAACACTACTATTAATAATAGTAATTAAAAACATGTAGTAACTTCTCCCGTTTAAGTGCGATATA
The DNA here is from genome assembly GCA_007655245.1 of Phytophthora citricola. Classification (NCBI taxonomy): domain Eukaryota; phylum Oomycota; class Peronosporomycetes; order Peronosporales; family Peronosporaceae; genus Phytophthora; species Phytophthora citricola. Next base: position 117,717 of record VMRO01000049.1, read on the forward strand.
ATCGTCGGCAGCCGTTGCCAACGATCGCAAAAGGGTGGCGAACAAACAGAAAGCACTACGGAGTGTAGTTTCGCTGGACTACCTACCATACGCCTCTCTTGCTCTCTTCCATGCGCTGCAGCTCAAGGCGGTTGTGACGATGCACCAGGTGCCTCCCTTTCATTATCGGTTCTCGTCCGAAGCTTGCTCATCACGAACGTTCCTGTAGAGAATACCCGCTCTTGAAACGCTGTCGAGCTACCTCGCCCCAGTCAGACGCGTGCTAGCTTTGCGATAGAAGGAAACAATGCCTGTCCATTCTCAGCAAACCAGCGGCACACGTCAATGTGTACACAAAGCTGCTCAACATTCCAAACTCGGGCGTTGAGCCTGTTCCGTGTAATGAGCTTGTCTGGATAGAGCTGCACTCGTCTTCGTCAGGATATTGAGCCTTGGCGACGTCGGACCAATTTACTCGAAGTGAAATCCAGTCATCCAGTAGTTGGTCAGCCTTGGCGTAGAGTGCAGCGTCCACAAGGGCTCCTTCGGATGACTGTGATACCTCCCCACCATACAGCAGCTCTAGTTCTGCATCAGGCGATGTCCTGTTAGCGTCTCTCGGCGAACTACCAGCAGATCCCGCCGTTTGTTGAGCCTGTTCAGTGTTCTGGTGCATAGCTCTGTAAATCTCGCGATGCTCGGTTTTCAGCAGCTCCATGGCGTCAGCAAGAATGTTGCTGGTGGTAGCATCAGACACCCCGACCGAGACTCTACCAATGCGAGCTCAGCAACTCTTTGTATGATAGCTTCAAGCTTCACAATCAGCACCCAATTGGCTTCAGTGATACAGGAGAACACGTTCCTTTCGCCCTTTGGAACGTCTGCTTTCTGGAAGTAGGCCTGAAATGCTGGATAGTTGATTATGGAGCGTTGAAACAGTTTGATGGCCGAAGCCGCTCTCACATCGATATCGATGTAGACTGAAAGTTGCGGAAGCCGCAGGAACTTCTGGACGTCTGCAAGACGGGCAATTCTCTCCGGAGATCTGGTCGAGGCAAAATAGTTGTTGAGATTCCGTAGCTTTCGAATCACCTCCGCTCCTTCTGGAAAAGCGCCGCCTTCTGTGACTACAACCTTTTTCTTGACGTAATCTTTGCTGGAAGGGTCTTCCACGTACTTCGATTTGATGTTTTCTTTCAAGCCAATTCCGTAGCCAATGCACAGATTGAGCGCATGCATGGCACAGTCAGTCTGCAATGTTGTGTCAAACTGTCTTGACACTTTTCGTGCGGCCGGTGCTGTGTCGGAGATAGTGAAACGCGCCATTTTGGCCACGTCAAGCCCGAATCGCAGCTTCAGCTGGTCCTCAATCAGTCTGGCCACCTGAACCGAATCATGACCATCGTTTTTGGCCAAAGCTAGCAATGCCAGCCTTCTTGGTTGCCAGTTGTGGTCAATGAATCCACAGGAAGCGCCAATGATGCAATTTTTCGAGGCGTTCACCCAAATATCATGCTCCAGCGTCATGAATGCAGTACCGTATAAGTCCTTGTGCTCTTCGGCAAAAAGCTTCTTAGCATCTTCTCTGAATTGCTCGTAGTGCGCGTCCAGAATCTCGCTGTAAGTTTTGTTCGAGGGAACAGTCAAGGCTGGATCTCCAAACAATCCCGACACGAGATCACGAAATGCCGATGACGTGGCCATATTTTACGGCAGACCTAAAGGCACACACAACTTGTAAGACATCAGATTGTAATGGCACAGTCTAGCAAAACTTACCGTCTTGGATGAGCCACGGTGACCGAGGTTCTTCACGCTTTGCTAAAATCTTAGTACGAGCACTCACTACGAAGCGTGTAGACTGCGATTCTAGACGTCGTTCCTTCTCTTCCATGGCGAATGGAAGGTCTTTGTGAATAGAGAGCAGGTGGCTTTTGGTGTTGCTGGTTTCACGAGTTCTACAAAGCGCATGTTGCCATGTATCGGATTTCTCCCCAAGCACAACATGCAAATATGAGTGTATATTTTGCCCCGGTACGATAACCGCTCATCGAGACGATGGACGTATTTCCAAATCCAGTCACCCGCCTGGGGGCGGTGCGTGATCGCGTCAGGGAGGCCATTTGTTGGATGAGGCTCTTGTGCTGGCTCTTGTGTTGACTCGGGCTCTTGTGTTGGCTCAGGTTTGTCTTCGTCTCCATAGTGAGCTAGGTCAATTACTGTGGCTTGACTCGATACAGAAATACCGGAAGTACTGCTAGGCGTCAGATCCTTCAGGTCGACATCGGTCTTGAAGGCGCGCACGCAACGAGAACTACAAAAGCTACAGCAGGATGTGTTAGTATCCTCTCCTTTAATGCATATCTCGTATCGATATTTACCGCTTCGACAGCTCAGCTTTGTCATACAGCTGATTGCTGCGCAGGTGATGAACTTGAAGTCCACACACACTGCAGGGAGAGGTTTCGTCGATTGAACTCCATTCACAGTGATTCATCTGACTTGACTGGGGCAACGAAATATGAGGAGTGAACAGAAAGAGATGAGGTCGGCCAAAATGCGGGAAATTCACTGTGGCGTGCGTCCTTTGAAGAGGTTGAAGGTGTCCCAGAATAGTAGTGATATTTGTAACTATTAGCAACTTGACTTGGGCAATATATCCAATAGTAGTGTTATCTCATATTTGCTGGTTACTATTGTAAATTTACTATTACTATAGTAGACTATCATTGCTATTTACTATGATACCCGAGTGTTGCTACGGATCCCTGTCCGTGACTCATAAAATGGTATTAAATGGTCTCATTTAAGATCATAATGTGGTGTACTTAATAAAAAGGACAAAAAGGGGCAGTGCCAAATGTCGATTGGAAAAGCTACATGTAGTGATTTTCTGAGGCTTCAGGTACACTTAGATTTTTTACTTGAGCGTCAGACAGGTCCATCGCCGCTTGCTCGGGTTCTTCTCATCATCGCTGCGTTCAACATTCAAGATTTGATTTAGAAGTTAGTAATACTTGTTAGGGTCACGCCGGCCCAGATATTGATAGAAAACGGCAAGTGTTATACAGTTTCGAGTTCATGTAATGCACAGAACAGGCAGAGTACGTTATCTTCTAAGTGTAGCAAGGCTGGCGCGGACCTTTAACGTCTCCTCTAGATCTGTACTTGCTTCGTCTATGCGCACAGGCTGGAAGGACTTAACCAACAATGCGCTAGTTATTGACCTCTCAGCCTGCTTCGGCTGGACATGCTCCTCTGTATTCTACGGTCTGGCCGGTGACGCTCTTGCTCACACCCACGGCAACACATTTAACGAGATCTACCCTGATCGTATTTTTTCAGCTACCACTGCGTAGTCGACCATGTCTGCATCTCTGTGGACATAAAACCGCTGCAACGAAGTCGAACAGTCCCTTCGCGGAACAATAATTACGATACTTGGCCCCAATGCGGTCAATGGCAAATTCACCCCATGGCGCACCCGGTAAAAGTGTTGGGCCTCATCTTTGACACGAGTATCAATGACGACATCCAAAATACAAAAGCCATGTACATGCCTTTCAGACATCTTCGCCTAGTAGGACTCATTATCGCTCTCTAATGCGATGCCATAGAATGCGACCACGTGCGTACGGCCTGTACGTTTTGTTACAGCACCTCCGCCTTACTTCCAAATTTACCGGCGACTGCTCAGATCAAGACCAGCTCCGGTGAGAACCAGGGGTGGGTACGTGGAAGGCCCTTAACCCTGGCATACGATCTTCAAGTAACTCGAAGAGTCGCGTAACCAGTGCATGGCGGCGAGGGAGGCCATGAAGGCGACAAGGATCGGAAGCGAGAGGAGTGGGGAAGACTGGGTGTTCAGATAGCCTCGACCCAGGCGAACACAGTCGAGAAGATGAAAGGAGAAGGAGAATGGATCACTGCAAGGAAAACGACAAAAACAGAGAAAGGAGGGCTGTGAGGTCCAAACCAACTCAGAAAATAAGCAAACGGACAGAAAAATAACCCCCAAGAGAGGCTGGAGTCCCCAACGAAACGCTGGAGGCGTCTACAAAGGGCAAGGACGGAATAAGGAGCCGGATAACGGTGATGGCAAGCAGGTCTATGCACAGTTGAAGCGATACTTGACCTCAGAAGTACCGGCCACCTACATCATCCAGACGGTGACGCGACTCAAGGCGCTGGCCACCGAGCGACGTTTCCAAAGCTACATTGACGGCATCCATGACTACAGCGAGAAAGAGGACAAGAATGACGAACAGAAGAGCGAAACCGGTCTCAGGGATCAGTGGAAAGACTTACCGGATGAGAAGGATGCAGACATGTATCGGGAATTAATGAGCTACTACTGAAGAGCATGAGCAAAGGCTGTGCAGTATTCTGACGCAATGGATCGTGGCAGAAAAACTACCTCAAGAAGGGATTGAAACTAGACTGCAATTCTTGCATCTAGAGGAGGAGGAGGAGGAAGCCACGCAAAGGAAGAGTGTAATGGCAAAGATCAAGTCTACTCGTACAGAGCAGCAGTGGCCAACGGACTGGCAGACCGAACTCCAAACCAGTTGACGACACAGCAAGAAAGACTGAGACAGTTGTGCTTGGTAGCAGCCTTTCTAGCGCTTGGTGTCGTCCTCGCGCCGCGATGTCTTGAGCAGCAACGAGTCGTCAGCGTCGTAGAGACCCAGCAGCACAGAAGAAAGGTAAGTCGCTTGCGCTTTACTCTGTAGAAACCAGAATGTTATTAGCTTCTTATCTTAGGAGGAAAGCCCAAGGCACAAAACCTCCTTTGACGAGTCCAGTCCCATCCATCGATGGACACAAGCCTTCCCCACCAATCCTGTTCCTGGACCGATGGGCCTTGGCATGAGCGAGAGTTCTTGACTCCAGAGCTCTCAGCCCCATACTCCCCGGAACTCACGCCTCCATGTCGCTGTCAGCGTCGACTTTAAGTCGACCTTCCACCACCAGCTTTCCTTCAGCCAGCTTCGGTACTTGCCGATCATCTGCCATCGTTTTTCGCTGCGACTTCGCAGTTCCATCGTGCTTCACCCCGTTCTTCTTTTTCAGCTTCATCTTCTTCACCGCATGTGTAACTTCCTTTACGCCAAGCCGTTTCCGTAGCATCTCGAACCTCTGTGGTCCAAGCGCCTTCGTGAACGTGTCCGCCACGTTGTGTTCCGTGGACACGTACGCGATCTCAATCTTCTTCCGCTCCACGAGCTCCGCCAGCTTCCGACTCTTCTTCGCGTATCGCTTGACTCCGTCGAATTTTCCTGCGTCCGAGTACACCTTTATAGTCGATGTACAGCATGCCCACGTCCTGCGGGAGCCCCAACTCCCTCAACATCTTCTTCGCCCAAAGCAGATCCTCAGTGCACATGCTTGTGGCTACCAGCTCCGCTTTGCATGTGTCGTCGGTCACCAATGCCTGCATCTTGTTCCTGAACCCCACACTTTAGTCGCAGCACGTAGCCCGTAATCGATCTCAAAGTGTCTGGACAGTTCGCATGATCAGCGTCGCTGAATGCACTCACTTGCCATCCGACGCTCGGCGATGCCTCCTGTCGCCTGTACACGAGTCCAAACGTCCCTCGTAGATAGCGTAGGACCCTCTTTGCTGCAGCGTAGTTTTCCTTCGTATAGCTGCTTGTATAGCGCCCCAAACTCCTCACAGTGTTGGAAATGTCCGGTCGGGTGCAGACCACCAGGTATTGCAACGCGCCGACCAGCTCCTGGTACTTCAGCTCCTTGTCTTTCACCTTATCTGGGTCTCTCTCAATTGGCAGACCCTTCTCGTTTTGAACCTGCGACGACCTCACCGGCTTCGCGTTTTCCATCCCGAACTTTCTCAGAATCTTGTCAATATAGGCCGTCTGCGAAAGGCACAGCAGCTTCCCAGGCTCGTAGTGAACCTCCATGCCCAGCAAGTAGTACACGCGCTTCAAGTCCTTGATCTTGAATTTATCTTTTAACTGCTCCTTCACTTGTTCAATGTCCGCACGAGGACCTATGATCGTAATGTCGTCCACAAATACAGTAACCTCCCGTCAATTCTCTTGTAGTACAGCCCCACGTCAAACACACTCCTTGTGAACCCGAGCTCCACCAAGTACTTGTGCAGTGTCAAATATCAGAGTCGCGCCGCTTGTTTGAGACCATAGATCCCCTTCAGCAACAAACACACTCTCCCAGTGCCGTCCTCAAACAGCTCCGGCTGCTCCATGTAAATGGTGACTCCATTCAACCAACTGTTCAGGAACGCGGTATCAAAGTCAACTTGATCCACGTCCAGTTCCAGTAACAGCGCAATCACCAAGACAATCAGCATCGTGGCCAAGTGAAGCGTCCAAACACTGACTTCGTTCCGTCAACTTCTAAGTTCTACTAGAGAATGTTTTCGCAACCCAAGCTCATTGCGACAGATCAAAGGCTACCGGCAACACTGGAAATGCTCGTTTTTCGGAAGACTAACAAAACGATGTGGTAAAAAGTACATGTAGTACGTGTACTATTACATAGTTTAATATATTGCGTCGAGTTTACATATCTCAATCATTTATTCAATGTAATTTATACAACGCTGCCCTGACCTGTGGTATCATCTGGCTGCCCCGCGGCGTAAGTCGTGTAGAATGAACAAGGTGGATGACCCCGCCAAATACGATAGCACGAATTTAAATACCACCGCTGCAAAGTACATTGCAAGGTAACGGTGGACGAGAACACGCTGTAGCACAAGTTTTGTGGAGTATTTCGCCTTCAAGACAGAAACCACGCAAAATCCCACCTTCTCGACTGTCACAACGGCCTCACGTCGACACCCGAAATGTCTCCGCCTTCCTCTCCGGTAGTCACTTAGTATCCCGTTTGACATGACTATTCTGACCACTACGGCTTTGTATGTGGTGCGCCTTAACTCTCAAGGCCTATCTCTGCACCACTTTTCCCACTATCGAATGGCGAACGCCTGACTCGCAGCACAAACAATGCAAAATTTTCACTTGAATTCAGTATGACAACGCTGCTGCCTCAGCACCAGCGGCATGCACCACCTACGACGAGATCCTCCACGCTCTGAGTGGTTTAAGACCAACTCGTTCGACCACATGGTGCGTTTAGTAGACTGTCGGTTTGTCTCTGACAATCAGACGGCCGACGCCAGTAACACGCTGATGCGTGTTACCCGCACGCTCCAGTACACCAACCTGTACATGGGCAAGGCAGTGACGGACGAATCCCCACCTGGTGGCAGGACTTCTGTGTTGTCGAATATCGGTCTTTTCACTGGTTGCTGGCGCTTCAAAGCCTACCAGCTCCACTCGTCAAACCGCACCGAACCAAGCCATGTCGGCCAGTCAACCCCGCCTCCCAAAATCTACTCGACCGCTGGGCCTCCCGGAGTATATCCACCAGCTTGTGCAGTGCCGGCCCAACCGCGCCTCCGATTTTTGTGTCTTGATGGGTCACGGAAGTGATGTGCGTATTCCTAGTTGGAAGGTCCTTTACCTAGAGATTTACAAACATACATATCAAACAGTACAGCTATAATCGCGGCGCCCAACCAGGACGCCGTGACAATTCCCGACGCACAGGAAGGGGCCGAGGCACGGCTGGTTCGCCATCGCTCTGATCGCCAACGACTCCTCTTTCGACAATAATAATACTCATTTACTCTCGAACGGGTCCATTGAGACATTATTACGCTCAGCGTGGCCTTCACTCACTGTGCCGACTGAATATCCTTCGCGCAGCCACATAACACAACTGTACAACAGCGTATTGTCTCACACTACACAATGGCTATCAGTGTACATGTCGCCTCCCACCGTGGTCCGCCCCTACACCGGAAGCCACCTACGACTACAACTGCAACTCGATATCAGTCCCAAGGAAGACAAAGAGGGCAACTCTGGGCAGCCATCAAGCGCAAAGGCGTAGCCTCTACTCTCTCCTTAGCTAGTGTTGCTATCCCAACTCAACAGTTCCGTTACACCAGGGATCCACAGCTACACCACAGTACACACTCTCAATACTACGCTTCAATCGCCTCTCTCCATATACATCCGTGTACTAGAATTCCTAGCCCAGATTGCACAGGCATGCCCCTCCAACACCAAAGTACGTCAACTCCTAGCTATTGGGCATCCGCGCCAGGCTAACATCACCCATTTTCATCACCACCTAATCGCCTTTCTGCGCGGACGCGCCTCGATGTCTTAAAGGAAAACATTCACAAAGAGCAGGGCCTCGACCGGTGTCTGTATCTCGACTTCGACATAGCCCAGTTCTGACCAGAGCTCTTTCTCAGCCACTTGGCGTTGTCGACAAGGAAGCGAGGATCCTGCCACTTCCGACTGCGTTATCCTTTCCCGAAGGCGACTCCGTAAGCTCTCATACTGACCAAACATCGGTGCCGGCAGCCGACTATAAACATTGCGATGCTGTGGCTCGGGGATACTAGCACAAACCACCCGATTCCCTGGTAGTCCTATCTAAATCCTATCAGGGATGCTGCGGATGCCATTAGAAACCTGGGAATCGACAGCAAGTCCGCTCACGTGTTAACCGGAACAATACCAGGAAGCGAATGAGAGCTGTACGTGTGCGGGTCGCAACCAGATAGCACCACTGCGTCCTGTAAGGACGTTGCCACATGTTGTGCTGAGACCGATTTGATTAGGCCGCGTGTTGAGATGCATGTGTCCACGGATAGATCAGCCCGTAAGTGTTGTTCCTGTCTTGTCTAGTGAAGTTTCCCCTGCGACTGTAGCCACGTTGCCACTGCTCTTCACCTGACACTCTCCCTTCCTTCCTGCCTTCGCATTCATGTTCATCGGTTCATCATGGTCCACCCTGCTCCACTTGCTCCTTTCTGCGCTCCTCCCAGTGCGTGAAGTCTCCCTCCAGCCGGGCGTTTACCTCCGCTCCGAGTACTGTTTCGCCTCCGTGTTCCGACCAAATAGACATCCAACCAGCCCGCCGCCTTATTGAACCTTATGTAATGATGCGTCTACGTCACTACCTCGCAGAGATCTGCCAGCCTCCGCGCCAATCGGTACCAGTGCTGTAACTTCTTGGCCTTGGGCAGCTTGCGTGCTTTCAGCATTCCCAGAATCAGCGCACTATCGCCCACCACATGCACCTGTTACCATCCTGTTTCAGCCGCTCTGGCCAGTGCCCTTTGTAGCCCCACCAGCTCCGCCACATTGTTCGTGGTGACTCTGCTCCCTAAGGCGGTGGCCGCTGCCCATAATGATCTCACGCGCTTGGATACTTCGTCGTATTCCGGTATGAGGCTGCCGCTGCCCCCGGCCCGGGGTTCCCCGTGAGCAACCATCAAAGAAGCATACTCTTGTTACGTCATCCCCAGCTGGTCCTTCGTGTTTATCGACGTCCTGCTCAATATTCGCCCATAGTCCATCCACCACTGCCAATTGTCCATTACATCCACTGGCCAGCGGGAACAGGCCCATCCTGTATCTCTTGTAGGCTTCCACGATCTGTTGTCTTGTGCTCCTAGCCACCTGCCCCGTAGATCTGCCTTCCTCCATCTCTGGATGTACTATATCATTTTTTCTTCGCTAGATCCCAGTGAGCACTAACGTGCACCCAATAGCCCACAGATTACTCACCGTTCTGTGCACTTGGTCCCACACCACCTGGGGCTGCCGAGTACTCCGTTCGATTATCCACCTCGGCATTCGCTCTAGCTACATCGCCAGCGCCTCTTGTATCACTTTGGAGCTGGCATGATCCCTGCTATCTTCAGCTGGACATTCGATTCCCCACATCATAAAAGCGTTTTCCACTGTGCAGCTGCTGCAGGACAGTGCCAGATGAGGTGTTCTTCTCCGCTCTGGTCTGTTCTGCCACATCCTGCTTCCGGGCATACAAAGTGCTTGTCTCGTCCGGCCCAAACCCGCAATCTGCGAGCTTTTAATCTGATCAAAGTCTGAGCCTGGTATGCTGTGATTCCGTCGAGGCTCTGCACTCGTTTCCATGTAAGATCATCCAGCACAACAGCTATCTTCGCGTCGGCTTCTTGCCATTTACTCTTCACTAACCGCAATGCCTTCTGTGCCTCAAGTACCCCATTCCGATTTACCATAGTCTTGTATTTCTTTCGCGTCTGCCTCCATCTTCTACAGCCTTTCCACATTTTTCTCACCCTTGTTAGCCAAGGGTGGGAGACCCATACGTCCTCCTTACGAACGCCCAGTGTCGTTGCTATTGCACCATCGATCCCGTCACCGTATCTCTTCCATTCCACCCTGGCGTTGACAGACCCCCAAGAATGTATCACCGAGTTTGTAACCTGCTGCTCCGCAATAAAGATGTGGTGCTTGTCCTCCAAGTTGGGTGCACATCCACCCAACTCTCGCCCAGCTCTGGAAATGCCGCATATATGCACAGGCATACTTCCCGAAAAAGATGAGCCTTCCTACTTTCCATCAGTTGCTCGTCATCCGTCGGCCTGAAAGTCCATGCCGTTCGCCCCATGGTGATTGTCAATAGGTCTTTGACCTGCAGCGACTTCACGTTGGTGACGAGCTTCGCCATGGAGCTCCAGTTGACTCTGTCTCCTTTCTCATTCCAAAGTTTGATCTCCCCAAGCGGCAACATCTGTACCGCGTCGTGCTGGAAAAGGCCTTGGCGTTGGCGTCGCTGTCGCCTCCTGTTTTTAATATCCTCTTTAATTCCCTTCGCAATGCAGAGCCAGCCCCTCACTAGTCCAAAGCGTTCTTAACCCATGTCGGTGCTTGAGCTTCCTCCTGAGCTCTTGAGCCTCGGTAGTCTCCTGCTGCTCGTGCTCACCGGCATTATTCAGGTGGAAGGCTGTCCATGGTCGTCCTGTACCCCATATAGTGGGCCCCACCCTCGCATTGGTGGGAGGCTGATCGGCATCACGTGTTCCCCCCTTATCCCGTGTTTGTAGTATGTCTCCCGCCGCTTTTGATAGACCAGAGGTGGGCATTGCCCATGTGCCGACCATGTCTGCACTTATCGCTATTAGCTCTGTCGATATGTTTGGTAGGCCAACTCCCCTTGCTGTGGCGGTAGCTTCGCTACCCTGCCGGGAGCCACCTTTGGTGTCTTGCCTGGGTCAACAAAAATCGAGTTCCATACGAAATTCTTGATGCGTCTGTCTGCTTCTCGTCAGTGTTTCTCCTCCGGCCACGCATGTCTCCCCACATACAGGAGCTTTGGTATGATGATGGCTGCGGCTATGGCGGCTCTCTGCTGCACCGTGTTGGTCTTTACTTCTGCCATCTCCAGTCGCTTTCGGATCACCTCGAAAGCTCTCTTCCATGCTTCCGCGGTGGTGTCATCTGTTCTTGCGATGTGACCCAGATATTTGGCGTTTTCCACTTTTTAATCACACCGTCCTGCTCCGCTTTCACTGCCTGTCGCCCCCGATTAACTAGGTTCACTGCGATTGACTTGGTCACGCTTAGTCGGGAAAGATTAAAACCATGCCATTTTTGGATGAAAAACATTCCATAGGGATGAATTGCATTCCATACAGATAAATACCATGCCATGCGGATTAAAAGCGTGCCACACAATAATTGTAGAGTACAAAATATAATTGTTATCGCAACGGGTTTTAAGATAGTTCTAACTATTGCACTACCGTTTCGGCTTGAATGTTAATACTTGAAGTAGACAGAAGAACAGTACTAAAACTTTTTTAAACATGTTAAAGTTCTAGATGGTATAGATTCAAACTAAAAGAATTTTTATGTTTTTCTGACCTACAATGATTAGATAATAACTACGGTTACAGCGCGCAAGGTTTTAGAATGCTGACAGGCTACGAAGAAAATAAAACAGAAACTTGTATCCACTGTGAATGCAAAAAAAACGGAAAGTACTCGCTGAAAACTTCTTTTCCATAATTTTTACATTTAACGAACAAATCCTACTAAATGCCAGTAACCGTGCTGTGGCTTTGGAATTTTCACGGAAGAAAAGGATTTATTGGAAAGGAATAACGTGAAGGTGCAGCGGAAGGAAATGTTTCATTACTCAATTTACCATGCCGACAATACCACGCGAAGACTCCGACTACCTCTACGAGTCGAACAAACGCCTATGAGCTTCGTTCCTCAACGCTGTCGCTGTCATCAATGACATGCATCGCGTACTTACCGCAAGTGATGCGGTTATCCGTAATTTGCGTCACATCATTGCGGATCAGCATCAAGGTAATCAAGTGCAAGCTGACCAAGATGTCAACCAGCCGTTTGTTGCCCATCGAGAGGAATTCGCACAGCATGAAGATACGGCACATCATGAAGATCAAGAAGATGTGAAAAGAGAAGCAGAAGAGTGTGAAGAGAAGACGAGTTGTGGTGGGGTTTATTTGGCGATCCTCTGGTTCAAGACCAAGATGGAGCCGCGCCTGAGGATGCTGGCCAAGAAGGCGACGAATATAAAGACGAAAGTGCAAGCACAAGCTGCGGTGACTCCGACGGTATGGGTTACGACACGTATACCAGCAACGAGAGCTCGACCGACGCTGGTGACGAAATTCCTGATTGGCCCACGTGGAGAGCGGACAACGCTGACTCAGACACGGACTCTGACGACTCATATCCGGGCGGGAGTTGGGAATTCCCTATCGACTTGACCTTTGACAGTGACAGTGAAAGTGTCTAGTTTGTCTTTTTCATAAGTTCTATTAATATATATATATATCGATACGAATACGAATACGGTGAGGGAAAAGTTATGATCAATATTGTAATTACTATTTGTAAAATTGATATTGTACATCAGTTACGATATTGTAAGATACACAGAAAATTGAGAAAAAATCCGGGAATCTGACAGGTCTGATGGTTTATTTTTTACGGTTTCGCAACTGGCACGTAGTTATTCTTACGTCAGGCCAAAATTTTGGGGTAGGTGGCGTCTCAGCTTGCGTTTGAATGCACTCAAGAGTGAAATTTTCGCGACTTAGGGCGATCGTCGCCAGGTGAATTCAGGTTTACGTCGGTCTTTTCATCTCTCACTTTGCGATCTGCTTCCTCCAAGGCACATCGGCTTCCTCGGTACTTTACCGCAATCGACAACGACTATACACAGTTGCCACAAGCCAAGCCATACCCCCCTGCGTCAAGTCTAACCCATAGTTGACGGGTTCGTCAAGTCATGGAGGGACCAGTAGACGTGCCTCCACCTGGTGTGTAGTGTCGACGTTTCAGTAATGCTAAGAAGCTTGCCAGTCAGAAGGCCTTCTGGTCGCCCAAGGAAGAAAAAGCAGTGTTTACAGCGAGAGGGGTTGGCAGCAGGGGAATATACAGTGAGCGCACTCACTTCGCGGCTTATCAAAAAACCGCCAGTGTGATCAAATGGAGTGCAATCGATACATGGTCAGTGACAAACAGCGACGGCGAGAAAGTAGACCGCGATTTCGTTGGGGTAATTGAACCTCCCTTTATGAAGAATGGGGCGAGATACTGGGGAGTGTTCTTCGAGAAGCGAGGTGAAAGAATAGCGGCGGCAGTGGAAGATCTTGCGAACACGATCAATTTCGCCTACAGAATGGGGCACCATATCTTGCCGAAGAAATGAATCAGGCTCACGCGCGAGCTTGAGAATTCTATATCTGCATAGTCACTACTGTTCGCCGTACTGGCGAATACTTAGTTGTATATGTGTATGGTTTACTACATGGATTTACTACATGTCCAGGCAGTGCTGAAGGTTTCTCGCTTCCTTAGCAGGCTCCTAACAAAAACAATTCATCTAAAACAAAAAATTGTTAGTACAGTACGTGAATCGTGCCCTGAAAGCACTTTGTTTATCTTTGTGGTTTTGCGTACCAATAATAATTATTGCATGCAAAAATCTGGTGGCATGGAAAACATCTTTTACTTTTGGCATGGAAATCATCCTTTTGGCATGGGAAAATCCGCCGCCACGTTTAGTCGCAGCCCAGATGCTGCAGAAAATCTCTCCACCACACGAATAGCTTCTTGCTGGATGCCCCCACTGGCAATGTAGATCGCCGTATCATCTGCGTATCCTGCTACTCTCAAGGTGTCAGACTGATGTGCTTCTCCCTCGCTGCTCTGTATTCATCGTAGTGTGTCAGGTCAATCCCCTTCAGCTCATAGTGCCTTCGATCTCGTCGTACAATGGATCCACTGAGATAATGAAGAGCAGGGGGCAAGCGGGCACCCCTGCCTGATCCCGCTGGTCACTGTCGCTGCTCTTGACAAACTTCCATTCGCCAGGAATTTCGCCGTAGTGCCCTCAGGCATAGCCTTGATGACTCGACAACATTTCGGTGGAATCCCCTTTGCGCGCAGCACCGCCTCCATGAAGTTTCTGTCCAGTGAATCATAAGCTTTTGCGAAATCCAACATGAGCACCTGCGCACGGTGTAGCTCTTCATTGTCCTGCGCCACCACTTTGGCGGCTTCCATCAAACCAATTGCTTTGTGGATTGTCCTTCCGGGCACAAAACCAAGCTGTGTTGCGTGCACCAGTCTCCGTATGTGCTTTCTCATCCGTTGTGCCAGCACCCGTGTGAATACTTTGTAGTCCGAGTTTAATAGAGCTATCGGCCTGTAGTTGAGTGGGTTGCTGGTGTCTCCACCCCTGCTGATGCTGAAAATGTGGGCGTCTAAGAAACTCGCTGGAACTTGGCCCGTATCCATGCAGTAATTGCAGACCTTCATGAGGATAGGTGCCAGTATATCTTCGTGATCCCGGTACCAATCGTTGCTTAAGCCGTCAGATCCGCACGCCTTACCTCTTTTGCATCGTTTAATCGCTTCTAACACTTCATCTTCGGTGACGGCGTCGTCTAAATCGTCGATCTTGTCTGTGCTCCATGCCGGCGAAAGTTTCTCAATGTATGTCTTGATGGCTTCCTTCTCACACGTCGCTCCTATCAAGATTCCTGTCCATGTGTATGCCAGGATATCGGCTTTATGATGCTCACTTCGACTGATTCCCTGCGTGGCTTGCTTCAACGTCGGTATGTTGGGGTACCCGAACGTGGTGCATATTCTTCTGAAAAGAATTTATAGATTGTTTCGTGATCCATCGCGCGTTGAACACCAAAGCCCTCCTTCTCAATGTTCGTCTCGCCTCTTGGAGTCGTTGCGATCTCGTTAGTACCCCATTTCTCTTTCTGCACTGGCCCGTCGCCGCAAAACCTAGTGCTGCTTCAGCCGTCGGATTTTCTGTCTGAAACCTCGTGTGGTTCTTTGTCTGGCTGCCTTAGTGAACTCCTTCATATCCAGTTTAATATTTCGCTTGAAGAGGTCCCATTCTGTGCTCACGTCTTGGGAGCCCCCTTATGGAATTTGTCACTCAGGTCTTGTAATCCGCTGAACAAGACTGCTGATCGCAGCTTTCACAAACTCTGGCGGCGGGTAGGTTTTCCTACTTCTGTGTATCCGTAACGGTCCTAAAGGTGGATGAATCTCCAGTAATACCGCCCTGTGGTCTGACCTACAGGCTTCCTCGAGCACTGTAACACTTCGTACCAACCTTTTGTTGCTCGCTCCAATATATCACCGATCCAGATGCGACGTACTGACCCCATCGTTCTCCACTGTGTTGATACGTGTGGTGCTCGTTCGCATACGTTGCCAGGCTGCGTGGCCTTGAAAGATGATGGTGCTCCACATCTGTCTATCCTTGCTGGCTCACTAATATCTGTAGTTCCTTGGCCCCTTGGTCCTCTCTGCATGAAGTACTGCTTCTGTCCAGTTCCTTGTTTAAGACGCAGTTAAAGTCGCCTCCACACACCACCTCCATATCCGTTTTGAAGTTCAAGCGGTGTAGCATACCGAAGAATATACGTCGCTCACCCCATCCGACGGCGCATACACGTTCACCAGTAGAAACCTCTTTCCAGAAACCTCTTTCCACTCATGGTAACCGTGAGCATAATGAGATGCTCTGTCCAGCATTCCTCTTTCCATGGCTGTGGCGTTGTTACCGCCCCATATGGGTTGATAAGTATGGCCACTCCTGCGCTTCTGCTCTCCCCGGAGGACCAAAACGATTGATCCTTTGCTGCTGCCTTCTTGAACCCCCACATTGCAGCGTATTGTCCTTCCGCTGCCCCATGCTCGATCGGGTGTAGGTGTGTCTCTTGCAGGATAATGATGTCCTTCAGACCGCGTTCGTGCTGTTCCTTGAATTCTTGTAGACACAATCCGAGCTTCCGTATGTGTGTCGCTAGTCCTCTCACGTTAACCGTCAACAGACCAATCGTTTTGTCGTCTCTTTGTTGCCGCCGCGATTGATCTCTCAATAGCCGTCAACAGACCAATCGTTTTGTCGTCTCTATGTTGCCGCTGCGATTGATCTCTCAATAGCCTTCTCTGCTGTCTCCTCATCGCGTTAGTCACTTTCTTCAGTGTCCTGAAATCCTCGTGTATTCTCGCCGTGTACTCCTCTCGCTGTATCTTTTGTAGTAGCTTCATATTGTTACTTGTACTGCTCTTCTGCCTACCCTCCGATTCTCCTTCTGTCGTATTCCCTTTGTTTGCTCGACCATTGTACCGTGTAGGAGGCGGCTTGTCCGCTATTGCCTCTACTCCCCTTGGGTTACCGGCGTCTCCTCTGGCGCTCCCAGCGGCATTTCACCACGCCCGTAGTCCCTCATCTCTGCGTCCGTCGATTTCTGCCCAATTTCCGCTTTAGCCTCTCCGTTCTCACGAGCTGACAACGCAGGAAGAGGTGGGTTTTCTTTGCCAGGCACTTCTCTTGCTGCTTTTTAGTCGCCCTCCTCAGACATTCTAACGCCCGCGCTGCTGCTTTGACCGTCTTGACTCTATCATAAGGTTGAACGTCCAATTTACTGAGATCATGCTTCGCCATGATGTCGTTGCGTGTTGTAGCATACGCTTCGTAATGGCGTGTGTACTCGGCGTGTCACTCTGCATCGTACGTTACTGCTTGAAAAAGATTCCCGGCTGCCGTCCACCTCAGTACTAATACCAAGGGTAATGTTCCCGCCCCCACCAGCTCTTCAAGGAGGGTCATTGCTGTGATCGTTGGCATCGATTGCACTGTGCCCGTCTCAATAATCTCCCGTTATCCAGCTTCCGTTCAGTATACGCATACACCTGCGCTCTGACCGCTCCTTCCTACTTCACATCCAGCACATAGATCGGCTCCCTGGCATGGATGTCCATCGCCTTGAGATGAGCAGGTCTCACCCAGTAACGTAACGGCGCCGGGGACTTCATGGATTTCTTCCGTTGTAGCGCATAATGCTCTGCCAGCGCACAGCACTTTTCCATCGCGGAGGGGTCCTGTTGGAAAGTGATGCATGCGGCTTTCAGTTCTGCCTCCATCTCTTCAGGCATCAGTAGGCATTCGTCGCTTAGACTGGCCAGCATTCCATTGATGACTTGTCGCTTGAGATCACTTGCTGCCTGCACCACTGTATCAGAGGGCTCTGTCAGGCCCTCTGTCACGTTGACCAGTGCCGCATAGTATGCCAACCATCCACAATGACCTGTGCCCGCAACTTTCGTTTCGAAACCACCCAGCACGGCCAGCCAGGTTGCCAATGGAGCCCCCAGATCCGTCTCCAGTAAACCGCCGGCGATCTCGCATCCGTCTGGTGACCTCGGTGTTCCTGGTATTTGCCCCTTGGTCTCCTCGGCGCCGTTCTCCACTCATTCCATGACAGTCTCGCCTCCTCAGCGGTGTCTTTAGGGGAGTTGTGCTCCCCACGACCGCGCTTGTCCCCATTATGGTGGGAAGAGGAGGGACTGGAAAACTGGTGTATGAACTTTTGCGTTACTTGTTTATCCGCTGCTTGCGTTAGCCGTTTCGGCGACAATGATGCAGATTCCACATTCTCTGATGGGAGCCCAGAACGCGGTTTCCCTCTTTTGCCCTCGTTCTCTTGAGAGTTTCCATGGCACGTAGGTGATAGCGAGATCGCTCTCAGCTCTCTTTACCGTCCTAGCTATTTTTCCACGGATGGTCTCCAGCAGGTTGTCTTGACTGTCCTCCTAGCCCTGCCTGGCTCCTAGGATGACTTCGTGGGTTGGACCCCACCTTCCTGGTGGCTCTTTATTCATGGCGCTCCCGTTGCCAGTTCACCTCACTGTCATCCCAGAGGCCCTGATTTTGGGGTTGTTCTTGGTGTATCGGGCTCTCTACCTGCTCCGTAGGGATATCCCTGTCAACGTCATCCGGTCCCCTGGTGTCTTCTCCTCTTCCAAGTCTGTTCGTTGCTCCTCCGCAGGCAACGTCACCGCGTATTTCTCTGGACTCACTGATCTTCCTCTCTTCGTCGCTTGGTAAGTCCTGTCATCCCTCTCTTGTTGTTGCCCGACCTTCTCCTCACGGTCGAGTTGTTCTTCTGCCCGCTTCCGTTCGTTGCGTTGCTGCTGCACTGGCTTCTTCTGCTGCACCCATTCCTTGGGTAACGGTGGCTTGTTCGGGGATTGGGAAACGGCATTTGAAGTAGAGGTCTGCTTAGCTTGCTTCTGGAGCGCTTTCTTCATGGAGGGTCAGTCTCCGGTTGTTGATCACTCTTCTCTCTTCCTCGCTCCAGAAAAGCATCCAACTCTGCTAGAGTAGTTGGATGCTTACCACCGTTGTATTCTCGGTTAAGTTGGTCCCCAGGCGAGGGCAAGGTCCCATTGAGCTGTAGTACGTGCTCTGCTTTGACTGCTTTCACGTCCTCTTGATTCAATCTGCAGTACTTAGTCGGATACTCCGTTGAGAAGCACCGTCGGCATGGCCAGTTGACGTTGACTTCATGATGATGAATAACCACCTCCGTATCGTCGACCAAAATGAAGGCGACATCTTTCAGCTTCGCTGGACATTCCGCTCCTCGAACCTGGACCATCCATTGCTTATCATTCATTCCCATTTCTCCTTCGATCGTGTGGCTGAGCATGTGCACCTGCAATCCAGCAGTATCGGCTAGCAGCCAGTACATATCCCTGGATGAACATTTGCCCTTGCGTACTTCGGTCGTGAAAGAGTAAACGTCGAGTTTAACCGCTTCGTGGGCGAGATGGACTCTTTCTCTTTGGCCTTCATAGTCAAGGAGTGTGAGCAGCCTGTTTGCCATTGGCATTTTCCAGTTCGTCCACCGCTTAGCCTCCTGCTTGCTTTTGAAGGTTACTGTTATCACTCTGGTAGACTTGTCGACAGAAATCCTGGAAATTGCTTTCTTGAACCTTGCTGTTTCCTGTTTCTGCGCCATTGCTGCCTCTTCACCCACAGAGATTTGCGCCAGAAGAGCTTCCTTGGAACCATTTTCCCACATTCTCTGTCCAGGCACCATGTGCGCGTAAAGCGGATATTCGATAGCCAGCATCATATCCGTGAAGTAAGCTAGCTCATACGCATCCATCGACTGTCCTAGGAAAGGTGGGGTGTACGGCACTTCGATCTTCTGAGTTAGGATCAGGAGAATTGCTTCATTTTCGTCAGTTGTACGTTCCCTGAGTTGTTAGCACCGGCATCGGCACCAAGTATGTGGCTGAGAGCTCTGGAGTCAAGAACTCTCGCTCATGTCAAGGCCCATCGGTCCAGGAACAGGATTGGTGGGGAAGGCTTGTGTCCATCGATGGATGGGACTGGACTCGTCAAAGGAGGTTTTGTACCTTGGGCTTTCCTCCTAAGATAAGAAGCTAATATCATTCTGGTTTCTACAGAGTAAAGCGCAAGCGACTTACCTTTCTTCTGTGCTGCTGGTCCTCTACGACGCTGACGACTCGCTGCTGCTCAAGACATCGCGGCGCGAGGACGACACCAAGCGCTAGAAAGGCTGCTAGGTTATGAGCCCAAGGCTCTAGAGGACTGGCAACGAAAAGAGACGACAATTACAAGGAGAGAGAGTGGCAGCAAACGCGAATGCTGCAGCTGGAGGTGCTGCGGCGGTGGCGGCGCCTGCTCCAGCAAGACAAGTGATGAGAAGCAGTGCTCCGAGGTTCGAAGGATCATTCGTGCTGTACCGAGTGGAGTTGGAGCTGTATCTGGAGGAGCGCGGCGCGTGGGACGTCGCGACCGGAGGTGAAGTACGCGACGACAACGACGCTGCGCAACAATCGATATTTGACAAGAGGAATCGTATTGCGAAGGCGTCGATCCTGCGTGGACTGCGTGGGTGCAATGATGATGAGGCCAACAAGATCTGCACGGTGGCGACCGCGAAGGATATGTGGGACACCGTAGTGGCTGACAAGACACAGCGTGACTTCTCGTATGGGGCGATGCAAAGAAGAAGACAAGGAAGACTGCGAAGACCAAGGACAAGAAGAAGAATGAAGACAAACCGGACGTGGAGAATCAAATGCTGTGCTTGAACCTGAACGCACCGAGGATCGAGCGACCGTACGCGAGTAGCAGTAGCGACGACGAGAGTGACGATGATGAGGATGGTGAGCGACCGATGATGGTGGTGTTGAGGCACGACCTGGCAGACACGGCAAATACTTGGATGCTGGACTGCGGAAGCTCCACCCACGTGTGCGTAGACAGGAACATGTTCACGTGTATGAAGAAGTCCAAGGCCGTCTTCAAGGTCTGGGCTGGAGAGACGACAAAGGGAGTGTTGAGCGGATCCGTGACTCTGAGTGTGCTGGGCAAGAAAGGCTACGGAGCTGCGAAAATCGAGTTGAGGACGTTGAACTTGCGCCTGCCGGGACGGTGAACCTAATAAGTCTTGGCAAGATGGAGAGCGAGGGTTGGAGCCCATCGTTTAGTGGTGCTGAAGTGACGCCTAGGAGATGCTGGCTGGATTCGAAGGCTGGGAGATTGGAAATTGTGAAACGGGGATCGCACTATTGGTTGACGACACTTGGACCTGGTTCTTTGGAGGCTCTTGCAATTACTACTCTGGATGCTGATGCGGACGAGCTGATGCGATGGCATGAGCGGCTCGGACACCTGAACGTGTCGGCCATCAAGACCATGATGAACCAAAAGCCGGTGGAGGGCATGCACATTCCGGGGAGCTCTTCAAGAAGAAGTTTACGTGCATGACGTGTGTGTCGGCGAAGAGCAGACGCATGTCGTACAAGAAGGACGCCAGGAACAGAAGGACAAAGGTCAATTACGAACGCGACACCTGCGATATGGGGAAGTACATCGTTGGATCAGAGAACTATCGCTACTTCCAGTTGATTCAGGACGAAGGCTCGCGGTTTAAGTGGTGTTATCCGCTGAAGGCAAAGAAGGACGCAAATGTGAACACTATTGGACTGCTGAGGAAGCTCATTGCTCAAGGACATAGAGTGAAGAGATTTACGAGTGACGGCGGAGGTGAATTCGTCAACGCGGCACTGGAAACTTTCTTGGACCTGAATGGGATCGAGTTCGTGCCGACGCACCCGTACACGCCTGAAGAGAACGCGTTAGTGGAAAAGTTGAACGGGGTATTGGCGAACAAGACAAGGGCTGCGATGCAGACGGCGGACATGCCGTACAAACTGTGGCCAGAAGTCCTGCAGTACATAGTGGACATCGACAACAGGATTTCGACGCGGGCTTTGAACAAGAAGACGCCCTACGAGAAGCTCTATGGAACGAAGCCAGACCTTGGAAAAGCGCGCGTGTGTGGTTCAATCGGGTTCGTGTACGTGGCGAAAAGGAAGGACAAACTGAGTCCTAAGGCGGAGCCGGCGTTGCTACTGAGTTTGCGCGCAAGGCACCGGGATACCAATTGCTGCATCTGCGGACTGGGAAAATCGTGGAAGCTCGCGATGTAAAAATTTCGCGAGGACGTGACAGTGGGGAAGAGTACTTGAACGCGCTCCTGGTGGGAAGGCACAAGTCTTACGACTACATTCCGTTTGTGCCGTTTCCTGTGGAGTTCGTTGCTAGCGAAGGCGTACATGAAGGTGCAGTACGCACAGTAGTGAAAAACCTATCAGAAGTGACTTCGAGTCACAGGGAGTTGGCGGCTGTCGAGGACGGCACGCTGGACTTGGGGGCGGAGAGTTCGTCGGACGGCAGTGACTCTCAAGTGGATGACGTTGAAGAAGATCGGGCGGTACAACCAGCTCGGGCCCCGGCACCAGGACAAAGACGGCGTGGACGACGCCAAGCTCCACAACAAGCATTGAGACGCTCACAGAGCGTGAGGCGTGCCAACGTCAGACTGGGTGATTATCAGCTGATGGTTGGTGAAAACATAACGGACCCAGAGACTATGGAGGAGGTCTTGGCCTCACCGCAGAGGAAGCAATGGGAGTTGGCGCTCAGGACGGAATTTGAGTCAGTGGTTAAGAACAGCACGTGGAAGTTGGTGGATAAGCTGACAGCATCGAGTGGAACTACTGTGAAAGTAATTACCACGAGGTGGGTCTTGTGGGTAAAGCGAGATAAACACGGATCTGTAAAGCGCTTCAAAGCGAGGCTGGTAGTGCACGGGTGCTAGCAACGGTATGGCAGGGAGTATTGTAAGACATACTCGCCGGTAGTTTTGAACCCTCGATAAGGATTCGTTTGAAGGCAAGCTTTGCAAATGACGGCTTCGTTGAATATTTGTCGCCAGCTCCCTCGTCGCTTCTTACAGGTGCACCTGGCGCGAGAAGCCGCACACAAGCAGCTTTCTTAAGCTTCCGTCAGACTGTAACTTCACTAGCGCTTGTTCAAGTAGTGGATTGTTGACAATCGAGGCGTTGGGAGCCAGGTGCTTCTTCGTAATAGTGTAGTTACCAACAACGTGGTCGAAGAGGTCTGTGTTGTGATGCGTTGGATGCATTTCCCAAAACCCGATTAAGCGAAGATAGAAGGTTCAATATTGCACTTTCCGCAAACTTGCCCCACCACTTCTTCATTCCCGAGCAGTGGAGGTTTCTTGTGTGTATGAGATGGCGTTTGGCGGCATCTCTGTTTCTAGGGCTTAGTACCTGATGTTGCGCTTCTTTGTAACAACCAACATGGTTGGAGAGCGCAGGCTCATTGGGGCTGGTACTAAGTTACTTACTCCCATCCACCATTTTGAGAAGAGCACTAAGCCTTTGGTCGTATACTAACCATTTGTGTAGCTCAAGCGAGACCACGTGTACAATGCCGAGGTTCTGTAAACTGATGAGGATATGCAATTGACAATTGTTGGGAGTTTATTGATGTCGATGTGCATAGCCTACATGTTGGACCACGGGTCTGTTAACGGACGAACAGCTCGATGAAAGCGTCAACGTGCTCCAGAAAATCGCCGGTAGGCTTTCGTACACGCTGAATTAGGCGTTAGAGATCCGCAAAGAGTTGGCAACTGGGGTGGCGCAAAAATGCTCGCGGATTCATCATGATGTGGTGGTCGTGGATTCAAGTAAAAGACTATCCATTACTGACGGCAATAGCTCGACGGGTTTTCACGATTCCTACCCCTCTGCGGCTGCGAAACGCTCTTGGAACATTTTTAAGTACATGCACCCCAGTCAACGAAACCGTTTGTTAAACGAGTCTCTGATCATGCTGGAGAATGCAATTGCTGACGTTGTCATCGCGATGGTGGCTGAATTGGATCCTGGGAGGAATGAAACGAGACCTCCAGAAAGTGTCAATGGCTGATTTAGAGTACTTCAACACCAAATGACGATTTAGGTGAGCCGGCGATGCCAGTATGGGGCGAGCAGTACTTCGGGGATGACGACGGGCTGTACCGCTCTGTCCAATGGTGCATACATGATCCAAGTGTAGGCTGGATGGGCTGTCAGTGACCGGTCCAAGGTCATCCCGAATCTGGACGACAATTAGCATTCTCATTTGTACCCAGAATCTACTTGACGCTCCAAGTACACTCAAGCCAAGCGACCAAGACGACCTACCATGATCTGTTCGGCACCGGTCGGAATTATTCTGGGCCAAACATACGCGACCCCTGCGTTTTTCCCATAGTGACTCACGAAGAGGGCTCCAAATCAGCCAAGCCTGTGTTAGGCCTCGTCGGCCGCGCATGTCATCGGGGGCCTATCGCACAAAGGTCGATACCAAGTTGGGTAAGTGATCCGGACGCATCCAGAAGGGATCTCCTATTTCATATTCCAGTTGGTATTCCGGATTTCAGATACCCAATTTATATTATAGCTACGTGTTGGGAGTTTGTTAGTAGTTATCCCCTTGAAACGTATTAGAATTAACTACTGTGCGATTGGATTGTATTTTGCATGTGTTACCTGGATTACTCTATGTTAGTTTCAGTTCCATTTGGATGTTTTCTTTCAGAAACCAAGGTGATTGTCCGGATGTGGTGCGGTTTGTGATCGCATCTGGAAGTAACTCATCAAGTGGTACACGAAGCTAAACGACTCTCAAGAGGATAACCACAAGGTCACACACCACGCCGCCTTCTAGATACCCATAGGATCCCGAAAGGTGGGTCTGACTCATGTGGGAAATGGCTACTTTCACGGGCACTTGCTGTGCATCAGTAACATGTTGTTTCAGGCAAAAATCAACGGGAGTGGCGCCGTTCGGGGTAGGCCTCAGTTGCACAATCAGAGCGCCTTCGTAGGTCCTTATGGAAATTTCCTTCCTGGGCACGCACTATACGTTCTGAGTGACTACCCAAAAGTGTTCACCGTCTTCGCCACAAACATCGTCGTGTTTACAGCATCAGTGGCCGTAAGCCTGACCTTGTCTAAGCCGCGAATGACAATGTTCCTGGCGCTGACACTGACGCGGAGGAGAGCTGGGAGAAGTTATTCGCATCGCTTTTCAGTCTGCATGATACTGTTCCATCGGGGATGCAAATTCATGCGACCTTTCGCCGTGGACAGTTTCACCATGAGCTTGTGGAAGTTGTTAGGGATCTCGCCGTGGTTTAAGAGGAACTGTTGCGCTGTGAGGTTGTAGCGGTGACTGGCGCACCCAATAAACGGAATGTCGCCGTTGTTACCAACACACTGGTTCGCCAAACAATCGTCTCCCACGACAAACAAAACACAGGACCAGGGACGCACAAACTCAGTCAGGAGAAGATTGCTTGTGCATTGCACGCTCAAATCGCTCTTGTCGGCTAGCAGAGAAAGGGCCAGCAACACTCGGCCTTCTGGAAGTGTCTTCGTGGCGGGAAAACAAAATAGCCGTCGTCCACCCGTCAAATACTTGCTTTGAGAAATCGCTCCACTAAGTATGAGGTATAAAAATTCCAAGTATATTTTTGGCAGCAATAGGGTTAACGGTGAATATAATTTGCCATCACTAGTGCAGAGCGACATTACACTGCGCGCCAAGTTCTTACGGCCACCTATATTTTACGGCGTAACTCACTCAATTTTACGAGTTGAGCTACGCCATTTAGATATGTGTTTGTGACGTAAAAACACACTAGAGACATGTTTTAATGCAAGCAATATCGCAGTTTAAAGATAGGCCAGTATACAAATGACCACTTTTGCAATCGCGCCCATTCTTACGACCACCTCTTTACTTTACAAAACCAAGATAAAAGAATGATGGTCAGATATGGCTACAAAACCATTCGTTGTAGCGTGTCTGCTTGAGCTGTCATTTCCAGAGCTACGGGGAGAGGCCTACCGCTTTCAGATGAAGAAAAGGGGAGGATTGTAGGGCTGCACGAAGGAGGCTTCAGTGAAAGGGAGATTGCACGCCGTGTTGCGCGCTCGAGAGCAGCCATTCACGAGGTCCTGTTCGGGGTGGAGAAGGAGCGTCGTAAACCTGGGCCTGCTGCGATCATGTCTGAGCGAGAGGCGCGCTTGTTGCTGCGCACAGCCTCCAAGGGAGACCTCTCTGCGCGACAGCTGAAGAGTGAGCTGAACCTGTCGGCGTCGGTGTGCACAATCCAGCGGGTGCTCGCCGGCGTCAACTGGCTCATATACACCAAGATGGACAACACCTTGCCGTTGTCCCGGCCACACGGCAGACTAAACGCCGCCAGGCAGGTGGAGGTTCAGTCTGGCGGGCAAGACGAAGCTTGCGTTGTTGCATGGAAAACAGAGCTCGGATGACTACGTGTACACAGTCTCCGAGTATCTGCTTCCGTTTGCACACCTACACTACGTTACCGATTTCGTGTACCAGCAAGATGGTGCATCGATTCATCGGTCTAAGAACTATGGAGTTCTTGGAAGAACAGGGCGTCTGCGTGCTCAATTGGCCTGCTAGATCGCCGGACCTGAATCCGATAGAAAACTTATGGCCTATCATGGGAAGGCGTGTCTACGCTAACGGTAAGCAATACAACAGCGTCGCCGAGCTAACTGGGGCTTTATTTGAAGCTTGGCAGTCAATTGAGATGGCGACGTTGGCCTCGTTGATCGACTCGATGCCGCGCCGGTGTCAGGAAGTCATTAAGAAGCGTGGCAACAAGACACACTACTATTGTAGCCATATCTGACCATCATTCTTTTATCTTGGTTTTGTAAAGTAAAGAGGTGGTCGTAAGAATGGGCGCGATTGCAAAAGTGGTCATTTGTAAACTGGCCTATCTTTAAACTGCGATATTGCTTGCATTAAAACATGTCTCTAGTGTGTTTTTACGTCACAAACACATATCTAAATGGCGTAGCTCAACTCGTAAAATTGAGTGAGTTACGCCGTAAAATATAGGTGGCCGTAAGAACTTGGCGCGCAGTGTATGTGCACTTTTATTAGAGATGTTTTACGACAACTGACTAACTGTCCAATCATTACTCCCGAAATGTGAATCTTCGTATTACGCACTTCTCACAACAACAGCTACTGTGCAAAAACAGACCTCTCACAGAATTAGTAATCCATTCCTACACAACGCTACTCTCCGCTGCGCTCTCCTCAGACGCCTCGCTGACGTTGTCTCCCGCGTTAGGCTGTTCGCCTTGACCTTGCTACATGTCGATACGGCGACGTCCGGGGCGGCGGTCTTGGACACGACACCGTTCCAATAGTCGCACAAGAATGCGCAGACCGTTTCCCAAGTCTTCGTGCCACAACTGGCAGCAAGTCTAGCCCTATCACCGTGCACAACATTGCAGAGGTGTTTCCTGTGTAGTAGAGTAGCATTAGCGCACTGTAGAGAATGTAGTATTCGTACTAGATGTACCGGAGGTTGTCCAGCGAGCAACCTGGACAATACCACTTCGTGAACTTCCTCGGGGTGACCTTGTACACCGCGCATATCTTACAGGACCCAGCCACGCGCTTTCTCCCTTTCTTAGTGTCGACAAAATCTGGACGCTCGGCAAGATAGAGTCGCTGGCCTCTCTGCGCTGTTCTCCTTCTGATCTGCACTTAGTCGGTTGGGTGAGAGCGGTCACCTCTTCTCCGAGGTGGTGGCGTTAAGCATGATAGACGACAGGAAGCGCTACGGCGCTCAGCGCGCCTACTGAGCTAAGATGCTAGCCTCTCAGAATTGATTTGTAGAATGAACGTACATCGGTTCCACTTTCGTCAGTTTGTTTGCCTAAACACACGGTATAAGACGGGAGCCTGGACCACAGATTTCAGATTTGTCTGAACGGAGCCATTGAGCGGTCAAATGCTCATGGTCAGTTCTAGGCCACGTTGAACTCGCTTTCGGCAAGCTTAACTTTGCCGCGAGCTTCCAGCATATTGCATGTCCAGGTCTGCAAGCTCTGTTAAAATGCCCCAGTGAAAATAGTGACATACTCGGCGTGGACGTGGTACTTCTTCGCAACTTTGCCTCAAAGACAACATGAAGGCTGCTCTGCAAGTTAAATGACTCCATGTAAGCTTTGGCACTAGGGCTTGGAGGAGCGTATATACGCCTGATAGTTGCCGAGGCATCTGCTGAGCCATCACGGGTATGCTGTTGTTGTCTGTAGGCCACTCGCCGTGACCACCGGGCATTGATGGCACGTTTGCGTGCAGCGCAGGTATGCCATTCAGGCTGCCGACATGTGTACCAGACTTCAGATATATACAAATATACAATCCGTCACTTATTCTTTCTCGGCCTTCGGGCAGTGGGATATTTTTCCTGGTCTACTAGGGTTTTCGTCAGACGTCTGGTTCGTCTGAAATCCCTTTCCTCTTCGCGCGCCACCTTCTCTATATATAAATCAGTTCAGACATGGTCTAAATAGGGGCGACCACTTACGCAATACAAGTTTGTCAGCTCTTGAAGAAACCCATAGTAAAAGGTAAAATATGCATATATGCTTGGTTTAACTCCGCATTCCGCAGCCCAAAATGCCATATTCACGGCTTGAACGAGCCAGAAGTGAACCATGGTTCACGACAAAATTAGTGAACCTAATAAACCCCAGTAACACGGTTTACAAGGTTTTTCGACTCAAATGGGACTGTGAGTTGTTGTATTGAATCGAACTTTAGCCATTTGAACCGTACTTACCGATCTAGACAATAGCGGTTCTATTGGCCTAATCTCACAGGTGAAACAGCTCATAAGTCCGCGGCTTTTGTAGAAGAGCTGATCCAAGGCTAACGAACAGACACTTCTTCTAGCCAACACTACCTCATGAGTGACCTGGTTCCGGTGGCTAACCCAGATGATGCTACTGAAGATTTGCCATCACGGTTGATCGGTCCAGTCCTTACAGGACATCAAGTACTTCGACGTCGGCAAGTAGCTGTCAGTGAAGATATTTGCGTCGTCAATGATGACAGGGAGAGAGATATGCTCGCACGAGCCGTTCACGAAAGTCTACGGCGTAGTGCGGAGAACGGCTTGGTTTTGGAACATCGTATGCAGCAGTTGCTTCACTACACGGCCAATTAGTAGTCACGCAGTATGCTCATGCTGCTGCTGTAAACTCGGAGCTGCAATTAATCACCCGAAGTTCTGAGAAGCTCGCAATCGAAGCTGCACAGAAAACCATGGTGGATAGCGAGGCTCTGCTACAAGATAGATTTGAACAAGGTATGGCGCACTTGCATCGTACTCTAGATGAGTCTATTAAGGAGCATGCGGATGAACCAATACATGCAGACTTAGCTGATATGCTGAAAACAACACAAAAATCGCATGAAGAATTTCTGGAAGAGCAGCTTTTACGAAAAATTCAAGATGCGCAAGATCGTGAATTGCAGAAGGTTCGCGACAGTTTGATGGAGGAGGCAAAAACACTTGCAGGGGTATTGAATTGCGGGTTGATCGAAAGTTGGAAGACTCTGAACGACGTATCAAGCAAGACCACGACAAGGTTTGGGTGAATATGGAGAAAATAAAACACGATGTTTGTGCGGAGTCTCGAGCCTACCTGGACAGTCAGATGCAATCTAAATCACAGCAAATTCGTGACCACGTCCAGCAATCTGGAACAACGGATGCTTGAAAGCTTTCAAGCTCAGCAGAGCGCAACATCGCAAACTGAACTGCAACTGAAGGCCACAATTACCAAACTTTTCCCTCAACTTTCTGATGATCACACAATTACGAGCGGCCACTTCAACTGTGAGGTTAAACGCACACTGACAGCTGTGAACTCTCCCTCGCCCCACAACGAATTTGCAACCCACAATCTTAGAGGTGCCGAATTGACACGGATTGCCCAAAGGACTGTGTATAAGGATTTTCACAAGACTAGGAATCCCGACGAGGATAGCGGGGTTGGTTTTGCAGAGGCAGTAGTAAGCGGACTCGATGCTACCGCTGGTGAAGAAGCCACACAGGCTTTCTTGGAAAAGACCGTTCGATTTGTGCCCACACCACCTCGCAGCAAAAAACTTTCGTGATCAAGCTTCAAAACGAAACTCAGGCTCCTCCACGGCAACACACAACCCAATCACTCTGAACGAGCCGAAAATGAAGGTATCCAGGGCTCCGATTGGAGTGAATCGGTTGAAGGCAAATGCGACAGCGCAAAAAAAAGCGAGCGCAAAGCCAGGTGGGCAAAACCAAAAAGCACTCTCGGCGGGGAAAGCAAACCAGTTCGAATTTGGAGAAGGCTCGAATGGAGGCTCAGAAACTCCTTCAGATGCGCATCCAAGGCCGTACGACAGGGATTCGTCAACCGAACAACTTCGAAGGATGAGGAAGCCTATTGTTTCTGACTTAGGACTCGTTTTCAGGTGTTCTACGAACAACGTGAACGACCTTTTCAAACAAAAATTGAATTGAATTGCATGTAGCTTTCGAAGGCGATTGTAGGGGAAGGCTGTGAACCAACGATAGCCTAACTGAATATTGTAGACACACCTCTGATGGTGAGGGAGGGTAGTCTCCAGTAACGAACCATGAATCTGAATGAAAAGTACATGTATTTGTTATCCGCTTGCAAAGACCTCTTAAGTTCCATGATCTCTAGCATTCTACTCGTCATGCCCTTCAATATCTGGCAAAGACATCGAAAAGCATTCTTGTGTTATTGTTCCCCAGTCAACACGCCCAACACTTTCCTCATCCAGGTTCATCATCACGTTTCTCGGTATGTTTTGTGCGATTTCGTTCTTGTGAAGCTTTGGGCACTGATATGCATCCACAAAATGACGGTTTTGGTTCAGAAAGCTGCACATGTTAATATTTGCAGCACTTGTTGAGGTGCGCAGCGAGTTCGCCATTTGTCCACAGTTGCCGAAGTCTCGCTCGATCTGAGCGGAAGATGAACAGCATACACGATCCGGGCGACAAGCGGCAAGTAACGGTAGGTCGTCTCCTTCTGCTGCCTTTGCCAATACTGGAGAATCGTTTCTGCTTTTCCCGAGTTGGTTTGCAGGACACTTTGGTCTTCAAACCAGGCTTCGATTTCGTCATTAATTCGGTTCTGGAGAATACTTCGACTGTCAACGATAGGGGAGCCTGGCGGATCGTGAAAGCGTCTATCACATCAGAACGAAAAAGGCTCGGCGCCGCTTGTGTTGAAGTCTCCAATGAACTCCTAGGAGTAGATGCGCTATCCCCATCGGCTTGTGCTTCAGCGACCTGGTGCATAATCTTTTGATGCGATCAATAATATGTTCGGACACGAACTACGTAGCGTTGAATGTCGCTAGTAGGCAGAAGTTGCTGCTACTGCAGCAATGATAACATCCATTGGACCACCAGCGTGCTTGACAGCAGGATGAAGTAGCTGCTGCATTTAAAAACGAAGGATCCCTTCTCCCGATACCGTTTGTCAACGTAGCGTTTGAAGAAAATCTTGTAGAAAGCTTGCTGAAGAAGTACACGTGTCTGCTGTGCGGTTGGCGTCAGTTTTGTCGGCTCGATAATCACCACGTTGTCTCGGCGAGAGTCATAGCGCTTTATTGGCTTGTCAAGGGCGAAAACACCAGTATGTAATGTGTACAACTGGACCAGGACATCCACTTGGTTGTCGGCCTCGCTTTGCGCCATCTTGCTCGATCGGAGAAAGGAGCGATAAAACTTGTTCCAGCGTATCTTCATCGTTTACAAGCGGGAATCCAGCAGGGGATCAGAGGTTTTGTCGCGAATTGCCTTGGCCGTGCGCTCTTTGAACCAAATCGTAAGCACATCTCATTTTGCTAAGATTCGCCGAATGCTCATCACCAACCCCATGAAACGATGCGGCTTGTACGAGATAAGCTTCTTAGAGTTGTCTTTGCCCAGAAGAAGCATCAAAGCCGGCAAAAGTCCCCCATCTTCTCGGTTCGGTGCGTCTGGTAGATAGTCTGCGAAATCCGGCTGATCAGCTCTGACATCGCTCGATTCTTACTGTTCTGGCTCATTCTGCAAGCCGTTTTAGTTGCTGCATTTACCAGGTGCGGAAGGCACCATTCCCACTTTAAGTTAATCCCTCGGTCATCATCCACTTGACGTCGGGCCCACTGTCTGATGTAGCCCCAAACAAATCGGTGAGTACCAGATTGAAGTCGTGTAGTATACCCCGAATCCATCGCAGAAATGGTGTGCGGATACCTTGGTCCCGTTCGCCATACGTAGGGCGACAGTGGCGAACACCAAGCAGTACAGATTTGAGTTAATATTGGGCGTCAATAAGGTACAAGCGAATGCCCAAATATTTTTCACCTTGCTGCTTTGAGCTCAGGAAATCTGCGACGACCGTGAAGCAGGGCATTTGCCCGACTCGGTTGTCACGCAAATAACCGACGACTTCGTTCTTTGCCGAGGCAAATAACTCCACAATGGAGTGCGTCACCAAATGCGAGTTCACAGCCGCTTGAAACCCCGACTTCGTGCAGACCGCTCGAATGATGTGGGAACTCGTGATACTCACCGAAACAAAACGGTAAATTATTGTTCACAATGCGCTGAGTTTCTAGCAGCAAAGCGAGGCGCTTGGCGTCTGCACTGCACAAAGAGGACGCCAAATTTCGCGCAACCTCTTTGTCGCGAGAGCGCTTGCGTGTAGTTTCTACAACCGTCTTCTCAGAGGTTACCACTTAAGTGAAGGGTTGCCTTGGATGTTGAGCCTCTGCTAAGCGGGATAATAGTGAAAGCCTCGCGGCACATCTGGCTGGCAAGACAAGCCCAACACAACATAGTCGAGCCTTCTACCTCCGTTTGCACGCGTACTCCGTACTTGAAGATAACAGAGCGCTCACGCAGTCCTTTGGAAGCACTGTAAAGCCGTTGAGTGGCTTGTAGGACAGTACGGCATCCCGAATGCACACCGGGATCGTCAGTAAATCTTGTTCGTCATAGAGATACGGATGGGGTGGTATCGGGTTGCTCGCCGTTTATGCAATGGGCTGTACATTCGGCTGACGTGTCCCCACCGGAACGCTGTTCCAGCCAGCAATGACTGACGGTAAGCTCATTTCAACAATTCGTGCCGTCCTTGGGGATACTGGTGTCGAAATGCCGCGCGCCATCCAAATGGGAGGGGTTGGGTAGATGGTCATTAGCGAACATAGGTGGCTGAGATCCTTTCGACTCAGAGTCGAATTGATCAGCAGGTGAAGGTGGGGTCCTCAGACCATCTTCATGGTCTCTTGTTTCATAGTTACTCATCATGAAACAACCGAGTCGGTCTTGATCGCTGATCCAGCAGGTGATGGGACAGATGCGGTGATTGCAACCAAGCGGTGCTAACGACAGCCACGAAAATGAACTATGAGGACTCGGGCGTGCAGTTGTGTGCTCCAAGGGGCTCTTGTTGATGTAGCGCCAGTTCGCTCATGAATTGTCAAGCGTGTGCGTACTAGGTTCTGACGCCAATGCTGAAAGGCGCATCGAGAAGGCGGCCTTCTAGACTGTATGGGATCTCTTTAAGAGCTGAAAGGCCGTCTACATTGAGGCCCTACATGAAAGTTGAAAACGGATGCGGCTCCTTAAATTTTGTCCAATCTTGTGGGCTGGAAACGAGCTACCGATGAAACGCTCAAGCGACGGTTTAGTTTTAGTTACAAATATACTCTGACCCCGGTTTATCGGTATACTGAGTCTACTCACCGGTAGGCAATTTAAACTGAGCTGATAAAACCGGTTAACCGGGACTGAGTGTCCCAGGCTTGTTCAAGCCGTGACCATATTGCATGTGTTTACCAATAATGATTGCAAGTATTGTAGTAAAACCAAGCATATTGCATGTGTTGCCGCATGATTGGTCCAAAAGGGTAATGGGGACTCTTATTGGGCTAAAATAGTAAAACCAAGCATATTGCAGGGTTGGCGGCGATAAGGTTAATAACAGTTAATAGAGAAAAGGATTACCCCCCGTACTAAGGCTTGATATAGGGAGTTTGTGTGTTATCCCAGCTGTTTTCACATGCTTGATATCATGCATGTGAAAATGGCCATAAACCAGTCGATTGTTCCAATTTGGTCCCCGATGCACAGGGCTTGGGTTTTTAAAGGTTAGAAAAAGTACGATGTATCCACACCCTGCATGGCCAGTACGTAACCTTCCCGCGAGTATTGGTGGTGGCAGAAAGCTCCTCATTCCAGAAGAAGCCGAGTCGCGCAACAATGGACCTCGCAGAATGACGCGGCTTGAGGATAAGTATTTCTGCGTAGCACGAACAGAGAGGCTGGCCCGCGATTACCTCGAGCCTGTGGACAGCACGTGCGACCGTAACGCAGACTTCGGCAAGAAGGGCGACTGACGAAGTACGATGGCAACACCTACAGGAAAAGAAGGAGCGGATTGCATGTCCGCGGATCGCTGTCAGTGCCGATGACATCAGGTAGGCATGTTTTATTGCTGTCTTCGTGCTCACAACACTTACATCTGCTGCAGTTGTGATATTGGTGTGAGAATTTGGAACAGACGTGTGATATTGGGATATCACAGTTGCGTGAAATGCAGTTGCGATCTGTGGTAAATGGTTGACTTAAATATGCAGCGCATATATCGACAGTTTACAAGCAAGTGTGAAAACACAAGAATCATACCTATTTTCGGTCGCTGGTTGGCCAAAACTAAAAGTGTCGAAGATGCCAAGCGAGCTGTGGACGATGATACTGATGGGGCCGCGGTAGCGCTGTCTCTCAAGCCAAACGAAGGAACTCAAGCACGAAGCACGTATCAGTCGAAGATAAAGGGCATGACAGAGTGGCTCACAGTACTGTTGACGGCACGAACATAATGCACGTTCCTCTCCCTAAAGAGGCGATTCTCGGTTTCTTCGGCCACATTTGCAGCCCTGCACACCGCTGCTCTCTCGACAACGTGCATGCAGACGAATCGCCCAGCGTACCGCTATCGGGGTCGAGCATTTGGGGATACAGGAGCGCCCTGGTCGGCACTTATCGCGCCCAGTTGATTGAGTTGGACCCACAAATGATACCGAGTTGCGGCGCGTGATAGATGGCTACGAGAAGGTCATTAATGGCCTAAAGAAGAGCGGCCTCAGTTCAGCTCATGACCAACACAACCACCTTCCTACTAGCTCCCATGCTGAGGAGAATACTGATTGACGCTCATGGGATTGGAACGACGGACAAATTGCTCACTTCGTCCCGATGAATTGGGAATTTCCAGCTCGAACAAGGGTTAAATTGGTGTTTAATCTGTGTTTTTTGTGACGAAGACACTGGGATTCGGGCGTCCAGACTGATCAACAAACAACACGCCATCAAGCCACAGCACTAGATGCGGCATTCCCGTGTGAGCTGTGTAATGAATTACACTGGAAACTTGCTCTGGAGAGCGGTATTTTACCTGATAGAGTTGCGAAAATCTCAGCACTGACACTTGAGAGCGCAGATCAAGTTTTCAATGACGCTTTTCGTTTAATGCTTTCCAAGCTGTACCTAGAGACTCCCAAGAGAGCAGAGGAGCTATCATGCGGCAACACCTCTGCAAGTACCGTAAGAAGCTTCAACTCGATAACTGACATAATTACAACCAATCACAACGTTTTACAGACTGTGATATTTTCTCTATCACAAACACAGGCATTATATACATTGTGGTGTACAGCAGCCACGTCTTAGTACAGTCATGAGAACAGACACCCTTGGGAGCGGTACCGCCAATTTCTATGCAGTCTCGTCATCAGCCTCCACTCGCACGGTACGAACTGCATACTGACTGTCAGGCTTAAAACGCTAAGAAACTTGCTGTATATCATCCATGTTATGGCAGGTCGACTTCTATTTCTGGATGTAACGGTTTTTCGTCGACGACATTTTCATCATGAGTCCTGTAAAGACGACCATGCTGAAGAATACGCAATTACCGGAGTTAGACGGGCATTGGCGCCTGAGCACATACGTAGGTGGCTCCAGTTTGCGGCATATGTTAGAGTGAATCGAATGACAAGACCGCGAACGTATTGCTGCCTATGGTCGTGTATACAGAGCTAAATTTGCCTCGTTGAGTAATATATGTGTTTTAAGCATCGCAATGTGCTTCAGCTAGGTAACATTCGCAATGCCAAAAGCCCCGTTTTGCTAAGTATGTGCTTCTTTCTAAGTATTTGCTTCTTTCTTAGACAGAGCTAGCACGATCAATCTGCACCGCAAAGCGCACACCGCACTATCATCCAACCTAGATGTCAGGAATATACAGTTCTTTCAAGCAGAGTAAATATGGCGTAACGACTTCTCTAAGATATCAAGGGCGAAGCGGGGAAGCTTCAGACGATGAAGATATGGACGACACGACAACGCCGAAGGACACATACAAAGTTGCCGAGTGAATAAGCGTCCGGCAGCGCTTCAATTGTGATTTTTTGCTCGGAAGTTCAATACTCAAATTTGCAGTCGTAAGCACACGTCAGGCAACACAAAAATCTCGCTCTTTGTAAAAGGGCCAGTCCATATCTGCAGCATCAAGCATGAGGTCCGCTGATTTTATAAAACTGCGCTCGATAGACAGCATGTGGTCACATAGCTGTGTCATTAACAAGACTTTGTACCGAGATTCGGATTGTGTTCTTTGTTTCTCCCATACAAATTCTAAGTATCGTTTTTGTAACATGCTTGATGTCAAGCATGTGAGAAATAGTCCGTGCCTGTTGGATTTGACAAGAATTTGTTGTCGTACCGGGGTGCTTAAAGACTGACCTTAGCATGGTGTCCGTCTGTCCGTCGCACGATATTGCAGTATCGTTAGCCAATCAGAAAAAACAACTAAATTTTAGCCAATTAACATTATTTTTGCTGCCGAGCGAAGCGAAGGCGGCTACAAAGCACTTTTTTACATTATATTGCTTTTGAAATCTCTTTTTAGCCAATAGAAACGTTTTAAGATATATTTTAGCTAATTAGCATGCTTCTAGGCGGCATCACAACACGAATGGACTGCTCTACGTGCGGGGCTACGGTGGTGCTGCCCACTGTGAAGGTGGACGGCCTAGGGCTGCAGCTCTTGCGGTGTGCCTGTTGCGAACAGCTCATGGCCTATGAGGCGTTTACAACAGACACATCCAGAGCGAGCGCACGCCGGTGTACGGCATGCGCCAGCGGTCCTACCGCCCAGGCGTTCTGGCACCGCCCTGGCCCGCCCTCGCCACCCTCACCCCGCTATCACCAACGTCAGCCCGGCGGGCGCGGAGCTTGGCGTTGGTGATAGCAACAATGGGACCGCCGCCTAGCCCACCACCGCCACAGCGACCAATCCCTCGCGCCATCGATCGCCGAACCCGCCGTCGGCGGCGCATGCAGCCACGCCGCCGTTCACACGAGCACGTTGCAAGAAGAAAGGAGCGTAGACGTGAGCGTAAACGTACCCGGAAAATGGTACAGGAATAAAGTGCTTTTACTTTAATGGTTTTATTTTATTTTTAAATACTTTAAAGTACTTTAACTTTTTATGTTTTACTTTTTGCGAACAGTTTTACTTGCTACTTATTCTTAGTGTGTGCACGGTAAACCGGGACATTCTGCTACGCATGCTCACTTTTGTCTGATCGAAGGACATGCAACAAGTGTAGCTAGGTAACCTAGAAAATGTAAAGTAGGTTCCTAACCTAGCCTAGGTTAGGAACCTACTTTACATTTTCTTCACGTCCACAGAGGAGGCTGTAGGGAATAGCAATGCATGTTGTCGGAGCACCGAGCTCACATATCTTTCTCATTATCAGTTTTATCAGCTAACTTGATAAATGTACATGGCGTTCACGGTGATGTTTTCCTATTTGTGCACTATATTATAGGTTTTAACGTTTACATTTGGAGATTTAAATCAAATAAACGTTTTTACAATAAGGGTATAAAACCCAAACTCACCGACGTGTGGGCCCCTCCCTTCTTCAGCTCCGACGTGTACTTCTTCTGAGGCGCCATCTTTGCTGTAGCAATCTAAGTGACAACTGAGAGCAACTAGAGCCAGTAACTAGGTTGTAGGAACGTAGAAGAAGGGGAGGGATCTGCCTGCAAAAATTAGGCGGGCAAAAAATTAGCCGAAAGATGCGCCTCCCCAGGTTTATTTTTGGTCTCATTTTTGGCTCATCTTTTGCGAAAAAATATCCTCATTAATGAGTACTTTGAAACCCCTAATGTTTGAATCTTCCCACGTGAGCCGCCAATGTTTTCAAGTGTTGAAAACGGATTAGAATACATATTATACTAAAAATTCAAATCTTGTATTGTGTAGCGCGGCTGGCGCAATGGATAGCGTATCAGACTTCGAATCTGGGGTTGCGGGTTCGAGTCCCGCGTCGCGTACTCTTATGCTAACAGCGCACATGCCTGCATTAGGGGTTTCAGAATCAAGATTTTTGGTAGCGTATCATGGTAGTTTTAAATAACCTGTGCAAGATCGCGTAATCGACCGGTGCATAAAAATTGTCAAGGTATCATAGGGGTAGATCGTGAACTCGTGAACGAGATCATCAATGAACCGGTGAACGAGGTTGCACGGCGAGAAAGTGCCAAATTTGCAATAAAATACCAGTGTAGCCAAACAGTATTGCAGTTGGAGGAAGAGAATCACCGCAGCAGAAGATTCCGCCTTCACGGAGCAGCGCCTCCCTATACCTCTTCCAAATAATCTAGCAGTTACTTCTCAGGTCACACTAGCAGCCACCGCCGTTGCAGCGGTGGCGATGCCTCCAGGCCGCGGCAATATTGCTCCGTAGCCGCCCTTCCGGCGCGGAAGGAGAGGCGGGGAAGTAAGTAAGTGCGCGCGCGCGCAAGTGCGCGCGCAAGTAAGCGTAAGTAAGTAAGGGCATCCCCACCGGTAGTGAGTAAAACTAAAACTATGATAGCTGCAAATCAATTATCGCCCGTTTTTGCAAGATTTAGTTTAGTGAAAGGGTTAATCCTTTCATTACCAGAGATTTTGGCCAGGCTTGTAGGTCCGCAGCGGACCCGTAACTCGACTCATGAACATCTCTGATTGGTAAAATCTCAGTTGCCGTGGGTTTGGTGTTGGGATCACCAAGATGAATAGGTCCGCTGCGGACCTGTAAAAATGATAGTACCGTAAAGACCACAATAGTTTGAGTGCAGTCGTTTCGTTATTTTGAGATCTTCCCGAACAACGATGGACATACGTGACCTCCTGAACGAGGCTGACTGTGTGGAATGGGAGTTTGAGGGGTCTGACGTGGAGGAGGAGAGGAGGAGGAGAGGATCAACGAGAGACGGTGAGGATGCAACGGAGTCGGTAACTGATACAGCGTCTGAGGCTGCAAAGGTGCTTCCGACGGTTCAGAGAAAGCTGACCGGTAACGCCTACGTGGATGGAATAATCTAATATCATTTGTCCAGGAGAGGTTGGTAGAGCCTACAAGGAGCGCGGCTAGCTCGGATTATTCTCGCTGTTCTTCACCCGTGAGTTCCGCGACTCTTTGCAGAGCTGGACCAACAGGCTGCTCAAAGAGAAGGGCAAGCCGGAGACTACAGTGTTTGAAATTGACGCCTATATCGCAGGAGTATTATTCCACTAACTGAGATCAAAGAGCTTTGGTCTCAAAAGCTATTCCTAGGCCATCCTGAGTTTGCGAAAACGATGGCCCGGAATCGATTCGAAAGTATCAGAGCACGTTTCCAGGTGCACGTATAGGGTTTAAATATCATCCAGTAGATTCTTATTATGGACCAATCATTTTCATTCGTCAAGAAATTTGAAACGGAGGGAGTAACTATTTTCTTTTTGCTTTGTTTTTGCATGTCAAGTCGAGCACAGCCTAAGGAATTACCCCATCCTCGAAGCCTTTTTCAGTCTTAAGTGAGTATGCATGTGTTTTAATATGCATACGTATATCAAGTATTTGCATAGGTTAGGGGAGTCGAACTTGACAAAAACGCTGAGATTTGCCCTCCGCTAAATCTTTAATTTGCCTCGTTCCCTCGCTTAATTTGAATTTTTGTTAAAACACCTCTAACTTCAACTGAGATTTTGCAGCCCTTTTCGCTCCTCTTGAAACCCGAGTTGTAGATCTCAAGGTGTGTTCACACTTGGTTTTTGAATTGGTTAGTCACATTTCACACCCTTATCAAGCCGTTTTAGGGTGCTTACGCCTAAACCAAGCCTATTAAACGCGTTAAATTGCTGTTTATTTTCATGCGCACTATGTTAGGGGTTCCAACACAAATATTTTCTGTGGGCCAGATTTTCTGAAAATTGTTAAGTAATATGAATCGGAGGGAGAATCTTTCTTCTGTTAGTAGAGTTAGGTGCATGTATGTTTTAATCTCTTGCGATTAGGAAACTTGTACGTGTACGCCGAGCGTTCACGTGCAAGCTTGCGTGCAACGCACTGGGTACGGGCACAGGTACAGGTACGACTCGTACTGCGTAAGGCACTGGGGCTTGAGTTGGGCGTGAGCACGTGACGAAGCATGAGCTCATGTACTTGTATGAGATGTTACTGGAAGAGAATGAAGAACAGGGGCTATTTATTCAGACGTTTCAAAGTTTGCTGTCTCAAAAATTGCTTTGAAAAATGAGGCAAACCATTTGCAAAAAACAGCGAAAAATGGTTACTTTGAAACCCCTTATGTAAACCAAGTAGCCACTTTCACAAATGTATTTTACGACTTGTTCTTCGAGTATTTCAACAGCGTTGTTTCTTTCTGTGTGAGTGGCGCCCAGCTTTCTTGAAAGTAAGGACGCGGCCAAGAAAGAAAACATGTACGCGACGCGGGACTCGAACCCGCAACCCCCAGATTCGAAGTCTGATACGCTATCCATTGCGCCAGCCGCGCTACATAAAAATCCCGTTGTCAAGTAGTTTATAAAACGTAATAAACATGGACGAAACGTGAATATAGTACAGTACATACAGTAACATGGACGAAACACTAAGTGGAGCAGATCAGTGGTCGAAAAAATCTATGAAAGTGGATCAAGGCACCAAACACGAGTAGGGTTCCAAATGAGGGAGTGATTCAGCTCAATCTGAACAAAGCCTACCGGCTTCAAATTCGTATTGACGGACGCCAGCTTGAGCCCAAGGCCAAGCACAACCACACCTCGCTGAGTTCAGGGTGCCGTCGCCGCTCCCGTAATTGTTATTTGTAAGGTTTGGACGATAGCGTTCCTGCCTCTATCTCTGCTTTCGAGGATTTGAGCGGCATGATATCCATCCTCTCTGATAAAATTAAACAGGTGTGTACCTAAAATTTCTCTGTTTGGTGCCCTGTTTCTCGTTTCCCCAGAGCTGTTTGGTGGTCCTTAAATCAATTATTACAGGTTCTTGTTTGGTGCCTCTATCCTTGACCAAAATCTATTGCTCTTTAGATTTTGAGGTCCTTATTAAAGAACTATGAAAAGGTGTTTTTCAAAGGCTGTTTTAATAAAAATTCTCAATTGCAGATCACGGCATTATTGCAATATCTGTGTACTTTTATTGCAGTAAGACCGACTTGCCAAAGGTGATGCTACTTTACACACGTGCCCATGTCGAAGACTAGGTGTGTCAAGTCCTGAACGTTATCAGCCTCGCCTCAACCTATGCGTTGTGGTTGATCGCAAATGTTGTGTAAACAGACACACAACAGATACACAACATATTGTGCCTTTCTGTCTTTCTGCGTGTCCTTCATCGGACTTTAAAATGCACTTTTACTTGAAGGGAGTACATATATCTTAGGATTTGAAAACTAAAACGTCGACGAGGCCCACCTAGTTAACCCCAACAAAATTTATCCTTAAAATA
This sequence comes from Phytophthora citricola, assembly GCA_007655245.1. NCBI lineage: Eukaryota > Oomycota > Peronosporomycetes > Peronosporales > Peronosporaceae > Phytophthora > Phytophthora citricola. Next base: position 159,060 of record VMRO01000049.1, read on the forward strand.
AGGATCAATCGAGTGCTTGTGTTTTTGGATCTGGGCTATTTTTATCATTACCCCATTTTTTAAGGATAAAAAGAGCGTTGGTCACTTCGAAAATCACCCGCTGGGATCAGGATTCCCCGCCCGCAGCTCCTACTACGCCTCGATCAGGACCACTAGAGCACCATATCTGACAGCGAGCCCTCCCAGGACGACGTGGGTTGGTCTGATACCGAATAACCAAATACAGGGGCCTGGAAGTCGATAGCAGCATACTGAAGTTGGGAGTGGACAATGTGGACAAACTTCTATTGCAGCGGTTTGTGAACGTGAACTTGGCTGAGGCTGCAGCTGTCACTGCAGATAAACGGTTTGAGTTTCTCGCTTCTATCACATGACCCTGTGTTTCTTCTTCGGCCAGGGGAATCGAATGCAGTACCCCCTGCCGGTGCGCTGTATGTCATTTGAGCCATTCCCGCAGCTTTGGGCAAACCGAGTGGTCAGAAGAGCGACAGCACAAGCCAGTGGACAGCTCCATTCAGCACAGATCGAAACACGACGCATGCAGCAGAGCTCATTCGCTGTCTGTGTGGAGACATAGGATTCGTTGCTGGAACGACAATAGCATCGCTAGACGATGATCTCATACGGTTACGTTCTACGAGGGTTGACGATGTTGGTCTGGCCCATGTTCGCAATCCGAAAAAGGGGTAATGTAATTCACCATTCTCAACTTTTGTAGCGTGCTCACGGAGAACGTTCGTGGGTAGGCATGGTCCCGTACAGCTTGGAATAGTGTCGCTGACTACTGGACTATTTCTTGGGGGTCACGTTGCCGCTCGAGGGGAGTCAACAGTGGATATTGCACGCATTCTTCAGAGCGTTGACTGCTGTACAATGCACATCAGTCATATCTGCTGCTACAAGTTAGTTTTGCTATGCCTAGCGTTTGTTTCGATTCTGACCTAGTATCTTTGTAGTCACACTCCTTTTTGACGAGCAGATCAAGTTGTACAGCTTACAAAAACTACCAAACATTCAGGTCAAACCTCCCTAGATTGTTTACTGTGTTCTGAAGGTGCCGTTACTCTCCTAAGACGTCACACTCGCTCAGAACTATCAGTGAATACACTGCTCAAGAGAGTAATTTCGATCTGGGACCAACGTTCGCCTACAAAAAGTGCTTGCACTTCGAGACAGAGAAGGGGTGGGTTGCGCTGCGGCATTCAAAGGGAGGAGGGTTTTTTCAAATGAACTACAGCGCAGTTGCATCGTCGACGTAATGGCATCGTCGACGTAATGGCATCGAAAACGAGGACCACAGTACATGACAAATTTGGTGCGTTGTCTGCAACGTGTCTGTGTCGTACAAAACGGTGGGATAACGGTCAGTCAAGCTTTGATAAATTTCACGCCGATCGAAAGCTGCCAAACCCATGCAAAAATGCTCAGCACCAGAAATCAAGCAAGGCAAATGAAAACCGAGCAGCACCGCCATCCCGAAAGCGATCGACGTCGCTGGGAGCTCCTAACTGTCGAGCACCAAGTGTTCGTCTTTCAAGTAAAAAGCGTCGACATTCGCTGCGGCTCCAGGGAACAGGTAAATCCTCTGCCTCGATGAGGCCACTTGCTGGTATGCACTATTTGATGAAGGCCCACGAAAGTGTTACGTTGCTCGAAGGAGCCTTTCCTCGGTTTATAGGAAGAGAAGATAGCCACCTTTCATTTCGTACCCCTCACGTCTCAAATGTCCTTGAGGACACTTCAAACGGAGCCGCTAGAAATTGATCCTTATTTTTATCCTTAAAAAGTCTTGTTGGGGTTAAAGTAGCTAAGGAAGTATACAAGCTCCTATCTGCCTAGCGCTGCCAATGCACACTTATTCAACATCATAGTGTTGCTTGATTGCTTGCGTAAGGAAACATTTTCTATTCACGTGCAGTGACATGCTTGGCTATTGCATTATATGCTTGTATAATCTTGTCAAGGCCTTCTTTCGTAGCAGGCAGCTACTGGTACTAGCGGATACCTTCTAAGGTATCCCCTCTGTCTAAAAGCCCGATTGGCCTCTTCTAAGTCAGCCAAAAGGGTCTTTCTCCGTTTCACAGGGCCTTGGCAAGTACTTGGGGGCTTCCAAGAGGGATTAGTCCGGCGCGCTATTCGTACTTCTCTGGCACTAACTTCAGGCACCCTAAGCCGTTTTCATCAAAGATGGTTGTGTTCGCCAAAAGAGTTGAAAGGCACAATACCGTATGACTACATTGTGGACCACTCCCTTAGATCCTGCCGCCCCTGCCTGAGGCACAGACACATATGGAAGAGCCCAAGGGTCCGAAATTGGTATTTCATGCGACTGATAGCAGTACCTGAACATTCCGAGAAGAAAGAAAGCGAGCTGTTATCCAGTCATACATATTCCGCTGATTTGCTGTAGGACGCCTTACAGTTCTGAACAAACCAACCACGTTGCACGTCATATGGGGTGTCTCCATATAGATGAATACAAGCAAATACAGAAGCCAAAGGAGAGCAAGAGAAATCGCCCGAGTGGTGACCCTATGTGCCCAACAGGAAGATACCGAGCATGGAGAAGCAGCAGCAGGCAGACTGGTTACTAGCAGCGTGGATCGCGCAGTCCCAAAGGTCTATGACGTTGGTTGAGGATGAAGGATTCTGCAAGTATTTGCTCTTTGTCTCGTGAGATCTAGGTGGCTTCAGTCTACCCGACTGAGCTGAAAATAATATCGCCGAGTTGGCTACAGATTTGCGCACTAAACCGGCAGATATTTTTAAGGCAGACTGTTTTGACTACTGTTCGACAAATGGCATTTGGACGGACAGATGCCAGCGCGGTTTTATGGCAGTTACGATTCATTATTTAGATGAAGGTTTCAATATGGCGAACTGGACACTAGAGATTAAGCATTTACCTGGTTCACACACAGGTGAAGTTATCAATGACCAAATTGACGTCGTAAGTCTCGCGCTGGGGGTTGTCGAAAGGAACGTGTGCTGTTCTGCTTCGAGATGGTGCGGCAAACGCTGTTGCGGCTGGTGATTCGCTGGGTATCTATCACTTGCATTCCTGCATTCAGTCGTCGCCGGCTCGTTGATTAAGAAACAAGGAGACAACGTTTGTCTTGACGCACTCGACAATGGAACAGCACCGCCGACGGAGGCGGAACTAGCTGAAGAGGCTGCAATAGAAGCCCTTCGTGAGTCTGCCATCGATGAAGTTGATCAATTTGTGAGCGATGAACTTATCAGAGCAGAACGTGATGCATTGGCGAAAACGAGAAAAACTGTGGGCATCTACCGGGCATTAGCGGTATACTTTCACAAGTCACAAGTGGGGGCCAATTAAATACGATACAAAAGAACGAGCTTGGGATAGCAGCTCCTCTTTCTACAGTTGTTGATTGTCCAACGAGATGGAGCAGTTGCTATGAGATGCAGCTTCAAAATGCTTTTTTCGTTCGTTGAGCGCGCCCCGAGGGCAAGAAATTTCCTTGAGTACGGTTGTCACGTCCAAAACGAACAGACTGGCTTGAAATCGACTTTTTGTTGGAGCTGCTGGCGCCATTTAAATTGGTGACTAGAAAACTCAGCGGTGATAACTATCCTACGCTAGCTCTGACGTACCCCTTCCTGTGAATAGTGGCGCAACGAGCTAAGCAGATAGGACTGCTATGAAGGTAAAGTTTGGGCTGTTTCCGACCAACACGCGGTCCAAGGAGCATTTTTGAAACTTTTCGAAAGCGATTTGGGGATTCAACGACGGAATGATGTGGGTATCTTGTCTAAATCCTAGTTTTGCGAGGATGGACCACTTGAGCGACGAAGAAAAGCAAGTAGCACGACGACAGTTTCTTCGCGCTATCCTTAATGTGGCTCGTGCGTTCGACCAACCTGCCACAACAGCCTTAAATAGTGCGCTGCTCTCGTCTCCACCAAAGCAAACGAGACCTGAATGCTTCGAACGATGTATGGAATTGAGGAGCAATCGTCTAACACACCTACTGCTTTGGACGACCACAATATTGCAAGGAGTGCGAGTCAGAGTTAGCATTGCACTGGAAGCACACGATGGAAGTATCAACTCGTGAAAATCCGCTGGAGTGGTGGAAGCGAAAGCAATGTTTCCTATCTTTGCTTGTATGGCGAGGAAATGGCTCGGTTGCGTTGCTACATCAGTTCCGTCCGAGTGTGCGTTTTCAACTAGCGGCAATGTCGTGACGGCGAAACGCAGCATGCTACCACTAAGTATGGCCCGTGATCTTGTCTTTATCTCAGAAAACAAAGTGCTTTCGTTGATGTAACAGGAGCTGTGCGTGGGAAAAGCGTGCTGAAGGCCACGGAGAAATAAGTAGGGGAGATGACTGCCTTCACTGTCATGAACCGTGCCTTAACCCCTCACTTCACGGGACAAAAGTGGGAGTATATAACTAAGGGGTTAATCGTCACGACGGTCTGCGTGGTCACACTGAGCACCTTGAGCGTGGTGTTGTTCAAGTCGTCCTGGCTGCCGCTGGTCGGAGGGGAGAAGGAGCGCTGGTTTCCTGCAGCGTCGGGGTGGGCTCCTGACCGTGGCGGATGTCTGCGTTGTCAAAGCTAGCGGTTGGTTTGGCGAGTACCGTAAATAGTACCGTGATTTGGACGTAATACAAAAAGTAAGATAAGTTGAGATGTATGTTCAGGATACGTTGATACAACATAAATCATCAACCACAACCTTGTCTGCTGTGATTGTATGTTGTCTGAAGATTGACGCCTCTATCGAAGACCATCTCGTGTCGTTGTTTCTTGTGGCTACCAGATGCGTAGATTCACGTAGAGCCCCGGCTCACAGCTTCAATTGCATCTGTAACGCCCGGTTGATCCCTGATCCACTTCTTCACAGCAAGGTTCAACTTGTGTCAAGCGCATCCAAGCAGATTCACATTGAGCAGGTTCGCCGTCGCCTTGTTTGTAGAACACTTGCCGCCTATGACAGCCTTGAGTGTACGGCCGAATACACCAAGGGCCGAAACGACGAGATGATCTTTGTGTGACTTAGCCGTATACGATGTCTCATCGATCGGAGGCGAAAATCCCTCCCTGCAGGTGTCAATGTTCATAAGCACTGCGAACACAGCGTGGAACCATCCTTCCAACTATCAGCACTGGACGTTGTGGCAGATCTGAAGCAATGCTGGATTCGACGAGGGGCACGAGTGCTTGGGTGTACGTCGCAATTGAACGACTAAAGAGGCGGTCCTCGCCGCGTAGTCCCCGTCATTGTCCACCTCGGTGAACGGGATGTCTCGCATCAACAGCCACTTTAGCCACTTGAGCCCCTTTTCGCTAACGCAGTCGACCACAGCGAAACCCTATCGGCTCTGAATTGACTTGAGCGCATCTGCATGTTTCTCCATGTAGTCCTTGCCGATACATGAATTTAGGTGCCATTTCACGTTTGTGTAGCCAATGTTTATTCGCTGCACAGGTTGTTTAGCGCACTTGTTGCAGGTGTACACCACGTGACCTCGAAGTAGTACTTTACGAAGTCTGGTATACGGGCGAGTTCTGGAGCGGAGCCATGTTGATCTTGACGACGGAGGACTGTCTTCATTAGAGGAGTTGTCGATTTGGCAGCGAAAGAAGATATGTCGGAAGTTCCCTTGAGATCTTAGGCCCAGTTCTGACCGCGAGTTATGCCTTCCAGGGGTAGGGCTCCGTTGAGCGTGGCACGCGGTTAGGACCGATAAAAACCAGTGCCAAACTACCACTATTAACACAGCAAAGGGCGATGCGGCCCGGACGCTACGTAAAGAGCTGCGCTGCGCGTTCGATACAGCGCCCGTTGGATAAGCACCTCTGGCAGTAAATGAAGCGGGCCAAGGAGCAGCAAGAGTGAATAGAGAGGGCAAACAGCAGCGCCCACCCAGCAGTGTAGCAACACCACCTCGGTATGCCTTTGTATTGTGTATCTAATTGAATTCGTGTTATACTTTGCCTAAAGCTCAGGCATCGGTCAGGTGCTGAAGTTCGAGACGTGCAGGAGGTTTCACCTTGCACGTGGCAGCTACCGCACCACGCGTACGCTATCGAAGCAGAGGAGCTATGAACATTTATTTACTTATGACTGAGATTCCCTTCGTGGCAGCAATCGGTCCTCGACGTGCTCAATGAGCTGGTGCATCTTCAGTATCTGCTCGATGTGTGACGGGGCGGCAGGAGTCAATTTAGCTGTCAACGTCTTCACTAGCTCGCACTTCACCTTCTTGTTCAGAGTCAACTGCTGTATCGTTTGATTGCCAGCCGTTCGCTTGATGGAGTCAAATTCGTCATCCCGCTCAACAAATTGCGTCAGATCAGGTTTTACATGCAAACACTTACCCAGATTGTACATGTCGATAGATCCGCCGCAATAGTCATAAAAACCTTCTTGTTCTCCAGACTTGGTAAATATCGCCAGTGCTTTCAAATACTTTTTGTTTTTTTAGATAAGAATACAGACCGATAGATTAAGACACATCCGAGTAGATGTCCACTCGGATAAGATAATTCCTCCAACTTGAAGGACATGCCAGTTGTGACCAAAACAAAACGCACTGCGCGTCAACTGTTTTTATTTCCATGAAAATTCGTTTTTACACTTATTCATTTGAGCAGGTATTATGAATCCAATTTGTACTTGCAAATTTGATTTTGTTCTTGCCGAACTTTATTTGCTCACGTCGAACTAGGCTTTAAAAAGTTGTTCACTCACTGCCGTCAAGTATGCTGTGCGAGCTATCGGGTGCTAATGTATTGTTTTCACCAACATGGTTGTCTATTTGCCGTTAGAGTTGGTTGAGCAATGTCTTCGACAGACTCATCGTCAATGAAGACCTTGCGTACAAAGGCACGACGCTCATGATGGAATAGCGCAACCGACCCCTTCGATACGTCCTCCCGAGGCTCCAGGGTAGTCTATGAAGGTGTACGCCTTATTTCCCATAACGACATGCTACAGAAAACGCCACAACCTCGTAGGTCTCGTGAACTTGAGCCACAGCACCATCGCTTGGCCTGGTGAGCCATTCGCTGATGTCGTCCAGCTCAACCTGCCACGTTTCTTGGCATCACTTTTGTCAGTGCATTTGTCCTTCAAGCTGACGAAGAATGTGCGGAGAGCTTCAGGGATATGCTCTCAGGGATGCCAACCGTTTGGATCAGCGAATTGCGTAGGAAACGGATGGCCTTGCCCTTAATCCGGAGTTTTGACAGCTTTTGCAAATGTAATGCACAATTCTTGAAGTCGTGATAAGTGACGATCGATTTAATAGACGGCATGCTTGCCTTGAGCGTTTGACGACAAATCCCAAAGTAATTTATACATAGTAATTGCGAAGATATTTTATACTAATATGTATTGATTTGAATGTTACTGAATAGCTGGACAGGGGCGTTACAAAGAGCCAGTTGCCATCTAAGTGGCCTGTTACTGAATAATTGGTCAAGTCCAGAACGGAATATTGGAATGCGGAGTTAGTGCGGCCAGGGTAGGAGAATGGGGAATGGACTCCACGAAGGCAAAGCAGATTGTGGACGATATACTGCAGTCACGGGATTTTGGGACAGTCTAGCCGTTGACACAAGCGACGGGCAAACCAAAAAGGCTTACGCAATTCATTGTTGGGCATTGGGAGGCTGTTGGTGGAGTTTGGATGGGGAGGAGCTGATGAAGATGGAAAGAGACCACTCAGAAGTTGCGAACGCGACTCAAGCACGCCAATGGTCTGACAATCAGATGGACAGCCAAGGGTCTGGAGGTGGAATGTAAATGCTTGCTCAAAGGAGAAAGGAAAATTCTTCGAAAGAAAACGCGGCAGCAGAAGGGTCTTATTAATCACACGGCCCTTGCCGCCATACCATTGGCAAATGTAACTTTGTGGAACGCGAGTGGAGCTGAGATGTCATGGAGCACAATGCTGCCACTGATTAAGCAGGCGAAGATGAGAACTGTGGCCGATCTACCACCTGTCAAGGAGGGAGGGAGGGGGAGGTCGTGATCATTGTACTGACGTCGTTGGAACTGCCGATGACAAGCGGTAATGTCCATCAGTATCGAGAGGTCTGCCTGAGTTTGGTCGCAGATTTACCGGAATTGATGGCAGGAGGGATCCCAACTGGCTTGACGTGCATCACCCGTTGCTGGACAAGATGCATGAATTTCTCGTGCAGGCCTGAACGAAGGCGAGGTCTAGTTCATCTGTGGGGTGGGGATGTAGCCATGATTGATAGAAGAGAAGATGACAAGAGAGTGGAGGATTTAATTGGCTCGGCGGCTAGACGTGCAAACGAAGCAAGTATGGGTGCCGTCACACCCAAGGCTCACGAGAATGAACCCGTTATGGACCGGAGCTGACACAGTGGCGAAGGAAGTACGTGCGACTAGCGGGGAGGCTGTAAAGCAGAGGGCACAGGTCGTTAGGAAGGAGACCGAGAAAAATGGAGTCTCAGTAACGAGTCAATCGACCGTGAGCTGGAACTCCTTACGTGGAAAAGAATTCAAAAGCTGGAATTAGTGACGGTATACCAAAGACAGAACATGGCCAAACTCAAACTGCATAAGTTGAGTATGGACAGGGGTGGAGAGGAGATTTAAATGTCCAAGCCCGGACTGCCGGTAATTGAAGGAGAACGATATCGCTTATCTTGTGTGCAACTGTCCAGTGGCGCAGAAGATGTGGAGAGTCCCGTTCGCTGAGAAGGGTGCAGCAGGGCAAGAGTCTGCCCGCATACTGAGCAGCATTTGCAATGCGTCTGGACAACTTGCTGCGAAAACTGCCGGAGTAGAGAAGGACTCAAACAGAGGGAACTTGGGATGTCATGCAAGACACGATCAACAAGATATGGAGTATAGGCTGTGCTGTGGTAGTCACGGCAAGCTGGAGACAGTGGATAGAAGACGTGCATCCGCGATACAAGACGGGGAGAACGGTGGATTCTCTTGCGGTAGCAACGCTGCAAGAAATTCTGGAAGCATATCGACGCTTCAAATTGGCGCTCTTCCTGCTTAAACAGGAGGTTTTCCAAGTCCTGACCATGGAATAGCACGTCGTGAATATGACACAAGGTGACAGCCGTGCAGGATCAAAACGGGAGTGACAGGAATCAGCTTTTCGATGGCGGTTCAAGGGGAACCCAGGGCCAAGAGGATCTGGAAGTATCATCGCAGCACTGAACGAAAGAACGGGGGTAGCTGTGCCAATCTGGGCGGCAGCTACAGTGTTAAAAGATCCACGCACTACCAAACACATGACAGAATTTGTGGGTTTGCAGAGGATGCCTGCGCAAACGAATGAGAAGCAGTGGACGGATCTATACCTGGTCGGCGACAGTGCAATGATTCTGACTATGATGCCGATGCGAAAACGACTGCGGTCCAGGAAGCTTCAGCGCAGGTATCGAGTGGTGAGAAAGTTGATGGTTCTATGTGAGGTGGGTTGCTGGACGCATCACTATCGGAGGCACAACAAAACAGCAGGTTGGCTGGCCAACTGGGCAACGGACAAACGCAGGGGTCTGCTGAGGAGCCCGTGAAGCCATCAAGACGCATGTATAATGTGTTTTCAGCATTGCAATGGATATTTTATCTGTAATTCGTGGAGTCACGTAGGCAGATTCCGCAAATACTCACCTGGAACAGTTCTGGTTGCAAAATCTACCGGCTGTATGACATGGAGAAGTTCGCTTCGTATATCACACAAACAAGCCACTACTGTGATAGGTAGTATCCTCAGTCGCACCGCCTTTAAAGCTGGTTCATCTTCGCCACAGAAAATCGTAGACTGACTGGTGGGAATTATGTCATTCCTTATGTAACATACCACTTATTCCGTAATGGACTTAATAGTAATAAGGTGAGGTAAATTGTGTTACTGTTCCCTTCTGGAATGAGCTCTAATATCCATGCTAGTACAGCAATTGCGTCTGTATCAGTTGCAAGGCTCCTCTTGAACTTGCCGACTACTCACTGCCCCCCGTGTTTCTCCAGCCATTGCTCTACATCGTCCGACAGGTGCTCTGCTACTCCCCTGCGAGCTTGATATGCATGCCGACATCTTCCAATGACATCACGACACTCCTGCGTTTGTCCATAGCTCAGTAGGCCAGCCAACCTGCTGTTTGTTATGCCTCCGATAGTGATGCGTCCAGCAACCCACCTCACATAGAACCATCAACTTTCTCACCACTCGATACCTGCGCTGAAGCTTCCTGGACCGCAGTCGTTTTCGCATCGGCATCATAGTCAGAATCATTGCACTGTCGCCGACCAGGTATAGATCCGTCCACTGCTTCTCACTCCCTTGTGCAAGCATCTTCAGCAAACCCACAAATGCTGCCATGTGTTTGGTAGTGCGTGGATCTTTTAACACTGTAGCTGCCGCCCAGATTGGCACAGCTACCCCCGTTCTTTCGTTCAGTGCTGCGATGATACTTCCAGATCCTCCTGGCCCTGCGTTCCTGTAAATGCTTGAGGGTGTCAGAATCGCGTCGAAAACATCCATCGGTACATACACGAGTGTCTGCTTCGCGCGCGGGATCGTCGAGCGATTGATCTTCTGGGTTTGGCAGCGATGGCATTTGTCACTGCGACGGGGTTGCAAAATCGCTGCTCTGGTCATCGATGTTTCATGATGCCCTCCATCGCTGTTAACATCCGGGTCAGCGAGCTTGTTGCTTTACAAGGTACGCGAGGCTGCACCAATGACGGGACTTGCAAATTACAGGTAGTTTCGTGTTGTTTTGAGTGCTCCGTAGCTTGGCCATTACCCCCCTCCCCTGTCCTCACGGGCTTTTTAACAACATGTCAGAGACACTATACAACATGTTAATGCCAGGCATACTTGTTTTTTGTATTGTTGTTGATACGTACGATCTCGCTTTATGAACCACAGGAATATATCCGGGTATTTGGGCGCACTTCTGTACATCGCGTCCTGCTTTGTTCGCATTAATGTTGTCAAGTACACCAACGTGACGTGCACATTTGGGAACATGGTGTATATACATCGTGGAATATTGTCCTTTCTATTGAAATGAACAAAATGCAGACAAATCTGCTAATTTTGTACAGCATCATCATAGATTGCTCACACTGTATGAGCAGAAAAGTCGAATTCATTTGCGAAGTAGTTACTAATCACATCGCAATGTCACAAACTATATCACGATACTCTCGCTAGCATCGACCGCATCCGCTTCTCCTTCTTCTCCAGCACCTTCACTCCCGCCATCGTCCTCTGCATCGTCGCCCCCCGGGCCGTCTTCCCTATCAGCTTCAACAGGGGCTCTCCTGCGGCGCTTCTTTCCGAGGCCACGCATCTGGATGTCGCGGCCAACCTTAGGCCGCGGGCGTTCCTCGTCGTTCCTCCACTGGTGCTATATTTGATGGCACGTCATGTTGTTGTTTGGGTAGTGGTTGGGTCGTACACGATCGCAAAGGTAAACACTGCAGGACGAAGAAGCCACTTAGTCAGACACAATAAATAAATGCAACATGATAGAACGCACCGCTTATTTCCGTCGCTACAGGCTTCGCAAAAGAACCTAATAGCGCTGCGTTCTCCAACCTTGGTCTTCCTGATTGAGCATACCTTGCATTGATGCTGAGGCCTCTTGCGAATCCCTTCGCGGATCTGTGTCCACTCAGGGAACTCTGACAGCTTATGCGCCTCTGGAATAACACCACCCTGTCGACTGGGGTTGTAGGTTCAGGCGTATTCTACATGTGGAAACATTATATTTGAAATATACAACATGCTCACAATATACCACATGTGAGCCCGCAAACATGTTGTACATACCTCATCAGCGAAATCAGCACTGGCAGTCTGCAAATACTGAGCTTGTAAAATCTGCAGGAATTCGGCGTGATCTGCAGGAGCTTCTCCTCGTTGTTTCTGCTCCTCTCGGTAGACAATAAAGGCATTTACAATTGCCATATCGACCAGCCCCAGAAAGATGGTCTTGTAATACTTGCGGAATCGAACCGCAAGCTGCAGCGAATATCGCTGCAGTCGTAGTTGGTCGTGAATATCGACCCCGCCCATCCAACGATGATAATCGCGCATCGAGGACGGGCAGGGGATATTGATACGCTGGCCTCCTGGTACATGACGGCCTGTAGAAACATAACTTTTGGTTAGGAAGATTGTATATCGATTGCATACAAAGAAATTCTTACCGCATGTCTCCACCGAGGTGCTGCTCCCCGTGGAGAGAAGATATACCGGTAGGCGGTCCCACCAAAGCATAGCCCTCAACTGAGGACAGAATTTTGCAATAGCAACTTTAGCTGAGCCGCGTGGGGTGCCCTCAGGCCGCGAAGCCGTGCTCGTCACCAGTGCAGGAGGAAAGCCTTTCTTATTCGTTTGAATTGTTCCAACGCAGTACACGTTGCGAGCGAGTAGCTGCAGTGCAAGCTGCACTGAAGTATAAAACCGATCCGTGACAACGAGATGGTAAATGCCGCTCTCTCGTGGTGGAAGAATCTTGGAAAGATTCCGCAATACGGCAGCAGGTCAAGAGTTGGGATCAGCAGAAAATTGGGTCGGGGACGCCCCATCTAGCTCATCGGAATGTTGGTCTGTGCCGCAAAATATCTCAATCCTAGCAAGATGTATATACAGCATAAACACAGTCAAACATGAGTAAATATACAACATGTACAACTTAGCAAAAGGTAACGTGCCGGAGGCAGTACGCAGTGGTGGCACAGCACGTCATGAACAGCTTCGTTCCCCATTTGTGGCGCTTATCTTTCATGAACTGCCTCGTGACGTTGTGCCGACTTCTTGAAGATATCATCGCCTCGTCGAATGACAGCACTGGTGGCACCTATTATCCTCTAGCAAACGTTCCCTGTAATGTGTCGACCACCGACCTCACTTTCCACGCGCGATCCGTATCCGCCCGTGGATCTGCGTTGTTTGTGAAGTGTAGATTTTGCATGATCCGGTCCAAACGAGCCTTGGCCATGAAGTTTCCAAATGTGCCCTTGGGCACAGCACCTCCAGCAGTTGTCGCCCAGTGATCAGCAAACCGACGCTTGTGCGGGCATAGCATCCTAGCTACAAATAACCCAATACAATGTAAAATCTCCTTCGGTTGAATCGGCTTGTGTCTTTTGGTCTCCCTTAGCAATATTTCATCTCTCGTAGAGTCTTCTCCTCGTGCGCGAGCAGCGGCGTGTATGCGGTTCACACGTGAGGTCAACTGCTGGTGATAATAGCGATTGCTTTCCGTAGCGATTCGTCGCCACAGGCGCGGCGGGACAAAAAAGATGAACAAACGCAGTGGTGACTCCGCCATATTCATCACTTCCGGTGTTGGTCCGCCTTCTCCAGCGTACAGACCCGGATATGGCGTCGACTGTTCAGGATGTGTGGTTTCATCTTAAAGAATAATACAACATGTCTCGTTAGTCCGATGTTGTATAGACAACATGAAGCTCATTACAGTCGTACCGAAATTCCAACCGTCCGTCCGTAGCTTTTTGAGTGCCTCGACGTCACGCGCAAGAACTTCCATCTCATCCGTAGTGAGACTATCCCAGTTGTCCGTGGTGGCTGACCAGTCACGAGAAAGCTTAGCCAACGCAGCAGTAAGTCTAGCTTTCTCCAATTGTCGCTTGGCTCGATTTCTCTCACGCGCCAGCAGCAATTTTCCATCCAGTCCTCCATCACTCTCCTCTTCTTCGTCAAACAGCTCTCCTTCTTCTTGTAGGGAAGACGACTGGGCGCCACTTTCGCCCTCCTCACTCTGAGCGGCCACCGCCTCCGTCTCTGTGTACCAGTCGTCAGAATCCACATCATCCTCTATGTCAGAATTCAGCTCGTCGGTGTCTGCAGGCTGCGGGCTCTTGCCATTTCCCGTAGAGTCATCGGCGTTATCCACCTCGATAGCACCCAATTCACTGGATAGAGACCTATCCATCATCCACGCTGTATATGTCAGCCAGTTTCAGTTACACCATGTTGTATATATGTGATTGCAAACCTGACAGCTTGTCGAGGTGAATCTGCGGATACATTTGGTGAATCGTCTGCTTGTTGCAGCAAATTTGAAGCTGACACGGGTCCACATCTCGGTTACTCAAGCTCAACATCACTCCTGTAACATAGCATAATATACAACAACGCATAAGTAAGTACATGTTGTATATACATCATGCTTCTTACCACATACCCGTCAACGTGTTGAATAGAATCATCAATACTCGGTGCTTCTTCACTAGGACACTCGGTAGAAACAATGCCTTCGTGCTGTACACTGTCACTATACAACATCACACCAATTAGTACATGTTGTATATACACCATGAATAGCACCATACCTCGCCGTGGCTGTTGTCGGAGTCGTCGTGCATCCACTCTCGTTGTCTTCGTCGAGATCACTTTCGTCCGCTGTGACCGCTGTGACAGGACTCGCCTTCCTCTTCTTCTTTGACACGGCAGCTCCGATTTCTGCTCTCTTGCGATGCACTATGGGCCATAGGGTGCACAGTGGTGGTCACAGCTTTGTGGAGATGGAGAATAGATGAAGTACACCCGAAGTTCAAGCCTAAGAGGGGTGTGGAAGGCTCGCTTGCTGCCACCAGAAGGGAAATTCTGGAGGCTTATCGGCGATTCAAGCTGGGGCTGCTACCGGTCACAGCTCAGAGGATTGGGAGAATTGTTGCGGTAATTGCCAAGAGCCAAGAAGTTGCAGCACTGATATCGGGTAACACGAAGATTGGCGGATTTGTACGAAGTGGTCAGCTGGACTCACCATTATCGCAGACATAACAAATCCGCTGACTGGCTGGCGAACTTGGCAATGGATCAGCGCCGGAGTATTACGACGTCGAGCGAGGAGGACTCTTACTGGAGCCGATTGCGGAAGGAGTGGATTTGTATTTGAAAGAGGATTTCCAGCACTGGGAAAGTCGGCAATGTCAAGGGTACATGGAGGATTGAGGGCGCAAAGGAGAGTAACAGAAGTCAAGTCACTGACACGGATGTACTAGCCGGATCAGAATGGATATTAGAGTTCATTTGTCCTTCGGAGGAACAGTAACACAAAAATATACCTCACCTTTATTATTATTATTAACATACCTGTCTAGTTATTATTCAACAAACTAATGATAACCCCACTTACCCTTGGGTCTTTCTCTTAGAAATATCCTTAGTTACCTCGGGAGCAGAATCACTGATCAACCCAATCGCTAATCGAGCACGACATTCGATGATAAGCTCTTTTAGAGCTCCTTCAAGATACAGCACTCGTAGTTTTCGTGATTGAAAGCCCGACGAAAACCCAAACGTACCTTTGCTTGCCTACTTTGGTTTTGCAACGGAGGGAGAATTCGCAAGCTGGGCGATATCCTTTTGCATCCAGCTTGGGGCTTGAACGTCTATCAGCAAGTCACCGACATACTCGTGGCATCGTAAATCCAGCACCTTTCTGAGATTAACGAGAGGTACTCTACAAACCCGTACACATACAGGGTACAACTCTGCCTGTTTTCTCTTGGGGTGGAGATGCCGAGTTCCTTGGTTGGAGTGTGGAGTTGAACCATAAAGCAAGTGAAGGCAGCACTGATGAGGACAAAACATTGACACGTGAGATTCAACTGATTAATCACCAGAATGATGTAATAGTCCAAGTCATCGACGCGAACAAGACGCTATTCGCTCGCATTACAGACCTGGAAAGGCAGAAGCTGAGTCCATCGCTACTGCAAGCTCTGAGCCAAGCGTTGTACAATGCGACGTATCCGCATCCGTAACCGAGCCGTCCAAGCCATAGAAATCCAAGGTGCGACCAGCTTCAAAGCCGGCGTCAGCCACTTGATTCGAGTGGTATACGTATGCGAAATTTTTGTGAGGATTGTCACAGTCCAAGCAAATTGTTGGTTGCACGAAGTTGTTCTTTCCTGGTGGTTTTGATCTGTATCCGTCCGATAGCAATTACACCGACTGTGTCCTGAAGACAGGCAACAGTACAGAGACACACATGAACTAAGCAAAGGAATCAGGTGAAAGTTTGGGTCAGGTTTGCTATAGCTGGCCTTACTCGTGATGTTGAACACATAAGCAAACGCCTTGTTTGTAGCGGTCATGTTCCAGCTTCCCCGATCGAAGATCCATTGCGAACTCGGCTATAAATCCGCGTTAGCATCAGCGCCGACGGAACGAATGTGACGAGAGGCCATTGTCCACGTTCGATGAGGAAGTCGATGGGGAACCAGACACACGCGCCATCTCCCACCTTGGGCTTGGCGAGCACTTGCAACCTTAAGGAGACGGTTCACATCCCTGTATTTTTTATGGTGTGTATAAACGCCGTCGACTTGATGGCACGGAAGGTGTTTTTACACGCTCTTCGTCGCCGTCACAGTGACGTAAAGCCCCCGTTCACGATGTAGCGTCGTGAGGCTGTCCTCGCTATCACGGGGACACTGTTCGAGATCCAGGATCGACGGGATGGGATATGTTTGCATCACTAACGCCATCGCAATTGCGTGCGGTGCGCAAATGATGACAGATTCCTTGTCTGGATAGATAGATAGATAGATAGATAGATAGATAGAGAGAGAGAGACGCCCTGTTCCTCCGACGTTTTCGCGCGGATCAAGCGAAGGAAGAGCACATTGGCCGAAGAAACAGACAAATTGCACCTTTGTATGGATGCAAGGTCCGATGCGCGTCCAAACGAGTGCCACACGGTACACAGGAGAGCTGCGTCTTTGTATTCCTAGGCAGAGCAAGCGTCGAAGTAGAGATCATCAATCAATGCGTGTAAATCATCCTTGGTACATGCTAGTGCCTTGCTTGCCTAGCTGTCGCTTGAAACAGTAGCGCCTCAGGGTTCGTCCCAACTTGTGTAGGCGCTGCTCAATCACGTAGCGATGCTGGGGAAAGTCTTCCAGTTCTTAACATTGCGATAGTAGTTCATGACCGTGTTTCGCTTCCTCAGTTTACCACCGTGGCCTTGTGCGAAGGCAAGATTCATGGCAAACCGATCGAGAAATCTTACAAAGGCTGAACCATAGCCATCGTCCCGAAAAATAGTGATGACAAAGTACATCGTGGTATTCTTCGCGGCGAGGACGTTCGTGAAGACGCTAAGTGCAGTCAAGCTAGGTCGTTGAGGCTCATTGTCGGTTAGTTGCTAGATTTTCCCCAAATATGCGAGTGACTTGCTCTATGTTCCAGACAAGAATGTCTGACTATCGTTGCCGACATTATACAGTACATCGGCAGACTTTAAACCTAACTAACGCTGGTAATTAATCAACATTTTACAACAGTGTCCTGTGATTCGCTGAAAAAGGATTAAATTAGATATTGCATCGTCATACAAAAAGCAAGTAAGTTGTCATCTATCGGCAGATTTACTATATTCATCCGTAGCGTTGTACATACCTGGGCTTTGGGATCATAAAATCGGATCCGTATGCTTCTGTCAAAAATACTTCGGATCACGCAAAGTGTCGAATGCAATCCCATTGATCATCACCTGCGAGAGCGGCCAGACCTTGGCATCAGGTAAAATACTGCCGTAACTCCCTTCTAGCTCCTGTAAATCCCAGTCTCCGTATTCTGTTCGCCTCATCCTGTACAAATCCACGTACGGCACGGAGAAATTCTTGGTAAGAGGCAAATTCGCGTCGTACAGGCGACTTGCTAACGGATGTGTCGGAGCCACGCAGACTCGCCAGATACCAAACGAGAACATGTGGTATCCTTTTCTCCAAAGCGCTCGCTTCAGTCTGTCGGGTGTAACCAACTCATTCACGAAGCCGATATGTATCTTCAGTGAATGGGATCATAGACCCACTTCGAAAGGCTCCAAGCAGCGATCCAAAAGTAAGGAATGGGATGTTTCCTGTGGCTTGAAGCTCCTCGTAGACGTCAATCATCAGCATGTGCAATACACTGGCGTAACAAACGGGCTTGAAGAGCGGACGCGAAGTAGATCTGCTCGGTCAGCATTCGTACAGAACGGTGTGTCCTTCCTCCCCGATACCGGGAGACAGTCATTGTACTGAGCTCGTTCTCGAACGTCTTCGTCGCACAGTTTGGTGTGCTCGCCTTGAAAAACGGGTGGTGGAGGGAGATCTGCAGCTTGGAGGTTCGCGTAAAAGCCGTTGTTCGAATTGTACTCGATTCTGTTGGGATCCAGCACCTTCGGAGAGCACGTTTCGCTGTCGTTTTCAACGTGAGGGATGTACAAAAGGATCTGTGTGACCATGACGATGTCGAACGCCAGCAGCCCGATCACCAAGAGCTTAAAGGGTGGAATCGCTGTCACTTCCGTCCCTGTCCAAATGCCCGTGAAATGTAACCAAACATTCTTGAAAATGCTAACGTCACGTACTCCAACTGAGCCTTCCCCGAGTTTCCTGTCCATTTCTTCTTGTCTAGCGTAGAAATCTGAAAGTGGCAGACGTCGGGTGCGACACAACCAGCAGACCTAGTATGATTATTCGACGCATTCCTCAATCCACAACCATGCCTGTCAGCAAAACGCACCCACGACGGTCATGATTCAAAACGATCCTCGAATCGAGCTCATTTTTCGACTACATTTCGTGCTTTTCATGTTCCGACAGACAGTTCTTAAGAAATTGTTTACATGTTGTTGTTTTCTAACTTATATCTATAAGTCGGCTACTCCTTTCGTGGTTTTGGGGTCATGTAGTCCTGTCCGTATGCCTCTCTTAGGAAGAAATCGGGGTCGTGCACCGTGTCGAACGGCATCCCGTTGATCGTGATCTGCGAGAATGGCTCCACCTTATCATTCAGAAGAAAGCGTCCGTTGCTTCCTACCAGTTCCTGGACATCCCAATTACCCTTGTTGGTCTTCTTCATGCGGTACAGATCCACGTACGGGACGGAGTATTTCTTGGTCAGTGGCAGATTCGGGTCGTACATTCGGCCAGCAAGTGGATGTGTTGGCGCCACGCAAACTCTCCAAATACCCAAGAAGAACATGTGATATCCTTTTCGCCAAAGGGCTTCTCTTAAAACTTCTTGCGCCTTCAGTTCGTCCACAAACCCGATGTCAGTGTCTTCCGTAAAGGGAATCATAGAGCCATTCCGAACGGCGCCAAGCAGCGAGCCAAACGTGATCAACGGGGTGTTTCCAGTGGCTTGTAGCTCCTCGTACACTTCCAGCATCAACATGTGCAGTACACTGGCGTAACAAATCGATTTGTGCGAGCGAGCATTGAGCAAGTCCGTGCGGTCCGCAGCGGTGCAGTACGGGACATCCTTACGGCCGGAGATAGGGAGACAATAGCCGTAGTTGACTTGCGTTCGAAGCTCTTCGTGGCAAAGCACAGTGTGGTTGTTGTTGCGGAAGGTGGGGGTAATGCCTCTATCTCCTTCAGCTGGTCGTAGTATCGGTGTCCTGAATGGTACTGGATGTTGCTTGCATTTAGGACTCTCGGATGACACACTGCAGTTTCGTTTAGGACGGCAACTTCCGGTATACAGGATATGATGTGCGACTCCATGATGAAGCCGAACACCAACAGTCCGAGCAGCACCACTACGAACGTTGGGATGACTGTCACCCCCTTCCAGAAGTGTCTGCATTGCAATGCAAATCTGCCAGCAACACCAACAGGAGCGACCTTGATCACGTCTAGATTTTTTCGACTTTTACGTCCGTGACGACCGCACTGTTCTCCATTGGAGCGATTCTTGTTCAAGGAGGTGACTTGATCTACTGACAGTGAAAGAAGGAATGGGAGGTCTAGACCACCGACGGCGCGACGACATTGGCACATCTAAACGGAACGTCAAGTGGAATGGCTCAATCCGAATGTTCCCTTGTCTCTGTTCCTTTTGAGCTTTCGATACGACCGCGTTGCCGTCCCAGCCTGAAGATCACGTGTAGCGCAACACATTCCGCCTCCATCTGGCTGCTGTGACGGTACCAACCCGCGTTATCGTCAACATATCCAGGTACATGTGCATGTAGTCTGGCGTGTGGTGCCCACGTTCTACCTTTCTTGAAGTTCAAACACTGCGTCCAAGCCGGACACAGTTTGTGTTGACATTTTCCAGTCAAGTTGAAATCAATGAATCCAGCACCACCAGAGCTGTTTTGCTTGCTCTCCGAGTCTTCACTCATGATGACCGACTACGGTTCCTGAAAGTATCGTCAAAATGTCGTTGGGCTACAGGTAAGTATTTTTTTACAGCATTTTACCAGTTTTCCTGATTTTTAAGCCAAAATATTTTACTCTAATGACCGCGAAGACTCGTTTCGTGGTTTTGGCGTCATGTAATCGATTCCATAAGCCTCAGTCAAGAAGAAATGTGGATCCCGCACAGTCTCGAACGTCATCCCGTTGATATTCACTCGCGTAAAGGGCCAAACCTTCTTGTAAGGGAGAACACCCCTATTGCTGCCTTCTAGTTCCTGCATATCCCAGTCTCCACTTTCCGTCTGCGTCATCTGGTACAGATCCACGTACGGCACAGCGAAGCTCTCGGAAATAGGCAGATCCGGGTCGTAAAGATGACCAGCAAGAGGATGTGTAGGCGCCACGCAGACCCTCCAGATATTCATATAGAACATGTGATAGCCCTTCCTTCTAAGCGCGAGCTTGACCTTGTCACTAGTGAAAATATCGCCAACGTAGCCGATATCGACGTCCTCCGTGAACGGAATCATACTCTGATTGCGTACAGCCCCCAATAGTGACCCAAACGCGAGGAACGGCGTATTCCCAGTCGCTTGGAGCTCTTCGTACACCTCCACCATGAGCATGTGCAGTACACTGGCGTAGCAGATCGACTTGGTGTCAACGTTCAGCAAGTTCATCCGATCGGCTGCAGTGCAGAACGGCGTGTCCTTCCGACCGGAAACCGGCAAACAGTACTCGTACTTCGCTTGGAGTCGGTTCTTCTTGCTGCAGAGTTTGGCGTGCTGTTGTGTCATTTGTGGCGGCGGTAGAGATCCGATATCCTTTAAACCAGCGTAGTATCTGTGTCCTGAATGGTATTCGATGTTGTTGGCATCTAACACCTTGGGACTGCATGCGTTCCCGCCCATTGTGGACACTGGCGTTTTGTAGTTGATGCTCATCTCCACGAAAACCAGAAGACCAAGCACCACTAACACCAGGACCGGCGCCGTCGCTCCTGCCGTTAGGCCTCTGTATACGCGCGCCATACTCCATTGAGCCTTCACGCGGTGCACTTTCTCGTCCTGGTCGTCATCCTCCAGCTTCGCGCTCATTTATCTCCACTGCGGCCAGGAAGAGAATGAAAACAGACGACAGCATACCATTCTCTGTCCGTGCCTTCTTATCCTGTCTTTAGTAGCATAATCTTGTCGATTGACAACGTATCCTGTACGTGGGCTAACCACCTTGTTGAGAGTTGATAACGGTCTATAATACTACAGCGTTCCTATTCGTTCCTATGCGCTAGCTGAGCTCTCTTCCTAGGCTTCGGCGTCATGTAGTCATCTCCATACGCTTCTTTCAAGAGGAATTGCGGATCTTTCACTGTGTCGAATGCCATCCCGTTAATTGACACGTGCGTGAACGGCTGCACCTTGTTGTACGGGAGAATACTACCATTGCTCCCTTCCAGCTCCTGCAGGTTCCAGTCGCCGTTGTCCAGCTGCTCCATCATGTACAGATCTACGTAGGGCACTTCATACGTCTGGGACACAGGCGCGCTGGGGTCGTAGAGATGTCCGGCTAACGGGTGCGTCGGCGCCACGCAGACCCGCCAAATATCCATAAAGAACATGTGATAGCCTTTCTTCCTCAGCGCGAGCTTCACGGCGTCAACAGAGATCATTTCGCCAACGTAGCCAATGTCCACGTCTTCTGTGAACGGGATCATGGAGCCATTGCGAATAGCTCCTAACAGCGACCCGAACGCTAAGAACGGGATGTTCCCTTTCGCTTGCAGCTCTTCATACACTTCCACCAGTAGCATATGCAGTACACTCGCGTAACAAATAGCTTTGGATGACCGGAGGTTCAGGAGATCCATCCGGTCCGCCGCCGCACAGAACGGCGAGTCTTTTCGACCGGAGATCGGCAGACAATATTCGTATTTGGCTGTTTTCCTCTTCTTGTTGTCGCACAGCTTCGTGTGTTCGCCTCGGAAGACAGGAACAGGCAGCGTCATCTCCCTTAGCGCGTCATAGTATCTGTGGCCGGAGTGGTAGTCGATGGCGCTGGCGTTCACGACGGTGGGCGTACAGATCTTCTTTTCACTGGACAGCATTGCAGCCGGGACGTGCGCTAGAATGTTGGTCTCCATTATGATATCGAACGCCACGAGGCCAATCAATGCCAGAGCCAGAGCTGGCAGCACCATAATTCCGGTGCAAAGCTCCTTGCGGCGGTGATGCGCTCTGATCTTCTTGGGCGCTGGCATGCGGTGCGCCATCTCCGCCTCGGGCTCCTCCTCCTCGATCTTGTGGGCGTCCCTCATGGCTATTGGCGACGAGTCGTCAGGCGCAAATACGAAACTGAGCAGCTTCACGTGGTGTCCCAAGCGCAGGCAGTGCAAGCGGACGACTTCATGCTCACGGACGGAAAAAGAGGCCAGAAAACTGGTCGGGTGCACCCACCCGGCTCAAATCATATCGAGCCAATGTTGGTTGGTAGGGGAGTGAACGTGGATTTTGAGCATGGAACGCAGCGCTACAAACCGCTGCAAGCTCAAGCATGTGCTGCATGATTTTCATTCGATGCACTCCATTGCGTGGAGGTTATTAGAGCACCCAGCGATCGACGTCACATCCGCATAATCAGCTGGTGCACATAGGGAACGTCTCGCCAGCAAAGTTGACGAGTGGCAAAATCCAATTTCGATAGAGAGGGGGCCTCTAACTGGTAGAGTAAAGCTTACAAAGGCAGCGTGGATGCTGAAATCTACATGTGGGGAATGGCCAAGTTGCCACTGTAGCCATGCAAACTCAGACGAAACTTTCGAGTACTGAGATGTGTAAATAACGAATCGACAAATCGTGATTATTCTCCGCTGTCGCCTCGCTAGAGCAAGCAAACGAGCTCGTTGCCGCATCGACGTCTGTGGCCCACAGTGTGGGTTCTTTTCAGAAGATCAAAGCTGCGCCCCGAAAAATCCACATGATGAACGGACGCACAAGTGTTGCAAATCTTTAGCCAACGTGGATTGTAATCGTGTCGTTCCAGTGCACTGCATTCCAGCTAACAGCCTGATTGCTTTCAGCGCGCTGCAACATGTTTAAAGGGCTTGGTGCTGAGAATTTTAGCCGGGCCTGCATATATTTTCCTGGATTGTTTTTCGTTTAGTTTGCGCTACAGTCTGTAGCCTACAGATTATTTTCTGTTGTGTATATTTTACATGTTGGGAAGTGTTTTAGAATGTTGCTCGGTCTTGCTATACTCTGGAGCACCAGTCTTGTTCTTTTCAATAGTTGTCTTGTTCACACCAAAGTGTAATTCCATGATCCATGTATTTCAAACTCTGTGATACTTGTACAATTCATCGTGATTCTGATTTAGCCTACTTAATTAAAAGTATGATACTCTTCCTGACGTGCAGTGTAGTACAGGTACAGCTAAATAACTTCGTAGCAAAACACCTACTTCAGTATTAGTAGTCCACTGGAATGGAACCGAATTTTTCTTTTCAGCAAAGCGATCCTGGCAAATGGTGAGCAAAGCATAGCATGCTCGGGCAGATACAGTTTTTACTCTTGAAAACGCAACAATAGCGGTACCTTGGTGATGATCAGGATCTTCAGACGAGCTTACCACCCTAAGCTGAAAAAGTGGCGCGGAAAGAAATAGTGGCCATCTCATAGCTATTTCAACCTAAGCGCGGACAATTCAAAACTTAACATGAACCATACCAGAACACGACACAATGAACACTTAGTCTCGCATATAATCTTAGTTGATTAAAAGAATCTCAACTTGAGATCCCAGTGTCCAAGCTAACAGTAAATTGACAAAGTGAGAAAGAAGGCAAATACTTTAAGTAACAAGTTTCAAGAGCCACCAACTACTACATACGCGAAACATATCCAGCATAACTTGAGGCAAACAGATTTCAGCTTTAATCCCACTAATAAATCTGCAACTTAGTGCTTCGAAGCAGTAAATATCTTTGTAAAATGGATTTAAATACTGCTGCAAGCAGCATCCGCCTTACACACCGCAAGCTCTCATGAGGCGGGCAGCTTCAACATTCGAAAAATAAATAAAAGAACCCTCAACGAACAGCAAAACGATTCGTCTACAGCGATGAAAAGAACCCAGTTGCGGCAAGCCGCTACTGGTCGTCATTAATCTTAACTTCCGTCAGTCTGGCGCTTCAGTTGCTTTTCCTCACCCAAGATCCTATTGCCTGTTCATTTCTGCTTCTGCGAGCTGACTGACAAGCAGAAGTATCCCAGCAATGCCCGCTTCACAACGCGTCGCTTCTCCAGTCGAGCACATTCGAACACCAACAGCGTTCTCCAGAAGCAACATGGCGATTCTGTCTGTTGCGTTACTGCTGGTTGGACTCGTACTCTGCGACCTCGCAATGGAGACGAAAATCCTCTCTAGAACCTCGGAATCTTTATCGAGAACCAACGAAAGCGAAGCCAGCGTCAACGGCTTTAACGATGGCATGGAAGAGTCAACTTGCAGCCCCAGCACGGTTAATATGAGCGAGATCGAGTATCGTTCTGAGCATCGGTACTACGCCACTGTGGAAAGGATGGCTCCTTTACCAGCGCCAGTATTCCGCGATAACCACGTCGCCCTGTGTAACAAGAGCGACCAGAGTGGCATTGCCTTTGGGTATTGTCTGCCCATTTCGGGGCGTAAGGACTCCTCTTTCTGTGCCGGTGCCGATCGAATGGATCTGCTGACTCATCACTCCAACTTAACGCGTTGTTACGCCAGCGTACTGCACATGCTGCTGGTTGAGGTCTACGAGGAGCTTCAGAAATTCGGGAAACACCCAATTGTCGTGTTTGGCTCACTTCTTGGTGCAGTTCGCAATGGATCCATGATCCCTTTCACCGAAGATACGGACATCGGATACAGCGGTCAATTGAGCGTGGACGACGACGTGGGACGCGCTTTGGTGTCCAAGGGCTACCACTTTTTTTCTCGACATTTGGCGAGTGTGTGTGGCCCCAACACACCCTCTTGCTGCTCTGCTGTATGATCCAACACTACCGATCACTGGGAATTTTGCAGTGCCATATCTTGATCTCTACGCTACCGAGAAGCTGAACGATACAACGTGGAGGATGGAGGGATTCAATGGGGATACAATACCAGCAGACAAAGTGGAGCCGTTCTCCAAAGTGACAATCAATGGCCTGCCATTCGAGACAGTGCACGATCCGAAATACTTCCTAATCGAAATGTACGACGATCACTTCATGTCACCAAACCCACGCGAATAAAGAGAGACAGTAGTAAATGTTTGAGTAAACGTGAAGCATCGATTTAACTTCCCCGTAAACTGTCAACAGGTGCTTTGGGCTCGATCCAGTTAGTTATGTCTTGCAGACTCGTAACTTGGTTCATATTGTGTCTTGGCTTTGGGGTCATGTAGTCTTCCCGTACATCCGCTCCAAAAAGTACTTTGTGTTGTGCACAGTATTAAACTGCTGGCCGTTGATCGTCACTTGAGAGAATGGTGCGACTTTGTCCGCAGGGATCAAATTGCTGCCGTTCACTTTGTTCATCTCTTCGATTTTCCAAGCGCCGGTGCGTTTATCCCGTTGATTCATATAGTAGAGATCCAAGTACGGGACGACAAAGTCACTAGAGATTGACACGCTTGAATCGTACATTTTACAGCTAGAGGATGCGTCGGTGCCACACAAACACGCCAGATATGCTGGAAAAGAGATGGTACCCCTTTGCCACAATAAACGTTGCAAGTCATTACCGACACGAAGTCTGCCGCTGTAGCCAATGTCAGCATCCTCAGTGTACGGAATCATTCCCTTATCACGCACAGCTCCCAATAGTGATCCATACAAAATAACAGGAGACTTCCCTAACGCTTGGAGCTCTTCGTACACCTCCACCAGCAACAAGTGCAAGATACTGGCACGACAAATAGTAAGGCCTGAAGTGTTTTTCTTCAGCATATCCATTCGATCGACGCCACTACAAATGTCTGGGTCTTCCAGTCCCGAAATGGGAAGACACTTGTCGAACGAGAGCTGCTTTCGCTTGAGGTGGATGCGATTCTTACACAAAGCTGTGTGATTTCCGACGAAAATTGGGGGATGGAGAGGAGCCACTTCCCTCAGTTTGCTGTAGTACTCGTGGTCGGAATGATACTTCACGTTCGTTAAGTCCGCGACGTCAGGGGAGCACGATAGATGGATGGCACCAAACAAAATCGATTCTGGACCACGAGCGAGAATGCGAGCCTCGATGATAAAGCCACAAGTCAGCAAAATCACCACGAGTAGAGCGAGAGTGACAAATATTAAGCTGTCAGTGAAGCGAGACTTCGGTCTTTGCACTGTCGTAGTCTTGAGAGACGTTCTCTCCTGCATCCTCATGCTGACATCTAGCTGGTACATCGGCATTTCTCCGCTTTGCCGATACCATCCAGTACGAGTCTCGGAATGCCGTTTCACGTCCCTTCACAATTGGCCTTCTTTTTGTCGGAGGAACTGCCAATAACAATTCCATTGTCATTGAGACTGACAATGGCAAATAATTCCGGACAGCGAAGCCAACACCGAAAACGATAACAGGCTGGAGAATTACTTTCGAGTTAGATCCAAGACCTCTTAAGTTGCAGCATTAATACTTTTGGCCGTCTTAATGAAAGTTTTTTAAAGGTGTACAGTAAGCAGAACGGTTTTTCGACAGGTGTTCCGGTACCGACGGGCACCTGGCAGCAGGATATGGAGGACAGCAGAGTGAGGAGTGGAGAAGCAGAGACCAGCAGAAGAAGGACGTGAGCCGAGACCAAATGCAGATCCATCACCTTCCTTTCAAGAGAAAACGCGGCAGCCACAGCCGACGGTCGCGCTACGGAAGTCTCGGCCATGGCATCGCCAAACGTAGTTGCTTCCATTGGTGCCGGCGTCGGTGGCGAAAAGCGGTCCCTGCGTTACCACACCAACGAGGATCTCGAGGACAAGAGCGACGACGAAGCTGTGGATGAAAAAAGATGCCGATGAAGAAGAACGAGCGGGAAACAACCTCTTCTCGACGACGAAGCTCGATGAAATGCTGGACGGAACGCAGGTGATGAGTCGCTTCAAGAAGTGGAAGGCATTCGGGTACAACACTTACAATCTACCAGACGCTGTTCAAACTAGCAAATACGCCGAGCTTCGCAAGCTGTACCGTAAATTCTTGTACCACAACTAGTAACTTACTGGCAATAGACTCGAGTGCGAATCTTCGATAGACAACCGCTGCTTTGAGAACGTTTTACGGTAATTAGTTTTCAACTGCTAAATCTTCAGTGGCTTGGCCATGCAGGTGTTTGTTTCAATCGTACACCTTTAAAAAACTTTCATTAAGACGGCCAAAAAGTATTAATGCTGCAACTTAAGAGGTCTTGGATCTAACTCGAAAGTAATTCTCCAGCCTGTTATCGTTTTCGGTGTTGGCTTCGCTGTCCGGAATTATTTGCCATTGTCAGTCTCAATGACAATGGAATTGTTATTGGCAGTTCCTCCGACAAAAAGAAGGCCAATTGTGAAGGGACGTGAAACGGCATTCCGAGACTCGTACTGGATGGTATCGGCAAAGCGGAGAAATGCCGATGTACCAGCTAGATGTCAGCATGAGGATGCAGGAGAGAACGTCTCTCAAGACTACGACAGTGCAAAGACCGAAGTCTCGCTTCACTGACAGCTTAATATTTGTCACTCTCGCTCTACTCGTGGTGATTTTGCTGACTTGTGGCTTTATCATCGAGGCTCGCATTCTCGCTCGTGGTCCAGAATCGGTTTTGTTTGGTGCCATTCATCCATCGTGCTCCCTTGATCCGGGCGGAGTTCTGTCGGCGGGGCAGCAGTGTGATTGTTTTGCGATCAGTCGAGCTCATCGGCATGCTGCCAGCATGAGCATGATGCTGGTAAACAAACTAATACATCTTGGACGACGACAGTTCGTTTGCCGTATTTGGCAGTTGAACGGTGCAACTTGCACCTCTGTCCTCTGAAAGTGAATGTGGTCTCCACGTGGCATGAGCAATTTAGTAAGGAAAAACATGTCCAGAATCGAGACGGTAGCAGGTGGATGAATTACTTTCCAGTTAGATCGAAGACACAGCAACAACAAAAATAACGGAACGTACATGTAGACCCTGTTGTCACTGAGCAAGGAGAAAATGGTCGTTCTGTTCAAACGCAGTGATATTATAGCTCCGCAATCTTGGTTGAGTGGTTGGATTAGCCTGATGGAGTTGAAGTTGCCAACAGCTGGTGCAAAGCAAATCGACTTCAATTTGAGTCACATAATTCTCAGTGAGAACAGTATAATACATAACGATTGATAATTTACTTTCAAGAGCAGCGTTCTTGAATACTAAAGCATTGTTCATGGTACGCTATCAGCACCGCCTGCATTATGGCCATAATCGTAACTTGTGCCTTCTCTGCTTCAACGGTCCAACCAGGCAATTCTCCGGCTCGCGATACCAAGGTAAGGTAAAAGTTGGTTAACTTTAGCCTGCCATTTCTTCTTTCGGCATTCATCTGATTGGGATATTGACGGTGAAGCACTTAATCGAGTGCTTACGCGCTTGGGATTCGAGTCAGAACAGACAGAACTTCTTCCTAACCTCTCACGACAACGAATATGGACTCCGCGAGGCTAGATGTAAGACACTGGTAATAGCATAGGTCTGCAAGACGTAAGTCCATGCGGCTCGGGATACCAATATGTATGCACTGCCGCAGGAACAGCGGTGAAATACTTCTACCTGTCGAGGCACACGTCAGTTCAGCGCCCACCAAGCAAAAAACATCATCCGTAAACCGTGGTCCTTTGCATTGCACAGTGTGCACATTTGCATTCGCTTCAGTTCTGTATTAAAGACTGTGGTGGGCTGCTTCGAAGATTCTGAACTCGACAATTACATGCTGCACGGGCATAAATCCAGCAATGAGCTGACCAATACACGTTGAAGTACCATCAAAGACTGCAAGAAAGCAAATCCGAGAGGAGGCATTGACTCAGTGCTGCAAGTGACCCCGCCATGATGGCGGCCATCATTGTCATTTTCGAATTCGCTTTCGACTACAATGAAGGTGCTACCTACCGTCGCTTTCATCGCAAGCGCCATCATCGCCGTTGCATCTGGGTCGGTCGCACCCTGGGAGCAATACATTCAGTCGCCTGCATCCCGAGACATCGAGCCCGTCAGTATCTACGGCTCCTCCGGCAGCGTCAATGTCTCCGATCTCACTGCTACGCTCTCCGGCAACGGATCTACCGTCACGTACGACTTCGGCCAACAAGTGACGGGGTTCATCACGCTGCACTTTGGCTCCGGTACTACGAGCGACACGCAGCTCGGCGTCGCGTTCTCCGAGAGTGCGCAATACATCGGCATCGAGTCTGACTTGTCCACTGATATGGCCATTATCGACGGCACCATCTACGCCCCAGCAGCGCCCGACTCCAGCTACACGTTCGGTCGGGAGTTCGCTCGAGGCAGCTACCGTTACCTGACGCTGTCCACCAGCTCGTCCGATTCAATTGAGATCACGGGTGTCTCCACGCACTTCACGGCAGCTCCTGCCACGGCCGACAACAAGCTGCGCGAATACTCGGGCTACTTCTACAGTGACGACGACCTGCTCAACCGTATCTGGTACGCAGGTGCGTACACTGTACAAATCTGTACGATCGCTTCGAACGAGTCGCGTGCTAACCCGCCGACGATCACGGAGTACGGCTGGTTCAACAACGCCACCATCCAGAACGTCACTACTGGTGCTGAGGTGTATGTGGATGGTGCTAAGCGAGACCGTACGCCTTGGCCTGGTGATTTCGGAGTGTCCACACATTCCAAGCTTGTGACACTGAACAGCGACAACCTCTTGTCTGTTCGCCACGCCATTAACTCCCTATACGCGATCCAGAACACCACCAACGGCCAGTTCGCTTACGCTGGTACACCCATCGCTCCTCGTGTTCAACTTGCAGGCGTCAACTCCGACACATACCACATCTGGACGCTGATCGCTTTGGCCGACTACGCGGTGCTGAGTGCAGACACGGATTTCCTGGGAAACCTCTGGGACCAAGCTCTGTTCGGCTTCGAGTTCATCCTGGGCAATGTGGATTTCTCGGATATGCTGCTAAATGTCACGGGGATCTACGATTGGGGTCGAGTGGGCCAAGGTGGCAAGAACATCGCCGCTAACTCCCTTCTGTACCATGCGTTGTACAACTACGCTGAACTGGCGCAGCACTTGGGGCTGGACATCCCCAGTTACAACGGTACGTCGTTCGGTGACCTCGCTACTGCAGTCAAAACCGCGGTGAACTCGAACCTCTGGGACGATTCGGTCGGCCTCTTCCGTGACAATACCACGGCTGCAGGCGCTGAGTTGCACCCGCAAGACGGTAACTCGCTTGCTGTTCGCTACAACCTGACTCAGTCTTCGGAACAGGCTGCCACCGTCTCGGAGAACCTGGCTGCTCGTTGGAACGAGTACGGTGCTGTATCCCCGGAAGGTCTTGGATCCATCTCCCCTTCATTACGAGTGTTGAGGTTGAAGCTCATTTGCGTGCTACACCCGGCAACGCATCGCTCGCGCTGGGGATCATTCGTCGTCAATGGGGCTACATGCTAAACACCTTCAGCAACTCGACTACTATTGAGGCGTACTATGAAACGGGGAGCTCATGTACCCGTTTTACGGTCTTGAACTGGGTGGTTACATTTCCCACGCGCATGCTTGGTCTACGGGTCCGACGGCATCTCTGACGCTGCATGTTGGTGGCTTGAATCCCGTGACGGACGCTGGTAAAACGTGGGAGTTCGTGCCGCACGCCGCCGGAGCGGGTATCGGCGAATTGCACACTGGTTACACATTGGCGACGGGTGATTTCTCTGTGGAGTGGACGACCAAGAACGAGGACAATTTCTTCCAGGCCAACCTCGAGACTCCGCAGAATACTACTGGGTCCATTTCGGTACCCACGTTTGGCAAGTCGCTGAGTGCAATTGAGATCTCCATTAACGGCAACACGGTGTGGGCCAACGGTGCAGCTTCATGGAGTGGTTTCGGGGCTGCAAGTGGATCGGATGACTTTGTGACCGTCTCGGAAGTTCCGTACGGAGGCTGGTTCTCCGTAGTGGCGAAGGACGCGTAAGGTTTTGGTTAAAACGTTGGTTGGAGTGTTCTTAAAGGTTTTATATTGTTAAAACATGTTGGCTGAAACTCCATATGATGATCATATGGATAATGATAAAATTACAATTCCGGTATGACAGGTTCATATTGAAGGCCGATCTCGCAGGAAATCCTGTTCATTTTGAGCCTCTTGCCGCATTTACTCAATGAAAGTTTTAAGACTTCGAACCGCTGGCCTAGCCGCTACATGCACTTTATGAATGATAGGACAAAATTCCTTAGTGTTCCCGTCTCAAGGACTGTCATTACACTTGCCGCTCGCAACTGACAGGTGCGTTCTTGCACCATGTCAATGACAGCGTAGCGAGCAGGTCTCCAACTTTTGCTCGCCGAGCACACCGAACAGAAAAAGTGGGGACCGTCTCAGCGATTCAAATCGCCAAGGACACTTGATGATGTCGAGTTTCGTTCACAAAAGTTCATTCCTGATCCTACGCGCTGGAACAAACAGTGAAGTGAGCCCGTAATGGAGAAGAACATGGAGGAAGCAGTTGAAGTCACCAAGCACCATCCTCCGCCTCGCATTGGTGCTGTTCACAGACTTGTACTCGGCTGCAGAGACTTCTGGACTGGGGTGACTATCATCCCCACCTTCTTGCTGGTGTTAATCGGACTGCTTGTGTTTGGCCTCATCATGGAGACCCACATCATATCGTGCATGCCCCAAACCACTGTCCTTAATGAGGAGGAAGTTTGTGCCCCACAAGTCCTGAACGCCAGTACTATCGAGTATCATTCCGGCCACCGGTACTACGCGGCACTGAAGGAAATGGACCCGCCTATAGCGCCAACTTTCCGTGGGAAGCACACGGAGCTGTGCGACGAAGAAGTGAGAGCCAAGGCCAAGTACAGCTACTGTTTGCCGATCTCCGGTCGGAAGGATTCGCCGTTCTGTACGGCGGCCGATCGGACGGATCTGCTCAATGTTCGGTCTTCCAAGTCTGTCTGCTACGCCAGTGTGCTGCACATGCTGATGGTAGAAGTCTACGAAGAGCTCAAGGCGTCAGGGAATATACCCTTGATCACGTTCGGTTCATTGTTAGGAGCTGTTCGCAATGGCTCAATGATCCCGTTTACGGAAGACACAGACATCGGATTCGTGAACCAACTCAACTCCGTAGACGTCCTTCGACACGAGCTGTGGCAGAAGGGGTATCACATGTTCTTCTTGGACATTTGGCGTGTGTGCGTGGCTCCGACTCACCCTTTAGCCTCTCGCCTCTATGACTCGAGCTTGCCATTGACCAAGTACTACTCCGTGCCGTACGTGGATCTGTACCAGATGAGGAAGCTCAACAACGGCAATTGGGACATCCAGGAGCTCCAAGGCAGCAATGGGCGTTTAATGCCGTACGATAAGGTGGAGCCATTCACCCAAGTGACGATCAATGGGATGCCGTTTGAGACGGTTCACGACCCCCACTTCTTCCTGAGGGAAGCGTACGGCACAGACTACATGACGCCCAAGCAACGAACGCCTCCGACCGTCAAACAAGTCACTGATAAAGTAAAAGAAGCAATGAAGAAGCTCACAAAGGGGCAGCCCCTTGATAACAGTTTTCTCATAAGAAATTATCTTGTCCTTACCTGGCCTACAAGCACTCCAACTTTAGTGCAACGGGGTGCTTTACCTCGGGGCTCGGGCAGATACTATCCACGACCGAGCAGCAAAATTCAGCCAGCCATCTGATGCGTCTCTCGCACAAAACGTGAACACGACATGCCCCGCATTGCCATTCGTCCCATCGTCTCATTTTCTCTTGTGTTCTTGGCAGCGCATATCTGCTCAGGTCACAATGGACAAACAGCTCGAGGAAGGTGGCGGCGTCACTAAGCAGACTCCACCGCGCCGTCTCGGCGTCGTCCGAGGGTGCAGAAGCTTCTGGACTGGCGTGACAGTCGTTCCGACTTTCGTGGTGGTGCTGTTTGGGCTGGTCGTCTTCGGCTTCGCCATGGAGACGCACATTCTAGCCTGTATGCCGGAATTCTCCGTCTTCACTGAAGGAGACACTTGCACACCACGAGTATTGAACGTTAGTGGGATCGAGTACCATTCAGGACATCGGTTTTACTCGGTACTGAAGGAACGGGGACGCCAACAGCGTTAACGTTGCGTGGGAACCACACGAAGCTCTGCGAAGAAAGCCAGCGGACCAAGATGAAGTACAGCTACTGCTTACCGATTTCAGGACGGAAGGACACTCCGTTTTGCACTGCTGGTGACAGGACAGATCTCTTCAGTGTTCAATCGCCAAAGTCCGTCTGCTACGCGAGTGTACTGCACATGCTGCTTGTGGATGTGTATGAAGAGCTCAAGGCGACGGGAAGCACCCCACTGATTACGTTCGGATCTCTGCTGGGAGCTGTTCGGAATGGATCCATGATCCCGTTCACAGAGGACACGGACATTGGCTACGTGGATAAACTCCAAGCGATTCAACCTCTGCGGAAAGCGCTATGGAACAAAGGCTATCACATGTTCTACTATCGGATTTGGCGAGTTTGTGTCGCTCCGACGCACCCTTTGGCTTCCAGTCTCTATGACCCAAGCTCACCATTGACCAAGAATTACGCCGTGCCGTATGTGGACTTGTACAAAATGAAGAAAGTAAGGAATGGCAATTGGGATATTCAAGAAATGGATGGCAGCAACGGCCGCTTCCTGCCTGGGCACATGGTGGAGCCCTTCTCGCAGGTGACGATCAATGGAATGCCGTTTGATACGGTGCACGACCCCACTTCTTCTTGACGGAGGCGTACGGGCCGGACTATATGACGCCGAAACAACGAACTGAAGCTCCAGAGATTGAAGAGTCCAGCAACAGTACACACAACGCGACGGAAGTGAAGAAAGAGTGAAGATGAGCTGCCATGTTGATAGAGTTATAAGAGCCCGGAGGACACTATTTAGCAGAGATTGCTTGAGCTTAGAGATGCTGCAATACAAGTTCCTGATCTCATACAGTAAAAATAACGTGTTTTAAAATAGTAAAATTGATTCTCTTCAAATTTTGGAGCACACAAGTGATACAGCTCTACAGCGAATGGTCGATCACAACGTGGTGAGGTGGATATGGAGAGCAATGTCTGTCGCTAGTGACTCACTGCCGGAGGTAAGGCGTACCTACAGTAAGTTACTTACATGGTACAGACATGTTCGGTGAGATTGTGCTACAGCGGGAAAGCGTCCCTAATCGTTATCTCAAGATCTGACGATCACGGCTGGATGAGGCTGGACCAAGTGGCAGCGTCTGTGCGCTTTTCATTCTTCTCTTTGCGCTCTACATCTCAAGCCTGAATTTCCAGTTGGGCCCTATCTCAAGACTTCAGAACAATGGCCAAAAGACTCGAACCGGGTCGCGATGTAGTGAAGGTTGATACACCCCATCACACGGGGTGTCCAAGAGCTTCTGGACTGGAATCACAGTGACGCTGAGCTTCATCCTAGTGTTGGCTGGACTGTTGGTCTTCATGGAGTCACAGCTCATTTCCTCCTCCACGCCTGAAGTTGCCATCGTCAACATTAAAGAAGAAAAAGAAGAAGTCTGCTCTCCACGAATTCGAAATGCCAGCGATATTGAGTACCATTCAGGCCACCGATACTATTCACTGCTCAAGGACATGGACCCTCCACCGCTGCCAACCTTCCGTAAGACCCATACGGTCTTGTGTGACGAAGACGCCCGAGCTCAGGCTGGATTCGCCTACTGCCTTCCGATGTCAGGACGGAAAGACACACCTTACTGCACTGCCGCGGACCGTAGCGACTTGCTCCATACTCGCTCCCCAAGTCCATTTGCTATGCCAGTGTACTGCACCTGCTACTGGTCGAGGTCTACGAAGAGCTACAAGCGACTGGAAACACTCCTCTGGTCACCTTTGGGTCCTTATTAGGGGCTGTTCGGAATGGCTCGATGATTCCTTTCACAGAGGACACGGACATTGGTTTCGTTGGGGAACTCAACGCGAAAGAAGTACTGCAGCAGGAGCTCTGGAGCAAAGGCTATCACTTGTTTTTCAAGGGAGTTTGGCGAGTGTGCGTGGCTCCAACGCATCCGCTTGCAGGTCGCCTGTACGATCCGGACCGGTCGCTTACCAGATACATCGGCGTACCCTACGTCGACTTATACCGGATGCAGAACCTCAACAACGGCAATTGGGACGTCGAGGAGCTCAAGAGCAGCAATGGGAGTCTTCTACCCACTGATAAAGTTGAACCTTTTTCACAAGTGACGATCAACGGGATGCCTTTTGATACGGTTCATGACCCGACATTCTTCTTAAGGAGAGCGTATGGGCCCAATTACATGACTCCAAGGCCACGAAGGTCCTTCACCAAAGCGAATCTCTCTGCGAAGACGAAATCTATGCTCCAGCATGTTGATAAGAGCAAGATGCTTTCGGCCTTGAAGAAATTCAGGAAAGAACCTGGAACGAGTGACGGCCAGGAACGGTGAGATGGAGGCAGGATCAAAAAATCAATTGGACTGTACAGGTTGAAACAGTAAACAGCGTTTACGAGCGGTTGTTTACATCTTGTCATCACCATCCTCGCTTCTACATGTACCGTACTGCAAACGAACAGCAAACGAGCTGTGTGTCTCAGGTTTACCTACGTATTGCGAAGACACAACGCGCTTCCAATCGCCTGACCGCTCTCATTTGTGTTTCCTCGTCACAATCATTCAGACCTGACCTCCCAGAACGTCATTGAGATGGAGAAAGAATGCGAGGACGGCGTCCAAGTGATCAAGCAACCTCCAGTCCACGACGTCGACTTTCTCTCCAAAGTAATGTCGGGGCTTCGAGAGTTCCCAATTATTGTGCTGGTCCCTATTGGGTTGGTTCTGTTCGGTCTCGTCATGGAAAGCCACATCATCGCTTCCATACCGGAAACTTCTCTACTGAGCGACGATAGGAACTGTTCTCTGAAAGTCGTGGATCCCAAGTCTATCGAGTACCATTCCGGCCACAGGTTCTATTCAGCGCTGAAAGAGATGGATTTACCTCCTACTCTAACTCTTCGAGGGGAACACACGAAGCTTTGCGACGAAGTTACGACACGAGATGAAATACAGTTATTGTCTCCCCATGTCCGGGCGGAAAGACACACCGTTCTGTATGGCAGGGGATCGGACAGATCTACTGAGCGTTTGGTCTCCAAAGTCGGTCTGCTACGCCAGTGTGTTGCACATGCTAATGGTAGACGTGTACGAGGAGCTGAAGGCTACAGGGAACACCCCACTGATCACGTTTGGATCACTTTTAGGCGCTGTTCGGAACGGCTCAATGATCCCGTTCACGGAAGACACAGACATCGGGTTCGTTGAGAGGTTAAAGACCAAAGATAACGTTGTGGAAGCGCTTCGACAAAAGGGTTATCACATGTTCTTCTATAAGATTTGGCGAGTCTGCGTAGCGCCGACGCATCCGCTAGCTGGAAAGTTGTACAACCCGACCCGCCACCTCACCAGGAACTTCGCCGTGCCGTACGTGGATCTGTATAAAATGATGAAGATCAACGATAGTCTCTGGGATATTCAGGAGTTTGTAGGAAACAACGGACGCTTTCTTCCTGCGAACAAGGTGGAGCCGTATTCTCAGGTGACAATCAACGGGATGCCGTTCGACACTGTGCACGACCCAGAGTTCTTCCTAACGGAAGCATACGGACCAAATTATATGACCCCGAAGGCGCGCAGACCCGCCTTGACGAAGTCCGCAGTGGTGTCCAGAAACACTACTAAGGCCTCAACGTGAAGCTATCGTTGGTTATATCATAGAAAAAAACATGTTGATACATGAAAGCATAATATTTTCTGGCTATCTCTCTGTCTGTGTTGAGGCTGCACCTCGATCGCCCATAATAATAGCTCCTGTGTACGCGCATGGCACGGATTCTTACTCGGTGCTGTAAAGCGTGTATATATACTTGAGTGCAAGTGCTGTGATTCTTTGCGACCAACTAAAGGCGTTGAAGTGGATAGGCGCACGCTACGTTGACATTCATCGTGAATGGTCATGAATTTCATGACCCAGGATGAAGACGGTGTGATGTAAGATATCTAGGGATCGCTCGGTGTGAATAAATGTATTGTAAAGCTGCCCAGTGGTCCACTGGCAGTGGACAATGCCGACCTGGTGGCACCGACCAGCTCAGAATGGACTCTTCCGTCCACCTCAGCCGTGCATCCCTTTCCTTCCCATCTGGCTGAACGCAACACCCGCTACATGTACCGTACATTGTACGCTCCCCATCGAGATGCTACACATTGTGCACTGCTGTAGTGCGCAAAAGACCCAAAAA
The DNA here is from genome assembly GCA_007655245.1 of Phytophthora citricola. NCBI lineage: Eukaryota > Oomycota > Peronosporomycetes > Peronosporales > Peronosporaceae > Phytophthora > Phytophthora citricola. The sequence goes on from VMRO01000049.1 coordinate 196,750, forward strand.
TGCATTTTGTGCCTCATGTTATCACCCTGCATACAGTATGTATGATACCGGTACATGCAATGTTTTTAGAGTATTCGAGTCACAACGCATGCATTCATTATAAAGTCAATTGTACTCATAGGGATGTCGTTAGCTTCATAGATAAATGACAACAATGTACCGCACTGAAGAAGAAAATTCGATTGTACTGATGCACAGTTCAAAATGTTCACTCCACGCCGTGGCTAATAGCCACGGCGTATCCAAACTTCAACTCGTTGAATCTCATCATCTACGAAAGTGCCAATGCATGCATTAATACAAATACATGCAGCATGTAACGTGCACGACGATGTCGGCGTATGTTAAGCTTCGGAAGCAAGTAAATATGTAAATGCACAACAACAGCGAACTAAGTTTACATTACGGTAGCGAATCCAAATTTGGACTTTTAGTCCCTCCATACAATCATCAAGATAAGTTACCAACAGCGAAGTGAGTCAGAGGCTCAAATTTCGGACGCGTACCTATCGCAATCAACCTTTACCGTAAACGACTTTGTGGCCAGAGAAGCGGAACTCCCAGCGCAGCGTGCAGGTGTTCCCTTCCCTTCCTGCATCCTCACCATCGATCGCCAGCGCCATCCTCTCCTTCGGCCCTTCGGTCCACTCGCCACTCGAGCTCACTTGACATTTATCTACAAGGAATTGCTCCGCGATGGCGACTTCAGGTGGACGCTCGCCATTGTCCCCATTGACCTTGTACTAAGCTCCGTAGAGGACAGAGAAATGGACCAGTTAGTGCAGCACGTGCATGATGTCGCTACGGACAAGACCGAGAGCAAAGCGGAAGCCAAGAAGCGGCGACACCGAGAGAATATGGCTCGAGGAAGATCGCGACACAACGTGCTCATGGACTCGATGCGGAAGCAGTACCAACAACTGCACAAGAAGCTGGAGACGGGGATGGTAACGTGGCGGCGTCGACGAGCTGCTGCAGCTACAGGTAACGCATCAAACCAGAACGAGCAGGACTCGCCCTCGGGTGACGACGCAGGCTACACGTCTGCATCGTCGGTTTCCACAACCGCCACAATGGGACCAATGCAGCGGCAGGGGTTAATGGCTCAGTACCTGGACGCAGTGGAGGTTGAGAACGCTATTCATCGAGAGAACGAGGCGCTTGCACAGAGACTGGAGCAGATGGCTATCTTCGAGACCACGTTACGGGTCGACACGCCTGAGGTGGCAGACCCGAACTTGCAGAAGCACGACACGAACCCGGTGCAGGCTTTGAATCGCCCAGGCTTCTGGTCCTACTTTGCAGAAGACGAGGAGCCGTTCTACTACGAGCCGATGCCTGCTGCGACGTGCTACAACCTCATTCGGGAGAAGTACCAGACCATGAAGAGCCACCACGCCATGTTCTTGAAGAAGCAGATAAACGAAGATCCGATGCAGTTTTTCGGCTGGACGGTGCAGAGATCGCTGAGTGACAAGCGGAAACTGGAATTCCACTTCACAAAGCAGATTCCGTGCACTGACAGTGAAATGTTAGCAGAAGAACTGGCCATCGAAGGCTGGCGAGTGTTCAACAACCCCGAAATGTACAGGAGGTGCTATCGCTCGGCGATCGACGTGCGTGTCCTGCAGCGCGTGGACGCGTTCAACACCATTTTAATTCGGAACTCGCCGGACGCGAGCCGCTCCATGCGTGTTCGCCACCTCAATATCTCGTCTAAGGTCGCGGATGAAGACGAGTACGGGCACAAGTCGCTGTCGATCCTTACACTGGTGGTACCGCCTCCGGAAGACCTGGCAAATTCCAACAGGAATGGCGTGGTTTATCTACGGGATGCGTACACGTACATGCGCTTCGATATGTTTGCCAACCACGTGCAGTTCACCTACGGCGGACACGGAGATTGCCTGAACGAGGCCCAAGCCAGATACCTGTTCGTCGAGACAGGCAACGTGCTCTTCCGCTTCGAGCAAATGATCCGTCGAGCGAACCTCGTGACGCTCGGATGAACAGGAAATATTCAGGTTAAATTATCATTATCTAAGATTCCCTAGAAGTCCCCGCCGAACTCTTCACCTCCGTTGTCAGTGTAACAGGCGCCACTTCCTCCGTTGTATCCGTGATGATCCCCAGAATTGGAGAGGGCTTGGCCCACGAGGATACCTCAAACATACCGGCGACGCCTCCGAGCATCGCACTTGAACCTGCGCCCATTCCTCCGTTCGAGTAGCCCCCACCATAAGCCGGGCCGCCATATACAGGCCCAGACGCATATCCTGGGGTATACGTGTGTGCATAGGTCGGAGCGTAAGCTGGAGCTTGAATTACCACTGGAGTCATTGGTGGCTGGGAAAGAGCTGCGTACTTATTGGCGCGGCAGCAAGGACACAAGCACCAAAGTACAGCAGAGACAGCAAACAAGAGCACAACGGATCCGAGAATTGTGCCCCAGCTAGATCGTGAACTGGAAGACGTAGAGTATCGTGTCGATGGTGCTGCTGTCGGCGTCTTGGTCTTGCTGGTCTTGCAGTTGCACGCGTAGTTGCTCACAGCACACGTAGCTTCTCGAGGACAGCAACATCGTTGGCGTTGATTCGCTCGGTCCAACCAGTTGCCACAGAATTGTCCTGGTGCGTCGAGGTAGGCGTGTGAACAGTCCCCACTGGCGGCACAAACTTGACACCCGGAGAGAGGAGCTGGAGTGGCATCCGAATCGTTAGAAGAAAGCGTTGCTTCGACGATGGACAATGCAAGAGCGGCAAACGACAGGCTCAGGAGGACTAAGCGGCGTTCGACCATTGCAAACCTGTTTCTAGAGCTCAGCTGGAGCAGAAGTAAGGATCCGACAACATGGTCGAAGCAGGAGTTCTGCTGCACGACTCGGCTATTTTTGCTGGACAAGAGTCGAAGACACTTCGAGGAATTAAAACCATTGGTCCGGTGACTCAACCAGGGAGCTTGCATGGCGACTGGTGTAATTACGCGAGCTCATGCTTGATGTACCATTGCACGTTGAAGCTGCCAATTTTTAAACGTAGCCATCAAGTCAGAGCGTAGCTCTCCGCGACCAGACGTTCTTCAAACGGCGAAGGGCATGCGAATACGCTCTTCACGACAGCAACACTAATACAGTTGCTCCTTACTAAAGGAGTCCTTAGTGTTGCAGTGCTGTCCGCGCGGTTGCCACTTTGAGCTCTCGATGCGACCAGCACAAGGCGAATTTTGACTTGTTATTCACCTTGATCGTATTCCCAATTTTTCGAGTAGAATCGGGACGTTAAGGCCACTAAAGCAAGGTGCAGCTAAAACAATACCTTGAGATACTAACCTGTATTATATCAGACATAGACCAATCGAGTGTAAGAGGACCAGTCGGCGCTAGCGTCCCTCCGCACAGGGACCGCTCCAAAATTTCGCACGCCAGCCTGTTTTTCCCGTCGGATATGTCGTTGCAGTAGCCATCTATCGCTCCAGTCGGGCTGCAAGCGAATACATGGTAGCCCCAGCCCATGGCAAGACATGGCAAAGGAGGAAGCACGCCGCGATCCATAGTAATCGGCTTGCAAGTCACCGCCAAGCGCTGCATAAAATTTAAAACAACAACGTCAATAAAGCGCTTCCTTTTCCTGGTTGGGTACAAGTCGCCAACTCTCCCATCCATACAAAGGTCCATACAAGATACCCCTAACCGCCTTCCAATAAATAATCCGGTTCCTGTCACAATCGCCACACACAAAATTGCTCACTGTGCAAATTCTAACGGACAGCAGGCATGGCTAGAGCGACGTACATCTCGGCGCTGCTGCTGCTGCTGCTCAGCGTCCACGATGCGAGCGCCGCCGAGTGCACTGCGCTAACAGAGAACGTGCTGACGTCCTCCGGCTGCCCCTCGAGGTGCGACGACAACCCGTGCGTGCTGTACTCGCCCTCGCAGGACGAATCCTGCATCGAATTGGCGCCAGCGGCCCTGCTATAGCGACAGTAGCTTCACACTGCCCGGAACGTCCACGGAGTGTAATGTAACCTATCAGTGCCTCGACACGCTGCTGTGGGATGGTAACCAGTGGCTGCTGGCACTTGAGGCTAATGCTGCCACCAACACCAAGACAATGGCGTACGTGACGCAGATCACCGAGCTCAGTTACAGCAGCTCCACACTCTCAGTGTACGTGTTATCCTATCTGTTATGAGGATGTTATACTTGACATTTGTATGACCTACAAGTTCTTAACGACGGTTATGTTATTTGTTATTTACCACATACAATTCCCTAGTCAATTGCAAGGAACACCGAGCGAATCGACCAATAAGGACAACATCAAGGACATTTCGCTGGACCAGACGTTCTTCGACACGCCCAGCTCTGTTGCAAGCATGTTCTTGCTGGATGTGAACCTGCGCAACACCCTCTCGTCCGTGTCGCTCGCTACAACGTACTTGACGCTGTACTTGACCAACGACAACCTGAACGCGGTGCCGGACCAGTTTGCCAACTTCACGGCTGTTACCAAGCTGGATTTGTCCTACAACTACATCACGGACCTGCCGGACAACACCAGCGACGTCTGGACGGGCCTGGAGACCGTAACGGACCTCAACTTGGCCGAGAACGAGCTGACGGACTTCCCCGTTGTGCTCAGTAAGCTGCAGACGCTGAACCTCACTGGAAATGCGTACACGACCATCCCGGACAATGTCTTCTCAATGGCACAGTCGGGAGCACTCAAGTACCTGTACATGTCCAACTGCAACTTGACCAACTTGCAGCTGTCCTCTTCGCAGTTGTCTCTGTTAGAGAACCTGGCGACGTTCGAAGCCGATGTGGCGATCACCGACTGTGGCTCCGGATACGCGGCTACTACATTGACCAACGCTAACGTGCAGGTGTGTACAGTGTCAACTGGTTCGTCCTCGAGCGACGACGGAGGCAGCAATCACACACTGGCCATTGTACTCGGTGTGTGCTGCGGTGTCTTGGTGCTGGCTATCATCGCGTTCGTCTGGTATCGCAAGAAAAACGGCGGTCAGTTCTCAACCAAAGGCGGATCGACGATCTTTGGCACGGACATCGGCTCAAGTCTTACAGGCGGCGACACTACCTTCGGATCGTCGATTTGGGACGACCCGGATCTCTTGGCTGCACGTATCGAGCACCGCGATGTGGAGGCTGTAAAGCTGCTGTCCCGCGGTGGCTTCGGTGAAGTGTGGCTGGGTCTGTACATGAACGAAAACGTGGCAATCAAGCGGTTGTTGAACGACAAGAAGTCGATGCAGGATGCGCTGGCGTTCGCGACGGAAATCAAGGTGATGGCGCGTCTGGACCACCCCAAGATCGTGAGATTTATCGGTGTGTCGTGGACGAATGCACTGACGATTCAGGCCGTGACTGAGTTCATGGACTGCGGTGACCTGAAGTCGCTGCTGGACTCGAGCCGTGCTTCTTCGCTGACGTGGGCCAACCTCAAGTGCCAGATCGCGATTGATATCGCTGATGCTCTTGTGTACTTACACACGTTGAACCCGAAGCTCATCCACCGTGACTTGAAGTCTCGTAACGTGCTGATCGACGCACAGAGCGGCGCCAAGCTGAGCGATTTCGGTATCTCGCGTAACCGCAGCTTTGACGAGACCATGACTGCCGGTGTCGGTACAGCTCGTTGGATTGCCCCTGAAGTGATTCTGGGCGGCCATTACACGGAGTTCGCTGATATTTACTCGTTCGGTGTGGTGTTGTCCGAGCTGGACACGTGCAAGGCCCCGTTCTACGACGCCACAAACACGAACGGCGGTAAGATGCAGGATGTGACCATCCTTCAGCTTGTGTCGGCCGGAAAGCTGCAACCGAGCTTCACCGACTCGTGCCCGCCTTCCGTCGTGAAGCTGGCGCGTGCGTGTTTGTCGTTCGACCCCGCGCAGCGTCCGCGCCATCCACATCTCCTACGAGCTGCGCAAGATCATGAAGGACGAGTTGTAGACTGAAGCGACAGTACAAGAAGTGCGGCAGCTCATAGCATGATGTTTTGGTAGCAACGGAGGCTCTTTTGTATTACCTCAGCGAAATTCAAAGTCTTTACATTATGAACGGCGTTGCTTACATTCGTTTACATTGTCGCTTAGATAGTTTCCTAAACCTTTACTGATGCCTCGCATAGGCGACGCCGACTGGATGTGCTGGTGACAACTCACTGCCCTGTGGGGACGTGCTGCTGTTGCGCTCTAGTGCTCGTTTCCTTCGTTGTCGAACAACCACCAAAATGGCTCCTGCGATGGCAAGAATGACGCCCACCACTGCGACGATGACAACCACAGCAGTGTTGTCGAAAATGGACTTGTGGCCGTCCCCGTTGTTGTCTTTGTGGCTGGGGTCTGTGCTGTCCTGATCGTCACCGTCGTCGTCTTCTAGCAGCCTCAGGTGACGAGCCTCAACGATGAACTGGTTCAGTGTTACCAGCAACAGCAGCATCAATAGCTCAAGACGCATTTCACTTGACTTGTTCCTTGTCACTCGGAAGTTGTGGAGTGAGCGGCTCAACAGTGACTGGCCTGGAACTTAGGTTCATATGATCAAGTAAAGGCCAGCAGGAGCTGCGTTTCGTGCTGCTCGGGTGAACATCGGGCTCAAGACCAGGGCAAGGGCGTTATTACATGTATTGTGCTCCCATTTCACACAATCACCGCTGGAAAATCCGGCCAAGTTTTTAAGCGGGAAGTTCAGGAGCTCCCAGAAGGAGACCAGAGGGTGTGGGGAGGAGACATTGTGGACAGTAAGAGGCATGTGGAGACACGTGGGCAGAACTGTGGGCAACATCCATTTACGTGACACAGACATCACGGAGGCGGTGCCATGGACTGAAGCAGCAGGGCGGAACAAACGAGTTGAAGATTGAAGGTTGTCCACAATGGACAGTGCAGGCACGACATGTAAATTCTTACGCATGAATCATTCATTCATTCATCATCTTGAAGGCCGCCTAGCAACGTCATCTTCCTAAAAGATCGAAGCTCGCACCAAGGTACTGCACCTTCAAAGACATTCAGGGATTGCTTGTTTCTCCTCCTACGCTTTATTGGCGGAGTGTACGCTGGCCTTTGCCGCCCATCGGGCCGTCGCCAGACAACGGTGTGTAGATGTCATCCGATCGCTCTTCGGGGTTTGACGTGGGCAGTGGCTCCAGTCTGCGCTGGCCAAAGGCAGCCATGGGACTGTCGTGTGTCAGTGTCGTGTAGATCGACTCCGACCTCTCCTCGGTGCTTGCAGTCGGCAGTGGCTCGAGTCTGCGAGGGGCTGTGCCGGCCATGGGACCGTTATTTGACAGCGTCGTATAGATCGAATCGCTGGCATCTGTGGGCGTGATCGGAGCGCTCTGGAACGGCTCAGCATTGATCAGCACGGTCAGCGCGGTGGTAGCTAGAAGCAGGCGCGATAGCATCTTTAGCTTGACTCGGTCGTTTCCGTTGTGCCAGGCGTAGGTGCGACTGCTGCAAGATTTTTCTGACTCGATTGTAGCCGGTTCAAAGAAACAAATATCATATTTATATTTTGGCCATTGCTAGCGCCCATGATTTCTTTCCGGGGTAGGTTAACTTAGCATACTGAAACCGAATTAAAATGCAATCATGGTTGAGATCATGTTCGAATCATGGATCTTCGAGGACGGGTGTCATGGACTGCAAATCCTATGTAATTCTCCAAAATCGAAGCTGGGCATCAAGGATTCTCTCGCCTAGCTGATCCAATTGAAAGCCTGAGAGCGCCGACACAGCGCTGAAATGCGCTCGTCGAGGTCATTCATGGCCCTGGGGTAACGGCTGCGTGCTGCAGGCACTGCTCTCAAACACCAGGTGCCCATTTTGGCGACTGGCAAGATGGGTTCAGAAAATGTTTTCACCCCTCTTTCAAGAATCATGAGCGCTAGATTTGCCGTTATATTTTTAGTGCCTACCATCAAAGATCGCATTTTTCTATTGGCCAAAACCTGCCTCGGTTTTCGCGTCGTTTCAGGCGAAAACCTGCGGTCTCTAATGGGACCCAGCGCCACCGCGCTACTCCTTCACCATTTGACCAGTCACCCCTTAGCGCCACATGCGGCTGTGTCTGCTCTCTCTGCTAGTGCTGGCAGGTTCTCAGTGCGCGGCCTCCGATGCCGACCCGCTCCGAGTGTCGCTAGCGAGACGAAAACCCCTGGCTGCTTCTTCGCCCGACTGGATCCAGTCCGAAGCCCAGACGTACCACGCACACTCTCAATCACCCGACCGACTGACGATGGACGAGGCTAATGCCACACAGGACGCAGCCCAGCCCCCACTACTGAGAGAGAAGCGCGTGGCGCTGCAAAACTTCGGCAACGTACAGTACATCGGGTCCGTGGGCTTCGGCAACCCGCCGCAGTATCTGGACGTGGTTTTCGACACAGGGTCAAGCGATACGTGGATCCCCGGCACCAGCTGTGATAAATGTGGCTCGCACAACCAATTCAATTCACAAAGATCGACGACGTTCCTGGATACAGAGGAGAAGTTCTACGATGCGGTTCGTATCGTTTTTGGTGTTTCAAGGCTAGTTTTTAAACGTTCTGACTGTTGTCATGCTGACTGCTGTAGTATGGGAGCGGATCCGTGTCAGGCACAGTAGTGGTGGATACGGTGACCATATCGGGCTACACCGTGGACAGTGTTCGCTTTGGGGTGATTGATGATGAAAGCGACAAGCTGCAGGAGTTCTTAGCCGATGGGATTTTTGGTTTGGGCTTTGAGGGGCTTGCCCACATTAGTCGACCGACAGTGTTTGCAGCACTCGCCGGGCAGAATGCCGACCTGGAGAATATGTTCGCCTTCTACCTCACACCGGAGGCCTACCGCACAGGCAGCGAGCTGCACATCGGGGGTTACGACCTGTCGGTCGTCGGACCGAACGCGTCGTTTCATTACACGCCCGTGGTCAAGTTGCCCGAGTTCGACTCGTTCATGTACTGGACCATCAAGCTCAACAATTTCTCCCTGCGCCCGTCGAGTAGTAAAAGTATACGCTCAGATGGAGAGAACGGAATGTCAGCCGCCGACACAGACATCACGACGAACCTCTGCGACCCATTTTGCTACGCTATCGTAGACACGGGCACGTCGTTGATCAGCGTGCCAGCAGGGCAGTTCGATGAAGTTGTGAGTAAGATCACGCGTGGACTCGATTGCGACGGCATTGACTGCTCAGCCGTGGACGTGAAGGACTTTCCGGTGTTGCATTTCGGGATGGAGCCGGACAACGTCTTCCTGCTGCAACCACAGGACTACGTGTTGTGCTCGGGTTGGGGTCAGTGCAAACTGCAATTCCAGTCCACGACGGACGAGTGGTGGATCCTCGGTGACGTCTTCATCAAAACATACTACACTCTATTCGACGCCGAGCGTATGCGCGTGGGCTTCGCGTGTGAAGGAGACGTGTGCCAAGGCGGACGTGGCGACATCTACGGTGACAATGGCGAGGGCGGCGCGTTCGGAGCTTGGGAGAACGCCTTCCTACTGGGCTCATGCTTTGCTGCAGCGTGTATGTTCCTGTTCGTGTTCCTGCTCAACCAGCAGGATGAAGAGCCGCATTTGAACCAGGACGAAGGCTTTCTAGGCGGACTAATTGACCGGCGCAACTCGCCTCAAGGCTTCCAGACTCACGACCCGAAGCGGCCGCTGCTCTACGACGACGACGAGTCGCAGCACGCGTACGCCACGTCATCCACGTCGACATCGCAGGCTTCAAGTTACGCTGAAGCGCGCAGGAGCTTCGCGGCGCTGCCGTCGCCTCCAGGGTCCACGGACGAGCACATGAGCGATGGCTCCTGTGTTGAAGTTTGAAACCAAGAATTCTATTTAACCGTTATTTCAGTTATGAAGTGATGGTACATCTACCGGTACCGTGATGTCGTGAACATAGGTCGTATGGCCATTTGTAATTTCCAAAATTTGAAAAGAACCTTTATCTTTAGAAGTCGCCGTATTGATTGATACAGTACGCAAGTCAAAAGATCCGGCGCCATCCAGTCCATTATCGATTAACACTAACAGTAAATACACATAAGTGATAGCGTTGCGGCAATACATGTACATGTACTTCCCTTTGAAGCAAATGCACTGCATGCCAGTCCTCAATCTGAGTCAAAAGCATCTCCAGGTCCGCGTCAACCGAGTCGGCACTGCAGCCGCTCCAATACACTGCGACCGTCATACAAGTAGAACGCATCTGTCTCTCCCGGTATAGTGAGTGCCAGTCAGTTTTCATGTTTCAGCTGGAACCCCTATCCCTAACACCGAGCGGCGTTCCTCGCTTCCAAACAACGAAACACTGGGCGCCCCAGCGAAGAGAAGGCGGCGGCTCCAGATCTCGAGTGAATCGCGAGGCTTGAGGCTTACGGCAACCGATTGAAGACCGAGAGAAGCAGAAGGAAGAGAGAAATCTTAAGCACACAGGGAACAAATGCGCGTTCCGTCGAGTCTGTTGCTCCCGTTCGTTGTGGCGGCCGTACAGGTGCAGACGGCCGAAGCGGCCAACGGATCGCTGCCCACTTGGCTGGCCTACGTGACGGGCGGCCTGTTGGTCATCATTATCGTGTACTACTGCTGCCGGCGCGCTCGCTTCGACGAGAACCTGCAGCAGCCGCTACTGGGCGGCCAGTACACGGAGGACGGACAGCCCATGACCCGCCAGGACGTGCAGGAATCGAACGACGAGGTTTCCACCCAGTGGCAGTGCGAGGTGTGCGACTTCCACAACAAAAGCTCCGCCAAGAGCTGCGTGCTTTGCGGCACGGAACGCGGTTTTAGTCTGGGACTGAATTCGCCTGCTCGGCCTGTGGGGACTGGCCCGGTGGCCGTGGACACGGACATCCCGAGAGAGAAGAGCTTTAACCGCACGAGGTCTTTTGCTATTCGACGTCTTAACATGCTCAACTCCCGCCAAAGAGGAGCTAGAAACCGACAGGACTGGGTGCGCAAGGTCGGCATCGACGGCAAGCGCTACTGGGCCAAAGAGCTGCCTTTCCCACTGGGAAACGCCAAGTCCAAGGACAAGAATGAAGCGGGAGAAGAAGTGAATGACAAAATCCGCATCGACATCCCAGCTACGGACGCAGACATGCTGTCGCCGAAGGGCGCCGGATCCACTACGGCTGCTTCGACGACCTCCACCGCCTCTACGACCGACCCGGACAAGGAACTCGTGCACCAGCCGTCGCTGGCGTTTGTCTCGCAACTGGCGCAGACCCCCAGACACCCGGAAGGTCGAATGACCTTTAAGGAGTACCGTGAAGTCGACGCCCGTGTGGCGTCCCGTGGTTATGAGATTTCGGAGCAGGACCTGGAGATTCTGGAACAGGTGGCAGCTCTACCGTTCAAGGACAAGTACGCGTGGTTCCTGGAGCAGACGTCGGCGCTCATTAAGCCCTGGGAGGACGGACACTTGAAGATGCGCGTACACCGTGAGAACATTTTGGTCGAGTCCATGGAACAACTTCTTGGTGTGCAGATGGAGCACATTCACATGCCGCTTCGTATTGAGTTCATTGGTGAAGTGGCTATTGATGCAGGTGGTCTGGAACGCGAGTGGTTCTCCCTCGTGACGGAGCGTCTCTTCGATGAGACTATTGGTCTCTTCATGTGCGCGCACGTGGACTCGCTGGCTTACGTTATTAACCCGAACTCTGTGGAAGCCTCGGCTGATCATCTGCTGTACTTCCGTGGTGCGGGCCGGTTGCTGGGTCGTGCTCTGTTGGAGGGCCAGCTGATGAAGGCTCATTTGGCGCTGCCGGTGCTGAAGCACTTGCTTGGCGTCCCAATTTCGTTCAGTGACTTGGAGTTCTTTGATCAGGAGGTGCATAACTCGCTGAAGTGGATGAAAGAGAATGACGGCGTTGACGCACTGGGACTGGACTTTACGGTTACCAACCGCAAGCTGAACGGCGAGGTGGAAACGATCGAGCTGAAGGAAGGCGGGAAGGATATTGAGCTGACGGACGAAAACAAGCAGGAGTACATCTACCTGCGTCTCCGCTACATCATGCTGGACTCGTACGCTGAGCAACTGCAGCACCTCATGGCTGGCGTCTTCGAGGTGATTCCACAGGAGCTCATTCTTGTGTTCGACTACCAGGAGCTGGAGCTGGTGCTGTGTGGTGTGCCGTCTATTGACGTGGACGACTGGAAGGCGCACACGCAGGTTTCGGACGAGCTTCCTGAGGAGCTGTTGACGTGGTTCTGGGAGATCGTGGAAGCGTTCTCCGATGAGGAACGCGCGCGTCTGTTGCAGTTCACGACAGGTTCTTCGCGTGTGCCCGTCCAGGGTTTCAAGGCTCTCACAAGTTATGACGGTCGTATCTGTCACTTCACGCTGAAGGCCGTGCCCTTCCCGGAGAACGCCTACCCACGCGCTCATACGTGCTTCAACCGCATCGATCTGCCGCTGTACAAGTCGAAGAAGGAGCTGGAGGACGTGCTGTCGCTGGTGATAAATATGGAAGTCACGGGGTTCACGGACGAGTAAAATGGTATTTGTACAGTTGAAGGCTTTCGTGCCGTGGCTGCACCATCCCTCACGTCACATTGCACTGCCGGCGTTTCGAGTTGGAAGCAGACAGCCTGAGCAAGGTAAGGCAACAGGGTGGAGCAGCGTCGAATGGGAGACGCGTTGGTAGGCGATGCCACGCAGTTGGATGAGACGCAACACGCGGTGGAGACCTCGAGGGAAAACAAACATGAAAACGAAGCAGGAAAAACAAAACAATAAAAACTTGAACGCTTTACTCCATAGTCCTCGCCATGCGATGAAAGATGGTATATATTTTCACTCACTCTTCCACCAGTCCCATTCAAAATGAGCTAGCGTGGCTTTTTTCCTCTTTGCTTTCGCTCTCGGTAGCTCTTCTTAGAATCTTTCAGCCCACCAAAGTCACAGGGCTCAAGTCCTTCGTCCGGTTTAGGCAGCAAGAGAACCGTCATTACAGATCCATATCCTCCACAGCAGTAGACGAGGGCTGCCGGTCGCCTTCCGTGAACTGGAGCTTGGTCGGATCGCCTCCAGCAGCTGCAGCGGCCTGTTGCTGCAGTGCAAACGCCGCTGCAGCCTCGGGCGTGCCTACGTTCACGACGACCCATACTGGGTCCCCGAAGAATCCGCTAGAGCAGTGCAGCCTCCAGCTACCTGCGTACGAACCGGGCTCCGCTGGCATGCACAGCGATGCATGTATGTCTATCCGCTGCCCTGCTGGTGCCGCTACCGCAATCTGTTCAGGCCCTTGGAAGCTCGAACCCTGCGCAAACAGTAGCCGCGTGCCTTCCGGCCAAGGCTCACTGCCTGTATTCACAAAAGTCCATTGCTACATAGCAAAATGTCAGTGTGTAGTCACCTCCCATCAATATGACTGCTAAACTTACCATGTTCACGGGCGTCTCGGGGCGAAGAGCGTGTTCGCCGAAGCCGACAAGTCGCTGACGAATTGCGCCTGATACGAGGCGGAGTTGGGCTGCTGTCTATTGGCTACGTCTCCTTCATCCTCCATGTCCATGTCATTGCCCATATCCATCCCCTCCATGGGGTTCATACTGGCCCCGCCCGTGGCTTCCATCGTGACCAAATAGTTGTTGGCCGCCGTCTCCACGTTCCAGTTGCACGACTCGAGGAAGAACGTGGCCGTCTGCACGTCCAGCTGCAGCAGGTGAGCGAACTGGTCCACCAGCTCGTCGTGGTCGCTGGTGGTGATGCTTTGGAACATCTGCAGCAGGTCGTCGGCCATAATTAAAAGTCTTCTAGGTGCCTAAAGAGGAGAGAATAACAGACACTTTAGATGATTTCAGAGCTTCTAGAGGCTATTTCAGATTGAAAAAGTACGTACGAGCGCAAAGAGAGTGGAAACGCAGGAGAATGTCTTGTGGGCTCTTGGAGTCGCTGGGAGCCGCTGGAAATGCCAGAGAAGAAGGTGCCCGAGCGCGCTTGGAGTCGCCAAAATGACTTCAAAAACAGTTGAACTTAAATCAACCGGTATACCGGAGACGAACCGAATATCAAGCGGTAAGATCTTGCGTGTCAAAGGTGGCAGAAGTTGATACGCACCAAGTGCATCGGGACAAGGTGAACTCCAAGCAACACCCTTGCGTGTGAATATTGCTACTCACTAAATAACCTACTTCATAGTACATGACAAGGCATTAGTAAAACCCAGTCTGGAAGTCGTATTGAGTTATCGCAATAATTTGTCAAGCAACTTTCAAAGCCCGAGTGATGTTGATAAAAATAATGCTACTGCAAGCCCTCAATATGCTTTCAATCCGTTGATACACTTTGCTGTTTTTAAGTTGATGCCACAGAGCACACTACAACGCTTCTACATGGAGTAACTAGCCCCACTTGCCACGTTAGACCCCCGAAATGGCCATCGTGGCCATCGCCTTTGGTCAACTTTTGTCACTCGAAAACCGATTTTCTACCGGTTTAATGGAATCTTTTGGGTGATGCGTGCGCGTATCTTTGCCGTTACCCTTGAAGATCGACGTGGCAAATGACAGGCCAAGTACCTGCCAGCGCAATGCAAGACGCGTCCTTTGCATTGTCATAACGCAAGTAGCTGGATCCGCCGCAAGTCCTCGTCATATCCCCCTTCATCTCTCCGATGTTTCGCTCTGTCAACGCTGTCCGCAGTCATTTGCTCAAAGCTTCGTCCTCTCGAAGCTTTGCTGCTACTGCCACTGGAACGCCCATTATCAACTCACACAACGAATGGGACCCGTTGGAAGAAGTGATTGTGGGACGCGTGGAGGGCGCTACGATCCCCGAGTGGCACGTGGCCGGCAAAGCCGTGTGGCCTAATAAGCACTGGGATATGTACAAGACCAAGGCCGGTCAGCCCTTCCCCAAGGAGCTCATGGAAGGAGCTGCCAAGGAACTTGACTACCTGGCCGAGGTACTGGAGGGAGAAGGAGTGATTGTCCGTCGCCCTGAAGCGGGCAAGAATGAGTTCAATCAGCCAGTGGAGACGCCCGACTTCACCAGTCGCTCGCAGCTGTATGCAGCCATGCCACGTGACGTGCTCATTGTCTTTGGCAATGAGATCATCGAGGCTCCCATGGCCTGGCGTTCGCGCTACTTTGAGTTCCGTCCATACCGCAAACTCATCAAGGAGTATTTCCAGAAAGGAGGCAAGTGGACGGCAGCGCCTAAGCCTCAGATGAGCGACGAGCTCTACAATGACGACTGGAAAGCCGAAAGCGGCGTGTTCAACTCAGTTGTCACGGAATTCGAACCGACTTTTGATGCTGCTGAGTTCACACGCATGGGCCGTGATATCTTCACGCAGCAGAGTCAAGTGACCAACCAGTTCGGTATTGAGTGGGTGCGTCGCCACCTCGGAGATGACTACCGGGTGCATGTGCTGGACTTTCAGGACCGCAACGCCATGCACATTGACGGCACGTTCGTCCCGCTGATGCCCGGTAAACTACTGGCGAATCCCTTCCGCCCGTGCATCACCGGAAGACCCGTCAAGACGTACTCGTACAAGAACAAGGAGTACCAGTACTGCTTACCAGAGATGTTCAAGGGCTGGGAAGTGTTCGTTGCACCCGAGCCGGAGCTGTCCAAGGACCACCCGCTATTCTTCACGAGCCCGTGGACTGCGACGTGCAATGTGCTGGTGGTACGTCCAGGCACCGTCGTCGTGGAGGCGCATGAGAAGAAGGCCCAACAGTGCTTCAAGGACTGGGGCTTCGAGGTGATCCCGGTGCCGTTCCGCAACTTCATGCCTTTCGGCGGCTCCTTCCACTGCGCCACGTGTGACGTACGTCGCACCGGCACGTTGCAGTCCTACTTCGACTAGGGCGACGACGACTGATTGAGCGTTTGCTAAGTGTGGGTCGCTTCAATTACCGCATTCCAAATACATGTAGAGCTTGCACTGCAGGAGGATTTCAAAGCGTAAAACAAATGATCATTGCCCAGAAATTAACGTGTGCTACATGTATCAAGTAAAAGCATAGCCAGGATAAGCATTCTTCGTCAACAAGGATCGCGTCCACTTCAACGTGTCGAGTGACTCCGAGTCCTGCGTTGTGGTGACTTTTATCCGTATGTGTCGAGCAACGCATAGTCACCATTCTCAACGTTGGGCGTAGCGTGACCCGCAGTGCGTTTGATCACTACAACCACCACAAATGCTGTCATAGCCACCCCCAGGACGGCGACACTGATCCAGTCCACTACATTTGCAGTCGCTTTCGTCTCAGACCCCAGCAAGCGAGCTGTAGCCACGAGTTCGTTAGCGTTGTCTTCAGCAGCAAGTAATCCTTCGGAATCTGAAGCACACGAAAGCATCAGCTTGTTGACGCCCTTAGCGTTGAGAATCTTGGCGATCGACTTAAATTTGTCGACCCGGGCGGCATTTGCGACTGCAGCCGACGGATAGTTGCCACACTCGACTTCACCCACAAGTTTATCAGTTGAAAGAGCGAACGCATTCGGTAGTGTAGACATCTCATGAATCCCCAGATCGAACCACGTCCATAACGCCGTTTTCCACGCCGTCACTGACGACTGAAGGGCGACATCCGGGTTGGAGAAGATATCCACTCCGATCGCTTTAGCACACTCGTAGTAGTTGAAATTCCAGCGCAAGTAGAGAGGACCGCGACCGTAGTAGTTGCCGCCAGGTGCGCAGCCCACCTCCGGTGTTCGTTGGCAGTATTTTGCAGGGCTGTATTGGCTGCCATCCCTTTCGGCAGGGTACATCAAGTCCTCAGTCGTGTACGCAACATGTGCCAAGAAGTACGCGACTTCCAGTACATTGATAGCAGCATTGGGAGATTGACCGAACTCGGTGTACGACTGCGCGGCTTCGAGAAGGCCGTCGTACGTAAGCACGGAGCCTTCAGTGTCGGGGAAGATCCGGTCGAAGATGCGGCGCGTGAGAATGGTGTCGAGTGACGCTGCCCCGTTCGAGAGAGCGACAGTGCTAACGGCCGTCGCCTGTTCGGCTTCTTGCTCTTGGACGAACTGTTCCTCCTCAGCGTCTTGGGCCAGTAGCAGCGCGGCGCACTTCCCGCCGTTGTAGACCGAATTTGGGTTGGAATCACACCACGGCGAGCCCACACCGCAGTATCCATACCGACTACAGCACTGCGTGCCCGGACAGTACGCACCGCCATTGCTGGCACCACAACTACCTGCGGGGGCCACGAGTGTACATTTAGTGGTAGTCGTTGTGCATTTCCTCCGTTGAAGCCCGAGTTGGGGTTCGCGTCGCACCAGGGCGAGCCAACTCCGCAGTAGCCATATTGACTACAGCACTGGGTGCTCGGACAGTAGGTATTTCCGTTAGCTGATCCACATGAACCACCACTCGGGGCTGTTTTACAGGTCGTCGTGGTTGGGCTTTGTGTTGACGTGGGGACGGGCTCGCTGCTGTTGGCGTTGGAGATGATTGGGAGCCGCCGCCGATGGCTGGGAAGCAGTTCTCTACATAAGAGCCACAATTGCGAGTTAGCTATTGTTTCATGGGTGCAGTAGGAATGAGACTTACTGAAGACCTCATAGCCTGGGTTGTGCGTCGCGACCCAGATGAACTGCACCACACATGTAGCTCGTGTGCACTTGGTCATGTCGACTGGGAGATTCCACGATGGAAACTGAGCTGTTGACAGTGAGGTTTATTAGGACGGTTTCATGAATGTATACAGCTTTACAAACCCTTACTCAGACAATCTCTGGACACCATCGTGCGAACGTCGTCTACCCAGACCTCACACGGGCCCTGCCGAATACCATCCCTTTGTGAGTAAGAGATTAAACGTAGAGTGATAGTATCTAGAGCCGTACCTTATGAGGAACAACTCCCGAGCCTGCGATATTTCCGAACTGGAAAGATCCCGAGATGGACCGAGCGGTGCCCGTCGCACTTGTCATGCCGCATTTCTTGTTGGCATTGGCGGCAATGACTGCGATATTGGTATTTGGCACGTCCCGATCGACGATGAAACGAAGATTCGGGTACACGTCAAGCGGATTTTGCAGTCGCTCTGCATCGGTGGATTGGTAGAAGGACGCTGGAGCATTCTTGTCGTAGAAGGGATTGACTACCCACGTTAGCTCAGGGTTCACGATAAAACCATGACCCGTCACTACGGTCGGCGTCAGCATGCACGCCAGCAATGCAGTGATGTGGTGCTTCATGGTTTCGTAGCAGCTTTGGGAGTGTTCGGCTGCTTGCTATTTGAAGACTGAGAGGCTCTCAGTGAGAGCACAAGAACGCCGTTAAGCTCAGTCGAAGATCTCAAGCTGAGCCAGCTTCAATTGAGATCTTCGACTGAGTGGTCACTTTCGTTAAGTGATAAAACGTCGTATTGGGTCGTCCACCAAGCTTTAACTGCGATGGAGACTCATTCGGATTTTCTAGATTCCATGCTGTGCGGCTCAGGATCCATGCAGAAGGTCGCTGAAATTCCAGCGTGAGTACTTGGATTCCCTTTACGGTTCACGGTTTCAAGCTGAAATTCCAGCGCGAGTCTTTGAGTCCCTTTATTATGTGACGAACTTAGTTTGACGCGGTCTCACATTATTATGTGAGACCGCGTCAAACTAAGTTCGTCTTTCGAGTAAAGAGGTTAACTCGAAAAATCACGGAAACGCGAAAAAAGTTAGACTTCCAATTTCTGTACTTAATGCAAAACTTGCAGTGTTTTGATATGTCCAGGATTATACCAGGATTAAGGCCAGGATTCGCACTTCAATGAGAACAGTTGACTTTTACTTAACCCCTTAAGGTATCGTGTATGATTGTGTAGTTTGGAAAGACACTCAATAAACCTAACCTCCAAGAACTGACTTGCACATAAACTTGTACATCCACGATATCGATCCTGAAAAACGTTGTTTTATCGTGTATCTTGTATGGGATAAGTGAAAAGGCAGTGCAACGCGGTGTTAAAACCGCACTATTGTAAGTCAAAGCCGTGCGACTCATGTACAATATCTTGACGACCGAAGTACTATAAAAACGCCAGCACAAAGTACAAACCCGAGTTTATTGAATTCAAGAGAAGTCTACGGACACAACAATTGTCTACTCCTGCATCTCCGACGCGCAAGCACGTTTTAACTGAGGTGAGACGTCGTCGGTTGACGCGTCGCTAGCCAACTCGGCTTCCTGTTCACTCTCTTCCTCGTTCAGTGACTCCTTCACCGACACACGCGCGCGGATGTTCCTCTTTCGCGTCTTCTTAGGCAGAAGGGAGCCATTACGCCAGGCTTTATGCCAAATTTCGAAGCAGAGCAGGAGAGCGCTGCCTGACCTTATCACACAGGAACACGCGCCACGCCTTCGGCTTCTTGGACGACGTCAGCAGTTTGCAGTCGCTGCAGATAGAGGAGTCCCCGCCACCTGCACGATCAGTGCCATTCAAAAGCGAACACACCTTACATGCACGGGTGCGCCTCTTGCGCCCGCTCTGATTATTGCCAGGCCTCCATTCGTCGTTTAGAACAGCAGTATGGCCGTTATGCTGAGGGGCGGCTCGAGTTTTGGACGGCATTGCTGTGGCTTCGTCGTGATCACAACAGATACTCATTGCAACTCGCAATAAAGTACAAGAAATATTACAAGAGTCTATTGCTTGGGCTTATCGATCTTGCAGTGATCAATGCCTACATCGTCACGGGTTGGGCAAGCTCACCCACGTCAAGTTCTTGAAGCAGCTCCATCTGGAGCTCTGCCAACTGCAGTTCAAATGTGTACATACAAGATTAGCGTAATCTCAAACATGTATATACAGATTGAGGACTTACCGTTGTAAACGTAGCTGGTCATGAACATCGACGCCGCCTATGAGTGTCTGATAGTCTTTCAGCACTCTTGGGCACGGCACTTCAGCTAGTTCACCGGTTAGTTTGTTGCGGCGTACAACACGATCGAACTCGACACTTCCACCGGATGCCAGCATGTATACGGCGTGATTGTCCCACCAGCGCAACGCGCGTAACCCCGAATCTGTTCGTGCTCAGCGACCTCATAGGTTCCTCGTTCAACGGAGGCCGGACGACTTTTAGGGGCTTCTTCTTTTCTCGCCCTTCTTCTTCCCTCCACGAGCGAG
This sequence comes from Phytophthora citricola, assembly GCA_007655245.1. Classification (NCBI taxonomy): domain Eukaryota; phylum Oomycota; class Peronosporomycetes; order Peronosporales; family Peronosporaceae; genus Phytophthora; species Phytophthora citricola. The sequence continues at coordinate 216,862 of VMRO01000049.1, forward strand.
ACAGGCAAACCAAGTCGGTTCGTTTGTACGGTACCGACGGAGTAAAACCCCATAGTTAGTATTTGCATTGCCAGAGGCACTGAGGTATAGTACCGATTGGTGACAATCAGCCGCATTGCGTCTTGGCCTGGTCCATGCAGCCCAAACACTTCAGATAAGTTGCGGATATCCGCAGCAGGGCCCGATCGATAGTCGTTGAGCACCCCATTAGGACCAGTGCGCTCTTGCTTACCACAGTAAACTTCGAAGCTGGAGATACATGTTTACAACATAGGTTAGAATGTTCAGCCCAAGATAAGACAACTTAGGCGCCAAAAATGCGAGTGCCCACTATGGAGCTCTCGATACGTACCGGATGCAATAGGCGGTTGTAGAACAGCACAGCATGAAGGGTTTAGTGGGGCTTATCCTTCATGTAAACCCTCATGTGATTGGAGCTTGACCGTGAGGGCAGCATGGCTTCGTCAAAGGCCATGGTCGGCGGCGGGATATATCCGTGCTTGAACCGACGTGTCAAAGCTTCGATAACAGGTCTTAGTTCCCACGCCGTGTTGTAGTTCACATTCTGGTCCGCGTTGCTAGGTTTCGGGAAAGATGCATGAATCGATCACGCACCATATAGTGGCCGAAACAACCTCTTGGAATTGCTCATTCATCCGTCGTCTTCCAATGGGTTTGCAATTTTTCTTTGTCCGGCGCGATACTACGCGCAATCAACAGCCCAATAAAGACGCACAGCTCGCGGGGTGTGATTGCGTCAGTCCGTTCAAGGTCTGCCATTATCTGCTCTCGTGTCTTCGGTTGAAACTCTGCATGCTTTTTCTTTCGAGCCACTTGTTTCACGTGCTGTCCTGCCACTCACTCGTCCATCTTCTCTGCGAAGTAAGTGTTGCTGGCAGCGTCAACAACGATGAACTTGTCCAGCGTTGCAGCGAGTAGGGTGACTTTTTATCCGTATGTGTCGAGCAACGCATAGTCACCATTCTCAACGTTGGGCGTAGCGTGACCCGCAGTGCGTTTGATCACTGCAACCACCACAAATGCTGTCATAGCCACCCCCAGGACGGCAGTCCACTGCATTTTCAGTGGACGCCTTCCAACCCCCACGAAACGGGTTTTATCGCTGCGATTAAAGCGCATTAAACATGCGATAAAAAACGCGATTAAACGCTGAATTGTTTGATAGACCAAAAAGTCGTCGGACGAAACAATTCCGTTTGATCGAGTTTTTAGACATTTTGTTCATCTCATCCTCCCATTTTCCAAGCTGCAACCGCATTAAAAACAAGCTGCAACCGCATTAAAAACAAGCTGAAAATTTGTAAAGCTTTACTTCAAGCCCCTCATTTAGAAACTATTGTTTGAATTAAGGATCTTGCTTTTCGCGCGCACTTTCGATTGTGCTTCGCTACGCCGAGAGCTGCGCTGCGCCTTCGCTTCTGTTTGTAGTAACGCCGCAACATGAGTACGAACGGTAAGTGAGTTGCTAATGAGTTGAACCTTTAGAAATCTGCAGTCACTGAACACCATCTATGAGTTTCGTAGGGATCTGGCATGGATCGTGGCGATGAGAAGCCAGCTTACTCGGCGACACATGCCGCGCCGTCGAAGGAATCTGTGATGAAGCGCTACAAGATGCCATAAACGACGCTTGGTTTGTCCGCAAAGAGCTGTATGTTGTCGCCCACCGCATCTACCATGCTCTCCCCGATACCGGACATCCTCGGCGAAGGGTATTATGCCCACGTCACGCTTTCCGACGATGAACCGCTCTTCGAAGCGCAGTGCGGATTGCGACATCGGTAAAAAAAGACGTCAAGCGTCGTAAGTCCGCTCTTAGTTGCTCGTCCGTCGCGGGAACTTCTCGCGCCAGGCACCATGCAAACGAGTTATCTTACGGGTTTATCTTATGCAATACATGTAGAGCTTTCTCTAGCGGATTTCTCCTATGCAATAGCGCTTTCTCTGCTGACCTTAGCACGCGGTTGAGCGGGGCTTCGAAGATCATGCCAAGCGCTGTGTTTTGCATGGAGCCGACGTATCAGATACTTCCAAATTAATGCACGCAACAACCAAGTACACCTGCAGCTTTCTGGGCCAATCTCCTTCGAATTGTAGCGGGGATATCATACCGTAGAACAGAGCAAACCGAGTATGAAGGAGTCCCTGTGCTCAGATAGATTAGCCATACATCATGCCAGAGCGACTATCAAGAAGCTTGTTTCACGTATACGTCGAGCCTGCTTGTCATCTTGGTTAAGTTGAAGTCGTTCCTACCGCTACACTTTCTTCTAAGATGCCGAAACAGGCACCTGAAAACACCCCGCGGTCAAGTAATGCCACACGCGCAACAAACGATCGCGTTCACATGTCAATGCGGAGAATCTCATCGGCGGAGATTCTGCAACGTCGATAATCGCTGCAGCCCCTGTCCACCGACATAAGCGCCATCCAAACTCCAACGTCGGTCGCCATGAAGGTCTGCATGGCGCGCGGGAAAATTCGAAGTGGGGTTTGCGATCTTCAGGGTCGTGATATCTTTACATTTAGACATTTTTCTTAAATATTGTCCAGAAACGGAGTGACGCATTAAAGTGCATCATACACACATTCATATGAAGTTTAATGAAGTGACATTTACGTCAGGACATACTACTTTTTGATGATGGTTTTGGAGGGTGTTTTTAGGCGGGTCGAGATTTAGCCCAGATAAAAACAGATAAAACCCACGTACAAACGTGCGTACAAACTGAGGTCCACCAAACTTCTGGTAAGGGTTTTGGAAGGGTGCGGATTTTAAACGAGTACAAAATGGATGATTTCCGAGTAAATGCAAATTTGGCCCTTTGCAAAATCCCAGCGAGGCCGACACACGTCAATATCTGTAGCATGATGCTCGAAATGAACATTTGTGCTTGTTTCACTGGCCTCCGTGCTCTACTTGCGAGTAAATCTCGAAAAACATGCTAAAATCAAGTTGCGCAGTTATCGCACACTATTTCGCGTTCAAACACTGTTTTGGATGGTTTGTAAGCTTGCTAATGGGGTTAGATGGCTGCTGTGCTGATTGCAACGCATAGATCGCATCCTTCTCCTCGTAAAGCCACAAACTTCGAAAAATGTACTCGTTTAGCATCCGAAATGCAAATCATACTCGCACTCCATCCGATTTGTACTCGCTAAAAATCTTTCTTCATTTGCAGTCGCTTTCGTCTCAGACCCCAGCAAGCGAGCTGTAGCCACGAGTTCGTTAGCGTTGTCTTCAGCAGCAAGTAATCCTTCGGAATCTGAAGCACACGAAAGCATCAGCTTGTTGACGCCCTTAGCGTTGAGAATCTTGGCGATCGACTTAAATTTGTCGACCCGGGCGGCATTTGCGACTGCAGCCGACGGATAGTTGCCACACTCGACTTCACCCACAAGTTTATCAGTTGAAAGAGCGAACGCATTCGGTAGTGTAGACATCTCATGAATCCCCAGATCGAACCACGTCCATAACGCCGTTTTCCACGCCGTCACTGACGACTGAAGGGCGACATCCGGGTTGGAGAAGATATCCACTCCGATCGCTTTAGCACACTCGTAGTAGTTGAAATTCCAGCGCAAGTAGAGAGGACCGCGACCGTAGTAGTTGCCGCCAGGTGCGCAGCCCACCTCCGGTGTTCGTTGGCAGTATTTTGCAGGGCTGTATTGGCTGCCATCCCTTTCGGTAGGGTACATCAAGTCCCCGGTCGTGTACGCCAAGAAGTACCCAACTTCCAGTGCATTGATAGTGGCATTAAGAGCATCTCCAACGGCTTAGGAGATTGACCAAACTCAGTGGACGACTGTGCAGCTTCGAAAAGGCCGCTGTATATGTAGAACCACACCACGCGAGCCCACACCGCACCACAGCAGCATCAGCGAGGCACTGTGTCACAGCCACCGCCGATACGACTGGTACTTGAGCAATTCCTTGACGCGTCAAGCGTGAAGAAGCCCCGAGACACGCCAGCTTATTGCAAGCGCCTACATTTCGCCTCCGTAGTTCTAGAACTGAGTTTACATAGTCAAACCTAAGCCAGGATGGAATGGATTTCATGCTCTACACAATCGATCCGTAACCAAATTCAAGGTGACTCCGCGCCAGCTTACTTTCTGATTCCCAGTCCCATTTCTTCGCGAGCAGCGTTCCAGCAAAAGATGCAGATAACGCCGCTAGATCAACAGAGGCACACACTGAAAAACTTCGAACACTTACGAAGCAGCCCTTTAAGCATCCTTTTCGCATGTGAGACTTCTTCCGCTGAGAACAACGTATGCAGCCAATGCCAGAGAGATGCAGAGCGCAACCCAGTACCAGAAATACATTCTTTTGGCTTCTCCTGTCCTAGTTCAACACAGAATCATATTATAATCAGCAACAGCAAGTGCAGCGAGCAACTTACGATCACAATGCAGAATGTTCTTCACGTTCTGCGGCAGGTCGACTAGTACGTGGAGCTCATTGCTATCATCTGGGAAATTGAACTCCGAAAGGAAAGAGATCGCATCCATTCTGTTCTCGTCATTCATCACCGACTCGATTCCTGCAGGAGTGTAGCCACGCTCCAACTCCTTCGTGTCTGGATCGCTTTTGCTCATCCAACTGCCGCCCTTCTTCGCGAGAAAAAGCGTAAGACGCTTCGCAGCAAACGGATACTCGTTCGCCTCCTTGATCATCGCCTTGAGATGTGAAACCTTCCTCCATTCCTCGATGTCCACGACAAACGGGGATCCATCTCCGACAACACACACGCCAACGCCTTCATTGCTTTCGGATGGCAATTTCGCGAATGTTGCGGAAAGAGCGCTGGCGTAGAATATTTTAGCCAATCCGTGCACTCAAAATATAGAACAATGTAGGGTTAAAAAATCGCACTCTGATTGGTTCTTGTTAGGACGCCAGGTTTCCTAGTGGTCGGGGTACCCGACTATTTATGGTGAGAGTGGAGGGTGGCGAACCTGTCGGCTTTACATAACCTGCAACCGGATATGAATGTGTGAGGTCTGCTGCAGTCATGTTCTCTGGATTTTAGATCCAGAGTTTTAGGGAGGAGTCATTCTCACCCAAAATTACTCTTATACTTAATATTTTTAACCTAAACTAACTTTGCGTACGTATAACTATAATAATGGTGCTCAGAAAACAAATGCAACTGTTATATAAGAATTGGATACGGAGTCCAAACCCAAAATAACGGGTTTTACCTCGTTAAAATGTATACCCGTATTTGAGGACAATATCAGAAATGGTTTCTATTTCATGAATTTATTGGGATAGTCTTCAATAATTTATACCCTGTCTTGGTATTATTCAAAGTGTGTGAATGTTGCCCGTGGCGCCTAAGGTCAACATCGCAAGTAATTTACAACTGTCCGAAGTAATTTTTTCAAGTGAATGTCGTCCGAAGGAAACTGCAGAAGATGAACAGTGTACTCTGGTTAGGAGCAAAAGTGAAAGCGGCCCAAAATTGAGAAGCTTAAATATGGGTGCGCTCCTCTGTTACGTGGCGTTTGCACCGCCACCTTCGCTTCGCTCGTGGCGGGGCGGACTAGATACTTAATTAGAAACTACTACGAGTGCCATGCATCCCTCAAAGTAGGGGTATTAGTAGAGCATCTCCATCGTTTGAGTCAAATGTTATTTGTCAAATCTGCGATTTAGCTTTGAGTTCCCACACCGGTGCACCTTTTTAAAGAGCAACTGCCCCAGTTAGCAATTTGACCTCAACTGATGGGGAGTAATACTCGGTGTATGCAAATGTTGATGTATTTGTGGCCGCTTTCAACAAACTGCCTTTGTGAGGTTAATTAGAGTGAGAGCTACTTCGAAGTAAAAGAAGCAAGTGTCAGCCAGCCAGGTAGTCGTACGGCGGGTTGGCCACGTGTGTCCACCTGCCGTTGGGCAGGTTCTTGAAACGCTCTGTACGGAAAGGCTTGGTCTTGCTTGCCATCCACGCAGTCGAAGCTCACCTTCGCCCTGATATAGCTGGAGGCTTTTCCTGATCGAAAGTCGCTTCGATATCAGGACTCTACAGTTTACGAAAACGTAAATAGAAGGACCTCTTTAACACACACAAAGCTCACCTTCGTCGAAATGAAGTAGGGGACTTCGAACAGCGGTAGTTAAGCATCTGATGAAAGCGGGATCCGCACCAACGAGCGAACGAGCGGGGTCGTAAGATGGTTCACGTCGGCTTGTCCCAATCCGAGTTTTTGGCTGGCGTGCATGTCCAGCATATCCACGCTCAGTTCCGAACTGATAGTTCGTAGGCCGTGGATTTCCAGGACCGTAACACCTCCCTAATCATCATGAAGCGTCCGTCGCAGAAAATGACGATCTCTCGTACAGTTTCAACTTGATAAGCGCAGCAGATGCTTCGGGTTCCTGCAGGTGAGTGGTAAATGTGGGTGTCCGGCATTCGCACATTGTAGAGGCCACGTGTAGCAACGAGAGTGACAAGGTGTGGTGTACTGCTTGACTGCTGCGAGGAAGTACCAATGCAGTGGCAAGGCGAAATGAACTACGGTACTTCGAAGTTGAATTCGACGCATATGGAAATCCGGAGCTTCCCGGGTGAAACACGGCCTTAGTTTAAAGTATACGGAGCAGGCCTGTATTAACTGTGTAACCTAGGGTTACGCCTGCAGAAGTTGATATTTCTGAACTCGCCATGGCGAATTCAGAGCGATATTACGGTACTAGGTATAAAATAAGAAACGGTAGAAACGGTATAGAAACAAGAGTTGAGAGTTGCCTGTGTTTTATAATGACCTCTAATATTAGATTTATGTACAATTCCTTTAACCCTTTCACTACCAGAAAATTTTTCACTACCAAAAATTTTTTACTACCAGAAATTTTTTCAGCCTTGCGACCATACCCCCGGAACCCAAAGACTTTGATTTCTCATAGGGACAGTTGGGCCGCTCATGATCAACCTGCTCGAAAGATATTGGGCCTGTTCCGCATGCATTTTTCCAGCGGAATTGGGTGATTTCAGAGTGTATTTAGCATCCAGCGGTTTGTCGAAAAATCTGGGCTGTTCCGCATACCAAATCCAGCGGAATTTCGGGCGAAAACTCTACATTCTAAACGCCCGAATTTGGGAATGTAGCGGATTAATCGAGAAGATATTCAGACGGCCCCTGTCATAGAACGTATTTGTCACTGAAAAAAGGCAGAAGGGCATGTGCTGATGACTTTGCTGAGGAGGTTCGACTACACTACAACTTCACCGTATCTGCCGGCAACTGTCATTTGGTAGTCGATCCACATTGCATTTGCAATGTCATTTCGCCTCTTTTCATGGCTTCGTCGTCATACTCTTCAGGTTCAGTGTTCCCGGCATTGTTATCTGCTTCGTTTGTGGCTTCATTTGTTCTTGTACGTCTGCAAACTCGTCATGGTTGCGTCTAATAAAATTGTGAACAGCAAATGCAGCTCGCGTAACTTCACGATGACATTGCCCGGGTTCGCCGCGTACACGTTGGAGATGTCCACCTTCTTCGCCCTGTCACCACAGGTGCCGCACGAGCGGTAGAGCTTGCTGATGTCCTCGCCGTAGAAGCCGTCGATCTTGACGGTGCCGTAGCCGTTGTGCTGGATGACCTTGTCGTCGGCCGAGCGAGCGTCGCCACCCGTGACCGTTGAGACACTGGACGCGGTGCTGCCCTTGATACTCAGCGCGTCCTCGTACACATCGTCCCACCAGACATTATCAATGGTGCAGTCGTGCTTGTCGCAGTGGACGCCCTCCATTTGGTTCTTGCCAATGATGGCGTTCTTGTGCGTGGCGCCGCTTGAACACGGCCGTGTCCAACCCGCTCTCGGTCTGACCCTCGCACGTGACATCAGAGCGCTCGAAGGTTTGCAACTTGCCGTCGAAGACCTCTCCAGCTTTGATCACGTACGCCTCCGAGTACTGGACGGTTCCGGTGCTGGTGGGCCAAGTGCCGTCGGGCACGGAGGCAGCAGTGGCAGCCGCAAGAAGAAGAGCGGCCGTGGCAACAATGGCTAATGCGCAGGACGTCATTGCCACAGTCTTGCTCCAACGCCACAACAGAGGCAGACGATTGACGTACTCAGACGAAGCCATCCAGATCTTCAAGGGCGTGTTCACGGACAAGGTACCTGCTGAACAACGATTTAAGTTCATTGAACTACTAGCCACGGAACCGGAAGCCGCCATTATGTTTTCCAATATGGACGATGAAAGTAGGGACTGCATGGTGAGGAAGTTCATCGAGGCCGACCTCGTGGAGTCCACGGTGGACTAAGCTGGAATCACCCTTCTACAATAAATACACGTTCTCTCTTTATACCTCCTTAACTACAAATTATCGCAGTTCTCTTCATCGGATGGATTTCACAATCTACGTGTTCCGCATCCGTTTCCAGCGGATTCGTCAGAACAGTGGATTGACTCAAAAGCGATTCCACCGTTTGAGAATAGAGGTTTTGCGGAACAGGCCCAATGGGCATTGTCTTCGCAGAAACAAACTTTGCGGGTTTATTGTGGCTAGTCAGGAAAATCTTGCATGGAATGGAAAAACCTGTTCACCTGTTCATTCTTCGCGGGTAATTGCGGTTTGAATAGTGTTGCAGTAGATTCGTTGCATTATGGAAGGATATTCCGGAAAACCTTATTTTAAAGGAGTAACAAACCTGCTCACCATTTGTAAATCGTCTCGAGAATCGAGTCTCCGATATGAGCACTGCTCTTCATCATGAGCGTTAAACTTCTCTACTTGTGGGTTTTTATTCTTCCCAATGTTAGAGTATGAACCCTAGTTTGTACTGAATTACCCTTCGACTTTTGAAGTTAGTGTACATTCTCTGTTGGCGTACTTCTTGCTTATCATTCTGCTTTTATGGGATGTCGTCCATCAAGCTGTTGTCGGCTCTACTCCTTTAACACGTACGAATTTCCAACTTGAAGGAGCCAGGGGCCACACGAGCAGGAACTGGAAGTTGCATGTTACCGGGAGGACCCCGATGGACGCTGCCTAATAGAGACGGCTAGGGAGAGGACACTGACAGCAACTGTAAACTCGGGGAAGTCCACAGGTTGTCCTCATGCTGGACCCGATATACACTATACAATATACAAGTAAAATGCACCACCCTTCACGTGACCCAGGTGAATGCTGTACAGTCAAGACACTAATGATAAGCGCCACGACTACGCGGTTGCTAACCACGATCCCCCACACTACCCATGCTCCTTCGTCACCGCACCTCAGTACTCTGCGCCTCCGAGCAATTACTCAAGGGTCCATGTCGACCTGTTGTCGCAGTACGTAGCCACTCCCCTGTTGACCCTCAGATGCTGTTGGGTGAGGCCTCTTACCCCACGCGTGTATTTCCGTAGCTTCTTAACTCTCCACAGTCGTGCAGAATCGAAACTGAGAGATTCGACGACCAGCCGCACGCCAAAGAGCCCTCCTAACTACCGCCACCCACTATCACTACACCTATCCTAAGTATGGTGACCGCCACCGCCAGGATCCTCCCTCGGCGACTCCTTGCGCTTCTCCTCCTCCGCTCACTTCTCTGCGTCCACGTCGTCCCTCGGCGACTCCTTGCGCTTCTCCTCCTCCGCTCACTTCTCTGCGTCCACGTCGTCCCTCCCAGTGACTCACTCGCGCGCTGCTGGTTCGCCGCCGTGTCGTTCCTCCTGCTGCGATCTTCCAGTGTAGCCGTCAGTCCAGAACTTCAAGGTCTCCAGTATCTTCCGGTCCTCGTAGCCTTGTAGCCACCGTCCACCGCTGTTGTCCCCGATTGACTGCATGTTCACTTCCTTAGGCCTTCCGTCAATCATCTCCGTCGTTCGTGAGGTCAATGATCTCGGGCGCGCGAGATGATACCACAAAAGCTGCTTTTCAGGGGCGTTCGGTGATATTTGTCCACACGCCATCCCCGTCTGAAGATCGTCCCCGATCTTTCCTTCGTCGAACAGTGTCTCGAACTGTTGAATTGTGAGCCAGGCTGGTACCACAGGTCCCCTGGTCGATCTCGATACTCGACGCGATACTGGGTCTCGTACCGACCAGCCCTGTTCTTGACTTTGCGCTGTCCCCGTTCAATGACAGTTCCAGCGGCCGCTTCTTCCATGACAACCTTGGCTGCTGATGGCCACCGTGATTGACTGTGTCCCCGTAGAGCTCGAGCGGCACCACCTTCATCCCCAGACTTGCTTTCTCCAGGTTCAGCGTCTGCTGAGGCTTCTTCACGTTGGAGCCCTCTCCTTGTGGTGCTGTTGCTGGCGTCCTGGGTTCCTGCGCCGTTGTTCTCCGTGGCACCGTCTCCGTAGGTCGCCGTAATGCCTGATACCCCGCGATACGTAGTTGTACCCACTTCTTCGGTTCTTGTCTCCGCCGGCTGATTACGTAGAGCACTCCGTCGAGTTGCTCTGGCCTCTCGTGCCTCAGTCTCCACGCGCCGTTTGGACTGTTGCGCCTGCTGCTCATCGAGTCCTTGGGTGTCCTGACGTCTTCTCTTTCGGGGCTTCTTCGCCAATTCCCTTATGGCTTCTGTGCTCACTGCTGTCGACGCCTCCATATTGTCACCAGTCAGCTGGACTGTCGTTTTCTCCTTCTGCCGTCCTTGCCCTGAACTCGGCGTCTTGTCCGAGGTTGCCATTTCCGTTGCTACAGGTACCGTAGCTATTGCGAGGTCATCACTGCGCACCTCGGTGCCTTCTCCATGCGGTATGGTGCTCCGCCTGGTCGTCGAGCCTTCATCACCAACCGGTGCCGTGATCGCTCCCGTTCCCTGAGCGTGACTCGGACCACTAATGTTCGCGTGTGTCTGTGCCGGTGCAGGTACGGGTTCGGCTACAGTTCCTGATACTTGCCCGGTTGCTGCCACAGTACTGCTCGCGTCGTACTCCCTGTCGTTGTCGCCAAACAGCTCCTCGTCCTTCGCCAGGTCTTCCAGTATCTGATCAGCTACCACTGCCAGATGGCGTCAACTGGAACGGAGCGTTCCCATCGCCAACGCCTCGGCCGGTAATACGAGATCAGAAAGCTGCAGTGAACGACTAGCTCATCGCTGGTATCCTCTCGCCGGACGATCCAATTGTCAAAGCCCCCATCCGCTGTTATCTTAACGGGGCCAACCCACTGGTGGGCAAGCTTCGTCACACCTGTTCCCCTGGGAGGCTTAAAGAGCCATGCCATATCCCCAACCTTGAAGTGCACGCTGTTCCTGGCCTTTTGATTGTAATATCGTTCTCGTCTCAGCTGGTCAGGCTCGAGCGCCACCTTCGCGATCTTTGCGGCCGACGCCATGTTCGTCACCAGTTTCCGGTGATACTCTGGCCAGCCCTCAATCTGTTGCACCTGACTCACCCTCAGTAATTCATTAGGAGCTCGGAGCCGTCTTCCCATCATGAGTTCATTTGGAGAATACCCTGTAGTCCCATGCCGTGTGCACCATTATAGGCATACATCGCACACGGAATCCAGTCATCCCAGTCGTTCTGCTTCTCGTCCACGTACTGTGATACCATGTCCTTCCAGATCTTGTGGTACCTTTCCATGAGTCCTAACAGCATAGGTCGATACGCCACGGGTCTTGCATCAGCTGGATCAGTCTAGTCACCACGAGGCCGTTCAACTCCGGAGCTCCGTCCATAATCAACTCACGCATGGGTCCATGTACCCCCACGATACGTTCTGTTAGAAACTTCGCGACATCTTCTGCTGTGTGGCTTGGAGTCACAATCATCACTGCATACCTACTAGCGTAGTCGACGGCGGCAATGACGTAGCGGTTTCCTCTCGCCGTGATCGGCAAGGGACCTGCCACATCGAGTGCCCACCTGTCGCCTACTGCACCTACTCCCAGGCTCCGGAGCGGTGGAATAACTGCTTTTGGTCTCGTCTTCCAAGTCGCACAGTCCCTGCAGCTCCGTACCCAGTACTTGACTTGGTCGCGCATCCCAGGCCACCAGTAAACCTTCTCTAGTCGCCCGTACGTCTACGGAGTGCCCAGGTGACACGCGTAAATGGAATCATGAGCTTCTCTCAGTGCTTTCGCCCTCAGCGGTGCCGGGAGTACCACCCGCAAGGATCAGTCCGTTTCACGCAAATGCACCAGGCCATCTCGAACTACAACCGCCAGTCCTTTATGAAGCTGCTGTCCTTGTAGCCGCTGCACCAACTTGTCTTTCTCCCGATAACGTCGGATTTCCGTATCGGTTAGCTGTCCATTGTCAAGCCCGTTCTCCTCATCATCCGAGCCTCGATTCGCTTGAGTTGAGTCTCCAGCTGCTTCCTCCGTGTGATGTTCCGCCGTCGGTGCGGTACCCGTACGAGTTGCATCGGTCGTTGTAACACCGGTAGGTATGTTTGTGTACCCCCATTGAGTTGCTCGTCTCCATCAACTGTACGTTCGCCCTCAGGTGTCACCACTGCGACTCGCTGCTGCTCCCGCCTTTTGTTCCTTCGTCGGTTCGCTGCAACGGTCCGCACCGGAGCTCGTGACAGCGCATCTGCCACCACATTCGTAGAGCCCGGTCTGTAGGTTATACTGAAGTCAAACTCCTGTAATTGTAGAGCCCACCGGTAAGGTCTGCCGGTAAGGTCCTTCTTCTTCATCAAATATGAAAGTGCCGAGTGGTCCGTCACTAATTCGAACCTTCTGCCGTACAGATACGGTCGGAAGAGCTTCACGGCCCAGATGACCGCCGCGCATTCCAGGTCTGTGATCCCGTACTTAGCAACCGTAGGTGAGTTTACCTTAGACGCAAAGGCTACTGGTTGGTCGCCAGCACCTTGATCCTGCATTAGTGCAGCACCTAATCCCACCACCAACGCATCTGTAACCAGCTTGAACGGCTTCGTAAAGTCCGGGTACACCAACAACGGCCTCTCCGTTAACTCAGCCTTCAAAATCTCGAAAAGCTCTTGCTGTTCAGGCCCCCAGTCCCATTCTGTTTTCTTTCGTAGCAGTCTTGTCAAAGGCGCTGCCTTGGTCCCGAAATGTGGCACAAACCGCCTGTAATATCCGGCCAAGTGCACGAATCTCCGCACCTCATCAGGGTTCTCCGGCGTCGGGAACTTCTTGACTGTGTCCACCAGCGACTCCAATGGCCGAATGCCCTTCTCGTCGAGCTCGTGTCCGAGATATTCCAGTCTTGTCTTCGCGAAACTGCACTTCTTCGGTTTCAGCGATAATCCAGCCCTTCCCAGGCGTTCCAGTACACAGGCCAATTCTACCACATGCCGCGAGACTGATCCCGCAGTAAAAATGATGACATCGTCTAAATAAACCAAACGACTTCGCCATGTGAGCCCCTAAGAACTGCATCCATCATCCGTTGGAACGTCCCTGGTGCGTTGGCTAAGCCGAAAGGCATTCAAACAAATTGGAACAATCCTTGCCGTGTAACAAACCCTGTCTTTGACTTATCTTTGTCAGCCACCGGCACTTGCCAGTACCCTGCATGGAGGTCCAGACTCGTGTACCGTCGTGATCCGTGCATGGTATCCAGTGCTTCGTCAATTCTTGGCAACGGGTAGATGTCTTTCTTGGTGACGTTGTTTAACAACCGATAGTCGATGCAGAACCTGACTGTGCCATCCTTTTTGCGAACAAGGACGACCGGGAAGCCCCACGCCCCGTGCCCTCTTCAATGACCCCGTCATGCAGCATCTTCTGTACCTCCGCATCAATCACCTCCTGTTCAGATCGCGAATATCGCATGGGACGTATCTTAATCGGTGCTGCCTCGTCAGTGTTCCACCCCTAATGTCGTGGCTGTGGACAACCTTCCATCGGCTCCAGTAGGTCTGGGTAGTTCCTGAGTAGCTTCACTAGCAGTTCTTTGTCCTTGTCGTCCATGTCACCGAAGTCCAATGTCTCTTCGTTGCTAAGTGGTTTCTCCTGCACTCGAAGATGGCCCAACCACTCGCTCACCCGCTCCCGTTCCAGATCGCCACCGAGGTCCAGAATTTCCATTTCATCGTCCAGAGGCGTCCAGGTTCCCAGCATCTCCTTGCTTGGTAACTTTGTTGTCTTTCTCACGAGATTCAGGATCGGAACTTTCACTCTTCCAGACTTCACGGTCACCAACGTCGGCGCCACTAACAGGTACGGCTCCTTACGTTTCTTGGGTATGAAGAGGCCAACCGTTCCGTCTGCTTCAGAAACCGAGACTTCCACGTTGTGGCAGGTTTGCGTCTGGATCCGAGTCTTTCGCAGTAGCCGGATCTTGGCCACCCGCTCACGCTGTCCTCGTGATTCAATCCCTGTGAAGGGCACTACCTTCTTGATGTCGTTTTCGAACCACTTCATCTCACTGGACACGAAATCTATCTTCACACCTTGGTCATACATCCAGTCTTCACCTACCAGAAAGTCCTCAGTATCACTGTCCACGATGAGGGCATCCACCATCATGCTCTGTGAGTACTGCGTCCACAGTACGAACCGATAGACTCCAATAACTCGCACTGCCACGCCACTGAAGCCTTCCATAAAGTCCACAGGAGGAGGTACGTTCAGTTGTGTACCGTGCTCACGCCAACTTCGTCCTGCAACGCTGTATTGAGCCCCAGTGTCAAGCTTCACCGCCACCATCTTGCCTCGTGCAGTCACCATTGCCGTAGGCAACTGATCCACCGTTGGTGCCTGCACTGCTCGCAACTTTCCAGTCGTGCAGTGACGTTCAGCCGCTTCATTCCACTTGGTGCTCGCGCTGTGGTAAGTACTGCCACTGTGATACTCGTAGCTCTTGTGTGTCGTGTGCGTTCTACTGGTCTTCACAACCTTAACTGCACCCGGTTCCGCATACAGTACTTCTGCAGTCGTGCTGTTCGCCAGTGCCTCAGCTCGTCCATGCGTACGCCGATGCTCATCGTACTTGTACAGGCTACCGTCCGGATATCTTATCCGTGCATTGCGTTGCGCCAACTCCCGTCGATCCTTCGCCTGCGCTTTCAGCAAGCGTTTCTGTTGTCGCCCGCGAGCTCGCGAAGCTCGGACATGAACGGCTTCCCCATCCAGCTGTGCTCCGTCGCCAGCGCTCAGTTGCTCAGCAATAGTCCCTGACGGTACCGTTGCCGTATCCGGAGTGCCTCCTGCTGTGGGCGCCTTCTCAACATGTCGCCTCGCAAGTCGCACTGCTCCCTTCCGCTCGCGTCGTGCCTGCTGAGCTAGCGCCTTACGATCCCACCGACGTTCGGCTTCTTCATCAGCGATGTTGCGTCTCCTTTGTGCCGCTCGTAGCTGTAGGACTCTTGCCCGTGGACTGCCTTCGAGTTCTCTTTCACCGTCAAGTATCCCATTCAGTCGCTCTCGGCCCCGTCATCCCCACTTGTCAGTATCGTCAAGTGTAGGGACGGTATTGCTGGGTCCTGTCTTCATCACCTCATCCATGATGCCACTGCTCGCTTTGGCATCCAACTCTCGCGTTCTGCTGTTGGCTACCAGTTCCACGACGTCGACCACCGTATCCTCAGGTTCCCGAGTGTTTCTGTTGTCATCGTCACCCGCCGGTTGTGGCCGTTGCGACTCCAGTTCTTCGATGCGCGTACTTGGGTTGACGTCCGTGGTCTTGGGCTCCGCGCCGGTCGCTTCACCCCTGCGCTCGTTGGGCTTACTCGCTTGTTTCATCGTGGCGGTCGTGGCTCCGCCATCCCCAGTGTCGAACCCTTCCGCAACTTCGAAGTGCACTCGGCGTCGTTTCTTACCGTCGTCCCCATTGTTTGTACTGTCAGAGGTGGCTTTGTGGACAGTTCCTGCGGCTTCGGTTGCCTCAACATCGCCCACTTCCCTCTCCACCGAATCTTTCAGTGTCACCACACTTTCTCCTGGTGTCACCGTGCTATTCTCATCTCTTCCTTCCTCTTGGACTGCCGGTTCGAGCTCCCTTCCCGTCTGGCTGGATCCCAAGTCCCGTAAGCCCGTTTCTTCCTCTTTCTTTTGCTCTTCCGCCCAGTCACCCGAATCTCTTCTGACAACTGGCGTCTTCCAGGTGCTGCTGTTGCTACCGGCCGTGACTGAAATTGCACATGTCGTTATGGTTCCAGTCGGCTGTCGCTAAGCCTACCCGTTCTCTTCGTTCCCCGTAGGTCCTGTGCGTGATGTTGGTCCGGGGACCCTACACCCGCGGACCGTTTCCCGTGCTTCCAGCTGCGTTTTGGTTGCTGGCTTCTGCATTCTGATTCAATACGGGGCTGGTTTCCTCCTTATCCTCTTTCTTGAGCGCACACGCGTGGGCGTGATGCCCAAAGCCATGGCAATAGAAACTCATATCATCAGGTTTCGCCGTTGCTGTACGATTCGGCTGCTATTGCTGCGACCGTCTGTCCAGATACTGCTGATGGTTGCGCATTCGGCCTTCCGTGTCCTGGGAGGCTCATTATTTACATAACTTCTTCTGTTGTTCCAGCGTTGCTGCTGGGTTGCTTGCTGTTGTGAACTTTGAGCCTCCATCTGGAGAGTACGTCCTTGCCGCTGGTTCTGTCGCGTATTAGCATCCGTGCGCTGGCTAGCAGTCGTCTGTTGTAGATTCTGAGCTACCGACCGAGTCGTTGGTGTAGCAGTTGTCGCACTGGCTGCTTGACTTGCCACCACCGTCTCTTCCGGTACCAGTTTATATCCAGCTGGAATCACTGCATTCCATTGGCCGCCACTTTGAAGCGTAGCACCTCCCTGAGGCACCATCAGCCGTCCTTCAACGTCGTACCTTGGAGGAGCCCTGTGGCTAGGTCCACGTCGTCATACCCGGACACCACAGTCCCCAAATTTCCGCCTGCCCCCCGAGAGCTGCTGAATCCTTGTCAAGTCTGGAACCAACGCCGCCGGGACGGCACTTGCCGACACTGCCCGCTCGTCGTGTACCCGCACGGCCGTTTCGAGATCCACTCCATATACTTCTCCATATTCACCAACCTGGTCCACTGCGAAGTTCACTGTTTCATTCAACGTCGTGGGTCGGTGCCCACGGACTAGTGTCGAGCACCAAGTGTTGCCCATGCCCGACAAGAACGAATCAACCAGCCATTCTTCGTCAACCGGATTACTAGAGGCAATTTATCGGAGCTTCTGTGCATATTCCACCAAGGATTCACCGCGCTGTTGACGTCGTTGTCGTAATCTCGCGACCACCTCCGGGTTCGAGCGTTTGACCATGTACCAGTCTCGCATCATCCGGCTCAGGTTGCCAAACGTCTGATCTTCACGTCTGCTGAACGCGTCTTCCACCGTATCATACCACATGAGGGCTTCACCTTCCAGGCTCGCTACCATTTCGATGAACACATCATGCTCCCGCCACTCGGTGCGTAGGATGACCGTCTGTCTGCGCAGTTCGTTCTTAGCCGCCTTCAACCAGGCTTTCACTGAAACTTTCGGTTCTCCCAAGCCCTTAAACTTCGGTTGTCGGAGCTTCTTCTCGCGGCTCGGTGCCGAATACATCCACTGTGGCGCTTGTGGCGCTGCAAAATACTGCGGGACAGCTTGTACAGGTGGTGTGGGTGGTACAGGGGTGCTGACGCTACCGCTGCTTGTCCTGCAGGGGCCCCTAGACCTGCTCCACCTCCGCCTCCTGTTGGTACTGCTGCCGCTTGACCTTGTCCACCATCACCGCCGCCAGTGTTATCCTGACCATTATTTCCACGGCCACCGCCTCCATTCCCATTGTCTCCAGGGTCTGCTGCTGCCCCAGGAGCTGGTGCTGCCGGTGCTGTCACCGCTGGCATTCCTGGTTGTGCTCCACTTGAACCAGGGACTTCGACTACCACAACGTTCCTTCCTTCACCGCCGGCCCGAGTCGTGTGTCCCGCTACCACCCGTATGGTTGCCGCCGTTGGTGCTAAACTTCCTCCATCTCCGCGCAAGACGGCATTTGGTGGCTGCTTATCAGCCCCGTGAGCTATTCCTGGCGTAGCAGACACGTGCGCAGCATCCGCCACTGCGTCGTGAAACGACGACCGCCTCTCTGACTGTTCATCCTCGCGACACTCGCCGCCCGTTGAACCATCCTTCCGTGAGTCTTCCGTGTCTGTAATACAAAATAAACCCGTATGTTCAGTATCCGTGCCTTCCGTGCGTCAGCGACTAATATCTGTAAACTGTGTAGCGTAAGGATCTCAGTAATGGCTCTCATCTGTGTCTGTGTCTGCTATAGGCCCGTATTGCCTATTCCTAAGGATAGACCAGTGTTGTCTAGTGCCCGTGTTGCACCATCCCCAGTAAAGGATGTCGCCGCCTATGGTTCTTGCCCACTGTGACTAGGCTCGCAAAGTCCACATCCGTGCAACCTTGCCCAGAAAGCCACTGTAATGACCACCATGTCGGCTCTACTCCTTTAACACGTACGAATTTCCAACTTGAAGGGAGCCAGGGGCCACACGAGCCCCCCACACACACACACACTACCCATGCTCCTTCGTCACCGCACCTCAGTACTCTGCGCCTCCGAGCAATTACTCAAGGGTCCACGTCGACCTGTTGTCGCAGTACGTTGCCACTCCCTGTTGACCCTCAGATGCTGTTGGGTGAGGATTTCAGGTAGAAATATAATTCGAAACGGCGTCTTGGAAGCGATGTCGCGTGCATGTCCACCCTGAGGCCATGCATTGCGTGGCGGATGAACATCCAGCAGACGTAGACTCCGCAACTGAACGCGTCGAACTGGATCGGGTTATTCTGCGCCACCACGTCGTAGTCTTGCAGCCCGTTCACCTTGAGATGCGTCGCAATCTCAGCGCAAGCGTTCTTGTAGGGGGCCTGATTGAGCGGGTCGTAGAAGAAGATCCGCTTGGTCTGAACCTTGATCACCAAGCAGCACCAGTGCGCATTCAGGAAGTTCACTGACAGGAAGATGGTGTCCACGCCAGCTTCCTGCACTTGCCTCATAAATCTGTCGTGCAGGGACACGTCCACAGGTCCTGCGTCCTTCTTGCGAGTTCTCTTGGTCATCGCGCTTGCTGTCTGGAATCCAGCGAACCGACACTCCGCATTATCCATTACCAAACGCTCGAACACGCACGCAAGGCGGCATCTGTCAGCCACGTTGGAGGAAGTCTGTAGAGCATGGTGTACTTGTAGTCCAGCAGGCGGGACAGGTTCTCCAGCTCCTTGTACGGATATGACTCCGAAATATCACGCGCGACTTCTTTTGCCAGGTCGTGATAGTGAGCGGGGAGAGATGGAAAACCTTCCTCGTAGATCCACTTGTGCATGGCGAGGCCCAGCTCACAACCGTTCTTCCAGTTCTGGCATCGCTTGAAGGTCTCGATCTGCTTCCTGGAGAAGGTCCTGACGTCCTTAATGTGCACAGTTTCGATCGTCGCTTGCGGGGTGCTCCTTGTGATGACGCCTCATCAACCGCTATC
Source organism: Phytophthora citricola (assembly GCA_007655245.1). NCBI lineage: Eukaryota > Oomycota > Peronosporomycetes > Peronosporales > Peronosporaceae > Phytophthora > Phytophthora citricola. The sequence goes on from VMRO01000049.1 coordinate 236,236, forward strand.
GCGCTAGCTTCCGTGTTGACCACAGGCAACACGGCCATACACGCGTCGAGCAGCTTGGGCGGCAAAAGGTAGAACGCGTCCTGGATCAATACTGGATTTTTCTGGCGCTTGAACTTCTGCTTCTTGCCGCCGGCTTCGGCAAATTTCACCAGTACGCCCGCAAGACGGCGCTGCGTTTCGACGAGACCAGGCTGCTCCCGGTCGAGATTATCCAGAACACGTTCAAGCGTGACATCTCCAGCGGATATGCGCCCAGATTCCGCAGCTTCAAACCACTTCCGGTCCGCTCTTTCATTTGCCACGGTCTTCGCTTTCGGTTTCTTCGGACGACCAACCTTGCGCGCCTTGGGGTTTAGGCGTATCTGAGGAGCACTGGATAGAACTTCTTCGACCTGGTCATCCTCGCTTGATTGCCCATCGTCCATTTCCTGGTCCTCCTTTTCCTCACTGCTTTCATCGTCTTCATACTTAATCTTGGGCACCGCCTTGCGCTTGCCCGGCGCACAAGAGGACCGCGGAGTTGCGATCTCGCTCGTTTTCTGGCGGACGTTGCGCCACTGCTTAAAAAATCCAGCATTCGGCGGAACTCGTCGTCTTCATCGATGTCGGCGAGCTCCGATGCAATGAGCTGCGTGACGCGGAGGGCCTCGGCGTAGCGCTGAGATTGTGTCATTGGCAGCTCCGCCCACATCGTTGTACTGGTTAAATACTGGACAGATCCTGTAACAATCCTGCTTATACAGGGACATAATCCAAAATAATCCTGGATATTATATGAACATCCTCGAAAAATCTTGGACCAAACAAAAACACACATACCTTTCGTCGATGCTTGTCCAAGGAATCACAGGCCCCGCGGCGGAAGCGCTCTTGCGAAATGCAATCACGTGGCGGCAATGAAGCCGCATCGACACCGATAACTCACAATTGCAGCGCCAGTCATCATCACGAAACTCATGAGGCTTGGTGCCACCTACCACGCGAACGAGATGCACATCTTCGTTATCCCGAACAAAAGTGTAGACTTCGAAACGATCCATAGCCAGAGCATACTCTTTCTCGACTTGGCCAGCGACGTAGGGAGTGGTAAAGCGTAAGACATTTGTGGCGTAGTGGCTCGCGAGGAAACTCGACGCGAGGGGCACTCACACACTTGGCGTCCGGACTCCTGACTGACGGAGGGGGTACTCCGCTTTCCGTGGGGGCTCTGAAGATCTTCTCACCTTGTGTACCCGTCGGGTTGGACGCTTACGCTCTTCTTGGGTGACTCGTGGAAGATGCTGGGTCTGATCTGGGTTGAGTATGTGTGGACGGCACTTGTCTCGGCTTGACTGCTCGCGGAAACTCTTCACTCGCAGTCGTTAGGGTGTAGATCTTGGTGTAGCGAAGATCCACGGGGGTCCTAGGGTGTATACCAAAGGCCAATAGAATTCCAATACGTTGCTTGAACCGCCTCCTTCTAGCGGACTTGAGGGGTGAGTAGAGAGCGAGGCGACCTGGGCAAGCTATCCAGGCGTTCTTGCGCTTCTTCTTCATAGACGATGGCGATCCTGGGTGGTCAGAGGGGCCAATATACTTCCCAGCTCTGGAAATAGGTAGGACGCTTGTGTCTTGTAAAGAAGAACTCTTTCTCGGTTGTTGAGTGTTAAGCTACTCTTCTGCACTCCAAGGTAAATCGAACACTGATTTCTACTCTTCCTATCCCCCTCCTCCACGGTACTTCAAGCCTTGAACAGTTCCCAGCCTTACCTTTACGAACTGGCTCCAAGATCGGACTTAATACAAATTGTACCATCCATCTGGATCACCTTGATATTCCTGACATGTGTCGAAATGATTGCACCATGATCTTCCTGGCACCATGCTCTTCTTTGCACTGTACCCAAAAATTGGTACTGCGATCTTCCTGGTGATCTTCCTGGCACCGTGATCTTACCCAAAGATTGGTACCGCGATCTTCCTGGCGATGTGCCATAAAGTGGGTACCTGGATCTTCCCGGTGATCCGGCTTTCGCACAAACAAGGTTCTGCTCCACCACAATCGCCCCCGCACAGAGGACAGCTCGTACAGCGATCAGGCCTTGTGCGCAGTCACTGAGCCTCTTCCAACGCAGATACCGGATTCTTCATGGCGTCTTCGCAGCCCTCGGGCGCTCCCGATGCATCTGGCGATCCTCCAGGCCACTTTGCCGCCGCAGACCCTGCCGAAGGTGCGTGTCCGAGTGCATGGGTACATTTCCATCAGTTTTCACCTTGTTGTTGTCCCATGTTCTCGTCCGTTAGCACCCGCAACAGTTCCTGACGCTTCTGCCGCCGCTGGCATCCTACCGGATGATCCTGCGGTCGCTCCAGGTATTTCTCCTTCCCTGTTCGGCACGTGGTCCCCTATTTCCGCTTAATCTCGCTCTGCTTCGGCTTGACAGCTCCTGGTTATCTTCCGGTTGCCGCTGACGCCCACACCGCTCCTGACGATCATGCGCCGACCCCACGTACGTGTCCCATTCTCGATCCTCGCCCCTGCGACTGTTCTCATCAATATCTGTTGTAGAGATCGTCGGCGGCGACGTTCTCCATGACGCAGAGACCGCCGCACCTGCTGTTCTTCAGCTGGAGGGACCTGTAATCCCTATGGTGGCGATCGCGCCGGTGGAGTTTGATGAACGTGGGTTGCAGGACTACATCGGGGATCTTCAGAACATCATGGGCCAACTCGAAGCCTATCGCCTTCAAGCAGAGGCGTATCGCGATCTCCAGAGTGATCACGAGGTTCTCCAGCGAGACCACGCGTCATTGCGACGGGAGATCACCGCTGCACGTGCTGCGTTACTTCAGGCTGGGCAGCAGGCGGCTCCGTTCGTCTCCTTCTGTCAAAGCCGCTACAATCTTCTGCGCATTCGGCTGGAGAACACTCAGCTTCGCTTGGCTGAGACCGAGTCGGCGTTATCTGATCGCCGTGACAATTCGCAGGAGATCGCATGTCTGCGCGATCTCTTCTAAGCGCATCAACGCCTACACGAGGACGTCGTAGCGGATTTCCAGAGGCAAATGGACGAACTCGAAGCCCGTCTCGCTGCATCGGGCCCTGCCAATGCTGCCCAACTCGCACAAGTGACCGAAGAACGAGATGCCGCCATGATCGAACGTGATACAGCGAAAATCGCGTGTGATACGGCCAAAGCCGAACGGGATGCTGCGACGATCGAACGCGATACGATGAAGATCGCGAGCGATACAATCAAGGCCGAACGGGATGCTGCGAAGATCACATGCGATGTAGCCAACTCCGCGCGTGATGCTGCCATGCACGAGCGTGACACTATTGCTGGAGAATGCAACGTCACCGTTGCTGAGCGCGATACCGCAATTGCCGAACGCGATGTCGCTCAAGAGGAACGTGACGTCGAGATGGGCGAGGTTCAGACGCGAAAACGGTCCTGCGAGACGCGGAGAACGCGGCCCGCCTCCTTCGTCAGCAAATTGCCTCCTTGGGCGGTTAGATCTCCGATCTCTACGCACAGATGAACCGGGAACGAGTAAGTTCCCAACGCGTCCTTGACCGAAACCTCGAAATGCGCGATGAACTCCAGGAAAAACTCGACCGGGTCACCAGCGATCTCCAGAGCAAACAGGCGTCGCTTACCAAGGCATCGCAAGCTCAGGCCCGCTCGCAACAGAATCTGGATGCCAGTCGTAAGTCCATCTTCTGAGGATCATCGACACTCGCAACTAACCGATTGTGCCGTACATGTTCAGGTCGCCAATTGGACACCCAGCGCACACGGATCGCCAGCCTCGAGCGTCAGATCGGAGCTTCCCCACAGCATGAACGCAACGCCAAGAGGTTCGAGGCTGAGAAGATTGCGCTTGCCAAGGATCTCGAGACCGAGCGCCAGGCTCGGATCGCCGCGGAGAACAGTCGTGATGCCGCGCTCCAGGATCAGAACGCTGCAGAAGCTAATTGTGATCGCCTTGTTGCAGAGCGACAAGCTGCTCAGACTCAGTTAAGCTCGTTGAGCTTCATCCTCGGGCTTTCGTCCTCGGTGCAACATGGCACGGTTCCTCCGGTTCCTCCAGCTCGTCCTGTTTCCCAGCAATCTGCGCCCATCCAACAGAGTCGTACGTCGTGGAGAAGATCTTCCTCGCCTAGACGTCGTCCGCCCACCCATAAACAGTCAACGCGGAGACACTCAGCCCCTACTGGTTCGCAAGTTCCTCCTGCACCCAGCAAGAAACGTGCACGATCTCCAGCGGGATCTTCTTCTGGTGGTCAGCTCAAACGTCCGCGTAAGCCTCCGGTGGTCAAATCCGACGACGAGGATGATGATGATGATCAAGACGATCCACAGGCCGCTCAGCGGAGGAAATCCAACACTGGAGGCACATCGAATGATCCTATAACTGTCGACGACGACGGACTCGACGAAGATCGCGGCTCGGGTGATCGCGACAAACACGGCACGGGTGGTCAGGGTTCTCCCTGTCCACATGATTCCGACGGTCGGAAAGCTTCAGGCCCGGATGGTGATCAGGGCGGCACAGGCGGTTCTGGCAATCAGGGCTCTCCTGATCGCGATGGCGATCACACCGACGAAGGACCTTCCAGCAGTTCGTCGAGAGGAGAGTCCGATCACGGCAGAGGATACCCCGGCACCGGCGGCTTCAGCCCAGATAGCAGCGACAACAGCAGTGACGGCAGTGATGACAGCGGCGGCAGATCGGATCACGGTGGCGGTGGGGCTAACGACAGTGGCAGCCCGAGCTCCCTATCGGATGCCTCCGACAACAGCCTTCTCTCCGGCAGGAGCACCGTGATCTTCTGGTCATGGTGATCCCACGCCGCCAATGGATCCCTGGTTATCGCTGGCCGACGCAATACGCGCGTGCTGCCGACTGTGCTCCTTGGCCTCTCCAAGACGTGAGCCGTCTAAGCATTCGTCGCTTACGTATCGACGCACTCTTCAACACATGGACCCGGCCGAAATTCTGGTTATTTCCCGGAGTGTACGGGCGCCCAGTACGAACGCGTGGTTCCCAGATTTGACCACCGAAGCCATCATCCGTGCGCTGTATGCCGCCACGCCTCCTCCTTGGGACGCCGTGCGCCGCCTCGTGATCCCCGATCGTCCGAGGTAAACGGGTGGTTCGCCGACTTTGTCAGCTCTATTCCAGCTTCGAAGACGCCCATCTTCAGGTCTTCTGGGAGACTACGCACAAGTTGCCCCTCAGCGCCGCCATGGTTGCGGCGATCCCGTTCTTGGAGGAATATCAGCAAGAATGTCGCCAGCGCAGAATGCGTGCCGGGCCTCGGTGGAGGAGGCTGCTCGTCCACTTGATGACGGGCCTCCGTAACGGTGAGTGCGGCCTCGACCTTCTACTAGATCCGTTCTTCTTACACTTTCCGGTGCGTGGAGAGCAGGTCCAGTGGTATCCAGGCCTCGGCGAGAGGAAGCGACCTGCTGACCTCTTAGCGGCTCTCCAGACTGTCGACGCTGCTGACCCATGGCGCAACCAGTATCGTGCGAACATCGTAGATCACCCCGGATCTCGTCTCGTGCGACTCGATAGGAAGTTTTATCTCGCAGCGGATAGCGATTAGTCCGTTAGCTCTCAGCCGTAGCTCCGCTCAAGTTGAGTTGGAAGATTCCTCGAGATGTCTCCTCTTGTACTCACTCTAACAAATAACCCATCGTTCTATTTGTGCGGCCTCCCGCACAAATCTCTCCCCTTTCGCACCTACTGCGAAGGGTCTCCACCCACTTCTTCTTCGTGGGATTGCATAACGCTGAAGCGGTTGCGGCTGACCTGGCTTCTTTCGAACTCGCGAAGCAACGCCCCACAGTTCAAGTCGACCTCGTCTACCCACGTCGGATCGTCATACCCCTTCCAGTGCACCAAGAATTCGCGGCAGTTCCGCCCGTATCGCGTCTTCCGAGATGATCGTACGTCCGCAATTCACTCTACTTCGTACTCGTCCTCATCTAACTCTCGTTCCCAGCTGTCTTCTGGCAGGAGCGCTTCGTTGAAGTCCATGCGATCCTCCTCAGGGGCGATGATCACCAGCTTTGGGAGGTCAGGGAAACGCTTCACCAGCTTGAGCTTCGACACGTGCACGATCGGGAAGATCCGGTATTCCGTCCCGGCGATCTCCAGCTTCGCGGTATGTTGGTCGATCATCTCAGCAACACGGAATGGCCCATGCCAGAGGTGCGCGAGTTTCCGAGCATAGCCGACCTTGACGCGATCCAGAAACAGCCAGACCTTATCTCCGGCCTCGATGTGGTGTGGACGAAGATCTTCGTTGTGGTGATCGGCTCGTTCACGGATGGCTTCGCGCAGGCGTTCGTTCACCACTTCGCGGGCTCGCTGGTTGTGGATCTGAACATGGTTACGCCATCTCCGCGGATCGCGATCTCTGAGACGCGTGCTTCCCACAGGCAACGTTGCTTCCAGAGTGGATCGCGGGTCCCAACTATGGACAAGGAAGAACAGCGTATCACCCCGAACTCGATCTTGTGCCGTGTTCAGCGCGAACGTCAGCCGCTCGACATACTCGTCCCAGTCCTTCTGGTTGATGTCTGCGACGTACATCTTGACTGATCGAGTCAGCGTCTGCACCATGCGTTCTGCTGTCCCATTCGCCTGAGGACGGTAAGCCATTGTCGGGCTTTGCCGGTGACCCACAATACGATTGAACGCACGGAAGACATCTGCCATGAACCCGGGCTCGCGATTGTGTCGGATGACTTCGCTCGCTCCGAAACGACGGAAGACACTCTCCTCATAGCTCTCGGCGATCTGTTGCGCGGTCCGGGCGCCGCTCGCTTTCGCCAGCACGTACCCTGTGAACAGATCCACCCAGATCAAGAGTTCCGTGTTCCCCTTGTATGACTTCGGGAGCGAGGGGATGTGATCCATAGCGATGATCTGAAACGGGTAAGTGGCCTGCAGGTTCCCGGGCGATCTTCCCTGAATGGTAGGTCTTCCTTTCCCAGTCTCGCAGTCAACACACTCACCCACGTATCTCTGGACATCTCGGAACAGGCCCTCCAGTTGAAGTGCTGCGTGATCCGCGCATAAGTTCTTCCGATCCCTGATGCCCGCCTTCCAGGCTCGCATGATAGTGGTGCAGGAAGTCTTGACGCAACAGTTCCGGGATCACCAGCTTTGCGGTCGTGTCGCGATCTTCGTCCGACTTGGACGTGGAGATCGGGCAATACAACAGTAGTCCATCGTCATCTACCTCGTACAAGTCAGCGATCTTCGCACAGGACTGGGCGTCCTTCGCCGCAAGATCCGTGTCGCGTAGTCGGTGAAACTTTGGTCGCGGTGCAGATGGCGTACAGTGAACCCAGAAGTACGACTACTGAAAAGATATCAGAGTCGTACGGCGTGGGTGGGCGTGTGTTACCTTGCGGTATCCTCGTGGGTTCGTTGTCTTGGGAATATGACCCTCGCCGGAGTCTACAGTTGGGTAGAAGAGAGTAGGGGTCTCCTTGGAGTCTGGTGTCGGAATTCTTCAGGTCCTTCCAGGAGCGTTCGGGAGTCGGGCGTTCTGATAACCAAGTAGGTTACCAGAGTGCTAGTAGTCAAAGAGAGATCAATACACAACAGGAAGTATGATATCGGTCTCTGAATATCGCTAATTCAGAACCGAGATACCAGACTTCAGAGATAACAAACAAAATATACAGAGTTCAGGAATATACAAATATATACAGCCGCTTCTTATTCTTTCCTGGCCCTTGAGCGGTGGGCTAGTACTCCAGGTCAACTAGGGACTCGTTAACAGACACCTGGTCTGTCTGGTATCCCTGTTCCTTTCGCGCACCACCCTCTAATATAGAGGGAAATAAACCAATACAATCGGTTATATACAACAGTCTAGTGTGCACTCTGAAAACGACTGTCTAGTTTCCAGAGTCTGTCCAAACGAGCAATATGAAATGGACTACCGTTAGAGACAAGACAAACGACCCAACTATTATATGGAATAGGCGGGTCCTCTCAGGTCTCTTCGTTACGCTGATCACCACCTAAGGGGACTGAAGGTGGAGATCACACGGCGCTCGTCCTCGACGCGGTGGCCTTGTAGTCAGAAATACGACAAGTCGACTTCTGGGTTACACGGCAAATTGAACTCTGTCTATCTTTTATCTCTCTCATATCTCTCTGGTATCGCTCTTGTCTCTCTCTTGTCTTCCTTGACGTTCATCTTGGCAGTCGGTCTTCGTATCTCAGGTATTCTTGGTCTTCGTATGTATCAGGTATCTTGACTTGGCATCAGTATGCAGTCAGTGCAGCAGATCTCGTTGAGTCGATATGTAGCGACGTCATTATGGGGATGTGCAAGTTGCGTGCCACTTGATTGCGTGGCGTAATCTTGGGTTCACTTGGTTTCAGTTTGGGTCTTGGACTTCGTTGATATCAGAGTCTGGTATCCGGGTTTTCAGAGTCTGAGAACATTATTCTTCAGAGTCTTGATCTTCAGAGTTGGGAATACCAGAGTCTTGGATAGAATATCAGAGTACGGAGCACTAATGCTCAACGCACACGAAGTCTTTCAGGGTTTGCGCGGCGTCCGGCGCGTGATACTTGGTCTCTGCGGGTAAGTGTTGTAGATCCTTGAACCATCATCGTCGCGCTGGACGGCAACAGGATGAGGTCTCTCAGAGATACGTTCTTCTGAGAGACTTTCCGCCAGTATTTAGGCACTCATCGACGGGGAAAGTCCGGTGACCAGACTGAGTGTGTTTTGTCACTCAGAGTTGTGCACACTCTGAGGCACACTTCTGATCCGTTAGGCCCTTGCAGTCAGGCGAAGGTTCTTCCACAATCGTCCACAGATGTCACACGGGTGCAGCCGCGTCCCAAGCTCCCTTCTCCCAGAAACCATATTATAACCAATCACAATGTAGCGTAACGGCGACCTGTCGCTCGAAAATCGGAAATAGCATCGTGTCATCCGCCACGTCCCCTGTCAGGTACGTCTTGAGATCGGCGATCCACTTCTCTTCCCCTTGTGCTTTGACGATCCGTTCTAACCTCATGCTTTGAACCACTAATTCCTGCAGGCATTCCGGTGGAGCACGCCTTCGTGTAAACGATCGGGTCACGGCGGAGACACGGACGACGCTCTCTTCGTTCTTCGGCTTCAAGATCTCCCCAAGTCGATTGAGTGTGATCAAGTCTTCGAAGACCTCCGTCGACGTCACGACCACCCCTGCTTCTGCTTGCAAGGCTTCGCTGACGAGACGATCGGCACTCTGGTTCCATTCTCGCTTCACGTGCACGAACTCGTGCTGAGGCCACGACGAGAGTTTGCTTATCGCTTTCTCTCGCAGGAGCTGCAACGCTGGCGCCTTGCATGCGATCTCGCCACGCATCTGCCGGATCACCAAGTTGGAATCCCCGCAGATCACCAGGCGTCCCCTGTCGAAAGATGACAGGAGGTCCAGGCAAAGAAGCAATCCATGATACTCGGCTTCGTTGACGGTCATCTCGGTCGCGTACTGGGACGCCGCTGTGAGGATCGTCCACACGGGCAACATCCAGATGACAGCGCTGTACGCTCCCCGCCACGTTTCACACGGGCAGATCCATCGAAGCTCACGACGATCAGCTCTTCATGCAGTTCGACAGTTGGCGTGGGCGCGACGATCACTTGCCGGGGCTGCTTCCTGGGGCGACCGCAACCAGAGCTTCGTCCACCTCTTCCAGAGGGGTGATGCTCGCAGCCAGCGTCCCCAAGACTTCGTCTTCGCCCTTCGTGCACCGCACGATCTCCAGTGTCCACTGGGACAGGAGTGTAGCCCACGAACCCAAACGACCTTGAGGCCTGACGATAGAAGCAACCAAGCCAGTGCCGAGTATCGCGACAGCACCTTGATCGGCTTGGTGACCAGCATGGTGCGGCAGACGTCCAAGATTCGCAGCAAGGCTAAGATCTCCTTCTCGACGATCCCGTAATTGAGCTCGTTCGACTTCAAGATGCGACTGGTGAAGGTCACTGGCCAGAACACGCCATCATGCTCTTGCATGAGAGCCGCGGAGATCGCCCACTTGTTCGCGTAGACCACGATCACTGGGGAGCGGTCGGGGTCGAAGTGCTTCAAGATCGGGGCTGACACGATCTTCGCCTTAAGCATGGTGAACGCGACGGTGGCTCTCGTCCAGCGGTCTTCCTCGTCCTCCACTTGGCCGGCGTCCCCGGTCTGCAACGGACGATCCGTGATCTCGTTTCGGCGACGAAATTCGAAGAAGTCCGACTCACGCAACTCGAACAGGATCGCGGTGTACACGGCGAAGTCCTCGATGAAGCGGCTGTAGTAATTCAGGCTGCCAAGGAACGACTGCATCTCGCGCAATGTCTGCGGGAACGACAGGTTGCACAGCGACTCCAAGTCCTTGGGTCGCGCCTCAAGTCCTTCGATCGAGACTCGGTGACCAAGATAGTCGACCTTGCGCATGCCCCAAGAACAGGCGTCGAGCAGCTTCTCGACCTTCCCGCAGAGATTGTCCCACGAGTCCGCCGTGACCAGGATGTCGTCGATGTACGACCGCCGTCCCAGTACCGAGGTTTTGCGGTCCGTCTCTGGCTCGCCCGCCTCGAACACATCAGCATGATCCTCGGAGTCTTCGCCATTGCCGATCCTGATGAATCCGTACAGGGCATTGTCCAGCAGCCGCTGGTAGATCTGCGGCGCGTTCTTCAAGCCGAATGGCATGCGGGTCCACTCGAACAACCCGAAGGGTGTAATGAACGCCGAGATCTTCCGAGCGCGCTCCGTCATCTGAACTACCCAGAATCCGCTCGCCATGTCCAAGGAGCAGTACCAGAAAACCTTGTCAAGATCTTCAAGAAGGTCATTGATCAGCGGCATGGGGTACACCATCAGTCTGGTGAGGGATTTCACCAAGTGGTAGTCGATGCCGAGCCGGATGTCCACCCCGTTCTTCTTGATGATGATCACGATTGGAGACGCCCACGGAGAAGCCGACGGGATGATGATCTTCGCAGCCAGCAAACCCTTGATGAGGTCGGAGAGTTTCTCGCGATACTGGGGAGCTACCCGGCGAACGCGCTGCGCGATCGGGGAAGCATCACCGACGTCGATGTCGCAAACTACTCCGACTGCTGGTGGTGGTAAGGTGTGGTGAATCGTAGGCATCAAACCGGATTCCGCCCCATCAAGTTCGACGACTAGACCGTGAGCAACCTGGTGCATCCAGGTTAATCACAGATGGAGGGATGTCTGACTCTGGTGCATCTGAGTCAGCATCCTCCATTGGCGATGGCAGGTTCTGACATTCAGGGCCTGACCAAATATTCATGGATCTTGTAGGACAGGCCGCCAGTGATCCAAGTGGAATCTCTGGCTGTCTTGCATGCTGCCTTTGATGCTGCCATCAGCATCAGAGCTGTATACTTTAATTTGAGACGGAAGGTTGGTGACGACTGGCTTATCCTCTCACTTTACAATCTGCTAGCAACAGCGTACGTCAATACACTTGGCTACAAGTTCCAGCAGGATCGCCACCTGCCCTGCTTTGTGTTTGGTGTTTGCTTCAACCTCCGGAAAACACCACATAAGGCGTCCCCTTCCCGATCAGCAGGTGGTTCCTCCTCCAGATGATCAGCCTCAAACGGTTGATCTCCTCCGGCGTATTCCACTTGGGATCTCCAGCCTGGATGTCTTCGATCTTGACTTCCTCGGTCGTGTTCACGATCTCGAGCAAGACAGTCATCTGCCCTCAAGATCTTCCGCGAAGAGACTTCCGCCATCGTGATAGTAACCTTCAGCATCTTCCCGGATCTCGGCGGGTTCTTCCGAGACGTCGTCCTTCGGTTCTCCCTGGAGTTCTTCCGTAGCGACGTCTTCAGGTGGAGTAGGCATCAGTTCTTCGGAGTCCAAGGTGAGGTCAGCTTCCGGCTCAGGGGATCCTTCTTCTTCGCGCTCCCTGGATCATCCCGGTCCGCGACCTCCTCTTCCGTGTCCAACTTGGCTTCTGAGATGTCCGCGTTAGCCACAAGGGGCTCGGCCCAACGGACGGTAGCCGCTGCGACTGTTGGCCGAGGAGCCGTTTCACCTTTCATCAAGATCTTCGTTGGAGGGTCGAATTGTGGGCGCACCACCAGCGGTTCGGAAGACTCAGGGGCAGCTCATCGTGCTCCTGTCGGTCGGTAGTCGCCTCAAATGCTAGAGTTTGCCACTCTGCATATCAGCGAGATCCGACCGACACGTGACCTGGCACGCGGGGAACAAGATCTTCAGCGAGCCACATTCCCAGTTCGGTACTTCGCGGCAGGTGAAGCTCTTGATCGCCGACGTTGGTGATCCGCAGGTGTCGTCAGCGTCCAAGCCCCTTCACTACGGTAGGTACCCATCCTTCTCCACGCACGATCCACAACTTCTCTCGTCCTAAAGCGCGTGGTGGCTTCAGGGAACTTCGGCGGCTCATGCTACGGGGATCACCACGTCATCTTCCAGCAGCAGCAAGTGTCTGCTTCGGCCATACGGCGCGCGTCGTCCTGACAGCTGAATCCTGACCTCGTCGACCAAGCACATCGTGCCGTCAGCGAGATCTAGTCGGATCCCGGCGGGGCCATGAAGTCCATGCCCAAGATCGCGTCCTGACCCGCCAAGGTACCAACCCAAGCGTCGAAGAAGTACACCAGGTATCCCGCCAATGTGACCTTGATCGTGGTACGCCCCCAAAGTCGTGTATACGTTCTCTCCGATTCCAACACGTTCTTGTTTCTGACTCTCGTCTATGATACAGCCAACCTTACGAGCTAAGGTGGTGTCCACAATTGAGACTTCTGCGCCAGAGTCCAAGAGCATTGTCGCCTTCGAATTGTTGATCTTCCTGGTGATCTTCGCCTGCTTGAACCACTTGCCGGGCGAGTAGTACTTCCAGTACCCTCGCGATTCACCCGGTCGAAGATCCCAGCCGAGATCCGGTGGGCTCCTCGTCAACGAGTTCACGGCCTTGAGTTCTCCAGGCTTCGTATCCGGGACATGATCCTTCCAGTATCCACGAGTTTTTCATCAGCCAAGTCCAACTCCATCACAACATCCGATCGCGCATACTCATCCTTCCGCAGGCTCGCGATCGTGAAGGTACGTCTCTCATGAATTCCACGTGTATTGTTGATAGGATCCTTCGGAGAACTGACCTTCGACTTCGCTTGCCTGTCAACGTATGCAAATATGCAGATCTTAGAACGCTCGGCTCGTACCAGATTCCAACCTGGCGAGCGTTCTAGTTTAACATCTTCTCCGCCTTCGAGGGAAACATCCCGGCGTGACGCGTGGGATCGTACCACTGGCGGATCAAGTTGTAAAACTCTTCCATCGGACATTCACCGGCTTCATGAACTTCACCGCACGCTCGGCAAACGTACAAGCAATGATCGCCAGGATGACCCCTCCCCCCACTTCTGATAAGTCAGACGCTTCCAGCACCCAAGATCGGAGTGTCTCGTGAACCCGCAGTGGGAACACTTCTCCACACGATCTTCAGTTCGGGGGCGAGGGGTTTGGTCCGGTTTGCTCGGCGGCCCCTGGGGATCGCGGCGTTGCTGAGGTTGATCTTCCGGCTTCGGTTGGTCCACGACAGCGGCGAGGTAGATTTGAGACCGGCCTTGATCCAGGTCCGACCCTCCGGACTCTGACTCCGATCCCGAACTGTCGCTGTCGTTCGTCATGCGAATTGCACGCACCGCTCGAGCATGTTTGGACGAAGCTTGCGGAGGTGCTGATGGAGCCTTCTGACGGTACTTGGATGATCCAGCAGCCGCCTTGCCTTGTCGGGCTTTTGCGCGCTGACGTATACGCAACACGTCCGCCAGCGCGTCCCCATCTGCGAGGCGCAGCAGCGTTAACTGGTCCGCAAGATCGCGGTCGTCCAAGGTTTCGATGAAGTGTTCCACGTGTTCTCGGAGAGCGGATGGCGGTCCAGTCTTGATCGGCAACTTGGCTCGGAGTCCTAACACGGTCAGGCGGTGGAGATACTTGAGTGGCGACTCGTCAGATCTCTTCCTCGCGTGGTAGTACTGCCTCGCGAGAGACACGCCCAGCCCGCAGTATTCGACTCTGAAGCCGTCCAGGAGATCCTTCCATTTGCCACGGGTAGAACTTTTGAGTTGCTGGTACCAGTTTCGCGCAGGGCCAGTCAAAGGTTCCCGAAGACGTTGCACTTCTCACTATCAGGGGCTTGATCACGGATGAATGCGGACTTCACTTTGCCCAGCCAGCTTCGAGCACGATCTTCGTCAGTGTCTCTGCCAAAGAACTCCTTCAGCTCGGAGATCGCCGACATCCGGACGCGGGGAATTGCTTATGCGCTCTCTGACGACGTGGTCGTCTCTGCCGAGGCTACAGCAGCTCGGCGTGGGACGTCGATGCTCAAGTCGTCGGGATCATACTCGTCCGGGGATCCATGGAGTGATTCCATCGATTCCATGTCAACATCCTGCGTCCCCGGCGTCGGCGTCTTGGGCTGGTCAGTGATCGTCCCCACGGTCTGCTCCTTCAGGAAACGTTCCATGGCCGTGTTGAAGAACGACTGCATACGATCAGGATTGTGGAGATCGGGCATCGCTCTCGGCGCCGCCCTGGTGTTGACGGGCACCTTCTCCTCCTTGATCTTTCTCGCTTGGAGCATGGCCGCACCGGATGGACCGAGCGTCGTTCTTGCTGGTTGGATCGTGCCGTCCGACCCGACGTTTGAGGAAACAGACGCCTTCGCGGACGCGAATCCTGAGTGCGATGATGCAGAGGTGGGGTATCCCTCTGTCGGGCCAAGGCTCGACAGCGACGCAGTCACGTCTACCAACGGCTTCAGCAGCTTGAACAAGCGTCTGGACGACTCGTCGACCGTGGCCAGACTGAGCTCGAATAGAGCTTCCGCATCGAATGCACCAGCGACGATCCCGGCTTCTTCCAGCATGTTCATCAGGCTGGTGATCGAGACCATGAGATCGGACGCTTTGTCCGGGAGGTCACAGGGCCTTGGAGTTCTCCGATCAGCTTCGGCCAGAAGGAAAGCGTTGAGCTGCTTCCGGTAGAAGATCTTCTGTAGCTGATCCGGAGTCCAGGTCCTGACTTCTCCACTCTACTCCACGTCTGGAGCCCTCATTCTCGGCTTCGTCGTCGACTTCTTCTTTGTGGACACGCGGGGTGTGGGGAGAGTGGTTGTGGATGAAGATCCTTCCGTCTTCACGGATGGATCTCGCATCGCGATCCGCGGGGGGTAAGGGCCCAAGGGAGGAGGCTGATGGTTCTCTTCCAGGTCCATCGCTGAACCTACCTCCTGTTCCTCGCCAGAGTTCCTCCCAGTGCTCTGGCGTTCGGTGTATCCTTCACTCTTCAGATGCGACGACGGCGATTCACCTTCCGTCGACGCGCCGGTTCCTGGCTCAACTTTGATCTTGGCATCTTCCTGGCTGGACTCACGGTGATATCCGGAATCACCTTCGAATCCGGGCACGCGCACCATTGTGGCGTAGTGGCTCGCGAGGAAACTCGACGCGAGGGGCACTCACACACTTGGCGTCCGGACTCCTGACTGACGGAGGGGTACTCCGCTTTCCGTGGGGGCTCTGAAGATCTTCTCACCTTGTGTACCCGTCGGGTTGGACGCTTACGCTCTTCTTGGGTGACTCGTGGAAGATGCTGGGTCTGATCTGGGTTGAGTATGTGTGACGGCACTTGGGTCTCGGCTTGACTGCTCGCGGAAACTCTTCACTCGCAGTCGTTAGGGTGTAGATCTTGGTGTAGCGAAGATCCACGGGGGTCCTAGGGTGTGTATACCAAAGGCCAATAGAATTCCAATACGTTGCTTGAACCGCCTCCTTCTAGCGGACTTGAGGGGTGAGTAGAGAGCGAGGCGACCTGGGCAAGCTATCCAGGCGTTCTTGCGCTTCTTCTTCATAGACGATGGCGATCCTGGGTGGTCAGAGGGGCCAATATACTTCCCAGCTCTGGAAATAGGTAGGACGCTTGTGTCTTGTAAAGAAGAACTCTTTCTCGGTTGTTGAGTGTTAAGCTACTCTTCTGCACTCCAAGGTAAATCGAACACTGATTTCTACTCTTCCTATCCCCCTCCTCCACGGTACTTCAAGCCTTGAACAGCTCCCAGCCTTACCTTTACGAACTGGCTCCAAGATCGGACTTAATACAAATTGTACCATCCATCTGGATCACCTTGATATTCCTGACATGTGTCGAAATGATTGCACCATGATCTTCCTGGCACCATGCTCTTCTTTGCACTGTACCCAAAAATTGGTACTGCGATCTTCCTGGTGATCTTCCTGGCACCGTGATCCTACCCAAAGATTGGTACCGCGATCTTCCTGGCGATGTGCCATAAAGTGGGTACCTGGATCTTCCCGGTGATTCGGCTTTCTCACAAACAAGATTCTGCTCCACCACACATTCGCCATCTCCTCGTCATAATTGCTGTTGACGAACTGGCCAATTCGAGAAAGACGATAGCGATATTCATTCCCCACCCTGTGGTCGTACGCCACCAAAGTCTTAGCGCACTGAGCCATGCTCATCGAACCATCCACCCCGTCCTTTAACTTCCCAAAGAAGCTTTCAAGGCGGTTGTTTGTGTGGTTGCGGAAGTGGGGAGATCCGCACGTAGATACATGACCCACCGCTCCTGGCTGGCGTGCCAATTCTTCTCGACGTACGCGAAGAAACCAGTGATTCCAATGCGGTCACACAAACCGCGCAAAGCCACATTGGCCGCGTCGTACGACGCACCCGAGTCGGCGTAAACCATCTTGTGCACACAGGCATCAACTTGGCTGGCGTCATCACTAGAAATCTTCCCGAATTCAGGCTTCGCTCTCATCTCTTTCAAATATTTGATCGCATGGAAATGACAAATGAGAACGCGAGCTTCGGGAAGTGGTTTTCAAGAACCCGGATCTCATTCAGATCTTTATCCACGATAATCACTCGTAACAAATTAATCTTGGTCGGGTGCGAACGCTTGAAGTGGTTAATAGCCTTGTCCATGTGCCAATCACCGTTAGCTTCAAGAAGCGAGTGCTGCACCACCGCGCCTTCACCGAACTCATTCATAGTGATGAATGTCAAGAGCTGATAGTTGTATCTATAAACAAAAGAAAAAAACTCCTGGTCAGTCCTGGATAAATCCTGGTAGAATCCTGGATGAAAACAATGTACGTACCGGTTGGTCTTGTGGCTGCAATCGACGAGAAGAAGCTCGCTGAAGCGGCTGAAGACTCTGCGCATGTGCGCCGTAGATAAAGAGATCACTCCAGTCTCACCAGCTGCCGTATCCGCCACGGAAGAAACGTTCTCCTTTTCTCCGGCAGCGAAGACAGCCAGTTCCCGTGCAGTCGCTGCGTTGTCATCGCCCCCAACGATCAAAGCCGAATGCGCACGGACCATATTATCCACATCCACCTGGAGCACGTTCTGATCGTGCTCCAGGAGGTAATCGTAAATGCGAGAACGTTTCGCCCCCACCGCTAACATGCCACCCACACGCGCACTTATCAGTTCATCGTCCACCCTACGAGAAGACGGATACGTAGCAAACGCCTCCTTGGACACCGGGTGGTTGTGCACGTACCGCCCATGCTTCACCTCGAGCTCTTTCCTGGACATATTCCACTGCACGATGAACCTGAACGGACAGTTCGTGTGCCGAATATGCTGGCGCGGTCTGTTGCCCTCGCCC
Source organism: Phytophthora citricola (assembly GCA_007655245.1). NCBI lineage: Eukaryota > Oomycota > Peronosporomycetes > Peronosporales > Peronosporaceae > Phytophthora > Phytophthora citricola. The sequence continues at coordinate 253,963 of VMRO01000049.1, forward strand.
CGCGACTTCCGCTTCTTCCACCCATGCGTACAAATGTACGTGCGCTGGTATGGATCGATGCCTTCAGGAACCAGGCGAGACTGGTCATCACCGCTCTTCGTTCGCTTGAACCCGCTTTTGCCGCTCTGACCGCACTTCATCGTCTCTTTTACTGGAAGTACTTGTATCGTGCGTTCACAGTAGCCAGTGAAGTAGTCTTGCCACGCATCCCAACTGGCGTGCCATACAAGTGGATGTTCCACCGTTACTAACGCGTTGCTGTCCTCCTTTACGGCATCGACATCTGGGCCCACAGCACTCTCTGCATCTTCTCCGCTACCACCTGCTAGTTCGTCCGGGTCTTCGTCCGATGCGTCTTCGTCCGAGTTGCCACGGCTTGGACAGCTCTGATCCACGTCGGGAGTCCTGGTCTCCTCGTCCTGTACGTCGCCATGCGCACCAGACACACTAGAGCCCCGTCGGACAGGTTCTGGATAGCCCAGGGCCACGCCGTTTTCTTCCCCGTCCGCTCATTTCACGCGCCAAGCTTTCTCGCACTTCGATCGTCCTGCGGGCAAAACTAAAATGAGAATTTTCTTTTTCTCTTATTCGGAACTAACTGAATCGGATCTAACCGAATCGGTAGGAAATCTAAAATACAATCCTGGATGTATACCAGGATTTAATCCAGTACGTTTCCAGAATTAAAATCCTGGGCTCCAACACTTCCGTTTTCGTCGAGTTATTACACTTTACGAGGGTTCAATTCCTTAGCAAGCATAACTACAAAGTCTGAAAGCTCCTGGTGGCGCTGCTTTCTTTATTTGTTTCCTTTTGGATATGGAGCGCTGTGTATTTCATCCACTTGATTCGGCTATCCATGCTTCCAGTACCGGTAGTAGTACTCCGAGTAGGAATTGTACACAAAAATACTACTACAGTCTTCCCCAAAATTTGAACCCCTACATCCGATATGATCTGATAAGTGATTGGATTTTTCGATATTGCAATCTCCCGTTTTTACAAACAGTAAATTCCAATACGGATTAGTTTTGGTGTCCCCTTTTGAGACATTCGTACTTAGTGTGTGCATACTTTTCAAAAATGGGAAGTGCTGCGTCCAATAGATCTAACCTGCTCTGTGTCATGGCGTTCCGTGGGATTTTCTCTCTGATCTAAAACCCCTACCGATTCGCTGAAAACCGGTGTTAATCGCATTAACTATTGGTCAAAATGATTTTACAATGCGGCGAAGATTCCTGTCCTACCTAATAGAATATTTTTGAAAAGGGGAGAAAATTCGCGACAGGACGGGGGCTCCAAGAGAACGTGAACGCGTGTGTTGTCTGTAATCGCGCAAAGGCCGCCCTGCAACGTCACTACGCCATCGACCGGTAAGTCTGTTCATGTGCTACTTTCCTTCATGTTGTTCGCCTGCGTCTGCTCCTTCGAACCGCGTGCTGCACTCCCCTGGATCACTCTGGGGGCTGCGCTGCACTTCTGGCGACTTTATCGCTCGGTTTGGACCTGTTCTCGTGCTTGAGGCGGAGGGGAAGCACTGCGTTGGATTCCTTGGGATCTCAGCTATCGATTGAGTCCCTAGTTGTTCCGGATACAGCGTATTTTCGGTGATTCCACGCCGATTTCCCTCTCGTCTCCGAGCACGCGGCATAAACGTCTATTTGGTGCACCCACAGAACTCCAAAAGCTGACATTGGGGCATGTTTGTGTGTGGCTGCGCTTAGATGCAGTAGCGACGCTACTCGGGGAAGCACGCAGCACGTAGGGGCGCAGCATGGGGTTATGCAGGAGTGATGGTCGCTGATAAGTGTTGTTATTGTATCGGTTATGTGTTGGAATCCGCACAGTTGGAAACCCGCGATGGCGTCGGACAGCGACGGCAGCCCCAGCAGCACTGTCGTACTTGTCTCCATCCGCAACAAACTTGTAGAATATAAAGAATCGCTCTTGCGGTATGTGCTTGCCTGTCAGCTCTGCTGTTGCGATTCGTATTGGCGTTTCTAACAGAAAAGTGTTATAATGTGGGTGTAGGCAGCTGCTAGACGAGCGGGAGGCGGCACTTGCAGCGAGCAAAGAGCAGGAGCTGGAAGACACAAAGGGGAGCGATGGTAATAGCGTGGCGGACCAGGAGTCGGTGCTACATGAGAGGAAGAAGCAGGTGGAGACAGTTGACGCTGAAGAGCTGAAGGCACTTGGCGATGGAAAGGATGCAGCTTCAGTGGATGAATTTACAGCAGAGAAAGAGGGCGAGAGCTTGGCAGCCCCTGGAGAAATTGTGGAAAAATCGTCCACAGATACGACAGCCAATGATGAGATTATGTTGAAGAAAAGGAGGCTAGCAGAGGCTGAGGTGGAAACTGCATCGGAGACTGAGACGGACACCATTCCTACCAAAAGGTGAAGAAAACCAAGGTGGAAAACCAGCGACCGAAGGAGATTGTAGGTAACGGCGTTGAACACAAGGAGATGGAGAAGGAACCGCTACATGCACTTCAGGTGCAGGAAGCTTTTCCTGAGGGGCGCCATATTGTGTTGTAAGAACGTCGGTGCCTCCGGCCAAGTATTTAATGCAGAAAAGGCGAGAAGAAGAGGCTTCGGATCGCGAGGCTTTTCACCAGCAGCAACCGGTTCGTCTGGCTTCATCAGCGCTTGCACCAGTAGACCACAGCACCAACAACGGTGTGGCGAGTGGCAAACGGTCGGGATTGGTGTCTCAAACTTCACCGATTTCGCGGGAAACGACAAACTCAGAGTTCGAGCGAAAGTTACGTGAATTTGTTCGCTTCCACCGCGAGATTAAATCGCGGAGCTTGACAGTAACACGGAAGAGGCAATTACCGCGATTGCCAACACCAGCGCGTGGTAAGTCTCACTGGAACTTTCTCCTTGAAGAAATGAAATGGATGGCGACGGATTTTGCTCATGAGCGCAACTGGAAACGCGTGATGCAACACCGCCTCGCGGCCGGTGTAATTGTCGCTAAAAATGCTGAAAGTGTGCGCAAAGAACAAGAAAATCGCCAGTTGGCTAGGGAGTTGCTTTGCAAGTCTCAGCATTTTGGAGGACAATGGAACGGATAGCTGCGAGGTCAAGAGTTCGGTTGGAAGCTGCAGGTACCGATTCTTCAGGTCGTGGTGAAATTGATGATGCAATGTCAGGGGATCATACCGACGAGGATGGAACGCGTGGAGATTGTGAGATGGTTGGAGCAAATGATGGTCTTTTGGCACTGAAATACCATACTATCGATGTTGGTGCCAAGTACGATGGAAAAAGAGACGCGAAGCCAGATTCGGTGTTGTCGTCTGCTAAAACACACATGTCGTACATCGTGACCGCGGGCAAACGAGCACGCAGTGCCATGACTTCTTCGTCAGCAGTATGTTCTGACAAAACTACTTCTGCCGTTTGGGCACTTCGTGAGGCAGCCTTTGGGGAATTGCATGCGAGGTGTACTGCTTTGCAGTCAAAAGGAGGTCCCACTATTTTTTGGCGGCCTTTCAGCTTCTCGCGTTGAGGTGGATGCTTGATTTGTACTCCAGTGGCCTCAATATTTTCTGAATGATCAGCTCGGCATGGGAAAAGCGACTACCATTGTTGCTTTCCTAACTCTGACCGAAATTGTAGCGGCAAAGAAACAGCATCAGCAGCAACAAGGTGATTCGGACAATATTTCAACAGCAGACGATGCAAATGCCGATAATCCTGTAGGCCCTCATTTGATAATTGTGTCAGAAGAGGAGCTTCATAAGTGGCGATATTACCTTCGGATATGGAATCCAGACAAGCGTATCCAGCTATACGGTGGCACTGGCAACACACAATCTCATAGAGACCAGCTTCAACGCGAATGGAAAATAAAGTCTCGAGCGCACGCCCAGAAGAACGAAAATGATTTTCTGATAGCTCCGCCCAATGACGACGATGAAGACGAAAAATTGGACGATGACGAGCGTGCCGAGCCTATCTACTGTGTGCTGTGTCCTGTGAACGCGTTTGCTGAAGATCGAAACGCTTTTGTGGCGTTTACAAATTGGCAGATGGTTGTGGTGGAAAATGAGCGTGGTGGTCATTTCAATGACCCTGTATGCGTGTCTGCGCTACAAGACCTTCGACAGCACCAGCGTAGAGTCTTGTGCAATGGACAGCCGATTGAGAATTGGAAAAATACTGTCCTACGATTACAGTATGCTGAGTTTTTGGTGCGAGAAGCTTCCTCGCTCGAGGGTAGTGACGTGACTGAAGACAGGCAGCATCGAGTGGAGGCATGGCCAGGCATGGCCATGCAGGAGCTGCAAGTGGAGAGGGGTCTGTGTCAGAGGTGATGCAGCTGTATGGCAAGTCATCAAGTGCCCGAGCGTCTTTATGGAAAGCTTCTTCCCAGCAAGAAGACACACCTCAGTTTATGAATGCGTTGTTTCTTGCCTTGTCCTGTCTGAGCTTACGTCGGGTCCGGAGTGAAGTCGAGCCAGAGTTAGGCAAGATCGAAGAAATTAGTCTGAGTTGCGAACTCAGTGCGTCGCAAAACTGCAGTATCGCAACGCATTGAGTGGGTTTGCCGCAACTCTGGACACTGTCGGCGGCCGCGAAGAGCGACTGAGCGTGTGGTTACAGCTTCTACTTCGCTTGCGTGAGATCTGCAACTGTGTGGATATCGTGAACGATATGGACAAGCTAGGACACGCTGATATGAGGTTTCTCGCTGGTTGTTCCGCTAAGTTGGGGGCCCTGGAACCATTATTACGTCGACTGGTGCTTCAGGAAGGCAAGAAAGTGGTGATCTACTGCCAATTCAACGCCATGTTTCCTATTCTGGAGCTCTTTCTGTCTCTCATGGATATAAACTATGTGCGGGTGACGGGCTCGATCGCTATGCAGCGTCGAGCTCTTTGCCATTTCGCTGACCGCCCAGTGGTTCGCGTGGCACTCGCGTCTACTCGATTGTCCATGTCCAACGGTGGGCAGGCGGTTTCAGTATTTGGTGGGGAGGCGATCATTGTTGTGGACGGTGACTGGAACGCCACATGTGATGCGAAACTTCGCGCAAGCTGGGCTAAAATGGCTGTTGGTGGAGCAGATACTCTCCCAGTCTATCGCTTGCACTGTGAAAATACCATCGAGGCGTCGTTATTGCGAGCGGGGCCTCGCTAACTGAGAAAGTGTTTGGTGAAATGACTCCACACGAACTTCTCGCTGTTCCTTCCGACATGACATTAAACTTGAAGATTGAAAAACCGAGCTGGTGGTCTTCGACCGCTACCAGCAGTGGTGGAAATAGTTTGACAGGCTCCGGAACACTTGCTAAGCTTTCGAACGTGGCCCAGCAAGTGGAGAAGACTGAAAAATACTGTGGAGATTCAAGTGAGCTGGAAGCGCCCCTGATCGTGCACAACGTGGATCTCGATGCAGAGGAACATCTTTTGCTGGCCAATACGGACGAGCTGACACCTGTGGAATGGTACGCCGTTAACTACGTGCACGGGGTGACAGACAATAAACACCAGGGAGGTGAGTCCAAGAGAGTTGAACAAGATGTTGAGAACCTTGAAGATGCTGGTTCCTGGAAGGATAGCAACGCGTTGCTCCAGTCAGATCAACGCTCTTTTGAAAAATTGGCTGCTATGGATGCAGATCGTCAATGGCAAGAAGGTGATGCGGTATCGCAGCTATTTTTCACACTTGACGGCGGTTCGACAGACGAAGGTGTGCTCGAGAAGTTGTTTATGCAGATGCGTATGGACGGCATGGAGACTCATTTCGATGTGTATAAACCTCCACGACCACCTCAGCCGACGGCTGCGGCACCGCTAGTGGCGCGTCTTTCATCAGAAGCGGGCTCAAACACGGCTAACCAGATGACTTTCAGGGTATCTTATCGTGTGCAGGCACCGCCACCGCCTGTACCTTTGTCTGGGAAGTCACATAGTGACCATGCTGTTGACCTATCCAAGCTTGCTAAGTCCAAGAAGCAGCGGGCTAATTCCACTTCTATATCAGCGAGGACTGGCATGTCTGGATTAGCGTCTGGGAACTCGATGAACGCTACTACGTCTGTAGGTGTGAAGCGCAAGCTCGAATCGCAGTTGGGTGGTATCAAATCAGGACCTCAAAAGGAGCAACGTGTGGATCTGGAAGGTATCCCTGTCCCCGATGTATCTGAATTCGCAGACGACGATTTCTGGGGAGATACGAATTTGGATGCGCTTGATTCAGCTGAATGGGATGACCCTGCGCTGCTGAGTGGTATCTTGGGCGTTGGAGTGGGTGACACTGGAACTGGAGCGTCGTCTATAGCTTCGTCGTCGGGCACGGCGTCCAGCGGTGCGTCTGCAGCGGGGGCGAGTAGTGCGGTGGCGAGTTCTACAGGTGCTGGAGCGCATGCAGATTCGGGTCACTTGAAGACAGGTCAGAAAGGTTCCAAAAGTCCAAGACTGGAACAGGGCGAGCTCGCAAAAGCAGTATGTCCTCATCTGACTCTGCACGTGATACCTGGAGCCTGCAAGACGATATTGTGCTCAAGAAACTTTTCGAGCTCTACGGCGCCAACTGGACTCTTATCGCGCAAGTGTTCAATTCGTCAACAGCAATTTCTCGTTTTGTCTGCAAGAAGCGTTCACCACGACAGTGCTACGACCGCTACGGCAAGATTATTTCCGGTAGCTTTGTTGCCTCAACAACCGGTGCCAGTGCTACGACTGCCGCAACGAAAGATGGGAAGTCGCTGAAAGCCCAGCGTGCTATAGCAGCTGCAAATGTCGCGGCTGCTCAGCTAACGCCCGGTGTATTGGACGCACGTATTGGATTGCCTCAAGACGAACTGCTTCTCATGTTTCCGTTGCGTCATTCTCTACCAGGAATGCCACCACCTTCTATCGTGAGCGCACCTAACCTGGCTCACAGGAAGCACTCTACTACTGAAGCAGGTTCAAGCAAGAAAAGTACAAGTACTGGTGGATTTGATGATTTGAAGTCTATCAAAACCTCGTTCGACGCTATTATCCAGTGCATGAAGCACAAGACGTCGCCACCGCCGATTCCAATCCCTGTGGGGCCTGTAGTGACCAATGCTCCTGTTTCGACTGCAGCACCTACGACAACCACAGCTCCAAACTCGACAGATCTGGGGACGAAGGCGTCGCTCACTGCAGCATCGTTTCCTCCAACACCGGTTCCAGCTCCAGTCCTAACACCTCCAGTTACCACGACGCCTACAAAAGCTAGTCCCAAAACTGCCAAGAAAGCTACTGTTTCGCCCGTGGCGGCAGCCAAAACGATACCTGTGGTACCGTTACCGCACAAGTCGCATACGGACATGATTTCACTGCTGCCAACGGCGGTGCTTGGACCCGATGAAGTGATTAAGCGAAGCAAGGAGGCCGCAGTAGTGGCTGTACAGGCAGCGGCAGCCGTAGCCTCTGTCGGGCGTGATGGATCCCTCTCTGCGAGCGGTGATGTCATGTTAGGCGCCGGCTCGGGCTTTGGTGCGTCGGTGAGTGGATCAATGCCGCGGCGTTCGCACGCTGCAAGTATCACGAGCGAAATGAGTGCTGTCAGTGTGATGACACCTTCAGCGATCCCAGCAGCGGCTGCATCGTCAGGGGCCTCTGCACAGATTACTACACCTGCGACGGCGCCGTCATGGGGCATGGTCCAATCGAACGGATTGAACGCTAGCGCACCACTGGATCTAGGAGCAGCGTCTACAGTCCCTGGAGCTAGCGGCGGCGAGCCACAGCGCGCGCTATGCCGGTTACCACTTCGACGCTACTGCACGTGCTTGACCGGATGCCTGAGATTAAGAACAAGATCCAGTCGATCCTGAACCGGACGGACTGCTCGGAATCGCAGAAGGTGGCGATGATCGCTCGGCTGCTCAGCAACACGAACGCCATCAACAACACCAACGCTCTTGGAGCGCCAGGATCGTTGTCTACGCCTACTGGAGCGACCCAGAGCAGCAACGCTATGCTGTCAGCGCTCACCGCTGACCCGGGTATGCTCAGCTCGTCCGACATGCTCCTGGACACGGAGACGCCCATCCCGATGCCAGAGTCATTGACCGCACCGTCGCCGTCAAATGGGGCCTCCACGTCCGCGTTGACTTCACAAGGACAGCAGTTCCAGCCTCCAGCAACGTCATCGCAGCCGTAGTAAGCGCCCGCTCTGTAGTGTATCTATGTATGCAACCAGCAGTACAGCCCTGCACCAGCTCCAGCTAACGAAAACAACAAATAGATAGCCAAGTAGTACCCATGCACGCGGTCGCTTGACATGTGCAATGCCCGCGACTCAGCAACATCAAGTTGAAGTCCTACAAACAATTTGTAGCCCAAGAGAAGAAGAGGGCACCAAGCTACTTGTACTGGTGCTCTACCGGTACACGTAATATGTAGCTGCAGTGATCACCATGCAGACAATAAGCTGGAAGAAATGACTGCGCTGGTCGGACAGCGTCCACGTTGAATGCTCAAGTGGCGGCGAGGAATCTACGGCTGTCGTTGCGCCAACGAGTTCACGTACGTGGCACTGCTCAGTAGCCAAACTGCACAGAGACTGCCGATCTGCCCATCTTTGCAGACCAGAGCAACACCCGCGGATTCTGCCGGGCCGGAGAAGCAACAAACCAGCAAAACTCTGTAGATGGAGACGTTCGTTATCTACAGAGATTAATGCATAACAAGTATCAGCTTATACTTCGAAGTACACTGTACAGTAGATGAAACACCTCCATATTCATCCTTGGAAGCGGAGACTTTAAACCGCCTTGGTGATCGGACTGCATCACCTCTTGCACATCATGACGTCACGCATCAACCTCAACCATTGGTTAAAACTCTCACTAGCGAATCCGATTGGCTCTTAGTCTCATGTGCGCCACACCATCTTATTCGACACCCCTTTATCTCACACCTTATAAATAATCGCCGTGGATCCGAAGGTCGTGCCACCACCACTGGTACAGTCTCCATCCGCCACAGCTTCAGCTTCAGTCCCCGACTTTCCAGCTCGCCCCGACAGCCGCTGTTACGCCTGACTGTATCGCTTGACAATGGTGGACGGCCCCAAGACCAAACGTATCATCACGTGGCAGGAGGTGCAGCAGCACTCGACGTACGCCAACGCGTGGATCGTCATTCACCACAAGGTGTACGACATCAGCAAATGGGACTCGCACCCGGGCGGCATGGTCATGCTCTCCCAGGCCGGGGAGGACGCCACGGACATCTTCACGGTGTGCCACCCAACGAGCTCCTGGAAGCTGCTCGAGCAGTTTTACATCGGTGACGTAGACGAGAGCACGGCCCCGGGCACCAAAGACCTTTCGGAGGAGCAGAAGACCAAGAAGGCCAAGACGGACGAGTTCATCAGCGCGTACCGTCGTCTGCGCATCAAGATCAAGGGAATGGGACTCTACGACGCTAGTATGGTCTACTACGTCTGGAAGATCTTCAGTACCTTTGGCATCTGGATGGCCTCTGTGGCGATCTGCTGGCACTTCGATAGCTGGCCCATGTACATGCTCGCGGCTTGTGTTATGGGTCTCTTCTGGCAGCAGTCAGGCTGGCTTGCGCACGACGTGCTGCACCACCAAGTGTGGGACAACCACATGATCGGCAACGCCATGGGCGTCATTATCGGCGATATGTGGATGGGCTTCAGTGTGCAGTGGTGGAAGAACAAGCACAACTTCCACCACGCTGTGCCTAATCTCATTGGCGACGCTAAGACCGAGTACCTCGGTGATCCGGACATTGACACGATGCCTCTGCTGGCTTGGAGCAAGCACATGGCTTCACACGCCTACGAGTCGACCTGGGGCCCGTTCTTCGTCAAGAACCAGGCTGTCATCTACTTCCCGCTTCTGCTCTTCGCCCGCTTCAGTTGGCTGCTGCAGAGTTACTACTACGTCTTCAAGGGCTTCGCGTTCGGCCAGTACGACCCCGTGGACCTCCCTAACGGCGAGAAGTTCGGCCTCCTTGTGCACTACTTCTGGAACGTGGCGCTGCCTATCGTCACGGGGATGTCGGTTTTCCAGGGCCTGGCCTTCTTCATGCTCTCGCAGATGTCTTGCGGTGCCTTCCTGGCTGCCGTCTTTAGCGTGGGCCACAACGGTATGTCTGTGTACGAGCGCGAGGAGAAGCCCGACTTCTGGCAGCTGCAGGTCACCACTACGCGCAACATCACGCCCGGATTCTTCATGGACTGGTTCTGCGGTGGCCTTAACTACCAGATCGAGCACCACTTGTTCCCCATGATGCCTCGCCACAACCTGCAGAAGGTCAACCCGTTGGTCAAGTCGCTCTGCAAGCAGTACGATGTGCGTTTCCACGAGACGGGATTCTACCGCGGACTGGTTGAGGTCGTGGACGAGCTGGCGGACATCAGCAAGGAGTTCCTGCTTGAATTCCCGCGATGTAACTCCAGTCTCATCGCGTGAGTGAAGGAAGCAATCATCAAAAACAGCGCAAAGCAGCGCATGCATGTTATCCATCTCTTGTAGGAGTTTCGCACCCATCCGGATCTCGCTCGTCAACAGCAGCATCGGAACATCGTAAACTCCCTCTAATGAATTCAACAGAAAACAACATCAAACGCAAAAGCTTATCGCCTGTAGCAATCTTACAATGAAAGATGCCTTGTGTCAGAACTCATCTTTCTTGTAATCAAGTTTGTACTTTTCAAGAATTGGTTAAAGAAATTCTCTATCACCTTGTCCCAAGGCTCTCATTTCCCATCGAGCTCTAAAGAAGACACGACTGCATCGTGCAGCTATGGCAGCGCCGATCTCGCTTCCTATTCCTTCCGACCTTCTCCCCAGCATCGATCGCATCAACGATGCTTTGGAAGTGGTGGAGCGACGACCTCCTCCGGGCACTGGCACATTGCGTGTGTGTCAGGCAACGGAAGATGAATGGAACGCGTTTGCTATCACCGACGGAAACGTCGTTCATGCCAATTTTATGGAATGGTTTGCTGACACTGAAGAGATCCACATGATCCACATGATCGAGTTTGAGAACAATCTGCACGAGCAATATATTGCTGAGCTTCCACGACGTACTTTTGACGAGCTATGTGTCTATAGATGGCTCAAGCTCTACTCGCACGCGGTCAATTTGCTGGGGACACGATGATGCCCATACCTCAGCTATGGACCACGCCCTACAACTCCAGGATCCGTTTTGCCTCCAGACATTCCAACATTTGGCGAGTTCCGGACGATCACAAGTTGTACGACGTTCGAGCGGATCCACTGGTACCGCTGGCTCCAGTTCCAATTGTCGCTCCAAGAACTGTGATCCACTTGGACGGACGTCGAGTCCTCGGCATTCCTCCAGGGGTGGCCCTCCCAAGATTTTCCCAAAAACTATTTCGGTGGATTTGTACGCTCCATTAGCAGAAACAATGAAGTGGTTCTGAAACAGCTCGAAGAAATTGATACCCGCAGCTCCCACCAAGAGTACCCAAGCAGCAGTTTCTAAAGTGTGGTAGCGAGATTGAAACTTTCAGTCAGGATGTCCTCATTCATATGAATTTAACGCCCCATTAACCCAAACTCAAAAGCCAGTCGTCTTGCAGTGTAGTGTATACGCGGTCTACAACAACTTCCTACATGTACCGCAGTTGAGGACGTGGCGGGGTGGCGCTGGCTGACTCTTCGTCTCTGCATCCCCGCTGCAAACGTCAATTGCAGCGTGAACGTCTTGCCGTCCTTGTCCCAATTACTGAAGAACTTGCCCTCGCTCTTGTCGACGTCGTCATTAGGGATCTTGAACGCCACCGTCTCGTACGGTTCACAGGCGAACAGCAGATACTGCCAGCGTTTATCAGGTGCCTCCACCTTCTGCTCGAAAGCCGACATGAATCTGTGTCTTGGCTGCAATTTGTCCGCGATCTCCGGGTACGCGACTTGGAACAACAGGATCCTAGCGCCTGTGTCCGGGTCCCTCTGCTTGGTCACCTTGTAACCGGGGAGTCCGATCTTCAGTGCTCTCGGTTTCGCCGCAGCTGCAGCCGCTGCCGCTCTAGCTGCTTGGAGATTAGCAGCAGCCGTTGAATGCGCTGAATCTGCTGCTTCTTTAGCTGCACGTCGAGCCAAATTGGTCTGGTGGCGCTTGCCCTGTGTGTGCGCCAGGTAGTTTCCTTCGTTATTGTGCAGAGTGAGACAGAGTTTGCACTCGTAGCTCCCCAAATGGTTCTTCATGAAGTAGGGGTCCTTAGCCAGGTCCACCGTCTCTAGAGCCAGCTTACGCAGACGCTCGCGACGGTCCACATTGCTCTGCGACTCGGACGCTACACCGCCCGAGCCAGGCTTGGAGCCCACGCGGTTCTGGAAGTCCATGGCTGGCCAATACGGAATACAAAATGGAGTATTTTTAGGATTTAGGATTTGATGTTGAGATTTGGATTGAAAATATTTTAAAGTATACATATTTAGATTTAGAAAGAAACTAAAAGTGTATACTTCACCAAAATCCGCTTTCTATGGCAAAAATATGAAAGTATCCTTTCAAAGTTTCATCAGATTGACTCGGAGCTTGCATACCACCTTATACTTACTCTGTTCTCAGTTGCTGGTGTGAACGTCTTTATGCCGTTTCAAATGAGATTGCTCAAGATGCTGCGTGAAATATGTCGCTTGGTGTCAACTTATCTCATTGCCCGAGTCAATGGAGCGTACAAATCCACCGACAAAGTTTCCGGGAAGAACTAGGGAGCGCCACCCCTGGAGGAATGCCGAGGACTCGACGTCCGTCCAAGTGGATCACAGTTCTTGGAGCGACAATTGGAACTGGAGCCAGCGGTACCAGTGGATCCGCTCGAGCGTCGTACAACTTGTACTCGGCATTCGTGAAGTCGGGGTCGAACTTCACACACAACGCGTACTCGACTCCTGGCATCTCAGCCCACACAGAAATCGCTTTACGGTCGAGTTGACCTCGTGCCATTCCACATGGCTGCGAGACTCCAATCTCAATTTTGATCGTCCGAAACTCGTCAAATGTTGGAACACCTGGCGGCAAAACGGATCCTGGCGTTGTTCGTCGTGGTCCATAGCTGAGGTCTGGGCATCATCGTGTCCCCAGCAAATTGACGGCGGCCAAGTAGCCATTGATCCAGCGATCGACAAATGGTTTGTCAAAAGCTCTTTGACAAAGCTGAGCAACATACCTCCCGTGCGGATTAGTCTCAAACTCGATCATGTGGATCATGTGGATCTCTTCAGTGTCAGCAAACCATTCCATAAAATTGGCATGAACGACGTTTCCGTCGGTGATAGCAAACGCGTTCCATTCATCTTCCGTTGCCTGACACACACGCAATGTGCCAGTGCCCGGAGGAGGTCGTCGCTCCACCACTTCCAAAGCATCGTTGATGCGATCGATGCTGGGGAGAAGGTCGGAAGGAATAGGAAGCGAGATCGGCGCTGCCATAGCTGCACGATGCAGTCGTGTCTTCTTTAGAGCTCGATGGGAAATGAGAGCCTTGGGACAAGGTGATAGAGAATTTCTTTAACCAATTCTTGGAAAAGTACAAACTTGATTACAAGAAAGATGAGTTCTGACACAAGGCATCTTTCATTGTAAGATTGCTACAGGCGATAAGCTTTTGCGTTTGATGTTGTTTTCTGTTGAATTCATTAGAGGGAGTTTACGATGTTCCGATGCTGCTGTTGACGAGCGAGATCCGGATGGGTGCGAAACTCCTACAAGAGATGGATAACATGCATGCGCTGCTTTGCGCTGTTTTTGATGATTGCTTCCTTCACTCACGCGATGAGACTGGAGTTACATCGCGGGGAATTCAAGCAGGAACTCCTTGCTGATGTCCGCCAGCTCGTCCACGACCTCAACCAGTCCGCGGTAGAATCCCGTCTCGTGGAAACGCACATCGTACTGCTTGCAGAGCGACTTGACCAACGGGTTGACCTTCTGCAGGTTGTGGCGAGGCATCATGGGGAACAAGTGGTGCTCGATCTGGTAGTCCGTACAATGTACCCATTGCACTACCAGGATAATCCTGTTTTGTCACCCAAACTTGGGTGAAGCCTGTATCGAAATTCATTCCAAATTCTGCCAGCTCGAAGTAAGATGACAAAGCTCTGCTGTGCGGTCGTTGGCGTGGCGGAAAGTGCGTTCCCTGTGGACATTGCTTTGGATGAGTCCGTAGGAGACTTGAAAGAAGTGATTGTGTCGAAGAAGCAGTACCAGTTTCCTGCTGACAGACTGAAGCTCTTCCTGGCGAACACAAAAGCGAAGAATCTTGGTGAAGGGAAATAGAAGAGAAGGAAGGAGAGAAAGGAGAAGTCGATACGGAAACGGGCGCGTGGCTGTCATACGATAGTGATGCTGCTGTGGAGCTGGAGGAAGGAATTGTCGGCCAAGACATTCAGTCGTGGATCGATGGAAAGCCGATACATCCATCACTGAGCATCCAGGATGTACTGGACGAGAACCACATGCCAGACCCTCGGAGTAAACAAATCCACGTACTGGTAGTGCGGCCTGAAATGCCAGCTGCGACCCTGCCAACGTCATGGCGTGAAGAAATTGAGAAAGCAGTGCGGGACACTATCGAGTCGTTTAATGAACGACGTTCGGTATATTCCGTATCGACATGCAAGAACTGGGCAGCAGAGGAACTCATAGAGAAACTGGGATATGAGAACGAGGCCATTTATGATGTTGTGGAAGACTTGGACAGTTCGATTGATCCTTACCCATGGCAAGCGGATATAGCTGAGGATTCCGAAGACCAACGAAAAGGATACATGCAGTACTTCAAAGACAACCTTCACGGTTTCTTACATCAGGGTGGAGTTTCGCCAGGAGCCTCTGCAGGAATACAACGCAAATGGATGTATCATCTCAAGGACACATCGCAGATGAAGAGCTTGCTTGACTGCAATACTTCCAGCCTGCCTTTCGGGTTGAAGGGGACAGCAGATCTGATGATAATTGGTGAATCAGCTTACAAAACGAATGACGTTTTCGATGGTCTCCACTTTGTCATCGACATCAAGAAGGACCAGTGTGGAGCTAAAGAACGGAGGGAACTTTTTCTGAAACTGGTTTTAGCGAACTTGAAAAGTGACGTTCAATGTGCTCCTATCGGGTTGCTCACTAACTTGAACGACTACTGGTATTTCATGTGGTTCACGTCGGACAGAAAGATCGCGAGAATGAAACTTTCATGTCCAGCCAACGGATTCAAGGCGACGAAGGATTTTCTGTCAGGGGCACTTGACGTTGGTGGGTCCTCTGGACGCCATGCAGTCTATCCTATGCGGGTTCGATTTTTGTCTTCGCCACTTCCGAAGCGTCAAAGGTTGATAAGACCTCCGCCTGCCGGTGCTGCTTTCGCAGCAGAGATGATGGAGCGATACGAGTTGATGTCGGATGTGCTTAGTCCGGAGTTCTTGCGTGAGAAGAGAATGGAATTCGAGCTTCAGATGATATGCGAAATGCCGTATTTCAGTGGTCTGTGATAATAGCTCAATATTATTGAGTCAATAATGTCTCCCAGCATTAGCAACTCGAGAAGTGCTTTCAACTTAGTTACAAGCATACTTTGCAGTCTTGTCTTTTGCTTTATTTTACTCCATACTTCGACGAATTCCGTGAGTTAGTTGACGCCTATTCACTCGATAAACACAATTTTTGGTTGTTGCGTAACATGTCATACTGGAGAAACGTAGCTAGTCCGTAAGATTTTTCGCAGGCTTTTAGAAAAGGAACCTGGTGCGCTACAAAGCACTTTATCTGCTGGTGGTGAATTGCTACAGTCGACTCTCAATATGAGCTGATGAAATGTGTCGAGACCTCAACGATAGAAAGCATGTCGATCTACATTGCGATTATTGGAAGAAGCGAAAGTTCAAGGGGAGTAAGACTCGAAACATGCATGATACTTCAAGTACACAGCAGCTCTTCGTTTTCTTTATTTGGATTAACTAAGCTACGAATTCGCCACTATCCTTTCTGGGATTTCGGAAATGGCAGCAAAATGGACAACAAGTGCTTCAACTGGTCGGGGACAACGGTACTTGCTGCACAAATTCCCAACTCTTCTTCCACAAGACCGAATCATTACGCTCCAGCTCACCACCTTCTTCTGCCTGAAAGGAGACTGTTTCTTCGATTGATTTCTGATCCATGTCTGCGTTTAGAGTGTTTCCATCTCCATCACTCGCAAAATTCGTTAACATTTCGAGTACATGGTCGAGATCTGAGCGCTCATCTGCCTCAAACACGAGCATTGTCTTTAGTAGCTCCCATTGGTCTTCGTTCATACAGTGAGGCCTTCTGAATGCCACGTGCTTCGTAACACTTGCGCATATCAACGTGCTTGCAGTTGCACCATGGATTCTCCGTTCCGCTGAAGGCAGCGACAACGCACATTCCCAGCGAGAAAACGTCGGCGGTGAATGTTGGTTTCTTCTTATCGAACTCTGGTACACTCCATTGCAGAGCACCAGATTCTTCTTCCGAGCTTGATTCATTGTCAGGCACGCTGAGACCAAAGCCCGTGAGCACCGCAATCCCGTGTTGATTGACGCCAATGTTGGTCCCGTTGAGATCTCCGTGAACAATGTTGTGGCTGTGCAAGTACCTGAGACCTGCAGCAGCTTGGAACATCAACTCGTAAACGCGTTTTGGCTCTGGGTTCTCCCTTACAATGTAGGCATCCAGCGTCTCCACACGTTCAGAAACAATGAAGTATGGCTCAGTGGTGAGGTTTGCGCCGTAAAAACGCCCGATATTGTTGTGCCATAACTTCGACCACAACTTGACCTCCCTCTGGAACTGGTTCTTGTGCTTCATCTCCTTGACTGTAACGTCAGTGTAAGACCATTTAGCGTAATAGTTGCCTTCCGCAACAGCTTCGGACCGACTAGAAAGATCGTTGGGCTGGATCATCCAGAATGAGTCATCGTTCTTTGCCATGCTCCAAGTTTCCACAGCTTCAAGCGGTTAAAGAAATTCAATTCTCCACAAGTCACTGCGGTCTCGGATGTTCTTGTGTCTCGCGTCAATCTCGTCTGGACCGGAATAACGTAACATGCCGGCAAAGGCGCGATTTTGAAGAGCGATCCGCCCTCCTCCAATATCGCATTCTCGCCATTGTTGCGCTAAGTCTTGAGCATCGCCATTTACAACGTCAACGCTCTCATGACTGAGCGTAAGAACCATGTCCGTTCCTGCATTTTTGTAGATAAAATACCCCTCACCAGCAGGAATATGCTGCCAAGTATCGCAACTTTCGGCCCCTTCGGTCTGCTTGAGAAGATACCCAGACTCAACATTCTTCAAAGTGACGAGCTCTGGCGTTGTACGCGGTCGGTGGTGGTAGATTAGACACCAATGACGTTCGACGTACGATAAATCCTCTGCACTTGTTCGGATCTCGCTCGAGGCGTAATGATCGATGAATAATCTGCTCGCGCGATTTCGGAGGCCAATGAAGATATCGTCGTACATGTACTTGGATTCGAACCACTGGCATTTGGGGTCTTTCGTTGCGTCACGCATAGCCACAGTGTTGCCAGAGCCTTCTTTAAGGTCCCAGTGTTCGAGTAGGTTACCAGTGGCCACGTTCTTGTAGGCAAAGTAGCTACCCCTAAAGGAATCCGAACCCATTGGTGCGTTGACTCATTCAATGCGAAGTCAAGCGCTTGGACGCAGTTAGTGGCCAGGTCTTGCTCCAACACCATGCCGGTGTGCCGGTTCATGATAGACACGATAGTAGGCGCCATCAGTGTTCGTCTTCGACAAAAGGAAAGTGAGGCATATCAAGTATTTTTGTTCTTCTGGTAGGTTGGAGCGTTCAACCCACAAAGCGATTTATAGAATGATGGTTTTATATGTGTCGAAGTACGTCTTGTAGTTCTTGTAGATCGGCCAATTCTCGTCTCCAATCGATGGATTCTTCAGCTCTTCGTAAGTGTCTTCTGGGGTCTTTCCAGCCGCGTACCACGCTGGGAACAATTGCGTGTACATGGTGTTACGAGTTTCTTCATTTTCGACCGGATCGTCTTCACCTTTAGTGACACTTTTGCTGGATTTTTGGCTTCTGAGACTTCTCGCGTTAGTGTCGGCAACAAACGTCTTGACGGAGGGGTCCGACACGATCACTTGGGCACTTGTTGTTGTCGGGTCAAAGCAACTCCCAGCTAAGAAGCCGGCGATTGTTGCCAAGAGCATGCGGTGAAGGAACATAATAGCGTTCGCTTCGCGGTGAACGGTGTGAATTGGGGACTTGTGTAATGCACCGAATATTCTTGAATGCTGTGTTATGGAATCAAAACTAGAACATGTACTTAAGTATAATACTAGTAACGCAACATGAGTTCGCGTGCAAAACCGTATGTATCGATACAGTAAAGGTATGAATTACGTACGGCATAGATCGCGCTACGCTAAGCCAATCCCCATCATGTCACGAGTACGAAACTTGAAGTTGGTTGCAGTAGAGCTTCTACTATAGGAGGTGATCAAGATTTGCAAACCGGTAACGTTGCAAGCAAGCACGTTAGTCTGTCACTGTGCATGTACGCTTGTTTCAAACAAACTAGATGTTTGTGCATGTGTATGTATCGCTGTATTTTAAGCGACAGTAGGTGTTGCAACGACTTGCTTCCTCTACTGATTACATGCATGACGTTGCAGTTGCATGTTGCCAGCAGCGGTAAGCATACATGTTCTTCAACAACAAATACCTCTATAACAACCAGACTGCAGCATGCTTGGGCCCTCAAAAGATTGCTTAACCCAAGAAGGAAGTTGCAGAGATGATGTGATTAGTTGATTGTTTACAGTCTTGTAGGGAAGCCTAAGGGTGCATTGTCCAAGACTTCTGTTTGATCTGGTTGTGATATACTACAGTATCAGGAACAGTGTATCGTTGACCAACTTGCATGTAAGTGTGCTTCGCGCAATGTTTACAAGTTTCTTTTTAGGAAGACGTGGGTTCATCTTCGACATCGGGTTGCTGCTCTTTCCGGCGCAATTTAGATACAAATTCCTGCAGCTTTTCGTGTTCTGCAGTCAACCGAAGAGCTCGAACAACAACTCGAATACCAGGTCGATCTTTAGGGCGTAGCTGGCACATTTCTTGTATAAGAGACCACTGACTCGACGTAAAGGAACCGAAAGCAGGTGGAAGGCGACCACGACGAACGTGGAAACTCACAGCAGCATCAGGTAGTTCACGTCCCCATGGGAATATACCAGTTACGGCCTCAATGATGCACATTCCAAGTGAGAAAATATCCGAAGCGAAAGTAGCAGACTGCCCATTTGCTCCCATACACTCTGGAGCTTTCCAACGAAGCGCACCGATTGGGCTCCCAGACGAACTAGCTGCATCGGATGCTACAGAACTCAGCCCAAAGTCCGTAAGCTTCGCACGCCCGTCCTCTCCAATCAAAATATTGTCCCCTTTCAGATCTGCATGAACAACACCGCGCTCGTGCAGAAATTCAAGCCCAAGAGCAGCTTCGTATAGCTTTTCCCACGCCAGAATCCGTCCTGTAGTATTCCCCTTCAAGTCTTTTAGGAAATCTGTCAGCGTACCCTTAGCGGCGTATTCACAGACGAAAACGGTTGACCGACATGGCACGCGCCGAACAAAGCGATCACGTGGGGGTGGGTCAGACTGGACCAGATATCTGCTTCGTGCTTGAAGATCACCTCTCCGTCACTTGGAGTGTTCTTGGCATCTCGACTTGAGCTTCTGAAAACGCGTTTAATCACCACGGGGAATCAAGCCAAGTGTTTTGGTGCACAGATCCAAAGGATCCAGACCCAAGCGCTTTCTTGTCCATTCGCGAATCAACTTCGTACGGTGGTAGGAACCACTCAGGCAACGTCAATGAGCTTCTCTCGTCCGAGATTGCATCTGCAATATCTAAGGCTGCAAGTTCGATAGTCTTCAGCTCTTCGACTGTATAACTGCTGGGGTAACGTAGACGCTCGAACTCCAGGACTGCCCAGAAGCCCTCCGCTTGCCTCTGCCAGCTACTTGGATCCGATTTATCACTGGCATCCTCTTCCAATTCTTTTAACGCTTCAGAAACATCGGACACCGCTTCACACAGCACGTGAACTTGTTGTCTTCGTAGATCATACCACCACTGCTCCCAGTGGCAATGGAAATCGTTCGTTTTAGCTGCGCTCACAAGCTTCCGAAGTCTAGTTGAAGACACGAACTGGTCCAGTTCGCGGTGCATCTCGTACACTCGGTGAGCGCTTTTCCGCCCTACAGCAAGGCGCACAGCACGATTCACATTGGAAAAAGCTGGAACTTCAGCGAGAAGAAGTTGAGCACGAGATGCGATACTCAACCAACTTTGTACAGCATAACTAACACGTCGACTGTGACCGGATCCTTCAATACACGACACGGCCTCTAGCTCCAGTTGATCCGCAACGTCACTTAGTCTCGTTACCAGTTGCTTGTTCATGTCAAGTACAGCAGAAAACCCTTTTTGGTTATGTTGGCTTGTTCCAGCAAGTGCCGAATGGTCTCAAGGTTGCTTTCGAACTGTTTAGACAAACTTCGACTCGTTGTCGGGGGTTGGACACTGGTGGAGAGCTCGTCAACTAACTGCTTGATATCATGAACCACCGCGCTAATAGCCAATCGCTCTTCCGGAACAGGATTCCGCATGTGCCGGACCAAACGCCATTGCTCGGTTGTAAATCCTTGAGGTTGCTGCGGAAGAACTTTCGCCCACTTTGCCGGTGTGACGTGGCCATCAACGAGCTGAATAATGCACATTCCGAACGAGAAAACGTCAGCTGAAAGACGTTCATCGCTAGAATTTCCCTCTTGCAAAGCACCAAGCGGTCCAAATCCAGATAATTTCACGATACCATCGCTGCTCACCAGTAAATGCTCCGTTTTCAGATTTCCATGGGCCAATCCACGCTCGTGGAGATACTGAAGTCCTTGAGCAGCTTCCAGAAGCTTTTGCCATACCAACTGGGACGATTTAGCCCCAGAAGCACGCCGTTGTTCGTTGAGATAGTCACTTAACATACCGTGAGCTGCGTACTCAGTCACAAAAGTGTTGGAATCGCATAACCCGTAGAGTTTGATGATGTTCGGGTGATTCAACGCAATCCACCGCTTCGCCACCGCTTCAAATTCAGCATTTTCTAGCTGTTGCTGGGCATGGGAAACTTTCTGGAGCACTACTGGCGTGTCCAGCCACGTTCCAAGCCTCACTCGTCGGTTTTGTTGAGCAGAAAGATGTAAATGATCCACTTGTACTTCGTGTTCTGGAATTCTCCACTTCGGAATATCTTCTCTTGGATTTAAACTATCTGACAAGTGCGTCCTCGAGACGTGTGTGCGGCGCCAGTCTGGTAGAGACGATTTCTTAACCATAGCGAGATGATCTCCACGCACCAGTCCAGCTGAAAGAGAGTCGCTACCCTCGTAATCTTGGAATACCTCCGTCTTTGTCATCACCTGAGCGACCTCATTCAGCAACCGCAGCTCTCTGGCTGTAAGTCTAGCAGGCTGCTTCGTCCAGAAAAGCACAAGCTCATAGAGCTCGCGCAGTTGCAGTTTTAGTCCCTGGTCTGCAGCCTCCTTGAGTTGGACATTAAATTCACCCGATACAGCTACCACAGACTTAAAGTACTGCAACTGTTGCTTGCAGTCCCTTTCCAGATATCAGACCCCTTTGAACTGCTTCAATCTCCTCCAAACACCCAAAATCTTCGCAAAAACTCGCCACCAAAGCGTCGACTCGATCGTGTAGTCCTAACACAAATTTGGCACGTTGAGGCACTTCCACAAACTCCCTGAGATCTTCTAACGCCTCAAATTGCTTGAATAGCTCTGTAGATTGACCCCAACACCTTCTAGTAGACTGTAGCAGGCGTAAAATGTCTGTTATCTCCAATTCACGATCCAGTTGTCGCAATTCCGACGTATTTCTTTCTTTCAGCACTTGGTACGCCGTTACCAGTCGCTCTATCAGCCCTGTATAGACGCAAAGGGTGCTGTCGGGGCTGCAAACCGCCGCGAAATCCGCTAAGAGCTGCTGCATCGAGGGAAGAATCTCTAATGAGAAGAGATGGCTACATGCTGATTTCGTACTTTGACGGAAATGGCTGCATAAATGCATCTTCAACAGGAACAAGTTATTTCGGACACAGGTGCTGACGTATGGAGCACTGCATTCTGGTCGATACACGTTGAAGGCGACCAACCAGCACGTTGGCTTCCTCTGCGAGCACTTCAATATCACTGCGTGTAGGCGGATAGGTCAATGCCACCGATCTCTTCCTTCTTGGCGTCCTATCATTGCTGTGGTCGGGGCGTGTAATCATCGGCATGCATCATTTGGGGCTGATTGGATGCCATTAGCGAGAGGAGAAGCGAAAAGGCAACGTGCTGCAAACATCGGGGCTGACTGTGAGCAACGAACACGCGCAGCGGAGTGCGGTGGTCTCCACCCTTGGCTATTGCCAGACCTGCCAATGGCAATGCCACGTGTCGACCACCGCAGTGCCGGTGCTGGCTTTGGCTGGAAATCATGCCACCGAATCTCACTTGCAAGTGACGCGCCACGCGTTAGCTGCCCATCGGCGATGAAGGGTCCGCATTCAGGTTCCTATGACAACGCATTTCCTGTTCAAGGCATTTTAACTATCAATCTTAAGTGTATATAAGAAGGCCTGTACGTATTATTAACCTAGCAGAACTGAACTGACAGATAGAAACGAATTTGAAAGGTGTTGGTCGATCCGGCGGTTCTCTTGGCGCTGCTTGGGGTTGCCCTGGCCAACCACAAGATGGCTCATCGCATATTCCTGTGGCAACAAAGCGAGTGCGCGCAAAACCTGTTACACTCAATATGATTAAAAAGATACATACGGTGTATCCATCGTGTTAGAGAACTTCAAGCGTCGTCATTCAGCTAATCACATCGCTGTATTACAAAATAACGCTTCATGGTTCGCTTAAAATTGTCCGTCTTCAGCTATTACATCGTTATATCAAGGGATTGCGTGAACAGATACCAATATAGTCGGTCCGTCTACAGCTACGTCGCCGCATCCTCCTTACCCCCTTCAACGGACACGAATGACGTCTGACTAGTGGAGACGACTGAGAGCATTGGCCTGTGGATGCCTTTGACCTCCGCTGCGCTCCGCAGTTGCCATTTCTGCATTTGCCAGCTCCTGCTCACTCGACGACGACAAGATGATCTCCACCCGTTTGCATCGCGCTATCCGCCCCGCAGCCCGCGCCTTCTCTCAATCTGCCGGTCCCAGTCGCATCCTCGTCACTGGCGGCACCGGCCAGATCGGCATGGAGCTCGTGCCTTACATGCGTCAACTGTTCGGTGCCGACGCCATTGTGAACTCGGATATCAAGGCGCCTACTGGTGCTCGCGACGGTAAATTCGTCTACTGCGACGTGCAGGACCGCGACAACATGGCGCGGATCGTTGCTGAACAGGGTGTGGACACGATTGTGCACATGGCGTCGTTGCTGTCTGCTGTGGGCGAGGCTAACCCGACTCTGGCACTGTCGGTTAACACTCGGGGCATTCAGAACGTGCTGGAGCTCGCCAAGCAGTACCAGCTTCGAGTGTTCGCTCCATCGACTATCGCAGTGTTCGGTCCTTCGACTCCGGCGGATGACACCCCCGACACGACAATTATGCGCCCCACGACCATGTACGGACTCACGAAGGTGCACGTAGAGCTGCTGGGAGAATACTACTACAACAAGTTCGGCGTGGACTTCCGATCGGTGCGATACCCGGGTGTGATCTCGTCGGAGGCGCTTCCTGGCGGTGGCACTACGGATTACGCCGTCGAAATCTTCTACGACGCTCTCAAGCACGGCAAGTACACGTGTTTCCTCAAGCCGGACGCTAAGCTGCCCATGATGTACATGCCCGACTGCCTTAAGGCCACGATGGGCTTGATTAACGCCCCCAACGACTGCCTCACGCAGCGGACGTACAACATCACAGCTGTGTCGTTCACCCCCGAGGAGATTGTGGCGTCTATCAAGAAGGTGATGCCGAGCTTCGAATGCGACTACAAGCCAGACTTCCGTCAGCAGATCGCCGAGACGTGGCCACGCTCGATCGACGACAGCATCGCCCGGAGGGACTGGAACTGGCAGCACGACTTCGATCTGGACAGCATGGTCGAAGACATGCTCGTGAAGCTGGACGCCAAGCTGTCCAAGCCGGAGCCCGTGCACGAAGAGACTGCGTAAATAACGTTAGCAGAAGTACTGTAGACCACTACGAACAGTGATAAACCATCGAATATATGACCGTGAAATACCTCACGAGGCAGTTGCTCGCTCACTACCTAGGTGACGGTTCCCGGTGGGTCTCGATGGGGTTGAGATCTAACTCAGAGTCCAGGCCGCGTGGCTTGAGCTAGGAAATCCCCGTGTCATTCAGCTAAAGGACGTCGAGAACTCCTGACAGCAACATGGACAGCAGGAAAGCGTCTGTGGCGTTCATCATGAACAGCTCTAAAAATGTCCACGTGGACGCGAAAACAGCCTCAAGTTCGACCGGTAGTATCCGTACGAAGCGGAAAGCTCGGGAGTGCAAAGTTTCAGGATGCGAGAACTACATCATCAATAAGGGTTTGTGCTTTCGCCACGGGGTAAGAAGGTCTCGACAATTGAATCTCCCGCTAATGTTCCAGAGATCTGATCAATGTTTAACATTGCAAGGGCGGCAAGAAGTGTTCTGCCGACGGTTGTCACTCCAGTGCCAAGAACAACGGACTCTGTTGGCGACATGGTACGATTTTCTACCGCAACGAGCTAATTCTCCCTGGTATTGACCTCCAAAACCTGCTAGGTGGCTGGATCAAGTGTCAAATGGAAGGATGCGACCGACGAGGCAAGTCGCGAGGTCTCTGTTGGTCACATGGTGGCGGCACCAAGTGCTCCCACTCGGACTGTTCCAAGGTTGCAGTCTCGAGCGGCTTGTGCTGGGCTCACGGTGGTGGCAAACGCTGTGTGTTCAAAGGCTGCAAGAAGGCTGCGTACGAACGCAACAACAACTACTGCTCGCACCACATTAAACAAGCCGAGCCAATGGAGTAGGACAGGCAAGACCAGACTTACCACGGTCTGTAGAGCTGTAATTCTCGAATTATCCGTACCATTAATACTGAGTTTCTCACGACATTCCGTCTACGTTTCACTCGAACTCATGCTACCCGTATTCCTCCACGGCTGCTTGATGCGCGGGTGCAGGTCGGAGGATGGCAACAAAGTACCGCAGATGCACAGGCTTGAAACTGATTTCGTGAGATTACACCATCAGTGCGACGATGGCGTCGACACGTAGGGCCCGATAACCAACAGCAGCAGAGACTTCTTCACACCCTCAAGACCGTAAATCCCCAGTACCAACGATTGGGACAGCACTTCGCACGCATTCTCCTCATCTTCTTGTAACCTCAGCGCGGTGCTTTCCATTGCCTCGGACGATTCCATCGCAGTACCCGTTTCAAGTGGTTCACCACGTCTGTAGCCTCACCGCTACAAGGCCCATTTGCATCTGTCACTGCGCTGGGTACGGAAGAGGCAGAAACACGCCGCAGATCGAAACCAGCACACCAGGCTTACACGTCCGCGCGAGCTCACCACGCAAATACACAGTTAGTGACCGTGGAATAAGGCTCTTGATCCAGCAGCGCTTGGAACTTGACCTCCTGGTACTTGTCGTACTTGGAGGCTTTTGTCTGCTCAATCGTCCCTGATCCTTGTTCGTTTCACAGCGTTTACTTGGATACCGAGGCCGCAAGTTGAACCGCTGTGTGGTACATCCATAAGCTATTCCAAGTGTACGTGGCCACCGCACTCAACGCCGTTCTTGCCGCAGTCAACCTCACGTTTGATTGCTACAACAAGAAACTCGGATCTTCCTTGAACATTGTTAAAGTTGCCCAGCGCTTTGCTTCCACGCTTCGACCTGTTTTTCCTGCTGCTGGATGTCGCCAACTACGAGAAGGACGCGGCTGTTTATCGGGTGTCGTTGTTGCGCTGGAAGGACAACCAACTCGGCTGGATCATGTCGAGGGCATTTGCTAGCAGCGAGGGGTGGAGTCCCCGGTACTGTGCGTGTACCACCACCGGCACGGTGTTCGATGCGGAGCATATCACCGACGTTTGACCAGCGAAGAGGTGATGAAGAAGGATGTCATGGCCGTTCCGTTCATGACCGAGTTGGGGAAGACGTGAAGGTCCTCATTGAGGTTAAGATCAAGGGAAATGCTATTGTTTTATGCTTAGTTGAGTTATATGTACTCGTACGCGTTCAGATCTACATCATCAATGGCGATAGAGGTATGGTAGGCAGATTCGGTTGGAAAGATTTCGGGGAACGATCTCCCTTCACCTTTCTGCTCGAAATTGACTTTGACACAAGCAGCTACAAGGATGGCCCCCAAATGAGTGCTGCATACCAAATGGACCAGAACTCCGGCGGAAGGGCGAGCTTGGCCACGACAGTAAAGACACCCATCACTGGAACGGCCACGATCATCCAGTGCTCACAACTCTTGGCTCGCCCTGTAAAGTCATATTTACAAAAATCAGTCACAGGAGAAACACTAAGAGAAAAGGTGCCAGTAATACTTACGAAGGTAGCGTCGTTCTTTGGCGTACTGGACTCGAAGCTGGTTTTCTGATCGTTGTGGGATGTCGAAAATGAAATCGATGCCTGATGTACGGCACGACAAGCTGTCGATTGTGGCATCCATGAGAGCCATATCCACCGCAACGCCAATTTTGCCCTTTTGGATATCCGCGAAGGCTTTCTGCCATAGGTACAGTGAAGAAGTTGGTTTTGACACAGTTGTTATCTCGACGAGTCTTGCGTCGAGATTTGGAGAAAACCGGGCAACGACCTCCGGCATTGTCTCCGATGGATGAACCGTCATGCTGTTCACCTGGGCTTCACCAAGGGTAGCAATCGTAATGATCAAAATGTGGGGTTGGCAAGAATTCGGTGAATGAGAGCAGCATTCCGAGTTGTGCTTGTCAATGTCTGTCCCCGATCCGTTAAATTCGATTTACTGTAGTATAAGTGTATTTGGGACGGACAGCCTAGCCCTATATTAAACTGGTGCAACGGGGCAGCCAATGACCGTGTTATATTTACCGATTTTCCATAGTTTCAGCGAATCAAAAACTTCTAGGGGTAGGGTACCCTAGCGCCAACTTATTTCTGGGATTGTTAGGAACGTTGGTTTCTTACAGTGTAATACGCTTTACTGAAACCAATATAGATGCGTACTTACTTAATAAATGCGTTTTCGCCTGCTGCGATTACACCAGGAATAGCCTGTTCCTAGACACTTCACAAGAGCCTGTTCCTCGACACTTCGCTAGAGCAGACGCCGCCATGCGCCGCGCAGCACGCGGATTAGACACGCCCGCAGGGACAATTGGTCAGGAGCTAGCAGCTGAAAAGTATTTTGCAGAGTTTCTGGAGTCCGTGGGGTTGACACCAAGTGCTTTAGATGCGCTGCATAGCTCACTTTCTAACGAATCTAGCTTGCCAACTCAGAACTTTTACTCCCTACTAACAGCGTTCTCCATATTTTTACAAACAAAGAAGAGTTCTAGAGCTTGGTCAAGTGCAGGACTGCTATCGAAATCGACGGCGTTGGGATATTTTTCACAAACACTCAACATGCTTCGAGAGAATATCCATCCTCGCTGTCAGACTCTCAACGGATTGCCAAGGTCCGAGACAAAATGTCGAGCAACATTGAAGAACGCAATCTGCGGACCAACGTTCAAACGAATGATGCTCCTGGTTGTACTGTCCACGATCTGTGTGTACTAGTCGAGCATTTAATCCTACATGCAGAACTGGCTACAGGGCTGAAATCTGTGCACGACGCGGCTTTACTCAACATGATGTGGCACACATTTGGGAGGGCGATCGATACTTGCTTCGCCCGCAAGCAGCAGCTGTCAATCGCGACGTCTGGAGAGCTGTTCCTTCACATCGCTCGAATCAAGACGTCCGTCGTCCAGGGTGTGTCTGTGTTCAAGTCGCCGGAGTGCTGGCAACAGTGTATACTGCATGCTTTTGGTATGCTGTTTGTCTGTTACGATGAGCCGTCTGAGTATCTTTTCCCTTTGCTTCCGCGATATGTGGAGCCAGATCTCCCTGGAGGGCAAACATACACGCAAGAGGAGGCCGTGGTGTACTGGGAAAAGCTGGAAGATACCGAAGAAACCATATCAACTCTCCCTCAAAAACGACAGCGAAAAAGGCCGAACGTGGCGAGTTATATCACAGAGGTTATGAGGGATACAATACTGGAGTTGCCGCCTAGCACTCGACAGTCAATCACGCCGAACATGTCGAGTCACTCCTTGCGTCGTGGTTCCGCTGCGTACGCTAACGCATCGCCGAAACTCGCTATTCAGTGGATATCCACCCGTGGCGCGTGGCTTCTCGAATCATTGACGAAAGCGTTTGCCTACGGTATTGCCATTGCTAGTACTGCCCAGGGGACTTCATCAGGGAACGGTGTACTTGCTTGTCCATGTCTAGAAACACAGATCATTGACAACAGCGAGGGTGACCATATCACTCCGTCGTGGGTTACCCGTCGGTTACCTCCACGAAAACCGTAGGTGGCTTCTTTAGTCCTATTGATGGTGAAAGACAATGCCCGAGAGTACACCATTTCTGGGTCAAATTGAGAAATCTCAAAATCAAAACGAGAATGGCAAAATCAAACGGGAAATCTAGTTCCCATGATTCTTGAAAGAGGGGTGAAAACATTTTCTGAACCCATCTTGCCAAGCGCCCATTTTTTCAATTGGATCAGCTAGGCGAAAGAATCCTTGATGCCCAGCTTCGATTTTGGAGAATTGCATTGGATTTGCAGTCCATGACACCCGTCCTCGAAGATCCATGATTCGAACATGATCTCAAACATGGTTGATCATGATTGCATTCTAATTCGGTTTCAGTATGCTAAATTAACCTACCCCGGATAGAAATCATGGGCGCTAGCAATGGCCAAAATCAAAACTGTAATCAGTTAAAGTTGTGTTCCTTCTTAAATCTCATCACGCGCCAAACCGAGCCACACAGCTTGAGTCCGGTGGCCGCCATGCGGTGCTTCTTACGGTGCTGCGCTCTTGTCAAGTGTGTTCGACATGTTCGGGCATGAAATCCACACTGTGGCATGTCATGCCGCGCTCCACCATGCTGTCCAACTTGGACAGCGTGGTGGAGCACGAGTTATGCACGATTCAGCCCAAGACACATCCAAATGTTCGTAAAGCGTACCTTGTCAACGTAGCGCCAAGCGGATTGGTATGCTGCCCCGTTGTACTATTCTAGGAGAGTCCAATTACCACCTTCTTCGCTACATCCGCTGGTTGTTGGTGTAGCGCTACAGGAACACCAGCATCGGCGATGCCATCGCTGGTCCAGCGGTCCAAATAACTTCTATATCTAATTGAGGTACAAATATAAGTTTTGGACAGGTTTCCCGTTTCGATTTTGAGAGAAATTTTCTCAATTTGACCCAGAAATGGTGCAGCCAGTAATTATAGGATTCCGGACGCCATTCCAGACGGAAAGCATACGGAGTGCTGGGCCATACCAGACGAAATGTGTCCAATCAGCGTCAATTTATCCATTCCAGAATGCACAAAATAAGTGCATTGCTCAATTGAATGAATCGGCTTTCCAATTAAATGAATTGCACGGTAAAGGATTGGGTGGTGTTTGCGACAGCTTGATTCTTTCTCATTCAGCAAAATTCCAAGCCCCCATCAAGTCTCCTCGCCCCAAGCCTGTGGTTCGTGCCTGCTTGCTTTCTGGATAACACCACGCCCCCGTAGCTCAGTGGTAGAGCGAGAGTGAAACCTCTAGTCCGCTGGTTCGATTCCAGCCGGGGGCAATACTGTTTAACCTTGATGTGTTGCGTATGTGTTATGTATGTATTGTTTATTGTGGATATGCGTACCAGGGGTGTTGCGAGTGCTTATGCAAGGTCGGAAGCGGACCAAAGATGTGACAGAGGTGTACACAGGTCGATAACAGAGCCGCTGGATATCAGAGCAAGGTACTGAGCACCAAGTGAGCGATACGCGTCGGAATGCGATGTTTTCAGCTGTCTCCAGTGCTTCCGAAGCGACGAAGCTTTGCGTGTGGGTTTCTTCTTATGGTCGAAGCTCTGTAGTCGCTGGTTTGCTGCGCTGTCCATCTTCAAAGCCAGCTCCCATACGAAGTGCTTCCAATTCTGATACGCTGCAGCATCGACTTTCGACGGCTCAGCAGGAACTTCGAAGGCGTCTTGGTACAGTACCATCATGGTATTTACAGCTGCCTTTGCCTCTGCTCGCTTATTTTGCTCTTGCTTGCTTTGACCGTTTCCCAGATGTGGTTGGCATACCAATTCAGCCGACAACCGGCCAGCGTCGTCGCGGTAGCTTGCGCAAGGACTGTATTCAATGGGGCTACGACCGAAGCGCTCCTCAGTTCATCTGCATGTGTTGAAACGCGAGGGCCTCCGCCAGCGTTTGGCGCCATTTGCAAGTCTTCGAGGCGGGCGAGACGATCGTTGATAGATGACAACTGGCTAAGCATACTCTCCAGAATTGACCCGAGCTGCGTCTCGTTTCCTGCCATCGCCCTCCCCATTTGATCGTGGTTTGCCGTACGCCAGCGTGCCTTCAAGTGCTCCCCTCCATTCACAGCATTTGGCAATCGACACGGAAGATCCCAGCCGAGTATTTGTGGCCTCAATACCGCGTCCTAGCTCATACACGTACTTAGAGACACGCGCCTGCGCTGATGGGCTGCTGCGAGTGGCATCGAGAACCTCTTTCAGATGTATCAGCAGTGCCGCGAACGTTGCGTTGACGACATCGCTGGCAACGTTATAGCGCGCATCAGGAGACCCAAGGATATTCCTGAACAGCTCGTCTCGGAGGGTGAGGAGCTGGCCGTACTCAGCGACCGGTAGACCCACTTGCAGATCGAATATGGACGGCGTTACAACTGGTAAGTCTGGTGCTTCGTAGCCAGCTAGCACTTTCCCAACACTCTGATCTTCTTTCGACGTTGTTTCAATGTAGGCAAACGCTTTCGTCAATGATTCGAGAAGCCACGCGCCACGGGTGGATATCCACTGAATAGCGAGTTTCGGCGATGCGTTAGCGTACGCAGCGGAACCACGACGCAAGGAGTGACTCGACATGTTCGGCGTGATTGACTGTCGAGTGCTAGGCGGCAACTCCAGTATTGTATCCCTCATAACCTCTGTGATATAACTCGCCACGTTCGGCCTTTTCGCTGTCGTTTTTGAGGGAGAGTTGATATGGTTTCTTCGGTATCTTCCAGCTTTTCCCAGTACACCACGGCCTCCTCTTGCGTGTATGTTTGCCCTCCAGGGAGATCTGGCTCCACATATCGCGGAAGCAAAGGGAAAAGATACTCAGACGGCTCATCGTAACAGACAAACAGCATACCAAAAGCATGCAGTATACACTGTTGCCAGCACTCCGGCGACTTGAACACAGACACACCCTGGACGACGGACGTCTTGATTCGAGCGATGTGAAGGAACAGCTCTCCAGACGTCGCGATTGACAGCTGCTGCTTGCGGGCGAAGCAAGTATCGATCGCCCTCCCAAATGTGTGCCACATCATGTTGAGTAAAGCCGCGTCGTGCACAGATTTCAGCCCTGTAGCCAGTTCTGCATGTAGGATTAAATGCTCGACTAGTACACACAGATCGTGGACAGTACAACCAGGAGCATCATTCGTTTGAACGTTGGTCCGCAGATTGCGTTCTTCAATGTTGCTCGACATTTTGTCTCGGACCTTGGCAATCCGTTGAGAGTCTGACAGCGAGGATGGATATTCTCTCGAAGCATGTTGAGTGTTTGTGAAAAATATCCCAACGCCGTCGATTTCGATAGCAGTCCTGCACTTGACCAAGCTCTAGAACTCTTCTTTGTTTGTAAAAATATGGAGAACGCTGTTAGTAGGGAGTAAAAGTTCTGAGTTGGCAAGCTAGATTCGTTAGAAAGTGAGCTATGCAGCGCATCTAAAGCACTTGGTGTCAACCCCACGGACTCCAGAAACTCTGCAAAATACTTTTCAGCTGCTAGCTCCTGACCAATTGTCCCTGCGGGCGTGTCTAATCCGCGTGCTGCGCGGCGCATGGCGGCGTCTGCTCTAGCGAAGTGTCGAGGAACAGGCTCTTGTGAAGTGTCTAGGAACAGGCTATTCCTGGTGTAATCGCAGCAGGCGAAAACGCATTTATTAAGTAAGTACGCATCTATATTGATTTCAGTAAAGCGTATTACACTGTAAGAAACCAACGTTCCTAACAATCCCAGAAATAAGTTGGCGCTAGGGTACCCTACCCCTAGAAGTTTTGATTCGCTGAAACTATGGAAAATCGGTAAATATAACACGGTCATTGGCTGCCCCGTTGCACCAGTTTAATATAGGGCTAGGCTGTCCGTCCCAAATACACTTATACTACAGTAAATCGAATTTAACGGATCGGGGACAGACATTGACAAGCACAACTCGGAATGCTGCTCTCATTCACCGAATTCTTGCCAACCCCACATTTTGATCATTACGATTGCTACCCTTGGTGAAGCCCAGGTGAACAGCATGACGGTTCATCCATCGGAGACAATGCCGGAGGTCGTTGCCCGGTTTTCTCCAAATCTCGACGCAAGACTCGTCGAGATAACAACTGTGTCAAAACCAACTTCTTCACTGTACCTATGGCAGAAAGCCTTCGCGGATATCCAAAAGGGCAAAATTGGCGTTGCGGTGGATATGGCTCTCATGGATGCCACAATCGACAGCTTGTCGTGCCGTACATCAGGCATCGATTTCATTTTCGACATCCCACAACGATCAGAAAACCAGCTTCGAGTCCAGTACGCCAAAGAACGACGCTACCTTCGTAAGTATTACTGGCACCTTTTCTCTTAGTGTTTCTCCTGTGACTGATTTTTGTAAATATGACTTTACAGGGCGAGCCAAGAGTTGTGAGCACTGGATGATCGTGGCCGTTCCAGTGATGGGTGTCTTTACTGTCGTGGCCAAGCTCGCCCTTCCGCCGGAGTTCTGGTCCATTTGGTATGCAGCACTCATTTGGGGGCCATCCTTGTAGCTGCTTGTGTCAAAGTCAATTTCGAGCAGAAAGGTGAAGGGAGATCGTTCCCCGAAATCTTTCCAACCGAATCTGCCTACCATACCTCTATCGCCATTGATGATGTAGATCTGAACGCGTACGAGTACATATAACTCAACTAAGCATAAAACAATAGCATTTCCCTTGATCTTAACCTCAATGAGGACCTTCACGTCTTCCCCAACTCGGTCATGAACGGAACGGCCATGACATCCTTCTTCATCACCTCTTCGCTGGTCAAACGTCGGTGATATGCTCCGCATCGAACACCGTGCCGGTGGTGGTACACGCACAGTACCGGGGACTCCACCCCTCGCTGCTAGCAAATGCCCTCGACATGATCCAGCCGAGTTGGTTGTCCTTCCAGCGCAACAACGACACCCGATAAACAGCCGCGTCCTTCTCGTAGTTGGCGACATCCAGCAGCAGGAAAAACAGGTCGAAGCGTGGAAGCAAAGCGCTGGGCAACTTTAACAATGTTCAAGGAAGATCCGAGTTTCTTGTTGTAGGCTACAACAAGAAACGACCAAACGTGCGGTTGAAACGGCGTTGAATGTCGTTGTAATTCGTGCCTTGGAGATTTTCACAGTCTGCTGCTCTATAATCACGTGAATAGCTGAAGGATGCCGTTGAAGCTGTTGAAATTTGGCTTTTAACTGGAAAAGCCTAAAGCCCAAGTGCGAAATCGCTTGTTGTTCCGTCTGGTAGTCCTCCTCCGTAATATACACGTCTTCCTCCGTAATATAGACGCGAGTACGGATGCTTGATCAGCACCGGCGTGACCTTGTCCACGGTCTCATACCGAAGAGAGGGGTGAAGCGAGTTAATAGGCGGTGTTACGGATGCCGTCGAGGATGGCGCCCGCAGCAGCACCGTAGGCGACGGCCTGCACGTCGGCACTGATGGACTTGGAGAGCTCCTTGCCGCCGAAGAGCGTGAACAGCCTGGTCGACACCTTTAGATACGCGTGGAACCGCACCAGGTCGTCACTTCAGTTTGGCGTCCTCCAGCACCTTAAAAACGTTTTCCTCGCAACGCTTGAAAAGCTCTAAGTCGTGGTCGACAGCATACACTTCCAGGCCGCAGACGACGTATGTCCGCGGTTATAACGTTTGTTAACTAAAATGCGAGAAAGACATAACGAGCAGCAGGTGGAGGTGAAAGTGCGCTGTCATGACTGCCATACGGAGCTGATAGCAGCGAGTAATGCTACGCTCTCATCTTGCGAGTGTCAACAAAATCTGGAGCAGATCATTAGCATGGCAGCGCTCAATTATCATCCTAACGCTACGATTCATTTGCTGGTCCTCAGTTTTCTTCACCAGCCGATCGGTAACATGGAACCATCACAAGGTGTTGAGGCGGAGGGTGTAATAGTTACAGTAACTAGATGCTTTCTTCGATTGAAGCAAAATTTTCAACATCCTCTGATAATTTCGAACAACCATTGTCATATTCGGTCACGACATTTCCACTCTATTTCGTGAATATCTACTGTACCCGTCAACCGAAGAAAGTCTCTTCAGTAGCAATCGTTGAAAAGTCCCGACCAAACGAAAACAAAATTCAAGACACGAGAATTTGCTCACTCCAGTTTTCACCAGCTACACGCCAAGATGTACTCAATCTTCGGACATATCGTAGGGACTGACCACCTTTTGGCCAGAGATACGATAGAAGTACGACAGTGCGCGAACTCCTAGAGAAAATTATAGTGAGAAAGAAGTGGGACTGCTCTGTCGACGAACTCAGCCTCTACTTTGCGAGGAAGAACGGTCAGCGACTGGATGAAAGCGAGCCTGAATGCTTTGACCTGCTCCAAGGCAAACTATCCGATGGCATCAGGGAGATCATGAGCGACGACAACAGATTAGACCCAGACACGAAGATCCGGACGTTGGTCGCCACGTGTGGCACTTATTTGCTGCTGCTGACTCCACCTCGAATCCGATGCCAGTACAGAAAGAGTGTGGCTGAAACCAGGCGCTACTTGATCGGTACGGAGCGACCTTGCTGCCAAGTTGGAGTGTGTCTGCCTGTACTGACCCATTATCATTTGATGCGCTTGTTGCTCTGGCAATCAGGTCGTTTAGCTGCGGAGGACGCGGACTTGGAGAGCTTTGAAGAATCGCCGTTGTGCTGGTGGAAGAAGCTCAGTTCGTACATTTTGCCCCGAAAGTAGCCCAAGAGAAAAAAAGTTATGACTTCTTCACCAGAAAAGGTTTGTGTACTTTTTAGCATCGGCAATTGTAGAGAAGCTCCTTAGCAATTGGCTTGGTGGTTCCAGGACTAAAGTCAACAACAAAAGCTTCGATCTTCCACGTGGTATTTCTCTTCAGACTCGTACGCTTCCATCGTGAGACGTTGCTGTGCTCCAAGTAGGCTGCATACAAACGTAACAAGCATCTCACAGCAAAGTTACCACCACGACCTGTAGAGCTTGTATTTCTTGAATTGCTGAGTTTCCTCACGACACTCGTCTACGTTTTCACTCGAACTGGACGACGCTCGCTGTCTTTGTATGAGTTCACCCTTACATGGTAGCGTTGAAGACCGGGTTGTGTCGCGCAATACGCGGGCCTTCCTCGTCGTACTGGGCCTTTGTGTGGCAAACACGGTAGAAGTCGGGAGTCGACGCGACCATACTACCACCGAACCACACAGCGAAACGCTGCATACGGTGCGACAGCACATTCACCTCGAGAGCCTCGGCGTGTGCCTGCTGGTACTTGGAGTGCAAGGCGAGGTTGGCCGCCTGCCGGTCGTCAGCGAGACGCTTGATATCGCGCTGCAGACGACGGCCGAAGTCCTTGAACATGGTGCTACCTCCAGACAGCACGATGTTCTTGTACAGTCCACGCCGCGTATCAATGGGACACTTCAAAATGGCTTCATCCACGACATTCGGCAAAGGGGTCGTAAAGTCCGTGGAGAAAATCTCCGGGTTGAAGAAAATCTCAGGAGCCAGGAAACGTTCGTACCCGACATCAATCTCCCACGGCTGCTTGGTGCGCGGGTGCAGGTCCGAGTACTTGAGGAAGTACTTGTCGGGCTTCTGGTCGTACTTTTGAACTCCTTGACGAGATCCGAGCACACGTAGCTGTGCGCTTCCTTCACGCGCTTAGCGACCTCGAGCGATTCCTCAGGAGGAACCGCCTCACCTCGATCACGCAGCATCTTCTGGATAAAGTGCGTGACATCCCGACCAGCGAGTGGAATGTGGCGGATGCAACTGCCAATGACATACCCGTCCGCAACGGGGATGACGTGGGTCACACCGTCACCCGAGTCAATGACCGTACCGGTCAACGATCGCTGCGACGGGTCCTTGATTTTCGGCCACGAAGCGTACAGTGCCAACACAGCCTGCACTGCAATGTAAAGTCCTGGAACATTGAAGGTTTCGAACATGATTTCAGCCGTAGCTTCACGGTTCTCCGGAGGGTTAAGAGGAGGCTCCGTCAGCAACATGTAGTGCTCCTCCGGTTCACAGCGCATGTGCTGGAACAGACAGCGCTGCCAGAGCTTCTCCATGTTGTCCCAGTTCTGCACGATGCCCTGGGCAATGGGGTAGTTGACCTGGTGGGTGGAGGAGTGGTCCAGAGCCTCGTTGCCAATGTAAAAGTCCAAGTCGTCGATGCCCTGGCGACTGCGGACAGTACTGGAGTCGTTGCCACCCACTGCAATAGTGGACGGGATGATGTAGCTGGGCTCAGCGTTGCCGGCGTATCCCATTTTGGTGTAGCTGTTCGTCAAACATGTAAATGTCATTGGTTTGCTACACAAAAAGGAGAGAACGGAGGGGGTTACAAAGGGACGTACCCTGTGCCATTGTCGATCACCACTGCGGGCTTGAACGACGCCATCGCAGCGTAGGAGGGAAGAGCACGGCGTGAAGGATTCTCGCCTTTGCTGATTATGGAGCTGCCTCCCTGCTTCACGTTGTCGCAGACCTGTACATCAAATGTACGTAATATTGAGGTGTGATACACTAACACATCAATCTTACACAACTACAACACAATTTACACATAAACTTCAAGTTGAAGTGGTCAGGAGTCCCAAATTGGGACGCTCGTTACTCGTTGGCCAAGATCTCAAAGAACGACTTGGAGCCATGGATAGAGCTGCTCGAGTGTTTCTTCTTCGCTCTGTCGCTATTATTTGCGCCACATTCGTGACGTTCGTGCTGTTCACAGGTCCGTATGGTGGGGATTTCTACAGTGTCCTCTGGTACTAACATTATCATCTTGAAGGGTTTATACAACGCAGTCCAATGCAACAGCGATATCTCCGATCTAACAGTCCTTCGCGTCAATCTCCACAATGTACGTGGCTGTAGTCACCGTATTTGCTCTGGCTTCGTGGTTATTTCAACTTGCTTTCAAGTGCGCCTTTATCTAGGAGTACAGCCGAGTGCTGAAAACTGCCCTCGAGGGATGTACCGCCCAAGTGGAGTAGGAACTACGATCGGAGAGTGCGAGTTCTGTCCTCGAGGGGTGTATGGCGACAGTCCCGGACTGGTCACTAAAGCGTGCACAGCATCGTGCCCCAAAGGCACCTACAACGACAAATTGGGGCTAAAAGCATCTTGGACTGTAAACCGTGCCCAGCTGGAGTGTACGGATCATCACCAGGTCTTACTACCAGTCAGTGCTCAGGACCTTGTCCAAATGGGAAATACTCGATGACTGAAGGCTTGCAGGCTATGAGCGATTGCTTGGATTGCCCTGGGTTTTATCGTGGGCCTCAAGGATACCGAGGCAACAACGTAGTCATGACTAATGGCGGTGGATATCCATGCGATACCTTCATCTACGGCAAAACTGTGTCGAAGGGCCGAGATGCGAACAACGATGCTTGGATGAACGGATACCTCTCTCAAGTTCGAAACCCAACGAATAGGGATAGAGTGGATAACGTTACCCCGTGGTAATGCAGCTAAGACTGTACTTTTCGATCCTTCATTCCAGTATGAAGTGAATATAACGTTGAACCAACACTTGTGAGCCTACATGTTGCAGTCGAAAGGCCGATTACTTGGCTTCATCTGATCTCACTGAGACGGGTTCAGATCAAGCCTAAAGTCTCGGGTTGGAGGGCTCCGATACTTTCCAGGTCGAAGGGTACACATATACATCCCACCTCTCGCTCTCTCGCTTTAGTTTATCTCCATCCAGCAGACACTATTCAACTTGCGTCTCAACAACCAGATCTCAATGAGGTTGACTACCAAGCCGAAGCTCAAGCTTTCGTCCTCCACGGAGTTCTCCCCATGGACGGTGTGACTCTGTCTGAGACCGTGGAGCTGCTGACCCAAGAGCTCCTGGAGAAGCTCTGCCGTCGATGTGAAGGGCCGTACGCCGGGTTTGCTGGAGTTATTAATCGTCTACGACTTCTGAGTATTTTGCTGCTCGAACGCGATGACCTCGACACGTCGGTGGAAGGCGACGAAGCGATCGTGACTCTCCTGCACCAGCTGAACCGGTCGCATCTGCTTCACGCTACAGAAACCCCAAAACAAGGCAAAGCGTCTCCACTACGTGAGCTTCTCGATGTAGTAGCTCGTTCTCAGCTCTCTTATGTTGCCTATGAACGTATTGAAGACCTTCGACGGGTTTTCACGCCGGAAGAAGCTGCTGAAGTGGAGTGGCGTCAAGAATGGGAGGAACATTGTTCGGAACAGTTCCAACAATTTAAAATGTTGTTGGCAACGGGAATACTACAACGTGCAGCCGAGGAAATGTCCATCAGGGAGAGAGAAGAGGTATTACGAGATCTAGAGAACTCTCTCCAAGGGAAAGCTGTGGTTGATCGTGGTCTTCTTCGAGATGTCGTCGCTTTACTCGGAGGTTTAAGATGTTCACATAGTCATCAGGAGCCTGAACCAGAGATGGAACGACCTCAACCTGCACCTACAAGTGGAAATTGCCCCAGTGGAAACGCTGATGTTTCTTGGTATGCTGATCTATCCGCTTTGACGCCGTGGCAACGTCATCAAGCGACCAAAGGGGTCTTCGGACCACGAAACACAAGGAATACATCCCTGCTCAAGAGATCGACTTCCATACGACTTGGCTGTACCAAGACAAGGATGACTCGAGTGATTCGTCCAGTAGTTTGCTGTTCAAAGGAAGTTGGCTTGACACTACTGTGGCGATCCAACTGGCAGACGAAGAAGCTGTTAGTTCGGAGGAGAATGAACTAGAAATCGTTGAAGAAGCTGAAGAAACCTTCGACCGCCAAGTGTGCACTTGGTTTCGACTCGATCACCCAAACATTGTCAAGCTTTTCGGAGGTTGCGACGATAGCAAGTGCGAAATTGACGTATCCCATTCCCCAGTCTCTCCGAGAGTGGAGAGCACGGGACTCCGCTTCTTCGTTTGCGAAGACGTGCGGGAGGAACCCTGCGGCAGTTCCTAGATCAACAACAGCAGCACAATGCATCAAAATCCACCCATGCACTGCACACTTGGACGAAACTGTACGAGGCTTCACTGGGGCTCAAGTATCTTCATCAACGTGGTATCGTGCATGGTCGATTACGCTGTCGAGAAATCCTCGTTGGGAACGACGGACAGGCGAAGCTAACAGTATTCGGCAACAGATACAACCCGAAGGATTCGACCCGAAAACGAGACCCTCTTCTTCGTTGGACAGCACCCGAACGCCTTGGACTTGGAGATATGAAGAGCAGCTCCCCACGTACAATGGAGTCGGACGTGTTCGCTTTGGGGATGTGCATTTTGGAGGCGGTGACGATGCGAGCGCCATGGAAACCTCTCCCAGACAGTGACGTCCGAGTCGCTATGACTACAGGAGTCCGCCTGCCCCTACGGCCTATCGGTCTCTTCTCCGATGATCAGTGGGCTTTGGTGACTCAAATGTGCAGTTTTGATCCTCGTCGACGGCCAAAAATTTCTTCAGTGGTTCACCAATTGGAGAAGTTCGTGAAAGAAGCTACTGCGGTTCAGAAAATTCAACTCAATACCAAGAAGAGGGGCAGGTGGCCCCAACTGGGATTCCAACGCAAGTACAAAACGATGAAGACGAGAATTACCCCACAGCACCTTCACAGCTGGAAGAAAGGAGAATTTCAGACATGTTGGGTGCTGTGCAGTCCATGCTAGGCTCGGTCGGCGAGTACAGTATCATGAATGAGCAAATGTGCGCTCGGATAATCGACATTTACAGCAAGTTGCGCATTGCTGCATCGCCCTGGAGTGGCGTCCTGGTAGACAACAGCGCCAAGCCGCGTCAGTGGTGGATCCAAGCCACCCAACACCACAAGGAGAGAGAGAAGCGTGACCAAGAAGACACATGCTCAATTCTTGGACTGGCTGATTCAGCGGATGGTTTGTGCGCCGATGGAGGTACATACCGCTTGTTCGCCTCTTGCTCTGGTTGATCTGCCTCCACCTTCCAGTGTCTCGTTCGATGAGAGGCGTCAAGCACTTCAGTCACTAGCGAAAGTCTTGGATGAGTTCCATGTCTGTCTCGTATCTGCTTCCCAAGAGCCTGTCAATTTTTGTGCATTGTTATGCGCAAGTCGAACCAGAGTTGTATGAACTCCACACAGCACTGGATCGATTACTCAAATCGACGCCGGTACCGCACGCCGCTCGAACCGCTGAGGTCCACAACTGGCAGGAACGTTGGGACGAGCAGCGTCGACTTCAGGTTTGCGTTGCTACTGGCCAAAGACGAAATGGAACAGCAGAAAATAATGAGGATCAAGGGCTCCACCAACACTCTGGAAGATGTGAACGTAGTTGTTCCTCATGTGATTCCCAGGCTCTAATATCGACTGGACTGTTACGAGGATCGCGTCGTGGACGCTCTAAAATGACGTGATTACCAACGGGTGGGTGTGCGTGGGATCTCCAACCAAAACCAGAAGCGAGTGATCCCCTTCCTGAGTGGTTTGTTCCGCCGGAAGAAGTCCTTTTCGACCCGGATCAGCCGTTTAGTCGAGGTTCCTACGGCACAGTTCACAAAGGAAAATGGCTCGACTCCCAAGTTGTTGTCAAGAGCGTTATCGTCAAAGAGGATGTCACTGGAGAATCGTTCCGGGGTGAAGTGGCGATCTGGTATTCGCTCAATCACCCGCACATTGTCAACCTCTACGGCGCGTGTCATCTCGGAGGCAAACCCTTCTTCGTGTGCGAGCACGCAAGTCTGGGAAACCTTATCGAGTATCTGCGGAGTCGACCTGGCCGAGACAACAACAAGGTGGACGTGCCAGAAGCGTGGCGAAAGCTGTACGAGGCTGCTCTTGGTCTGCAGTATCTACACCAGAGAGGAATCATCCACCAAGATCTCAAGTGTGACAACATCCTCGTAGGGAGCGACGGACGAGCCAAACTCACGGACTTTGGACTCAGCTCTAACCTGCTTCGGCACAATCCACACAACTCCGTAGCTGGATTCAGCAAACCCGTTGGAGCCGTGAGATGGAAAGCTCCCGAGCTGTTGAAGGCAGTGAAATCAGGTGGGAAAGTTACTCTGTCCATGGAAGCAGATATTTTCTCCTTTGGCATGTGCATCGTACAGGCTGTGACTGGCAAATTCCGTGGGGCAAGAAGTATCTGGACCCAGTCGTGTCGTACAAGGTCCGGAAGGGAGAGTTGCCGAAAAGGCCCAAAGCGTTCACACCGCTGCAGTGGAAACTCGTTACGCACATGTGCGCATTTGATCCCCACAAGCGACCTAGTGTTGCCACAGTGGTGAAGGCGCTTGGCATTATCGTCAGTAGTGAGAAACTCGACGCCACTCTTCTCACTTGATGGCCAATTAAGGTTTCCGAGATCCTTTTACATTACTAATTTTTTACTATCCTACAGTAAGGAATCGTTGTCGCGATCTTTCAAGTATTTGTTTTTCAGCCAATTAAAACTTTCTATAGTACAACATAGATTCTAGAGTTTAGAATTTAATTTTCTCATTCCACAACGAACGATGCGAGAACGTCGCTTTCGGCTTTCACCATCGCTTCATTGCTACAGTACATGCAGTGCAGACGTCCGAGTGGTAATAACTACAATGTCCCGCATAGGTTTCTCACCCGACTTCCGCGTTCATCACTTCTCGATTAACTCCTTGGCAGCAACATCGACCAACAAACTTCCAGTGTTGGAAGAGATACCATGTCCACGCAAACGGACACGTCGGACACCACCATCGAGTACGACAATGGTAAGACGCTCATGGCGCATGGGCCACAAGCATTGCACGCCCACGTGGCGTCCCGTATGGAGAAGGCGTTGGGCAAGGCACTCCCGCAGATGGAGGTGCGTTTCAAGGACATCTCCATCTCAGCCGACATCACTGTCAAGGACGAGACCGACGTCAAGGTCGAGCTGCCCACACTCACCAATGAGTTCATGAAGAGCGTTCGAGCTATGACCGCCAAGACGCACACGGTCAAGAAGCAGATCCTCAAGAACGTTAGCGGTATCTTCAAACCAGGCACCATCACGCTCGTGGTCGGTCAGCCTGGATCCGGCAAGTCGTCTCTGATGAAGCTGCTCAGTGATCGCTTCCCCAACGACAAGAACATCACAATGAAGGGCGAAATCACGTACAACGGTGCACCAGTCAACGAACTGCGGCGACGTCTGCCGCAGTTCGTCTCGTATGTCCCTCAGCGAGACCAGCACAACCCGTCACTCACCATCAAGGAGACGCTCGAGTTCGCGCACGCCTGCAGCGGAGGCTTCTCCGATCGAGACGCGCAACACTTGACCAATGGTACAGCAGAGGAGAACAAGGCCGCACTTGATATCGTCAGAGCCATGTCCAAGCACTACCCGGAGATCGTCATCCAGCAGCTCGGACTCGACAACTGCCAGGACACCATCGTCGGCGACGCCATGATCCGCGGTGTCTCTGGAGGCGAACGCAAGCGCGTCACTACTGGTGAAATGGCGTTCGGCAACACGTACATCATGATGATGGACGAGATCAGCACGGGCTCGACAGCGCCGCCACCTTCGACATCATCGCCACGCAGCGTTCAATCGCCAAGAAGTTCCGTAAGACGGTGGTTATCTCGCTGCTGCAGCCGTCGCCCGAGGTATTCGAGTTGTTCGACGACGTGGTGATCCTGAATGAGGGGCACATGATGTACAATGGTCCACGCGCGGAAGCTCTGAGCTACTTCGAGAGTTTGGGCTTCAAGTGCCCTCCGGGCCGCGATGTGGCTGATTTCCTGTTGGACCTTGGAACGAGCAAGCAGACCCAGTACGAGGTGGACTCAATACCGACCAGAATCCCTCGCTCGGCCAGTGAATATGCTGACGTCTTCACTCGTTCTACCATCTACGCGGGGATGAAGGAAGAGCTTCACCGTCCAATCGACCCGAGTCTCATCGAGGACAAGGCAACACACTTCGACCCAATCCCCGAGTTTCACCAAAGCTTCTGGGACAGCACCATGGCCGTAACGCGACGCCAAATCTCCTTAACATCTCGCGACAGGGCATTCCTTGTTGGCCGCTCTGCCATGACACTCATGATGGGGCTGCTGTATTCGAGCACCTACTTCCAGTTCAAAGAGACCAACGCACAGCTTGTCATGGGCCTCGTCTTCAACGCGGTCTCGTTCGTCGCTTTCGGTCAACAGTCTCAAA
The DNA here is from genome assembly GCA_007655245.1 of Phytophthora citricola. Classification (NCBI taxonomy): domain Eukaryota; phylum Oomycota; class Peronosporomycetes; order Peronosporales; family Peronosporaceae; genus Phytophthora; species Phytophthora citricola. Next base: position 297,812 of record VMRO01000049.1, read on the forward strand.
TTCCGATGATCATGGCCGCTCGCGATGTGTTTTACAAGCAGCGTCGAGCCAACTTCTTCCGCACGTCGTCGTTCGTACTAGGCAATTCAGTGAGCCAAATTCCAGTGGGCATCACTGAAAGCTTGGTGTTCGGCTCCATGGTGTACTGGATGTGTGGATACGTGGCCACAGTTGAAGCGTTTCTCATCTTTGAGCTCATGCTGTTCCTGACCAACTTGGCCATGGCGTCGTGGTTCTTCTTCCTGTCCTGTGCGACGCCCAACCTGAACGTGGCCACCCCAATCTCCATGGTTTCCGTCCTCCTCTTCCTGATGTTCGCCGGCTTTACCATCACGAAAGAGCAGATCCCCGACTACCTCATTTGGATCTACTGGATCGATCCGATGGCGTGGAGTGTCCGTGCACTTGCGGTCAATCAGTACACGGACTCAAGCTTCGATACGTGCATGTACGACGGTGTCGACTACTGCGCCAAGTACAACATGACCATGGGGAGTACTCATTGACAACGTTCGAGGTTCCGACGGATAAGTTTTGGCTCTGGTACGGCATGGTGTTCATGGTCGCAGCGTACATCTTCTTCATGTTCCTCTCGTACCTCGTACTCGAGTACTACCGCTTCGAGAGGCCCGAGAATGTGACACTGGAAAAGGACAACAAGGATGGACCTTCGGATGAATACGGACTGATGCAGACTCCTCGCAGCTCGCCAAACGAAAGTGACGCTGTGCTTTCGGTGAAACCCGACAGAGAGAAGCACTTTATCCCCGTCACCGTCGCCTTCAAGGACCTCTGGTACACCGTGCCAGACCCAGCCAAACCAAAACACCATCGACCTGCTCAAGGGGATCAGCGGATACGCTCTGCCGGGCACTGTCACCGCCCTAATGGGATCCTCCGGCGCCGGCAAGACCACGCTCATGGACGTCATTGCCGGTCGAAAGACGGACGGCAAGATCACCGGACAGATTCTGCTTAATGGCCACCCGGCCACCGACCTCGCCATCCGCAGGTCTACGGGATACTGCGAGCAGATGGACATCCACTCCGAGTCGGCCACAATCCGCGAGGCGCTCATATTCAGCGCGTTCCTGCGCCAGGGAGCCGACGTCCCCGACAGCTACAAGCACGAGTCGGTGAACGAGTGCCTGGACCTGCTGGATCTCCACCCGATCGCCGACCGGATCATTCGCGGGAGCTCCATGGAGCAGATGAAGCGCTTGACCATCGGCGTGGAGCTGGCAGCGCAACCGAGTGTCTTGTTCCTGGACGAACCGACGAGCGGCTTGGACGCTCGGTCGGCAAAGTTGATCATGGACGGAGTTCGAAAGGTGGCCAACACGGGCCGCACAGTGCTATGCACGATCCACCAGCCGTCCAGCGAGGTCTTCAGTGTGTTCGACAGCCTACTATTGCTGAAACGTGGTGGCGAGACAGTATTCGCCGGTGATCTGGGCCAGAATGCTCGCGAGATGATCGCGTACTTCGAATCGATTGACGGTGTGGAAAAACTGGGGACAAGTACAACCCGGCGACGTGGATGCTGGAGGTGATCGGTGCAGGCATCGACAACAGTAACGGCGACAAGACCGACTTCGTCAAGATCTTCGAGATGAGCAAGCAGTTTGAGCTTCTGCAATCGAGATTGAACCGTCAAGGTGTGACGTACCCATCTTCGTCGATACCAGCGCTAGAGTTCAACGACAAGCGCGCCGCGACGGAGCTAACCCAGGCCAGATTCCTCCTACAACGTTTCTTCCGGATGTACTGGCGCACAGCTTCGTACAACTTGACGCGGTTCAGTCTCTTCTTAATTCTCGGGTTCATTTTCGGCGTCACGTACGTCAGTGCGGACTACAGTTCGTACGCCGGTATCAACTCGGGCATGGGGATGCTGTTCTGCACAACGGGTTACATTGGTTTCATCGCGTTCAGCAGTGTAATGCCGACCGCATCGGAAGATCGTTTGGCCTTCTACCGCGAACGCGCGTCTCAAACGTACAACGCTCTCTGGTATTTCGTGGGTTCGACGGTGGTGGAGATCCCGTACGTTTTCGTTGCTACTCTGCTCTTCATGGCTCCGTACTACCCAATGGTTGGCTTCACGGGCGTGAAAACGTTCTTCGCCTACTGGTTCCACTTGTCGATGCATGCATTGTGGCAAGCATACTTCGGTCAGTTGATGTCGTACGTGCTGCCAACTGTCGAAGCCGCGACGATCTTTGGCGTGTTGCTGCAGACGATCTTCTCCCTCTTCAACGGCTTTAACCCTCCTGCATCTTCCATTCCGAAGGGCTATCAGTGGCTCTACCACTGCACACCGCACAAGTACGCGCTGGCTTTGGTTGCTTCCCTGGTATTTGGTGACTGTCCGAGCGATGGTGATGGCTCCGAGGTCGGCTGTCAAGTGATGACAGGTCTTCCCCTCCCTTCCTGAAAACATGACGGTGAAAGCTTACATGGAAGATGTTTTTCAAATGAAACACAGCGAGATCTGGAAGAACTTCGGCTTCGTCTTAGGCTTCATCGTGCTCTTCCGTTTCATGGGTCTACTAGCGCTGCGCTTTGTCAATCACCAAAGAAGTAGATACCGGTACACCGGTAACATGTTGAAGAGTTAACCCTCTTTATTTCGCAAGTTTTTCTTCGTGTGGTCCACACTTTCGACTGTTACTGTTAACACATACCGGTAAACTGTAGTAGCGGTTAAAGACCTTCATTCCGAGGAAAGCTGACATGCGGCCTCAGCTGTTCATCGGGACACGGCGCTTCCTAAGCTCCAGACGAAAGCCCAAGCGCTTCGCGTCACTGGCGACTGCTGTGCGAGTCTTCCACGAGCAGAATGACCATTTTCTGGTGCCTTTCGATTTTCAGGTGCCCAAAACAACTCAAGTGACAATTTGTGGCCGGAGGAGACTCGTGGCCTCAATTTATCGCGACAGATCGGCGCATTTATCGACATTTCGACCACTAGAAGCTCCCCAGAACTGCTGAAGATTCGTCACGAGTTGGACGCCGTTGGGCTCCCTGACATTCGGGACTGGCCGCGCTTTCTGTGGACTCGTAGGACGCTGGCAGCATTGAAGACGTTCAAGCAGATTGAGGGCAATTTGCTGGTGCCCACCAGGTTTGAGGTGCCAAAGGACGATGTGAAGTGGCCGAAGCCCACTTGGGGGCTGGAATTAGGCTATCGGGTGGGCACTCTGCGCAAAACATGAGATAAACTGCGCAATTATCAGATGCAGGCCCTCGAGGACATTGGATTTGTTTGGGTGCTGAAGGATTATACATGGGATGCCGTCATCTTGCCAGCTTTACGACGCTATAGAGAGATTTACGGCCACTTCAGAATTCCGACGGGTTTCGTGATAGGAACAGGGGTGAAGACAAGAAAAACGCTGCGGAGAATTGGCCAGTGGAGCTGTGTGGATGCCTCTTGGGGAGAGTAGTGAACAATATTCGATCCCTCTCAGCACATTCTGAATATGTGGGGCGTGACGCGGAGGAGCTGAAGAAATTAGGCTTCAGTATGAACGACGCAGACCAGAAGTGGCATGAAGTTGTCTTGCTAGCTCTTCAAGCCTACCATCGTATCCACGGGCATTGCAACATCTCCCAACGTTTCGTTGTGCCAGAAGAGGAACCATGGCCTCAAGAGTTGTGGGGCATGCTGCTTGGATTTACTGCGGGAATATCCGAACCAAAGGTAGCTACTTCAACCAACGTCTCCAGGACTACGAAAACTCGAGGAAATCGGGTTTGTGCGCGACGCATTCAAAGCTAAGTGGAAGGACCGCTTTCTGCCAGCTTTAGAGAAGTACGTGCATGTATATGCCAACGTCCCTGCAGGGTTTGTCGGAAAATCCGTGGCCGCAGGAGACGCATGGACTACAGCTGGGGAGTTCGTCGCGAATGAGAAGCAACGGAGGGATTTGCTGACTTTATCGCGATCGACCGCGAGAAGCTGGAAGAGCTAGGGTTCTTTTGGAGAAATATAAGATCAATCAGATAGACGTTGCTGTCGAAGCGCAGAAGCCTGAGTGATGATCTCAACATTTGGTGAGGGATGAATACGCACAATATCTCCGGATACGTTCGTCAAGAGCAGTCTCTTGCTGTCCATGCTCAAGGTTTGCTGGAGGTTGTGGTGGTGCGCAAGAATAAGTTTTTTTTCGTGTATCCTCAATTTTCTGGTGAAAACGTCAAAACTAAAATTCCGTTTATATGTACTGTGATTTCTCTACGGCGCATGGCCATGAACTTCCAGCCCAGTGCGAAAGACCGATGAAGACGATCAATCCTTCGTTTTGTCATCTATCCTTGTTATTGAGGCAACGATTGTTGGACTTTTACTGGTGTTTCGTGAACTTTGGATTTGATACTGGTAGAGCAGTGTTTTCCTCGTATCTGCCGTAGCTTACTTACCAATTATGTTGGTTTGTTTTCGTTGGTCAAGTGAGCAAAGTGGCGTCGAGTTTCTCACTACTGACGATAATGCCAAGCGCCTTCACCACTGTGGCAACACTAGGTCGCTTGTGGGGATCAAATGCGCACATGTGCGTAACGAGTTTCCACTGCAGCGGTGTGAACGCTTTGGGCCTTTTCGGCAACTCTCCCTTCCGGACCTTGTACGACACGACTGGGTCCAGATACTTCTTGCCCCACGGAATTTGCCAGTCACAGCCTGTACGATGCACATGCCAAAGGAGAAAATATCTGCTTCCATGGACAGAGTAACTTTCCCACCTGATTTCACTGCCTTCAACAGCTCGGGAGCTTTCCATCTCACGGCTCCAACGGGTTTGCTGAATCCAGCTACGGAGTTGTGTGGATTGTGCCGAAGCAGGTTAGAGCTGAGTCCAAAGTCCGTGAGTTTGGCTCGTCCGTCGCTCCCTACGAGGATGTTGTCACACTTGAGATCTTGGTGGATGATTCCTCTCTGGTGTAGATACTGCAGACCAAGAGCAGCCTCGTACAGCTTTCGCCACGCTTCTGGCACGTCCACCTTGTTGTTGTCTCGGCCAGGTCGACTCCGCAGATACTCGATAAGGTTTCCCAGACTTGCGTGCTCGCACACGAAGAAGGGTTTGCCTCCGAGATGACACGCGCCGTAGAGGTTGACAATGTGCGGGTGATTGAGCGAATACCAGATCGCCACTTCACCCCGGAACGATTCTCCAGTGACATCCTCTTTGACGATAACGCTCTTGACAACAACTTGGGAGTCGAGCCATTTTCCTTTGTGAACTGTGCCGTAGGAACCTCGACTAAACGGCTGATCCGGGTCGAAAAGGACTTCTTCCGGCGGAACAAACCACTCAGGAAGGGGTCACTCGCTTCTGGTTTTGGTTGGAGATCCCACGCGCTCCCAACGGCTGCGAATTCAGCTCCAGTGGGTACTTGCGTCGTTGTAGAGCGTCTTCGGCGAGTTCTTCGCAATAGTCGAGTCGATACTGGAGCTTCAGAATCGAGAGACGAGGAACGACCGAGGTCACGACTATCAGAGTGTTCGAAGAGCTCTTGATTCTCTGCTTCCTCCGTATCTTCCCCTTGGCCAGTAGCAATGCAAACCTGAAGTCGACGCTGCTCGTCCCAAGATTCCTGCCAGTTGTGGACTTCAGCGGCTCGAGCTGCGTGCAGTGCCGGCGTCGATTTGAGCAATCGATCCAGTGCTGTGTGGAGTTCATACACCTCTTGGGCAACTCTGGTTCGACTTGCGCATAACATCGCAAGGGAATCAACAGGCTGTTGGGCTGCAGATACGAGACAGACATGGAACTCGTCTAAGACTTTCGCTAATATCTGCAGAGCTTGACGCCTCTCTTCGAACGAGACACTGGAGGGTGGAGGGAGCTGTGACGGCGAACAAGCGGTGCGTAGCTCCGTCGGTGCACAGATCATGAGCTGAACCATCCAGTCAAAGCATCCTGTTTGCGCCTTCTTGCTTGCTTTTCTCTCTTCTTGCAGCTTCAATGTGGTGTTGGGCGGCTTGAATCCACCACTGGCGCGGCTTGGCGCTGTTGTCTACCAGGACGCCACTCCAGGGCGATGCAGCAATGCGCAACTTGCTGTAAATGTCGATTATCCGAGCGCACATTTGCTCATTCATGATACTGTACTCGCCGACCGAGCCTAGCATGGACTGCACAGCACCCAACATGTCTGAAATTCTCCTTTCTTCCAGCTGTGAAGGTGCTGTGGGGTAATTCTCGTCTTCATCGTTTTGTACTTGCGTTGGAATCCCAGTTGGGGCCACCTGCCCCTCTTCTTGGTATTGAGTTGAATTTTCTGAACCGCAGTAGCTTCTTTCACGAACTTCTCCAATTGGTGAACCACTGAAGAAATTTTTGGCCGTCGACGAGGATCAAAACTGCACATTTGAGTCACCAAAGCCCACTGATCATCGGAGAAGAGACCGATAGGCCGTAGGGGCAGGCGGACTCCTGTAGTCATAGCGACTCGGACGTCACTGTCTGGGAGAGGTTTCCATGGCGCTCGCATCGTCACCGCCTCCAAAATGCACATCCCCAAAGCGAACACGTCCGACTCCATTGTACGTGGGGAGCTGCTCTTCATATCTCCAAGTCCAAGGCGTTCGGGTGCTGTCCAACGAAGAAGAGGGTCTCGTTTTCGGGTCGAATCCTTCGGGTTGTATCTGTTGCCGAATACTGTTAGCTTCGCCTGTCCGTCGTTCCCAACGAGGATTTCTCGACAGCGTAATCGACCATGCACGATACCACGTTGATGAAGATACTTGAGCCCCAGTGAAGCCTCGTACAGTTTCGTCCAAGTGTGCAGTGCATGGGTGGATTTTGATGCATTGTGCTGCTGTTGTTGATCTAGGAACTGCCGCAGGGTTCCTCCCGCACGTCTTCGCAAACGAAGAAGCGGAGTCCCGTGCTCTCCACTCTCGGAGAGACTGGGGAATGGGATACGTCAATTTCGCACTTGCTATCGTCGCAACCTCCGAAAAGCTTGACAATGTTTGGGTGATCGAGTCGAAACCAAGTGCACACTTGGCGGTCGAAGGTTTCTTCAGCTTCTTCAACGATTTCTAGTTCATTCTCCTCCGAACTAACAGCTTCTTCGTCTGCCAGTTGGATCGCCACAGTAGTGTCAAGCCAACTTCCTTTGAACAGCAAACTACTGGACGAATCACTCGAGTCATCCTTGTCTTGGTACAGCCAAGTCGTATGGAAGTCGATCTCTTGAGCAGGGATGTATTCCTTGTGTTTCGTGGTCCGAAGACCCCTTTGGTCGCTTGATGACGTTGCCACGGCGTCAAAGCGGATAGATCAGCATACCAAGAAACATCAGCGTTTCCACTGGGGCAATTTCCACTTGTAGGTGCAGGTTGAGGTCGTTCCATCTCTGGTTCAGGCTCCTGATGACTATGTGAACATCTTAAACCTCCGAGTAAAGCGACGACATCTCGAAGAAGACCACGATCAACCACAGCTTTCCCTTGGAGAGAGTTCTCTAGATCTCGTAATACCTCTTCTCTCTCCCTGATGGACATTTCCTCGGCTGCACGTTGTAGTATTCCCGTTGCCAACAACATTTTAAATTGTTGGAACTGTTCCGAACAATGTTCCTCCCATTCTTGACGCCACTCCCTTCAGCAGCTTCTTCCGGCGTGAAAACCCGTCGAAGGTCTTCAATACGTTCATAGGCAACATAAGAGAGCTGAGAACGAGCTACTACATCGAGAAGCTCACGTAGTGGAGACGCTTTGCCTTGTTTTGGGGTTTCTGTAGCGTGAAGCAGATGCGACCGGTTCAGCTGGTGCAGGAGAGTCACGATCGCTTCGTCGCCTTCCACCGACGTGTCGAGGTCATCGCGTTCGAGCAGCAAAATACTCAGAAGTCGTAGACGATTAATAACTCCAGCAAACCCGGCGTACGGCCCTTCACATCGACGGCAGAGCTTCTCCAGGAGCTCTTGGGTCAGCAGCTCCACGGTCTCAGACAGAGTCACACCGTCCATGGGGAGAACCCCGTGGAGGATGAAAGCTTGAGCTTCGGCTTGGTAGTCAATCGCATGAAGATCTGGTTGTTGAGACGCAAGTTGAATTGTGTCTGGGTGGGAGAAAATTAAAGAGGTGGGATGTACCCTTCGGCCTAAACGTATCGGAAGCTTACACCTGAGTCTGAACCCCTTTAGAAGCCAAGGTGACGTGTCTTCTGCTGTCAATTTTGCTTAGTCGAGGTTTTCATGTATTTAATCGAGCTTCGACTAACATCCAATCGAGGGCCTGCAAGTTCTATTCGGCCTGCGCAAGTGATACATCGTCGAGCGCTGCGAGTACGTGGTACTTCTGGGCAAATTTGCTGGATCGATTTCCGATGAAAAATCTTCCTGGGGTACGTTTCTCACCAGCACCATGTTCGTACAGCAATCCCAGTCGCCTGTGGCATCGGCTTCGTGTTTTTCTGCAGGCGAAGACGGCTACAACAACACACCCACGCGTAAACTTTATGAGATGGAGAGAAAAGTTAGTGGATATCAGTTATAACCATCTACATGTACATGTAGGTGTGGCAAAGTGTCTACTCAGGCATCCGATAGCTGCCAACAAGTTGACAAAAGTGCCGTAAGTACATCCAAGAGAATAAACTCCAGGCTACTACAAACGTATCCGTTGGAAGACGTGTTTGCTCGAACAGGGAGTCGAGGTGGTCCACAGGGGACGAAGCTGCTCCACGCTGCTGGCATCATTGTGTTAGCCAGACTACGCGATCGTGGCTATCTGACACACCTCGAGATATTCCACTTGGTTGGTTCGAGCCTATTGACTGCGAGTTGTGCTGCTGCATTTGCGGTGGCGGGTTGTTGATGCTGCTGCTGGAGTTGTCGCTCCACACATTTCTTTGGTCGTTGCACTTATTGACACCTCCAACAACACTTGGTCTTGTAGCTGAAAAGGGTTGGCTCTTGCGGCGAATCTTCCGGTTCATGCGCAACAGAATTCTCAACAGGATTCTCGAAGCGGGCGTTATCATACTTTGGCGACTGAACTTCAATAGTACCAGGATATGTCAATTTCCTCGACCGCTAGCGAGATGGCTACACTGAACATACCGGCTCGTTTGCCGAAAGGTCGTCACAACGATCTACGATTGGATGATAATTCAAGAAGTGCTCTGGATTGGTAGAAGTACATCGGAGGTAATTCAGTTGCTGCTGCCCTTTCTGTCAACGCTTCAACATCGACTGTCGACGTTTGCCGGTGTGCTGCGCACCGCGTGCATGTGCGATGATCGCAGGCTAATTCGTAGCAGTCCGACGGAAGTGTTGGTCGATGTACGACAAGTGACACGGTAAAAGGTAGCAGCGCACAAATTTACGTGTTAAAAGTAACTGACTGGGAGTGCACAACTGGTCGTGGAGAGATTCACCAACCTCCAATTTCGTCTGTCACCGTGAAAGATGAAACCCAACTCTCTACCCAAGTACATGTGATCCACATTGCGGATTCCGTTAGTACAGCAACTTGGGTCAAGTTAGCCAGCCATGTGTCTGTAGGATCTGGCACAAAGCTGTCGCCGTGTGCTGCAAACAAACAGAATTCCAGAATAAACGTTCCCGCTCGCGTGGAGGACGAGCATCGTTAGGATATCATTGGTTGTACATGTACTTCGAAGTTCTCCAGCTTCCTCAACATTGCAGCACAAATATATCCTGGTGGATGGGATGCTGTCTGATTTCTCTTCAAGAGAATCTCTTCGCAACATGCGTCCCAAGCTCACGTTTCGACGGGATCCGTAGCGCAGCCACGTGTTCTTTGCAGGGGTCTCGGCTTGAACACGTGAGCCACCTCGATGCAATATTTCACTCACGCTTGTGTGCTGAATTTATCTGGCGCTGCCCTCCTTTGAAGCGGTGCAGCCGACGGCCACGCGGCAGTAGCCACTCGACCAGGGCGATGTAGACCAGTGCCAGCAGCAAAACGGCGCCTCCTAGCACACGTAGCCCGCCCAAATGGTCAATTGTTTCGGCAAAGCTCACGCTCGTGTCTTCTCTATGACCCTCCGTTGCCACCAGCGGTAGGAGGGCGACCTGTAACATCGTCACCGCCGCGATCCCCATCTCGGCGCCACTTCGACGATCCAGACGGTATCGGATTAAACAGGTTCGCAGTTTGAGGCTGTGACTCCCTGGCCCTCACCCTTCCCTACCTTTTCTCCTCCAATCAATTCTCTCCAACTATACCGAAATGATAGGATATATTTATCCTTTGATTTGTATTGATTGCGAGCACAACAGCCAAGACAGCGATTGGGGGCTTTTTCTCCCTTTTTCATATTCAAACGCAGCCGCCGGTGAGCTCGAAGCCCGCGGCAACTCAACTCGAGCGGCAACAAGCAGAAGACACAGTCTTGCTGCAACTCGGACCAGTCAGCCTTTCAAACACGCCAGCGCCCCCAGCGACCAGCAACAGCTTTCCAGGTACGCTTCAGTACTTGTAGAAGCAGAAAATTGCTGCAGTCTGATTGCCGCCAGCTGGGACGAGCTTTTTCATTGAGATTTCCTCACTTGACATTCACTCCTGTTGCCGCATCTTCCCCTTGCTCAACACCTACCAGTAACAAGAGCCCCACACGCGCCAATCCGCTGCAGTTTAAATCTCGCAGTCATCAGAGAGAAAGCGAGAAGGCGCACGGCAAAAGGCAACTTGGGACACTGGAGGTACTTAGCACAAAGGCAACAAGCAGCAAGTTTTACACTTGCAGCTCAATTGGCAAAAAACTCAATTGTGTCTCACCCACTGACGGCGCAATTGTGTGCATCTGTAGACCTGCGCACACAGAAGGCAAGGACGTCTCATTCGATTGCTTGGTTTCCACACCGAAGACAACAAGCGTTAAACACAGCAACATCTTGTGGCCTCAGAACCCTATTTGGTTCGAGGACGGCAACAGGACCAGGGCTTGTCGCGGTATATTTAGCAGCGGCTGGCTTGATCGAGTGTGTGGGCGAAACGGCGAGAGGGAGAGAGAGAGAGTGAAAGAGACCAGTGTCTCAACGCTTCAGAGCTGTGCAAGAACACAAGGCAATCACCGCCAGTGGCCAACGAGTAGGGGACACCACCAGGGTCTAGGTGACTGAAGCGGCATTATTCGAGCAGACGCCCACAACCCGAGCTGACACAGAACCGCCGCGGGAAGGGGCAAGCGAGTGACGAGCGACTTGAGGTGCGTCCCTCCTGCGGTTTACCCACACTCGATGGCTCGATTTTTTCGCGCCTTCAGACCGAAAATGCAACTTTGGCCACTTAACTAACTTTCTCCTTCTCTGTATTTGGACACACAATGTTGCAGGCTTCAGACCCGCTATCCATCAACACCATGCCGCGAGCACCAGTGAAGGCAAGTACAGTCGCTGTGAGTGGCCAGCAAACGGCAACGGCTACAGCATCGCAGGCGCCGCAGCAGCAGACAGTGTCGCGCTTGCAGCAGCTTAAAGAAGAAGCAGAGATGCAGCAGCTTCAGCTCCAGCAACTTCAGCAGCAGCAACAACACCAACAGCAGTACCAGCTTCACCATCAGGCGCATATGCTGCAACAGCAAGCGCAACTACAGCAGCAACAGTCTCTCCAATATCCTCAAACCCTGGGCACAGCGTCCGGAACGTTAGGGCAAAGCGCAACGGCTAACAACCTAGTGACGGCCGCTGTGCAAGCCGCCACAAATGCAGCGAGTGCTGCTAATGCTGCAGCTACAGCAGGAGGAGCTTCGGCGGGCGGTGGCTATGCTTTTCCGCGCAACTCGCCTGAATTTGCCTGTGAAAATGTCGGAGAACGCGTAAAGGGAAAGCGACGGAAATACTGTCCACACGAAGTCACAGCGCTAGTGTTGGGAGTGCAGCGGTATGCAGATGACAGTTGTCCGTGGAGTTCCATCCTCCGAGATCCCCATTTAGGGCATTTGTTTCACGGTCGGAGCGGAGTAGATTTGAAGGACAAGTGGAGGACGCTGATCAAGACACGGCCCGAACTTGCAGCGTACACAGAGAACAGGAAGAATCATCGCAAGTATCGGCCCTTTTCAGCTACAGAAGAGCGAGCGTTGTTGGAAGGTGTCAAGAAGTACAACGGCCAGAGGAATGTGTGGTCGCTCATTCTCGTAGATAAGGAGCTGGGACCACAGTTCAATGACAGATCCAACGTGCAGCTGAAGGACAAGTTTCGGACCATGAGGCGAGCAGGAGCCACAACCTCGTTGCTGATTAATGGAGGTGGAAATGCTAGTCGGCGGACGTCGGCTGAATCCACGCCAACGTCAGAGAGCTCTGTAGTCACTGGAACGACGACTACTGCGACCGCGGCAACAACCTCAAGAACAGTCACTCCTACCTCGACGGCAGCCTTGACGGCTGCAGTATCAGTAGCAGTCAATGGAACTAGCAGAGCGCAATCTGCTGTGACTTCAGCGAGCCAGCAGGCTGCTGCTCTTTGGTGCAGAACAGCAACGCAGCGTCTGCCATGTTTGCAGACCCGAACTTGTACCTGGCTGGGTCGTTTTCAATCCCATCGCACATATCCCAGGGCATGAGCATGCAGCAAATGACAACGACGCAGTCTCGGCAGCAATCTGTACAAGCCCAAGCCCAAGCTCACGCGCAGGCTCAAGCACAAGCTCAGGCTCATGCCCAGGCTCAGGCGATTGCAAATGCTCAGGCTCGTGCCGCTCAGGTGCAGCTTGAAGCGCAGATGCAAATGCGAGCGCATGGTGGTCAGCAACAAGTTAATATCAAGCAGCAGTATCAGACAGTGAGTGCACACGGCGGTGCGTTTAGTGCGGGTATTCCAGGCTACCAGCTCGTCGGCAACCAGATCATTCCCCAGCAGTCACTTTACTACTCGATGGCGCAAAACAATCAGAATCAGCAGCAAGCACATCTCCAGCAACAACAACTCCAACAGCAGATTCAGCAGCGGCACCTGCAGCAGCAGCAACAACAACTCGCTGCGGCAATCGCTGCAGCTTCCAATAGCTCTCAACAGCAGCAGAAGTCGCAGTCAGCAGGCTCGAGCCAACCAAGTGGTACATCCCGAGGTGCGTCAGATAGCCGCGGTCGTGGAGCGAGTGCACAGTCTGACAAACACAATGATGGCAACAGTGTGAGTTTGGGGAGCAGCTTCGTCCCCTGTGGACGACCTGTTGATGCAGGGAGGAAGTGGTAGCGCATCTGCACGAGCAAACACGTCTTCAACGGGTACGTTTGCAGTTGCCTGAATGTTTTGTTCCTGATTGTCTATACTTACCGTGCGTTTGTCTATTTTTGCAGTAGAACACAGCGCACGATCCATTTAGTGGAGGACTGATAGCAGACACTTTAGTTTTTTGCCACACTTTGCCGGCGAAACATGAGCCCCGCTGGAGAGATAGCGTTTACCACATTTATACGGAAACGCAGCACGGGCGACAAGAAAGAAGAAGGGCACGAGTTGTTGATAAAGTCATGTCGTACCATAGCGAAAGAAACAAGAACAACACAAGACAAAAACAAAGAGATACCATCAACAAGCGCTTCGTGTACCCATTTCAACTTTTGACTTGCTTGAGTGATGGTCTAGGTCAACATGGACAAGCGAGTGATGGTCTACTAGTTGCCATGGCTGTAACGACGTCATTGCACAATTAGCCACCACTACACAAGCGCATGTATCAGCCAGTACGCTGCGGCTACTAACATGGGACTAGAACAGAAGCTAAATGAGTCCCAGCTCACAGGACGGGTCTACTGGCTGCGCGATCCTGTGCGATCGCCACACTGCTGGACGAAGGTATTCGCCGTCGTCGACCACGCATTCTTGTGGATTTTCCAGCGAAAAGAGTCCGCGCCTCGAAGTCTGTTGCTGCAAGTGGCAGTCGGAAAGGTCATCAGCGATGGAGGAGGTTGCTCCGACTGATTGATCCAAGTGGAGAAGAGCTTTGTCTCTGTTTGTACGACGATACTGCATTGGAGCGCTGGAACAAGAAACTGTTAGAAGCTGCCAGTCTAACTGCAGCGTTTTTCAGGACGAGCAAGCTTGAAGTGAGAGATCTCCCACGTTGGAGTAACTATCGCGGCACGTTGGAGAACTACAATCGCGTTTCCAAAAGAACAAAATGTAAAGATGCAGTGGCTCAAGTTATAACGCGATGGAAGGCTCACCAAATACGCGAAGATTTTTAGAAATTGGTACGACGCGAATGAAGCAAAGTATCACTGTCCATACACGTATGATCTTGCTGTGACTTACGTTGTTTATTGCAGCCAACTTGCAGAGTGGATCAGCTACGCCAGTCTCAGACGTATTATACATGTACCTGGCAGCGATCGTCACCGTTCATGTTGCAGCCGTCAAGCACCAGTAACAGAGACACGCATCGGTTGGTACTAAAACAATAGTTTTTGGCTGCACGCATTGCAATTGCTGCATTGAGAAGAAAACCCACACGATAGTACTGTCCCGACGTGTATCTAGTAGCGATGATCTCCTTCAAGAAGCGCCATGCTCCCCATTTTCGCGCGCCACGACAGCGGCAAAGGCACCAACAGATGCTGTCAAACTCGCCAAGTTGAAGGCTGCAGGAACAAGTCGACCAACCAAGTCGGATAGCGCGGGAGTTGGCCGACCGTGAGACCATCGTCTCACCTCGGTCTCAGACCAACTGCCAGCAAATTGATATCCAAAGTCTCTCGAGCGGAATCAAGTTTCCTTGGACTATCAATCCAGTGCATCGGATCGCGCGTTTGATATATGATGGCGGTCGTCACGGACAGCCCCGAAAGCAAAGGCAACGAACGTCCAGCGGCGGAGTCAAGTTTCCTTTATGATGGCAGAAATCTCCGGAAATGCATGCGTTATCTCACCCTGATTGGACAGAATAAATATAATATTGAACTCTGGACCAATCAGCACGCATCAAAGTGGACATGGTGGCGTTATCAGAATAAAACTGCGATTTTCACCGCAGCCAGGCGCGACGGTGCTCGGTGCTGTCCCACACATCCCTCAGCCACATTTCCACCGGCAATTGGTCTCTTGTGGCATTTCCCAATTGGCTGGCTCGGGTGCAAGTGGCATGGCTTTCCCTCTCTCAGTCGACGGCATGTTGCCAGGCCAATCGACCACTGCAAACGGAGATCGCACCGTGTCAAGGAACCCCATTATAACAATACACAAAAGTATCTTCTCCTCAGAAATGCGCGCGCAGCGAGTCTCTGCGGTCCACGTGGATGACAAACGGTAGCGATTCTGTCGAGGAAGACCAAGATCTCGATACTGAAGTCATTGACTCGGATTCCAGGGAGCTCCAGGTGTTGGTGCGATTGCAGCGGCCACTCAGTGACTGGGTCTACTGGCAACGGGACGCCGTGGAACTCCCGGACTGCTGGACGAGAGTCTTTGCTGTGTTCTGCGGCAACGTTTTATGGCTCTACCGCTACGAGGACGCGTCAGCCAAAAGTCTTCTCGTTCGAATGCGCGTCACAGCTCTAGACGTCGGTGACGATGCCCGTCAATTGCATTTCCGAGATGCAGCAACAGCCACAAGTGTACAGCTCTATATGCCGGACGCTCGAGCATTCTACCGCTGGCATTGCCACGTATCAACTGCTGTGGCTAAGTTTCCTCCCGTAGAGGAGGAAGAGAGTGCAAGACAGAGAGCGTTGGTGCCAGCAGTGGCATCTGCCATGCAGAAGAAGCGCTTCTGGAAGGCTCTAGCTACGGCAGTGGTAAAGGTGCCAAATCCTCGAGCTCCTACGAAGTTGAAGGCCATGAGGAAGCCCAAGTGGTCGTGTATGACCGAGAGAGTAGGAAAAGCCTGGGTCAGCGCTGGAAGAACGTCAAGACGGGTCTGAAAACGGCGCTGAAGCTCAGCAGACGACACCCACAGCTGCAGCTGTAAGGAGGAAGAGGGGAAGATGAAGATTACCAGGGTGGGTGGCAAGTATGAGCCCCTTTGAGTGTTACTACATGGATCACGTGCGTACGATTAATTTAACGTTAAAAAATACCAAATACCATTCACGTAACGTCCGTTGCGGCAGCTTCATTCGCCACCCATGGGATAGAAACGAACGGCAAGAAGAGCTCTACCGCCATTGCGAACTTCCTTGGACTGGCTCCGGGTTTGGAGATGCAGATCCGGAGTATTTTGCATCCGTGTGACATCTCAGCTGACGGCTGAAGATGCAACCGAGAACGCTGAGGGCGTTTTCGGGGAAGGATGGCCATTCGGGTGGGATTCAAACAACGTAACGGTCGGCTGCCTGAAGTTCAGGCTGAACAGGGGACTCCATTACGCACCATCTCAAGCGTCATCCAGTTATAGAACAGTCAAACTACTGGTGCAGTTGAACTCGTCGGAGATTGCCAGGAGAAAACTGCATCGCCGATGACACTTTTACATCACGACGCAAACCGCTTTGAACAGATTATCTGACAAGTGGCGGGGGGTTCAATTTTGGGCTCGGAAGTGTTGGACAGGAAGGCACTACTTGAACGAGCACCCTACACTTACAAGCAGCAGCCAAAACGATGGCCAACGATCTGGATTCTTAGAGTGATGACGAAGCATTTCAGGCAAATGGCTGTCAGTCGATGTGCTTGTAGCCGGTCGACTTCTTTCGTGAATCCCCGCAGGTCGAATTTCTC
Organism: Phytophthora citricola; assembly: GCA_007655245.1. NCBI lineage: Eukaryota > Oomycota > Peronosporomycetes > Peronosporales > Peronosporaceae > Phytophthora > Phytophthora citricola. The sequence continues at coordinate 314,460 of VMRO01000049.1, forward strand.
CGGTATCTGGAGTCCTGATTCTGAAGTTGACATTGTACGGGATATATGACATCCTTATATTATACCGGTACAGGCTGTACTTCGAAGTAGGTACATGTACTTTGTTGGTCATGTTGCTGACCAGGCTTTACAGACTCCGATCGCTTCCACCGCGATCGCCTCAGTCACGGTACTAACGCTGCGGCCACTGAAAGTCATTTCGCCATTTGTGGTCTTTTTGAGCGGCAGTGAAAAGCAAAGGGCGTTCCACGATTTTTTACCACAATAAATTTACAGTTTCTTCACTGGTGACAGCAGTGCTGAATTAGCAGAGCACTTGGCTCGAGTCTCATGCCAGTACGCCTTCAGCTCGAGGATTGTTCTACATATGTGCAACAACACTGCGGGCTGATTACATTTGTCTTTGTTGACGCCGTTTTTCAAACCATAGTAAACTACATAGAGTTTGTCGCCTGGACGTGGTGATTACATTTGTCAATGATGATACCAATGATGCTCTAACCACCAATACATGTACGAGGCGATCTCAAACGTACAGCAGCACCACTTCTGTGAATGTTGGTCTCGAGCTAACGTTGTTGTTGGCTTATCATTACCCACTTGTCCATTTCGGAATTTGCCCAACAACCAAGCATCTCGCGACTTCTTCATGCCCACACTGGACAAGTCGAAGTTGCTGCCCAGCGACGATGGGCAGTACCAACGTATTGATACGTCGCGAGCGGTACACACTGACACTGTCCATTTGAAGGAGATCCACGAAGAAGACACCCCTCTTCGTTCAAGTTCACCGACCTGTATCGCTACGCGACGCCGTTCGACAAATTATTGGTTACCGTCGGTGTCATCACTACTGGAATCAATGGCGTGTTGTTACCACTGATGGCTATCATCTTTGGCGACGTCCTATCAGGATTTGCCAAAGTCCCTATCGACATGGATATGGTGAACGAGGCCGCGTTGAACTTCGCTCTAATCGCAGTTGGTCTATTCGTCACGGACTATTTGTCCTACGTCGCGTTCTACTACAGTGCTGAACGACAGATGAAGGCTCTACGTAGTGAGGCTCTGAAGCGCATGCTGTACCTGGACATTAGCTGGTACGACAAGAACGACGCACTCCAGTTATCCAGTCGACTGACGGGAGATACCGTGAAGATCAAGGACGGCATGGGCCAGAAATTTGGCGACTCGATCCGGTATACCATCCAGTTCTTCGTTGGTTTTGGTATTGGCTTTGCTCGCGGATGGGATATCACCTTGGTGATGGCTTGTGTCATTCCTTTCACGTCCATGTCGTTGAGCTGGGTCATTAAGACGATGCGGGCCCAAGCCGAGTGGGCCCAGAAAGTCTACGCTGAAGCTGGATCTGTAGCTGAGGAAACTCTGGGCTCCATTCGTACTGTTGCTTCCCTCAACGGCGAGAAGAAGGCGATCACAAAGTTTCAGGATAAGGTTTTGCTGGCGGAGAAGGAGAACATCGCGATGCACAAAACCTCCTCCGTGGTAATGGCTGGCTTTATCAGCAGTGCCTGGGTGATGCAAGCCATTGGTCTCTGGTACGGTGGGTGGAAGACTTCCCAAGGCGACAGCACACCGGGCGACGTCTTCGCTGCCTACTTCGGTGTCATGATGGGAACTGGATCACTCGGTCAGGTCTCGCCTAGTGTCACCGCCGTGTCGACAGCAATTGGAGCAGCTAAGCAACTTTTGCCATTTTGGACACACCCAGTCTTATCGGCGCTGGGAATGAGACTGAAGCCATCATCCCCGAGACGTGCGAGGGCAAGATCGAAGCCATCAACGTCAATTTCACGTATCCGAGCCGTCCTGACGCTCAAATTCTACGTGATTACAACGTCACCATCCAGCCTGGTCAAACTGTGGCGTTCGCTGGATCCAGTGGCGGTGGGAAAAGCACTCTGATCGCCCTTTTAGAGGTTCTACGACCCTAATAGTGGTGCTATCTACCTCGACGGTCGTGATGTGAAAACGTTGAACATCAAGTGGTTGCGCTCGCAGATCGGTTTGGTATCGCAGGAACCAGTGCTCTTTGCCACGACTATCTTCGAGAATATCGCTATGGGTGGAGAAGGTGTAACCCGAGAGGATGCTATCGACGCATGCAAGCTCTCCAACGCACACAACTTCATCATGTCATTGCCCAAGAACTACGACACGTTGGTCGGTGAGAAGGGTGTATCGCTTTCCGGAGGTCAGAAGCAGCGAGTGGCGATTGCTCGGGCCATCGTTCGTAAGCCCAGTATTCTGGTACTTGATGAAGCCACGAGCGCACTGGATAACGAGAGTGAGAAGATCGTGCAGCAGGCTCTGAACGAGCTAGTGGCCTCGACGAACATGACGACTCTGATCATTGCCCACCGACTGAGTACGATCCGCAAGGCAGACAAGATCGTGGTGCTTGATGCCGGTCACATTGTCGAGAGCGGTACCCACGATAAACTGTTGACAATTGAGAACGGAATCTACCGATCGATGTACACGACCCAAGAACTGCGCTCTAAAGAGGAACAAGAAGACGCGAGTACCGATACGACAAGCAATTTCGTTCCCAGTTCGACGATGTCACGCAGTTTGAGTGCTGTGTCGACGAAGACGGACATTTCTGTAAGTGACGTCGAGACGAATTCCCTGGAGAAGAAACCGTTTGGTCTGAAGGATTTGGCACAGATCAGCAAGCCTGAGTTTCGGTACTATGTGGTTGGCCTTATCGGTGCTTTCGTCGGTGGAATCCTTACCCCAGCTTCGGCGCTGCTTCTTGCTGAAATGATCACTTCTATGACTGGAAAGTATGCGCTTTACGAAGACTCGGGCGACACCAAGTACCTGACTCAGCTGTACGACAACATCGAGCTTTGCAGCATTGTGTATCTCGTCGGCTGTGCTGCGATCCTTCTGTTTACGTACATGCAGACGTACAGCTTCAAGTTCATTGGGGAGAAGGCCACGACTCGACTTCGCAACGCAAACTTCGAGGGCCTCTGCAGGCAGAACGTCGGCTTCTTCGATGAGAAGGAGAACGCCACGGGTGCGTTGACGGCTGACCTAGCAACGAACGCTGTCAAGGTTGCGTTGGTTTCTGGCGACTACCAAGCTCAACTTTGGCAGGCAATTTTCACGGTGTTCGCTGCACTTGTCATCTCGTTTGGGTTTGGCAGCTGGCTGCTTTCTCTGATCTTGCTGGCAATTATGCCGTTAATGGCCTTTGGAATCATTGCGCGGTTGAAGGAGATGGAGGGTAACTCACTGATCTCCGACGACTTGGCCGTCCCTGGCGCTCACGCTTCGGAGGTTCTTGTAAACATTCGGACTGTGGCTGCTCTTGGTATCGAGCAGAAGTCCGTCGACATCTTTGATGAGCTGCTGGAAGAACCCCTTCGCAAAGGAAGCAAGGAGGCCCAGATCAACGGTGTAGCGCTCGGCTTCAGCTCCTTTATCTTTATGGCCACGTACGCGCTTATGTTTTGGTTTGGTGCCAAGAAAGTGGAGGATGGTACGATCAGTATGTCGGACATGATGCGAACGCTCATGGCCATGATGATGTCGATCCAAGCAGCCGGCAGCGCCTCCAAGTTTTTCGGCGACGCACCTAAGGCTTTCAAGGCCGGTTCGACCATCTTTGCTATTCGAGATCGCGTGACCCCCATCAACTCGTTCAGCCCTGACGGTCTTCGCCTGGACAATGTCGAAGGTCGTCTGGAGTTCAAGAATATTTCGTTCCGGTACCCGACTCGACCAGAAGTCAACGTGTTGAAGAACTACAACCTCACCATCGAGGCTGGTCAGACTGTGGCGTTCTGTGGCCCAAGTGGTGGTGGCAAGAGCACCATTATCTCGCTCATTGAGCGCTTCTACGACCCCGTAGCTGGAGATGTTCTGCTGGACGGATACAACATCAAGGACCTGAATCTCAACTGGCTGCGCGGTCAAATCGGTCTCGTCGGCCAGGAGCCCACGCTGTTCATTGGCTCCATCGCTGATAACATCGCGTACGGTCTCACGGAGAAGCCAAGCCAGGACGAGATCGAGAAAGCGGCCAAGATGGCCAACGCGCACGACTTCATCTCCAAGTTCCCGGACGGCTACGACACTGAAGTGGGCATGAAGGGCGAGCAGTTGTCGGGCGGGCAGAAGCAGCGTATCGCCATCGCACGAGCCATTTTGAAGAACCCTGACATTTTACTGCTGGATGAAGCCACCAGCGCTTTAGACTCGGAGAGCGAGAAGGTGGTGCAGGAGGCTCTGGACAAGGTGGTGGCGTTGAAGCGGCGTACGACGATCATCATTGCTCATCGACTGTCGACGATCCGGAAGGCGGACAAGATCTGTGTGGTGAGCGGCGGGAAGATCGCGGAGCAGGGCACGCACCAGGAGCCTTTGCAGCGCAATGGCATTTACGCTCGCTTGGTTGCGTCGGCGTCTGCGTAGAGCTTAAAGCCAGCACTCATCATCATTTTTGCCAAGGTAACTGAAATTCTGCATCAATTCTGGTCGTGTTCGTGCGCATGAAGTTTTTGTTTGTCGAGAAAAAAATGGTGGTGCACTTAGCTATATTGTGATGTAACTTTAGAAGAAACTTCGCTTATTTAGACAGATTCCTGTACGCGTAGCCTTTTGATTTAGGTTGAGCTCGCTCAAAAACGCTACGGATTCTGTCCTACAAAAAACAAAGTTAGATAACATCGCGTGGCCCACACCATCCTATTGTCTGCATACCTCTACAATCGAGGTCCATAGCCAATCTCCATGGACTTGTTCCCTCGACTCCTGTGGCTTCTGAGTCTACCAACTGTATTGACGTCAATAACGGATGCAGCTTCCCCGTTGCAAGAGACTTCCAATGGAAAACACTTCACTGTAGCTTCGGACGACTGGAGTTGCTCTCCGGAGATACTTCCAGTCACGGATACGAAAGATCCGTTCTACCGCTGGGTCGGAGCTATGAGACCAAAGGCTCCACGCTTCGAGGGACACCACGACTATCTCTGTGATGAAAGCCTGAAAAACTATCAAACGTGGGAGAATTGTCTACCGATCACTACGAGATTCGACGAGGAAGAGTGTGCAGGAGCTGACCGAACGGATCTATTGACTGGCACAAGAAGAGCTCCGTGTCAAGCCAGTGTATTGCATATGCTGTTGGTTGACGTGTACGCGGAGTTGGAGCAGGCGGGAGGTGAACCTGCACTGGTGTTTGGAACGTTGCTTGGTGCAGTGAGGGATGAAGGGATTATTCCCTTCACGGAAGATGTGGATGTCGGGTATCAGCTACAGGATGACCCCATGCCTATTGTGTGGAGAAGACTGCAAGTGAAAGGATATCACGTCTTCATGGATAGTATCTGGAGGGTTTGTGTGGCGCCAACACATCCACTAGCTGCGAGACTGTATGATCCGACCTTAGCTGCTCCAATTGAGGCCTGCACTGGGCCGTATCTTGATCTCTATCGAATCGAACCTGACTCCGAGGTTGGAGGACATTGGAATATCGAGGGTACTCAAAGGAGGAATGATAGTATCCCGGTAGAAAAACTCCTACCATACTCGAAAGTAAAGGTGAACGGGGTCAAGTACGATACTGTGGCTGATCCTGTCGATTTCTTGATGGAAGAATACGGTGCATCGTATTTAAAGACCGATAAAAGATGGAAGAAGGACGTGGTGAAGAATATATATGATCTTTTTACTTACTTGGGGTTAGAACTTGATAATCTTAATAATACTCGCGGTACAGCTTGAACAGTGTCAGTGACAGACCGATAACACCAACAACAACACCAGCCGTAAGCATAAGCAGTGGACCCGTATGCTCACGAGTAAGAATTGGACCCGTCGACTGCAGCAGGAAGAATAGTGCCGGCATGATGAAGATCAACAGCGATCCCGACACTGATCCCACAATGCTCAGCGGGATCTTGACGGACGGGACGAAGATACTGCACGTTAGAATGAGGATGAGGCTCAGCACCGTCACCCCCACGTACTCCTTGTACGACGCCTCGTGGCTCGGGGTCTGGACGCCGTTCTTCACGCGCAGGTACACACTCAAGACACACGAACGGAATGGCCACATAGCGATAGGAGTGGTTAAAACCAGCGCCAGTGCCATGCACAACTGTCCAACCAGCAGAGGAGCCGCCACCGACTTATGTTGGGCCACATACTCGGGCGAGAAGTTGAGCAGGATGTTGTCCTTGGTCTCCGATCCGAACTGCAGGTATCCGCACAGCGAAATGATCTCGTATAGTACGAAAGCGACACTGATAGCACCGACAACAGCACGATTCATCCTGGGCAACGTACGGTCCTTGAGCTCTTCATATACTGGCAGCGCAGTGTTGTGGCACGCGAAAGCGGAGATCAACAGCGTCACTGTGTATACACTTCCTGGCTCCAGTCGAATAGCTTGTACTCCGGGGCAACAGCAGCTCCTTCAGCATTGTAAGCAGCCAGAAACGCCACAAGAACGAACGCCACGACGTATCCAATGGAAAGAATGGCAAGTACCGAGGCCAGCCACAACTTGCCGATCCGACGGCTCAGCGACAGCGGGAAGACGACGGTGGAGACGAGAGCGACCGTAATCATCCACTTGTCCTGTGCGGACACACTCAGCACTGCAGCGCACAAGTCCGTGACGAATATCAAGTAGCTCACGAGGGTGCCAAAGCCGCCGAAGATGAAGGTGAACTCAGCCAGTCTAGTACCAAACGCGCCCATAGTGAAATGTCCAAGACTCTCGTACGTCTTGGCGCAATTGTTGCCAGCCCGGTCACTCGCAGACAGTAGCAAATGTACCGAATATCTCGTAATCATGGCGATGGCCAACATAATGGCATTACCCAATAGCCACCCACTCGAGGCAATGGCAAAGGGCACAGCAAGTGTACCAGAACCCAAAATCGTATTGGTAAGCGTGAAAGTAGAGCCCCAAAGCGAACTAGTGGCACGCGACGGCTCCTTCACGGTATCAACAGGTACGGTCTTGTGCACGTCGATGGTGTAGGACGGCTCGGCCAATAGATAGTCGGATTCCTTCGCAAAACCTTGTACCTGACCTGAAGAAACCCGCGGACTGGCCACGTATTCGCCCATAGACACAGAACGAGGAGCGCAGTCGCATTGGTGTTTAAGCGTCTCCAAAATGTCCCTCGAGCCGCGTTTAACCGGGGACAGTGTGATGCCGCACGTATGCACAACGGAGAGCTGCGGGTCCAGCAGCACAGGCCGAACTGGTTGCGGTTGAGGGGCCATCGCGATGTAAAGAAGGAGGGATCTCTATAGACTGCGCACGGGAGAGCAGCTTGTGTTGTGAGCTTGGCATCGCTATTGCGGCAACAGTCCGACCACCGACGACGTACTTGGTTTTTGTATGTGACGTTTCAACATGGCCGTTTTATGACGTCCGAAGTGCATGTACCAGAGTGATTGTGCTGCATGATAACTTTTCATGGAGAGGAGATTGCACTCTCATAACCATGTCTGCATCATCGCAGGAATGCAGGGTAAACTGAGAAGAAGGTGGCGACAGCATGGCGGGACGACGGTGCTCAAGGCGATGTGGGCTTGCTGTGAAAAATTATAGCCAATGAAACGACGCATGAGACAAGTGTGACGCCGAAACATGAAGCCATTTCATTCGAGACACGTCATAGAAACGAGACAAACTCATTGGCTACTTGATAAAACGAATGTATTGGCCAACCAAAAAACGGTTTTTGTCCAATAGAAGCATACCTTACGTCATCATCGGATTTGCATAATCGTAATGATGACGTACGATACCTTGGAGCTCTACGCGCAACCAAGCGAGCGTAAATGCCATTGCGCTGCAAAGCTCCTGGTGCGTGCCCTGCTCCGCGATCTTCCCGCCGCTCACCACACAGATCTTGTCCGCCTTCCGGATCGTCGACAGTCGATGAGCAATGATGATCGTCGTACGCCGCTTCAACGCCACCACCTTGTCCAGAGCCTCCTGCACCACCTTCTCGCTCTCCGAGTCTAAAGCGCTGGTGGCTTCATCCAGCAGTAAAATGTCAGGGTTCTTCAAAATGGCTCGTGCGATGGCGATACGCTGCTTCTGCCCGCCCGACAACTGCTCGCCCTTCATGCCCACTTCAGTGTCGTAGCCGTCCGGGAACTTGGAGATGAAGTCGTGCGCGTTGGCCATCTTGGCCGCTTTCTCGATCTCGTCCTGGCTTGGCTTCTCCGTGAGACCGTACGCGATGTTATCAGCGATGGAGCCAATGAACAGCGTGGGCTCCTGGCCGACGAGACCGATTTGACCGCGCAGCCAGTTGAGATTCAGGTCCTTGATGTTGTATCCGTCCAGCAGAACATCTCCAGCTACGGGGTCGTAGAAGCGCTCAATGAGCGAGATAATGGTGCTCTTGCCACCACCACTTGGGCCACAGAACGCCACAGTCTGACCAGCCTCGATGGTGAGGTTGTAGTTCTTCAACACGTTGACTTCTGGTCGAGTCGGGTACCGGAACGAAATATTCTTGAACTCCAGACGACCTTCGACATTGTCCAGGCGAAGACCGTCAGGGCTGAACGAGTTGATGGGGGTCACGCGATCTCGAATAGCAAAGATGGTCGAACCGGCCTTGAAAGCCTTAGGTGCGTCGCCGAAAAACTTGGAGGCGCTGCCGGCTGCTTGGATCGACATCATCATGGCCATGAGCGTTCGCATCATGTCCGACATACTGATCGTACCATCCTCCACTTTCTTGGCACCAAACCAAAACATAAGCGCGTACGTGGCCATAAAGATAAAGGAGCTGAAGCCGAGCGCTACACCGTTGATCTGGGCCTCCTTGCTTCCTTTGCGAAGGGGTTCTTCCAGCAGCTCATCAAAGATGTCGACGGACTTCTGCTCGATACCAAGAGCAGCCACAGTCCGAATGTTTACAAGAACCTCCGAAGCGTGAGCGCCAGGGACGGCCAAGTCGTCGGAGATCAGTGAGTTACCCTCCATCTCCTTCAACCGCGCAATGATTCCAAAGGCCATTAACGGCATAATTGCCAGCAAGATCAGAGAAAGCAGCCAGCTGCCAAACCCAAACGAGATGACAAGTGCAGCGAACACCGTGAAAATTGCCTGCCAAAGTTGAGCTTGGTAGTCGCCAGAAACCAACGCAACCTTGACAGCGTTCGTTGCTAGGTCAGCCGTCAACGCACCCGTGGCGTTCTCCTTCTCATCGAAGAAGCCGACGTTCTGCCTGCAGAGGCCCTCGAAGTTTGCGTTGCGAAGTCGAGTCGTGGCCTTCTCCCCAATGAACTTGAAGCTGTACGTCTGCATGTACGTAAACAGAAGGATCGCAGCACAGCCGACGAGATACACAATGCTGCAAAGCTCGATGTTGTCGTACAGCTGAGTCAGGTACTTGGTGTCGCCCGAGTCTTCGTAAAGCGCATACTTTCCAGTCATAGAAGTGATCATTTCAGCAAGAAGCAGCGCCGAAGCTGGGGTAAGGATTCCACCGACGAAAGCACCGATAAGGCCAACCACATAGTACCGAAACTCAGGCTTGCTGATCTGTGCCAAATCCTTCAGACCAAACGGTTTCTTCTCCAGGGAATTCGTCTCGACGTCACTTACAGAAATGTCCGTCTTCGTCGACACAGCACTCAAACTGCGTGACATCGTCGAACTGGGAACGAAATTGCTTGTCGTATCGGTACTCGCGTCTTCTTGTTCCTCTTTAGAGCGCAGTTCTTGGGTCGTGTACATCGATCGGTAGATTCCGTTCTCAATTGTCAACAGTTTATCGTGGGTACCGCTCTCGACAATGTGACCGGCATCAAGCACCACGATCTTGTCTGCCTTGCGGATCGTACTCAGTCGGTGGGCAATGATCAGAGTCGTCATGTTCGTCGAGGCCACTAGCTCGTTCAGAGCCTGCTGCACGATCTTCTCACTCTCGTTATCCAGTGCGCTCGTGGCTTCATCAAGTACCAGAATACTGGGCTTACGAACGATGGCCCGAGCAATCGCCACTCGCTGCTTCTGACCTCCGGAAAGCGATACACCCTTCTCACCGACCAACGTGTCGTAGTTCTTGGGCAATGACATGATGAAGTTGTGTGCGTTGGAGAGCTTGCATGCGTCGATAGCATCCTCTCGGGTTACACCTTCTCCACCCATAGCGATATTCTCGAAGATAGTCGTGGCAAAGAGCACTGGTTCCTGCGATACCAAACCGATCTGCGAGCGCAACCACTTGATGTTCAACGTTTTCACATCACGACCGTCGAGGTAGATAGCACCACTATTAGGGTCGTAGAACCTCTCTAAAAGGGCGATCAGAGTGCTTTTCCCACCGCCACTGGATCCAGCGAACGCCACAGTTTGACCAGGCTGGATGGTGACGTTGTAATCACGTAGAATTTGAGCGTCAGGACGGCTCGGATACGTGAAATTGACGTTGATGGCTTCGATCTTGCCCTCGCACGTCTCGGGGATGATGGCTTCAGTCTCATTCCCAGCGCCGATAAGACTGGGTGTGTCCAAAATGGCAAAAAGTTGCTTAGCTGCTCCAATTGCTGTCGACACGGCGGTGACACTAGGCGAGACCTGACCGAGTGATCCAGTTCCCATCATGACACCGAAGTAGGCAGCGAAGACGTCGCCCGGTGTGCTGTCGCCTTGGGAAGTCTTCCACCCACCGTACCAGAGACCAATGGCTTGCATCACCCAGGCACTGCTGATAAAGCCAGCCATTACCACGGAGGAGGTTTTGTGCATCGCGATGTTCTCCTTCTCCGCCAGCAAAACCTTATCCTGAAACTTTGTGATCGCCTTCTTCTCGCCGTTGAGGGAAGCAACAGTACGAATGGAGCCCAGAGTTTCCTCAGCTACAGATCCAGCTTCAGCGTAGACTTTCTGGGCCCACTCGGCTTGGGCCCGCATCGTCTTAATGACCCAGCTCAACGACATGGACGTGAAAGGAATGACACAAGCCATCACCAAGGTGATATCCCATCCGCGAGCAAAGCCAATACCAAAACCAACGAAGAACTGGATGGTATACCGGATCGAGTCGCCAAATTTCTGGCCCATGCCGTCCTTGATCTTCACGGTATCTCCCGTCAGTCGACTGGATAACTGGAGTGCGTCGTTCTTGTCGTACCAGCTAATGTCCAGGTACAGCATGCGCTTCAGAGCCTCACTACGTAGAGCCTTCATCTGTCGTTCAGCACTGTAGTAGAACGCGACGTAGGACAAATAGTCCGTGACGAATAGACCAACTGCGATTAGAGCGAAGTTCAACGCGGCCTCGTTCACCATATCCATGTCGATAGGGACTTTGGCAAATCCTGATAGGACGTCGCCAAAGATGATAGCCATCAGTGGTAACAACACGCCATTGATTCCAGTAGTGATGACACCGACGGTAACCAATAATTTGTCGAACGGCGTCGCGTAGCGATACAGGTCGGTGAACTTGAACGGAGAGGGACTGTCTTCTTCCTTCACATCGGCATCAGCATTTTCGCGAATCCTTCAGTACCAGCGTCTACAGCTCGCGACGTCTCAATCCGTTGGTACTGCCCATTATCCCTGGGCAGCAGCTTCGTGTTGTCCAGCGCGGGCATGAAGAAGTGGAGAAGGCTACTTGGTTGTTGGCAAATTCCGAAATGAACAAGTGGGTAATGCTGATCCCCAGCGACAAGGTCAGCTTGAGACTGTCGAGCGTCCAGTCGAGTCTAACATTCGTACAAGTGTTGCTGCTGTACGTTGAAAACTCGACCCCGTAATGCGGGGCTTGTACTGTATTGGTGGCTCAGCGCGTAGGTCATCAACATTTCCAAATGTAATCACCGCTGCCAACTGTTTCAAAGATACTTCGACGTGTCGCTATTGCCACACGATGAGATACTATACTTTTGTAGTTAGGGCACATGTGGCGCTTTCCGGCTTGAGAAGGGGTGAATACTCGACGTGCAGCCTCACTAAGCATGACCAATTCTTGACTTTGGTTCCTCTCCCTTCTGAGTTTTTTGGTTGGGAAAAATATCTTGTTGACACTGCTCAACTACTCACAGAACGTGGAGGTTGAGTTCCTCTTGGCCAGGAATTTGTCTGTGTACTTGGTGCCACTGAACGACAATTCTACAAACCATTCTTCCAGGGTTTTGAAGGCTCAAGACACCCGATCTCCAGCTATTCTCTGCCCTGTTTCAACGTGAAAAAATATCTATGAAGCCTGGAAAACGGCGTCAACAAAGCAAATGCAATCAAGCATAGCGTTACCGCAGAATAATCCCTTCTCCTCCGTTCTCAATCGCTTCTCTCAGGTGAATCATCTCAGATGATGTAGAACGCCTATCTGATAGACACGCATTCCCGGCTTACGCTATTTAAAAACTGCACAATAGTTTTGGATATATCCCACGAAACACTCATAGAGAAGTTAGTAATAGTAACTACCTGGTATACCCAACGCGGTAATTTCTCTCTCCTTGTCGTTTGAGCCTCAAAACTTCGAGCCGAGGCTCCAGCCAAGTGCTGGTATGCGTGCTGAGCTGAAGAAGGTATTAGCTTCGCCTCCGTCAATTTGTGATGCATTTTAGCAATGGGCTGAGCGCAATTCGATCCAAAAATAATAGCATCTTGTACAAGGACGTTTGCTATTTTGGTATAATGCTGGCCTGTGACTTTGAAGTCGGTGCTCACTGTCACTCGAAGAAGATCATCCTCTCAATCAACGCCAATGGCGAAACGACTCTCAGTGGCGCAGCGCTAGTAGACGATGAATTGACTGTGGCGATGGAAAAGAGTACGATGGGAGCGATGGGAATTGCACACGACGACGTGGTGCTTCTCACTAAAGGCGGAAGAAAGGCTGTTGCTCTAGCTCGCCTTGACGAAAGTGACGAAGCCCAGTCTGGTGTGGCTCGTGTCAGCACCCTTATGCGGCGCAACCTGCGCCTGAATATTGGCGACGACGTAACAGTGACTGGGCTTGGTAGCGACGTTCCCAATGGGAAGTTTATTCGCGTCCTCCCCATCGATGACACTGTTGACGACGAGATGATGGGCGAAAAACTATTCGAGAACTACCTGCAGCCTTACTTCGCCGACGCGTTCCGCCCCGTACAGCAAGGCGACCTCTTCGTTGTGCCCAACCGAGACGGTGTAGCACATGTGGAGTTCGTGGTACTGGAGACCGAGCCAAAACCGTACTGCATCGTTGGATCTAAAACTGATATCATCTACAACGGAGCACCAGTACCTCGCCAAGACGTGCTGTAGACAGACTTAGAAGCAAGTTGAAAATGCATATACTACCTGAAGGTTTCGTCAAATATTAATTCTCGAATTTCAAAAATGAAATCACAATGTGAAAGGACGGGGTTTCAAGCTCTGGAAATCAAAGACAATGGCCACTCCATCCACTGGAAGCAACCAGCGTGCGTCTGCAGACGATGAGGCAGCGCGGAAGGTAAGGATCCGTGCTGCCTTTGATATGTTCGATAAGGAAAAGAAAGGATCTGTTATTCAAGAGTGCGTCATGTTCTCCAGCACCTATCCGCTATTTTGCAGAGACTAATACAATGCGTGATGTTTAAAGAGAAGTGAGCACGATCATGCGGTACCTTGGTGCTTACCCGACTGAGAAGGATATCATCAAGAAGATCCTCCCAGAGGTTTGGGAGCTACTGTACTGTAGCAGAAGTACTTAGAAGTATTCGATTATCCTAAACTCTTCCCAAATTTTATTTGTTGGACATGTTAGATGCAAGAGGACGAACCATCTACGTTTGTGATGTACGATCGCTTCGAGAAGAAAATGCTGGAAGTCCTGTACACCAATGAATACGAATCCGACACGGACGAAACACTACTTTCAGCATTTCGGGTATGTCGTGAACGTTTCCCTTCCTTTGGCGTTCCAAGATACTCAATTGTATCGCTTGTGTAGGTGATCGACACCGAAAAGAAAGGATACATTGAAGCGGAAGTTATGCGCGAATTGCTAACGACGAAAGGAACTCCATTTCGCGAAAAGGAGATGGAAGGTAAGCAAGTTGTCAAAAGATTTCCCTCTATGTTGTTTGTACTATCATTTCAACTTTATATTTGCAGGTTTCCTTGCAGCTGCGAAAGATCCGCCGACTGGACGGATTTACTACGAAGACTACATCGCAGTGCTCACCCAAGTACTCGACCCAAAGAAGCTATGAGTCCTTCGTACGGCAGGACAACAAAGTGTGAGGCATCCAACTTGGATTCCAAGATGATGAATATAAAACACATGCCGCATCCGAAACTCGTTGACCGTTTGCTACAACGCTACTGTGACCCTACGAACTGTCTTTGGTACTGTCCGAACAGCTAAAACGCGAGGTGGTTGCTGTTCTTGCGGAAGCTGAACCCGAGTATCAGCACAGGAGTTTTTCGGCGCATCTGGATGCGTGGAAATAACAGAATGCATTGCCTTTTGTTGAGGTTGTTCGCCAACCTGCACCGTTGAGGATACGTTTAAATTGTTGGCTCCTTGTGGTATTTCAGCAGCAAACGCACTCAAATTCACTCGAACTTGGACCACCTTCCGCGGTTGCTTTCCAGGAATCGATGCTGGGCGCTGCTGATTTGGTTCTTGCACTGCTTTGGGAGGTCGACTAACAACACTTTCCAGCGCGGGTACCGATGATCTGCTCTCTGTGATCGTTGGCTCTCCACTATTAGCGCTGCGTAGGCGTGCTGACCCCCCATGGCCTTGCGAATAATGTACTCTGCACTTTCGTGCATCCCTATTCGTCGCTTCTCGGATCGAAAGCCTCCGGCGCTTTCCTTTTCATCATGCTGTAAGGCTAGTGTATACTCTTGAATGGCTTGGTTAAACTCACCCTCCGAGTTATAGCAGCCAGCACTGTCGAATCGAGCGCAATGTTAGTACGGGCCGCTAAATATCTCCCAGCTAAGACAACCTACCGCGCATAACGAGCCATGACATGATTAGGATTTAACTCGAGGACGTGTGAGAAGTCTCTGTGCGCGTCGTCCACCCGGCCGCAATTGAAGAGCGCCATGCCTCGACTGAACCGTCCATGGACGTCATCCGGTCGGCACCGCAGGATCTCTGAAAAGTCCCGTACCGCTTGATTCCATAGCTTGGCTTTCATGCAGGCGTGGCCCCGTACAGCTCGCGTATGCAGACAAGACGGGTCTGTCTGGAGTGCTGCATGACAGTCGCTTATCAGACGATGGATGTCGCGGAGGCCTGTATCTGATGGAAGGTCTGACGTAGTCGAGCAGCTCATTGATAAGGTGGCGCTTTGTTTGGGCCCGAGGACAGTCAAACACCCAAGTTACCTAGAATAGATACGAAGTCGAACACCCTGATGGACTGTCTTATGACGTACCCCCAGCTTGACTTTCGTTTTAGCGTCACTTTGAAGAAGGTGGCGGGATATCCGGAAGGGAAGAGACACTTACCACCAGAGCAGCAAGTCGTAAGGAAATCTTAGAAGGTCGTAATACATGTACGTAGCGTTTCACGCGCAATGCCACGACGGATTTCAGCGTTTCGGAGTGTGTGGCGTATGGAAGCATACTGAAGTTGTCACACGGACACCGACGCAAGTTTATCCAGGTTAGCTACATGTAGCTATGTCTGAGACCTTTGCTGAAGTGCTGCTTGTCTTGGGGCGATTAATGCACCGGCTGGTTCTAGTCGCCGGTATCCGCGAAATACGGCACCCATCACTCGATCTCTCATTTGAGCGTGAACTTCGTGGTGAAGGTCTTGCTTGTCGTGCCGACGTCGAGCTCTCCATGGCAATCAAAAGCAACTCGAACGCCTTTACGTATCCAGTAAAGAGAGATCGACTCCGGAGCAAACTGTGTGGCTTGTGACCGCTCGATTTTATGCGGCAAACGAGCAGGTTTCGCCCGAAAGTTTCGCGCGCAAGTGCCTGATCATTTTGCACCACAAACGTAGGAGGATTTTCGCGGTGTGTTGCTCCTCGATCAGAGGACTTTCAGCAGTCCAGACGGCGCTGCTGTCCGAGCAGATGTCCAAGAGCTCTCCCATTTCCAAACTTCCCCACGAATTCTTTGAAACTTCAGACTGTGGCGATATGGCCATCTGTGCGATGGCGCAGGACAATTGAGGGTTCTAATAATGCCCTTCCCCAGCCGCAGACCTGGTATAGCTGGCGGGGTTCAGTCCCATGGAGAATCCCCATCCCTTTCAAACTTAGCATAGGAGAGAGAATGCAAAGTTGCTAAAATCTGACAAGAAACATCATTTCTTAGCCATTTCGTCTTCTGAAACAATGATTTTCGCGTTGGAAGTCCGGTCTTGCTGCGTGCTTTGGGGCGGATGATGTGCTGCCGTGGGGCTTTGAAGCTGACTGCAACTGAGCCTCGTAACATACCCGGCAGCTTCATCCGAGTTCGTGGACTGCAGGTGGACAGCTGGCAGCGCACGCACTCGCACGCCACAACTTCTCGCCGTTCGAGCAGATCTTTCTGGACGCTTTAGGGGCTTGGTCGCCATTACACAGCGATCGGGCCTTGAAGATTGGACGTCCTGCAGGCTCTTTTTCGCGTCGTGAAGTTGTAAAGCTGTCGTTCGCACAGCAAAATTTAGAGATCCGATTTTGACAGGGAACGTTATATTGCAGACAAAATTCCAATATTTACTGTCAGCAGTGAAGAGATACCGTGCTTGCTACTTATTCATGCAGGTTTTAATAAAGTGACACTATGGTCAAATTGTCTGCTTCGAACGCTCCAATCTCGGTTAGCTGGAACTTTGTGCAGGTTTTTGGTCTGACTCGATGCGAGTCAGTCCACTTTGAACCGTTACGATCCTTGCGGCCAGCCTGTCTAACTGCTGTCTGTCGCCCGATGGCCCGTGGGTAAAATATCCCTCCGTGTCTCTCTTAGCTCGTCGCCCCGCCGTGATCATTCTGCAATCTGCTCGTTGGCACGAACTCGACCTCCTGCCTGCGTGTCTGCCTGCTTCTCTAGCTCTTTAGAGACACTTCCGCTTCTTCTCCTCCACACATCCTCGAAAATGGTCAAGGTGGCGATGCCCGCGAAGATCGCGATCGCTGCGTGCCTGTACGTGGCGACGGCTTCAGCTGAGACCGTCAACTTCATCAACAAGTGCTCGTACCCCATCGAGCTGTACCACAGCCAGTCGGGTTCGGCCGCTGCTAAGGTGGCCGACATTGCTACTGGAGCCTCCCACACCGAGGATGTCTCCGGCCCCGCGCACATGTACCGCCACTCGGCCGACAACTCGGCTACTCTGCTGGAAATGGCTTGCGACGGCAACATTTGGTACGACCTCAGCATCATTCCGCCGCTCCTGGTTGGTGCACGAGCTACGAGGACTGCAAGAAGGGCGGCAAGACGGGATTCAACGTGCCCATCTCGGTGACGCCCAAGAACAACATCGGTAAGGGCTCCTGCGCGGCGCTGGCCTGTGCGGCCGATGACAAGCAGGCGTGCTCGGACGCCTACCAGTTCCCTAAGGACGATACCAAGACGCACAACTGCCCGGTTGGCACGGAGTTCGACGTGACTTTTGCTACGCTGACGGTGGCGATGCTACGCAGTCGCAGAACCAGCAAAACCAGAATCAGGACAACTCTTACCAGCAGTCCGCTCCTGCTTCGACGACGGCCACGCCAGCCACTACTGCCCCTGCTACGGAGGAGCGCGGTGCTACCCAGCAGAGCCCTACGCAGGGTATCGTGCAGAGCTACGCTGACCTTGGCAATGTCAAGGCCAAGTACGAGTACAAGGGCCAGAACGCCGGTAACGTCCCTGGTTCGTACAACCGCGTGACGGACTTGAACAGCTGTGCGAAGGAGTCCGTGAGCGTGCAGAGTCCCGTTGGCCCCATGTCGGAGCCCGTGTCCATGATCTTCCGTGGACCGTGCGAGATTGAGAACATTGCGGTGTACTCTGACGAGGGCGGCAACGGCACGTGGCACCGCGTGTCGTCGTACTCGCGTCAGGACGGGACGGTCGACAACTTGACCTTCATGAACAACAAGAACGTCGACTACACCGGCAAGGGCCAGCACGGTCCCCAGGGTTTCGCTTCGGCTGACGGCAAGTCCAAGGCCGACGAGCCGACGGTGTTCGCCGGCGAGCTGTGCGAGGCTACGGACCCGTCCAAGATTGGCGGCGGCCCTGGAATCTCCACTGGTGCTGAGATCAACATCATGACCGGCGAGAAGTGCGACGACGAGTGCCTCGGCTACCACGGAGACAACGACTACAAGGGTTGGAACGGCGGTAAGAAGGCGTTCGTGACCGAAGTCAAGATGCCGCAGGGCGCCACCCCCAACCAGCCGGCCATCTGGATGCTTAACGCTCAGGTCCTGCACTCGAACCAGTACGGCTGCAACTGTCGTGGCATGGGATCCGTTGGCGGATGTGGTGAGCTCGACATTGCTGAAGTGATCGAGACTAACGCCGCTCGCGACAAGGTGACGACCCACTACTACTTCTACGACGGATCGATTCTGAGCCCTGCCGGCGACAACTTCGCTGCTCGCTCGTACGACTCGACCACTGTGTACGTGACGCTCATTGATGACTCGAACGACGGTCTGATCAAGATTGTGGAGCTGGAAAGCTTCGACTTCACGCAGACGGAGCTGGGCTCGCTGTACCAGCAGCTGGTGGACTGCTAAGTTAGCCATTGTGGGTAACGTGTTCGTCTACATGTCCATTCTCCGGGTTGCCGACCGGTCCTCAAGCTTGAAGTGTGTCTATATACGATCCATACTTGGGAGCGGCAGTTTTTCCTCTAAATACAAAGCCATTTTGATGCACTACATAAGTTGTCGTAGTATTTCCTAGGCAGTAGAACTGTGCAACCACGCCCAGCATCGATTCCTGGAAAGCAACCGCGGAAGGTGGTCCAAGTTCGAGTGAATTTGAGTGCGTTTGCTGCTGAAATACCACAAGGAGCCAACAATTTAAACGTATCCTCAACGGTGCAGGTTGGCGAACAACCTCAACAAAAGGCAATGCATTCTGTTATTTCCACGCATCCAGATGCGCCGAAAAACTCCTGTGCTGATACTCGGGTTCAGCTTCCGCAAGAACAGCAACCACCTCGCGTTTTAGCTGTTCGGACAGTACCAAAGACAGTTCGTAGGGTCACAGTAGCGTTGTAGCAAACGGTCAACGAGTTTCGGATGCGGCATGTGTTTTATATTCATCATCTTGGAATCCAAGTTGGATGCCTCACACTTTGTTGTCCTGCCGTACGAAGGACTCATAGCTTCTTTGGGTCGAGTACTTGGGTGAGCACTGCGATGTAGTCTTCGTAGTAAATCCGTCCAGTCGGCGGATCTTTCGCAGCTGCAAGGAAACCTGCAAATATAAAGTTGAAATGATAGTACAAACAACATAGAGGGAAATCTTTTGACAACTTGCTTACCTTCCATCTCCTTTTCGCGAAATGGAGTTCCTTTCGTCGTTAGCAATTCGCGCATAACTTCCGCTTCAATGTATCCTTTCTTTCGGTGTCGATCACCTACACAAGCGATACAATTGAGTATCTTGGAACGCCAAAGGAAGGGAAACGTTCACGACATACCCGAAATGCTGAAAGTAGTGTTTCGTCCGTGTCGGATTCGTATTCATTGGTGTACAGGACTTCCAGCATTTTCTTCTCGAAGCGATCGTACATCACAAACGTAGATGGTTCGTCCTCTTGCATCTAACATGTCCAACAAATAAAATTTGGGAAGAGTTTAGGATAATCGAATACTTCTAAGTACTTCTGCTACAGTACAGTAGCTCCCAAACCTCTGGGAGGATCTTCTTGATGATATCCTTCTCAGTCGGGTAAGCACCAAGGTACCGCATGATCGTGCTCACTTCTCTTT
The DNA here is from genome assembly GCA_007655245.1 of Phytophthora citricola. Classification (NCBI taxonomy): domain Eukaryota; phylum Oomycota; class Peronosporomycetes; order Peronosporales; family Peronosporaceae; genus Phytophthora; species Phytophthora citricola. Next base: position 334,359 of record VMRO01000049.1, read on the forward strand.
AAACATCACGCATTGTATTAGTCTCTGCAAAATAGCGGATAGGTGCTGGAGAACATGACGCACTCTTGAATAACAGATCCTTTCTTTTCCTTATCGAACATATCAAAGGCAGCACGGATCCTTACCTTCCGCGCTGCCTCATCGTCTGCAGACGCACGCTGGTTGCTTCCAGTGGATGGAGTGGCCATTGTCTTTGATTTCCAGAGCTTGAAACCCCGTCCTTTCACATTGTGATTTCATTTTTGAAATTCGAGAATTAATATTTGACGAAACCTTCAGGTAGTATATGCATTTTCAACTTGCTTCTAAGTCTGTCTACAGCACGTCTTGGCGAGGTACTGGTGCTCCGTTGTAGATGATATCAGTTTTAGGTCCAACGATGCAGTACGGCTTTGGCTCGGTCTCCAGTACCATGAACTACTTCGAAGTAGATGCTAATATTTTTGGAGCCATGTGATCATTTATCATCCAGAACTCATATTGTAGGATGTAGTCAGCTGTGAGGGAACTCGACCGAATCGGAGCTAGCAGCAATTTGACAACTGGTCTCTTGCTTACCGAGCAATAATCTGTTCGCACCCGTACGCGATGTCAATGTAAGCTCCTCATTTATTTCTCAAAATCAGACGCTGCATACCTTGCCAATGTGCTCAAGTAACTGCACATCTACTCCGACACTTTCTGCTGCGTCGTCTTTGGATACTCTGGCATTCAACTGGCGGAAGAAGTGGTGGAGCTCGTTGCGGTCGCGTTTGGCCAGTTCGTACAGCTCAGCATGAAGCAGATACGTCTTCAAGAACAGCAGTGCACACGCGTCAATAGCATTCGCCAACACAGTCTTGGTCGTTCCAGTTTGTTGCGGCTGGTCCTCATCCAGTAGCTGATCCAGCATGAAGTCCATCGCCAAAGTCAAGTGGCCCAGTCCAGGGTTGCTGTTCATGGAACGCGCCTCACTGGGCGGAAGGAACGCAAGCAGTGGAACGAGCTGCTCTTCGTCCACACAGCGTCCACCGTCCACCACCAGTATAGCGTCACGATCAGCTAGCGAAGACGTCCACTTGGTCAACAATAAGCTCGCAAGACGCACAACCTCCACTAACTCGGTCTCCATTTCTTGGTGGAAGACTGTGAGTTTACTCTTCTCCACTGCTCGAACAGCTTGCAGGTGGTCGAACAGCAGAGTCTGGTGCGCATACGTAAAACCTGATGGAGATCGAGGCGATCGCGGTGACTTGGGGGTGAGACTCGCGCCAAAACCCACGATGGCTTTGCTGCTGGGCGATTTCGGCTGCTTCTGCTTCTGTGTTCTCTCCTTACGGAGACGGGCGAGCTCGGCGGAAGAACTTCCCAATAACACACAGGCTCGACGAAGCAACTGACGACTCTGCTCCATGAGAACCACAGCGTTCGTCGGGAACGCTTGACGCCAACGCTTCCGTCGAGATGAAGAACTACTCAACGCACTCAACAACCGCAGCAGAGACTGGTGCTCAGTAATAACAGCGCGCGTAAGACGCTGGCACGTTGTTGGTTCCACAGCACCGAGCATGAGCGCTTCAGCATGCGACATAAAGTCCCACACACCCGCATCGTCCGAGTCAAAACCACTTGGTAGACGAAGTAAACCAGCAACGAAGTCCAGCACGAGGCACCACATCCGGTGGGCCAATGAACGATCCAGGTCCTTGTCTTCCATGTCCTCCATATCAGTAGCATAACTTGCGTAGCCTCGTAACTTGCTGGTCGTTTCTTCGCGCTCCATTTGCGCCTGAAGTAGCGGCAGCAGCTCGGTCGCTAACATTGAAATCAATCGCAATTGCGAACGCGGATTGTTTTCCTTGAGCATCACACGCTGACACAACTCAGCGTTCGTTGGGTTCCACACAACCGTGTTCAAGCCACGCAAGATTTGGCAAGCTTCCTCTTGTTTCGCAGCCACTTCTTTACTGTACGATGAAGGGCGGAAGCGCTGCACCAGCAAATGGAAGAGAGCGCCAATGCCCTGCTGGTCGTGCTCCAACTCAGTCACGAAGGGGTTGAGCTGCACTATGTTTGCCATACGTAGCTTCGGTCTGGACGCAACAGAGGAACTCACACTGCTGAAGCTGTCCAGCACCTCCTGGAACAGACACCAGCTTAGCTGGAAAAGAGCTTGGGTCGGCGCCGTAGGCTGGGCCCGGTCATCGCATAAGCGGATCGCATTCATGCAGTGCCCAATCAGCTTCACCTGCAGCAGAGGTTTGGGCGGTGCAGTGCTCTCCATATCAGCGTCTCCATCCGCGCCTCGGCTTGAGTGGCTATTGATCTTGCTTAAGTGTCGCACGAGCAACAGAGCCGCAGTAAAGAGCGACGTGTACAACCCATCGGCCACTGATTCCGTCTTCTTCTCGAAGTCCGTCACAAAATGAGCAATGAGTGGAGCTGCAGTCTGATTGGAGGGGCAGACATCGATTTACTACCGGCTCCTCGGACTTGTTTCAGCTCACGTGCAATTTGATCCATCGAGTCATGAACGGCACCAGCTGTTTTCTCAATGGTGGCGAGTAACTCGAGAGTTGTCCCGGCGTCAAGCTTGAGGTTGGGATCCGCGCTAGCTCCTTCGAGACGCTGCCGGGTCTGCGATAACTTCGGGTCACGAGTCTTGCGAACAACGAGACAGAGCTGGTGGTGCAGCATTGACACCAAGAGCTGCACGAGGTCATTCAAGTGCAGCAATGCGAAATAGTCGAGCGCTTCGTCCTGGTTTTCGTGCTGCTTCACTCGAATCTTGATAACATCTGCGAGTACTTGGATCATTCCGAACGACGTGCGATCACCGGAAAAACGCGACGAAGACAAGGCACTGTCGGAGCTGGACGCAGAGGACGACACTGTTAGCCGTGCTCTTGAAGCGTTTGTACTTCCTGCACTGCTCATGCTTCGAGGAGGCGACGAAATCATCGACTCTTTACGCTTCAGCGGCCTTGGAGTTGCCTGTTCATTTGTCTTTTCAGTACTCTCAGGTTCTCCACCAGCCTGAAGGCAGCACAGCTCCATGAACACCTTCCACTTAGTAAGAGAAAAAGTTGCGCATTGAGATAGGCCGCTTGCAAGTTGCTCCACTGAACAAGCTTCAATGCGCGGACGTCCTCTGGAGAAGCTTGCAGCTTAAAATCTCCACCTGCGCTCAGTTGCCACTTGAGCCCGCTAGCGTTGCAAATGAGGCCCTCGAGATACATCGAGATGCTGCCAACTGAGATCTCGCTGAGTAGGTTGGTGGTTGGCGTGTTCTGATTGCATGTACGGCGAATAGACGACGCGTACTGCTCCAATTGTGCGGGCGAATAATCCAATCGAGTAAATGTGCGCAACCAGTGCGAATAGAGCCCTTCCTTCCTGAATGATTCCAGAACATCCACAAGTGGGTGGGCACTCTCCTTTGAAGCTTGGTTGTGCCACTCGTACGACACCAGTTGGAGGATCAATCCACGGGCAAGATATCCATAAGCACTAGAGCGCCCAAGGTAAGCCTCTGACGAGCTGGACGGACTCTCTACAGCTCCCCTGCCATGAGCAGTAGCTGCAGCTAGCTCCAAGTCCAGCAACCCACGCTCTTCGACAGATTCCACTGGCATGTGGATCTTCAGTGCCCGCGTTACATTCGACCAGAACGTCGGACGTGCTCGCAATTCTGCCATAATCTTAAGGTGAACACCAAGCCCGTTGTGGATAGCTCCCTTCCAAACTTGTAGGAGGAATGTCAGCAACGCACAGAAGAGGTCCGACGACTGCTCCAGGAGCTTCTCTGAAGCCTCAAAAAGCGCTCCAACAATGCCACGAAAGGCAGAGGATCTCCCTCAGCCTTCTTGTTCTCTGTGCTGTCGGAATCTTCATCATTCTTGCTTGTACTACCAAATAGCAGCAGTGCCAGGAAACCAGGCTGATGCTCCAAGCACAGAGTCAGCATCTCAATAACCTCCTTTCGCAGGGACAGCTGCAATGGCGACGACACTCGTAGCAGCTGTGCAAAGGTTCCCCGTACGAGAGGAAGGTCTTGGTATCCATGGAATAGTGCAACTAGCGAGTGCATCGAGGAAATATCACGACTCTCTCGCTCCTGGCGGTAGTCAAGCACGACAGCAGCGCATTGAAGAATCTGCAAGGACCAATACGCAATCCCAGGCGCCTTTTCCAGTGAATATCCAATGTATCCTCCACAAAGCGTGACAATTGTCAGCGACTTTCGTTTCTTGGGACCACCATCGTCAATTGGCGTAAGCAAAATCTTCCGGGCAGCCTGAGCATTTGTGATGTTCTTTTCGTTGGTGATAAGCAACGCCACGAATCTCAAACACGTCGTCACAAGAGACTCAAGTTGAGCCACACTGACACCAGTCAGTTCAGTTTCTTTCTTGTACACCAATGGGAAATGGCCATCACTGTCGGAGCTGGCATCGTCGTCACTATTCGACACGACAATACTGTTCCAGTTGCTGATGTGGCCTTCTATTGAGGACAACACAGCGCACGAAGAGCGTAACAACTTCATGAGTAGCGACATATCCGTGGACAGGGTCGAACGCAACGCGGCTTCAAACGCTGGAACCATGTCGTTCAGCTCATGAACGTACTTGCGGGGAGGGCTAGCACATATAGCAAGCGGAAGCAGCGCTCCATTACTTCACAGCGCTCACTGATGGACACAAACTTCCAACTCTCATGCGTGGTCAATACTTCAATCGCAAACTCCGTCGCACTGACAAACCAAAGCCTCTCCATAGCGATAAAAGCTGGAGACCCCACCGAAAACTCATTTTCAGACGAGGTTGACTTCGCAAACGTATGCGCTTCCTTTGAAAGGAACCATCGCACAACGCTCATGAAAACGTCCTGGGTCGCTAACACGACCGGGTACTCGCCAGTTAACCGCTCCTGCAATTCAAACAGCTTCTTGGCACTTTTCACAATCAGATTTACACACTCTTCTCGTCCTCCACCAAGCGACGGATTCATCAACAGCTCGACTCCAGAAGTGGTCGATAGCAGTGTTCGAAGAGAAATGAATGACGCTGCAACCAGGTGCAGATAAGCAGCAGACCACGTACTTTCACCATCCATTGGCGAAGCATGGAGAAATCCATCCAAAGCTCCAAGCAAGAGACGTAGCAAATGCATGCCTCCATCAATCTCGAACGAGTTCATCGTACTGCCATTGTCCACATTAGTCCCGAAATCGAAAGGTCCAGCATTACCCAGTTGCGCTAGAATCCGCTCTCGAGTGTGGCGGTCCCAAATGCCCCACGATACCAAATTTTCCCTCGAAGCTGAAAGCAATACCGGCAATGAAACCTGCTGCCTTATGAGCTGAGGTACGTAGACTTCCGGGGAAGGAAGACTGTGTCCAAGCCACCAACAACGAAGTCTTGATTCGCCCCAACAGCGCATCGTCTCCGCTAGCACAAACTGACCACCATCCTGCTGCCGACCAAGTTGTACGATGAATTCGAAGAACGCCGTAAGCACACGAACATCTTCTGCATTCGTGCGATGTAGGTCGGTAAATGAGCCCGAATGAAGTTCAGCCACAAAGCTCTCTGCACGTAGCATTAACAAATCCCAAATGGAGGGAGCTTTCTTGCCTTCGTCGCTGGTTGAAAGGAGCCATTCGATCTGTACATCATCGTCAGACTGAACGATTGTGCCGATTGTTCCAGCAGGCACTACCAATCGAGTGTCTGCCTCGTCGTAGGCAAATGAATGAGTGCACTGTACCTGTCCAGGCTCACCAGAGACCTCACTGAAGTACTCTGCGGGTGGTGCTGGACGACAAACACCACTAGTAATCACGCGATCTTCGAGACCAGCACGCGGCTTGCTGAAATACTTCAATACCTGTCGAAGCACAACTGGCGATGAAGCGTCCTGGTAGTTGCAGCAAAGAGCCGTAAACATTTGCACACATGACAGCAAGCTGTGAGGCAGATTTGCCCGAGCTTTCGTCAGTAGTTCACGAAGAGCGACACTCTCCCCACTAGCCACAATGTCCGTCATATCGCTGTCTTCCGCATCAAGTCCGAGAGTCTGTAAAGCCACCCGTGCACTCGAAAGTGAAGGCAACACGAAACGCACCATACCATGAAGTTGATCGGCGCCGTCCAGATTCTCCATGTAACCCAACGATGACAGCATGTCATTCAAAAACGCTGCAACCACATGTTGGTAGATAGGAGTGCTACCAGAGCTGAAGTGGTATTGGGCTTGAAACGCGTTTGCACCACGCAGTCCAGCCGATGCTGCCACATCGGGCAAGGTCCACAACTTCTTTGCGTGAAGGCTCAAAGGGTGCAGCACAGCTGAATTAGAGTCTGAATCCGCGTAGTCACTGCCGAACACCAGCGATCGCAGCAGTGCGTTCAAGTAGTGAAAGCTATGAGACCGCTCGGCTGCTGCCAGTGTGCGCTGCAACATGGTTTCAAGCTCCTTCACTTCTTCCGAGCCCCGGCTGAACTCTGAAACGTTGTGGTACTGTCTGCCAAGGAGTGTTGCCCACGCAAGCAGCAGTACCCCCGGCACCGGCGACGTCACTGGTTCCTCGCTCATCGCGTCCGGAACGCCACACAAGTCTGTTAAAAGAAACTCTTGGTCGCTTGTTGTAGAGCTCCAAGCTCTTGCACTGCTCCAGTAGAGTGCAGCAGTCTCAGCGCCACCAAAACTCCCACTTGTGTCAATTTTCTTGCTGCTTCCTGAGCCACAGGCAGCGCCAACGTACTGGCCGTAAAACCTCATCAAATACATGTACTTCCCAGCTATGTACGGTCTTGGCGATCTTCACTGCAGTCTCCAGAGTTGCCTTCTCCCTAGAGGCCACAAGAGTCAACAACAGCAGCTCTCTCAGCAAAGCTTCCTCCTCTAGAACCTGCAGCTCCCAGTCCACAAGAGCCTCACGCTCCTTATCCCCCACAGTGGAGAACCTTGGAGGCTGGCAGAACTGTCGGCCATGGACTTCATCCAGCAGAGCTTCACGTAATCCCTCTTTCAACAGTTCGTCCACCACTTCTTCGGCTGCTTGGGCGTTGGGATGCTGAGGATTCCTAGCCGCTCGTAGCAGCTCCACTCGGACAGCGAAATAGCCTCTTCTTTCAGAGAAGAATCTGCTTCTGAGCTGCTGAATCTCCAGTTTCTTGCTCGTTTCTCCCTCCTGTATCTTCTCGAGGGCGTTTCTCAGCTCCTGTTGGTCACCTGAAGCTGGCAAACGCGTACTTGTAAGCAGAAGACCCCACTCCTTCTCTTTACCTTGAGCGTCTGCAGCTTCAGCGTCTTTTTCGGCTGAAAATAATGCTAAAGCGGAGTTTTTGGGCGTCGCGGGAGGCGTCGCTCCATCTGCGCCGCCCACGCGCCCGCCCAGCGGCACCACGCCACGCACAGAGCGGATGGCAAGCAGCACGCGCTCCACCTGCAGCCTCGCGCCGGCCGCGCTTGAGCCACGACAGCACGTCCGCCGGCGTCTCAGTGCGCGCCATCAGTTCGCAATTGAGGGGATGGCTGCGTGGTTTCGTGGCACTAAACCGGATACTTTCAGTACATGCCAAAATGTACCAATAATATGGCACCCTGTCTATCCTGATATAAATTTCTGATTATCAGATCGAATGTCAACTTGAAGGACACCAGTGCAAATACATCCAGAAGACAGCATCGGTAGAGGACGTAGCCATATGATGTTGTATACCGATGTTGCTATGCTTTGCCGACCTTATCCACGCACCAGGAGATGTTTCACTGGTGCAGGGATGTCATTTACTTCCGACTATCATTTTCAATTTTCCGCTGAAGTTGGTAAACATGTCGTCAAGCTCAAGTGACGCCATGATCTTCGACGGTTCCAGCTCGGACATTGCTCGTCAGCTTTATTATCGATCAAAAATGACGAGGTGGTCGATCAGTTTAAGCTGGCTGCTGTCCCGAATGCAGTTCAGAATCGACTGAAAGACTTGAGGTTGGACTGGACGAAGTTACCAGGTCTTGCGCAGCGTGCTCTGCTTTGGGATACGGGCTTCGGAATCACGTCAAAGAACACGGCGGTGCAGTTTTGGACGCTGGGGAAGCATTCTATGGCGGATTTAGCGCTAACCTTGAAAGAGTTTCAAGATGCCGGATGCCTCGCTTTGAACTGCACCCAGCCAACCGGTGGCTTGGCGTATGCTAGCCAATTCTGCAATGGAGCGCAGATGAACAACGCAGCTAAGTGTGTAGTGGAAGAGTTCGATGACGACTTGACGTATCACGCTGCAATGTGGGGTATCGGAGGAAACCCGTTGACTGCTCCAGTGCCTCGCGTCGCGAAACATGCTTGGACCGATCAGAATGTTTCGTACGTTGTCATGGCAGTTCACACTGTGAGTTTAGCGAATGAACCAGGATATGGCGAATGTGCTGAATCCTCTGAAAACGGGGCGTACGGATCTCTAGTGTTTCCGTGCCACACAACCGCGAACATCACGGATGAAGTCAAAGGTGAAATGCAGAATGTCACGGGAAGTGACTGGGTATCGCAGTGGCTTGTTGAAGATTATCCAGAGGCAGCAATTGCAGGGAGTGAATTCAACAAGTTGCTGCTAATCCCCATCATCGGGGTACAGCCCTTGTGATCGCTCTCGTTGCACTTGGTGTTTTCTGTCTGTGCAAGAGGCGTCACAAAGTTCAGACCCCTACAGCCGCATCTCCAGCACCTTATCAACTCGCTATGATGTCTCCTCCTGGATGCTATCAGCGCAGTGACAATTCTCGACCCACTGTAGCTACCAGCGAAGGTAGCTTCAATCCTCGGCCTTCCATCGGAATGGGCGACAGTTTGTCGTCAGCGACATACTCTGGGGCTGATATGACTCTCCAATTCCCGCAACGACTGAGTCACGAGTATGGCTCGAACTCCACTTTGAAGTTGCTCATGACAAGTGAATTCCTCGCTGGGAAGCGGATTCCAGTCGACGAGCTAAAATTTGAGAAGTCGATGTCCAAGGGAGCGTCTGGTGAAGTCTGGATGTGTCAATACGCTGGCCAACAAGTTGCAGTGAAGCAACTGCTTCAAGCAAAAAGCAACAAGGCGGACGAAGTTCACGAGTTCGCAGAGGAGATCGAGTTGAACGCAAGTCTGAATCATCCCAACATTGGCAGATTCGTTGGCGTGTCGTGGAACAGTTTAAACAATTTGGCAATGGTGATCGAGTATTTCCCGCTTGGCGATCTCCAGCATTACTTAAAGGCTCATGGAGATCTTTTGTCATGGGCAAGAGAAAAGATCCACATGGCAGTCGGAGTCGCTCGAGCGCTAGAGTACCTACATAGCCGCAGAACGCCCATCATTCATCGGGATCTAAAGTCGAGGAATGTCTTGCTCACTCGTCAGCTGGAAGCGAAGGTGATCGACTTTGGCGTGAGTAAAGGACGTCTGGAGTTGACAATGACAGCAGGAGTTGGCACGCCGTACTGGACAGCACCGGAGGTTATGGAGGGCAAACGATACACGGAGCAGGCAGATATCTACTCATTTGGAGTGCTATTATCTGAGATGGACACGTGCAAGATCCCCTTCCACGACATCCTCACACCCGAAGGCAAGAAGGAGAAGCCGTTCCGTATCTTGCAAATGGTCATGTCCGGACACCTGCGCCCGAGTTTCTCAGACGATTGCCCGTCTCGAATTCGTCGCGTTGGCGTGACTTGCTGCCAGCATGATCCGGCTCGGCGTCTAAATGCTTCAGCATTGATAAAGATGCTGAAAGGTGACTAAACTTCACGTGCGTAATGTGTGTAGATGCTTAACCAAACGATGTTCTTCTGACGCGCTTATTGCTACGTTACTTAGACGTCCCATAACGCTCTTCCTCCTTGTAGTAGTCCGTGAAACCCACGACGTCCTTGACGTGCTCGAAGTCGCTCAGTAGTTCATTCAGCCCAGCACTTGGAGTAGCATTAACTCCACTAGTCATAGCGGTCGCTGGTCCTCCCGTCTGGTTACGCAACTCCACCAACGCCTTCTCCATGACTTTGATGCTCGCATTGAGTAGTGTAACCGGATACAACGCGATCTTGTAGCCGATCTGATGCAGCTCTTCGGGCAGTAAGATAGGCGTCATCCCCATCTCCACCATGTTGGCGAGCTTAGGACCTGGAACCTGTTCACAGAAAGCTTTCATCTCCTCCACCGACCGCGGGGCTTCCAGGAACGTAATGTCCGCACCGAGACGAACGAATTCCTGACAACGAGCGATCGCTTCTTCCAACGAGTGGGTGGCTCGAGCATCCGTACGAGCCAAGATGACGATGTCGAAGTTCCCTTCACGACGAGCGTCTACCGCTGCTCGGATGCGGGCAAAGGCTTCTTCACGGTCGACAACTGCCTTGCCCGCCGTGTGGCCACATCGCTTTGGGGACACCTGATCTTCAATCAGAATGCCAGCCATTCCAACTTGCGCGTACCCCGCAACTGTCCGCTTGACGTTCATGGCGTTCCCGTAGCCTGTGTCACCGTCACCGAGGCATGGGATAGACTTGAGTGATGAACAGACAGTCTGTGCACTGCGTGCCATCTCGCCATAGGACAAAAGTTGCGTGTCTGGTACACCGTGAACTGCTGAGACGCCGTAGCCGGTCATGAAGCAGGCGTCGTAACCTGCGCGCTCGATGAGTCTGGCCGTGAGTCCGTCGTAGCAGGAGGGCATCATCACGAGGTCTTCACCGCTGATGAGCTCGCGGAGACGAGCAACGCGTTGAGGCTGCGTAGTGGTTGAGAGCATGTTACTTGAGCTGTTGATGGCAATTTCAATAATGACCACAGCACTTGATTTGTCCGGTGGATTGTTTACACATAGCGGGAGTTTGCGCAAACCTTTCGGCGACTGCATGCGAGGCAGATGGATACACTCTTCGCTTGCACGTCTCTGGTTAGCGGACCAGTATCTCCTCACGAGATGGGGGTCCAGCCTGGACTCCTCCAGGCGGCATATTTGTGAAGCTCGCGAAACCCAGCATTTGCCAGGTTTCTTTCAATCGTGGTGGTTTGCAGGTTTCCCAGCTCGCCACAACTGTCTCAGCCCAGCGAATCTTCTTATCCTTACTTGAACAATTGAACAATTGAACAACTCTTTTCTCAATTTCGAGTAGCATCCCCCGATGACCCTTTTGTAGATTCCGATACGATTTTTGACTCGCTGGCAGAGGCTACTTAACCGTTATGTTCTGTGCAACAAGATTGGAAGCGGTGGATTTAACTTGGTAAAGAGAGATCTTGCTACACGACCACAAGAAGCAGACGGACTTGGAGTGCCTGTAATTATGAATAGCATCAAGCGCCAACAGTTCCAACTGCTACAACAAGTCGTACAAGCATTTGAGGGTCACCTTGGAGCTCAGAAGATACTGTGTGGTATCGTCCACTGATAGCCATGCTGGGAAAACGATATGGGCCCTTTTGGAGGCCAGGATCGAGTGATTTCTTGTTTCAGGACCCCCAATACCATCAAGATGGAGAGCAACGATGCTACCCGCCTGGTGGCGCCAACTACTACGTGAGTGGAATCGGTTGCAGTGGCCTGACCGAAGATTGCTTTCAACAAGTCGAGTTCAAATACTGCAATATGCTCTTTATAATCCAATTTGGTGGAGCAAGTGCCACGATTTTCAAGTGGCAACGTTGGTGCCGCTAGGATCAGGGTCTGTCAAGTTTCGAAATCTGTGTCGGGCTCTCGCGAAGGCAAACCAGCATTGCCTTGCTGATTTTCTGGATAATGATCGCCACTGGCTAACCTCAGGGAGTTTTTCGAAATGGTTTGTTCCATCGTGGAACCCGAGCTGGGTTCACGCATATTGCTCCGCGATATTTTCGTACTCTACTATCAAATGCGAAGTATTTATCAGCGGGTTCTTCCTCACCCGGAAGCGGGTGGGTTGCGAAGGGCGGTTAGCAATACAACACCTCCATCTCTAGGGGTGGTGGTGACTGCAAGCACTCCTGAAGGATCACGATCACGGTTCTTTCCTGGCCTAAAGCCGGAGACTGGAAGAAACTCATCCAGCCTCTCGTCGAATTGGAGCAACACCCAATGATACAACTTGGATGTCCCCGAGGGCGTGTACATCAAATGCTCACTCAGATATTTTGGCTTCGACGGTGTCTGGTACCTGTCGTTCACGATGTAATGCTGAGGCTATTCTTTGGAGACCTCATTGTCGGATCAAGGCTCTTCTTCATGCTTACTAGCAATCCGAATGCACAACTTTGTGTCCGGGACGGCTGCGATTCAATTGAAACATTGGAACATTGTTTTCTCACTTGTCCGGCGCTAACGCAAATGTGGCGAACACTGTGGAGTCAATGGCGAAGGGCTTTTCGAAGCACCTTGGAGTGGAAGCTTCTGCTGTTCCCGTCCAACAGAGATGTTGCTAGAGGATGGAGAGATGACCAGGAGAACCTGTTGCTACTGTGGAAAATATACACTGCGATAGTGTTTCACGCAACGTGGCGGCTGCGCAATGACATTTACTTCGGCGAAACACAAGCGGTGACGCCAAATATCGCTAACTTGCAGGCTTCATTTCGAAGCCACTGCCATTTCCTGTTTCGGCATTCATCTGATTGGAATATTGACGGTGGAGCGCTTAATCGAGTGCTTACGCGCTTGGGGTTCGTGTCAGAACAGACTGAACTTCTTCCTAACCTCCCACGACAACGAATATGGACTCCGCGATGCTAGACGTAAGACACTGGTAATAGCATAGGTCTGCAAGACGTAAGTCCAGCTAAAGTTAATCAACTTTTACCTACCGATGACCCTTTTGTAGTAGCGCCAGCCTGCTTTCCTTTTGGCACATTTGGTGCCCCGCCCCCAGTTGCCAAATAACTTGCCATCGCCCTGCAAATTATTTGTCAAAATAGTCAGCGTTACTAGGGGTGCGTACTACCATTCCGCTGAAATGATCCGACGGATTGCACGATTCCACTGCTCACGGATCCGCCGCTTTAAACCATCAAATTTCGTAAAGAGCAAGAGCATCAAAATCAAACGTGTATTTAGTTGTAGAGGAGCCAATCTGCGTTGGTGATCTACCACACCTTCTACTGGAAATCCGTGTTCCCCGCCAAAAACGCCTGGACAAAGTAGAATCTACACTCACCGTCCATGCCGCAGTACATCGTTGCAGAGTTCGGGTTCGTAGCCAGTAGTTGAATAAAGCGGAAGCGTGCAGCCACCTCAATTGTGCTCGCTAACTGGTCCTTGAATTCCTTGCTGGACGCGAACGTTTGAACACACGAACCCCTCTTGGTTTAACTGGAGGACTTACAGTACATAACATGCCACGAAAGGAGGCAAACATTTTCCAGCAAGCCAGATGACCTCACATAAGTACTCACTACTGGTCCGTTAACTTGGCTGTTAGGCCCTCCGACAGCAATCTCAAATGTCAACATAGAAAAACTATGGATTTACATGTACTACGTACATGTAGTACACGTAGCCTAAGGTGTTTCGAGTCTAAGTTTACTAACTAGCTCGCCAAATAGTTTCCTTATTGAGGATATACGAATCACAAAAACAATTGTTCATGATACATAATACATGTATGTATGTAAACGCGTTTCGCGAGCCGTCTTGCCACCGGAGTGGCTCAACTTCCGCATGCGTCGGGTTATCTCTCATTCTCTACGTTTCTCTCTTCTCTCGGCCAGAGTCCATTAAGCGGCGCGTACGCTATAAGCGCCTCGGTTAAGTCCTTCCAGGCTGCACGATCCTGTGCGCATAGGCGAAGGAGGTACAGGTCTGGGCAACATAATACATGTATGAATATTATTCACACAACCTTGTGCTGATAGACGCGTATTACCGAGAGGAACAAGATTTGGTGTGTTTACTGCCATCAATATGAACTCCCGAACGCATCATCCCTGACCCGTAAGCATGCATCCTCATAATCAATCGCGGTGTCAAGATAACGCGGGAACGGCTATGTAGCTGTATCTCCATTGAAATTCACGATAATTGTCGGTTTTTCAAGAAACAGTGATAGACAATTGACTAGATTACGGGGTTAATCATAAGATGGGACCCTTATCTCAACCATTTTTTCCAGTTGCGACCACCACACTGGTAGTCGGTCCGCGAGTCTCTCACTCACTTTATAATTTGCTCCATCGAGTCAACCACTGCACCGATCATTGCTCAAGTACCAAGACCATGCGTTTGAGCCTCCTGTTAGTGATCGTGACTGCCATGTTCGCTTGCTGCGACGCAGCGGCTAGCGGTTCAACCCCGGCTAAGCTTTCGATTTCGAATTCGGCTGACTCCTCCAAACTGGCGGCGCCGCGGAAATCGTCGGTAAACGGGTTTTGCGGGGCTCCAACGCTAAAAAGAACGGGTATTTCATTGACGAGGATGCCGAAGAAGACGAAGAACGAGCTCCACCGAATCTCCAAGGTGGACGACGAAGCCAATTTCAAGTTTTTGGTCGATATCTTCAAGAAGTGGGACAAGGACGGCCCAGTTGGTATTGCCGCGTATATAACGAAAGAGAAGATCAGTGTGGACAAGCTTCTTCCGATGTTCACGTTTTACCAGCAATTCCGAGCGCTTGGTCCGGAGGAGTTCGTGAACCTCATGAGGAAGGTCGCTGCACCGTAGAGGTTGCTGAAGGTGGGGAGCCCAATTCCTACAACAAATCCCAATATCAAAGAAAATTCTGTTTCAAATTTACTTTTCTTAATAACTATACCGTGCAGGGCCACTATTTCTACCAAATGTAACACCGCGCAGGGCAGAATTTTGACCATCACTTGGTGTTAAAACCGATTGAATACTATTATTTGGTGGTGCTTGCACATTATTGCTGCTGGGTTGGCCGCCAACTCAGCATTTCTTCAACGTAAATCTGGTGTTAAGTTAGAGCTTGAGTAGGTAGAATCTCAATTACGAGCAGGCTGGCGCTTTCGAAGCCACCGTGAGTAGTATTAAATACAGTGGAGTACAAAGAATTAAGCTGCTGCAAAAATACTGGCTCCAAATTGGAGACCAAATGATGAGAACTAATGAGAACTTAAACAACAGCGGTTGAAGCAGCTACATGTAACACGATACTGCAGTATGCTGAGAGAAATCATTTATCTGCGTGGTATTCGTGCGTGCGTTAAAGCTTACAGAATCTCACACCGGTAATAACACTTTACATGAAAAAATGAAATATCAAGCGCTTGGTCTTGAGAGCTTCACGAAGAAGGTCGTTGTACCGTAGAAGGTGCTGGAGGTAGGTAAAAGTTAATTAACTTTACAGTTAGCTGGACTTACGTCTTGCAGACCTATGCTAATAGCCCGTAGAAGGTGGCTCGGAAAAATGATTGCGAAATTGTATTTTTTAACGGGAAATCTATGTACCGCCCATGATTCTATGAGCATGTTTTATACATGATTTAAACCATGATTCACCATGTTTGGATGCTTGATCTTCTAGAATGCATGTTTGAATAGCTGTACAAGTTTGTTGACATGATCTAGTAGCCGGACAATCACAGTTCTTAGTACTATGACCTACCCAAGGACACGCAATAAATGTCTAGTGGTGAATAACGTATTCACTGAATAAATATCAGTCTTAAACGTGATATTTACTTGAGAACATCTAAAGAGGCGAGCAGGAGTGGAGACCTCTTTTTTTTAGTTTTATGCGGTCTCGTGGAGAACTAAGAGGTTCGGGAGTTATCAGTACAACTCCATAAAGAGTTATGTCAATAATTGCTCACCGTCGACATCGTCCATACTAAATTCAATATATATGCTCCTTTTTGGCCAATGTACCTCCGTCATCGACATGTCCATGCAGCCCAATCCTCTAAAACATGTACATGTACTCAGTTTCAGTATTGGCATGTGTGTGAACGACAAAGCAACGTTGAATTTTTACGATTAAATAAAAAACGGAAAAGAAGCTTGAAATAGCCAGATCATCGTCGTACTTCCAGAAATTGTTGCAGTTCGGCTTCTCCAAGGCCACTATCACCTGACCTAATTCTCAGGATCAATAGTGAAGCAATCCCCTACCTCAGACACCTGAGTTGCCGCCGTTGCAAAAGATTCATAAGGCTGGCGTAACGCTTCATGTGACAGCGGGTTATTCGAGCGGCTGTTTAGTTTCACCGCATGCTCCAAATCTTCGCAAGCGAAGTTCACCGTGTAGGTCTTGCCGTGATAGCCGCACTCTCTCCAATAGTCATGTGCCGTTCTTTCCACCAACTCCCATTCGTTTCTAGAAATGTGCGTATCATCGACGATCACCACGTCGGCGGCTTGAAACTCGGCCCTTAATACCGCTTGAACAGTGCTGTCAAACCACCATTCGCCCGCTTGGTAATATGCATTGGTGCAAATACGCGCGGCCCGCTGTGTCCCTTTGAACGCCTTGTGAAATTCCTCTTGCAGCATAGCTGCGAAGCTGCTCTTCCCACTCCCTGGCAAGCCACGTAATATGACAACGCACGTATCGTAGTCCTATGTTTTGCTGTCAAGAAAGTCATAAACGATGGACGTTGCCGCGTCCACCGAGCGCCAGTTCCACTCCATACCTCGTTCGTAGTTGGAGCTTTTGACAACAGCAGGAAAATGACGAATGACCTCACTTGCAGTCGTGAACACACCGTGTTATCTCGTTGTAGAAAATTCTTCGAGCTCTCTCAGTACAAAACAGTTACTTTACAACATCCTAAGGTAGGGTCACTTAACATCGAAGCCACTATTCCCAATGTCAATGGCGAAACGACGTGGACTATTTTAGAGTGATAATTGACACCACAGCACTCACTTTCTTTTTAAATGTAAAAGTGAGTTTATTCATCGCTTATGAAGCTAACTACAGTATGTATGTCTTCGTGATCGGCTTTCTGTTGCGGCGCGAAACGAGCTGCATGGCTACACAAACCCACTAGACTAAGCGCCGATAGTGCTCCGCAAAGCCAATCTCGTCGCTATCCTCGCGATAGAATCTCTTGACTGGCAATACCCGCCACGTTGCCTTCGTCGGGCACGCTGATTTCCATGCAGGCGCTCGGTAGTGCTTGCACTTGTAGCAATCGCAGGGGTATTCAAAACGTACTTCTGATATCTGGTGAGCGATGATATCTACCACATTCATAGCCTGCGCCAAGAAACAAGACAAATTGTGTTCCCTCTCCAGCTCATGCCCCTCCAGACGATGTTGATCAAGCTCCCCTGCATCCACACAATCGTCTGCCTGCATGAGTAGGTATTGCTCGATGTGAGCGTCGAGTTCCTGTCCCAGTTGAGCAATACAGCGGTGAACGAAGCGTAAGCGCTTCTGTATGTCAGCTCTAGTGATCTACTATTCATACAGCTGTTAGCAATACATCAAAATGTAAGTTGCAAAGAAATAAACAGAATGCATACCTTCGACAACTCCATCGACGTGTCTAGCCACTGCATCATCCAACGATAATCGTGGTCGTCGAACACGTACAAATTCCAATATCCGAAATACAGCTCATGCATCTGCTTGACGGGCAGTGCAGCAACAAAGTCGTCAACGTCGCTTGAACCTTCAGAACGGTCATAAACCTATCGTACAAAGGGTTAGCCACAACAGCGAGATAATACATATACATTTGATTCCGGCACATACACGTCCTTCCTGCGTTAAGTACATAGGATACAGAGCGTCGAACGCGATCTCTTCGCTACAACTAAAGAATGAAAGAGCCTAACATATGAAGCAAATTGTCAGATAGTGGTTTAAAATCTATGCGGTACGAGTATAGTACATGTACCTCCTTTAGGTTATCACTTTGGTCGCGCAGCTTGTATAGGTATGTTCCATTAGATGCATGGGTTCTCGACGGATCCGGTATCTGTGTGAGTACATTAGCGTCCGCTGTCGATGAACACTAATCGAGTGCTTACCTCAAACTGCTCAGCATTCGGCCGAAAATCGCGCATGGCTTCTCGGCGGCAAAAGAAACAATGAAAGGCAAAGAGAACAGCCTCAAAATATATATGGAACCAGATTGCAGCTGCTCCACTTCAATGTCAGCAACCCTTAAGTGACACTGAAGTGTCATACTCCACTGGAGTAACTCCAGGCTGGAGCACTAACGGTTAGCAGCAAACCAGACTGCAGCAACAGCTAGTACTACATGTAGTACATGTATTTCACTCCTGGGATAGTGTATCAGCCATTCGGGACAAACATTTGAAAAAATGTTATAGTACTTCGAAGTATTATGTAGTAGTAACGTTACTTCATTGTGAAAAACAAATAGTACTACTACGTAGTAGTAGTCAACATCGCCTCAACATTGCCAAAAGTTTATCTTGGTGAATGTGGTCAGTGTACTCGCATTGAGCAGCACGGCATGCAGCGTCGCAAACACGAGGCAGTGGTACGTCATTTAGCGGAGCGTCCAACTAGATGTCGAGATGCACCCGAGCGCGTGGCCTCCAGCAGTGCGAAGGCCTAAATACACTTAAAACTTGTGGCGGCCAGTGGTACAACAAGCATAGACACCTCTCGGTCAGCAACGGGCTTAACGGGCGACAACACACCGAGCAGCGCAATACGTCGAGCAGCGTAATACACCGAGTAGCGCCAACAGCCTCGGCCTGTCCCGACCTGAAGAGCGCAGGGGACACGAGAAGCCAGCAGCAAGGAGGCCAGCAACCGAATGGCAGCACAAAGGTCAGCAAAATTTCAGCGGCGGTGAGGCTTAGCCGGACGTCGAGGTGTGATGCGGCAAGCGAAGCAATATGCCCACCCGCGTGGCTGCCCGTAACGCGTCGACCCGCGTAGAGGCCAGCAAGACATCAAGCAGCGCGGCAGCCAGCAATACGTCGAGCAACATAGCGGATCAAGCAGCTGCGTAGCGGGTCAAGCAGCGCGGCGGCCAGGCATCCTGCGTGAGCAGCTGGACGACCGAAGACCGTGTAGATCACTTGAGCAAGGCTTGGAAAAAGTGGAAATGAGATTCTGTTTTGCGATTCTCGCGCGCGGAGCGTCTTGGATCGCGTGCGGCGTGAAATTGACGCTTATTGGTCACTTCAACTTGCTGGCCAATTGCAACTCGCCATTGTTGGCGATAGCGCCTCTTATCGGCGGAATCGTCGGAGCGAACCCGCGGGGAAAAAACTTGGGGTGCCTGAAAAGCGCGCGGAAACTTGCATGATGGACCTTTCGAATGCGAGTTTTCCGGGGTACCGGTACCGTATAGGAATCATATTTTGATTGGTGGATTAACTTCAAGTTTAACATCAAAATATTATTAGTACTACTTTATATAATAATAATATTATTCAGCAAAAGTGTGTTTGTACTTGCGATACTATGGATCCATGTTGAACCCTGAAAATACAAAAATGTCAACTGTAAAGAAGCGCCGACTTGGGCTTTCAATACTTACAGTGTTCTCCTGCTATTGAAGGCATATAAAGCGAGGGTCTGCATTTCGCTCACATTCTGTAGTCCACCATGGGGACGATGATCAAACCCAGTTACAGTAGTTTGTGGTACGGCGCCGGTGTCAAGACCGTGCAGAAGCCACACGGCAAAATGACCTGCCTTGTACTGGAGTTCTTTTCTTAAGCTTCATAGGCGGGTACGGAAGCGTATACAGATACTTGGGCATCCGTTCTGCAAACTCCGAGTCCAGCTTCGCGTAGATTTAGCGTCACAGGCCTCTATCGATGATAAGGCAGCCAAGACTGCTGCTAAATCGCCTCAAATGTGGAAAATGCTCAACTTCATCGGGCAATGACTTTTTAGCCGCTCAGAAATGCTCAAGCCGGAAGTCTGAGCAAACCTGAACTCGTACAGTCTGTGGGGGTGTTGGGTACGTCCCGATGAAAGTCATGGATGTTGAACTATGCACGATGTCTAGACCGCAGTTGGTTCCTGGCGTTGCATTTCGTGCACTTTTGGATGACGTTGTCTAGAAGAGGACTCAGTTTTCCGACGCTGTTGGTATTTTCAAGGACCAAATTTCGGCCTCTACGGCACCAGGCGAAGTTGCGCGATGGTTTCGTGACAACCATGCAGTCCAAACGACTGTGAGGTTGATGTTTTGGTCAGTTGGTATCTCTTGGATGTGTGCTCACAGCGTTGTTGTTTCTAAGCGAATAAACCGAGGATCCAGAGTCTGGTTGAAGGCTATGGTCGAGTTCTGGCGGTTCTGTGGAGGTTTAGTCTGGCGATCTCACCGATATCCTCAGACCTTTAGGTGCCGATAAGACAACGCTTCTTGATATTCTCATGGACCGAGTGCCGTCGGGATGCTCGGGCATTCATTTGGAAGGACTGTGGAGGTGAATAGCCAACTTCGCACCTTCCGTTCTATCATGAACTACGTGTCTGAAGACATGACGTTCCTTGGAGTTTTCACGGTGTTGAAGACGTTGCAGATCGGTGCTGGTATCCCGTCACATGTTGCTCGTGCAACACGAAGTGCGTGATCAAGACATGGCCGACGCTATAGGACTACACTCGCGCTCCAACGCTCGTCTTCCACAAAGAAATCTGCCCCGGACAGCGGAAACGTCTTGGTATCGCTTTGGGGCTGCTTTCGGATCCTGCGCTTCTGCTCCTGGATTAACAAACTTCCGGACAGGATTCGTCTTCTGGCCCCTGTCGTCATGCAGTACATTGAACATCTGTGCCAGGAGGCAGCAATAACGTCGTGGGTACGATCCACCAGTCGTTGTCGTCCATTTACGGCCTGTTAACTCGGTCGGACCAGATGTGACGACTCCGAAGCCATACTCACGGATCTCATCATTTTGAGTATTGGCAAACTCGTGTACAGCGGCCCTACCAAAAACGTTGCTGTCGTGCACTTCTTCTGTATGGGCTACGTATGCCCCATGTGGCCGAATACTTCGCCCACCAATTTCCACGACGGTTTGAAGCTCGCGCTCTCAACGAAAGCGCCAACCGCAGCGTCTCCGTGCGGATGTATTACGGGAACGCTCGCGTCGCGACCACCTTGCCAGCCCGGAGCTGCTGAAGGCCATGCGGTCGAGGTCCGTTATTTGCTGCTGGTGAAGAATAACCTTACGATCAACTGGAGGCATCCGGGTGTCTTCTGGTGTGCTCATGTGTACTCATGGTCGGCACGATGTATTTGACCTCGACCTCGAACGAAGGTATCAAGGGCTTGTCCATGGTGCCGCTGCTCTTTACGTGCAAGCTTTCCTGGTATTTACGGCTGTGGCTGCTTTACCGGCTCTGCTGAAGCACCGCGCGTCATGGAGTAAGAGATGCGGTCGTACACGCTGTCACTGACGGATATTGTGGGTTTGCAGACATACTAGTGTACTGGAAAGAGGGGCTACTACATCATGTACTCGCTCGAGAATTTCAAGCATGTACGAGCACTTCTTCAAGGAGAACACAGGGGGTCGTGTGGGCTGTTCAAGCAGAACGGCATTGAACGACGTGTACGTCGCAGGTGGTCTGGCTACTAGGTCGTTTTGGAGTTCCTTGTCATCGGTGTGTCGTTCTTGCGATTCAACCAACACTGTCATCGTGATTCAACTGTAGGTGCGTTGTATCGGCAACAGCATTAAAATACATCTATCCATTGTCATTGCCCGATGAAGTTGAGCATTTTCCACATTTGAGGCGATTTAGCAGCAGTCTTGGCTGCCTTATCATCGATAGAGGCCTGTGACGCTAAATCTACGCGAAGCTGGACTCGGAGTTTGCAGAACGGATGCCCAAGTATCTGTATACGCTTCCGTACCCGCCTATGAAGCTTAAGAAAAGAACTCCAGTACAAGGCAGGTCATTTTGCCGTGTGGCTTCTGCACGGTCTTGACACCGGCGCCGTACCACAAACTACTGTAACTGGGTTTGATCATCGTCCCCATGGTGGACTACAGAATGTGAGCGAAATGCAGACCCTCGCTTTATATGCCTTCAATAGCAGGAGAACACTGTAAGTATTGAAAGCCCAAGTCGGCGCTTCTTTACAGTTGACATTTTTGTATTTTCAGGGTTCAACATGGATCCATAGTATCGCAAGTACAAACACACTTTTGCTGAATAATATTATTATTATATAAAGTAGTACTAATAATATTTTGATGTTAAACTTGAAGTTAATCCACCAATCAAAATATGATTCCTATACGGTACCGGTACCCCGGAAAACTCGCATTCGAAAGGTCCATCATGCAAGTTTCCGCGCGCTTTTCAGGCACCCCAAGTTTTTTCCCCGCGGGTTCGCTCCGACGATTCCGCCGATAAGAGGCGCTATCGCCAACAATGGCGAGTTGCAATTGGCCAGCAAGTTGAAGTGACCAATAAGCGTCAATTTCACGCCGCACGCGATCCAAGACGCTCCGCGCGCGAGAATCGCAAAACAGAATCTCATTTCCACTTTTTCCAAGCCTTGCTCAAGTGATCTACACGGTCTTCGGTCGTCCAGCTGCTCACGCAGGATGCCTGGCCGCCGCGCTGCTTGACCCGCTACGCAGCTGCTTGATCCGCTATGTTGCTCGACGTATTGCTGGCTGCCGCGCTGCTTGATGTCTTGCTGGCCGCCTGCGAGTCACCACGCTGCTTGACCCGTTACGTTACTCGACGTATTGCTGGCCGCTACGCTGGTCGACGTGTTACTGGCTAGCCGCTACGCTGCTTTACGTAATGATCTTCTCCCTTTTGGCTGGTTTCAGGGCGTCACTCTGCTGGATGTATTAGTGACTGCCACGCGCAGAGCCGCTTCCTCTCCCGATGTCTAGTCCATCTCCTCGCTGTATCAGCTGCTGCAATGTCGTTGAAGCGCTGCACGACGTGCAGCTTATGTATGACTAATGCATTAGGTTGGACCCCGGCGGTGAAGTGACGAAGACAAGGTGGAACAAGCAATCCTTCGTCAAGGAGAGAAACGTTTTCGCAATGCTGACAACTTCTACGGTACTACTAAGTATGACAACTACAATACGAGTTTTAGCAGATGGAAAAATGATGAATCAATTGCTGTTCAAAACGCTTAATTGCAATAGATCTGAACTGACATCATCCTTTCATTCGTTTCCACCTCAGCTTGCTCGTCACATGAAGTCATACAGGGGAATAAAGTGGTTGTTACGGTTGTCGGTCTGGCTGGCACTCCGGATATCAAGGTATCTTCGAAACGTATTGCCTGGAATGTCGTGGCTAACATGGTGTGCGCGATCCATTAGCCGTCTTTGTTGCTTATGGGTCTGGGGGCACTCAAATGCAGCGACAACAAGTCTGTATGGCCATCTGTGTAGCCTATAATAGCGATCGAACTCCGCAGCGGTCAGGTTTGTGTTATCAACGAAAACAATGTCGACACCTCTGTGAAGATTATCATGTAGTCGTCCCAAGGTTGCGTAAAAGCACCAGTCGTGCGCATCACCAAGACGCGTGCGATAGAATTCGTAGCTTCCGCCGCGAGTAAAATAGTCGTTAGCCGAGTAAATAGCCGTCGTCATGTTTCGTCCACGAGCTTGATTACGTATCGCGTCTACTAGAGTCGATTTGCCGGATCCAGGAAGACCTCGCATGATAACGTAGAGCCAAGGGGAGGGGGGGTGCAGCAGTCTGACAATAGATGGTGAAGCAGCAACTCCGACAAAGGGGTAACTATTTTACTTTCACTATTGCTGATGTCAACGGCGAAGCAGCGCTGACTACCGTTGATTAGTCGGCGACAGCTGGTGATCCGGACATTTTGGATCGCATGATGCGGAACCATTGTGTGTTTGTATGTGTAAGTGCAAACGTACATGTATGGAGCACTGTCCGGATACCGGGTACATGTACAGTACTCAAATTCCCTTCATCGTTTATCATTCAGGAATCCAAAGTCATGCCTCGAAAGCGCAAGGAGAGAGAAAGTGAAGCACAGCCGCCTCGCACGAGCCGGAGGAGAGCTGCTCATCTTGACCCGAAAGAACTATCTGGTGAGCAGACACGGGCCCTACTTTTTTACACGACCCTCACAGAATGTTCGATCTCAGATGATGAAGAGGACGAAATGGAACGCATTATCGAGATGAATATCGTGTCAGGATAGCCAAAGCATCATGTGAAATGGAAGGGTTATGACGAAACTACGTGGGAGCCGGAATCTAATCTTACGTGCCCCGGATTCTGCAAGTATTTAACGAAGAACAGCTAAAATTGCCCGTGCTTCCAAGAAGAAGGCATCAAAACCGAAAGCGACGGCAAGCTCCGACAGCTCCGCAAAACAAAAGTCATCCAAAGGTATTATGTGTACGCTTTGTTCTTGTTACTCATAGACTGACCGATTGCTCGTCGCTGAAAATGTATAGACACTTCTCAGGAGAAAGAATACGAAGTGGAAAAAATCTTTCGAGAGAGTTTTGTTTTGGCTTGCCCCACTACCTGGTGAAATGGAAAGGGTACAGTGAGTGCAGTTGGATTGCTGGCTCAAATATGAATTGTCCCGAAGTTCTGGCAACATTCAAACGTCGTCAAGTTAAAGAGCGTCCAGCTACAACGCCAGAGTCGTCTCGCCAACGTCCCGGAAAGGCACTGTGGAACTTATTCCACTCGTGTTCCAGTCCGTCCCCAAACTGAGATAAATCAAGACGCGCGGCCACCAGAACCCCCTCAAGCAGAATCGGCACTGCTGAACAAACGATCGGAACAGACGTTGGCTCAGACGAATCGCGACAAGTTCAATCCAACATGGACCCTGATTATGAGTTTGATTTCCCGGATTATCAAAGCGAGCACGGCAGCGATAAGGAAACCACATCTGATGGAGAACCGATGAGTCAAACGAAGTCACGTAAGGTTGTCCAGAAAAAACGCGTACCGAGACCAGGGATCAATCAGAGTGCACCGAAATCGAGAGTGCGCCAAAGCCGGATACCGGTATTTCGTTCTGACGAAGCAAACGAAGGCATTGACGACGATCATGAATTCTTAGGATCTGATTATGGTGGCAGTGAAAGTGATGCAAGCTCTGACGAAGAAACCACAGAAAATATCATCATTAATGAGGCGGACGACGAAGAGCAATTTGCTGTGGAGACTGCAGACGAGATTCGTGCCGTCGCAGGGCCTCATGATTACATAACTGACGAAATGCTGCGGGCTATGTCTGTAAGTGGGTGGGAGGAGCTGCATGTCGGCGATGGAGTGGACGATCCCAATACTGATGGGATGCTCGATGTCATGAACGATCCTCCTCGTTTAACACAATCGGCTATTGATGCAGCTCAAACGATGAAACCAACGGATTTATTCTTTTATTTTATGCCGAAACGCCTTTGGAGAGATATCGCGAATGAAACCAATTTGTACGAGAGTCAAACACGCTCTCAACGGTAGCAAACCGCGTTGCTGATCATTAACGGCAAAACGAACGATCGAGCTTTGCGAAGCAAGCTGTACGAAGAGAAGAAACGAACCTTGAATGCGTTTAAGGAGATTACTGCTGCGGAGATCACGCATTTCTTGGCATTGATCATTTCGAGAGCTGTTTGCCCTATTAAGGCCAGTATGGAGGATCATTGGAAACCTCAGGCGCGTGGGGCGATTCCCGCTGGCACGTGGTCTCTATTCATGCCTCGATTGCGTTTTAAGGAGATTAACAGGAACGAAAGTGAGTTCCCAACGTTGTCATAACTGAACTGGATTCAGAATTACCGATGTGAACGAAGTGTCAACGTTGACATTTGACCTGTTACTAATAGATTCATTGTACATGTAGCTTTATCCACTTCACAGACAACGAGGACCTGCGAGCTAAAACTGATCGGGCCTGGAAAATTAGGAGTGTAATCGATGAGCTCCAAGATACGTTTAAGGGGGCTATGGAGCTAGGTCGTTGGGTTGCGTTCGATGAAATGGTTATCCCGTCAAGGAGTTCGAGGAACACAATACGTGTTTTCCTGAAGAATAAACCGCACAAGTACAGGACAAAGCTGTTTGCTGTTTGTTGTGGTGAAACCCATTACTGCTCCAGGTACAGTGTGACTTTGGCCTATTCTTCTTATAGATGTACTTTGCTTAGTGTTTTTGTTGGCCAACGGCCGTCGTCCGCAACTTGAAAGCCCTATGGGAACAACGTCGAGTAGATCGCTCGAAGAAAAGAATTATCATTACGGACCGAGAATACTCATCCGTATCGCTGAGTTTTCGCCTGATGGACATGGGGTATTACAATATTGGAACGGTGTCCACGAGTCGGCTTGGTTTTGTGGAGAATTTCAAGACCAAAAGAAAAGCCAATCTCGCGATATGCCTCGAGGATCCTACAAGCTTGCAAGAACCAGCACAAACAGAGTTCTCTATGCCTCGAGGTGGGTTGACTCAAAAATTGTTATTTTCTGGCCACTGGAGCGTCGGCGAAAAGGTCGTCTGTACAACGAAAGCAAAAGGATGGCACGTACGCAACTATTCCGTGCCCATAGTTTGTGGTGAATTACAACAAGTACATGGGTGGCGTTGATAACCACGACCAGCTACGTCTGCAACGGTGCGTCTAATGTAGAACAGTGCTAACGCCATTTTTACTGACATAAGGTGCTTGTGGTTGCTTTAATTACTCCATTCAAATGGTCATGCGCGCAAAAAGTACTATAATAATCTTTTTACGGGCTTCTTGACATTGCGATCGTCAACGCATTCATTGTACACCGTCTGTATGCAAAGTCCATCGAGGAGAAACCGCTTTCGCACTCTAACTTCTTAATCGAACTTCACGAAGAGCTGCTAGCGCTCCAAGATCAAGATTTCTTAGAAACTCAACATATCAATGAAGAAGTTGTTGCAGTGGATGACTTGAGGGCCCTCTCGGCTTCGATTTCTACTGCGTACGCTATTGCTAGCTCGGATCATCGAGTGTTGGTGTCAACGGATAGAAATGGGGTGGTAAATTCAAGTTTCGCGTCTGCAAAGTCTGCTCCATCCTGTGCCGTTCAACTTCCGCTGGAAGACGCCGATTAGCTGGAACAACGCTCCATTACTGCAAGGAGTGTTCCTGATCGTGGGCGACTATTTTTATGTTCTAAGGCACGGCACGTGGCTGATGGAAATTCGGTATCATGCTTTAATATTTGGCATTCGAACTGGAAGAACGGAAGGAATATTCCGCAATCGGAGAAGGGGGATTCGAATTCGCCGTTCAGCGGAGGAGCTATCAACTGATACAGTTGCTGCCACAGTGGCGGTTGAGCCACCCGAGGTACGCTCGCGACGGATGAATATGAGCTTTCAGGAACTTGTCTCGGATGCTGCTCGAGCTATCGAAAGTCCTGTTCAATTTCAAGGTATAGAAGCACAGCAAAATCAAATATCGGCAAGTAACGAGGATCAGCAGGGTGGCGACAGGGACGATCGGGTTGGTGAGATTGATGAAGTCCTAGAACGCGAGGAGCACCATGTTGACGAGGGTGCCGACAGGGACGATCAAGTTTATGGGAATGATGAGGTACAAGCTCCAGAAGGCGAGGGGCGGCGTGTCGACGAGGACCAGCGAGGTGCTGACAGGGACGACACAGTTAGTGAGAACGACTAGTTGCTGACCGCGGAAGGCGACTACGTCAAGGAAGGGCATGTGATAGAGCCGCGTGCTTGACTTTGCATGGAAACACCCCGATTTGGTTGTTGAGTAAGTGTGGCCCTGCACCTCGGGATATCGTTTAGGCATTAGTTAATAATAACGCAATAATGTAACCGTGCTACGATACATGTACATGTAGAATACTGTGCGATAGATGTAGAATAGACATAGCCACTATGTCAGCGGCAATTATTGTACCTTTCTGGCGTTTTGCGTGTCCTTCATCGGACTTTAAAAGGTACTTTTATATTGGAAGGAGTACTTATATCTTAGGATTTGAAAACTAAAACGTCGACGGGGCCCACCTAGCTATTGCTACAGCTAAGGAAGTATCTACGTAGTGCAAGCTCTTACCTACTATAATAGCGCTGCCAATCCATAATTTTTAATATCATATCCCCCTGTTGTTGCCTGTTTGGTTAAAGAAACCTCCCTACTCACACAAGTTTGGCTCTACATGTTGCTAAGGCCTGCTTTTGTAGCAGGGCAGCAGATACCTTCTAAAGTATCCCCTCTGAGGAAAAGTCCGATTGGCGGCTTCAAACTCAGCCAAAGGGACTTTCTCCGTTCCGCAGGGCTTTGGCAAATACTTGAGGGCTTCCAAGAGGGCATTTCTCTGGCGCGCTAATTCGTACTTCTCTGGTGCTAAAATCATGAATTTACCGTAACCCTTTTGCATTAAAGATAGATTTTAGCCCCGAGTTTGCCAAAAGAGATGAAAGGCACAATACCT
The DNA here is from genome assembly GCA_007655245.1 of Phytophthora citricola. NCBI lineage: Eukaryota > Oomycota > Peronosporomycetes > Peronosporales > Peronosporaceae > Phytophthora > Phytophthora citricola. The sequence goes on from VMRO01000049.1 coordinate 362,681, forward strand.
TATTTTCAGTATGCAATAAGGCCAATGATGGCGCAATGTTGAGCCGTTAGCAGGTTCTTTCAACCAGAGGGTACCGGTACGTTTTTTTTGTTTCGTGGTATTTTCAATTGAGCATCACAATCTCAACTGTAAAGAAGATGGTGAAGACACGTGCGGGGACTAACCAAACCAAGGCAGCTCTGTCTAAACGCAAGAAGGGTGCGAAGGCTGTGCAAACCAATGCGGCTGCGCAGGCCAGGCAGGCGAAGCAGTCGGCGGCTGTGCAGAAGCAGAATAAGCCGTAGGCCGTTACGGCCAAGGCCTCGCCTGCGCAGGCGAAGCAGTCGGCCAAGAACAAGTCGGCGGCCAAGGGCAAGTTGCCAGTTAAGAAACGTAAGAGGGACTCTACTGAGCCCTCGACTGGACCTAGCAAGCGACCAAAACCGACCGGCCAAGATCCTGAAGCTTCTGTACAAGATCCTGAAGCTTCTGAACCAGAGGAGACAGACGATCAAGACGCACCAAAGGTTCCTATTGAATTCCTGAAAGCAGCATGTGAAGAAATCAAGAAAGCTTGCTGCGACGAGCACGATGGGGGCCGACAATGCGACCGGCGCACGAAAGCACAGCCGTACAGGCTGGCGAAGTATCAGAAGCGCCTGTGGGCAGAGCGGTATCTCGCAGCACGCAATAGACGCCAACAAGTGGACTACGCTGACTTGGCGACCAAAATCCAGTTCAAGGCCTATAAAGACAACCCACAAGAGCTCAAGAACCACCATCAGTCTCTGCTCGAGGAAGTGTACGCGGGGTATCGCAAGGTGTTGGAAATCAAGGCAAACGAGGCGAATGCAGGCCCTAACGCTACCCTGAAAGAACTCTTGGCATCAAGTCACGCCTCGTTGGTTACGAAGATACAGGGAATGTTGAGCGCGGGCCATGAAGAAACCAAGCAAGAGCTGAGACGTGCATTTCAGGAGGAAAGAGAGCTAGGCCAAGCAGCGATGCAACTTGCTGCTGCAAGGCTTGGGGAAGGATCAAGTTTAGACCAAGTTCAAGCAGCAGCAGCGACCTTACCAAGTCTCGTGGATGACACAGAGGAAAAACAGACTTTGCGGACTGAGTTTGATTTGATTTACAATAAGATCTCCGCCTCGCTGTCTGCTGCATCCGACAAGAAGTTGAAGGACCTGGAGGCAAGCCAATTATCCCAGTTGGAAGACCTGAAGGCGAAGCACGTGGAAGCTGAAAAAGGATTCCAGAGCTAGTGCGGAAATTGGATGAGGAGAAGGCAACCTCAACTACTCTACGAGGAGTATTAGAAGCTCAACGCAAGACCGCCGCTGATCGTCCAGGTGACAAAGCTGTGCAGGAATGGTTGGAAAAAGAACTCAAAAACAAAGCAGACAAATTAGCAGGACAGAAGGCGATATCAAGCGGCTACCAGAAGAAAATGAAATATCTGGAGATAGCCCTGAGTGCGGCCAGAGCGAAGATAGGAGAGAAAGCCGAAGAGCTGGATGCAGCCATACAGCAAATCAACTAGAAAGACGAGGAACTGGAAGCGCCCAAAGGTACGATAAAAGAGCAGGCTGAGAAACCAAAGCTGAAGGCAGGGAAAACAAGGACGGAAGCCGAGACAACCAAGGCGGTGGAGACTCAGCCCCAGGAGGAAGTCCAGGCACTGACAAAACAAGAGCAGAAACTTCACGAAGAAAAGCGGAAACTTGACAACGTGTCTCGTCGACGGCAAAGGGTGAAGGATAAAAAGACAGTAAGAGCAAGGGTAAAGGCAAAAAGCCAGGCCTAAAAAGAAGTTGCAGGACGAAAGAACTCAAGAAATATAAGCAAAACAGAATTGGCTGTAGCCAAAAATAAAGATGGAAGGAGGTGAAAAGCGGACACTGTCATATCTTGCATTTCTTCCAGTGTTGATAAAATTCAACTGTGTTTTATTATGTGCCGAAGTGAACCGTGGCGCAAGGTTGGTTTGCTCATTATGGTGCAAAATGAAGAACTTAACCCGCTCGCCTAGTGTATAAGTGCAGCTCTCGAAGCGAATTCCCGTACGTCATTTGAACATGAAGTGTTTTCATAAGTTTCCATGGCTTACAAAAGGGCTGGAACATGACTGTCGATGACGTGGGCATACCAGCGTCGTTAATCCCACCAGGCGAAGACGAGGTAACGCCACACACTTATCGAGAACGGGCAATACAGAATCTTCTTCGAACACGATGTCATGACTGTACAAAACAGTAGCGGAGTTAATTTAGCGAATCAGGGCGACTTGACAAGAAAGTTTTTCCAGCACATACAACAGCGTTGTTGCTTTCCTCAATCCCACGGATGTCTCCGGTGACAACACAGATCTTTTCCAAATGTGGGAGATCCAATACTGCCGAAGCGATTAGTTAGCTACCAAGTCGTCTTGAATTTCAACGCCCACCACACAAGACGCCCGAGTTTGCAAAGCAATCTGGACAAGAACGTTCCCGATACCAGATCCAGCATCGAGAAACACATCACCCTCTTAAAAGGCTGCTTTGGTTATAAAACTGGATACCGCTACCATCGTGATCTCCCCAACATTTAGCTGGCGCTTATCGGCACGTACGTCGCGCCTTGTCAACACACAAAAAGCTTCTCCGTGGCCTTGTACGTTTCTTCGGGAGACAACGGTGCCAGTATACGCCCTGGAAATACAGGCATACTATCCGCCTGTTTGATTGGCGCGTTCTTGTTTGTTTGTTGGAGCGATTTCCGAAATAATCGTGACGGAAACCCCAGCACGTCATTTCCAAGCCGTCGCTTGAGCGTCTTGATACGTTGTTGAAGCTTCGCTGGACTCCATGTCTGTGGCCTCATCATTGTTGCCACTGTCGGCCAGTCAATTCGGCGTCCAGCCTTCACGTACGTCGCTGCTAGCTGGACGAGCTGGCGATCTTCTTCATCTGAGAAATCTGCCATTCTCGTCACAAGGTCCCCTTTGACTAGAGTTTGTATACCATACGAACTTTAGTCAAATTGCACTGCACCGTAGCGCACTAAGGCCAACGTTTCCCCACAGTTGACTTGGTATTTTAGACGAAATGACAAGTATGTAGTTTTCAAGCAGAGACTCCTCCTCGTGCTATGGCAGCACATGCAATCATGTCAACGATGGGCAATCTTGAGCCATGGGCAATTGTTTTCAACTACAACTTCACTTTGAACAAGGCATTGTCGATTTGTACTCATCCCTCCTTCTTGTTGGCTAGCGGCGACTCGCCACCAACGTTAGACCGCCAGCAACACCTTGCCATTCGCGCCACTCGTGCCGTCGCCCACTTTCACCAACACAGAACCGCCATTGCCGCCATTAAACTCGCGCCACTGCCCAGCAACAGATTGCGAGAAGATCCGGGAGTCGAGGTGCCGTTGATCAAGCTCAGCATACCAGACCGACTGAAAGTAGCAGCCGCACAGCACCTCCGACAGCCGGCAACGACTCGCTCACACCCCACCGTAGGCAGCAGTACCAGCAGCAGCAGAAAAGTGTCGGCGACAACTCGCCATGGCCCAGCAGCAGCGGCAGTAGCAATTCGCTCTCGTGCTTACAGCCGATGGCGACTACTCGCCATTGCTCTTGGATGACTTGTCCTTGGTGCTGGCAGCAGCAATGACAAGAGAACTGTATAAACCATGTCTGGTTAGCATGCTTCACTCTTCCGGTAACATATTTCACAAATTTACCTTGCAGCAAAAGGTCGCCCAAGCCGCTAAAATATGCTCCGCCAGTTGCACTCCGCTCTCGTAAATCAACGCTTGGCGACCAATGGCGGCTAGGAAGCACTCCCACCATTCCCATTAACGTCCCAGCCCGAAAATCCGCAAACGACACCTATTGGCTGAAATAATGGTAATATCACCAAACACCCTTGAGGGCTTGAGCCAAGGTTTTTCCCTGAGGTTTTTCTTATCCCAGCTCAGCTGGGATAACGGTCGCCGGTGGGTAAAGTTTCCCAACGAAGGCGCAATTGACCTCGCCAATAGAATGGCTGAAGCGTGGCCATTACAGCGTCTGCCTGGTTTTGAATAGGGTCTGCAAATTGGATGGACTCGTCTATACTGTGCTCGCAGCGGAACCTGGTACAATGACAACTTAATCCTGGCATTTGCGAAGACGCTAAAGGTCAAATACAAGGCTAACACGACAATTTTGCTGCCACCGATGATAATTCCTGACCCCCAAAAGACCAAAAAGGCAGGCATCTTCCTCCGCGCGTGCTGAGTCTGGTAGAGGAGCCGGCAAGGATCTCGTGTTCTTGCCGTTGAATTTAAACCGAAATCACTGGACTTAGACACTTGTCGTCGAGGTCATAGGGATGTCGTTAGCTATAACTAAGTGACAACAATGTACCGCACTTGCAAAAGAAAAAGAAATCACTGGACTTGTCTCGTCGTCGATGGATCGAAAGCCACAGTCTACTGCTATGACAGCATGGATAAGCGCGCGAACAACAACTTGCTGACAGAGCTGGCGAAAGAGTTGGTGAAAACAAGTCTTCCAGGGGCGTACCAAACCACACCCGTTCACAGCCCTATTCAAAAGACGGAGATAGTTGCGGGTTATTCGTCTGTCTGTTCTTCTGGCGGCGGTTTCTGAAGGAAGCCGGGAACGACTACTCTTCGACAGGGTTGCGTCGACGGTGGAATATTCTGAAGGGATCCTGGACTTCAGTGACGAGAGCAAATGCAAGACAAAGGACTGCTGCTAAGTAGGAAGCCGTACTACTAACTCGTCAACATGATTTTCCATGTTTTCCATGTTTGGCGACTCATGCGAAATGGTAGGTGTAGTATGAAAGACAAGAGTGTGATACTATCCGACAACACCAAAAGTCGATTATTCTTCAATTGTCATGGCCTACTGTTCACATGTTCTTAGCATGTCCGAAACATGGAAACCATAAATTACCACATCTGTGTTATTTATTCTAGCCGTTCTTGTGGCATCACGGCCAAAACATGGACAATACCCATGTATTCCTATGTTTCTTGATACCTAACCCTTTTAGAAATCATGGTCGCTAGCAACGGGCTTTTTAATTTTTATAATTATTATTGAACACTTGTCAAACCCGTTAAATAACATATTTACCAATAATTTCAAAACAATATCGTTCATGAATCCTATTCATAAATCAGAGTAAAGCTCGTTCTGGCGGTAGTCGATTCGACTTCTACATGAACTTTGGCGAGTGATTCGCCGACGATATTCACGTGTGGGCGTTCTTTCTCCGAAAGCAAGGTTATCTTGCCGTCTTTGCGCGACAACAAGGATTTGTGGACGTCGCCCTCTTGGATAAATTGCCAATAATTGCGCCGTATTTATTATTGCTACTTCACACATTGGCGTCATTATTACGGCGCCAATACAGTATGATACTGTATTTTCTGAGGTCTGGGGGGTAGGGGGAGATCTGATTCCTGCAACCAATCCAACTTTCAACACAAAAACTGTTTCAAAATTTACTGTTCTTGATGTCTATACAACATCTTATGTATGATAACGGTACGTTCACAGGGTGCAGCACTTTGTGTTATGATTCCGCTCTGGTCTGTTTTTATCAACGGGTTTATCAATGTTGTTAACGTTGTAGACAAAGGGGCAAGGTGCAGCTCAAGTTCAACCAAGCGGAAGTAGTATCCAAGAAGCGGGACCTGGCGCTCAGTACCAGTGAATAAAGTCGGCCGGGAGGAGGCACAGTACCAGAGAGTGAAGGTGGTCAAGTTCCGCAGTGCATGTGTAGTCAGTATCAAACCGGGCATCTACTTGAGAGTAGGGAGTTGAGGCAGATTAAATAGGAAACAGGAAGTTTGTGTTTGCATTTACACTAGACTTCTCCTAAGATTTACCCTGCTGAGGAGCTTCTCTACAGTGAGGACTTGCGTCGTAACAGGGAAATAAGCTCAAAGCCGGTAAAGCAGGTTGCGTGTGCAGAAGAAACTAAGATGTCAAGCAACAAGGTTGAACTCAACAAGTGTGGACGGCCCGTAAACCGGCACGGCCAGAACTGGGCGTACTACAAGAACATGATGGGGCTCACGTTCGCCGAGAAGGACGTTCTCGAGTATGCGAATGGTGACAAGGCCCTGCCTACTGGCGCCAGCGACGCTGAAAAGAAGACGTTCAAGGACGCCCAGATTAACGTCAAGCTCATCATAATGTCCTCGTTGTCGATGGAGATCAGACAACAGGTCATGTCAAAGCCGACAGGCAGAGATGTGTAGAAGTACTTACGAAGGCAAAGCCAACGCAGCGACCCATACGAACCAAGAAATCGTCTTTAACAAGTTGCAGGCTGCAACGTGCAAGCCGAACTGGGATGTGTCGCAGCACGTGAACAACATGTTTCTGATGAAGGCCCAGTTAGCGGGATTGAAAGCTGGCGTGAGCGACCCCATCTTCATCAACATGTTGATGAAATCGCTACCTACAAACCCTCGGCTTGGTCGGCTCAGAGGAATGTTTGATACAGGCGCCAGTGAGATGGACACGCCAGAGAAGCTGAAGGATCAGATCCTGCGGATGGACAGCTACAACAAGTGCGATCGAGAGCTGGGTATGTTGAGCGGTAATGCCCCAACAACTGAGGCTCGGAATCAAGGACAGAAAAACAAGGCGCTGTGGGCAACTCGAGCAGCAAGTTCGTGGACCCGGAGAAGGCCGCTGCGCCCGTAGCCAAGAAGCAGGACAGGCAACAGCGACACTGCTTCAAGTGTCACAAGTCCGGGCACATGGAGAAAGACTGCCCCAAGAAGGCAGCAGAACCTTCAAGTTCCCCAGCAAAGAAGCAAGCGGCAGTTTCGAACACGAATGTCCGACTAGCAGTCAGCTGACGAAGCAGTGGCACGGCGAGCGTCGAGCCAGCTGTAGCACCTTGGATATGGAGGGGCCGGATACTGGAGACTGTGAAGAACGGTGAGTTGGGCGGCGAGCAGGAAGGCTCACTTGCTAATTTGCAGCCTTCGAGATAGAGCCGCAGGAACGCAATAGATGGGGTTGAAGCAGAGGCTTCAGACGGCGGCGAGAACTGAGCGGGCAGCGGACGGAACTAGGAGACGTCGTAGAAGGCGGTAACAGCGGGAAGTGCTTCGGTGAGTGCTCCTGGACTGTTGTGTGAGCGACTTCGCGTCATCTGGAGGTCTTGCCGGTGTCGGTGAGCTTGGAACGTGCTGCAAGAGCCATCGCAAGAGGTCTTGGCGACGACTTAGACGACGGAAGAAATGAACGACGAATAGACTATAGAAGAAATACAACTATAAATAAATAGGACCCTAGCACGAAGCGAACGGTCCGGCGCAGCAATAAAGTGGTTGCTGTCGGCCAGTGGAACGTGTACGAAGTGAACGGGACAAGCAGCCAGGGCTACACGACTTGCCCAACGTGCCGGGCAAGACAACAGCCATCGCTACATTTATATTATAAACTGAAAAAGCAAGCAACAGTTTTTTTTTACTGAGATAGGAGCCAATTCATTGCTGCTAGGCAGCCCAACAACGATTAATGTCGTCACTTACGGTACTGTGTTGCGGAAACGTCAGTCACTACCGGTAGGACGACCGATTGCAGGTGCCGGGGGTTAATATCGTCTTTACCAGTACAACCAGTGTTTGGATCTTTTCCATAGATTAAGTCAAATCTCCAGCAGTCACGAGAACGATGGACGCATACAGCCGCTCTTGCGGCCCGCAAGTAAGCGTTGGGCGGGGATTTGTTCCATGCCAAAAATAAAAGATGTTTTCCATGCCATCAGATTTATTGCTTGCAATAATTATTATTGGTAGTCAAAACCAAAAAGATAAACTAAGTGCACACATAGTATGAAGACAAGGTTTTTGTTTTTGATGAATTGTTTTTACAAGGAGCCTGCTAAGGAAGTAACGCTAAGGACGTAACGAGATACCAATTCATCCTCAGGTAGAGTCCCTCTAGAGTTTCAGCGATCATTCGCTTGCGTAGATATCCGAGCTTGTATTTCAATACTGAAAATAGTCGCTCCACTTCGACAGGTCCACGTACTTCGACCGGTCTTGGCTCTCTCTGCGACGGCTAGCATTACATCTGTAGGCGATCTACGACGTCTGGGCATAGATCCCGTTTCCGAGGTACTGGAGGGTTTACCATGCAGACCGGTAGAAGCTGCAGCACCGAGCGTCGACGTGTTGTTGCGTCGATGCCGTTGCAGACGACGATTGGTTCACGTTTCGCTTGCATTTTGAGCTAGATTCAGCGGAAGTACACTACACACAGGTGGTATATATTCTTCTGCAGGAGACCGTTGAGGACGGGCTACAGCATCGACTTCCGCTCGGGTTAGCTGGTTCTCGTAGCATGACTTCCCTCGGGTTAGATGGTTTTCGTAGCCTTTTATAATGTTGACCACTCCAGACGCAAAAGCGGGAAACTCGACGATGTCAGCGTCAACTCTGAGCCGGTCCTGGTGATCAGGAAAATCCAACAACGTTTTGTTCTGAATATCTCGTGCAGAAATGAGCGTTGATTTGCCTTCATGTAGACGTTTTGTTGCCACGTCATGTTACCCAGCAAATCTAGAATAGAGTAGTGCCATATACATATATACGGCTAAGTATTCTCCAGACGAACAATAGCGAGCATGCAGATATAGAGTTCTCAAGCTCGTACGCCACGATGAGTACTTACGTGTGTGAGTATGATTTATTTCTTGGGCAAGGTGCGGTACCCCATCCTCTGTTGGCGTTATGGATCGTCATCCACCTGCACAATGTCTGACCAAACTTCTCGAAGCGCATATGCAATGGCTCAAGACTGATCCTAGGAAACGTAGTGAAAGGCATCCACTGCTAAGCCCTTCCCAACCATGAACAAGAATGCTGCAGGGTAGAAATTTTGTTCGTACAAGTTTGTTTCGTGTAACGCAGGACTTTTCCATTCAAACTCTCAGTGGAAACAAAAAGACTGAACAGTTCATTCCCGTGTCTTTCAAAACTCCTCCGGACCGGCATCTCTATTCCATATTTTTGAAAAAGACTTCTCAAGTTTGATGAAACCTAGGTGTCATCCAGACCATTACGTACGCTATCGATTTTATATCGAAATCAGCACGAGAACGAAGCTATTGGTTTCGTTTCTCGAGTTGCGCTACATCCGGTAGAAGGCTATACATGATCTCATAGCCGCGATACTTGATTTCAAGCGTGATTAAAATCCTTGCAGGGCCTTGGCACCTACTCACTTCTTTTTTCAAGGACTTTTAATACCGGTCGTTTGAGCTTCAACGCTAGACTGCTAATGATGTTGCCCGAACGTTTCAGCTTCTTGGTCGTCTCACTTGCATCTTCATGTACAGAGTTATCCTCCGAACTAACTGTATTACTGATACGATCGTCGGAACTACCGTCCCCACAGAGGCGCTGTGACTCTTTCCAGGCATTGGTCCCGAGGTAGAGCAGGTCTTTTACCGCCTTCGAAATATGAACCCTCATGCTGTCCCACACCAACCTTTTCCCGTCGCCCTGTACCACATAAGAAAGCGCAAGATCAATCCAGGTTTTGGGTAACTCACTGTCCACCCAAGTTTAAGGTGTTTGGGCCACGTTAAGATGTCCCGCCTTCTTCTGGAACGTGGTCGATCTTTTTCATTCCAAAACAAAAGTGGGGAAGCTTCCCACGGCTGGCACTGACAGCAAGCATGACCATCATGCACATAGAGGAGAATCCAGTGGGCCGAGACACAACATAAACGAACCCCAGTAAAGTCTAGCGAATTTGAACGAGCGGCTTCAAAATAAATCGCCGTCTCTTCCTGTAGGACGACGTTTTCGATGTCCATGGAGGGAGCAGGTCTAGTAGGAATGACAGGCAGTGGATAGCTCGGTCCAGGAGGGCACCTTCATTAAGTGCCGTCAGATCCGTTCGGTGACGCAGGGAAATCTCGAAGCGACGCATGAAGTTTGAGATCGACTGGTCTGACGGTGTAAATGGTGGTGGCGCCTCTTCTCCCGCTGCTCCCTTGTAAAGTATGAACTTAATACTGACCAACCAGCTTAGCATCACCTTCTTCTGCTTGGTCTGCTTAGCCACGAACATTTCGTAAAGCAGCTCATCTGGCGTGTCGGAGAGTGGCTTTCGGCCGCTGTCCACAACACGAGCTTAGTGCGGGGCAGCGGAGCGTATTTTGTGACGCGGCCTCCACCATCGATGTGAATACGCCAATCCACCGACCGGTAATGGGCAACGGCTCGCGTTGGAACACCTTCCCCAGCTATCTATATACCTCTTGCCTGCGAGCAATGCCACAGCTTGTCGCTGGTTGCGTCGCTGTATTGAGATGTGTGTGTGGGGGGGTACATGTTTTAGTAGATGCTACACGAGATTACAACCGCTAACAATTATATTTTGTACTCTACAATTATTGTGTGGCATGCTTTTAATTCGCATAGCATGGTATTCATCTGCATGGAATGCTTTACATCCTAAAATGGCATGGTTTTAATCTCTCTCCGTAAGCATTTAGCGGGCCACATTGCGCTCAGCCGAGCGCAAAGCGAAGAAGTGAGGTAGCTTCTTTCCAATCGTAGAAAGCTGCTCAAATATTGACTTAGCTGCAGAGGTGCTGGATGACGCTGATAGACTTTCAAGTCTTGAAAACCATAAAAATACACCAAAATCCTATCTCAGCCTTCGCGAAGCCCTACCTACTTAGCAAAAGGCCTAGCATTACGACGCTAATTTCCCAACATCGTGTCACTGACACGGTGTCAGACAACGAAGTAGAAAGATTGCAGACACAAGTGACGGTCAGCTCGTCATCCTCTACCACTCGAGCAATGGCGTCCAGCGCTTCCGAAGTCCAATTTCCGTTCGTATACCCGCAATAGATCTGTTGGACAAGCTCTCAATTCTTCAGCAGTTCAATCCTCGTGTAAACAACCCACCGGACAAATGAAGTACTGTGGTCATTCCTGAAATTGCCATCAACAGCTCAAGTAACGTGCTCTCAACCACTACGCAGCCTCAGCAAACTCATCAACGGTGAAGGCCTTCCTGCTACGACGGACTGACAGCCAGACTCATCGAGCGCGCAGGTTACGACGCCTCGGCTACGGCGTCTCGGGCGTTCCAGACACGCAAGTTTTGTCCTATGGCGAGATGACACGCAGTGCACAGGCAGTTTCTCCATCGCTCAAGTCTATCCCATGCCTCGGTGACGGTGACACTGGCTACGGGAATGCCATGAACGTCATGCGGACAGTGGCGGGGTACGCTCAAGCTGGAATGGCTGGTATTCTGATCGAAGATCAGGTGTCCCCAAAGCGATGTGGCCACACAGCGGGCAAGACAGTTGTCGACCGTGATGAAGCCTTTGCCCGCATCCGAGCAGCGGTGGATGCTCGTCGTGAAGGGAACTTCGACATCGTCATCTTGGCTCGTACGGATGCTCGTGCCACACACTCGTTGGAAGAAGCGATCGCTCGTTGTCAGGAATTCGTTCGTCTCGGAGCGGACATTACGTTCCTGGAAGCCCCGCGGTCGGTGGAGGAGATGAAAGCTTTATGTGAACACCCAAGCTTGCCAACATGGTTGAGATGGGGATGACACCAATTTTGCTGCCCGAAGAGCTACATCGGACGGCTACAAGATCGCGTTGTATCCGGTCACACTGCTCAATGCGAGCATCAAGGTCATGGAGAAGGCGTTGGTGGAGCTGCGAAACCAGATGGGAGGGCCAGCGACCGCTATGACTAGTGGAGTTAATGCTACTCCAAGTGCTGGACTGAATGAACTACTGATCACGTCAAGGACGTCGTGGGTTTCACGGACTACAAGGAGGAAGAGCGCTACGGCACGTCTACATGACATGTACACGTAGTACATGTACGTCAGCGAGTCAGTAGAACAGCAAGAAGGCAAACGAACCATCAGTTGCAAGCAGATCTGAACCATCGCACTTATTTTACCCCTGACAGACTTTCACTCATTCTCAAATGTCAACATAGAAAAACTATCAATGAGTCTAACTAGCTCGTCAATATACGTCAGAAACGAATCACACAAAGCCATTTCATTGTCAACTGATAAGCATTCAACAACGTATAGTATTCACAAAACCTTTTGCTGAGTGGCACTTCAGGCACAGCTACCCATATTTTTGGGGAATGTCCATGTGCGGTGAGCTGTTAGTTAGACACTGGACCGGGGTTGAAGTGACTGGAAACGATCTCAGTGCGTGCCAGGAATTTTGTGCAGCGCGATGAGCTCCGCCAGTTGCGGCCTCATTGAAGAAAAGATCCTGTACTCCCCAGCATGAAGAAACGTTATGACAACTATGGAGAGTGTTAGCGACGGTCTGCTGCACAACGCTATGGACGCAACGCAACAGGTTAATATTCGAAGGAGAAGCGACATCGACGGAGCAGAGCGTTCAGGATGACAGGAATCCGACAGTTAATGGCAATAGCAAGGAGAGACATGATGAAGCCACAGAGTACGGAACAGAGCAAGTGGATGGAGGACTGTATAGACAGCTTCCAATTGATGCAAGACGATCAAGGACAAGAAATGGTAAGCAGGATGCAGTTACCAAGAGTATCGCCTCTGGTTGGAACGATAAAATCTGCTTTAAGTACGGCAACCAGCGTTTCCTGTGTGTTTTTATCAAGAAAAATCACCATAGTGGAATCAAGTCAAACGAAAAGGATTCGAGTCTTATTTTAAGACCGAAGAGCCAAATCTTAGAGCCGACTGAAGTTAAAACTCTCTTTGCGACCTGCCGGTGGGAGCTTTAAGTCTTCTATGTGATCCAAGCGCGTTACTTTTAAGATAAACCCCTGTTTGAGACCTGCCGGTGGAGATGCTCTTACTACCATCAATATGAACTCCTGAACGCATCATCCGGATGATTCATCCCTGACCCGTAAGCATGCATCTTCATAATCAAACGCGAAGACCCGCTCTTTGAATTTTCTTGTCAGGAAGCTGGGATTTAATGCGGGAAGTGCTTGCTGTATCTCCATTGAAATTCATGTGCGCACGTACAAGCAGTTGCGCTTGTACCTCCAGTTTATTGAGGAATTAATCAATTCAAGTAGGTTGAAGCGCTTTTGGAACAAACGTAAGTAGGTGATTGAATTTACGAATATGAGTTTTGGTGCGACCTGTGAGCTCCTCGCTTCGCTCGTGGCAGGCAGGGCGTCAGGAAAAGAAATTGACTCCTTGTTTCGGAACCTACTCCGGCCTACGCGCCGTCATCTAACAGACCACCGCTGCGCTCCGGTTGTCAAGGCGCCTCTCTACGGCCTCATTACCTATTACCACCTACTTACGTTTGTTCCAAAAGTGCTTCAGCCTACTTGAATTGATTAATTCCTCCCAGTTTATTAAACGAAAACAGCAATGAACGACATGGCGGTGACTACGGGGCCAATCAATAAGATGGGAACCGTAGCTCAACCATTTTTCCAGTTACGATCACTACATGTAGTCGGTCCGCGAATCTCTCACTCACTTTGCAATTTGCTCCATCGAGTCAACCACTGCACCGATCATTGCTCAAGTACCAAGACCATGCGTTTGAGCCTCCTGTTAGTGATCGCGACTGCCATGTTCGCTTGCTGCGACGCAGCGGCTAGCGGTTCAACCCCGGCTAAGCTTTCGATTTCGAATTCGGCTGACTCCTCCAAACTGGCGGCGCCGTGGAAATCGTCGGTAAACGGATTCTGCGGGGCTCCAACGGTAAGAAGAACGGACATTTCATTGACGAGGATGCCGAAGAAAACGAAGAACGAGCTCTACCGAATCTCTCCAAGCTCGACGACGAAACCAATTTCAAGTTTTTGGTCGATATCTTCAAGAAGTGGGACAAGGACGGCCCAGTTGGTATTGCCGCGTATATAACGAAAGAGAAGATCAGTGTGGACAAGCTTCTTCCGATGTTCACGTTTTACCAGCAATTCCGAGCGCTTGGTCCGGACGAGTTCATGAACCTCATGAGGAAGGTCGCTGCACCGTAGAGGTTGCTGAAGGTGGGGAGCCCAATTCCTACAACAAATCCCAATATCAAAGAAAATTCTGTTTCAAATTTACTTTTCTTAATAACTATACCGTGCAGGGCCACTATTTCTACCAAATGTAACACCGCGCAGGGCAGAATTTTGACCATCACTTGGTGTTAAAACCGATTGAATACTATTATTTGGTGGTGCTTGCACATTATTGCTGCTGGGTTGGCCGCCAACTCAGCATTTCTTCAACGTAAATCTGGTGTTTTAAGTTAGAGCTTGAGTAGGTAGAATCTCAATTACGGGCGGGCTGGCGCGCTTTCGGAGCAATCGTGAGTAGGATTTTAAAATCTTAAAAGAATAAGCCCTTCTTTCCTTCGAAGTACCGTCGCAGTTCTCGGCTCCAAATTGGAGCCCAACGATGAGAACTTAAGCAACAGCGGTCGAAGCTGTTGAATGTAATACGATACTACATGTACAGTAGCGTGGATAATTCTACGATTGACTTCCTGTGCTTTGGCATCTAGATGTAGTATTCATACCAGCAACTACACTTTACGTGAAAAATGAAAAATGACATACCGAGTGCTTCGTCTTGAGAGCTTCACGAAGAAGGTCGTTATTCCGTAGAAGATGCTGAAGGTGGGGGATCTGATTCCCGCAACAAATCCAACTTTCTACAACAAAAACTGTTTGCCCAGTAGATCCCCAGGTAGTTCAGATGATTAACTTGTTTGTCCTGGTTATTTTGCCCGGTAGATCCCCAGTTCGCGATTTCCTGTCAACAATATTTGAAGCGACTCATGCATTTGACGAACGTGTTGGGCGTTTTGGGCCTTCTGCTCATGCTGGCTATGGTTACGGAAGCCTTCTTCGAGGCTACTTCAAATACCAAGAGAAGTGTTGCGACTCTCGACGTCCGCCGTTCATTAGGCTTCACTGCTGACCAAGAAGAAAGGAGGGTGGGCCAGCAACCGGCACTGACCATAGCAACTCGCACGCGTGGGAGAATTTCAAGGCTTGGTTCGTGAAAACGTTTTCGTTTGGCGAAAACGCGAACAGGCACGCAGACTGCGCAATTACTAAGCCTGTCCCAGTCTGGAAGTCCCACCAGAAATTCGCAACGACTACTGTAGAAGTCTTCTGAGTCGAGTTACAATTTTGAAGGAAACTAATACACCGGTGTACCTGCATTGTTGTGTATGCCTTTATTAACAAGAATGTGATCATTTTCGATGAAGATAACATGTTTTTAAAACGCGAGTTACTTCTCCGTTTCACAGAACTACGCAGTAAACGCGCAAGTACTTAGTATTTTATGAAAAGGGACAAGTAGTAAAAATAAAAGATTTTTCTTCATGTGCATGTGTAAAGAGTCGAAAAAGCACTTACCGGTACTTCGAAATATTGCTCTGCAACAGTGCCAGCATTATGCCAACATCGTAACAGACAGGTACGAAGTAGTAAGATTGCACAAACAAGTGACAGTCAGCTTGTCACCCTTTTCAGCGTGAACAATGGCATCCAGCGCTACAGAAGTCCAATTTCCGTTCGTATACCCGCAGTAGCTCTGTTGGACGACCTCGCCATTTTTCAGCAGTCGAATCCACTGGTTGTTGTTGCTTGGAGCACAGTTAATAATGGATGCAACACGGTACACCCCTGGCTGAGCAATGGTGACTACACCTTCAACATCAGTGCTTATGAAGTCATCTGCCTCAACATCAGTCCAAATGACGACAGAGTTGGTTGTCTTTGTCGTAGCTTCCAGGTTAGCGAACGACGGAGAGCCGCGGAGGTTCTCCAACTCGTCGCGATAGTCTCGAAGCTTCGACTCGAGAATGTCGATTCGCTCAACCGATACTGGGTCGAGGTCAAAGACGTACTTCGCATCCCAAGAAGACCGAATGAACCGGATGCTCATGACCAATTCCAGTCGGAGAACCCCATCTTTCCGCGCAGTAATTTTCCTCTGTACTTCACTTTTGTCTCCAAGATCACATTCTAGTGCATCTTGAAAGCACTACTTGTACAAGAATAAAGAAACTGTTTAGCAAACGCCCGGCATGGTCAATGCAAAAATTATTAATCCATCGGAAACCTTGACATAGTCACCGGCAGACGCATCAGGGATTGAATTGGCGGAAGATGTATAGTCAGTTGTTCTCATACTACCCTTGAACCTTGGATATTCAAACATAACAATTGAGTAGAGAATTTAGATTGAACGGAGAGATAAAAATCGAACCATTGTTTCTTGCTGATGCAGTCCTCCATCCAGATGCTCAACTTGTCGTCTTTCAGAGCAATCGTGTAGCGGAACGACGGCGCTGGAGGTGCCTCGAACACAGTAACTCCTTGCAATTCGATATCGGTTGAGTGCGCCATATTCAGGAAAACGAAAAGTGACATCAATTTATTCCCAAGGAGAAATTGATGGATATTTCTCCCAGGGGTTGATTGATGCAAACCAACCCATACTTCGAAGTTATGTAGAAACCTGCACAAGAAATTTCCTGTCAAAAGAACGTCGGAGTATGCACATGAACTTGTCAATACTCATCAAATCGAGTCTATTGTTAATACTCATCAAATCGCGTCTACTAAGCTTCTGAAAGCGATGAAGACGTTGGTGTGTACCGTTGTAGGAGACGGGCCCCGTTTGTCGTGGACATCGAGGACTGGAAGGAGGTTTCACACCTGAAGACGATAATCAAGGAGGAGAACTGCTATATGTTTGCTGCGAAGCATCTCACGCTCTTTCTCGCGAAGAAGGGCAGCTGTTGGATGAAGCCGAGCGATACGGACATGAAGGAGTTGGAGCGTGGCCGCATCCCTGCTGGAATCAAGTCGATGCTGAATGACACCAACAGAATGGATGCCCTCTCTATCCTTTCTGAGTTCGGATTCCCAGATACTCACGATGGTGAAATCCACATATTAGGCGACCTGCCGCCAAGCGTGAAGAACTTTCTTTATCGTAATCGTAAGTTGCTCACTGCCTCCCTGCTTGCTGTTGCTGATCATTTTGTGTGTTGCAGTTGGGCAGGAGAAACCAGAAGAACGGTCTTCTGGTACTGGGTTGCCCTCTGCATCGCTCTGGCATTGGTTACATACCTTCTTCAACAAACAATATGTATTTTAAAACGCTCACCAACTTGAGGAGGGCTCCAGCAGCGGTGGTGTCGACTGTCGAGTACTTGAATTAAGTTAACGGAGCTGAGGAAATTAGAAATTGCGTATTTTATTGTTAACACTTCGAGCCAAAAAGCTTCCAGTTGGAGATTCAGACGCCGTCGCAACGCCAAAGCCTGGCTTGAGTGCAGACGAACTGAGTGAAGTGCCGTTGCTCTCGATGGAGGAAGTGGCCAAGCACAACACCAAAGAAAGCTGCAGGTTCATTTGTCGTAGTCTGGTGTACGCTGCACGCCAACAAGCTCACAAACTTTACTACTTTTGTGCAATAGCCAACACATAGACTAACACAAACGCGCTGCACAAGTACTATAAATTGTATTAATATTTGTAGTATTTTCTTTAAAAAACTAATACTAATACTCATCTACTGAAATGAATCGAGAACAGGCACCATCAAACAAAATCTCAGTGATTATCACTGAGATAAGGAAGTTCCTCGCCTCACATGCGAAGAAGGATGATTAAATGATCGCTTTGTAAGTGTTCTAAGTTTTTCAGTGTGTTCTCTTGAGAGTTTTGGTTGCAACGCTGCTCCGAAAGAATGGTACTGAAGTGGAAGAGTGATAGCCTCAACCTGCAGTCGGCGATACGGTATGATTTTCCATCAACATTTAGTGATTACTTTTGTTGAGAAAACAAAGTGATAGGATGAAGTCGGATCTTTTATTTTCTTTTACGCGTTGTGAACGAGTACTTTCACTTCCAATTTGTCAGCATTCTCAACACTCCATCGGCGTCTTCAGGTACAATTCGAGCTTAATGTCTACCTTGTGACTTCCTTCTCACTTGTTCAATGCGTAGATGGCAGACACAGGCGACGGCCAGCCAAATTTCAACGAATTCGGGCAGCCGGTCGGGTTCGCGATGCAAAACTGGAACGCTCCTCCGTTTCCTCCCCACAAGACGTTAACTGGACGCTACTGCCAGGTCGAACCATTGAAGGCAGATCTCCATGCTCAAGGCCTCTGGGCCGCCCAGTCCGACGATCCCAATGGAGCTCGTTGAACGTATTTACCTGGCGGTTCCTTCGCAAGCTTCGTTGCGTTTGAGAAATGGTGCCAGGAGGGTGAAAACTCTCATGACCCGCAGTTCTACGCCATCGTGGTAAACGGCCAAGCCGTTGGTGTCACTGCCTACCTTCGAATCGACCCGAGCCATGGCGTCATCGAGGTCGGCCACATCTACTACTCGTCCTGCTTGTCGAAGACGTGCGCTGCAACTGAAGCGATGTATCTGCTTGCCGCTAACGCTTTCCAGCTCGGATATCGTCGTTACGAGTGGAAGTGCGACAGCTTCAACGAACCATCGAGTAAAGCTGCCGTTCGACTTGGATTCACGTTTGAAGGAACCTTCCGCCAGCTCATTGTGTACAAAGGCCGCAACCGTGACACGTCGTGGTTCTCAATCATCGACCAGGACTGGAATGGAGGCCTGAAGAGCGCGTTCGAACGCTGGTTGGACACAAACAACTTCGACGAAAACGGTCAGCAAAAGCTAAAGCTGTCGACACTCACGGCTCCGTTCGTCCAAGTGATATCGTAGCTTGTACTAGTGTCAGATATGATGTGAAATGTGGACGACCTTCATTCGTCGGCGCTGTTTACGCAAAGGCACGATTACGTCTGGAAAGAAAATTCTACTGGCAAGATTGCCACCGGCAGTATTTTCCCTAAGATTTACTGCAAGCTGTTTCATTTTCTATTCATCCCGCCTCCCCCACTTGCTTCCTCCCTATTTCCTAATGGCTGTCAACGAGTTTGGACAGTCCATCGGCTTTGCGTTGAAAGACTGGAGTCCTCCGTCGTTCCCGCCTCACACGGCACTGCAGGGACGCTACTGTAGTCTTGAGCCTCTCCAGTCAAGTCTCCATGCTCATGAGATCTGGAATGCCCAGACCAATTCGAACGACGCTCGTTGGACCTACATGCCCTACGGCCCATTTCCAACCTTGGGGAGTTCGAAACGTGGTGTGTGGGAGCTGAAGCCTCTCGCGACCCCCAATTCTACGCGATCATCGTGAATGGACACGCTGTGGGCTTCATCTCCTACCTACGCATTGATCCAAGCAACGGGGTTATTGAAGTCGGCCACGTCTTCTACTCTCCAGCTCTAGCGAAGACTCGCGCAGCAACGGAAGTCATGTATCTTCTGGCAGCCAACGCCTTCCAGCTCGGATACCGTCGATTCGAGTGGAAGTGCGACAGCCTCAACCTGCCGTCACGCAATGCTGCCGCTCGCTACGGGTTCACGTTCGAAGGCACGTTCCGCCAAGTGGTTGTGTACAAGGGCCGCAACCGCGACACGTCGTGGTTTTCCATCATCGACAAGGACTGGACTGAAGGAATAAAAAGCGTCTTCGAGCGCTGGTTGGAGCCAAGCAACTTCGATCACGACGGACAGCAGAAGCTGAAGCTCTCCGAGTTGACAGCTCCGTTTGTGCATGCCAGACCTTGAGTAGAAGGGCAAGGCAGAGTTACAAAGCACTGATAAAACAAAGAGTAACGCCATACTTTCCGGTCGATTTCATGGTTTAGAGTGTACGAACGGCTCCGTCAGTTCTGATAGCCTCAATTTTTGCTTCCCTCGTTGTCGAAATTACTCGCGTCCAGCCAATGCTCAAAGGCTTCCTTCAAACCGTTTTTCCAGTCGCTGTCGATGATCGAGAAGCACGTGGTGTCACGGTTGCGACCTCTATACACAAGAGCTTGTCGGAAAAGCCCTTCGTACGTGAAGCCGAACCGAGTGGCAGCTCCTCGTGATGATAAGTTGCAGCTATCACACCTCCACTCGAATCTTCGATACCCGAGCTCAAAAGCGTTGGCTATAGCCAGAAACATCGCCTCAGTAGCTGCGCGTGTCTTCGCTAATTGGGGGTGTAGTACACACCGACTTCAACGACGCCATCGTTCGGTCTGATGTTAGTGTAAGCGACAAAGCCCACGGCGTGTTTGTCCACAATCACAGCGTAGAACTGCGTTTTTCGGAGTCTTCAGCTTCCAACCCCATTTCTCGAACTCAGTTAGATCTGCAAATGGACCGAATGGCATGTACGTCCAGCGAGCATCTTTTAGGTCATCAGTTTGGGCATTCCACATCTCTTCGGCATGCGGTTTTGCTTTCAGAGGTTCCAATTTGCAGTAGTTTCCTTTCATCGTTTGTCGAGGGTGGTTCTGCGGAGGAGTCCAATGCTCCAGCGAAAAGCCGACGGGTTGACCGAACTCGTTGATAGCAGTCCTGGTGTTACTCAAACGCGCTTCCCCAGGAGAGGTCATCTAGCATCGGATAATGGTTGTGAGGATGCAACCACGGTTAACAGTAAGATAACGAAAAGAGCGAACCGCTTCTTTTCTGCTTTGGAAAATCTTGAATGGGGGAGATATCGAGGCTGGTACGTTCAAGGTACAGTATCCATTGCAGCAAATCAATATTTGTACTCTGTATACAGAAAGCGCCCTCACTTCTGATACCATCATCGCCGAATACGTTGTTATTTCCGTTCAAACGTCAGATATTCGTTTTAACGGGGAAGAGTGATTGTCAACGTTGAAGACGTGGTGACATCCTCGCACCTGGAGAGGCGTGGATGGAGCAAATATAAGACACATAGACCTGTCTATCATGCGGGCTAATTGCCCTGAATGCGCAGAGCAACAGTTATAGTACACAAGCTGGAAGTCAGCCGTCTTTTAGATTGGAGTCGTGCTTTAATAATTTAATGCCCTGTTTAATCAGATATGATCGACGATATCAGAAGGGAGGGCGCTTTCTGTACTGTACTTTGCCTTTAGGTATTCCTAGATGCTGTGAAGTTTTCGCTCAAAACGTTCATAACGTTAACGTTTGTATCGGCACAGCGACTTCCGCTTGCCATCACAGTGTTGTAACTCGATGGAGCAATGCGGAGGATTTAACCGGCGGTGAACATTGGTTTTTACCGTGCCAATGTATTGAGCTCTCCTCACGCTGCAATTTAGTACATGCAGTGCTGCAGGTTCGCGTTGATACGGTACTAACGTTATAATACATGTTTCATAATACTTGGTAAGAAAGAAACTAACTAAAGGGCGATTCCAGGTTCTCCCGGGAGCACCAGTTGCTATCCGGAATCCCGAGTCTTCACTTCCACGTGAAAACGGGAACTTGCACTGTAGCCTGGCAATCTACACTACAACAACTGGATGATCGACATCAGTACGTAGCCCCGTGTGTCCCCTACAGGACACTTTCTGCCACTATCCTTCGGTCGCAATGAGACGGTTCACGCGCATAAGCAAAGCTGAGAACCAGATTCCCAGAAGCTGTGTAAACTTCAAGATAACGCCGCACTCTGACGGATACGGTGCTGTAGGCAACAACAACAACAGTAAATGTAACCAGTAAAGAGAAATGCTGGGTACGGTTGCAACTGAAAAATTAAAAGTGATGTCTTTGCGTTCTTCTATCGGCTATTGAAATTTAAAATATTTATTTCGCCATGAGCGACATATCCACCGCAATAGACTCACCATCCCGTGCTCATTGTGGTTTGAGCCGGTTCGCACCCGCAGAGCTCGCATCGTTATCTTCGTGCCATTCTTCCTGAATCCGCGACTCGCGAGTACCGGTACATGCAGCCCAAATAGACATCGAGAGCCAGGAATCCATCAGTCTGCTGGCCCAGCAGATCATTCCTCATTTTGAGCGTTTCGTCTCAAGTGCCTCAACAATGCTCCGCGGCCTTCCTGTTCTCGCAGTTCTGATCGGCGCCGTAAGCGCTGGCCCGTGTGATATCTACAACGGGGCCAAAACCCCGTGCGTCGCTGCCCACAGCACTGTTCGAGCTCTCTTGGACGCCTACAAAGACGGTCTGTACCAAGTCAAACGTGCTTCAGACTCGACGACACTGGACATCGCACCTCTGTCTCCCGGTGGAATCGCTGATGCGGCCGCTCAGGACGCTTTCTGCAAGGACACAACCTGCACTATCGAGATCATTTACGACCAATCTGGCAAAGGTAACCACTTGACCACAGCCCCCGCTGGTGGAGCCAAGAATGAGCCTGATGGACCTGCTCAAGCTGATCGCCTTCCGGTCACTATCGGCGGGAGTAAGGCGTACGGCGTCTGGGTCGAAGACGGCATCGGCTACCGCAATAACAACACTACCGGTATTGCCACTGGCGACGACGCAGAAGCTATCTACATGGTCGCCGATGGCACGCACTACAATGCTGGATGCTGCTTTGACTATGGCAACGCCGAGACTAACAACAAGGACGACGGTGCTGCGACAATGGAGGCCATTTACTTCGGCAATAGCACGCAGTGGGGTTACGGAGAGGGTACCGGTCCGTGGGTCATGGCTGACCTGGAGGACGGTCTCTTCGGTTGTGCCGACAAATACTGTCCGAAGGCTCCACCGGTACAGCTCCCTTACCTGGTTGCCATGCTCAAGGGCCGATCGGGTGGCACTTTGCTTTGAAGCAGGGCAGTGCGCAGTCTGGGCCTCTTCAAACCACGTACGACGGACCTCGTCCGAACGGCTACACGGTGATGAAGAAACAGGGGCTATTATCCTCGGTATTGGCGGTGACAACAGCAATTGGGCACATGGGAGCTTCTACGAAGGGGTCATGGTGAGCGGAGACCCGACCGACGACGTCGACAACCAAGTCCAGGCGAACATCGTGGCTGCTGCCTATGGAGGAGAATCTGAAGAGCCAAAGACGTACACGTTCAGCAATGTCGGTAGCTCCAGCGGCAGCGTATCAGTGTCAGTTTAGGACAAACGTTTACATGTGTCATTTTTCAAGAAATGCAGTAAAAAGTACTTGTACCGGGAAGTCAAGATAAACGTTCATCCATGTCAAGTTGCCAGTAAACTTCTACGTTCTGAGGTGATTTGCTGCAAGTACCCCACCAGAACTTTCTTGCGGTTTATCCCGATGAATCATCAGTGAGACGGTCTAGCATAAAGATTTCTCCACAAAACATTTAACCAGCTGGCCCAAGTCGCATGACTGCTGTCAACGAGTTCGGACAACCTGTCGGGTTTGCCATGGCAGATTGGACTCCATCACCGTTTCCTCCGCACGAGAAACTACAAGGGCACTACTGCCAACTCGAACCTATGAAAGCAGCGCACCACGCCAAGGACTTCTGGGATGCTCAGTCCGACGACCCGAAAGGCGCTAGCTGGACCTACATGCTCAACGAACCGTTCCCGAAGTTCTCCGAATTTGAGGCGTACTTGTTGAGCACGGAGAAGTCACAACAACCACAGATCTACGCTATCGTCGTTGACGGACACGCCGTGGGTATGCTCGCGTACATGAGAGTTGACCCGAGCAACGGCGTGTTGGAGGTCGGGCGCATCTACTTCACGTCGAGACTGCAGAGAACTCCCGCTGCTACTGAGGCGATGTATCTGCTTGCAGCTAATGCCTTTCAGCTCGGCTATCGTCGACTTGAATGGAAGTGCGACAGCTGCAACTTGCCATCGCGCAATGCTGCCACACGATACGGATTCACGTTCGAAGGACTGTTCCGTCAGGTGGTTGTCTACAAGGGCCGCAACCGCGACACGACGTGGTTCTCGATCATTGATGGCGACTGGAATGGAGGGTTGAAAGACGCGTACGAGCGCTGGCTGGATCCGAGCAATTTTGATGAAAATGGGCAGCAGAAACTGAAGTTGTCGGTGCTCACCGCACCTTTCGTGCATGCGACGTCGTGAGGTTTAGTAAAATGAAGCTGATCGTGACATTGTGTTAGCTGATGCGTTGGTTGGAAGATATAGGTATGTCAATCCACTCGAAAGGTGCTATTTCTTCCCAAGCCGACGAGGATTGAACGCACAATTAGTATCGAATCTTGCTGCAGAACTGTAAGGTAAATTATAACAATTAATGCTAGGAGAGTCCGGCTGAACGGGTTGCATCTTGAGTATTGTCGGGTCAAAGCAGCAGCACCGCGACGGAGGCGAGGAGAATAACCATCCCTAGCGACGCCATGAACGCAGCGAGTCTGACGTGTCCAGCCGTGAGAGGAGGCTTGGTAGACGTCGTGGTGGGCGCCGATATGTCGATTTTAAGATCTTGTAGCGGCATATTGCTGGGTTGTGTGCACCTTGGGGCGTAGGGTGAAATAGCGAATGAACTCCAAAACTGACCACAAGTAGCGAGCGACATTGAATTCCAATTGCCGCAGTTTGGAACGTGGCGCCGCACCACGTTCCAAAGGCACCACTGGTGCCACAAGATTATGGATGAACGATGATTAGTTGAACGCAAGTACTTGCATGCACAACTGTGATGAGATGGGCAAAAACTCACTTGATAGGGTGAAAGTTTCACTGAAGTAACGACATCAGTTGCCGCACTGCCGGTACATGTACTTGTGCACGCATGTCGATGATGAGATGAACAAAAACTACTGGACTGCACAATACCGATACTACATGTAGTACTTCGTGCGGGTGAACCACTGCCACGGGCACTTTCCAGTGGCAAGACGGCTCGCGAAACGCGTTCACTTTTGATCAGCAACTCCACTTAGGAGTCCTACCTCCAGCACTCGCATTACTTTGAAAATACCTCTCATACATTCTTGATCTCGTGTCGGTGCTTTCATTTAGTGAAGAGATGGCCGCTATCAACGAGTTCGGACAACCTGTCGGGTTCGCCATGGCAGATTGGACTCCATCACCGTTTCCTCCGCACGAGAAACTACAAGGGCACTACTGCCAACTCGAACCTATGAAAGCAGCGCACCACGCCAAGGACTTCTGGGATGCTCAGTCCGACGACCCGAAAGGCGCTAGCTGGACCTACATGCTCAACGAACCGTTCCCGAAGTTCTCCGAATTTGAGGCGTACTTGTTGAGCACGGAGAAGTCACAACAACCACAGATCTACGCTATCGTCGTTGACGGACACGCCGTGGGTATGCTCGCGTACATGAGAGTTGACCCGAGCAACGGCGTGTTGGAGGTCGGGCGCATCTACTTCACGTCGAGACTGCAGAGAACTCCCGCTGCTACTGAGGCGATGTATCTGCTTGCAGCTAATGCCTTTCAGCTCGGCTATCGTCGACTTGAATGGAAGTGCGACAGCTGCAACTTGCCATCGCGCAATGCTGCCACACGATACGGATTCACGTTCGAAGGACTGTTCCGTCAGGTGGTTGTCTACAAGGGCCGCAACCGCGACACGACGTGGTTCTCGATCATTGATGGCGACTGGAATGGAGGGTTGAAAGACGCGTACGAGCGCTGGCTGGATCCGAGCAATTTTGATGAAAATGGGCAGCAGAAACTGAAGTTGTCGGTGCTCACCGCACCTTTCGTGCATGCGACGTCGTGAGGTTCCATCTCTAAGTTTTCACCAGAATGAAACTACACTTGACTGTTTTAACAGTAAATTTAGTTGTTACCTGGGGGTTCAAGTGCTAGGTCGAAGAGCAGGTCATGCACGTCGCTCAACTGTAGCAAGTGACAGCCATCCAGGACGGGTGTTTCCATTGCTGCACTGACCTTGGTCGCTTCAGGCAAAGTAGAAGTCGATACTCGATCAAGCAGAGGTGCCAGCACTGCTGTAAGTTCACGAGGAAACTGCGACGTCGCAGCTGACTGAAGCGCACCAACCAAAGCATCAGAGGATACACCAGATCCAGAGCTGCTCGACTCCAGCGTTTGAAATAGCATGGCGCCTGCGTCGAGGAGCTCTTCCATGAGCAGACAAGCTTGCACTCCTCGATGAAACCGTGCCAACCCCACTCCTTCAAGCTCTTTACTGTTTGTTTTGGTGGAAACAGAGAGTACAGCTTCGATGAGCCGTGTCTGTAGAGCCTTAGGGAAGTCTGTGCTGAGCTGTTGAAGAAGCTGCAGGAACAAAGCGTCACTGATCGTAGTAGGACCACCAGGTTTCGCTCTCTGAAGGACACTCGATCCTTGTTGAGCAGAAGAACTTGGTCGGTCGGGGTTGCTTCAGTAGCTGCAAGGTCGTAGAAAGCCCTTTCAACTGCGGACGGGAAGACTGGACTACTTGGGTGACAAGCACGCAGACGGGAGATCACAGCTACAGACTTGTTCGTCGCCAGCCCTTGAAAACTACAGGATAAAAGTCAGATACGCAAAGATCTTTGAGCAACCGATATTGATAACCTACTGGGAAGCGAGGAAGGCCACAGGAACACGAGGTCGCAGTGTCAGCACGTCCGCAATGGCAGTTGCCAGCATCTCCTTGGCCCCAGACTTGACTATCCGCAGCTCAGATTAGCCGAAAGCATCCACCGCCGTGCGGTTCTCACCTACCTAAGTAGTCTTCAGGCATATCCGCTGGCTGTTTCGTTGTTAGAACTTGAGTGACGCTTCACAATGCGTCTGAATCAACCTTATTGATCGTAGAATACTTAAATTGACTGTATATGCCTTACAGTAGTCTCAACGGTGACGGAGGTTCTGCTCCGCTTCACCTTCCTGTGCCTCTTGAAGTCTGCGTGTTTGGTCGGTGAACGCCTGGAGCTCGAGCATACTCAGCATGAAGAACTTAGCGTCCTCATGGAAGCGATGACGCGTCTGAAGGCCGATGCTCTTGCGATCAGCCAGTGACAGAGACGACTTGACCTTCAGCACAGCCGAACACAGATCCGAACTGCGGTAATTCGCTGGCGAAGGAGGTAGCAACAGCGCGTCATCAGGAATGACATTGCGATATTCCGCTTGGACCAGAGAAGTCGACTGCTGCGTGGGGAACGTCACACCCTCCGACCTTGTTGATACGAATTCGTTCATCGGATAGGCGTCCGCTGTTACGACGACTCCACCGGCAGCTCTAGCGAGGTCGAGACAGTCATCAGCAGCCGTCGGACAGATGAAGAACGAGGCTTCACCGAATTTCTTGGAGAATTTGATCCCGTCCAGAACCTGCACCTTCGTGTCGCTGTCTCCAGGGAACGGCTTGTAGTATCTCGTGCCGTCGTTCTTCTTGTCTTCATGTAGAGCACGGAGTAGATACACGTCGAGTGGTGGAAGTTCCTTCTTGTGGTTGTTCCAGCAGCTGAAGACGTCCTGAGTAGTTTTCGATGACACGTTCCACGTAGCGTGGGCGAACCGAGTGTACGCGTAGTCCGCTGCGTTGGGGCGTACTACCTTCCCGTCCGTCATCTTCTGCGCGAAATTAGCTGGGTCTGCTGTAACTTGACTAGTGTACAGTACGCGAGTATTCTTGATCTTCACACTACGTTCTCCTTCGTCATTCTCACTTGTCTGCCGCACTAGAAACTGCTTCATATCTTGGTCACATCGCATCGTCCGACACAGTACAACGTCTGTAAGCTCCATCACTGACCTAGTGAAATTAGCAGGACGAGCAGAGTTTTTCGTATTGAAGTCTACAGTTGGAGCCATGAGATACACGGGCTTGTCCTTAGGCCACAACGAGGATCGGACGGTTTCCAGTAGGTGATCCGGCGACAGGAACAGCATTGGCGTCTGTGGACACACATCGTAGTAGCTTTTGCTGTCTTTAGTGGCGATATCGTACAGCTTCGCCTGCACGACCCAGTCAGGTAAAAGTCTCGATCTCAGGTACTTCAATGGGCCCACAATGGCTGCACACCCCGCTGGTCCTCGCGCTGACGACGGCAGGAAGATATCCACGTCGGGACACTGTTTCAATTGGTCCAGAAGCCTCGGATCTCCGTGGTGAAGCACGGAAGTGCTGGTTTGAGGGTTGGGGAAGGACTTATCGGCCGCATTACCTGGAGCCGCGAACGTCCAGGGCAGTACAGAGTCGTTCTCCACTTGACACGCCGCCTCCAGGAAGCTCAGATGCAGTAGATCGTCGGACGAAACTTCGGCGTTGACACTGCCGTCAATTGCTTTCCACTCGGACGAGTTGGTAACCGACGGGGCGCTGCTAATGTGAAGAATTCAGGCCGCAATTCGTCCGTGAAGAAGGCGTTCTGGGCGTGCAGAGCCGCCAATTCCCACATGACGGAGCAGGCTCCAGCCGTCAATAGCAACGCGCCCAGAGAGTGCAGCCAGCGCGTCGAGTCCAAGGACGCGAACGGCTTGAGCGGCGACGAGGCCCCCTTCTTGGCCATTGTTACCCGGAATTGGACGGAAGTCGGAGTGAGAGCTGCACACGGAGCTTTGAAGAGTGGTGAGCGAGGCATCGCTGGAATATAAAACGGTCGGATGTTGACCCGTTACGGACCTCTAAAACGGCACACAGAACGAGAGTAACGGTACCGGAAGCTTCGAAGCCAGGAGTGAGTGGACTCCATGGGATGCTGCTTGCATCATGAACCTACAATCTAGAGTTTGTAGGTATGGAGAACTTTGGTGAGAAGTAGATTAATAATTTGGATGGTTTTACGAAAACTATTTGTGCTATTGCTTTGGCAATTTTCCTGCGTTGCCATTATCTAACCATGGTATGTACTAGTACATGTACGTACAGTATTGAGCAGTTCTGTTGGGCTGTTGCTGTTGCAACATGAACGGAATTGTTGCCCTTGAAGCGGACTGTAACACATTGACTAACCGCAAATCGCAGGTGATTCTCCAATTAGGCCACATATGGCAGCTTTTGTGTGTTTTTACATTTCACCCACGTTGCAAGCCACCCAGTTGAATGGGCATTCTTATCATGCTTAATAGCAGGTCATTCCTTTCATATAGAATGCTGGCGATGATAAGTGCGAGTGCGAAAAGGACGAGCAGACGAAGGGCCAGACAGGCCGTCATCAACTGCTTCTTCATCGCGCTCTCTTCAGGCCTCTCCTAGACGACCAGCTGAACGAGGCACCTGCCGACGCATACCTGTCGATAGGAACGCTTCTTGTCTTCCGTTTGACCCCTCTACGGCTGTCGGTCTCTTCGAATTGACCGAGATATCGCGATTCCTGCACACAGTCCAGTCCAGGTCTTTTACCGCCGGGAAAATGGCGCGTTCTCGGCGTCAAAACGTCGCAAGATGGCCCCAGTTCCGGATAAATAGCAAAGAAGGCTCGTTCAGGCGGCATCGTGCAGGTTGCAGCGCCAAGTTCATCGTGGCAGCGACGATATTTATCGTCCTGGTAAATTCCTTTGTGACGGGCACAAATGCCCAAGAACCTATCATTTATCAGCCCCAGCAGGCTTCGGAGCGCGCATACGTGGCAGGCTCGCACCTACTGGCGTGGTGGGGCCAGCGGGGCGACGTTAGAAGCGCAATTGCGCAGCTTGGTGACGTCAACCAGTGTTCAGAAGTCGTCAATGCCCGTGTGGACAGCGAGTTCCTAGAGGAGGACGTGGTGAGCTCTTGCAGGCGGGAAGCTGCTGGTTACGATGTCAAAGGGCTTCTGGAGTCGTCGGAGGAGATCGTGGTTCCGTCACAGGAACAGACAACGAGGTTGTGCAGGTCTGGAGCTTGTGCCGCGTGGTTGACTTTAGCCGTGGAGGCGACGTGGCTCCCGGAATGCAGGTATCGAGAATCTCAGACGAGTTTTCGCTCTTTGGCGGAAACATTGCTACGGATCAGAGAAGACTTGGTGACTACTGTGAGTGGGGCAGTTGTAGCGCCGAACGCGAGTTTGTTTCGAGAATTCTACGAGCTGAACCAGCTTTCCAACCTGTTGAACGCCAAGGAGGATGTTCTGAACGAGGTGGGATCGCCTGTTATGGTTGCAAGACACTTAACAGCCCAGGAGGATTTCAGCTTAATGGGGTCGGGAGATAGTCCGGAGCTCAGCGCCGCTGTGGAGCCACCAGGAAGCTCCAGCGGGAGCGCAA
Source organism: Phytophthora citricola (assembly GCA_007655245.1). NCBI lineage: Eukaryota > Oomycota > Peronosporomycetes > Peronosporales > Peronosporaceae > Phytophthora > Phytophthora citricola. The sequence goes on from VMRO01000049.1 coordinate 392,643, forward strand.
GGCCTGTCAGCTCCAGTAACTCATCCAGCTCCTTCAGCGGCTCAAGCAGTGCGAGCAATTCAAATAGCGTCGGGGACGATTTCTTGTCAGGTAGCGATTTCAACTCAAGTGATTCCGTCGGCTTCACTGGGAGTGGAATTGGCCCTCACGCATCTTCGACCGCCACGACCACCGAGTTGACACCTTCCTACGCCTACGTTGTGGGCGCCTGGGTCCTATTTAACGGCAGCTACTTCTTCCTCATGCGGAGAAAGTGATCCATCGATAGTGTTTTAGCTTTATTCTTTTCGTACAGTGTCAGCTTTTACAGTAGCTCCTAGTTTTGTCCTAATGCTATTTTATCTTGATGTCTTGCAAATGTGTTGGTCGTCAGCTCAATGCTTATCATGATCCGTATGTACAAAGTTCACGCCAGCTACATCCAAATTTCAATTCTGTCCTTGGATTCTCACCAACTTCGTTGCTTTCTCTGTCGTCCGAGACTTGCTTGGTGGTGGTGTGGTGGGGACTAATCAAAAACGCGAACAAACTTGCAAGACTAACCTTGTTCTATGGTTCTACGGTGACAACGACCGTGAAGATACCGACGTGGCCGCTGTAGTGACTGTCGCCACGCCTGCTGATCGCTCCGAATGCGCAGGATGTTGAGCTGATGTCGATGACACGAAAGAGGGACTGAGTGAAGGTGCAGCTCCCAGAGTTCGTCTTCTAGAAGCTCCTCTGTACTGTGCTGGGGCGGGAGGAGGTCGAACGCCTCCTGTAGTCAAGGCGCGTCTTCGTGCAGCGTCGCCTGATAGAGCATCATCTTCCTCATATCCAGCGTCTTCATTATCGTCTTCATCGTCAGGCAGATAGATATTCCGGCACATTTCGCACTGGTAAAACAAAAACAACGGGGTTAATTCCACAATGAAAACATAAAAACTTAATATCGCTGCTGCACGCCGTACCTGCATGGACAGCGGTCGGTTCACAAAGGTGCAAGATGGGCAGGACCACGGCTCCATCGGTACCAGCATCGAGTTCTTGCCCGAGTATCGCGCATTAAGATCTTGAGTCATACGGTAAGAAGACGCAGGCGACGAGCACATTGAGAGCGAAGAAGTACGTCCCATAGCGCCTTCCCATGGCACGCGACCTCCACCTCCCGTAATACCATCAGCGAAACCACTCGGCTGCGCGGTAGCTGCCGCATCTACTTGCAACGCTGTCTGGAGGAAAATAGCTGCCGAGTCGAGTAAAATTGCGGACGTGAACTGTTGTGATCTCCATCGACTTTGACCAAATTTTTATCGCCGCCGTATGCAGCAAAGATCTGGTCGCTGTGGTGCGGCGCAACAAACGAATCGTTCTCTGCAGCAACAAACAGCGCCGGCACGAATGACACGGGAGCGTGGTCTATCGGAGCCAGACGACGCAAGTCAAAATGTGCTCGCTTCTTCACGGACGAGCGAATAAACTTGAGTACAATCTTCACCAGAAATCCTGGTAGCGTCAATCCTTCCTGCCGACCACGTTCCACCACTTCTTCCACGAGCTGCTCCAAACTGGCAAACGCGCTATCCACGACGATTCCCGCGATCGAGGGGTCTCTATCCGCATGAAGCAACGCCGTAGCTGCACCCATACTTCTCCCCCATAGTGCTACAGCTCCAATATTCTTTTGTCTCGAAGATACGTGACAACATCTCTCAAGTCGTCACGTTCGTAATATCCCAACGAAATATACTCCCCGTCGGATTTGCCACACCCCGCTGTATCAAATGCAGCGACCGAAAGTCCAGCCGCCAAGCACGTCCTCAGCACTCCCAAAGCCTCTAATCGACACGAAGAATTGCCATGTAAGTACACAACACAAGGCATCGCCTGTGTTGTGGAAGTCGTCGCCGGTCGCCAATGGGAACAAACCAGTTTCTGACTGCGATCGTTCACCACAGTAAAATCCTCTCGAACGAAGGCTCGTCCTGCGAAGTTGAACTCGTCCGGTCCAAGATCCTCCTGCTCATAGTCTGTGCGTGGCGGTCGGATGATCAGATGTACCAACTCCGTGTAGCCATGTTTGATCAAGTACCAGTAGCTGAGCTGCGACGAAGCTTCTTCTGTTGTCTCCTGTCCCCGTTCGATACCACCACGTTCACGCTGCACTCGATTGTCACTGCTACTGCTACTGCTGGAGCTTCGGCGATGCCGTCGAGAACGTCTGGGTCTTGGAACGTGGCGTCGGTTCGTAGCAGAGGCTTCCCGTTCGTTTGGCATGGACGCAGAGCGCCTTTCGTCGCGAATCCCAGCCCCAGCCATATCCGATGAGTCAACGCTTGACTGTGGAGGCAGTGAACGTCGCACGGGCCGCGAATTGCTCGAGCCCGAGGACGAAGCTTCTCTCGACTCGGAGTTGCCCATGTCGTTCCGGACTGGATCCTGAGCTTTCCAGCGGGCGTAAAGAGGCAATAGATGGACGGAACGACAGGGGAGACGACCGAGGAGAAGATGGAAGTGACGACAGCAGGCGGGGGCGTCTGTGCGGAGAGCTACAAGCTGCCGAAGAGAACAGAGACGCTGTCCAGAGCTGCTCCGTGCTTGCAGAATAGCTTACGGTTTTAGCTCCGAACTGCTATTTTTAGTCGAGGGGTTGGGTTAGTACCGTATTTCAGCGAATTAGATTGATTTAAACTTAGAGCTTTTCTGTACGTCTATAGGGCGGACTTGCACTGACTTGACCCATCAGATTGCCATCTACACTTTCCTCACGATTTCCAAGATGGAATTCAACCTCATACACACGGTGCTGCCAGCACGAAGCCCATTGATGCCTCGCAACATTGGACGAGAACGTCACATTGGACTGCATCGAACTGCTGTTGTTGTTGAATCAACAGTGTTGATGATCCTGCACTCCAGGAGACCCGTTGCAGGTTGCAGGTTGCAGGTTGCAGGATCGCGAATGCAGCGCGACGAGTCGAAGAGGCGACCCGAAGATTTGAATCGGCCGGTGCGCGAGCACGAAATACAGAGCGACCGACCCGACAAAATCGACCATGGCGCCTCAACTGCGTCTTAGCCGTAGCGTTACTTCGATCAACTTTCAGTCGTGTTGTCAAATGCTGCGCGATCCACACAGCCAACAAGTTGAAGCGCGCAATCGTATTGTAATGATCATATCACTTTACACCTTCTTCCCGTTAGCAAGTGGCAGCATCATTTCGTCTGCCGATTATACACAATATCAACCAATCCAATCCTTTCATAAAAATCTTCTTAATGTCGCGCGAATGTCGTTTGTAAAAAGAAACGAAGGTGGTAATTACGTATTCATGTGCCGCCACACCAACCTTGATGTACACCACACGAGGGAGCCCTGCAGCCAACCACTGGCTGTCGGGGGCTCGAAACCTGCGGCTTTTGCCTTGGCTGGTAATTTCTGAAATCGGACTAGAAGACAGGTAGGCGAATGACGCTTCCAGGCCCCAGGCCCAATACTAGAGCTGACTAACATGTGACCGTTGTAACCGGACAGACCTCAGCAACCATGGTGAACATGCCGAAGGAACGCCGCACTTTCTGCAAGGGCAAGAAGTGCCAGAAGCACACGGTGCACAAGATCACCCAGTACAAGGCCGGTAAGGCCTCCAAGTACGCCCAGGGTGCTCGTCGTTATGCCGACAAGCAGAAGGGTTTCGGTGGGCAGACCAAGCCCGTGTTCCACAAGAAGGCCAAGACCACCAAGAAGATCACCCTGCGTATGGAGTGCAAGGAGTGCAAGACCAAGAAGCAGCTGCCCATGAAGCGCACCAAGCACTTCGAGCTCGGTGAGAAGAAGAAATCGGCCGGCCACCAGTACTAAGTGGCTTCACACTGCTGTAACAGCATCAGCGGCGGTCTGCGGGGCCTTCTTTGGCTGGCTTCGAAGCTTGTGTGCCCTTTGAGTGGGTAGTATTGGCTGGAGGTGGTTAGCGAACGGTCTGACGACGATGTCACTCAACGATGACCGAGGATTCTTTGGTGACAGGCGTGGCGACGCGTACAGGACTTGTGCCGCAACGGGAGATCTGCTCCGGCGGATGGAAAGCTGCGGACGGAGTCGTGGTCGGTAGTGCCTCAAATCAAAGCCATGGTCGTATTTTAGTCCAGAAATCGTCTTTTGGTTGCGTCGTCTGCGTCGACTTTTGGTGCCTGAAGGGTGTTTCATGCAGGAACAGTTGAGTTGCAGGTTGTGGAAGGAGTATCAGGTGGAAGGTGCATTCTACGTGAGTGGTGAAGATACATTCATCCCAGGTCATGCCGTTCTGATGTGAAACCAAGCAGTTATCGTGCTATCTTCAAGTTTACAGTCACACGCTTCAACCTGCAGAGTTCGTACACAGCAATGTTGCCGTTTACTTTGGAGTTTTGTAGTTCGAACTAGAACTTTTAAAGTTCTAGTTTGAACAAGGTGGTCAGCACTGTTGTTGACGCATATTATTTAAAAATGTGTCAACAAACGGCGTTGACCACAAGTTGGCCACTGTGGTCAACTTGCAAAGGATTGTGGTGACCACAATCCTTTTGCAACTTGACGCTTCCGATGCAGAACATCCTTTTGATTCCGGTAAATTTTTCCGTAAACTCAATTGAAAGATTTTGGGAACAGTGTCCATGTACTATCCTGATGTGTTGACTTGCATCATCAAAGCTACACAACTTCCTGTGCTTGTCGGGTACTGGTATATCGCAAAATACTTTGTTTGACTACTTAGTATGAAACAAGATCTAATGCGAAGATAGCTGCCTTGCTTTGTTTTATAAGCCATGTTGTAGCCAAATGTAAAAGGATAGGACACAACAGCGGCTTCCACTACTAGTTTTACTCTAGTTCCTCTTGAACGTGTGCATGCATTATACTGTGTCCGACGATTTGAATTGAATCTGCTTCTTTTACCTAAAACGATTCTCCGAAGTATTTTATACTTGAAGTACTCCAGTAAGTATTAATCAAGCTCACTCTCAAACTTGAGATTACAGATTAGCAGCACTCAAATCCTCGACGAATATGTACTGTACAGCCGGACTAACCGCTTTACTTACAACTGCATTGTGTTGTGGTTGGACTGCAAAGAAGTACTCACCATCGACGTTCAGCTTTATACCTTCCATATTTATACTACATGTAAGTACAGAATGGAGGAATCTTAGTTACATTCATGTATTTGAAGAGCTTGTCTTCTGTATGACTCACACTTTTGCCTCATAAAAATTTGCTTAGAATAAAACAATCAACAATTGAGCAACTTTTAATTCTTCAGAAGTATAGCGATACCAATCTGCAGCAAACAAGTACAGTGCTCCGGGGTAGCTGAAGATCAATAATGTCTTGCAGGGAAGGGAAAAGTGCACTGTATATACCTGTAGTGGTTGCACTTGAGGTGATGAAGATTATGGTCGCAAAGCACAGAGATCAGAGATTTTTGTTTCATGAGGCTTTGCTTGATGCCTCCTGCTCTCCTGCAAACGTAATCTGATCATTCGTTCCTTAAACAACGCTGCCATTGTCTAATTCATCGTCCGACGCACAGTGATCTGGATACAGAATGTCTTGCAAGCCCAACTTTGTTTTGTGGCTGGGTCTGGTCTCTCTGCTTATTATGACGCAGGGCGCCGTTGCCGCATCAGACTCAACGACTATGATCCAAGACAAGAGACGTTTACGCTCTGAACTCTTCGTGGCTACTGATGAATCCGACGACAATTTCGAAGATCGTACGCTGAATAACTGGAAAAAGCTTTCTTTACTCATAAAAGTTGGCAGCAGAACGAAAGCAGATAAACTTTTCGCAAAACATAACGTCGGCAAGACAACTTCGAACCTGTTCGACACCAATGCGTTCGGTGCGTGGTTTATCGCAGTACAAATGGCCTACACGAAGAACCCTGCAAAGGCGAAGGTGGACATGATCTCGTCGTTAACGGCTCGATATGGGGACCACGCGCTGGCAAAAATGCTAGCCACCACCGAAGACGACAGAATTATCCGCGAAATGAAGGCTATTCAGCTAAGCAACTGGCAGCGAGACAAGAGGACGGTGGGGAGCGTGTACAAACTGCTAAAGCTCGACAAGGAACAGGACAAACTCCTGGAGAGCCCGCTCATAGCAACTTGGGTAGCTTACGCGACCAAACTGGATAACGAGGACCCGTACGGTGCCGTCTTCTCGACACTAAAGACACACTACGATGGGAAAGCGCTTGCTAATATGCTACTCAATGTCAAGGACACCGATGACTCTGTTGTCGTTGCGGAGAAGCTAGAGACGCTTATGCTGAAAAGTTGGCAACGCGAGGAGAAAAGTGTGGTCGACATCTACAAGCTGCTGAATCTCGACAATGAAGGCGACCAGTTTTTCCAGAATCCACTTATTGACACTTTGATCCGGTATGCGACTGTAGTGGACAAGAAGGACTCGTTCTCCGGCGTGTTTTCACTCCTTCAATCCCGCTATAATGACGAAAAGCTTACGGACATGTTCATGACGATGAGGAATTGGGGGCCTCGTAACGTCCTAACGGATCAGCTGGAGGATTTACTGCTGAAGACCTGGCAATCACAAGGGAAGACTTTGAATGACGTCTTCAAGATGCTCAAGCTTGAGAAGGAGAAGAACAGAGTGTTCAACAGTAAGCTACTTTCGACTTGGGTCTCGTATGTGGTTAAAGTTGAGACGAACCCGTACAATGTGGTGTTCTCCACGCTCAAGAGTACCTACGGTGAAAAGATGCTAACAAGTATGATCATCCAAGCACGTGATAAACCCGCAACGTTTGCTCTGGCGGAAGAATTAGAGAAAATTCTGATCCATGACTGGGTGAAGGCCAAGTATACTGTTCGGGACGCTTTTGTCCGTCTGAAACTGAACTCGGAAGGCGAAGAAGTCTTAGAGAGCGCGGCGTTTAGCACTTGGATGGCTTACGCGAGAGAAATCGAGCGGGGAAATGGGGATGAGGCAGTTCTCGCGGTGCTTAAAGAGCGATTCGGCGACGCTGACCTGCCAAGGATAATTGCTAAGGCTAAAGCTCAGATTGCGTGGGATCCTGAAGATGAGTTGAATGTTGTCCTCGAGCGGTTGCAGAAGTTGCTCTCAAGCCGTAAAACGGTAGGAGATGATTGGTAGTAGAAGGAAATTATATTTCGAAGTAAACAGCTAAAAACATTGCTGCCAAATAATTCTCTGCAGTAATTGATTGGGGTCAGAAGAATATTATATGAACACTTGACTGCGAGCAAGGTGGGTATCGTTTGGTGTCAGCTCCGTCTTCTCCTCAACGGGAGTAGCAAAATACACTTTTGAACTACATGTAGTGGCCCAGGTTGCCCTGTGCCGTAGTTTGTACCCTGGTACTACAATGTAGTACAAAATAAAGGAACCGATAGTACGAAAAAGCACCAATAGACACGAAATATTGCTAATGAATTCGAGAATTGCCGCTTCACCCCCCCCTTCGTTCCTCAAGACTAGATTACGAGAATTCAGAGGTGACGAAGCAACGTGAGGAGAAAAATGATTGACGTGTTGAAAATTGCTAAATCTTGACAACGCGTAGAGACGGAAGACTTTGACTAAGCCGCGAATAATGCTACAATTCGTAGTAGTTCCTTGCATGCATGCAAATAATACAAGAGTTGAATCGCTTTTTCCTCCAGGAAACGATGTACTGTACCAAAAACATTCACTCTTTCACACTTGTGACACCAGATCAGAAGCACTCAGATCCGTGCAACCCGTCAAACTACTGCAGAAACCGCCCTCCATTCTAATTCCTGCGATGCTGCTCAATGACATTTACGTCGGCGAAACACAAGTGGTGACGCCATATATCGCAAACTTGCAGGCTCATTTCGAAGCCACTGCCCTTGCCCTGTTGAGTCAACTTAGGTTACAGTGCCAGATACAGTATCAAGGGATGGTACCTTGTAAACTAAAATATGAGACACTGGAGTGATTAAATTCGAAGTACAAAAACATTTAATGTTTTTTACTACAGCAACAGTACTAATCAACAAAGTTGACCAGCGATACCAATCTGCCCCTCCACAAACGTAGCCAAAGACCAGAACACGCATTGACTTGTAAGAAAATTATACGAGATCTATATCGTACGACCAAGGACGTATTCAAAGGATGATGGCTGTTCTTGTGGCCGAAGTTTATGGTAAACTTAGCAAAGCATGGAGATTTTGGTTTCATAAGCTTTGCTTCGCTCGTCTAATCCGACCATTCGGTTCTCGAACAGCAGCGCATGGAGCTGTCATTGTGTAATTCAGCACCCGACGCACAGAGATCCGGATACAGAATGTCCGGCAAACCCAGCTTGATTTCTTACGTTTTGTGGTTGGTTCTGCTCTCTCTGCTTGTTTTGACGCTGGGTATCGATGCGGTGAACCAAGGCAAGAGGCGTTTACGCTCTGAACTCTCCGTGGCCACCGATGAATCCGACGACAATTTCGAAGATCGTACGCTGAATAACTGGAAAAAGCTTTCTTTACTCATAAAAGTTGGCAGCAGAACGAAAGCAGATAAACTTTTCGCAAAACATAACGTCGGCAAGACAACTTCGAACCTGTTCGACACCAATGCGTTCGGTGCGTGGTTTATCGCAGTACAAATGGCCTACACGAAGAACCCTGCAAAGGCGAAGGTGGACATGATCTCGTCGTTAACGGCTCGATATGGGGACCACGCGCTGGCAAAAATGCTAGCCACCACCGAAGACGACAGAATTATCCGCGAAATGAAGGCTATTCAGCTAAGCAACTGGCAGCGAGACAAGAGGACGGTGGGGAGCGTGTACAAACTGCTAAAGCTCGACAAGGAACAGGACAAACTCCTGGAGAGCCCGCTCATAGCAACTTGGGTAGCTTACGCGACCAAACTGGATAACGAGGACCCGTACGGTGCCGTCTTCTCGACACTAAAGACACACTACGATGGGAAAGCGCTTGCTAATATGCTACTCAATGTCAAGGACACCGATGACTCTGTTGTCGTTGCGGAGAAGCTAGAGACGCTTATGCTGAAAAGTTGGCAACGCGAGGAGAAAAGTGTGGTCGACATCTACAAGCTGCTGAATCTCGACAATGAAGGCGACCAGTTTTTCCAGAATCCACTTATTGACACTTTGATCCGGTATGCGACTGTAGTGGACAAGAAGGACTCGTTCTCCGGCGTGTTTTCACTCCTTCAATCCCGCTATAATGACGAAAAGCTTACGGACATGTTCATGACGATGAGGAATTGGGGACCTCGTAACGTCCTAACGGATCAGCTGGAGGATTTACTGCTGAAGACCTGGCAATCACAAGGGAAGACTTTGAATGACGTCTTCAAGATGCTCAAGCTTGAGAAGGAAGGAGACAATCTTTTCAACAATCCACTACTTCTGACTTGGGTCTCGTATGTGGCTAAAGTGGAGACGAACCCGTACACTGTGGTGTTCTCCACGCTCAAGAGTACCTACGGGGAACAACAACTAACAAGTATGATCATCCAAGCACGTGATAAACCTACTACGTTGGCACTAGCGGAAGAATTAGAGAAGATTCTGTTCAATGACTGGGTGAAGGCCAAGCATACTGTTCGGGATGCTTTTGTCCGTCTGAAACTGAACTCGGAAGGCGAAGAAGTCTTAGAGAGCGCGGCGTTTAGCACTTGGATGGCTTACGCGAGAGAAATCGAGCGGGGAAATGGGGATGAGGCAGTTCTCGCGGTGCTTAAAGAGCGATTCGGCGACGCTGACCTGCCAAGGATAATTGCTAAGGCTAAAGCTCAGATTGCGTGGGATCCTGAAGATGAGTTGAATGTTGTCCTCGAGCGGTTGCAGAAGTTGCTCTCAAGCCGTAAAACGGTAGGAGATGATTGGTAGTAGAAGGAAATTATATTTCGAAGTAAACAGCTAAAAACATTGCTGCCAAATAATTCTCTGCAGTAATTGATTGGGGTCAGAAGAATATTATATGAACACTTGACTGCGAGCAAGGTGGGTATCGTTTGGTGTCAGCTCCGTCTTCTCCTCAACGGGAGTAGCAAAATACACTTTTGAACTACATGTAGTGGCCCAGGTTGCCCTGTGCCGTAGTTTGTACCCTGGTACTACAATGTAGTACAAAATAAAGGAACCGATAGTACGAAAAAGCACCAATAGACACGAAATATTGCTAATGAATTCGAGAATTGCCGCTTCACCCCTCCCCTTCGTTCCTCAAGACTAGATTACGAGAATTCAGAGGTGACGAAGCAACGTGAGGAGAAAATGATTGACGTGTTGAAAATTGCTAAATCTTGACAACGCGTAGAGACGGAAGACTTTGACTAAGCCGCGAATAATGCTACAATTCGTAGTAGTTCCTTGCATGCATGCAAATAATACAAGAGTTGAATCGCTTTTTCCTCCAGGAAACGATGTACTGTACCAAAACATTCACTCTTTCACACTTGTGACACCAGATCAGAAGCACTCAGATCCGTGCAACCCGTCAAACTACTGCCCTCCAGAGCTGGAGTGTTTCAGCACTTGTGCTCCAAGTAAGACTAAAGAGAACGGTGCTGGTCCACTCGTTCATTTTTGTTTTGTGTGCGCATCTGCCGTTTCATGATCGTCTCCAACCAACGATGTGAATGTAACCAGCGTGTTCGTTAGCCTTTTGGCGGCGTTTTAGCGCCCCAGGAGCGTCAAACAAATGCGTACTCGGCGGCGGTTAACCAGATTTAGCTGATATACGTCGCATTCATGCCCATACACAGTTGTGGATGCCTTCTAACACCCGTGTTGGTGGGGCTGCGTCTCGTTGGTAGTTCGGTTGGACAAACGAAGGCGAGATAGCCTCGTCCTTGCGACCAAATTTCCTAGAACTCCAGTGTCCCTCAGCACAAATTGGTACAGCGTATTGTGGGTTCTACTCGAAATTGGATTGAGCGGTTGGTTAACCCTTCTAGCCCCATATTCTGTATTCCACAGAATAATCGTTTTCGCAAGATAAAATATCCAGCAAAGTTGGCTGCAGCCTAGTTCTTCGCATATGAATATTTGTAAACAGTAAGATCAGTTGAACTTTCCAGTTGGATCGGCGACGGGAAGATAGACGGGGATTATTCCCTCTGAATAGAAAGACCAGTATAAATGTTGAACAGGTTTCGAAGTTCAGATAACAGCCTCTGGATATCACTTTGGCCAGGTTTATCTACATAGATATTGGTTTGGCAAGGTAATAGCTAGCAACTAATGTTTAAAGTCATACTACTTCGATGGATCTCTGACGCCACTTTTGTCGGCAACACACAGAAGGGTTTGTGATAAGACACTTTCTTGAGCTGCGTGTATTGCAAGGAAATACTTTTTATTATGCTTGCTCTTATGCAGCAAGATTACGGATGATACAGAATATACTGAAGTACTTTGTTCGCTAATCCGTATGCGGCCAGGTTAGAGCTGCAATCAAATGACTGAACAATACGTGAACACTATCGACGAGGTCTACTAACACTCTGCGTCACATGCACACCTTGTAGATGCCTAGAACCCTGTAAGAACTCTTGCACTATCGCAACACGGTTCTCCACCGGTCAGCATCCGCAGCCATCAACAACAAACGCATAAATCCCAACAAATAGCCGGATATAGAAAATTTATTAGCCACAAGAGCAGCACGTACGCCTCCTTCACCACAGATCCTGTAGCACAGCCAAACAAGTCTACAGCCAAGCCTAGGTAAGCACGAATGGGTCTGTTAGTCCCTAAATAGCGATAGTTAGCGAAACAAACACGTCCCCGGCCGTACCTCGATGGCGTCCTTGAGCTTCAGTAAGTGGGGAAGACGATGAGAAACCTCCCAGCTCCTCCTCACTAATCCGTTAGTTAGGAACGGGGAGATTTTCTCATCAGCGATCGCGGCGAGAAGGCCAGTGTGGCTGCAAAATTAGTGGTGGGCGTTAGAAGTAAGAGAGCAATCGAATTTGCCATGGTTTACATGGTTACAGGTTTTGCCCTGGCTCTGAGAAAAATTTGACCAATAAGAGATCGTTATTTTTGCACGTGTTGGATGCATTGCTGACTCTTTAACCAATTCGGTACATACTTTGTGCAGGAAGTGTGTTGTCTTTGAACGCGTCCGGCAAATGAGCTTCTAGCAGCAAATTTCTCACAGGTTTCCAAGTATACTGTAATCAAGTCTATTTCTTATTCTGTAAATACAGAATAAGTCCTGGGGCTAGAGGGGTTAACCCTCGTAAGGCCGTGCTCTGTATTATACAGAATAGTTGTTTTCACAGGATATAATATCCAATTAACTCCCCAGTCCTCCAAAACACCGCATATTGGAAATTGTATGAGTAGGGATTGGTATTTTTATCTTAGAGGGGGGATAGAATGGGATTTTCAGATGCTACGAGAAAATGCACTATAAACCTGTGAGAGGTTTCGGGAAAATTCCCCCTCCTCCTCTTCACCGCCGTCCATTTCAAGATTTCGAGATTGACATGAATGGACCAGGAGAAAATGCGTTCGCGCACTTCTGGCGGGAACTTCGAGCAGCCGGATGGACAGCAAGACGGCCAACAGGGATCAGCCGTCACCACCGCTACGTGGAGCCTGGGGTCAAAGGACGGCCGACGGACTCACGCTGAGGCATCGACTTCTTTGTTGGTACGGTGTAAGTGAAGCGCTATCTGTATATGTTTAGCTAACAAATTATGTCGTGTAGGAGAAGACGAGGTCATGGTGTTTGAACGAAGGATTGGGTTGTTAGAGCTGCGGCCTCTGCATGAAGCTCCTACCACAGACACCCCACAAGTCGCAGACCAAACCAACTCCACGACATCGGCCAGCAACCCCGAGACCGCACCTCTGCCTCCGTCTTCTCCTCAACTTGCTTCTCCAGAGCGACTGATAGAACAGCAGCCCAGCGATACACATGCCAGCGCTGGCGTCGAAAGAGCTGTAGAAGATGAGGAAGAGCCAGTCGAAGTTGCTAGAGCCCGCCCTGATGTCAGATCCGACGAAGAAAAGGCCGAGGAGCCAAGCGACGAACAAGACACCAGTGATGACATCGATCATTTCGATTGCGAATAGTTTATCGATGCTATGCGCGCGGAGAAACTGTTTGGGCCAATTCCCCCAATGACGTGAATCTGGCTCGCCAGGCTTTCGAAGCCAACGATGACGAAAACTCTGTGAGTGATGCTGTCGAAGCAGCAGCGATGTTGGGTGAAAACTACGATAGTGATCAAGAGTCTGATGACAGCCTTGAAGACAGAAGCAGCCAATTCGCACAAGACGACGATGCCATGCGTGTGATAAGTGCGGCAGGCTGGAATATCTACGACGAGGACCATTCAGGTATCATACAGAATAGCGTTTCTGCAGTTATGTTATTCTGTAGTTGCATATTCTGTATGAGAATCGATAAGCTGACACGTCGATATGTTTATTCTGTATCATCATGATTTAGGCGACCTAAAGGTGGATGGAGTATATGATCTGTATTGCGGAGCGTCAGGGCCTACCCAGTCTGCGACAGCGTACGCACAGTCTCCTCTAGGCATGTTCTTTTACTTCATGCCAAAGAAGTTGTGATATCATATCGCCCAAGAAACAGAAGCCTATCGTGTTGCTTGTATCCCGAGCATCGCCGAACAGCAGCGTGCCCGACAGCTAGAGGCCCAAGCGAAGGATTCCACGAAGTGAGTGAAAACGATTGAAGAGCTGGTCGAGACGCTGACAAAAACTAAGAATCTCGTAAGCCGATCCAGGTGCACGAGATTCTTCATGTCGTCGGCCTGCTCGTTGCCAGGTCGCTTTGTAGTCACACCGATGGCCTCGATAAGCACTGGCAAATGGAAGGGAAGGCACAATTCCTCGCGGGACATTCAATCGATACATGACTCGATCTCGATTCAAGACCATCACACGATATCTACATTTTGCACGCAATTCCGTCGGAGCTGCCACAGAAGACAAAGCATGGAAGGTGAGGCCTGTGCTACAGACTCTCGAGAAAACATTTCGTCGCGGCTTCAGATTGGGAGCTCGCATCAGCTTCGACGAGGGAACTATCCCTAACAGAAGCAAGTTCAATCCCGTTCGAGTATACAACAAGGACAAGCCGCACAAATACGGCACGAAGGGCTACATGACCTGTTGTGCCGAGACCGGATACTGTTCGCGGTGAGTTCTCGTATTCTGTATCATACAGATTTTGACTCTACAGATTTAGATAGTTGTCACTAGCGCTATGCTGTATTGTATTCAGTATCATACAGAATTGAAGTCTACATGGGTGCTTCAAATGATGCGAAGACAGCTCAGACACCAGCGCAGAGAGCGACCGCGAAAGCAAAGGCCAAAGGCGTCGCTCAAAAGGCGGTTCTTCACAACATACTAAAGACACTGGATGGGCAGCTCGGCAAGCGACTGGTCATTGCGGATAACTTCTTCTCATCATGCGCGTTAGCGCTCGAGCTACTGAACTATGGCTTATACTTTGTGGGCACCCACCGCAATGATCGGCTTGGCTGGCCTTCGAATTTCGCATTCAAGCAAGCTCGGCGACCGAAGAGGCACCTATCGGGTTGCTCAAAACAAACAACACCCAGCGATGTTTGCTCTCGTGGATGGATTCTAAGCCCGTCAATATGATTGCTACTGGCTGTGGCACGGCACTTGCCTCCGTCACAAGAAAAGAGAGGGCTCCGTTGTTCCCTAAGTTGTGCCGTGTCCGCAGTTAGTAGTCGACTATCATACAGTGATGGGAGGGGTGGACGGACTACCATGACCAACTCCGACTCCAAAAGATATTCCATTCAACGCTGCGTGGCGTTCAAAAGTACTACCGACAGCTCTTCCTAGGCTTCGTTGACCTGGCAATTGTCAACGGCTTCATTATACACAAGATCATCATGAAGAAGGAGGGCAACAGGGTGCCTACACATGCTGAGTACATGCGGCGCCTACATGTGGAGCTACTGGGGTGAGCGCGAACACTCTGCGCAGCAACATGAGTGCCGAAGACTTGGTTTCTGCGTCGATACCTACTAGCAGGCACACGTTACAGAACCAGGAGGACTACTATACCGGAAATGGCCAGCACAAACGCCGGCAACACCTCTGTAAGGTTTGCTCGGCTTTCGCCCCCAAACAAAAGGCTTCGAAACTAGCTTCTACTGCAAGCGTTGCACGGAGTTTCACGGCGGATATGTGCCGCTTTGTAACTGTGTCCGGCGAAAAGAGACCGGGAACAAGTCGACGTGCGACCAGATATGGCACGATACGTGGGTGAATGGAACAGCTATCCCAGCTCAATTCAGGAAGCGAATCAGGTTCCGGAAGCGCAAACATCCTGATGAGGAGGGGAGGAGCAGGAGGAGGAAGCGTAGGTTAGCTCTAGCACGTTGAAAATAGCCTTTAAGATCACTGCATATACCTTCATGTTGTCTGTCAGCGCGTTGTGCAAATGAACAAGCGTCGCGCAGCTGCAGTCGTTCCTCTCGTCATTGATATTGCATCAGTTTGAACAGGGTACTTACTACAGTGGGTTTTGCGACAAGAGCAGATCACTGCAGATTCCCGTTCATCCAATGGAAACTGTTGAAATCGGCTAGCAGGGACTGCGTGCGCAACGTCTCTACTTGCAAACTCAGCTTTTTGCAACGTTTTTCTCGTTGTTGTTGCGAATGGCTTACAATGCATTGACCCTCAGCCCCCATATGTTGGACCCACCAACATAACTGGTGTATAGCTTTCGAAAACCTAACCACTGCATCTATAAGCATGTTGGAGGCTTCAACATAATAAACTTTAACCTTGCGTTTTGTATTGACATTAGCCGAATACTTAATTCAAGTGAGTTTTTGTGTGAAAGATGCAACGATGCACAGGGGTAGGGCAAATCATAAGGACATAAGAGATGGAAGATAGACGTAACGTGACAAGGACAGAGCATTATCTGATGAGTGACTGATTACAGTGTTACTTCCTCGTTTTCAACATGATTGCTTTGCAATTCCCCTCACAAACGTTAACATGTGATTTGCATTTCCTGTCAATACAATTTCCTACACTTTTTCCCTCTTGAAGCGCTTCAAAGCTGTTCAAATTCCCCGATCTCATAAGGAGAAGGATAGGGAGTGCAGTATTTATGGATATTCTGCGACGGAAGGTTTTGAACTAAGCCCTTGGTGGGTTACTAAACTAACAATTATGCATAAGATATCTGGTGCTCTAGTGGTTTCTGCGAGGGTGCCATGTACGAAGTCATCTCTTGGATAGTGCCCGTGGAAGCACACGTCGCAATGCATGCAAACCCAAAATGACGTGGCGGAAGCACTAATAGACAAAGAGACGAATGGAGCAGGTGAGTAAGCAACAGATCCGTCCTGAAACCTGACTCTTTGTTCGGTTTTAGTACGCTTTTGCGTGTGGTATTACCTCGTAACCGTGCAAAAACTAGAATTTTGATAAAAACTGCATATCTGAATGTTGGACCCTCCATCAAAACCATGCATTATACTGCTCTCCGACCAACATACAGCCCAACATGTTAGAGGTGGCTCGACTTTACACGAGGACAGAGACAACGGTATCCCCAACCCTTCCGCCAACAAAATCGTACTTAGAGACAACATTTACAAACGTTAAGTATAATTATGTTGGTGGCTCCAACATAATGATCAAAATATACCCCCGATTTTTGGTCGGGGGTTGAGGGGTTAAGTGTGACAGATTTCCATTCATAGTTAAACAAGTCAAATGTGTATTCTGTATGATACAGAATAAATCGAGGTCTTACGGGGTTAATAACTTTTAACCCGCTTTTAGTGATACTGTCAATCATAAACCTCAACTATATCAGGAATCTATGGAAGATTTTCTGTACCCAAGATAGAGAGCAAAAGTCGCTAAACCCGGTGAATTTTTCGATTTTTTCCCCCAGGAAAGCTATTATGACTTGTCACCCTAACCCATTCGCATAATTAATAATGCCTCTTGGTGAAAAGTAAATCTCCTCATCCTGGTAGTACAATGAGTACATTGGACGGAAGCCCAATAGGGATTAATTCGACATTAGTGTGCCGTACACCACGGACAAGTTTACAAATTTCAAGTACGTAGGTCATATAAAGGAACCATTCTGTATCAAACAAAATAGTTTATTAACTATCCACAGGTTTTTATTTAATCAAGGTTCGTTTGCCCTCAGATTGATGACTCTAGACTTGAGATTCTAAGCAAGGTCTTTCATTGCCCGCACTCCAGAAGTCTACAAGCATGAAGTCGCGACAAGTATAGTTACGGCATTGACGCAGCTCGTAGTGGCCCTGGCGCCGATTAGATTTTCACGAATTGGGTATTTTGAAACGGGTCGTGTGGATATTTTCGTGGGTACCAGGGTGATTAAAGCTGACTACGATCACGTTTTCGGATGGCGTTGGGGTGGTATCGAATCGGTTGATAAAGGAAGTGATGAAATGATGGAAACGAGAGTGAATTTTGTTGCTGAGCGGCGATCAGAAAATATGTGATGCCGACGTTGTTTTCCTAATGCATCTTCGATGGCGGTAAAGATATCCGATAACAAAGTCTCAATTGGTTGTGTGCTGTCGAATGCTGGGTTTGAAATCTACCTCGCGCGAAGCTAGTCACAATGCGAGGAATTACATTTCATGTGAGATAACTGCCAACAATGCTGGCGTCCTCAACGGTATTTCACGTAAGGAGGGGTATCCTATCCTGTCCTGACGCCGAATATCAAGGTTTGCACTCCTTGATACTGGTGGATATGGTTACGTTGTATTTACATCCATATTCGCGGTTGTAGGGCTTTGACAGTGCTGTGGCAGCTGGGGCAAAGGAGGTGGCCATCTTTGGCGCGAGGCGTTTAGTCAAAAGAACATCAACTGCTCAATTGAAGAGTCTGGAGCGGTGTGCGACAAAGCGGGTAGTCTCCGGATTCGCGTTCGCGGGTGAGGAAACTGTCTTTAAGTCGAGCACAGTACTCAGAATTAACCTTTTGAGGATTGGATGTACATATATGTGTCGTGTGTGGTAGGGCGCCCCTATCAAGGCCCTGTGGAGCCTTCAGCTGTCGCCGCCGTCGCACTGAAAATGCTTGAAATGGGCTGCTATGAAGTGTCGCTGGGTGATACGATCGGTGTTTGTTGAAGTTATTGCTGTTCCCAACTAATTGAAACTAAAATTGACGACCCTGAATGTTGATTAGCTTCTACACTGGCGATGCTGCAAGCTACCAAGCAAGTGGTCCCTGTGGATCGTCTTGCCGTACACTTCCACAATACATACGGGCAGGCGCTGTCCAACATTTTGATCGCGCTGGCAAGTTAGCGCTGGCGAAGGTTTGCATTAGAGCTTCATTCCTGTTGATCTCCACCCTTGCTGTATTCACTCTCGTGGGTACCGGTACGACGAATAATAACGGCACGATTCTGTTAGTCAGAAATACTGACTGTACGCAGCATTTCGACTACGATTCGCACAGCCACCAGGCTTGGCGGCTGCACGAATTGGAGTTTACGTGAGTGGCTTGGTGTTAAAGTTTTTGAGGTCTTCCTGTCGTTCTTGACATCGTCCGGCGCTTTCAGGGGAGCGGCGACGTCTTCTGTTGCTGCTTGGCCTCAACCACAAAGGCAAACATGATTGGGAATGCTGGTATTTACTTTGCTCTACGATAAGAAGATTGTTTTCAGCGGATAAAAAGTAGGTGTGCTACCAGCGCAACCCTCTCTAGCAAATCACAGTCGTAAAAACCAAAAATCAGAGTAACATGGTTAAAGGGGGAATTTGTCCCCAATTATACAAATACACAGGGTCCCCTTTGGCTGCTTTTGCCTTCAGCCTTGAAGACAAGGCGACCAGCGGGTGCTCAGCTCCCGGAGCTGTTGCTCCAAGGCGAATGAACAGGTCGTATTATATGCTAGACTACTTGCGTCGCCATAGCCAGAGAGACGATGCCGATCCGCCAATGCACAGAGGAGCACTGCACGACGATCGTCTGGCTCAGGTCTACGCTCGCCATTCGCTTGTGCACGTTCGAACATCCCTGTGGACTCTGTGAAGATGTGACCCCACATTTTACGGCGTAAATACTCCAACTGCGACGTGATTGGTCCGGAAGACTGTCTCACTGGGACGCTGCAGGAGTACAAGAGACGAACGACTGTATGGATGTGGCGTCCGGAAGCAGTATGGCGCGATACTTCCGGAATCCCAGTTTAGATTTCCGGATTCCAAGCGGTCGATTGGATAAACCATACTCAGCTCAAGTGATTTCTGGAAGGCGGTCCTCGAACGGTCAGATGTCTGGATGTCCCGCTTGAAGTCGACATGAATCTGATGTCCAAGAGGCCAGGGTCCTTCCAAAGGTGACTGTCCAATTGGATGGAATCTGATTTGTACCCACGATCCAGCCGGATGGCACCTGATTTATACCCACAATCGGCCTTAAAGCTCCGACCATGCTCAAGTCAAGATATTTCCGACCGACCAAGATGTGTTCAGCACCAGCCGGAATTCGGCTGTGTTCTTCCGTGTTCTTTGGATGTGTCAGCCACTCCCAGACGCGCGTGTCTTTACCTGTAGTGATACCAAGTCTATATGCATGTTTAGCCTACAAACAAATAGCTATATATTAAAGAGAGTTCAATTTGCCACCAAGGGCGCAAGTGAGTGTGCGGGAGGTTTCCATAAGCCACCACTGAGAAGCACTGCCGACCTGTCTCGAAGTCGAGGGCTCGGAGTTCGCGCCACCAGCGTCAGGCCGCGTCATCCAGCGTCATCGCCGCGTGAATCTCCACCAAGGTTAAGACCAAGTTGGGAAGGAGATCCGGCGGCGCATTCCGGAAGTGACCCCCCAATTTCATATTCCAGTTGGCACTCCAGATTCGTTTGGAGTGCACATTTCATAATCTGACTGCGTTTTAAGAGGTTATTAGTAGTCACCCCTGAAATTGATTGATTTGACTGCTGTCTGATTGGATTGTACTTGATTGTGTGTATTTTGGATTGCTTTATAGTATTCCTGATACATTTGGATATTGTCTTCCGGAAGTCCAAGTGGATTTTCCGGAAGTGGCGCGCTAAAGGACCCCGGAACTGTGCCAGTGTTCCGGAAGTAGGTCCAACGTCGTACTGGCATTTGGAGTGCCCACCGCTCAAGGGCCTGAAAGAATAAGAAGCGGCTGCATATTTCGGATTAACTCTCTTGTATATTTGGTTATCTGTTGTTGGAAGGACTTTGCTAATAGTCTCTCACCTACAGTCAGACTCGACCACTGCATTTGGAAGTGCACTAGCACTCTATATCTGGATCCAGTGAGACTTTTGGAAGTAACTCATCCAGGTGGAAATCCTCGCGTTCGAAGACAAACGACACCTACGAGGGTAGTCACAAGGTCACACGCCAAGCCGCCTTCCGGATACCCATTGGATCCCGGAAGGTGGTTCTGACTCTTTCGTCTATCCAACTGGAAGTTTTCCTGTTGGAAATCCGAAGGACTACGCACTGTACACCCTGGGCGGCAAAAGTGTTCACCCACTTCGCCACAACTCATAAACCTGAATCCAGTTGCCTATCCTGGTTTCGGTCTTTGTGAACACGTGCACAACCTCCTTTCTCGACAAGCCGTGCTCGAAAAAGCCGTACAGGCATCGGAGCATTGTGTTGGGGTGTGCGTGCCCCATATTCGCTGCTTTCAGCACGATACAGATTCTTTTACGTGCGAAACTATGATATAATGTGTTCAGCAGAAGCATTGTTAACAACGTTGTGCGAGTTACTTCGCTTCAAGGCAAGCATAACTCGCACCACGATCCCGAAGAGCACCGTCACGACCGATGATCGAGCTGTCCGCACTGCAACTTCAATTTGCAGAAAGCGATTTTAACTAATCACTGATCGCGTGAGAGATTGCACCACATCCAAATTTAGCCGGGATTGACAATACAGGGGTAGCGGCAATAGTCACAGGGCAAAAACGAATATTTGTCAGATTTAATACATATGTGATTCCGCAGGGCCTCAATGAATGTATTGAGGTACTGACAGCAGATCGACCTTCACTCTTGGGGTCTGATGATTTGGATTTCCGCCCACAATTCAAAAAATCAAAGATCGCCAGGATGCACTGCGTATGCCCGACCAAGAACCCGTCCTACGTCTGCCAGAATTTAATGCGCTGCGTCTCTCTTCCCAAGCGCGTCCGCATGACCAAGGCCCAGCAGATCCACGTGTGTCGCAAGCACGCTCGGCACCCGGACTGGAATCATCGGAAGCTGGGTGTCTGGGTGATGACCGAGTTCGGGTTACCGAAGCCGCCCTCGCTTTCGTGCGTCTCAAAGCTACTAAAGAAGGAGACGCCGCTGACGAACATCACGGTCAGGATGTTACCTCCGAACGCTACTGTGCTGCTTCAGCCTATGGATCAGGGGTTATTGCGTGGCTGAAGCAGCGCTTCGTTGCGGCTCGCACCCAACAAGCTGCGCTGCGCTACCTTGACGGCGACCCAGATCCGTATAACATATGCCCCTCAGAGGCTCTGGAGTGGATCTGCGACGCCTGGGAGGAAATGCCTGCGGAGGACATTAAGAATTATTGGAAGCAGGCTGGGTTGTATGTCGACAGGTCAGAGATCGATAATCTGTTGAACTAGATCGTATCTAACAAAAGCGAAAAATTGTTTTAATGCAATATGTTTGAGGCCCTGACAAATTTTAATTATCTTTTGATTTGTATATACCCTCAGTACTTGAATCGTTGAACCTGTGACTATTGCCGCTACCCCTGTACTACTACAGTCAAACCTCTTTATATAGGCACTTTTGGTGACCAACTTTGACCATGACTCATTTAAAATGGACTCATATAATAGAATTATGTGGTGTACATAACTAAAGGCCCCAAAGAAAGGGCAGGCCAATCGGTAATGCAGGCATTTTCTGAAGCTTCAGCTATTATTTACTTCAAGTACTAGGTAGTAGCTTTTGCATGAGCCTCATCGCCGCTTACTCGGGTTCTTACGCGCACAACAGTCAAGCTTTGATTCACCAGTTTCTCCATGTAAGTAATACTTGTAGCTCGATAGAAAACTACTTTTAAGTTACGAACCACATTTACAGCTTGAGAACATTGTGCTTGCATTCAATGCACAGTGAATCAATATTCTCTAAGTGTAGCACCGCTGACGCGGTCCTTTAACGTCCCTTAGATCCACTCGTCGAGTATGAGCATAAGGTTGGCGCCAACAAGAGTTTTTCGAGCTTCCAGGTGCACGAGGAGCACTTGAAGCTTCTTCTTATGCGTCAGAAAGATTCGCGAAGGCGTGGGTGGAGGCGGTGGGAGGACTTCCTGTCCGACAGGAGTTTTCCAGGTCGAAGTGTTCTTTGGAGAGTGTGCGGTCCTGAGCATCGTGTAACATTAAAGAGGTAAAACCCCATTTTGGTTCCCAAAAATGTGGCTCATATACCATGTTCGCATATAAAGAGGGAGGTGTACAAAAGTAAGTGAAATTTTTGGTTGCAACGCAATGTGAATCATATAAAGTGAGTCCTCAGTGAGTCCTCAGTGAGTCCTCACTTTTATATGATACACATGCGTTGCAACCAAACATTTCATTATAAAGAGGTTTGACTGGTATGTCAATACCAACCAAAATGGTGTGTCAGACTTAAAAATATAACATACACCATTTTCCTTTCATTCGAGAATCTGCTGCCTGGAGAAAAGATGCAGCTGGTGAACTGCGCTATCATCGGAGAGGAAGCGTAATCTCCATCGTCATTGAGAAGTGGAAAACAGTGGCTCTCCTGAAGAAGGCGATCTCAGATGAACTAATGCACACTGGGCGAGCAGACAAGCTGCAGCTCTTCCTGACGAAGCCGAAGGACGGCGCGTGGCTGCGGTCGGATGACCCTGATGTGATTAGTGTGCGAAGTGGAGCTATTCCTGAGCAAGTGAAGAAGCTGCTGATCGATGAAATCGATCCAGTAGAAGAGATCGGCGACTTGTTTGGAGGTGCTCCGACGAAGAAGATGATCCATGTGCTGGTGGTGGCTGCGGAGACTGGTGTATCAGGGGATAACAGCACATTAATAAAGAAGCAGCGTTTGGAGTGGCAATCTGCTCGAAGGGGATCACACAACTATGACCCGAATTCCCAGTATTTCCAGCTGGAGAAAGAGGACATGGACGAGTCCGACTTCCACCGTTTCGCTTGATGCTCTACTGTAGACCCATATTCCACCGCCAATTCGAGTTCTTACGCGAAAAGGTATTGAACGGAGGGCATTTGGGCTGGATTCTCGGCCCTCCTGGAACAGGAAAGTCAACAACTGCAATGGCATTCGCGTCGACTGTCGATAGAAGTGAGTGGATAATTACGTGGATTCATGTGAGCAAAAACACAACACGATGGCGGTGTGTGCGTCTGACCGGCGACGAACGGAAGACTCGTAGGATTGACCTTCAGGACGTGGAAGAAGTTCTGGAGGTTGATGATAAAACGAAACGTCATATGGTGTTGGTTGATGGACTGGCTGCTCTAGACGCGTCCATCGAGTTGACAAGCGCATGTATCGACTGGTTTCTGTTATCAAAGGAGAAGCGACGACTTGCATTTGTTTGCTCCATGAGCTCTCGTGGCAAGGTTGATGAGGACTTAGAGATCGAGACCGGAGCAGTCGAATTTCCAGTATATTCGTGGACGTTAGATGAGTACCATGCTGCGATCCAGAATGATGAGGTATGGCTGAATGTGTCGCCATATCTGGATGCACTTCAAGTGGTGCCGAGTAAAAGATGTCTCGCGAATCTCGCGAAGATATGGTACAAACCAAGTACTATTACGCGGGTGGATCCTGCCGTTACATGTTCAGCTTTGATACTACGAGTGTGATGGAGAAATTGACCAGTGCTGTGGAATCATTGGATACTGTTGCAACTCATGCAACAAGCGGTCAGCGTTCGTCATCGAGCATCAACCGTCTACATGCGATGTTTCAGCGACCGAATGACGTTGGTGTTGTATCGCCTGTGATCAGTCAGTATGCTGCGACTCTGATTGCCGTCACATGCGGCCCAGAAGCTATCAAGAAGTTCATGTCGACGCACCGAGACAGTTCAAACCCAGCTTTGAATGGATGAATGTTGGAGATAGTGTTCTTCGCGAGTCTTCAAAATGGCGGCCTCAAACTTGTCAACGCGGAAGGAAACCGAATTGGCAGGTGGAATCAATCAGATTCAAAAATTGTGGTTACGGATGGAATACCTGCGCTTTCTTCTGCTCACCCTGTCTGGATTAGGCCTAAGAAATGGAACCAAGGTGGATACGACGCTGTCATGGTGTGTAAACGTACTCAGTACGTGCGTATGGTGCAAGTGACGAGTGCCCACAAACATTCTTTTCGCATCGATCACTTTCACAAATGGCTGGATATGTTGTCTAAATCGTCGCAAGGTTTTGAGGTGAAGAAATTGGAGATTTTTTTGTGGTCGAGCAAGAAACGCTCAGCGCGTTTAGATTCGGAACCGTATATGGAGAAGGACTCCTGGTACCGTTTCATTGGAAGAAAGGAAAGGAGATTGAAAAAGTTAAAATTGTTGGGATCCGAAGGTTATATAACCTCAACGGCATCTCCGTGGCATAATCGTTCGCAATTCCGTCCCACAGACAGAGGAAAACAAGCAGAGGGTCAAGTTTCGCGTGTCATGCATTAAAACGTCATCGCAGTATTTGTGAAAAATGGCGTCGTGATTGCAAACCCGAACCAAAACGGTGTCGTACTTACTTCAGGTAGCGTTGCTAGTCTAATCGCTTTACTACTACACTATGAAAAAAAGCATCAACGAATCTGTCTACGAGTCCTGCTCATGAGTGTGTTTTAAAGCCGAATTTGAATTTGTACCACACGAACAACCTCGTATTACGTACAGTACTACTATATGGCAGTGAACAACGAAAAGAGGTTCTTGAGAAAGCAGCGGGGATGAATCTTAGTACAACTCCATCATGATTGCGCAGGATATCAAGCGGATGATGCAGGATGCAGCCCTTTGTCAGTAATGTCAGCGGCGCAACATCGAGTATCACTCAAGAGCTTTGGATATGCTCAAGACTGAATACCCGACCAAGTCACGCTATGCATTTGGCTATCATGGACATTTTCGGTCCAAAAAATCATTCCTAGACGAATGACGCCGGATTTCCCGTTCCAGGATCTTGTGGAGCTGACCAACAACTGCAACGATCTTTTGGACCAGTACGCTCCAAAGTTCAAGATGTTTGGCCCGCAGTTGTTGCATACCATGAAAGACTTCACCAATGGGAAAAGAAAGGTTTTCCAGAAAAGTCAGACAGAATGTCCGACACGAACCAAATAGATGGGTACAATGTCCGACAGATTTTGGGGAATGGAACTTACCGGTTACCGGAAATTTACCCCACTTACGGGAAGTAAGCGGGAATCTTTTCCAACTTACGTCACTAGTGAAGGCCAAACATAGGACGCGTTTGTCCGTCTGAAACTGAACTGAGGAAGTTTTCGAGAGCGCAGCGTTTAGCACTTGGATGGCTTACGCAAAAGAGATCGAGCGGCATTCTCGCGGTGCTTAAAGAGCGATTCGGACCTGCCAAGGATAATTGCTAAGGCTAAAGCTCAAATTGCGTGCCTGAAGATGACTTGAATGTTGTCCTCGAGAGGTTGCATCCAAGAAGTGAATGGGCGAAAAGCGATGCATTCACGGAGTAGATGGTCGGTAGCAGATACAAGGATTTCAAGTTAGAGGCCATTTTTAAAATCATGGCTGGATACTTCTTTTCCAACAAGGTGGCGTCTGGGAGGGGTTCGTCAGTCTTTGCAACGAGTCCACGATGCCCGCGTGGACGAAAAACTCAGGGAACACGATTCGATCGAATTTGTCCTGGAACACGTCGAGCAGACATCGATTTGCGTAGCAGCACACCTTCATCCAGTCGAACTGACCAGTGTTGCGTCGCGCAAGCTATTTTAGTGAAGCAGAGGTGGAAGTTTGATTTTCTCAAGGCCAACGCAAATTGGCGAAGAAATGTGGGAGTGGCTAAGTCAAGACCCGCAAGACTGGATGCCGCTGGAAAAATATTTTGATTGCTTGGATCACGCAATTTTCGCTAGAAACGTCGTGTGCCAAATGGAGCTAATGGAGAAAAACTCGAACCTAGTGCTGTGGGGCGACAACTGAGCGCTGGAGGCAGACAGCCCGATGCAAATTCGCAAGCGCGCGCGTAGATTCCTCGATCGAATCAATACAAATTTGTGAGGTCGCGGAATTGTTCCAGGTGGTCCTGGCTCATCGTTTCGCTGTTCTCGAAGCACATGGAGAATTCGTGAAACGACAGACCGTTTTGTCAATCCCTCAAGAACTAATTATTCACGACGAAGCTTCTTCTTCCTCTGGATTGATGCCGTTTCTTCGTAAAGCTTCTGAAGCTCTTCTAGCTCTTCCCGATATTTAACCAGTTTGGCTTCACGGGCGTCAAACCGCAGGCGGGTCTTCGTGATTGTCACATACGTACTCTTGCTTTTACGAGCAGGTGTCTTCTTGAATGACGCCTCGAGTCCTTTGTCACGTGCGTATTTAGCCGCAAACTTCCGGGCTTCAGGTAGACCACTGAATGTTATCAGCCCCTGTGTCTTCATGGAAGTGTCCGGGCCACGCAGGAAATCTTCAATTTTCTTGTTGTCGGAGAATTTAGCACCCGCCATTTCCCACGAAAACGTCGTATCCAACTCGTCAATCGACTCCTTCAGCCACTCTACCCGACGTTCAGCAATCGATGTAAGCGTCCCTCGTTTAACACTCAATTCCTCAAGATCGCCAAAGTACTGGGAAAACATCTCTACTGCAGGGCCAAGCTGTTTTGGATCTTTCTCTTTGAAATGTGTTGCAATGGTATCGAAAGTTGTTTCATCGGCGAACTGGATAACATGTTTCCACAGGATTCCAGTCACCTTCGACGAGTTTAAATTTTTATCCTCGCCATCTTGATACATTTTATCAATTTTCAAAGCCATTTTCGCCGCCATTTTAAGCAGATCTTCCCGGGCTGCTTCGACTTGCACGACATCAAGAACTTGCAACGTCATCTCTAGTGCGGTGTCCCCAACAGTATCCACTTCTTCGTCCTCATCCGTCTTTCTGCCCAGTTTGTCCAGCATATCCTCTCCAATAGTTCCCCAGTCGAAGTTGTTGATAATCTTGGCGATAATTGGGATAAGCGTCTCATTTTCACTTAGCAAGCCGAGCCGAGGGAAATAGTTGGACAAGAAGACCTTCACCAAGTCGAGATCGCCCGTTTCCACCAAAAGATCACAAAATGATCTGCAAAATCTTACGGAAGCTAAAGTGCCCTTGTCGTAAAAATCCTTCCCCGACTCGAGCCTTTTACTCGCCTTATCCAAGAATTCTCGTAGTGCCGTTGCTTCAATCGGTCTCTGGTCCAGAAGTGCCTCCACTGCGAGCTCAGCGGACATAACCTTTAACGCATTATCCACGTGTTGAGCAGCAGGCCATGCCACAATCGCGAAGGTGGAGTACTTGGTAGTTGTCTTAGGGCCATGGTAAATCTGCCGTAAAAGCAGCGTAAGGTCTTCGCCATCATAAGGTTCTTCAGTACTGTCTGATCGCTTCCAAGAGCTGCGTAATGGTCTTCTGATCCGGATTCAGGAAATTGAGTTTAGCCTTAAACTTTTCTCCTGACAGTGTCCAAGGTATTTTCCAGTGGAAGTGTACCAATCAATTTCTTCACTACGTTCCAGTTCTTGGCATTCACCAAATTCACCAACACAAGAAATGATTTCGTGTGACAGATGGGCAATGAAAAACCAAAGCGTTTTGTCTTTCGGTACCAGAGCATTCGCTTCCTCAAGAGCGCGGAATCTGGCACTATCCACGCCTTTGAGAGCCCCCGTGGCCAATTTTTCAATGCGTTTCTTCGTGTAATTGGGGGATAACAGCAAGACAATAGACGCTTCTTCCGACGACATTTCACTTATCGCATCAGAAAGATCATCGGATGTGGGTAGGCTGGAATCCCATTCTAGGTGTCTCATTGTGGGTGGGAGGCAAATGGAGTAGACCAGGGAGAGACGATACCCTTTTGTCACTTTTTCCAAGGCATGCTCTGCATCGGCATAGTGAACGGCAAAGTGCGTCAAGAAGGCTGCCGTGCCGTCGGTTTTCCCGAAATCATGACGATATCTCTCCTTGCCACCTCGGAACACCACCAAGTCTCCTCCTTGGTGGGCACTTGGTGGCTGGACCACCAGAAAAGCGATCATACCGTCTTCTTTCTCTGTGTCGTGATGTTTAGTACACTGCCCTCCTTCTCCATACACCAACAATGGAGAGATGACCAGGAGAACCTGTTGCTACTGTGGAAAATACACACTGCGATAGTGTTTCACGCAACGTGGCGGCTGCGCAATGACATTTACTTCGGCGAAACACAAGCGGTGACGCCAAATATCGCTAACTTGCAGGCTTCATTTCGAAGCCACTGCCATTTCCTGTTTCGGCATTCATCTGATTGGAATATTGACGGCGGAGCGCTTAATCGAGTGCTGACGCGCTTGGGGCTCGTGTCAGAACAGACTGAACTTCTTCCTAACCTCCCACGACAACGAATATGGACTCCGCGATGCTAGACGTAAGACACTGGTAATAGCATAGGTCTGCAAGACGTAAGTCCAGCTAAAGTTAATCAACTTTTACCTACCTATCCTGACTTTGGTATGCTCCAAGTTGAAGTGGGTATGGACGAATCGCCACGCTTGAACGTCTCTGTATCAGTCGAGCATGGAGCTCTCTTGGACCTACAGAACACTTACGGCAACGTCGGGCCCTATCCGCGCCTCCACCAGCAGGTTGGTCGATGCCTGGTGCCTGGTCAACGCAGGTGCGTTGGTACTGGTACCGATAGCCAAGCAAGAGTTTTGTGACATTTAGGTTTTAAAAATAGATTAATAATCAGGTTTGGTCACGCCGTTTGGTCACGCGTTTGTTTGGTCACTTACAGTAGCAGTCTAGAGAAGTCGTAGTACGGCGGTCATACCCTTCATATTGATATTAAGACCCTTGATATCAGATACTCTGCAGGTTTAGGAAGGGATGCTTGTTCCAAACTACGGTAGATGTCAACAAAGCTACAAAATGACCTTGTTGACTATGTTGAAAGTTAACAGCAATATTGATTTTTTTGGAGGGGGAGAGAACTATCTGCAATATTGTTCTTTTGTATGTGACTAAACGGCGTGACTAAACATGATTATATCATAACTTCCTGATCAACGTATGCATGTATCTCCTTCGAGCTTGTGCTTTTGCTGAAAGCTTGCCTCGATGCTAAGTGTTGATGCCATCAAAGACGAACATGGGGGTGCAGATTGCCGAGACCAACTTGTTTCTTTCAGACAAGTTCTCTAGCAATGGCCGATTCGTCAACCTCACTTTCGAAAAAGCTTTCAAACCCCCAACGACCTCCTCTTCTCCGACGATGACATCCACCACTAAGAAGACCGTCCTTATCACTGGCAGCACGCGTGGCATTGGTCTTGCTTTCGCTGAGCACTACATTAAGGCAGGCTGGAACGTCATCGGCACAGCACGGGCCAACAGCAACACGGAAAAGGTAAACACTTTTAATTTTTATCAAATATCCCGGATAAAGAACTCACTTTCTTGCAGCTCGCAGCCCTGGAACCATTCAAGATCGTTACCATGGACACGAGTGATGAGGCTAGTGTTGTTGAGGCCGCTCGTCAATTGGAAGGTCAGCCCATTGACCTGCTGATCAACAACGCCGGAGTCGCCGCCTTTGGTGGCCTCACCGCCATCACGAAGGACGACCTCATGCACCAGTTCGAGGTGAACGCGGTCGGACCATTCCTGACGACGCGCTCGTTGCTCCCCAACCTGCAACTTGCTGCGAAGCACCAGAAGGACCACGGTGCCGCGTCTGTGGTGCAGCTGTCGTCCTTTGTCGGCAGTATCGGCTCACTCACTACTGAATCTGACCCCATGGTCAAGGACACCGTCTATGGCTACGGCACTTCCAAGGCCGCCCTCAACATGATCACTAGGGCTCTGTCTGTTGAGCTGAGTGCGAGCAACATTGTGGTCGTGGCGGTGCACCCCGGATACGTTGTCACGGACTTGACCCAGAACACGGGCCCAGTGAAGCCGCTGGAGAGCGCGGCTGCTATCTCGGAGTTTGTCGACAAGCTCAAGCTTGAGAACACCGGGAAGTTCTTCAATCTGGATCCGCTAATCCCCGTGGCGGAGCTGCCGTGGTAAACGGAAGCTGAGCCAGAAGTCACAGTTGCAACTTCAACATGAGGCATACCAAAATCAAATGAAAACCATTTCGTTGAACAAAAACCTCGCAATCACACCAATCTTTTTTGAACAACACAAGCAATACATGTACTGACAATATACATATCGGTATTGACGTCTGCATCACGGATTCTATGCTGAAGCAGGTGTAGGCGGACGCGCCGGTGAGGGTGAAACTGTTGGTGCGCGGCGGCGTGCGAAAGGTAGCGTAAGTGGTAATGCAGGCGACGGCGCGACTGTCAATGGCGGTGCCAGCGTGGGTGGAACTGCCGGTGTCGGTGGATCTGTGAACAACGGAGCGCTGGCGTCGGTGGCATAGCTGGTGTTGGTGCTGGTATTGGTGCTGGTGCTGGTGTTGGAAGCAATGCTGCCACTGGTGCTGGAGGATACGCCATCACCACCACGATAACCTCGAAGGACAGCAACACCCCTACGTCCACATCGCAGATGAAGAAGTTGATTAACTAGTTAGTGGTCCAGCTAAAGTTAATCAACTTTTACCTACCTTCTCCATACATCAGCATATTTTTAAGTGCACACTGCATCGGGATCTTCTCATACCCCAAACGTTGTGCGATAGTCTTCGTTAACTCCTCGATACCAACTTGCCATTGAGCGTTGCTTATCTTCATTTGGTCTGGTGCCAGTTGCCAACTCTTGCGCACATTCTTGTCCATCTCAGTATCCTGGTTGTTACCAAAGGGAGAGTTCTCACACTTCGCAATCAGTTCTTCGGCCTGCTTTGGAACGAGAGGGAACGAAATTGCCCCCACACCATCGATGATAAGACCAGGAGCAACTGGTAAAATGTCCGCTAAACCTCCAAAAGAGTATTCACCAGCTTTATTGTCGGCAGTTGATAGAAATTCACTGATCTTGGCACACGAAGCACCACTTGGAATGAGCACCTCATCAGCATCACTTGGCTCTGCAGCATCACCCTCTCCACCAAACGGCCACAGACCTTCTTCGAAGTCTTCCTCGATCGAACTCATACTTAATAGTAATCGGAAACTTGAGGAATGACAGAGTTGAAACCAGGAAGGTACTCGATTGATGCGATCTCAACTGATTGACGAAAATGCACAACGAGAAGTCCTAAAATGGTTATTCAACTAATTTCTTCTGATTGATGTACACGACAAGTTAGAGTATTCCGACGTTTTGAAGGTAAAATTCCAGTCTCGGATAATTGTTTTTCCCATTTCTCCTTTCCAAAAAAACGGCAACCATTATAATGAAGCACAATTCATTTAGCTTTGCTTGTGAAAGGAACATCCATTAAGTTGTCTTGTGCCGTATCATGGTACCACCACGAGATATCGCGGCTGAGGGTGTGACTACATTCCATCGGCCTGAAGCATCGTACCGCTATTTGCTCCAGCTCAAGGACAAGCTGAGCATCGGGATGGAGGACAGAGCCAGCAGGAAGCAATGGTACAAGGGCGACATGGTTAAGGGTGACTACATTACTCCGGCCAACACGATCACAGACGCGTCAGCTCTCGACTACGTAACGGTACGGTTTGCACTGGAAGTTTTTGACCAAAACGTTTGGTAGCAGGTACTGAAGTGTTTAAAATGTACTTGGTCATCTTGTATTTTATGTAGTTTTTCAAAGATGCTCTTGACTCTGATTTGAGCAAGTGGAGAGGTGTCGTGAGATCAGTGCAATTGTTATCGAGTGGGGATCTTTGCCTATCGTTTACTGTCCAGCTGCGCCTTCTTCATTCAACGCGTTGCATCCTGACCAAGATCAAAAATTGACGCAACTTCGTAAAAGTATCATCGCTGGTCAAAGTAAACCGTTCGCACGGTTTGAAGCTGCAATCAAGGACCCAAGTACGCACAAACTGTTGTGGAACACAGTCGAATCCAACATGTTTTACGTTATGGATGGCGAGGTAATGATTCGCAAATCGGGGTTGTAGCGTAATGGCAGGGGTGAACTTTGATCGTGATGCCGTGGATGTTACACTGCTGAAGAACCAGGATTGTCCTCAAACGGCTTCCAGATCCTACACGTGCGTGAATTCTGGCCTCTATTCTGCAACACTGAGAGCGCTAGAGAGACCGATGTTAGCAGGGGGAGTCCGCCATATTGAATGTTTCGGGTGCAGCGCAAAATCGATAATGCAAAGGAGCGCTGTTATGCACCTTGCTAAGAACAACACGGTGTCAGTAAAATGTGGAAATACCGTTAAAGGCACTTGTCCTCGTGATTGCGCAGCTTGGGCAATAAGTGAGGGCTTAGGTCACAGTTCGATCAGCGGGCATTCCGTCTGGCTGACGTGAATGCCGTAAGAGCCTTTACAAGAACTACCTGTTAACGAAGCAGTAATTCTTGAATTTATTGGTATTTTTGTGCTTTGGCCTACGAAAACTGTTTTCCGTACCACAGGAGTGACGTCATTTCCTTTTACCAGAGAATTTCCAATACCAAGAAGAAATAGAGCGACTTCGCAGCGCTGTTCGAGCCCTTCCGGTTGTACGGTTTAAAGCTTCGACCAAGAGCGCAAGTACGGATAAACTGTTGTGGAGCACAGTCGAATCTGATCTTTTCACGTTGTTGACAGTGAAGTAACGATTCGAAGACCAGGGGCGTATGGTTTTACCGCAGCGGTGAGCACTGCTCTGAGCAGCACTAGTAGTGCTGCCGAAAAATGAATTGATGCAGCAATTATCGCAATAAATGTGATGCAATAATTTATTTTAGCGGTTGATCTGAAAGAAATCAATAATCTATTTTCATTACACCATGCCTTCAATAATTTATTTGTGTGCACCACTTCGATTACGTTTTCAGTACAAATATTTGACAAGAGTCACTCTAAAACGAAAGAATTGTAAAGAAACCAACACAAAATATCTGGAAATTTAATATTTTTGTGAAATATGTGGTGTACATAGTTTTACAATGAATTGCAATAATCTATTGGGCCGACAAGCTGAATTCAATTTCCTATTGGCGCTCTTACGATTTCATATCTATAAATTTATTTCTAGAGGTGTGTTACAATGTCGATCAATGCAATAATCGGCAGCCCTGAGCACTAGCAGAAACGTTTATGCTGAACTACTGAAGGACGGAAAAGTAATTCAACGGGCTGCTTCTGCCACTGCGATGTATTCAGCAAAACTGAGCATGGTTATTCTGTTGGATGGAGGAGAAAAGGTGTCAGTTAAATGGGGCGGTGACATTGAAGACGCATCTTGGATGGTGAGTGGAGAATTGGAATTTTCAACTTTTACATTCCGTTTGGCTTGTTTCGTGTGTGCCTGTAAGCCGTGCGACTTGTTAGCGAGACGGTAATATTTGAATTAGCGCAATAAATTTTGAAGAAAAATAACGAACGTGTCGTATACGAATCATAACCGGAAATTTGCTGCTACACTATCAACTAGGCTTACAAACCCACCGACGCAGCAAGCCAAACGAATGCCCGGTGACCAATCCAGTTCCCCGCTCAGTGTCCAAGTTGCGCGATAGCGAGGTAACAAGTGCTTTCAACGGTTCCGTTACATTCAATTGACACCGTGTCGCCCTCAAGGAGTGTCCAGACCGAGCTCAATGTTGCTGATTCCAGAAAGAAGGTAACTCTTTGAACACACTCTTTGTTCTTCAACAGTGCAACATATTTCCTGTAGATAGGAGAGTTGTTCACCACTGCGACAACACCGTAAACCCCCGATTGCCGAATCGTTACTTCGCCATCAGCAACGTGAAAAATGTCCGATTCGAATGCGTTCCACAATAGTTTTCGCGTATACGCGTCTTTTGTCAAAGTTTCAAACCGTGCAAATGGAAGGGCTCGACCAGCGCTGTGAAATCGCTCCAATTCTTCCTGCTGGTCGCGCAACTTGGATTTCAGCTCTGGATTCGCGTAATCGGGACAGGATCGAGCTCAAAGGTGTACTTTGCGACTCTCGTTGAACTCAGAATACGTAACAGGAATGTAAATGACAGGCGGAGAGCCCCATATTCCACATATTCCACAAATTCCAATGATCGTTGGACATTATCACACTTGTTGAGGTCGCAGTCAAGCGCTTCCTGCAAAAACTGCACAAATACAGCAGGACAATGTCAAAGCTCCCTGGGCAAGTGGTTCTGCGTCTTACCTTCACGTAGTCGGGAGCTAAAGCGTCGGTGATCGAGTTTGCCGGAGTTACGTTGTCATCTTTAGCCATGTCACTCTTGCGCCATTGCAGTTTGGTGGTTCTGTCCTCTATCCAGATGCTCAGCTTCTCGTCGTTGAGCTGGAGAGTGTAGCGGTGGTGGCTGGAATCTAGTCACACCTTCGTACTCAACACTATGGGGTGCTGCCATCGTTCACTGACAAAACTGATTATAAACCCATTCAACTGCTGCTCAAGATGTTAACGGAAATCTCAAAGCACTTTTCAGCGAAAAGACTTATCACTTTCCCAATTTCTCTTTTAATGCTACCGTTAGGTTTATCTGAAACACAATCCACTTTGCCAGCTGAGTGTATACACTGTAGCATAGCGTCGCCACGCGTTGTCGAGGCTGAGGGTGTGACAACATTCCATCTACCGCCGAAGATATCCTACCGCTATAATCTCCAGCTGAACGACAAGTCGAGAATCTGGATGGAGGATATAACCAGCAAGAAACAATGGTGCAAGGGCAACATGGCTAAAGGTGATTACATTACTCCGGCCAACTCGATCACCGATGCGTCAGTTCCAGACTACATCAAGGTAAAGTGGCACGGAAGACTATTTCGCAGATATCGCAAGCTTACCATTTTGTTGGAGCAGTTTTTCCAAGATGTGCTCGACTGTGAGCTCGACAAGTTTGTTGACGTCCAGCGAGAATTGAAATTTTTACAAGGAGGGGCTCTTTGCTTATCAATTTCTGTCTAGTTGCGTCTTGTTCATTCAACGAGAGTGGCAAAATACACTTTTGAGGTGGATCCTGTCTCCGTGGAACGAATCGACCTGCTGGAATCCAAGTTGCGCGACCAACAGGAAGAATTGGACCGATTTCGCGCTGGTCGAGCCCTCCCGTTCGCACGGTTTCAAGCCTCAACCCAGAACCCAAGCACGCATAAACTGTTGTGGAGCGCAGTCGAATCTGACGTTTTTCAAGTTGTTAATGACGACATAATGATTCGCCGGTCGGGGGTGTATTGTGTTGCGGCAAGGTTCAACAACTCTCATCTTAACGCTGTACTGCACAAGAACAATGGGTGTGTTCAAAGTGCTAGCTACTCGCACAGAATTGGAAGCTTGTCGACGACACTGAGCTCTGGTATGCTGCTCTATAAGGGCGACAAGGTATCAGTAAAATGTGACAGTGGCGTTAATGGTATGTGTTACCTCGTTATTGCGCAACTTGGGCCATGAGGGGGGCTAGATCTGAGCACCAAGCTGTTCGCGTCACGTTAAAAGAGGTAATTTTTCGATTTATTGGCAATATCCGGGTACGACACGTTAATAAACTAAAAGTTACGATAAAATGAATACCAAAAGAGATCCACATTCGCGTTAACAGAGACGTTCTTCAATTGTCATCAAGATACCCTGTTAGACGATAACATTTTAAGCAGGTCACCGGCAGATCTGGTCCTGTTTGGATCCTGCAGAATCGAAGCAAGTCCAAGAAGCTCATCTACAACCTCGCGTACTCGAGCAAGGTCAAGAAGCAACCGGAGGGTCCCCGGATCATTACGAGCCAATTGCCTTTGGTTTCGAGTCGCTTTCACAGCATTCGAAGGCTTGATGACCGCGCATCGAAGTAAATACGGGATCAGAGACGCAGTGCGCGGAACATGCTGTACGGAAAGCTAAGGACACTGGAAGGGGTCATTGCTTTCGTCTGCCTCAAAAGACAAGAAGCTCGCGTTTCCGTAGATATCCACATCGGAGCATCGATAAAGTAATAGTTTGTGCTCCGGGCACTGGGAGACCCGCTTCATTGACTGGAGCAGCGTCGGTCTATGGAAAACAATTGTGTTCTCGATTCGATACTCGGCTCGAAGATTTGTGATGTCGTCGGAGGAAACGAGAGTAGATATTGTACTTCATCTAAAATACTATTGCTGTGCAGTGTTTTCAAATGGGCTGGACTGTGAGCTGGACAGATGTCGAGCAAGAATTGGAGCTAATCGATTACAATCCAGTTGCGTCTCGGAGAGTGGCAAAGAAACAGGAAGAATTGTAGCGCGTTAAACTCTCGACAAAGAACCCAAGAGCGCATAAACTGCAAACAAATATCGTTTACTTCACGTTGCTGACCAGAAAGCACTTTTCGGAGAAAAGATTTCACACTTTCCGAAGTGCGAACAATTCTTCGCTTCCGTAGTTTAAACATCCTTTTGCCAGTGAAAGGAAGGACGTCTCCAGTCCAGTCTGTAGCATGGCGCCATCACGAGATGTTGAGGTTGAGGGTGTGACTACATTCAACCAAACGCCTTCAACATCGTACCGCTATAGCCTCCAGCTCAAGGACGATAAGCCGAGCATTTGGATGGAAGACAGAACCAGCAAGAAGCAATGGTACAAAGGCGACATGGCTAAATATTACTACGTGAATCCGGTCATTACGACTACGGATGCGCCACCTCTCGACTACCGAAAGGTAAAGTGGCAACACACACTTGCCTAGAGATATCTGAAATTTACTAAATTGTTTTTGTGTAGTGTTTCCAGGATGCGCTTGACTGTGAGCTGGACAAGTGTAATGATGTCGAGAGAACTTTGGAATTCTTACCAAGTGGAGCTCTCCGGCTATCGATTACTGTTCAGTTCCGTTTTCTGCGCTCAACGAGAGTGGAAAAGTACTTTTTGACCTGGATCCTGTCTCGGCGGAGCGGCTGAAAAAGCGACGCGACCTGCAAGAAGAATTGGACCAATTACATAAAGACTATCGCAACCCGTTCGTATGGTTAGAAGCTGCGACTCAGGACGCAAACACCCACAAATTGCTGTGGAATGCGGTCGAATCTGACGATTTTAACGTGGTGGATGGCAACGTTACGATTCGCCGATCGGGGTTGTACTGTATTACCGCTGGGGTGAATGCTGCTCGTAAATGCGTGAAGGCAACACTGCTGAAGAACGAGCAGTGTCTTCAGAGGTCTACTTGCTCCTACATCCATGTGCTTAGTCCCTTCTATTCGGCATCCATGAGGTCTGTTACGGAGCTGGATGAGGGCGACACGGTGTCAGTTCAATGTGACGGGGTCGTGAAAGGCGATTGTCACGTCGTTGTTGCGCAGCTTGGGGAATAAGTGGTGGCTGGGGTCGAGTTTGGTCATCGGGTGGCTTGTTTGCATGCCTGTTACCTTTACGGGTTGCTAGCAAAGCAGTAGTTCTTGAATTCATTGACGATATCCCGATACGACACGCTTGTTTTCGTTGTGCTTTGGACTTCTTTTACCGATTGTTCAATTAAACAAGGCTTTGTTTGCTGGAGAATTTTACGTTCTTGCTTCACTTCAAGCATTTTGGGAGGCGGGGTTTCCCTGGTCAGAGTTTCCAAATGGTCGTCTTCCATGCAAATATCTACGTAGAAAACACATTTGATCCATTTCTTTCTCTCGTTATATTGACAAGAAGTTTGGCGATACAATGGGTCGTAGTTCGTCTTCTAGTGCCAAATCAAGTCTTGTCGCCCCTTGCAATGGAGGAAATATAATCAACAGAAGAATTTAGAGGGGAAAGATCTTGAGTGACGTTTTCAAGTTGTGAAAAATTCTCGCATACAATCGGAACCCTTCGGTATTCCGATTGACTCAGACAATGGGCTTACCGAGGAGCGGTCATTTCAGAAATCCAACGTCAAGCCAAAGAGCGTTCACTCCGAAGAGATGCCGTCGAGTGACGCAGGTAAAGTTTCAACCGTAGTAAAAACGACCAAGGCCACTTCAAAATGTGCGAGTTCTGCGACGAGATGTTCACGCGGCGACGAATATCTCTCCACAAGAAGAAATGCAGTAAGAAACTCGCCCACGACAAAGCTGAACCAAGGAGACGAGAGTCTATAAGTTTTGTATTCTGAATGAGCATATTCACGAGGAAATTCTGTCCTACTTGAGTAACCAGACCCTCACGAAGATGCAGATGATCACTGGAGATCATTACGATTGATGCGAACCTGAACTGGCCAAGATCTGCTGCAAGTGTGAGGACGACAACTTTACCATCGGCGTGTCGGAAATGTTGTGCACAGAAATGGCCCTGGTACAATCCGGGTGTGTAACCAAGAGTGTAGCGAAGAATTGGTACGGAGTGAAAGAGAACGATCTTATTGTCCTCCCTTACAAAAAAACTTCGGCCGTTATTTGTACGAACGAGCAACTCTGGACGATTTTATTCTCGAAACCTGTGAACCGAAGAAGAAGTGGCTACGGCGTCTCGTTAATGTGCGCGCTCGGTGGCAGAAGACCAAAGCCGCGAAGAGTCGAAAGAAGAAGTTCCACAGATTTCTTGTGAATCGAGCGCCAGAGTTAGCACGTTTTGTGAAAACCGGTCACTACAAGAACTTAAGGATGCATGATAAAGAGCAATGGTACCCGCGCTTTATGGACGTCAAAGCAGCATGTGGAGATGAAGGCCTTAAACTTCCGCTTGTCTCGGCGCAGTGCAAGGATTTCATCAAAAATTGGATTAGAAGTGCTGACGATCTGGTGAGTGGCATTCAGCAGAACTGAAACGGACAGGAATGGTTGTCATTTTGGCAGAGCACGCGCGCAAAAGGGTTTTGATCGATTTAATACATGGATGAGAAAGCTCGTAGTGTCTGTTGCATTCATTCGTGTTGGAATTTCAAAATCATGGTATCAATTATTTCAATTTTACTTTAATCCCCACACTTCGCTGTGAAAATGGTGGTTCAAGAGAAGCAAGACCAGAAACTTCATCAAGCCAGGAGAATTGAGGCCGCCTACAACTTTATTCGCTTCACCTGACAAAAATTGCTGTTCTTTTTGTCAGGAACTTCCAAAGCTCTTGTCACTCAGTACCGGTACAGTTGGAAACTTTGATTGATGTTTTCACGCTCCTCAACGAGACAATTTGTTTCGCCACTCGGTACCCACAATCCGTTTTTTTTTCTACTCAAGGAACTTCTAGCTCTACGCGTGTCGGTCCGTATCATGGCACCACCACGGGATGTCGAGGTTGAGGGTGTGACTACATTCCACCCACCCTCGACATCGTACCGCTATATTCTCAACCTCAAGGACAACAAGTTAAGCATCTGGATGGAAGATAAAACCACCAAACAGCAATGGTTCAAGGCTGATGTGGCTCAAGGTGACTACATTCCAGCCAACGCGATTACGGATACGTCAGCGCTTGACTTCGTGAAGGTAAGATACCGACCCATTTGCGGCGGAAGTTTAATTGCTAGTTCTTACCTTATCATATCTGTGCAGCTTTTTCAGCTTGCCCTTGACTGTGAACTAGGCAAGTGTGATGATGTGCAGCGAAAAGTGGATTTTTACCAATGTGGGGCTCTCCGCCTAACGTTTACTGTCCAGTTCCAGCTTCGTCGTTCAGTGGGAGCGACGAAATACACTTTAAGCTGGACCCTTTCTCGATTGAGCATATAGACGAGCTGGAATCCAAGTTGCGCGACCAACAGGAAGAATTGGATCAACTTCGTAGTGCTCACCGAGTCCTCCCGTTTGTACAGTTTGAAGCTTCGACCAAGAACGCAACTACCGGTAAACTGCTGTGGAAATCTGTGGAATCTGACATATTTCACGTTATTGATGCCGAAGTATTGATTCGCCGACCGGGGAGGTATAGTGTTGCCGCAGTGGTGAACAGCGCTAAACAAAACGATTATGCAGGGCTACGCAAGAACAAAACGTGTGATTTCTCCGAGTATCATCCGTTCTGTACTTTTGGCGAAAAGTTTTTCAATGTCCCAATTTCTCTCAGCTTCAATACCGTTTTTGCCAGTGAAAGGATTCTCCGCGAAGTTTCCTTTCTGTAACATGGAGCCATCACAACGTGTTGAGGCTAAGGGTGTAATATTCCAACCTCCGCTTCCAACGTCATTCCGCTATGTTCTTCAGCTCAAGGATGACAAGCTGAGCATCAGTATGGAGGATAATACCAGCAAGAAGCAATGGTCCAAAAGTGACATGGTTAAAGAAGACTACGTGACTCTGGCCAACTCGGTCATTGATGGGTCGGCTCTTGACTACCTCAAGGTAAACTGTGTACTTGCACAATTCGAAGTTATCAGGTAAGCTAACATATTGTTTTTAGTGTTTTCAGGATGCACTTGACTGTGACATGGATAAGTGCGGTAATGTCGAGCGACAGTTGGAACTTGTACAAGGTGGGGCTCTTCGCCTATCGTTTGCTATCCAGTTCCGCTTTCTGCGCTCAACGAGGGTGGCAAAATACACTTTTGAGCTGAATCCTGTCGCTGGCCAAATCCAAGTGCTGGAATCCAAGTTACGGAGTTACGAGGAAGAACTGGAGCGACTACGCAATGCTGGTCGAGCCTTTCCGTTTGCTCGGTTTGAAGCTTCGACTACGCACCCACATACGCAAAAACTATTGTGGAACGCAGTCGAATCGGACATTTTTCACGTTGTTGATGGCACCGTCACGATTCGCCAAAAGGGGGCATATACTGTTGCCGTGTGGTTCTACACCAATCCTCGTAAGGCTGCACTACTGAAGAACAAAATAGTTCAAGAAATAGCTCGGCATCACTGAGCTCTATTATGCACCTCGATGAGGGCGACACGGTGCCAGTTGATTATGACGGTGACGTTGGAGGTCCTTGTTGCCTCACTGTTGCGCTCCTTGGGTAATGAGTGGGGAGGTTTGATCATCGTGACTTTCGCATCCGGGCGAGGTCAGTTCATTGTTACGGTGCCATTCAAAGCACTTTTTCTCTCGCTATTGCGAATCTTCGGTGCTGAGTGGGGTACTGGATCAGATATCGATCGTCGTGCATCTTCTTTACAAATACTAACTTCAGAGTAGTTGTGAATACAACACGATTGCTTATGCTTTGGAGAGAATAATATAGGCAGCATGATAAATCTCACACCCGCAGGGCCCCTGCCACTGGCAGTGCCAGGGGCAGTGCACTGTACCCATCAAGCCCTACTGAACCACTCTTGTATCATCAAGATATCTTTCCAGTTTTCTACTTCCACCGTGGGTGCCATGACGACGATGAAGAAGACGCCGCTCTCTAAGCAAGACTCGACCCGATACCTGCAGACTCTCGTGGCTCTGCTCATAACCGTCGGGGTCTTCTCCGTCGCGTGGGAAGTCATCGCTCTCCACTCTCAACGGTCGTCCTTCATCGCGGCTTTCGATGCTTTATATCCTCACGTTTCCTCCGACGACCTGCTGCATCTCAACTACCTTCAAACTGGATGTCGAATCGAAAACAACACTGTTTTCCCATGGATCTACGCTGCTCCAGGCCATGAAGCGGATCTCCCAGTACCACGAGCGCAAACCAGCACCAGTTTACTGCATCGAGGAGATCCACGACTAGTGGACGAACTACGACAATGTCCTGATGTGGATATCTACATGCCATCAGCAGCACGAGGACCTGCTGGGTGTTCTACCGTAGTTGGAGCGCTCAAATTCCTACAGTCACGGCTTCTACCGGACTGGGTGTTCGACGTAGAACTGTATGACATCGTGCCGAGACAGAAGACCAGCTACTTCGAACTGTGTCCGGATACGCCCATGCTCTTCCTAGCTCCTGAACACGTGCTAACACTGACGGAACATCCGTCATGGCCGGCGATTAAGCCTGTGTATCTCATGGCACCGGGTCTACCGCTCAATACTACGCCCGCCCCTCCACCTGAAGAATACACGAAGTCCGTGTTGGATCGCACAGATCTCGTGTTGTGCCGTACGACGCGATGTGATGACGAGTTGAAGCAGTTTCTGGAACGAGATACTAGTCTAGTGAAGAAACCTCGAGTCATTTACACCGCACACGTGAGTCCCGACCCAACCAACTACGTCCAAAGACTCGGTGATACGATACAACAGAGAAACACGACGGACCTTAGCAGTCCTCGCTTCGCCCATACTAGTTGGGATATCAAGTCTCCAACGACTCAAGACGTGATCAACTGCTGGAAATCCCACGTTAACGAGCTCCCGGAAGCTCCGCTGCTGGACGTTTACGTACTGAAGAAGTTTCGAGGTAACAAACCTGCAGAAGGTGAGAGGTTGTACAAACAGTTCCCTGCTAGTGAGAACTCCAAGACCCAGAGTCTGGATCCGCTTAAGTTCGCCACAGAGTTCAGTAATAGCTCCTTCTTCATCTGTCCGACTGCCGATGGCGATTGTCTCGACCTCGCACGAGCTTCAGGTGGTGTCATAGTGACAGCGGATGCTTACCCGATGAATGAACTGATATCGGGGCCGTCCGAGGGGATTCTGTTTGCTACCGAGCAAGCTCAATCGGATGACTCGCTGCTTCTACCACCTCCATCAGTGCCCTACCGTCGCTCCGACCTCTGCGACGCGATCCTAAAAGCCCGCACTTTGACGTCACTAAACGACCGCTTGTCCCTCGGAACACGGGTCCGACAGCACTTTAACGAAGACGCCAAGTTCTTCTTGCGTCGGATGCTTGAGATACGAGCGTTCGCGCGACAGGAACACCAATTCCAGGACCAGAACCTACGTACTCTGTAACACAACAATTGAAACTCTACAAATTCGTATCAACTCCGAACCTTGTGGGTCTTGAATCTCCACACCTCAATCAACAGCAATAAAAGCCGTCGCCCGGTAGTAGCATAATTTCATCGAGGGAACCTCTCTGTCGCTCGCAAATGACAAAAAGCGTCTAAAGTCATTGCAAATGACAGCGTTCTTCAACGCCAGGCCACATCGCTAAAAAAATCCAAATCTTCACTTGCCTAGGATCCTCTTCAGCGAAAATTGATGTAGTTGCGGTGTCGAATACGAATATTGCCAATGAATTCAAAACTTATCGCTTCGCTACGTGCAGCCGCGTATGGCCAAACGGAAATTGTGAGGATTAACAAGTAAAGACTTCCAGGAATACACAAACGAAATGCCGGATGATCAAACTCCGATCTAGTTGGCCACTCAGTGCCCAAGTTGCGCAATAACCAGGTAACAAGTGTCGTTGACGGCACCGTCACAGTCAACTGACACGGTGTTGCCCTCAGTGAGCTGCATAACAGAGTTCAGGGTCGCTGAGTTGAAGTGGCCGCTCGAATACCCGCATATGGCTCTTTGAACACGCTCTTTGGTCTTCACCAATGCAGCAGACAGGTTGTAGTTTTGGGAGAGCTGTTCACTACTGCGGAAACACTATACACCCCCGGTCGGCGGATCAGTACTTCGCCCTCAACAACTTGAAAAAGTCAGATTTGACTACGTTCCACAGCAGTTTTTGCGTATTTGCACTCCTTCGTGGAAGCTTCAAACCGTGTGAACGGAAGCGCTCGACCAACGCTGACCTCTTTACGTAGTCGCTCCAATTCTTCCTGCTGGTCCCGCAGCTTAGATTCCAGCACGTCAATCCGCTCAACCGAGACAGGATCCAGCTCAAAAGTATATTTCGCCACTCGTTGAGCGAAGAAGGCGGAACTGGACAGTAAACGATAGGCGGAGAGCCCCACCTCGTTTAATTTCCAAAGTTCTCTGGACGTCACCAGAGTTGTCCAGTTCGCAGTCAAGCGCATCTTGGAAGCACTACACAACACCAACATCTTAGATATCTGCTACTTCGAAGTACAACGTAGAAATATGTAATACTTGAAGTAGACATTATCTGTGTTTGCAAGGGATTTGGCATTTTACCTTCAGGTAATCCAGAGCTGACGCGTCAGTAATCGAGTTGGCTGAAGTTACGTAGTCACTTTTAGCCATGGTGCCCTTGCGCCATTGCTTCTTACTGATTCTGTCCTCCATCAAGATGCTCAGCTTGTCGTCCT
Source organism: Phytophthora citricola (assembly GCA_007655245.1). Taxonomy (NCBI): domain Eukaryota; phylum Oomycota; class Peronosporomycetes; order Peronosporales; family Peronosporaceae; genus Phytophthora; species Phytophthora citricola. The sequence goes on from VMRO01000049.1 coordinate 436,995, forward strand.
TGAGCTAGAACATAGCGGTACGATGTCGAAGGTGGGTGGAATGTAGTCATACCCTCAGCCTCGATATCTTGTGATGGAGCCATGCTACAGACAAAGTATTTTGTGGATGTGGCAAAAATGGAAATGTGCTAACGGAGGCTTCGAGAGAGAATTCTTTGCACAGATTTTACATCGTCCATCGCTTGGAAAAACTGCAACCCACAACCAGCTTCCTAGCTAAGTTCTCTGGATTTTAATCCAGAGTTGTTACGACGATCAGACTGGAGGTCTGATTTTTTAAATGATTGCATCAAACCAGATTTTCACGCGCTGTGCACAAGGTACAATCATTTCATGTTTCAAGCGAATGCTCCATACACATCCAATATTGTTTGCAAAAATAAATATACGTAATTCATAAATAATAAAAATATCGAAAGTTGCTTTGTGACTCCAATCACACATTCACTTTTATCAAAACAAATATGCGTAATGCAAAAATAATTCTCTGGATATTTTAAAATGACGCATATGGTCATGAATTTCACTCACACAAGCAACAACCAATAATTCCTGCAAAAATTATTATAAATAATCTCAAACTACATGAACTACTGTATCAATCCGCTCTACCGGTAGTTTAAAATCCAGAGCTTCCCGTGCTAGCACGGCGTTGTTTAAACCACTGTCCCTCAATCGTACTGTTCTCTGAAATTTATTTCAGAGTTTCTCTGCGGTCCGATTTTACGCTAGAAAAGCATATTCACCAAAATTCTAAAGACTCCACGAAGCTGCACTTGCTCAAAAGCTCATTTCAAAATCTAATAATGCTTCAAGAACTCAAGAAAATTAGTGTAAAATTTTGGATATCGTCACAATCCTCTCATAATCTAACTTCAATTTGTAGACTGTAGACATCTCGACACTATTATCAACAAAAATCACTCTAATCAATAATAGAATCGTGAGAGCAAATCATCAACGTGGATGTTGCCTGTGGCTCACTTTTTAGTCTTGGCTCAACACTCAACCAACCTCTTCAAGGCAAAACAGGAAATTTGCAGTAGGAAATTGACACGATTCTGGAACACAGAAGAAAGATCGAACTAACGATTTCTTCAAGGGCACTTATCTCTACAATAGCACTGCTTCAACAGGCTCAGCTCAAGACTTTGCGTGAGTCGTGGTGACTGACTTCCAATAATCGAAACACTACCTTGACATCAGTAGCTGGCTATTGTAGCAAGCGAGTTACTGTGACTCTCAGTGCATTCCAAGTCGAGCGTCCGCGGCCTCGACGTCCTGCTTCGCGTCCAAGCGAAATTCTTCTCGGCCGACGCTCACCAGATTTCTTCAGCTCGACTAGGAGGTGCAGTGGTGAAATTCGAGCCGTTGATAGCTGCGGTGCTGTGATACTGCTACGTCGTGAACGAGAGGCAATCACATGAGTTCTTTCGACTTGAGGAAGAACCCTCGACAATTATACAGGGTGCATCCAGTGACACTCATTCAGTTCGCTGTCTTTGGACGGCAGAGATCTCTTGTTCGAGGATTACGCGAAGATATGCGAATCGAAGACGAAGGTTTGCAACAAGGGCATCATCTCGCACTGCGAGTCGCAGGGTGTATGCATTGCAGTCTCGAGGCCGCGACCACTACAGCCTGGTAGCGGGGCTGAGCTTCGAGTAGCTAGTGAACTCTGACGAAGCTGGAAATCGTGGAGATCTTTGGCAGTCTACCACGCTTCGGTTGCAAGGGACAAGCTCCTGTTCGTCTCCTTTATTGCTCTCCCAACAAGCCAGGATACGCAGGCCTTGTACAAAAACCTCGTTTCCTTCATAGCGAGTTTAAACGTGCGACTAACGTTCTCGAGAAGTTACGCGCACACCATTTCAAGGACGATGGCTCTGACCGCATACTATGCGGTTAGTTTTTCGCTCCAAAGCAGCTCAGGTCATGTGCTAAATGCATTTACTAATTTCAGAGCTCGTCCTTAGTTTTCTACATCTTCTTTCTACAAGAAGTAGATAACGGTACGGTTGAAGGTCAACCTGGGACCTGGAACAGTGGTGTGACTAAGCTGGGTTGTGGAACTTGTGGGGTGCAGGTGCAAGGTGCAATTGGTCCAGGCGATGCGATGCCTAACGCTTTTCCCAAGTGCGAACACTTCTTTCTCGAAGCTTCCATTAGCACAAATTTGTTACCGGGTTATTGCACAACTTGGGCACTGAGATCGGTCTTGTTGGAGTATCCCGCCATTTCGTTTGGTTTGTTGCCTGTAGCCTTTACTCGAAGTACTTGTTAGCGAAACGATAACTTTTGAAATCATTTCACGTTTGTTTGTGCTTTGGATTTGGAGTAACAGTCAACTTCAGAAGTTCTCGCTTGAATACCTTGTGAAATCTAGTCGCAGGAAAAGTTGTGGATTTTAATCCAGGGTTTCTCTGCATAATCTTAGTACATGAGTACATGTAGAGATGGCTATCGGCATGAACTCAGCAGACATTGGCGGTGGTCCGGTGGGTGTACGCTGCCCCAGTGCACAAACCGGATCCCGTGTCTTCGTCGCCAACCAGCACTAGTTTACTGGATCTCCTCGATGCAGTAATCTAGTGCTGCGGATACAGAGCAACCATCGTAAGGTGACTCGCTGCTTCTGCCACCAGTATCCATGGATACCGTCGTCCAGACCCGATCCTAAAAGTCCGCACTTTGGCCTCACTAAACAAACGCTGTATCTCGGAACGCAGGCCCGACAGCACTTTAACGAAGACACCAAGTTCTTCTTTTCTTCTTTTCTTCTTACTTCGGATACTTGAGATCTGAGCGTTTGCCCACCACAAACACCAATTCCAGAACCAAAACCTACGTACTCTGTAGCAAACACAACACTTGAAACTCTACAAATTCGTACCAACTCCATATTTGCCGAACCTTGTGGGTTTTGGATCTCCAAACCTGAAGTATTCTCTATCTACAGCAATAAAAGCCGTCACCTTTTGCCTTCTCCACCTCGGTCGTATCAAATACAGAAGGCGTCCTACTTAAGTTTGGGGCCTTTTAGTTCTTGACGAGCATCCGGAGCACGTTCTTGCGGATCTTACCCTGCACGAACACAGACTTGCCCAGACGGCGGATGCGCTCGCGCGTCTTCTTGGTAGCAATGTGGCGCTTGTTGGCCTGCGCGCGCTTCACAAGGCCGTTGCTGTTCACTTTGAAGCGCTTCTTGACCGACGCCTTGGTCTTGAGCTTGTAGCCCATGGCGCGCACCTGCAGCTGCGGGAAGGCGATGGCCGTACGCATAGCGAGCGTAGACACGAGCGTAGAGGGGCAGTAGGAGCCGAAGCCACAGCGGCGAAGCGAGGAGCAATGCGGGGAGCTGGTGCTGCGACGGAAAGCGTCTTAAACTGACGGGCGAGGGATCTAGAGAGATGAAAATTAGTGCATTATAAAGAGGAGAACAAGGCGTAGATTATGCAGTGCTGCGCTAGTTGTTTCGAGCGCTGTAAGAGGAGATACGGAGCCTGGAAGCGTACCGGAAGAGCGCCATGATGAGCTTTTGCTGTGTGCGGTCTCCAATGGACGTGCGTAGGGGTTATATTCCACTCTTTCGATTGGATGATATTCTAGGTTGAACTATATGGTGATTGGAGGAAAAGAAATCTATACCATCATCCCCTGAGATTACGGACCTCGTCAGTGTCGCACGTCCTCGATTCTCGACTTTTCGAATGTTGAATCTAGCTAGACCCCTGGAAACACGGACATAAACGTCGTTATTCGCCATTTTTCAACCAGCTCTTCACTTCATCATTCCGCAACTTCCCTCAAGAAGGTTATCGTTCTACCCCGTTCTACCTCGTTCTACTCAACCATGGACATCGGCGCGCATTGCTCCGTACCCGCCTGCCACCAACAGGACTTCCTCCCATTCACGTGCGACTGCTGCAGTGGCGTCTTCTGTCTGGATCATCGCAGTTACGACGCACACGAATGCCCCAAAGCAGGCAGCCACGACCGCCGGGTAGTACAATGCCCAGTGTGTAAGCAAATGATCCGCTGGACGGCCGAACAGGACGTCAACGTCGTGTGGGAGGAGCACGTTCGTATTGGCCAATGCACGCGTGAGAAGCTCCAGCAACAACAAGCGCAACATAAGAAGCCGAAGAAGAAACGCTGTGCTGCTGACGGGTGCAGAGAGGTTCTACTTACGTCGAATCAGTTCCACTGCAACAAATGCGCTCAAGACGTGTGCTTAAAGCATCGATTCGAGGCGGATCATGCCTGCGAGTCGAAGCGACAAGCTCAAAGACAGCAGTGGCTCGGGGATTTAAATCAAGAACTTCGTCTTCAGCTAAACCCAAGACGTCGCAATTCCAGAAGAACGCACAGAATGCTGCAGCTTCAGTGGTGAGCGGTACAAAGTCGGCGATGTCTTCCCTTGTACAGAACGCCAAGGCTGCAGGTAGTGCAGTCACAACCAGCTCGGAAGAGTGTCCCATGTGTCAGCAGAAGTTCGCGTACGTGAGTCAGCTCATTGCTCACGTGAACCGAGCACATCCGGATACTTCCAACTCCGGTAGAGCTTCTGTTGCTGCGTCGCAGCCTGTTGCTCGTGCAGCGTCCAGTGCTGGAGTCCCTGCTGGGAGTGAGGTGTGTCCACAATGCCGCGCTGTCTTCCCCAACTTAAATGCACTTATCCAGCACGCCGAGACGGCGCATACTGGTGCTGTAGCTGCAGGACGGACTGGTGCAAGTGACCAGGAGAAGTGCAACATCATGTAGATAACTAAAACTTGACTATCAAAATCTCTTTTGACAAGAAAACTGAAATCTTCAACTGCAATATATTATCACCAGTTCTCCTCTGTTGTTCATTGCAATAACCTCAGCCAGACTTGAAGAGCAGGATGGCCACTTGGCCCAGGTAAAAGTAGATGAAGTGCTTGGTCTCATGCGTCACGTACGAGCCGAAGTTGCGGCCCACGATGCAGTGCCACGTGGGGTTGTACTTCTTGTCGAACTCCTTCTTGATGAAGGCGGCGATGTCCTTCTCGATGTTGTACTTCTCCAGCGCCTGACTGGCACAGTCCACGGCGTCCTGTTGCATGTCCTCGTGCATGTCTGCATTCTTGATCACGGCCTTGCGCTCCGACATGGCGACTCGTTCCGATCCAAAGAAACTCTTGGAATAGCGTAAATTACCGAAAGAAAAAATAACCACACAAAGTTACCGTGAATATTGTGTCAACTACTTACTGTAATATTCTGATACACTAATTCTGGGACGCCCGCATCAATGCTGTCACGTGTGACGCAACTGAGCGAGCCAGCGACCCGTACGAGTTCAGCTCTTCATCCACCGGGCGGTTGTGCATCTTAGCGGCGTAGTGGAAGTTGGAAATGGCATTTTGCGGGACTTGGGCCGCGGGCGCTGGAATTTGGATGGGACGACGTTGTAGCCTCCTTCGAGCACTGAAACGATGCGACCGTCACAGCAACTACAACACACAAGGTTAATCTCCACTATCAAGCCAACATAGGAACAGAAAGCCACGTACTCTTCAGCAACGGCAGTGACCTGTTCAGTGACCCAACCATAGTCGTCTTCGCTCAAAAGTAGTAGAAGTCGTCGGCGTGGCCGTCAAACCCGGCGGACAACATGATGAGGTCCGGTCGGAACTTGGTCAACGCAGGGATGAGCTTCTTCGTCACATTGTCACGGAAGGTCTTGGACGATTCCTCCATTAGAGCTTTCTTCGCCTTGGATGAGAGTTTCAATCGTTCGTCCAGGTACTTGGGGCCTAGCACCTTCAGCGGGAGATTCACAATGTTCTTGCTCATTTCGAGCTCGGGGAGCAGCCGTGCGGCCCTACACCAGAGCACGGATAGAAGTTATCGTCGTCGTACAGGTGAATGGAGGAGAAGAAGACGTTTTCAGGGTCCTTCTCGTCACGCCAAGGCTTATACGAAGAGAACTGGACAGGTGCCCAGCTTGGTGGAAGTGGGTAGTTCTGCTTGTGAGGATCAAATTCCGGATCACTTCCTCTGTGCCGTTACCGTGATGAATGTCGAAGTCCACAATGGCAACACGCTGGACACTCACGCGCTTTCTCGAGTCCAACAGAGAGTCCGATTCCAAGCTTCTTGGTGCCGGTGGAGTGTAGTATGGAGCGCTGTAGTTGTTCATGGCGTACGATGCGCCGATGCAGACGTTGTTGATGAGGCAGAAGCCACACGTGCACATTTCGGGACGGAGGTGGAATCCTCACCCTCAACACATCCGTTGGGTCCTGCATGGTGGCCAGGTGGTCGCACTACGACAAAAGCATTCCTATACAAAAGGCGCCACCACAGTTTAGTTATCAAGTTGGAACACGCGAATTGTCCTTAGGACGTACTTTGTCTCGTTGTTGAGGACTTTATCGATAGCATGGCACACAGCTCCGCAGCCATTCGAGCTGCCATGTAGCTGCTCTTGGAGATCGGTGAGTCCATGTCGAAGCTCCCTCCTGACGGTTGGTCTTCAACTTCAAAGCATTTCTGAGCATGTTTCGTCTGGATTCCTCACAAATCCGTTAGCAGAAAGAATCAACAACTACATCAAACGAGATAAAAGCTGCTCACCTGGAGCCAGTCGTCATACGTAAGCTCTTGGTCACCCTTCTGCTTGTCGAATAGTATTCCGACCAAGTACTCCTTGTTTTGGTCGGGAAGGTTGCCACAAGCACGCTCAAGATGCTGGATGTACTCCATCGTGTGTACACGCAAGATATCGTTCAGTCGTGCCGGACGCAGGTCGCTCAGGTTGGCCCACTTAAGATCTTTAAACCGGTCTTTGTGCAGCACGCCTTCTGGGCCACCCAACACACAGAGACGTTGGCGACTCTCCTGGTGCGAGTCGTTGTGGTGATCCAGACACGTAGGTTGGTACACCAGCAACGTTCCAGCAGGTTCATTCTCCATCTGATGCAGCAAGTTACTTGCAAGCTTGGCCAGTGTCGAGTTCTTGCCTCCCGTTGGAGTTGACAAGCAAGTATCTTCTGAAAGTGCACTGGCTAGTCCTCGACGTGCGTAGGGCTTTTTCATTGCAGGTAAAGACTCGTGGTTTTGACGCTTCCATGAATATTGACGCTGGTCAAGTGCTGGTGAAGGTGCTGGACGTTTGCGATGGACCTTCTCCTGGGTCATCGTGTTAAGCGGGATTGGCGTCTTAACGTAGACGACGTCTTCGTCTGCGCCATCCAGGTACTCCATCGTTTCAGGGGCGGTCGAATGGCTAAATGGGCGTCGTGAGCAGGTGTGGGGTGGCGGATATCTTCACTGACCTCTCCGTCCTCCATGTATTCTTCGTTCATGGTTCTTCTGCCATCATCGAGACTGACACTGGACATCCGATTGAGCATCGGCTCGGAGGTCACCTCTGAGTTGCTATGGTACCTCGCCATATAGTGAGGCCCATTGCTGTGATCTGTCCCGGTGCTGCCTGTGTCACTGCTTGAAGGGCTGGTGCTTAGCAACGAGATGACGTTGTTGCGCATGTCGAAGTGCCTGGCCGCCTCCTTCTCCTGTGGTGACCGCATTACTGGCGGCGTGTGCAGTGACAGCAGCGTGTGAACTCCAAGTCGGTCGTTCTCACTTTCCATTGGCGGTTCTGGTTCGGGCCTGAACTGCTCCTGACTCTCGGTACCGTCATCCTGCTGCGGACTGCACCACATTGACTTCCTGCCACTGGCCTGCATGGCTGTCTAGAGGCTGGGGAGGCTTGGGAACTTGAGATCTGGGTGGCACCAATTGAATGGTGTTCTGGCGTGTGTTTTGAGGCTGAAACTTGGGTCTTGCGTCTTGCGGCGGTCTTTGAAGAATGGTTAGCCAGGCCACAGCATCGGCCGCATCAAAAGGTATTGGCGTACACAAATTGCACACAAATATTGCTTCAAAAACCTCTATAAAGCGATAAGTACACAAAGAAGGGTCAACTACTTAGGTGTGGACACTGCAACGTGCCATTTTACTACAGTTTGCGGAGTTCATGACAGGATAGAAGGCACCGATAATGTCTCGCTGAAGTGTACTTTAGCTGCTTGATCCGTGGTTTGCAGCACGTCTAGCAGAAATACAACCACAAGATACATGAGCTTTTATGTGCATCGTCAATACGTTTCAGAAATGGACACTTTTGTGTCCATCTGGTTTTTCTGCTGTGAAATGATAATGGATATGCGCTTATCAACATGGTGTATACCACATAAATAGCTTCAACTTGGGAAACTTGGTTCGCCTAGCCTAAACGACCTAAACGACAACGACGCACCCGCCATATTGCTAAATCAGTCGGAATGGAGAGAGGAACAAGCGCCACGGACTTTATTCTTTGAGGTGGTTCCGCTGGTATACTCCACACCACACACCGCAACTGCGGGGTACTAAGGCTTCGAGCTCGGAACTACCAGCGGTGGGTTCAGCTACCTGAAGAACAATCCAAAGTAATAGAGGCGGAAATGAAGTAAGCTCTGCTGTTTTCCACGTCAATCATTCAAGTTACTGCCTCAGATTGTCCTTACTTAGCCCAGCATGATCCTAATATCCGTGTCCTTCCTTCCCACTAGACGCAAAAGCTGTCGCTTTAGCAACAGTTGATCAGGAGTTCCTCCACCGAAGAGCGCCGGCCACTTCGCCTTTTCCCGAGTTCCAAGACGTATTTCACGTAGATTGTGAACCCTTCCGCTCTCTCCAGGGCATCCCCCGACAACTTACTCAGCCCCAAAGTGTTAAGTACTGACGTTGTAGACCATTCCTTTAGAAAGACACCAACCTTGAAATCCTGGTACTGCATGTACTTTGGGAGCTCGTAAGTGCTTCCCCTGTCAGTTTGTTGAGTCCCAGCTTGGCTAGAACGTATTCGTCGGTCCTCTGCTTCCTGACCCAAGATTTAATCTTCGAGTCGATTCTCCACTTAGTGAGGGAAGCTTTGATGTTTGATGGAAATCCCTCTCTTCGGTTGAGTCCACTGCCCGCAGCAATCTTCCACCTGATGGACCCCTGGCATCCACAGCGTTGGAGAACAGGGACAGCAGGGCGAATACCGCCAGCAGGAAGACGCGATGCATTGAGCTCATGGCTTGAGCTCTAATGAGGAAATACGGAACTGGTGGCTTGGAGGGTGGAGTCGAGCCTGCCAGGATATTAGCATCTTTGAGCCAAAAGTTGATGGGACTAACTTCGAGTAATACTCGACGAGTATACGCGAATAGCTGGTGTCGTCCAGTTTTCTGGGGATGATTCGTAGTTCCTGTCAGGATAATTTGTGATGTGGTTTTCTGTTTTCAGAGATGACCGTGTTCATTGCTTCGTCCCCGCAGGAACGGCGAGTTTTATCAACCATCTCACAGAACCTTAGTCTTAAACCAAGAATTCGTTGAACAAACTTCGTTTGCCCTTGTTCAACAGAGGATGACAAACACAAATATCCAGTCAATTTACTTAAGTGGATGGATGCCAATGGCATTGCCATGGAGCCACTTGGGCCTTGTTGCCTCTTCTCTTTGCTGTGCTCGTGCCATAAACCGCTAGTTGCGCTATCGGATTTACCCGGCGTTACCGTAGCGCTACGGCAACGGTGCACCGTACAGGAAATTGATTTTCATGATGCACCACCGGTAGTTCAAAAATTGTTTTGAAGTTTCCAAGAATTGGCAGCCGAAATGTTGTTCAGAATTCAAACTACCGACAATGACACACCACTATCCCCCAGTCGAAATAGAGAAAGGAACTTGCGCTACGCACTGCCCAATCTCGTCCGTCAAGGATTGTTTCCATTGCCAGGACAGACGGCACCGAAAAGCTGGGGTTTGAGCTCGGCGAGAGTAAGTAAGAATGATTTGATTAACTGCATCATTGTTGTCCCTCTACATGCACTTATCCTCCGCGCCGCCATGGCGTCTGCGGGTTGTTTACACTCGTCCACAAACCAGGCATTGAAAGGATTATACTGCGTCCTCCTCACTCTTGCGAAGTCGAGGAACGTCGCCTCTGCGCGCGATTTCACGCAGCTCCTTCATTTTGGCCGCGAAGAAATTCAAGTCAATAAAGTACTGCTTCTTGGCTCGTGCCGCCATCGCCTCCCGTTCCGCCGGAGTCATGGCCAGAACCTTCTCAACAGCTTTGCACACACCAGCACCGTCCAAATCGGCTGTGAATCCCTCCACGCCCTTCAGCCCGTGCTCTCCGTTGTACTGTCCGCCAAGCATTTGTTCCTGATACGCCCACCGTTTGACTGGAATGAGCACACCTGATTCAGCAGTTAGAAACTCGTTCATGGGCGGTAAGTCCGTCGATACGATGACAGCACCACTGGCTCGTGCCTGGTTGATGTAGTGGCCATAGCCCTCCTGTAAGCTCGTGCACATGAAGAATGCGGACTCAGCAATCATCTTACCGAAGTCATTAGCACTGGCGCGACCAACGTGCATGTGCACCTGTGTGCCTCTGATCCTGCCTTCGTACTGCTTTTCAGGTATCCGTTGTACACATCTTCATCCATATACACATGCAGCGGCGGGAAGTCAGAGCGACCCAGCCAGCAATTCAGCACAGGCCGGGTTCCTTTCTGGACACTAGTGCCGACCGCGTGGATAAACTGCACGTCTGACCAGTTCTTCGGCGTGATCGAGTCTTCTCCTAGACGTGTTCTAGCCAACGCAGCAACGTCCGACGAGGTGTGTCTCGTATACATCACTTGTGTGTGGCGCGGGTTGCCTTCCTGCTGATACCACATCCGTACTCGACGAGCGCAAATGGCGGTCTTGCAGAGTACCACGTCCACTCCCCAGTAGTGTTCAGCCTTGAGCTCGTACATTTCGATATTTGGCATCAAATACAGCGGCTTAGTCTTTGGCCACTCTGGTGCGTCCGGGATACCATCCCAATAGTGGTTGAAGAAGATCATAGGCGTCTTTGGGCACAAATCGTGGTACGAGAACGTCTCGCCCGTCTTCTTGTCCACATACTTCATCTCAATCGCCCATGCGGGCAGTAACCGAGACTCTAAGACTGCAGAACAACCAAAACATGAATCAATACCCAACTACTTCCCATCACCTTCATTCTAACGTACATTTCGTGTAGGCGATGGAGTCTTCGCAGTATCCGTGTCCTCGGATACCCAATGGTAGGAAAATGTCCACATCCGGGCACTGACGCATCTTCTCGAGAAGATCAGGGTCATCCTTATCGATGAGTGTACTGGGCTTGGCCACTTTACCGTTGAGCCCGTAGGTCCAAGGCACAACACTGTCCTTGTAAGTGAGACAGGCTTCGTGCAATAGACTGAGATGCACCAGGTCGGCCTCGTCCACCTCGTTAGCCCACTCGGACTGCAGGATTTCGTCCGGATAGACGCTTCCGCCATCCTCCACCTCGGCGTTCAGATACGCATTATTACCTCCCCAGCATTGACATCTCCAGCAACAGCAGAACTGCCGCCAGTCCCATGGTGCCCATCAGGATCTGCGTCTGCGTGGGCATACGGCTGTGCCTGCTCTGCGCATTGTAGACCTTATGGAACTCCTTCTTAGCCATCGATGACGAGTGCACTGCTCGGCGCTGCACAACAACGTTGGCTCTGTCTCCGCTGTGTCAGGGCAGTTTTTTCATTTCGAACCCGTTATCTGAGAGATGGAATGATTGAATCATTAGTTAGCGGTTTCTCGGTGATGCACTAGAAATGTAGGGATAAATGCGTGGTGTCGTAACGGTTGTGATGCAATCTTTTCAGGATGAAAAGAGGGAGACTCGATTTGATTGGTTGAAAAGGTTAGCTGCACTATTTCGTGTAGACCACACATATAATTGATTCTAAAAAATATGGCTTGAGTCTAAAATTCAAGGTTTCTAAGTTTATGAATTCGGTTTAATGGTCGATGCCAGTCAGCAATTTCCCGCCTTGAGGACACTTGGACTCCTTCGCTTTGGGCAGCTTTATTAGTGCTGTCAGCGTTGGGTACATAAACATTCCGTGAAACCGGATTTGCTCTGAGAAGGTTTGCTTCTACACTGATTTACTGTATGGATCATTCACATCGTGTTCACTTCGGAATTCTCTCGGCGAGATGTTTAGCCGCTCTTCGCCACCACGGTCACCTGAGCGCCCTTCATGGCGCTCTACCCAACACTCCCGCCACAGACGCCTGTGCGACCTCCACGCCTCGAACAACCTCCGCTTTCGCTTCGGGTATCACGCAGACACGAGACGCGCCGTCATATCTCTGAAAGGCAGGACCAGTCGGACGTGAGAGAGTTAGAGCGCCGAGCGACTCAAGAAAAGCATTTACGGCTCTTCAGAATGAAGAGGCAAAAGAAGAGAGAAATCTGGCAATTTGTCCGCCTGGTAGCGAAGGACGAGTTCACGCACGTCCCTGATGACCAGCTTTCCAACATTCACGCCAAGAGCGTGTACTGCTTGAAGTGCGACTCATTTCTCGAGTTTAAACAGGGTAAGCACGCCGTGAAACAGCACATGGAGGTGTATCATCCGGAGGATCTCGCAGCTTTCGCTGAGACGAAGAAGTCAGTGAATCAGGACTCGGAAAACGGTGTACCCAAACTTGAGCAGGCTAGCGCGAAAGTGGCTAGGCGTTGTGGCTACAAGTGCTCCATCCGAGCGGGCATTCTCGACAAGTGGAAGTGTGGTGAGTGTAAAACGCGCTTCATTGGCACCTAAAATGGTCAGGGACATTGTCTTCGTATCCGAGAATTGGCGTCGATATGCTGAAAAGACAGAGATTACTAGGTCACCACACACACGCCGTATCATTATTGTGCTCCGAATCGTCAGCGAGCCGACAGCTACCGTCATCACGTACGGCCTGGACATGAAGTACGGCGAGCGCAACGTGCTGATCTTCGGTCTGGGTGGCTGTACCTTCGATGTGTCCCTCATGTCCATTGACGAGGGCATCTTCGAGGTGAAGGCCACTGCTGGTGGCACGCACCTGCGTGGTGGGACTTTGAAAACCGCCTGGGGACCACTTGGTGGAGGCGTTTAAGTGCAAGCACCGCAAGGACATCTCGGAGAACCAGCGTGCTTTTATCTGTCGGTGGACTGCCTGCAAGCGTGCAAAGCGTTCGCTACCGTCGTCGGCTTAGGCTTCCATCGAGGTTGAATCTCTCTTCGTCGGGATCGGCTTAAACTGGACCATCTCTCGTGGTCGTTTCGAGGACATGTGCAGCGACTACTTCCGCAAGACGATGGAGCCTGCCGGTGCGGCGCGATGCCAAGCTGTCGAAGCGTCAGGTGTACGAGGAGGTGTTAATGGGCGGCGCGACGCGTATCCCGGAGGTGCAGCAGCTACTGCCGAACGTTTTCAAAGTCGAGGAGCCCAACAAGTCGTTCAATTCGGATGAGGCTGCGGCGTACGGTACGACCGCGCAGGCCGCCATCCTGAGTGGCAACGACTCGCCGGAGAAGCTGCAGGACCTGCTTCTGCTGGACGTGACGCCGCTGCCTCTCTAAGTCTGGAGACGGCCGGTGGTGTCACGATGCTGATCGCGCGTAACACGACGGTACCGACCAAAAAGTCGCGAGCGTTCTCGAAGTACACCGACAACCAGCCCGGTGTGCTCATCCAGGTGTTCAAGGGTGGGCGATCGGTGAAGCGCGACAACAACCTGCTGGGCAAGTTCAACCTGGACGGCATCCCACCCATGACTAGTGGCGTGTTGAGCGTGCCGGGTAAGGAGACGGTAATGCTGTTCCTCACGCAGCTGTACCGCTCCATTCCCGTCCCTGAGGTGAAACAGCTCAAGAAGTTCTCGAAGATCAGCCTGGATGCTGGTGCCTCGCAGGCTGTGAGCTTTTCGCTGACGGCGGATGACTGGAGCGTGTACTAACCACAGATCAGCAACGGCTTTAAGTAGGTTGCGGAGGTTGCGGAGGATGCGGACTACTTGATCCCGATCAAACGGGAGACGGACTGCGACGTGCACAACGAGACTGCTGTGGCCAACACGATGACATGTTGGATTATTTTTAATAATTCAGTACGTCCTCTGTCCGGAAAAATAGCCCCTTGTCGTGTTCAAGAATGTAACGAACCGGGCTCAAAATTCCGGACAGAGGAAGGACCCAATGGATACAAAGTAAACGTGAGTTCATTTGAGTTCACACGGCTTTGGGTACTACTCTGAATGGTCGCGGAGTAGACCCGAGTTCAGCTAAACGTTGACAGCACTAAGCTTTATCATCGCCAGTACCACGATCCAAGATACATCAGCATTGGCAACGGCATCTTCCGGTGGTGCTACTTTGTGCGCTGCATTAGGTGCGATTTCTGTCGTACCCGACACCGGAAACCAATGTATCAGTGATGCCAACTGTACCGTCAGCATCGGGTCAATTTGTACGATGGACGGCAACTACATCAGCAGAATCGCCAACGCGTTTAACTCCAACCCATACTTGCTTGTCTCGACATTCGGGACTGCGTGTTCTGCCTCGACGCTGACGACAGCCATAGCTTACGCTGCTGACGGGAAATGCCACCCTATCAACAAGAAGTACTTTGACGAGGCTTGTCCTTATTGTACCTCGTCCCCATCGTTGCGAATTGTACAATCTCAACACTTCAAGATGGACGCTGGTGCCGGTGGAAAGACCACCAAGATCACTACATACACCGACAATGGCTGCACAGTTTTGGATACCACCACCGCTGTTATCTCGGTGAGTAGTGTCCTGTCAAACAAACCAAGGATCGGTACTTGGGCTACAGGGTCACTCAGCATCCTACCAGCACCAGCGCTGCGGTGAATATCGATAAGTTTACAAGCGTGGACTGCACTACCGGCAAATGCACCCTATCACTACCGGCTCTGCTGACCTTCGGGTCACTATATTGGATCGAGGAAACTCTATATTGACGGGATTCCAAATCGCAGCAATCACGGCCTACTCCGACATGGCCTGCACCCGCCAGGTCCAAAGTACATGCACACCTGCAGTAAATGGATTGTTCATGAAGAAGGGCTGCGCAGATGATTCTGCTAAGTTCTTTGTAGATTTATTCAAAACTACGCGTCGGCTTGTTACGAACATTTACGAAGCGAAGGGTGATAAGAAGTGCTCTATTCGTCAGAGCATTGTGGCCTTCAACCCCAATACGATGACGTCCTTCAAGGAACAAGCTATCGTTTGATTTTAGAGGTAGCCAATCATGTTGCAGTATTCGTGCAACTTCAACTATCGTCTTCGGTGATGGTCAACGACCTACCCATGCCAGCAATTTCAGCAAACGAGTCGTGCTTGTAATCGTTTCATTTTTGAAGAAAACATATAGGGATTGCTGCGATTCTCAGTTGTCGAAGTGTCAAACTGGCATAGGGGTATCATACTCCTCTATGGAGCAGATGGAACAGTCTACCCATGCTAATTTGGCAGTACAGGTCCAGTGCCGATTTGCGATCGAGGCATAAGGCTACATGTAGTACTGTACCAAGTGCTCAAAGCTCTCCCACTCTCGTCCTCGTCGTGGTGATTTCAATCGAGTGTGGTCATTCACCAATTTGCGTAGGCTGCAACGACGACCGTGTAAGATGCTGAACGTCAAGTTCCTGATCCTCAGTGGCGTCTTGCTTGCCACTGCCTCGGAAGCAGCAACCTGTTCGTCCCTGGAGAACAACGTCGATTACAGCGGTGCTGACATTGGCAACGCTTTCAGTTCCTCGGCTACTGGGTGCTGTTCGATCTGCTCTTCGACGAACGGTTGTAACGCATTCACCTGGACCAACTACAACGGCGGAACCTGCTGGCTGAAAAACTCCAAGGGAACGTCTAAAGCCACGAATGGCGCGGTGTCGGGCGTTGTTCAAGCTTCACCCTTGATCTGCTCGTCGCTGGAAAACAACGTCGACTACGGTGGCGCTGACATTGGCAATGCCATAAGTGCGTCCGCCAACGGGTGTTGCTCGTTCTGTTCCAGTACAAACGGTTGTGGAGCGTTCACCTGGACCAACTACAACGGCGGAACCTGCTGGCTGAAAAACTCCAAGGGAACGTCTAAAGCCACGAATGGCGCGGTGTCGGGCGTTGTTCAAGCTTCACCCTCGACCTGCTCGTCGCTGGAAAACAACGTCGACTACGGTGGCGCTGACATTGGCAATGCTCGCAGTTCGTCAGGCAACGGGTGCTGTTCGATCTGCTCCAACACGAATGGTTGCGGTGCGTTCACTTGGACAAATTACAACGGCGGAACTTGCTGGCTGAAGAGCTCCAAGGGAACCTCAAAGGTTAACAATGGTGCAGTATCGGGTGTTGTCAACAAATCCACCAATAACACTGGCGGCTGGAAAATGACCGCTGTCAAGGTGATCCAGGCGCGAGTCCAAGGAGACGCACCGGTCTGGCACCCGGAAGTGAACCTATGGCTGTCCAAGTTCGGAAACAGCACTGAAAACAACTACATGAACAACCTGGATACCGTCAACACGGCGTCAGTGGAAGGTGCACTCATGTACGTGCAGGCTGAAGGTATTAATGTAAACGAGCAGTCTGTCAAGTGCCAGCGGAAGAACAACATGCAGTACGTCGTTTTCTACGAAATGACCATCGTGCAGCCGTCGTACAGCATCAAGTACTACGAGAACCATAGTCCTCCTGAGTACGGCGAGTTCGTTGCGATGGATGGTGCCAAATGCACGAACGCGGGCTCTGACCTGCCGAAGAGCTGCAAGGTCTTTTACGGTTTGGACGGAACAATGGACATTGGACCGAATGTTGGTTGCAACCCGCAGAGTTCAGATCCGCGTGCCCCCTACCCGGACAACTACTGGTGCTCATTCCCGAATTCGTGTGCCCTGAAATACCGGTCTGACAAGACAGCAGAGTGCAGAGCACAGTACAACGGCGGTCTTTGCCCCATGGGCGTGCAGCCCGATGGTGAGACCTGCACCTTCAGCTACAAGATTTTGGGCTACCTGAACATTGACGATCTCGTTGGGATCACCAGTATGGGCTACAGTAGCTACCAGCAGTTCTGCCAAGCAGGAGGCATTGAGTTCAAGGCCAAAAACACTGGCAACGGATTCGAGGTTGAGCAAAGTATCGACTTCTGGAAGAACCCGAGTGACCAGAAGGCCAACTCGAATCGAGCCACGCAAATGGTTGCCAAATACAACCAGATGACCAGCAGTAACGCGAATATGATCCCACTTCCGTCAATCGCGAGCCTGACAGCAGCCAACCCCAAGTGCTACCAGAACAGCGCGGCATGCGCAACTGCCCGATTTGGATGCAAACGCTCGCTGTATTCGCAGATTTGCTCCGTATGTTCGACTCAGGGAACTGGCTGCGAGACAGCACCGGCAGGTTTCTCGTTTCCCAATCTGCCGCTGCCCTCGGGATCGAGTTAAACGTACTTCGATGGTCACAGTACTGTAGATCAGACCCAAGCGAGTGATTATTGAAAAACGGCATCACCAGTACCAAAGCATATCAAGGCTGCTGTTGTGACCGCGTTGAAGCGAATGGGAATGTGTTGTTGTCACCGAGTTGAAGCGTATGGAAATGTTTACAAACAGTCCCCTGCTCGACAATTCACAGATACTCTAATATACTGCAAGCTTAGGGTGGTCACGAGTCATGGACCATTGCATAGTCTACAGCGTACATGTGCTACACAGTGTAGCCTACACTCGCAGCTTCGAGGCTCGTAATTCGAGCAGCGCAAACGTCAAGCAGGTAGGATACCTTTTTCAACCCGATGCACTTCAACATCGTTGGCATTAACTAAGGATTCGCTTAAGTACGCATTTGTGATTCATCCATTTTTTTGGCCTGGTTTTGCATCGAATCCTATGTACGGTTTGTGTAAATGGAAGGTCGCCGCGAAAATGACATGCAAAAAAGAAGTCTACCGGGAGATGCTGGGAAGTCTTGGGGTTTCGATCTTGTTGCCGTCCATGTCCGTAACACGTTGGGACGGAGCTGCTGGTTTCACTCGACAGCAGTCGTTTCCTCCCCGAACCGGACGAGGCTGGTGGCGTGCGCGCAGGGCCAGTTCTGCCATTCAGACGCTCGTCACGTCGCTTGGCTGCGTTGCACCGGCTGTCGTTCGTGACACCGAACTCACTTGGGTTGAGTATGGCACCGCGCAGCTGGCCCTCCCGGCGTGACGACCTTTAGATGGACTCGGAACAAGGCGTAGCTCGCTAGTCTTGAGGCGATAACGGCGCGGTTTCCTCGGTGCTGTCTACATGGTGGTGGCTACGGGTAGTAGACAGCGTTCAGCAGTACTTCTGCACTGCTACAGCTCCGTTGCCAGGTAACTTCACCGACTTGACCGCGTTGCCGTTTGGCTTATAACCGTTCAGTCATCCGGGCGTGTCGGCGCCGCGTGTCCTGGACATCGCTGCTCCGGGCGCTTTGCTTTCTGGAAAGATCCACTTACAAAAGTCAAGTTGTTTTGGGTAGACGTTGCTCAATGAGGGTGCGTCCGAATTTTTCTCATGGACGGCCCTGCTTCCCTCGTGCTTTTGTTCCGCAGTGGGGAAAGCGAAGCACGGGAAGAAGAGCGGAAGCAGCGGAGGGCCAAGCGTCGTCCGCGTTCTAGCTCACTCGGTCTTCGTGACAGGCGTCGACACCTCGCTCACCCGCTCGGATCGAGACACGCCAAGCGTCGAAGGGGCTTTAAATTTTACTTTATCTTTTCAGCTCCTCTCGTCTCCAACCAACTTTTCTTCGCTTCTTCAAAAGGAAAAGGGCGAAGAGGGAGACACGTCGATATCTTTTAGGTTAATTAAAAGACCTAAAGCAACTTCGAGTTTCCAGATCACAGATCGAGAATGTTGGCTGTGGCGCACCGCCCCGAGCCTACGGCCATGCTGAACCACCGCGGAGAACGCATCATGCCGCTGCCGTACCGCCCCGCGCCCAAGAGCAAGGCCAAGACGCGCAAGCTGTCCGTCATGGAGGGCGACTACGCGTACGTGCGGCCGTTGACTAAGAAACAGCGCAGTGACTACAACCTGGAGCCGGAGCTGGAGCCTTCCACGTTCGCTATGAAGCGGCAGGAAAGCGCCGAGAGGAACTCCCTTTGAGCTGCACTTGCAGGCAGTGTACGAGGGGCACGCAGAGGACGGACTGCAGTTCTTCGAGTCGCACGGCTACTTCGACATCACGGACGCTAATACAGTGGAGATGTTCCGCCAGAACTTCGGTCTCGGAGAGGGATTCTGGCTGGGCAAAGAGGACGAGTTCGAGGACGAGCTGTTCGACGCTCCAGAACCCGCAGTGTATCCATTTGGCTCCCAGCAGCAGATCTTGAGCTCCAGGAACTTGCTGCATAGGGAACGCACCGATTCCGGCAGGTTTACGCTGCTGGATGACGACGGAAACGAAGTGGACGAACACACTTTGTGGGAGATGGAACGCGAGGACAGACTCAAAGCCAAAAGTCTGGAACTGGACGACGACGACCTGGCAGAGCTCGCTCATGATGAGGTCGCTATGGTGCAGGCAATCACGTCCATCCGCTCGGAGAAGATTCAGCTGCAGCAGTTCTTCTTGCAGGCTTTCCAGGAGGAGCAGGCCCGTGCAGTGCACATTCCTGGTCCCGTGCTAAGACAACCAACGCGGACGGAGCTGCCGCCGGCTATGCCCCCTGCCGATCTGGAACTGCCGCCCTACTGCGGCTACGTGAACCTGCTCAAGGACACGATCCCTTCTTGATGCGCAGCTGGCACAAGCGCTGGTTCTACCTGGATTTCCAGGCAGGTGTGGTGCTCATGTACAAACGCAGCTACTGGAAGAGTCCGCGCGGTGTCATTGACCTGCGTAACGTGGCGCACATCGAGAAGATGAGTCAGGGCGACTTCCGCGTCGAGTTCCACGACACGGGCGCGGATGCTCCGGCCATGATGCTCATGCGCTCCAAGACGTCCGAGGAATCCGAGCTGTGGGTGAACCTGCTGCGCTTCGCCAAGCAGTCGTCACGTGGCGCTCCTCTCCTCACGTCTACGATCATGGACAACACCAAGGCGCTGATGAAGAAGGCTAACAAGAAGAACCAAGTGGACATCCTGGCACAGCTGCTGCAGAACTCAGCTAACAGCGCGCAGTCAAGCAACCTGCGTGCTATCGCTCACGCCTCGGCAGTAGCAGCATCGGCTGTCTCCAGACGCAACAGCAAACCCAACAGACACCACAACGCGCTCACAGCATAGGATCGCGACACACACATGGTGGGCGGCAATCACAATGACCAAGACGAGAAAAAGCAGAAGACAAGACAAACAGACAGGGAGAAGTTTCCTCCTTGCCGAGAAAAACACGCACGTTCGCGCAAGAGCTCTCTATCTATTCCCCGTTCAAGTGTACAAGAGCTTCCAGCGTACTGCCTCGACATGTTCATAGCCAAAAGGCACAACTACCACACACGACTACACGACGAACCCCATGAATGAGCGGCACGTATCTCGTTCTGCTTCTTCGCGGAGTTTGTCAGCTTTGCAGAAACAAGGGAAAAATAAAATATCTTCTGTAGCTGTAACGATTGAGTTGTTATCTAACCAACCTTACACACCAACACTTGGGCGTTGAGGCAGGCACAAATTGTAGAAACTGTTATTGGCGAAGCTTGTGGTCTTGCGCCAACTGCATGGCACCGCCTTGTAGCCTTCCAACGCTACAGTCTGGTGCTGAATTGTGGTCAGGTCTTCGTCGCCAGTGTAGTGCGGGTCAAGCGTGAGGAAGGAACAGACTCCTGCGTCCGGGTCGTAGTCCACGCCAAGCAGTGTGAACGCCAACTGTCCACCGCCCATCATGACAGGCGTTCCCTGCGTCTCAAAGTGATAAAGCAGCTCACGAGCTACGTCAGGTAGTTGAGCACCGCTCGAAACGCTAAGAGACCGGAAGGTGACGCCGAAAAGCTCGTCCAACACGTAGCCAACCTCCAGACTGCCAATCCACTCGGTCGAACCTTGGAAGCGAGCAGGTTTGTCGCCCATCTTGACTAAGGCGCTCTGAATCTGCTCGTGCGAAAGGTAGCGCTGCTGAGTGTAGTGCTGCAGAAACAGCCACGACGACAACGTCTGCAGGGAACGATAGGCACAGCCCCAGCCTTTGTCATTCATACCTTGCTGCAGGTAGTGATAGTAGCCGTAGAAGCCGTCCACCAATGCTGACTGGCAGTTCTCGCCCATACCAGAGCTCGGAATTCCCTCGTGCACGTTAAAAGCACGTCACTTGAGGCGAGCCATTCTCCTTGCTGTTCCAACGAACATCCACTTGACAAACGGAAGAGAGGTTGGTCCAGAGGTTGCAAGAGCGCGCGGTGCAAGCTTTCCAGCGTTTTCACATCGTCCAAGCTGCTCGAAACCACTGCCAACGGAAAAGCTGCTCCAACAAGTGGGAACTGGTGCATCGTCACAGAAGCCACGGAATCCAGAGCTTCTTTCAGTCCGTGAGCAACCTCCGTTAGCTGTTCATGAAGCTGTTGACGGAGCAGTCCCAGCGCATCTTCAACCGGAGAGTCCACGGGAACCACGACGAGTGCTTCACAATGCGCGTAAAAGCGTTGGCGAGGACGATTGGAGGCAGAAGGGGCCGGAATCGTAAGCACCGGTGCGGCTACATCAGCAGAAGAATCTAATGGGGCGAGACTGATCAGCAGATCCAAGGTCGTAATGTTGCCGTACTCAACGACGGTAAGAAGCCAGCTTTGTCTTCTTTGCCGTCCTCTTGCTTCGCTGGAATCTTTTTAGCTCCCTTCTTCTGCTTCTTGCCATTTTTCTTCTTAAACTCTGTGTCACCGTCTTCATTCTCAGGCAAGATCGCATCTAGTTGCACTGTCTTGGCATCTGAAGACATGATATCCTCTCCGTGTCCATTAAGCACTCGAAAGCTCCTGCCCTTCTTGCCTTGTGATACACCCACACGAACGTAAAAGTCCCCATCCTCCCGTGTAGCAGCCTTGTACTTCTCCAACTTATGCAGCAGCGCACTCTTGTCACCGAATACGCTTAGATCCACCGCACAACGCAGTGGAGCGAATCCAATGGCGCGATGGAAGTCCCGGGCGTGGAGACACTGTACTACTTCAAGCTCCACCACCTCAGCCTTGCCGTCCTTGCAATAGAACAGCCTTGGCTTTTGTGTTGCCAGAGTATACACCAATATATTCTCCCTTGTCTATCATCTGCAGTTTGCAGTGCTACAGATTCTGTTCATACGATAGCAAAATAACATAATTAGTGATAGTACTTTCGATCTGCGGCTATTTAGTAGCATACCGAGCTGCTTCTCGTCGACTGGAGTTTCCCCACGAACCACCACGAAGCTACCGACGCGGGAGATGCCGCCTGGTATATTTCGGTCAAAAGACTGGCCATTGTCCTCCTCCGACAGACTCAACAGACCCCAAATCGCGACTGAGGCGTCAATTCCGGACTTCTCAGTGCCCAGAATGGAGCCACGAGTCAGTGGAGCATAAAGTGCGGCGTCTTCCACCTCATTGGACGCGGCGAAGCGCTGTAGCGAGCGCAGCAGCGGCGCCGGGATGAAGCTCTGCATCTCGGGGTGCTTGTATCTGCGGTTGGATGAAAAGGTCAAGTGTTTTGACCAATTAAATGCTTTTAGATTTTGTCCAATGGATGAATTTCATCATGATGCTCCGTCTGTCTGTTGTCCATTCGTATGGACGTAACGTGCTTTTCGACCAATAGATGACGACAGGGTGACATGAGCAACTTTCCTTCAGGAACGCTGGACAGAGCATGTCGCTATTAATAATGGTGATGGCAGCTTGGGGCTCGACACCATGTTGTACAAAATGGCTCGGCAGCGGGTGTTACATTGGTCAAGTAGGGCGTGCGGATGGCGCTGATGAAGCTGCGTCTTTCCTTTTCGGTATTAGACCAGGCTGGCCTTTCAATGAAACCATGCGGCTAGTGCGACCGACTGCTTTGAGTTTCACCCGAGTTTAAACTGTTTGTATGGATGAAAGAAGCGGTTCTTAGTTGCTCCTGCAGTTCGGGTCACTATAATACTCAACGTACCAGTTAATCGAAGACGAGGGTGAAAACGATGACCAAGACGGAGAAGAAAGCACGAACAATAATCGGCCCAAACCCCGTTGGTATTTAATCATCAGGGCTTCGAGGCCCGTGTCAGAGCGAAATATTTGCGATGTTATTATTAATATTCAGTTTCAACAGGCAGAATTCAAAACTTGGGACGAAACCAACTCGTCCTTGCGTCCTCTCTAGTCCTCATGCGACGAAGCTATCAGAGTCGCACAGGACGCCAGCACATGTATTCCAGATGTGCTTATACCCATTGCCTTTTGGATTTCCTCACGAAAATCCGGTGTGCAGAAAAAGAAATTCGGACTTCCCAGTCGGTCGCAGTAGCCTCCCGGCCCTTTCCTGTCTGCCCAGTCCACACAGCGCCCCACTATACCTCGTGAGCCAGCCGGAAACGCCAAGACAAGGGGAACTCCAAGTCTCTGCACGGACACACAACAGCAATACCGCCGCGCCGAGGACCGCTGGCCGGCAGAGGGAGATTCGCGTGGTGCATTGAGTCAATCGACTCCAAAGCCAAAGCCAAGCGCGCGGGCGGTTGCCATCCTGCTATAACCAACCTCCCATCCCTTCCCCTCTCGTTTTAAGCTAAAACCGCCGAGTTGTCTTCACTTAACCGGCAGCAACAAGCAAAACCAACGGCTCAAGGCACCAACAGTGACACAAGTGATCAAGCCATGCCAATGATCTATCGCCGCAATCGGGGGCTTTCACCAACACAAGAGCTGGATAATGGCACAAGAGGTGCTAAACCCGTGGGTTTAGACACAGACGCGTCCTTCTTAGGACGAACACGCCACTGGTGGAGAGGAAGGAGCGTGCTGCTAGCGTCCCAGCGAGTGTACCAGACCATGTGGCTCGCCGTGCTTGTGTATGCGTTCCTGGGTCTTCCAGTTCTCGGTCGCGTGCTCAATTTCGCACGATTTGTGCATCGATTCCCGGCCCCAAGATTATCCAGGGAATTATTGTAGGGATGATGCAGGATGTGGCAATTTTCCTACAGGCGTCAACGTGCATCTGTCTCGTCAAGGTTTTATTCGACGCGGACAATTTCACGCCACAGGGACTTGTAGCAGCCAACAACGCCCGGAGTTTCCCTAACAGCGGCTTTTAAGGGAACGAAGCGGAAGTTCCAGGTATCTGCCAGTTTATATGCCAGTGCTGGCCAATGAGTACGACCTAAGGGACGAAGGAATGGAGGCTTTGGCGTCGGGAGTGGCAACAAACCACAGGACGTTGCTGAGCTTAGGAGCTGCTGCCAATCGACCGGCGCTGGTTGCAAGAGCCAAGAGAGCGCTGCACTCGCTCGTGATCTTGAGTCTGTTGCAACTCATCCTTGTCGCAGCTACAATTGCCAGTGTGGCGGATTTTTGCCTGCAGGTGACGATGCACCCGAGACTCAACCGGGCGTTCGTGAACATTTTCTTCAACTACATGAAGCAGTTCACAGCTTCATTGACGGACGAAGAGGTGATGACAAGGACAGTTGTGGGTTCGTGGGCCGTGTATTTCGCCTTACTGGCTGCTTTAACCTACGGATTTTACACTGGACGGTTGCCATTGGCATCGGATTTCCTCCGACTGCCAAGCGCCTTGTGCTGCTGTTTTGACCGCCGATACAGCGCACGGAAGGACTCGATGGCGTCCAGTAACCCCTCAGGATCCACGACGTCCAGCTCATACGTCTCCAACTTGTTCGCTTCGTACTGGCAAAGGGCAGGGAAGCCGATTCGAACGCGGAGACGCAGCACTCAAGGTTACAGTCATTTACCGGGTGGAGGAGCTGGTGGATGCGCTAGTGGATATGCTACGGCGTTTCCGTCGAGTTCAGCGCTGTGCTCTTCGGGATATGGCTCGTACACGAAATCTGGACCCTTGACGATTCTGGGACGATGCATTCTGGCGAGTTTGCTCATGACTGGCGCTGCTTTGTCGGCCTCCATGCTGATTGACGGCAAAGGTGGTGTGGATATGAAGCTCATGAACAACGCCATGTTCACTCTACAGGCAGAGCAGTTCTTCGAGCGTCCGACGACGATCCACAGGGAGGAGATCAACTGTACCGCAGCCAGCAGCGCCTTGCGTTCGACTCTAGGCGTCAGTGAGAAGTACAAGCTGGACAATCTCGGGAACGACGATCAGTGTGCTTTGCTGTGGCGCAAGACGATAGGATATGAAGGCGAGAACATATTTGAACTGGATTGGAACGAGACGGCAGTGCCTGAGACCGTAGAGAATGCGACTGATGCTGTATCTGAAGCTGTGAAGCCCACGAAAGTCCAGCCCAACATCATTGTGCTCAACATGGAGTCCTGGAGACATCTGGATGTTGGTGTGCTTGGGGTGCTGCCAAGAAGGAAACCACTGGTAAAAGTGCAACGCCGCGGTTCGATGAACTGACCAAGACTGGCGTTCTTTACAGCAAGCACTACACTCAATGTGTACAAACCACACGCACACTGTTGACGACGCTGTTCGGTATGCTGCCGTCGTGCACGGAGACGACTGCGCTCAAGCAGTACAGCACAACACTCAACGTACGTGGCCTCCCGCACTTCCTGAAGGAGCGAGGCTACTTCAACCTCTTCTGGAGTGCTGTAGACCTCACGTGGGAGTACTGGGACAAGTTCTTGCTGAAAAATGGCTTTGACAAGCTCGTGGACGACCGAAAGATCCGCAAAATGCTGCACGAGAGCCGCAACTACAAGAACACGCCAGATGATCACTTCTCCTGGGGCGTGCACGACCACTTGTCGTTCGAAATGCTGTTGTACGCGATCGAGTCGGCTCACAACTCCAGTATCAACGCCACTGACGCTTCCAGTGTGGCAAACTCGTCGTACGCGGACTCCAGCGCTGAAAAACTGCTAGAGACTTCCGGGAATGCCACTGAAGTCGAAGACATGAAAGTTCCGGAGGCTGCAGCAAAGGGAGACACTACCGTGCGGCGAACTCGAGCTCTCATGAAACACCAACTTCGACCGAAGACTCTCTCGACAAAAGGTTCCCACGGCTACGAAACCCCTCTTCCTGGTTGGGAGGGACTTCAGACGCCGTACTTTATCGACATGTACAGTATTACGAGCCACAATCCATGGGCGCTGCCGCATTTCTACGACGGGCCGGACCTCTCCGGATTGTACACGCGCTACAACAAGAAGTACCTGGACTCGATGTACTTCTCCGACGAGATGCTGGGCGATTTCATCGCCGCGTTGCGTGCCAAGGGACTGATGAAAACACGATCGTGATCATTGAGGGTGACCACGGCTATGGGCGGTTGGAGCACGACAACAACCCGTCCATCGCTGACTCGGGCGTGTGGGATGAGGCATCCAGGGTTCCGTTCCTTCTGCTTGCAGATGATTTCCTTCGTGAAGAGGACAAGGGCACGGTCGTGGATCAATTGACGATGCAGTCGGACCTCATGGCCACAATTGCAGACATTCTAGGCGTCTCGCCAGAGGAGCCGCTGTTCCAGCACGGCTACGGCCACTCCATGAAGCGCCGTCGGAACCAGCCGGAAGCTCAAAAGGAAGCGCAGGCACTGGCAGCTCAGTCTGTAAAGGATCAGGATGCTGAGCCGAAGGACTCAGAGGTGGAGGCGTTAGCTGCTGAAGCTCGGGAAAGTCCTGAAGAGCGTCGCGTTGTCATGTGCAACCCGTTCAACGGAATGAGCAAGGGCGTGCGTACTGAGGAGCTCAAGTACATTTTCCACCCGGACGGATCCTACAACGTGTTCGAGCTTGCTATTGACCCTGCCGAGAAGAAGCCACTGCGAACAGGTTTCGACGTAGAGGCGATGGATGACGCCACGAGGGACGTGTTCGAGTACGTGACCAAGGCCGTGGACCTGAACCAGTTCCTGTTCGAGGCTAATCGGTTCATGACGCCACTACCAAAACCCGCTACTCCAGCTCCAGCTAACAAGAGAAAAGAGGACGATGCAGTATACAACCGATTAAGGACATCTCACGCACAGAACGCGACGGTCTCGGACGAACAGGTCGAGCCCAAGCAGCCACGAGGCCCACCGGCACCCGTGAACTCGCTAGAATAGACCAGACCATGACCAAGTAGCTTTTTTATTAGGAAAAAAACATGCCGCTCTTCCACACGGCCTTTGACCATTCACTTGCTTGCTTTGATAGTTCAAGAACTCACAAGACATGCACGTTGGCCATCCGTTAAATAAATATCCGTTTCCTGATCTTGATCTTGCAATTTTCCCATTTACGTTCGCTCTAATCCACACTAGCACATACAAAATAATATTCCCGTTTCGACACTTGAGTTCTTCAGCTTTGGCCGCGTCGCCTTGGGCGATGCAGAGCCACACGACCAGCAGCTCCTATGGACATCCCAACTCCGTCTAAACTTTGGCAGTCTTGGCCACCGGTTGATCAAAGCTCCCGTCTGCACAGAAAACAGCAGCGTGTCAGAACCTCAACTCAGTTCCCAAGCTGCACGCAGCCACTCAACTCACAGGCGATGACGGAGATGGCGCTCATCCTCAGCGAATCCCTACGCGCCGACAGCATCGAGTCGTTCTCGGACTCCTGCAGTCACAGCCACAAAATAACACGTCAGCCCCTTATTTTCTGATAAATTCGGGCACGCCTTATTTTCGTACACGGCCGCTCTCAAGTCTCTCTTCGGGTATTGGAGACAGTAGAATCGGCTTCAGACTTGGCCAGTTGAGTCCCAGCTCGTCCTCTGTGAGCACAGGCGCTGTATCGTACGCCAACCAACGCTCCTGGGAACGTCGCACAGCCTTGCGGTACTGCACCATGCGGTACACCCAGAGCGCCAGTAGTGCCAGCGCCGTGACGCCCAGCAGCGCCAGAGCCAGCTCCGCCGCACCTACCTCCATGCTCCTCGACGGCTCCTGCCGCCGGCCTCGGAAATGAAGAAACACTGTGCCCAGTCGGTAATAGCAGGCCGGCGTGCTCGGCCTGGTGGGGGCAGGGGATAATGGAGACTGAGATGAAGGCGGGACAGTTTTAAACGCCGGAGCCGAAAATAAGGGCATCAAACCGAAAATAAGCAGAGACGGGAATTAACACGCGACTTCAACAAAAGTGTCGTCAATATGCATAGACACATCCAACTGCAGCCTTAAAACCTTAACGCTGCACTTCATCCTGCTCAATGAGCACAAAGTCAGCAGGTTCAGTCTCGTTCTGTTCGTGCAAGTCCAATTTGGCCTGGAGACTGCGCTGCACCATTCTCGCCTCCTGCGCTTCCTGCACGAGCGCAGCCAAATTCACTTGCGAGTACGGCTGCAACCTTTTGACCTCCTGTACCAGCATCTTCTTGTGCGTCCGGAGCGTGCGGTTCAGCGTCTCAAGCTCGACGAGTTGCGCCGTTTGCTCCACGTGCTTGTCACGCCAGGAAGAAGCTTCGACTTGGGACGCAGCCAACTGAGTCTCGAGCTCCATGTTCTCCACGGACCGCCACAGACACTGCTCTTGGAAGTCAGCGCATAGTTTCTGCACGCGCTCCAGCTCGCTCGACGGTCCCTCCGCCTGCGTGCCTGGTGTCGCAGTAGTGGCGTCCTCTGCTTTGCTCTTGACCTTCGGTGCTGGACCGCATTCGAGCTGCGTGATGGTCTCCAAGTTGGCCTTGTAGATCTCTTCGGCGATCTGAACGCGGTCTAGCGCACTCTTGAGCTCCTTTTTAGTGGCCGTAAGACTCTCTTCGAGCCGCATCTTTCATAAAACACAGACGTACAGCAAGTCAGACAACAATTAGGACAAGATCAGCATGTACCTGACGTACCACTTGGGCCTCCAGCTCGTGCGTGCGCTCCTCCAACACGGCGGTCTCGATCTGAGGATCCTTTTCGGTACCTTCATCTGCCTTGTCGTCGTACGCAGCACCAAAAGTGTCTGCGCTTTCGTCAATATCCCAGCCAGGAAGATCCTCCATCGACGTGATCTCAGAAGCATTGACATGGTCAAAAGCCATTCAGGAGTGGCAACGTCGTTCAATCTCTTGGCAACTTCCAGCACTTTCGTCGCTGTAGATACGGGCACCACTTTTGCTTGGAAATGCAGCGACTTCGACACCACGCTGCTCATATCCACGTTCTCCCATTGCAGCGTCACCACCCCATACTTTTCCGCCACGAAGTGCCCATACAGAAAGTCTTCATTCACCTTGAAGTCGCAGTTCACCCTGTACTGCACAGTCTCCGTCTCGTCCTCCTTATTCTCTGGAACATCGTTACTGCTGACACTGTAGGGGTCAATGTCGTCCCTCTCACCTCCGCTACTACATGTAGAGAAATCGACACTGAACACCAGTCCCGAGCCTTGGGATGAAAACTTCCAGAGCACGAGCTGCTCGTCATCCACAGCCAGTTGATGCTCCACTGAACAGCCTGCAGCTACCCTCTTCTCCTCTTCATCAGCTCCAATAGCAGCTTCCACTGCGTCTCTGTAGTCCGATCGTGTCATCTCATGGCTCGTCAATAGATTTCCATGAAAAACATTTTCAGAGCTGTCGTCGACAGGAGATCGGCGTCTGTCACCAATCCACGGATAAAACTCTCCAATGCGATGGCTAATCGGACACCGAGCTGATTAGCTGGATAAAACTTCGGTTCGCCTTCGTAATACGCTTCAATAGCTGCGAGAACGGACGGGAGGGGGAGGAGTGTTGAGCCGCTACCTCTAGCTGTAGATAGCGCTCCAACTGCTGGAAATCGCGCAGCGTTCGCTCTAGGAGACGGAAGTGGTCACCATAGAGTAATAATACGAGCGCGGTGGTGCTCTGGGGCGCGTCCAGACATGGAGAAGGCAGCACCTTAACCATCACATCAAGCGACATTTTGAGAAGATGGAGGAGAATTTAATGCATGCGAACTTATTGGACGATGGATGGCTACATAATATCAAGAGTAATTCATTCTGATTGGCCGTGTGAATCTCACTGCGATTCTGATTGGCCGTGTGAAACCTGTTTTAGTGCTTATATCCCGGTCGTGCAGGTCGTACACGCGTGGGTTCGCCTCACAACGACTTCTATGAGCTGCACCAAACGGTCTTCCACGCTCGTGCCAAGTTTCATCCCCGAATTCGCTTGGAGTGGCGCGCTGTGAGTGGGAACGTTTATCGCCCCGTATCACTCGACTCCAAAGACTCTTATTTCTTATACTTTCGGTGTCTTGGTATAATATCTAATTATACAGGTAAACCGAGGTGAAAAAGAAGTTGTAGAGACTGTCAAACAACCCCGCAAAGTGACCCGTTCCAAGTGCATCTGCGAGCGGTGCTGCCTGCGGCGCGGTTGCTTCGGATGAAGAGAAGGCGAGTATTCCGCTGAAGGAGGAGAGTATTTCTAAGGCGACCGCCACTCTGGAGCAGTGAGTGGTGGTACTGCTGCAGATGCTAGCGAGCCCTCGGGAACATGGGCGACGGAGAAGTGGATCTACCCGGCTAAGAACGCGGCAAGGACTTCGACAATTGGTGGCGCTTGCGAGGTAGATGCACGCTCCGCTGTACAAACTGAATGCGACTGAACTGGTGGTGGAAGCGCTCGTCAATTTCAACATCAAGCCCCCACCGATCGTACCTCCAAGCACCAACTCTTACGTTCTCTTCTTTGACGGTGGTTCGCGTGGAAATCCGGGTCCAGGGGCAGCGGAACTATCATTCCCATGCTGGATCGTCAGCATGGCTTACGGCAGCAAGGCCACGACGAACAATCAAGCTGAATACCGTGGATTACTCCACGGTCTCCAACACGCACTGGCGGCGAAGCTGACACCGCTCTATCATCAGTTAACAAGAAGCAAGAAGAGCTTCGAAGGCTCAACATCTTTGTCCGCTTTTCCAGCGCTGCCGGATGCTCGCAGATACGTGCGGTGTAATCTCGTGGACGCACCACTGCAGAGAATTTAACCGCACAGCGGATGCGTTGACGAACCTCGCCATGGATTCAGCGAAAAGCAGGAAGACTGCATTGAACGAAGGAGGACTCCCGAGTGGGTCATGGGATGCAGCTTTCAAGCACATCCCGCGTGACTTAGGGAATGGCAAACACGTCTCTTGGTTCCAACCAAGATGATCGGCGTCAACAGACGACGGTCTCCTTTACAAAACTACTGACGGGTATGGGCTGTAGCTTCGGATATTAGTAGCCGTTAGTTTACTCGATTAAATGACGACAAAATACCTCAATGAAATACAAAGAATTTATTCTTTCACATTGGTCTTTGTGATGGATACGGTAACGATGAGTTAGTTTCCACACCCCAGTAGTATGGAAATGTTTGATGCTGCACGCTACCGCTATTATATACTTCGTCTGCTTCGTACGAGGCCTCGAGGCTTTCTCCCGTCTCGACACCTACTGCCTTGTCCTAAGCGTGCAGCCATGACCACAAAATATCACGCGATGAAAGTAGGTGGGGCGGAGATGCCACCTACGCACGAAGGCTGTGCTTGCCGTCGTATTGGTTTTGGTCCTGGTTCTGGTTCTGGTCTTGCTTTCCATCATCCGGGCACGGGTCTCCGTCGGCGGTGCCGTAGTCTCTGGGCAAGGGGTCTCCGTTGGGGGTGCGGTCGTTTCAGGGCACGGGGTCTCAGTTGGTGGAGCTGTAGTTTCCGGACAAGGAGTCTCCGTTGGCGGTGCCGTAGTTTCCGGACATGGGGTCTCCGTCGGTGGAGCCGTAGTCTCAGGGCATGGAGTTTCCGTCGGTGGAGCTGTAGTTTCCGGACACGGGGTCTCCGTCGGTGGAGCCGTAGTCTCAGGGCATGGAGTTTCCGTCGGTGGAGCTGTAGTTTCCGGACACGGGGTCTCCGTCGGTGGAGCCGTAGTCTCAGGGCATGGAGTTTCCGTCGGTGGAGCTGTAGTTTCCGGACACGGGGTCTCCGTTGGGGGTGCCGTAGTTTCTGGGCACGGGGTCTCCGTTGGCGGTGCCGTAGTCTCAGGGCATGGAGTTTCCGTCGGTGGAGCTGTAGTTTCCGGACACGGGGTCTCCGTTGGGGGTGCCGTAGTTTCTGGGCAAGGAGTCTCCGTCGGTGGAGCCGTAGTCTCAGGGCATGGAGTTTCCGTCGGTGGCGCAGTTGTTTCAGGGCAAGGAGTCTCTGGCGTCGGTGTCGTCGGACACGGTGTTTCTGGTGTTTCCGTCTCTGGGCAAGGCGTCTCTGGAACTGGTGTCGTCGGGCAAGGTGTCTCGGGTGTCTCTGTTTCGGGGCACGGAGTCGCTGGGCCGGGAGTCTCAGGGCACGGAGTTTCGGGCCCTTCAGTCTCCGGGCACGGGGTAGTAGGGGCTGGCGTCTCCGGGTATGGAGTCTCGGGTCCCTCTGTCTCCGGGCACGGGGTAGTAGGTGCTGGCGTCTCTGGGCACGGAGTTTCAGGACCTTCAGTCTCTGGGCATGGGGTAGTAGGGGCTGGCGTCTCCGGGTATGGAGTCTCGGGTCCCTCTGTCTCCGGGCACGGGGTAGTAGGTGCTGGCGTCTCTGGGCACGGAGTTTCAGGACCTTCAGTCTCTGGGCACGGGGTAGTAGGTGCTGGCGTCTCTGGGCACGGAGTTTCAGGACCTTCCGTCTCTGGGCACGGGGTCGTCGGGCCTGGAGTCTCAGGACACGGGGTCTCGGGCCCTCAGTCTCTGGGCATGGTGTAGTCGGAGCAGGTGTCTCTGGGCACGGGGTCTCGGGCCCTTCAGTCTCAGGGCATGGAGTCGTCGGAGCTGGTGTCTTGTCCTCGGGGCAAGGAGTGGTTGGAGCAGGGGTTTCTCCTTCAGGGCAAGGAGTGGTCGGTGCTGGAGTCTTGTCTTCTGGACAAGGGGTAGTAGGAGCTGGCGTCGATCCCACCTTGGTCGGAGCCGGCGTCGGCTTCTCATCTTCAGGGCATGGAGTCGTTGGCGCTGGAGTTGATCCTACTTTAGTAGGGGCCGGAGTTGGCGTGTCGTCCGGAGGCATTGGGAGGTTGGTACCTGGGCACGGTGTGGTCGGTGCCGGGGTTGGGTAGTTGTCCTTGCCGCCCTTCGTGGCAGCAGGTGTAACCTCGGGCGTGCTGCCCTTTGTGGCTGCTGGTGTGGCTTCAGGAGTCCCGGACTCGTATGTCGTCGGGCATGGGGTAGCTGTAGACCCAGAGACCGACGGGAAAACACAGCCCCAAGTGTCTCCGATCACGATGGCGCACTCGGCGTCTTCCTTGGCTGTGCACTGCTTCCCGTCGAAGGAGAACAGGTACGCGTGACAGTCGGCCGTGGCTACATCGCCCTTCAAAGGGCAGGCAGTTCCAGCCGGGCCTTGCCGGCACCTGAGCAGAGAGCGCCGCGGGACGACGGGATGGTGTAAGTGGCGTCAAACTGCACCGATACCGGTAGATCTGCGGCGTTGATGCCGGCCAGGCAGACTACAGCCAATGCTGCAAGCTGAAGGCGAGTCATGATGGTCCAAATGGAAAGTCAACGCGGTGGAAGAGTCGAAACTTGTTGTTCGAAGGTAAAGTGCTCGAAAGCGAGCAAATTGAAGAGTGAGAGACTGAGTGAGGAGGGCGACAATTGTGGGGTGCCCTTGCGAGATGGCCGAACCCAAGGGCCACTCTGCCATGACGACAGGGAATCATGGAAATCCTTTTTCAACTTTCCGTGTTGCATCCAGGTTACACACTTTGTATGGCGCTAGAGTGTTGCGTCTTGGATTGCCATTTGCGAGAGACTATCATAAAGATTCGCTGGACGGCGCAAAATGCCTTCGAGCTTCGATCTAGCGCGCTGAACAGAAGTTCTGCAGGTCCGACAGTAAATCTGGAGATTGACTTGGATTCACTATGGTGTAGTTAGGTGTAAATTTCGTGTTCGACGATTGAAGGGGCATGGCAATTGAAGTTGTCAATAAGATGCTCAACTTTTTCCAATCCAAAGCGGAAAGTGGATGCAAGCCGGACTGCTTACCAACGCTGTTGTCACGCGGAGGTTGAGGTCGAAGCACACGTCGGTCTGCATGGCTTGCTGTCGTCCATAGACACAAGTCGCGTCGCGACGGAGTCGGTTTCAGGCGTGTACTATGCACGACAATCTCCGGATGGCAATTCTTGGCGTACGAAGGCGAATCAATGGGTGAGGCAAACATTGCGCAATGCATTCCATTGGCAACGCCCTTCAGGGCGAACCCAATAGGTTCAACAACCAGCTTAGTGGCTCCAAATTTTTGCTGTGTGGGTTGGTGCACGCAAGTGTTGCGCTCACAGACTCCGTTACGGAGTCCTTGACGGGGACTGTAAATGCAAGCGTCGCGTATGCTGATCGATGGCGTACAGCAGCAGAAGAAGCTGGTGGCTGCACGCGTCGCAGGATCTATGGGTCAGTCACACCACTCGTCATCCAAGGCCGAGCAACATTAGGTCCTTGTAGTTGTTCGGACTAACTAACGATGAAACCTTGTCGATATCGTTGCAATAGCTCAGGCGCGGATATCGGCTTCTTGAACGCACTGATACTCTTCGAAATGACTGGGACCCCAGAGAACCAACATTTTTGGCATTGTGACCAACTTGATTCCGGCGTTGAACTACGGTGACTCACTTTTTTTCTCGCAAAAGATTGCTTGAAGTGAGATCATAAAAATCATATTTCGAGAGCCGCTTTAACGTTACACTAATGGCGCGGGTTGGAAAAAGTCTAACAAACCTTAGTGAAAAGTTTATCAACTTTTACCTACCTAACAAACCTTAGTTGTTAGCTGCTTGGGATATTGTCTGCCAAACGATGGTTGGTCGGTTGGAACAAGGAGCACTTCATGTCTCTAGGAGCCCGTGATGTTGATAATGTCAACGTCAAATAGAGACTGTCAAACTTGACAACCGAAGCAGAAGTGAAGAGCAGAGGAAACCAGACATGTCGTAAGTATTACTACATGCACATGTATAGTACGTGTGCAAGGCAGTGCCTTCCAAAGAATGAGAAACGAGGTGCAGTACCTGCATGCTAATTCGTTGCCATGCATAAATTCTCCCTAAAAAATAGTGAACATGCATTCGGGAGCAGTAGCAATTGGCTAGTGCAACACGATTTCAGCCACTTCAACTTCCATTAAGTTCGCACTCTGTCTAAGTGCGCATTCAGTTCGTACGTGGCAGTTCCTTCGTCCGCCATGCAGGCGCTGCTAGGCCGCATTGTAGTGGCCCCCACAGAGCCCGCGGCAGCTTCCCCGTCGACACGCAGCTCCGTATCCACCCCCAGCATCTCTTCCACGCCTGTATCGCCCCGTGCGTCGCCTGCTAATGCTCTAACGACCCCTCAATCCGCCTTACCCGCTGTTAAGGCGGACATCGCGCTTGCTGTCGAGGGTTTACAGTTCGCGACGCTATTGGGCGAGCGTAAGAAGGCTGTAAGTGCTCTTCAATCGTTAGCACAGAAGTTTAACGCGAGTCCAGACGACGAACCTTCAGTTGAAGAGCAGGAGCTTGGCCAGGCCGCTGTACCTGCAGTTCTAGCCGCTCTAGTGTCCGATCCGAGAGATACCGAGCTCATGGAAGCCATGCTGGAGTTCCTGCAGTCAATTGTGAGTCGGTCGCCCTCTGCAGCTCTTTTACTGCTCGACCAGCCGAAGCAAAATGCTTCAGCTATTACTGTGGCTCCTTGGGGCATGCAGACGAGTCTCACGTTGCTGCAGGACCCATCACCGTGGATTCGTGGCCCTGCTATTGCTCTAGTGAGAGTACTGCAAGAAGCACAGCCTGGAGCTTTTGCTAAGGCTGTTCTGGAGTGTAAAGAGGGCCTTCGACGTCTTCTGGAGGTCGTGGAAGACCGACGGGAACATATTCGAGATGCCGCACTGGCGGTACTTGGACAATTGACTGGACGGGACAAGAATGCACAGCAGTTTCTGGCGTTTGAAGAAGGGTTTGCCAGGTTGTTCCAGATCATGGAGGTAGAAGGCTTGGCGGAGACTGGAGCGAGCCCTGCTAGCAGTGTCATTGCCGATTGTCTGCAGATTGTGAACAATATGCTGAGAGACAACCTCATGACGCAGACGCTGTTCCTCGAGATGCCGTACTTGGAGTCTCATGTGCCAAGGATATTGAGATTGTCTGGCATTGATGGAGGAGACGAAGAAGAAGACGCTGCAGCACTGCGACGAAGGAAGCGTGTGCTAAAACTTGGATTGCAACTTGTGCGCTTTCTGGTGACTGGATTGTACGAAGAAGCAAAGGAATCAACGATGGATGAAATGGCACAGCGCGACAGGACGCGGAAGCATCAGGAGCTTTCGAGGATACAAAGTCTTGTGGCCCGGCAGGAGGCGCTCATGGGTGCAGTGGGCGAGCTGGTTTGCTGCCGTAGCGATGTACTGACGGATTTACGGTTGCAGGCGCTGGATCTATTGAGATTAGTGAGTGAGAACAACGGCGGCGCTCAGATGATTCTAGTGAACCTCTATGCAACACCGTCAGGGCGTAATGTCCTTGCAGACTTGATGAACCTTGACGTCGGGAACGAAAGTGACGAGTCACCTGTAGCTGCTGCGGCATCGGCGCTATTGGACACGCTTTTCCAAGAAAACGAGGGTGCTCGTATGGCCGTTCTCCAGCATATTCAGACTCCTCCCCACCGCCAATGTCTGCAGATGGTGGATACGATGCGGTTTCGCTCCCCTTCAGCAGGACGAGTCTTGCTGGACGCTTTTATCGTCAATGCCGACTATATCGCCCAATGCTGCGATAGTGGCGACGTTGAAACGCTGAATACGAAGTTGGTGGCGGCGTGGAAAGCGAGTCATCGGCTGGCAAATCTTCTAGCAGATAGTTCCTACTGCAAAGAGCTCGCACTTCGCGTCCCTGCGGAGTATGGTGATTCCCAGGTCCGTGCAGTTGCTGGAGGACTTTTCCTTTCACGATGCCTCCGCCTGTTGCGGTCCTTTTCCGAAGACAACCTCACCCCTGCAGTCCAGTCGATTGTTTTCCAAGCCAAACTGTCCGTGCTGCTGCTATTGATCCGCTGGTGTCACGGCTGCCCCAAGGCTGTTCGTGAAATTGTTCATTCCGTGACGAATTTGTCGGTGTTGGTGGACTCTTTAGCTGAGAAACACGCGACCACATCGCAGCGAAGCTTGACTGAGGCAGCACAACTACGGGGTTTGATCGCGCTACTACTTGGCTGCTGCCTGGAATTCCTCTGTGAAGACGAAGAAGAGCAGGCTCTGAAAATTGCCGGCACCGCAGTAGCAGCAGCTGAAGAGGAGCCAGGACTGCAAATGACCCGGGACCAATTTCTTCAGATGATCAGTAAACGCGTGGGTCTGGAGCAGTTTACGGATGCTTTGGTTCAGTTCCAGCAGACTCCGGCGATGCTAGGTTGCGCTCGAGCCAGTAAGACCCAGAGTTCCCGTGCGCTACTCGCTTATCGTGCAGCTTACGACATTAACGACGCAGATGAAGGATCGAGAGAAGAGGACGAAGCGCATTACTTGTTCATGCTCTACGAGCGAGCCTTCACAGCTTTCTACCGTGAAATGGCCGAGCAAATCCAGAAGCGTGTCATCGCGATTTATACTGGCGTTGATGGGGCTTCAGCTTCAGGTGACACTGGAGCTCCGAATGCAATTGGCGCCTATCAAGATCTCATCCGTATGCAGGATAAACAGATTCACGACCTGCAACGGAACGTGGAGGAACTAAGCCAGCGTGAGGTGAGCCAGGGAGGAAAGAGTGACACTCGATCAATCCAGGAAAAAATGCTCACGGAGCAACTGGATACTCAACGTAAGCAATTTGAACAGGAGAGAGTTGCCTTAGAAAGCAGAATGAAGGCGATGTCGGAGTCAGCGCTGGAGATGGAGACCCGCATGAGCGGCCTTACTATGGCGTATGAGCAGCTTGAACAAGAACATCAACAACGTCAGGAGCCGAGTGCAGAGTCGATGCCTTCCAGTTCTGCAAGCGACCAACTCGCTGCACTGCAAGCTGAACTGGAGACGGAACGAGAAGCAAACCGACGATTACGAGCTGAAGCCACAGCAGCTAAAAGTGGTTCAGCAAGTCAAGCTCTCCGTGAGAAGAGCGACGCTGAGCTAGCAACTGCCAGACTGATGAAACAGCTTGAGGAACTCCGTGTGGAAAGCGAGCGCAAGGACGAACAGCTCGTTGAATGCAACCAAATGCTGGAGACACTTACAAATGGCCAGACTCTGGTCAAGAACGACAACGAAAGGCTGAAGGCTCAGCTCGCAGAAGCACTATCACAATCTGGAGGGAGTGATGCAGCAGAAACAGAGTTGAAGTGTATGGTCGATGGTTTATCGAGTGACAAGGAGCGTCTGGAGCGCCGTGTCGAAGAGCTGGAAGCTGCTGCACGTGCTGCCTATGAAAAGGACCAGGAGGTTCTTCAACAACGGATCCAAGAGGTCGAGCAGGCACGCCGTGCCACTCCCCTGTAACTCCTGTGAAAGCGGCAACTGAGAATGCTATACCCAACAACGAGGCTGTCGACACTGAGGTAAATACGGAGGATCAACGCTTGAAAGAGCTCGTATCTTCCCAGCTCGAGGAACTGAAGGGGTTGCGTGCTCTTGTCGTAGAAATGGAGTCAGTAGCGAAGGAGCGCGACGCCAAGGTACAGCAAGCCTCGTTCCTACAAGAACTGGTGGCAGGGTACGACGTCCAGTCTCGACGGGATAAGGAAAAATACGACGCAACCATTCGCGAGCTGGAGGACGAACTAGCCCGTGCATTTCTGGAGAAGAAGGACGCCGGGCGTAAGGCGAAGGCTGCTGTGAAAGAACTCGAGAACGAGGTGGCTCGCTTATTCCTCGCTAAGGTGGAGCTTGAGAAAGAACTAGGAGCCAGTCACATTGGAAACGGCAGTACACACGGGTCGTTCAGGAGGTCCATCGAGTCTGACAACAGCAACAACTCGACATTCGATGACCTGCTGGTGCTGGTGGCAAGCTTAGAGATTCAATGCTCCGTACTACGTGATACTCTGAAGGAAGCCCAGGGAGAAGATGCTGTCGCAGTGGCTGTAGAGTTGTCCAGACAGCGAGGAGCCGTCGTCTCCGTCTAAATTCACCTTAATCTCCAAATTCTGATCTCCACAATCACTCGTCATTACCGTAAAATACTTAGTTACTAGTTCTTCCACTTGTTCCAGAAGAAAGCCAGGATCACCAGCAGTCCGTAAGCAGCAGCCACGAGTTTCGTACTGAAACCCGAAAGCACAGAGATCGGGTCGTCAACCACATGAATGTGGCTGCCTCCGCTTGTGTGTGCATCACACGTGGCACGACACGCTCCACAAGGACACTGTTTGTCTTCCATCGACTTGGACGCGATCGATTCCAGCAGTTGAGCCTGCGTCGGCAGAGTCTCTCGTGTTTCAATGACTTCCGAGTAGTTCGAGCACTTCAACACGTCGTGGTCGAATGACTTGTCCTTGCTGGCATTGAAACTCATCGTGATAAACTCGCCGTGACCCACTGCTCCGACCTGCATCTGGTAGTTCAGGAACCCGAGAGACGACTTCATGGCCGCAGCCATTGAGGCCATAGCTGTGTTCTTACACGAGTCGAACACTGCACAGGTGAAGTCTTTGGCTAGTGCCACATTTAGCTCCAGTACTTTGACTTTCTCCTTGCCTGTCATGGGATCAGGTCGGTAGTTGGTGCTCGGCCATGAGTGAGCCATTTCCATGAACTGATCCTGCTTAGGAGAACACACAAGGCCACACCACAAGTTCATGAGGTTGGCGGCACAGGCGTCGCAGCCCCCGCGCTGTTCTTGGCGAAGACACTCGCCACCAACTTGAAGTTCTCGGCCATCGCTTGGTTCTGCTGCCACGAGCAGCACGCGTCTTCCTTGTACGCAGGACATTGAATAGCGAATTGACCACAATGCGGACCAGCAGCCATGCCGTCTTTACGACATACACAGCCCCCATTGACACATTGACCCTTGTCATTACAGTCGGTGTCAGTAGTACAGCTCCCGCCACCGATTACACTCGGCCAGCCCGTTCCGGTCATAGGTTGTGGATCCACAGGCTCCTTGTGCGCCTCAGGAATACAATCATCGTAGTCTGGGACGTTATCTGGGTTTACACGTCTGTGTCATCACACACTTGCCTTCAGTGGCAGGAACCACCGCCAATAGCACCAGAAGGGGAGCAGCATCTTCCTCAGCTTCTTGATGTGCTTCAAGTGTGGTGTACGCAACGTAAATATGAAAGTACTGAAGTGAATATGTCCTACGATTCATCATGGCTACATTCCTTCTTTTCAAGCTCCGCCTCACATTCCAAGCATCAATTATGCTACATAGGTCTGCTTGTATCGCACGTCGCTGCGTGCGGCCTTCGGGTGGCCGCTTCTACTCCAGCGAGGCACGTGACTGGCTTGGTATCGACGCGGAGTACATCTCCATGCGCGGTCTCAGTATTGTCGGCCGCGTACTTAACGGAATGCCCGAGTTTGTGCGGTACAGTCGTTCCAAGCCCCGCGTCTTCGTTTCCGGCGCTTCGGATGAGGTACGCAGCTCCATGTACGTGCTATCCCAGTTCCCGATGGAGACGCGTATGGATCTGCCTGAGTTCGTGCAAGGTGCAGAGCGAGCGGCCCACACAGTTCTGCAGAGACTTTATACACAGGATAAGGAGGAGACCAAGACGTTCCTGGAGCAATTAGCCACGCCCGAGAGTGTTAAAGCGCTGCTACACAAACCATCAGCTCCTGTGGAAGGCGAGAGCAAGAAGGGACGAGCAGTTTTGGAGCAACTCAATGTGAACAGCACAGCGCTGGCAGCAGTGGAGTACACACGAGAGAGTAGAAGACGACGTCAAGGGCGAGTGGCTCATGCTACAAGTGCAGTACGACATCACGGAGCATCTTTTGGTTTCGCCGGAAGATGGAGAAGGTATCGAGGACCGTCAAGCGATCAACACGAAGTTCGCGTGGACTTTTGAAGCTGATGTTACCAATCCAGAAGAACTGGAGTGGTGTATTGTAGCCGCCACCCCGTTCGACGAGAAACCGGCGGTGCTTACGTCGAATACAGACAGGAAGACGAGTGAGATAGACTGCAGTTAAACCAGGCGAATCGAAACAAAAGGTGGTTTTACCACGTAAAAAATAGTACTTCGAAGTAATAAAAACTCCTGAAACGCCAGACAACTTCAACTACAGAAAATTATTATTCCTAAAACGTACTTGCTTTTTGTATCTAAAGCTAGCGTATCACGAAACCGAAAAGTGCAGCAAGCAGCTCTAATGGCGACGGCGGGCCTTCCGCTAGCGCCTTACGACGACGGCAGCTCCACCGAGAGCGAGTACTACTACGACCCAACAGGTGAAGGAGAAGCTGCGGCAGCTGACGCGTGGGAACACGAGAATCCCGTGCAGGAGACGCACCACAGCCAGGAAAGTACAGTGATCAAGCTCGAGCACAGTGACAATGAGCAATTGCAACAAGTCACGGAGGATATTGCACCGCCTGAAGGCAGCGAATGGAGCCACGGATCAGTGGCCACTGTTTATGCCAGTGCAGTGGAGCAGGCGCTCGCTATGGCTCGAGAACTGGCGGATACTCAGCGAGAACCTTCCACGGACGATACAATCAACGACAAAGCTACAGAACTGGAGGAGGGCGAGGAAGTGGAGTCCAAAGTGGTTTCGCTCAAAAGTGTCAAGAGCTCGACGCCACCTGCTTCAATTACGAGGTCAGTGGCTACGGGTCTAAGAAATCCACCCAGTGAAGTTGCAGTTCCGGTGGAAATGGAGGAGAGCTTTCCGTTGCGAGACCGCAATGGAAAGCGGGTCAGAAGAGTCCGAGGGAGAAGACCACACAGGACAATACGAAACACAAGGATAAAACGTCACTGCAGCAAGTTAAAAGCTCCTCGAGACGTGAATCGGCTTCGAATTGGCGAACAGAGCACAGCACAAGTAGTCGGGGCAGGTCGACTTCAATTCACCCGAGAAATTGTAGCAGATCACCATCGCCTCGCCGGAGAACTCGCAGCAGATCACCAGTCCGGCGTCATCGCAGTCGATCGCCACCAGTTCGTCAAAGAAACAGTCCTCCAAGACATCGAGTGGAGTATGACAACCGCAGAGAACGGTATTCACCGCCGAAACATTATTCCAGACGAAGCCGAAGCAGAACCAGAAGCAGATCCCCTTCACGAAGAAGATCGAGGTCGAGATCACCGAGTCGACGGTCGTTTACAAGCGGGAGGTATATTTCTGAAATAAGGCGTGCATTAAGCCCTCGACATCATTACGACTCGGAAAGGAGAGGATACAGGAGATCCGTAGCCCGTCATCGCCCCGAGCGTATCACTCCACGCATGATCGCTTTCGAAGCAGAAGTCGAGAACGAAGTCGTGGTCGCTCT
Organism: Phytophthora citricola; assembly: GCA_007655245.1. NCBI lineage: Eukaryota > Oomycota > Peronosporomycetes > Peronosporales > Peronosporaceae > Phytophthora > Phytophthora citricola. The sequence continues at coordinate 479,394 of VMRO01000049.1, forward strand.
GATCACCGTCTCGACTTTGGATACGATCACAAGGACAGTTATGAGCGGAATACGCATCGTCCAAGCCCGCGAAGACCTGCCGATCATGATCCTCAACACACACAATACCAAGCCAGAGATCAGTACTCTTGGAATAACAAGGAGGATTACTTCCCAGGTCAGCGAGGACACGGACCCGAGGAAAGAAGTGGTGGTCTAAGTGTTCAACGTAATGCTAGTCGAAGTACGAGTAGACCGCGACCGCAAGAGTCAGTACCGCAACGACCAATACTCCATAGCGTGGCTATACCAAGTGTCAACCCTACGACCATCCAGACGTCGACAAAAGTCCGAGGGACCCTCGTGTCAGACCGCGAGTGGCAGCGAGTGAAGCCTCACATGGTCAAGATTACTCCAAGAACAAGCCCGGCTTTGTCTATTATAGTGGGCACTGAAAATGTCCACCTTGTTTTTTACAAAACTATATTTTTCGGATGAAATCGCAAGCTGCGTGTGATGGGCAACACGCTCCCAAAGGCTTCACGAAGTGCTCGGTCATTGGATAAGATTTGTTGCACTTGATCATACAAAACTTTGATAAAAAGGTGTTTGGTTGCAAGGGCTTTTGTGCCAGGATATACCTCTCATTTTAACTCTTGCGCCATGGGGCGCAAGCGCAAGAAGTCCGACTACCCCGACGACTGGGATATCGTCGAGGAATCTCAAGATCCGGACGCGTGGGATCTCTTCGAGACCGTGGAAGAAACCCAGGACCCCGACGCCAACGAGAACGAAGTAAAACAAGTGACAACCACTCTCTCGCAACTGCAGCCGCCGTCTCAAGTACTGGAGCCCGACCCAGTTTATCGTCTGAAGCAGTCCACGAAAGACGTTCACTCTAGCGTGATCTGCAAGTTGACCCGAATCCTTCGCGTGCCCGAGCTATTGCCGGAGATCAAGCGCATCAGCGTCGTGATGAAGCAAGTCCAGTTGGAGGGGTGGCACCTCGCCAACCTCCACGTCCTGCGTTGTCTGGAAGAAGGAGACGAGCTACAAGATCTCGACCAGATGTTCTTCTACCGATGCTGCGCCGTCACTCTCACAAAGCATCCTTCCTTCGAAAGCAAGTTCCCGAGTTTTCACAAGTCATGCTTGCGGTACTGGGAGCGTCGAGCAGACGTAGGATCGTATGCCTCCGAAGAAGTCATGCATGGTAGCGCTATGATCAACGAGACGGCTAAGCTGATGAGCATCAACGCGCTGAACATGCTCGCCCTGCACTTCCGCCGACGCCTGCATCAGTACGTACGCTTCCGATACGCTCCCGAGAACAAGACTGAACTCAGTTACCGTGAGACCAAGCGTCTTGTGGATAGCTGCTACCGCGTGAAGGACGTGCCCGAGAAGGACGACAAGGGAAACCTCACGGCAAATACGGTGAAGGATTGGACGCAGTGGAACGATACCGAAGACGAAGTCGAGCTTGCATTGCGGAAATGGCTGAAGATCGTTCCCTGGCAGTGGCTGATCCGGGAGAACAGCGCCCACTTCCTGCGCAGGCTCCACGACATGCAGTCTTTCATGGAGAAGTTTGTGGAGAAGCATCTCAAACAGAAAGGAGCGCGGATGTACTCCCTGCTGCCGGTGTCGACCTCGTACCAAGCGGCCTACGTCAAGCTCAATGCTAGCACTCTTCATGGACTCTTCTCAAGAATCATTGCTCAGCCAACGGTGCAAGCGTTTTGTGAGAAGGAGTTGGAGATCGCTCCTACGAAAAGTAAAATCGGCCCTCCGCGACTACTGCTCTCTTTGAAAGAGTTCCAGAACAACAAGAGCAAGGTCATGAGTGCGGTGTTTGATGTAACCCAGTTCGAGACCGCGAATCGCAAGTTCGTGGACGAAGTGAAGACAAATGGCTACGGAGCGTCAGTCCTCATGCAGCGGCCCGTGACAACGAAGTCGGTCGTTGTGGTAGAGAAGAAAACGAAAGCCTCCGCCAAGAAAAGGAAGAGCGATGGAACTGCTCATCCAAAGAAGCCGGCTAAGAAGACCGTCAAGACTCCCGAAGAACTGGCTGAGGGCGACACGTTCAACAAGGAGTTGTTCAAGCTCGGACTGGACTACTGCCCGGATGTTCTCATCGGTATCGACCCCGGCATGCGTTCACTGGTCACGGCTGCGACGATCGGTCACGTGAAGAAACAGCGCACCTGGAAAAGACTTACTGCTCGCGGACGGCGTACACGCAGACGACAGCGTCGATTTCGAAAGAAGATCACAAAGATTTCGACCAGCGAGTACAGACACCTCGCCCGCATGAACGACTTCCGCGCTTGGAACGAGAGACTGAAGACGCGAGAGCCTACGTACGCCGGCATTATCCGCGAAATGCCATCGTTCAAAACAGCAAGCTACGACACGTACCTGTTACGCCTGCAGTACTTCTGGACACATTTGCGGTATTTGCTGGCGTTTAGCTCGCGGCAGGCCTTCCTCTCTTGGCGTTTCAAGCAAAACCGTGCAAAGATGAAGGCGATCGATACACTTGCCAAGCGACTAGTGCCTAAAGTCAGCAAGAAGGTCTGTATCGCGTACGGAGACTGGAGCCGGAGAGATGGTATCAGGGGTCACGCCACAGGTCCGGTGAAGGGGTTTGTCGAGGCGCTGAAGAAGAGGGCGACGGTAATTTCGATGGACGAGTACCGAACCAGTATCACGTGCTCGTGCTGTCACCAGCGACTCAAGCAAGCTCGATTGTTCACAAAGATGAAACGAAAAGAAGACGAGGAGGACATCCGGGAGAAAGAGAATCTGTCGAGGAAAGAGATCAAGGAGGTGGCGGAGATGCGGAAGTTCCGCAACCGCATGCTCGCGAACAAGAAGATCGTGCTTAAGTGCACCAGAAACGTCCTGCGCTGTGCCAACAGTCGCTGCAGGGCCAACTTCTGGAATCGAGACGTCAACGCCGCGCGAAACATGGTAGAACTGCTCCGCAGTGGCCTGAAGGGCAAGCGAGGAACAAAGCGGCTGCGGGCGTTCAGGCGAGGACAGTAAACGTAGATTGGAAAAAACGTGGCTGGAAAGACTCACAGTAATACGTTGTGAGAACGCGTAGCCAGCCACATCAACATATTTGAGAGCATAGAAACCAGTAGGACATTTTCAGTGCTCTCTATAATATCGACTGAAAAGCAAGACGAGTTGTGGCGCCAATTAGCAAGCGAGCGAGAGGCGTTGATCGCTGAAAACTCCGTCATGTTTCACAAAGTGATGAAGGATTCGATGGAACCGTTGGGCCAGTATAACGACAGAGCGCCGAATTCCTCCAACACACAACACAACGGCAAGCCTTCGCACGGTGGAAGTGGTGGAAATGCTTACGACAGTCAGTCCCATATCAGGCGAACTATGCAGATGCATCGCCGCCGGGAGTCTGCGACTTTTCTATAAGCTCGCGAGTTGTTGCTGGTGCTGCCCTGCAGCTTTCGAGTTCAAATGGTCGTGACGACTTCAAGATCCCTCCAGCAATCGCTGGTGATACAACGTGGTATTGAACGATTGAGCTGGTTGCTTGATATGATAAGGTCTGTTCGACTCGACGAAAACATTTTATCCGAGTTTTTTCTCGCTATAATGGCGACTACCAGGTAGTAATAATGCGTTTGCTGGATGAAATTTTCGCACATTTAATGATGACAGCTTACAACAAGTATGCCAGTCAATAAAATTGCTATTTCGGTAACTTCTTTCCAAGCTCAGGGACTCTGTTTTGAGACCGAGAAGTGTCTGGCTTGCCAATTTGATCGAATGGTTTTCCAAATTGATCGGTGGATTTCTGAATTTGATCGTGAAATGGTGGTACAAAGCAGTTCGTTCACAGCAGAGAGAGTTTCGTTCGTGATCAATGAGCCACTCACTGGTTGTAATGATCACTCCTGCCGAAATACAGTTTAGTCTATCCTACATGTATAATAAATGGTGATCCATTAACTTGGTTATTTTATTGGCTGAGTGTGTGGCCCACGGTATTTACACACCCACACTAATGGGGAACCCACGCTTTTGACACTTTTACTGTCCTCCCTGGATCATTTTAGATTCACTTTCCGTGTTAGAGATTATCGTGACATCCATGCAGGCCAAGTTTCATGCACTACAGTATATGTATACAGTATGATACCATGTACCAACCAGTCTTGGCGTGAACGTTCAGGACAAACGGTATCCACGCGCGAGATACGGATTCGGCTGTAGCTCACCATCTCGGAAAACCACAGAGAACATTCCTTCTGCTAACTTTTAGCAGAACAGAGAACATCCCTTCTGCTAACTTAATAGCAGAAGGAATTTTCTCTGTGGTTTTGGACAGACAAGGTGTTAGCAGACTGCTATGATAAACTGTGCTGACTTTGCAATTGCCCAGTAGCTGCTCAGCTCACGATTCCCTGTCGTTAAGTCAAGTAACACCAGAAGCATTATCGCTCCTCCAGCCATGCGTTCGACGAACATGTCAAGTGTTTTGGGCCTTATTCTTATGCTGGTTATCGTTGCGGAAGCCTTTGAGTCTACTGAGGTTACCAAGAGCGGTGCTGTGACCCCGACACCCGCCGCTTGGTTGGTTTCACAGCGGACCAAGAGGAAAGGAGGCGTGGTGGGCCTGCAACCGGCACTGACCATAGCAACTCGCACACGTGGAAGAATTTCAAGGCTTGGTTCAAGAAAACGTTTTTCTTTTGGAGGAAACGCGAACAGACACGCAGACTGCGCAATTACTAAGTCGTCCCCGGTACCGGTACGCAAAGCAATCGCAACGATCAGCATATCCAGAAGCCGACTTAGAACTCAAATTGAACGTCGATTTGGGCTTATTTGGTTTACCTTTGTCTTTTCATGTTGCACTCTCCAAGTTGGAAGTTGAGGTAGTTTTTTCTATGACTAATCCTTTTAATGAAGAAATATTACTACTTACTACAGAACTAGGGAATCTGCTTGTGAACATATAAGAAGAAGTAGTTGGTTAACTAGTTAGTGGACATGTCGTTTCACTACTGTAGTAAATTGAAGCATCTACTTGGTCATCCGGGTTATTGCTAGGGGATCCAAATTCGATCTTTTTTTGTCTGAATGACACTGGTGTATTGTTATCACTTAGAATACTAACGATCACTAATCCCCAGGTTCCCACCATCGCCCTTGTACGTCGTCAGCAGGTAACTTCAAATGGTCACCCATATGAAGCGATCCGTTAATGTGGTGCATCAGGCCACTTGTAATGTCTACTGCTCGAAATGCGGCCGCTCCTCGGAAATTCGATCTCTTACTTTAGGTAAGTTTATTTTTGATGAATAGAAACTCATTCTTTGAAGAATGCATGACCATTCAACTCGAGCTCATCGCTTTGCTCGGTGAAATGAGTACATCAACTCGCTCAGGGTCTACTTACAATAATTATGAGGGAATTTGATCATCAGCAATCAGTGAAACGTTATACGAAGTTCGGATTGCCGAAGTACAGTTATAATATCACATTCTTTCATAGTAGTAACTACATGTACATGTGCACGACCGGGATACGGATTCGGCTGTGCACACCATCTCGGAATTTGGAACTCCACACTGTGGTGTTACCACAGAGAAAGTGCCGTCTGCTACGACAAGCTGTGCTGACTGACTCCGCAATTGTCCAGCAGCCGCCCACTCCGCGATTTCCTGTTGTCGATCCTAGCAACACCAAAAGCGTCACCCTCCAACAGCCATGCGTTTGGCGAACATGTCAAGTGTTTTGGGCCTTATTCTTATGCTGGTTATCGTTGCGGAAGCCTTTGAGTCTACTGAGGTTACCAAGAGCGGTGCTGTGACCCCGACACCCGCCGCTTGGTTGGTTTCACAGCGGACCAAGAGGAAAGGAGGCGTGGTGGGCCTGCAACCGGCACTGACCATAGCAACTCGCACACGTGGAAGAATTTCAAGGCTTGGTTCAAGAAAACGTTTTTCTTTTGGAGGAAACGCGAACAGACACGCAGACTGCGCAATTACTAAGTCGTCCCCGGTACCGGTACGCAAAGCAATCGCAACGATCAGCATATCCAGAAGCCGACTTAGAACTCAAATTGAACGTCGATTTGGGCTTATTTGGTTTACCTTTGTCTTTTTCATGTTGCACTCTCCAAGTTGGAAGTTGAGGTAGTTTTTTTCTATGACTAATCCTTTTAATGAAGAAATATTACTACTTACTACAGAACTAGGGAATCTGCTTGTGAACATATAAGAAGAAGTAGTTGGTTAACTAGTTAGTGGACATGTCGTTTCACTACTGTAGTAAATTGAAGCATCTACTTGGTCATCCGGGTTATTGCTAGGGGATCCAAATTCGATCTTTTTTTTGTCTGAATGACACTGGTGTATTGTTATCACTTAGAATACTAACGATCACTAATCCCCAGGTTCCCACCATCGCCCTTGTACGTCGTCAGCAGGTAACTTCAAATGGTCACCCATATGAAGCGATCCGTTAATGTGGTGCATCAGGCCACTTGTAATGTCTACTGCTCGAAATGCGGCCGCTCCTCGGAAATTCGATCTCTTACTTTAGGTAAGTTTATTTTTGATGAATAGAAACTCATTCTTTGAAGAATGCATGACCATTCAACTCGAGCTCATCGCTTTGCTCGGTGAAATGAGTACATCAACTCGCTCAGGGTCTACTTACAATAATTATGAGGGAATTTGATCATCAGCAATCAGTGAAACGTTATACGAAGTTCGGATTGCCGAAGTACAGTTATAATATCACATTCTTTCATAGTAGTAACTACATGTACATGTGCACGACCGGGATACGGATTCGGCTGTGCACACCATCTCGGAATTTGGAACTCCACACTGTGGTGTTACCACAGAGAAAGTGCCGTCTGCTACGACAAGCTGTGCTGACTGACTCCGCAATTGTCCAGCAGCCGCCCACTCCGCGATTTCCTGTTGTCGATCCTAGCAACACCAAAAGCGTCACCCTCCAACAGCCATGCGTTTGGCGAACATGTCAAGTGTTTTGGGCCTTATTCTTATGCTGGTTATCGTTGCGGGAGCCTTTGAGTCTACTGAGGTTACCAAGAGCGGTGCTGTGACCCCGACACCCGCCGCTTGGTTGGTTTCACAGCGGACCAAGAGGAAAGGAGGCGTGGTGGGCCTGCAACCGGCACTGACCATAGCAACTCGCACACGTGGAAGAATTTCAAGGCTTGGTTCAAGAAAACGTTTTTCTTTTGGAGGAAACGCGAACAGACACGCAGACTGCGCAATTACTAAGTCGTCCCCGGTACCGGTACGCAAAGCAATCGCAACGATCAGCATATCCAGAAGCCGACTTAGAACTCAAATTGAACGTCGATTTGGGCTTATTTGGTTTACCTTTGTCTTTTTCATGTTGCACTCTCCAAGTTGGAAGTTGAGGTAGTTTTTTTCTATGACTAATCCTTTTAATGAAGAAATATTACTACTTACTACAGAACTAGGGAATCTGCTTGTGAACATATAAGAAGAAGTAGTTGGTTAACTAGTTAGTGGACATGTCGTTTCACTACTGTAGTAAATTGAAGCATCTACTTGGTCATCCGGGTTATTGCTAGGGGATCCAAATTCGATCTTTTTTTGTCTGAATGACACTGGTGTATTGTTATCACTTAGAATACTAACGATCACTAATCCCCAGGTTCCCACCATCGCCCTTGTACGTCGTCAGCAGGTAACTTCAAATGGTCACCCATATGAAGCGATCCGTTAATGTGGTGCATCAGGCCACTTGTAATGTCTACTGCTCGAAATGCGGCCGCTCCTCGGAAATTCGATCTCTTACTTTAGGTAAGTTTATTTTTGATGAATAGAAACTCATTCTTTGAAGAATGCATGACCATTCAACTCGAGCTCATCGCTTTGCTCGGTGAAATGAGTACATCAACTCGCTCAGGGTCTACTTACAATAATTATGAGGGAATTTGATCATCAGCAATCAGTGAAACGTTATACGAAGTTCGGATTGCCGAAGTACAGTTATAATATCACATTCTTTCATAGTAGTAACTACATGTACATGTGCACGACCGGGATACGGATTCGGCTGTGCACACCATCTCGGAATTTGGAACTCCACACTGTGGTGTTACCACAGAGAAAGTGCCGTCTGCTACGACAAGCTGTGCTGACTGACTCCGCAATTGTCCAGCAGCCGCCCACTCCGCGATTTCCTGTTGTCGATCCTAGCAACACCAAAAGCGTCACCCTCCAACAGCCATGCGTTTGGCGAACATGTCAAGTGTTTTGGGCCTTATTCTTATGCTGGTTATCGTTGCGGGAGCCTTTGAGTCTACTGAGGTTACCAAGAGCGGTGCTGTGACCCCGACACCCGCCGCTTGGTTGGTTTCACAGCGGACCAAGAGGAAAGGAGGCGTGGTGGGCCTGCAACCGGCACTGACCATAGCAACTCGCACACGTGGAAGAATTTCAAGGCTTGGTTCAAGAAAACGTTTTTCTTTTGGAGGAAACGCGAACAGACACGCAGACTGCGCAATTACTAAGTCGTCCCCGGTACCGGTACGCAAAGCAATCGCAACGATCAGCATATCCAGAAGCCGACTTAGAACTCAAATTGAACGTCGATTTGGGCTTATTTGGTTTACCTTTGTCTTTTCATGTTGCACTCTCCAAGTTGGAAGTTGAGGTAGTTTTTTTCTATGACTAATCCTTTTAATGAAGAAATATTACTACTTACTACAGAACTAGGGAATCTGCTTGTGAACATATAAGAAGAAGTAGTTGGTTAACTAGTTAGTGGACATGTCGTTTCACTACTGTAGTAAATTGAAGCATCTACTTGGTCATCCGGGTTATTGCTAGGGGATCCAAATTCGATCTTTTTTTGTCTGAATGACACTGGTGTATTGTTATCACTTAGAATACTAACGATCACTAATCCCCAGGTTCCCACCATCGCCCTTGTACGTCGTCAGCAGGTAACTTCAAATGGTCACCCATATGAAGCGATCCGTTAATGTGGTGCATCAGGCCACTTGTAATGTCTACTGCTCGAAATGCGGCCGCTCCTCGGAAATTCGATCTCTTACTTTAGGTAAGTTTATTTTGGATGAATAGAAACTCATTCTTTGAAGAATGCATGACCATTCAACTCGAGCTCATCGCTTTGCTCGGTGAAATGAGTACATCAACTCGCTCAGGGTCTACTTACAATAATTATGAGGGAATTTGATCATCAGCAATCAGTGAAACGTTATACGAAGTTCGGATTGCCGAAGTACAGTTATAATATCACATTCTTTCATAGTAGTAACTACATGTACATGTGCACGACCGGGATACGGATTCGGCTGTGCACACCATCTCGGAATTTGGAACTCCACACTGTGGTGTTACCACAGAGAAAGTGCCGTCTGCTACGACAAGCTGTGCTGACTGACTCCGCAATTGTCCAGCAGCCGCCCACTCCGCGATTTCCTGTTGTCGATCCTAGCAACACCAAAAGCGTCACCCTCCAACAGCCATGCGTTTGGCGAACATGTCAAGTGTTTTGGGCCTTATTCTTATGCTGGTTATCGTTGCGGAAGCCTTTGAGTCTACTGAGGTTACCAAGAGCGGTGCTGTGACCCCGACACCCGCCGCTTGGTTGGTTTCACAGCGGACCAAGAGGAAAGGAGGCGTGGTGGGCCTGCAACCGGCACTGACCATAGCAACTCGCACACGTGGAAGAATTTCAAGGCTTGGTTCAAGAAAACGTTTTTCTTTTGGAGGAAACGCGAACAGACACGCAGACTGCGCAATTACTAGGTTTCACAACGATACCCAGCAGCCTCCCGAGTTCTACTTCGATCTTAAATTGAAGATTGCTTTGAGCTTGCTTGGTTTAGCATTGTTTTGTGTTTGCACTCTCTGTTCTGTAGACGCTCCTCCATGTTGATAATTCCGAGTGGAAACTCTTGATGCGTTGGCCGTTGGGTCAACATATCTGGGAACAACAATACTGCTACATGTAGTAAATCCACTTTTCAACCTCGCTGGTTACAGTGAGCTGCTTACTGCCTTGGTACTCTCCACGAACTCGTCAAGCTCCTGAATAATCGACCACACAATGATCGCAGCAGACTTCTCCTGCGCGAACCCAGGAGACTGGCCAGACCACAACGACGAAAAAGCTGTATCTCCTCTAGCTTCAGCAGCCTTCTTGAGCGCGCCTAGAGGTGCTCCCGCAGTCGGGAATTCCGGTGCAACAGCGCACATTGGACCAAGTTCCTTCATCACACGCGTGATGAAACCTCGAGCAGGTCGACCAGAGAAAACGTTCGTGATCGCTGTCTCCACGTCGTTCTCAGTAGCAGCTCGCTTCAACGTTTTCCGGTGTAAATTGGACGTGTTTACTTCGTCTGAAAGCAGGAAAACGGTTCCCATTTGCACCGCCGCAGCACCAAGTGCACTAGCCGCCAAAACGCCACGAGCATCTCCAATTCCACCCGCAGCGATCACTGGCACGTTCACTGCGTCCACAATTTGAGGCACTAACGACATCGTTCCAGTTTGACGAGGGAAATCCATTGAACTGTTGCGGAACTGTTCACTGTTGCTTGGTACGTCTTCTCTTGGTAAGAAAACACCGCGGTGACCTCCCGCTTCAATTCCCTGAGCGATGACAGCGTCGCATCCTCTCTCTTCCAGCCACAGTGCCTCACGAACAGTAGTGGCCGAGGAAATGACAAAAGCGCCAGTAGCTTTAACGCCTTGCAGCATCTGCGGAGATGGGAGACCAAAGTGGAAGCTCACAACCTCCGGTTTGAGCTCTCGTACCAGTTCTAGACTCGTTTCATCGAAAGGCATTCGCAGTGCCCCTTGGCAGTCAACTGGGCTAAGTCGGCGTCATATTCTTTATAATACGGCGCAAGGATATCCTGCCACTGCTTGTCGGCCTGCGGATTGGCTGGAGGAAGCGTGTGGCAGAAGAAGTTGAGGTTGACAGGGGCTGATAAATCCTTCGTAGCTGAGCGGAAATGTTTCACGTGTTCGCGCACAGCTTCGGGGACAATAAGGCGCAGGGAATGGCTCCCAGACCCCTCCACGGGCAACAGCAATGGCGAGATCGCTGGCTTGAGCGCCGGCCATGGGGGATTGGAACAGCGGCGCTCGCAGCCCCAGCCGTTGGACGATTCGGAGGTCGCGCCACGTCATGGAGAAGCTTCGCACTTGTGCGAAATGAGGAGAAACCCGAAGTGAGACCGGGCGATTCGAGACTTGAATCAAACCTGATGAGTGACCTAGCGAGGAGCTGATTCGTTCGTCAATGGGATTTGCTTTGGTCACTTCGACTTCACGTCGTCAGAGAATGAAGATCGCCGAAAATGCTTCTCGAGGTTAGCGAAGCCATTTGCATCACGTAAGAAAACAATGTCGTGGTTAGCTTATTAAACTGTAAAACACTCCTCTCTGACCCACTTTTACAAATGTTAAAGATTACATACACTATTAGGCTCACAACCGCAGTACAATGTACTTAATATTGAGTACAACAGGCTAGCGATGGTTGCCAACCATTTGCGCTGCCCCGTTGGTCGCTGGAAGGTGGCGTAAAAGCAACGCTGACCCAGCGTCGCTGAGGCGACAACCAGTGCCGCCAATCGATGTGACACTTGCAGTCCCGACTTAGGTTTAACTCTCCGGAAAAGATTGCCTGGTAACTTTTTCCACTGTGCAAAACTCGCTAGTGCCAGAGGCGAAATGTTCCTGCAACAATTTACATGTAGCCACATCGATGGCGATCCGCGCCACCATTTGCCGTTCGAAAATCGAATCTGATACTTTCCCATCCACATTACTCACCTTCGAATAATTCCGAATCTAGATACGCCTCGCTGATTGGCCATTCTCTCGTATCCATATCTCTTTTCGCAGGACTGAAAGCGCCTTCAAGTTTTATTGTCTCACTTCAGATTACACCAGCAAAGCGGCAAAGAGCTTTTGCCTCAATGAAGCGCGATTTGCGTTCCGTGACGCTTAAGGCGTCCCCCTGCCGCCTCTAGCGCCCAAATATACGGCTAAACACCGCTCCTGGCGCTTCGGACCCATGTTGTTGCTGTACACTGTGATGTTCCTCCTGTTCGAGCTGCTTCTGTTCCGACACGCGCACTTCTCCACACGTCGTCGTCTTGTTGAGGTCCCTGAAGACTCAGAGCGCTTCGCTCTGTCGCCTCCAGACCTTGAAGACGCTGACATTGCCAAGATTCAAGTGCCCCAGTGGATGACGGACAAGGACAGCGAGGTGCCCACGCAGGAACGCGAGCATCTTAGCTGGTTACACGCCGCTTGTATAGCTAAGAAGCAGGCAATTGTACCGTGGCAACATGGAGCTCCGGAGTATTCTGAGCAGGAGAAGCAACAAGAGGCGCAAATACTGGAGAGAGGGACCCGAGAGTCCTCGAACAATTGAAGAAATGCCCCGACGTGGACATTTACCTGCCTGATGGCATCCGAGGACTTGGATACTGTGAAGACGCGGTTGTTTTCACGAAATGTGAGGCTGTAATAATTATTTATGAGGTGCATTTTTCATGTGCTAATGACTGTTAATGACTGTGTGTGTTTTTACAGTTCTACATTCGAGGTTATTGCCGTTATGGGCACTGGAGGATAAATTTTACGACCCAGAGACGGACACCTACGTCATGTACTACGAATTGTGTCCGTTGACACCCATGCTGTTCTTTAATCACTACTGGGACGACCGCCCAACGAGATCAGAGTGGCCGAAAGCCAAGCCCATCTACATCATGCCCAATATCGAGATGCGCGAGCTTACAGCCAAGGAATACTGGAGTGTGGATGCTGTAATCTGCCGGACACTGGCTTGCGACCAACGTGTCAAGGCCTGGTATGCACAGGAGGGGAACCCACGTGATGCTAAAGTGTTTTACACCAGGTTTACCTCTTCAGACTCGGCTACCCACGCAATTGAAATGCTTGGGGAAGAGAACATCCGTCAGAAAAGCTTCTCAAAGGCACGATTCACGCACGCGGCTGGTTCCAGGTACGCCTCAAACGTTCCACTGATATTGCTTCTAAATATCCGTGAGACTTATTGTGCTTTTGACGTGGATGCAGTCCGTACAAAGGCACCGAGCAGGTACTTGACTGCTGGCTGTCTCATCCCAATTTCCCACCATTAGATCTCTACATTCATGAGAGTCTCTACGGGGAAATATTCCAAGCTACCTACGACGATGCGATTCTCGATGCGACCAACGTAAACCTGATCCGCAAACGAATGGACTCCGTGGGCTTTGGCCAAATGCTGGCAGAATCGTCATTCTTCCTTTGCCCAAGCACACAGGAAGGTTACGGCCACTATATCGACCAAGCTCGAGCATCTGGAGGCGTAATTATCACCACAGATGCACACCCGATGAATGAACTTATCTCCTCAAAAGATATGGGCGTTCTGGTGAAGTCCCAGCGTGAATCCGGCCCAGATATGCTTCTTGGAGGTGCATTCCATGGCACGCACGGGCTGAAGTCAGTTGACGGACTCGTGGCCAAGTTTTCTGCGCAAGATTTATGCGAATCAGTGGAGTACGTGCTCAAAGAGACCAGCGTTACACAGCGTGAGGCCATGGCCAAGGAAGCTCGGCGGCAGTACCATCAAGATACAAAGTTCTTCGCACAACGTATGATCCAGTTACGGTTGTATGCGCGCAAGCAGCGCAACTCCTGGGTACCTCCCGAAAACGACATTGCTGTCGGCGATCCTGAACGGATAGTTTTCCTGCGAGCAGGAATCGATTTCTGAAGATGAGAAGTTAATCAACCGTACGTTATTCATTCGATGCTCGCAACGTGACCCCTGAAATCCTCTGTTGACTCGTTCGTCATTTCGCGGTTCCAGTAATCCTGCTGATGGACAGACGCTGGTTGAAGTGATTGAACTCGACACATCATAATCTTACGTGAGGTACCTCGGACAAGTGCTGTCCACTTTGGACTCCAAAGCCAACCGTCAGCCCAGAACGTCATATTGCCGACCATGTCGGACTTCAGAAAAGAGCTCGCATTAATTTTTCGTGTGCGGAAGAAGAGGCTACCGGCTTTCGGTGTACCAGTACCATGGGACGATCACCAGTGATGTGTACGACGTTGTGTCGACGCACACGATATAGCAACCGAGATTGCTACAGTACATGTACAAGCCGCGTGTTTTACAATCGAACTCGTCGTTCAAGAACCACTACGTGCTCAAGCCATGGACACAGGAAGCGGATATCGCGGTCGCATCCCATTCCCCCACTGCAACTGACCGTCGAGGAGCAGGATCGTTGTCATGAGCTCACACTGCAGTTGCTGGACCAAACTCTACGTAGCTACGACAACCGAGACACCACTGCTAACGGATCGCCACTTCACCACGCAAGTTTGAACCGTGCTAGCTGGAAGCGCCTCAAGACAAGACGCAATGCGTCTCTCTACTCTGCGCGTCGTAGCGGTGGAGCTAGGGAGTTTCATGTACCAGGGGAAAGCTGGGTGGATCCGGTGGTGCTTCTCGCTGTTGGAACCATGGAGGGAGTCTGGACGACGTCATGCTCGGGCTTACAACGCAATCCTTCGGTGACATGCAACTCCGAGCGTCTTCCATGGCCTCACAAGACGTGAAAGGCGCAATGCTGGCCAAGCTATCAGGACCGACGGAGGACGACCCGTTTCATTGCTTGAATGTATCGTGGATGGTGGGCGAACAGAAGTGGCCATTGAGCATGGTTGTGCGTCCAAGGGATTTTGTGAATTTGTCTGCTTTTGGGGTCATTACTAGACCAAATGGCGACCGGATCGGATACGAACTCGTCCAACCCGCACAATTGCCACAATGCCCTGAGCTTCCCGGACACATCAAGCGAGGGAAAATGATGTACGGCGCGTTGTATCGAGAGCAGGACGGATCGGTTGATGTCTACATTCAAGTGCACGTGGAAACCATGGGCGTTATTGTCAATAGCATCGTGATGAACGCGATGTGGGCGGCTGCTCTTGGCTTCTGGAAAGCACCGCGTTTGTCCGAAGAGAAGAAGTTGGAGTGGTGTATTATATCCAGCATGATGAAGAGGACGCAACAGAAGCCAGTACGTATCGAGATGCTGGAAGGACCTGCATTCTGCAGTGGCTGTAAGACGGCTTTAGTCCCGAGAGGTCAAGACACGTATCTACCTGCCACTAATATCTGTGTGGCCTGCGCGTCGCCGTTATGCGCCAGTTGCCGCATCAAACGCTCGATTAAAACTACCACTGGACGGAGCAAGGGCGCGGCGACTCGAAGTGTAGTCGTTGTGGTGTGTCCAGAGTGTATGAAACTCGTTTATCAGGAACGCGCGGCCAAAATTGCTTGGGAACAGTACCAGTATCGCCTGGCGTACTCCACCACAGACACTTGTAACAGCAGTCAGCCCATTTGGGGGCTGGCGGATGATTCGACAATGTTTGTATGGTCACCTGACCGACACTTCTCCGTCTCTGACGTCTTCGCCTCCTACTCAGATGAAGAAGATGCGCAAGTTGGCTACTTACTCAAGTGAAATGGGGCTAACCTTGACACCTAGTACCAGTACAATAATTTGCCTTAGAATATTTTCTTTTTTAAACAAATCTTTAAAAGAGCGACTTCTTTCTTTTGCTCTTTTGAAGTAAAATTTCCCCCTACGAATCGTAAATTGCAGAGCAAACCCGGAGAAGAAGCACTTTGTACATGCATCATAAACTTTGTCGATCTTCATCTAAACTGCAACTGGGTGTCAGTGACAACTTGTCAGTTGCACCTCGCAAAGATCCGTTGCCATTCCCTTCACTTTTTGCAGCGTTTCTGTTCACGTGGTGAAGATGCCTCCGACAGTTAGCAAGCGGATACTGCTCTCTAACTGCGAGATTCCTCACTAAGTGCGGATTTCGGTGAGATCCTTCACCACATGCTGGTTCATTTCTTATTCGACACGACTAAAGTGAAGTGGCGAAGGTTATCGCGGTGAAATCCCATTTCGGCCACTGCAACTGACATTTGAAGAGCAGGAGCGATGTCAAGAACTCACACTGCAACTATTGGACCGGACACTGCGGAGTTACGACGAACGGGACGCCACCACGCACGGATCTCCTCGCCACCACTCAAACCTCGACAGCGCTCGTTGGAAACGGCACAAGACGCAGGAAAATGCGTCACTTTATTCGGAACCCAACCACATCGGAATCAGAGATTTACATATGCCCGGAGATAACTGGGAGAAACCAGCTGTGCTCCTTGCCGTCGGCACCATCCAGGCCAGTTTAGACGACGTTATGCTCGGTTTAACCACGCAAACGTTCGGGGATATGCGCGTTCGAGCAGCTTCTATTGCGTCCCACGACGTCAGTGGAGCCACATTGGCGAAATTATCTGGACCTACTGAGCAGGATTCGTTCCAGAATTTAAGTGTCATGTGGATGGTGGGCGAACAGGGCTGGCCGTTGAGTATGTTCGTACGTCCGAGAGATTTCGTGATTTTAGGAGCGTCGGGTATCATTACACGCCCCAATGGAGATCGAATTGGCTACGACCTGGTGCAACCTGCCCAATTGCCGCAGTTGCCTGAGCTCCCCAAGCCCATGATGCGAGGGAAACTCATGTATGGCGCTTTGTATAAAGAGCAGGACGGGACTGTGGACGTTTACATCCAGTTGTACGTGGAGACTATGGGGCATATCCTCGACACGATCGTGATGAATGCCATGTGGATTGCCGTGCTTGGGTTCTGGGAAGCCCCACGACTGGCAGAAGAGAAAAAGCTGCAGTGGTGGGTTCTCAATGGTATGAAGAATTCAAGACAAAGGACCGGAACGTGGACAGATTTGTCGTTCTGTGGCATCTGCAAGGGAAAACTGAGGAGAAACAGTCGATCTCGAGACGGTCTTCCCAGTGCTAACGATACCTGCGCTGTTTGCAGCATTCTTCTGTGCTCAACGTGTCGTATCAATCGGTCATTTAAAGTCCTCACCGGCAACAGAAAAGGCCCACCAACAAGAAGTGTCCACGTAGTTGTATGTCCGACGTGTTTGACACTCGTCTGCGAACAAAATGCTGCAGAAGTCGCGTGGCAACAGCATCAACAACGGGCATTGCAGGCAACTGACAGTGCAGACAGTAATCGAACGACTTGGGGTCTGATAGACGACGCTCTGACGCCGTCTTGGTCTCCAGGACGATTTTTCTCCATCTCCGAAGCTTCATTCAGCTTTTCGGATCGAGGAGAAAGCAGAAGCACGTATAGTGCCTAAGGTAAGGTGAAAAATCTATATTATACAGCGGTATTTGTACTAATTATTGTCTAATTCACTGCGTGCTCAACAAGTCTCGCGTAGATGCCCCTCAACTTGACCAATTCCTGGTGGGTGCCCTGCTCCGCAATCTTACCGCCACTCACTACGCAAATCTTGTCCGCCTTACGGATCGTCGACAATCGATGAGCAATCACGATCGTCGTACGCCGCTTCAACGCCACCACCTTGTCCAGAGCCTCCTGCACCACCTTCTCGCTCTCCGAGTCCAAGGCGCTCGTGGCTTCGTCCAGCAACAAGATGTTCGGGTTCTTCAAGATGGCACGAGCGATGGCGATACGCTGTTTCTGACCACCAGAGAGCTGTTCGCCCTTCATTCCCACTTGGGTGTCGTAGCCGTCCGGGAATTTGGTGATGAATCCGTGCGCGTTGGCCATCTTGGCAGCTTCCTCGATCTCTTCTTGACGGGGTTTGGTAGTGAGACCGTAGGCGATGTTTTCAGCGATAGAACCGATGAACAATGTTGGCTCCTGACCGACCAGACCGATCTGACTGCGCAACCAATTGAGGTTGAGATCACGTGTATCAACGCCATCGAGCAGCACTTGACCCTCGATGGGGTCGTAGAACCTCTCAATAAGTGATACACCCGTGCTCTTGCCTCCACCGCTTGGTCCGCAGAAGGCCACCGTCTGTCCAGCTTCGATAGTGAGATTGTAGTTGCGAAGGACTGTGACTTCCGGTCTTGTGGGGTATTGGAAGGAGATATTCTTGAACTCAATTTTGCCTTGAAGCTGATCAATTCGTCGACCTCCTTCTTGGAATGAGTCGATGGGGACTTTACGGTCTCGGAGATCCACAATTGCTTTACCAGCTTTCAGTGCATTGTCGGACTCGCCCATGAACGACGTTGCGTTGCCAATACCCTGCGCTGACATCATGATGGCCATGAGCGTCCGCATGAGCTCCTTAAAGTTGATCTCTTGGTCCTGTACTAGTTTTCCTCCGTACCAAAACACCAGCGAGTATGTGGCAAACAGGATAAACGAGCTGAAGCCCAGTGCAACACCGTTCAACTGAGCTTCTCGCCGTCCACTGGCTAGAGGTTCTTCCAGTAACTCGGAGAATTTCCCACAAATGGACTTCTCCAGTCCCAAAGAGACCACCGTACGGATGTTACTGAGCGCCTCGGAAGCGTGAGCTCCTACGTCCGACAGCTCATCGGTCAATTGTCCGGACGATTTCATTTGCCGCATACGAACCATTTGCCCAGCTATCAAGAAGGGGAACACAGCCAGCATTACCAGTGTCAACAGCCAACTACCAGTCGTGAACGAGATCACCAGAGCTGCTGCAAACGTGAAAATCGCTTGAACCACGCGGCCTTGAGAGTCTCCTGATATCAGAGCGACTTTTGTGGCATTTGTCGATAAATCCGCGGTCAAAGCACCCGTAGCGTTCTTCTTCTCGTCGAAAAAGCCAATATTCTGTCGGCAAAGAGCGGTGAAGTGGATATCCCGAAGGCGAGACGTGAGTTTCTCGGCCATGAACTTAAAACAGTAGTTCTGTGTACTGGCAGCCACGAACATCACGAGCGAGCCACCGACGTAGCACAGGCCATACACCATCACGTCGTGCTTGAGATCATCAAGGGCAGACTGGACGTTGGAGACCTTGTACAGTGTGTAGTTCTTGGTCATCGTTGCAACCAATTCACTGATCAGAACGGCCGAACCCGGTAGAGCACAACCCATGATGGCTGCTGCGATGATACCGACGATGAACGCAGGACGTTCCGGACGGGAAAATGCCATAGCATCGAAGATCGTGAACGATTTCTTCCCTTCTTCGCTCTCGAGACTTGCCAGTTTGTCTTCCTCCAAGTGTTCACTGATCACGGACCGACTACTGCGTTTCCTCAAGCCTTCGGAGTGCGGTTGTCCGTTTTCAGCTTCCGATAAGGCTGTCGCTGCGGCTTGAGCTTCTTCTTGAGCCTTTTCTTCCTGAATCGTGTACAGTTTCCTGTAAATCCGTCTTCGACCGCTACTAACTCGTCATGGTTGCCTTCCTCGACGACGTGACCGCCATTCACTACTACGATCTTGTCCGCACGACGGATAGTACTCAACCGGTGAGCGATGACCAGGGTCGTCATACGAGTCTTGTCCATCAGGTCGTTTAGAGCTGCTTGCACCACTCGTTCGCTCTCCGCGTCCAGAGCACTCGTGGCCTCATCCAGCACGAGGATCTTAGGTTCTCGCACAATGGCTCGAGCGATGGCTACACGCTGCTTCTGGCCACCAGACAATGACACTCCCTTCTCGCCTACAAGCGTGTCGTACTGCTCCGGCAACGACATGATGAACGTGTGGGCGTTGGCCAGTTTGGCGGCCGCAACGACCTGATCTCGCGAAATTCCGCTGCCTCCTGCCGCGATGTTCTCCGAGATGGAAGTAGCAAACAGCACAGGCTCCTGGGACACGAGGCCGATCTGTGAGCGCAACCATTTCACGTTCAGAGTCTTCACATCGCAACCATCGAGCAGGATCGAGCCTTCTTGTGGGTCGTAGAAACGTTCAAGCAGGGAAATAAGCGTACTCTTGCCTCCTCCACTGGCTCCGACGAACGCTACAGTCTGTCCAGGCTCAATGGTGACGTTGTAGTCGTTCAGGATCTGCACGTCCGGACGGCTGGGGTACGTGAAATTCACGCCGACAGCTTGAATCCGTCCTACACAGGATTCGGGTTTGACTCCTTCTTCATTAGACGAGTCAATACTGGACGGCGTATCGAGGATCTTGTAGATCTGAGCAGCAGCTCCTTTGGCTTCCGCTACAGCTGAAATATTGGGAGTAATTTGTCCCAAAGAAATCGTTCCCATTAGTACACCGAAGAAGGCTTGGAACACTTGACTAGGTGATGCTTTGCCATGAGCCACCTTCGATCCACCGTACCATAAACCAGCAGCGTACATGAGCCAGATACTGCACATGAAGAGCCCAAAACCGCAGACGAAAACTTGGCCATCTGAATGTTCGTCTCCTCAGCTTTAGCCGCTCGTTCGTTGTACTTGTTAATAGCCAGCTTCTCTGCATTCAAGGACGACACTGTACGAATGGAACCCAGAGTCTCCTCCGCTACAGCTCCAGCTTCTGCGTACATTTGCTGTGAGTGCACTGCTCGTTTACGGAGACTCGTCATCAAGACACCCAAGGAAGCTACCATGAACGGCATGACGCACGCCATCACGAGACTCATATCCCATCCACGAACGAAGCCGATGACGTAGCCCGTGATGAATTGGGCCGTGTACTTGACGGATTCTCCGAGTTTCTGGCCCATTCCATCCTTGATCTTGACTGTATCACCCGTTAGTCGACTCGAGAGCGTCAACGGGTCGCTACTGTCGTACCAGCCGATGTTCATGTGCAGCATGTGCTTGAAAGCTGCGTCTCGAAGAGCTTTCATCTGTCTCTCGGATGAATTCACGAACACGACGTAGGAGATGTAGTCGGTAATGAACAGAGCTACAGCGATGTAGATGTAGTCCAGTGCTGCTTGGTTCACAGCATCCATATCTACACCACCGTCCGCTTGAGCGAAAGCTCCGATAGCGTCACCGAACACTAGAGCCATACACGGAAACAACGCCCCGCCGATTCCAGCCATTACAACACCGACGGACAATAGCAGATTGTCGGCGGTTGTACCATAGCGATAAAGCTCTCGGAACGCGATAGTCGGCACCTTTTGACGTTCTTTGGGGCTTCTGGTTCACGAGAGACATCGGGTTTTCGGTTCGGATCTTCATCGTTGCCACGCGGGGTCAGCACTTGCACGTAGGAATTCTGAGGTGCAGTGTCAGCATCTCCACCGGACTCGATTGTTTCTGGGTTAAGAGGTGGAGGCGCCATGGACGATTTGATTCTGGGAGTCCAGTGTCAAGGGCGTTGATAATTGTGAAGTGCAAGGAGTTGAGGTTCCTTCGCGGGTAAGACCCCAATGGCACCACCCTATACTATATAAGGAAAACGTTTTGCCAGTTGGTTTTGCGTTTACGCCGATCCGTCCAGAGAAACGGGGTGTCGTCTAGTAAGAGAATGATGGTTCCAGTGTTCGAACTCCAGACAACAAGTTGCTTTTAGGCATTGCCAAAGGGGTGGTTTTACGCTACATTTAACTGTTACTGTTCGGCGTAATCGATCCGATCGATCATCAGAATGGCACCGCAACGTCCCAAGATTGCGCCTACCGACCTATTTGTGCTGTTTTAATTTTGTACTTCTTTTTACGGCAACAACAAATGTTTGCACAATTCATCCACTTACTGTTAGAACAATATTCTCTCCACACGCTGAAAATGACCCTCGGATGGTCCTACGCTATAGCGTTATCGCCGAGATGCTCTTCAACTTGATCAAATTTTTGGTGTGTGCGTGTTCCGCGATCTTGCCGCCACACGTTACGAATTGTCGACAACCGATGAGCATGAATATGATGATCGTCGTACTTTGTCCAGAACCTTCTCCTTTTACAAAATCTATGATAGATCGGTGGAGACCTTGATGTTACCAGCCTACCGTCTACTTAATCTTTCCCCGTTCTCGTTCAGAATCCACCGGGTTGAGAAAAGATGGAGGAGCTCGAGCTTTTCTGCGTCCTGGATGGTGCGCCACGGAGCGTGTTTTCTGTCGTAGTCGATGCGGACAAGTGTGCTGGAGACTTAAAAGACGCGATCAAGGAGAAGAAGAAGACTGAGTTGAAGGATGTCGAAGTCGATAAGCTGCAGCTATTCCTGACGAAGAAAGGCGGTGCGTGGCTGCCACGGGACGACAACTTGAACAAGATACTGCAGAACAAAGGTGACACTTCGAAAACGGAAGTTGAAGGCCCTGTTTGGGCCAGACATATCGCTTGGAGAGGGTGTTGTTCATGTGCTGGTGGTGGTTCCGAAGGTAGCAAAGCGTCCAGCAGAAGATGAACGTATCGATGTTGTCCTGAAAAAATGAAAACCACGGAAACCAAGTTGGGAACGTCCGATGCGATCCAACCGAAGATACTGGCCTTTATCGAGAAATTAGAACACAAATTGGCAGCTATCAATGCTATCACACCGCAGACATTGGGCAGTTTCGAGAGGTCAAAGCGTCCAGCAGATGATGAGGTCTTGAAGATATTGAAACTTATCGAACCCAAGACATTGACCGACTTCAAGAAGTTGTCTGTGTGTGAAGACGAATTTCAACTTGACGATCTGTCTTCGACGCGACAGAGTCGCAGCTCAATTGTCACGACACCTGACTTGTACAAGTTTTGGGAGGGATTCGGCGGGTTTCCTGAATTCTATTTCGTTCGGGTGGAAGAATGTGTGTTCTGGGAGGTGATCAAGAAGCTGTTGTTCGGCAAGGAACGCGTTGTGATCGTAGGCTCACCGGGTGTCGGAAAATCCTGCTTTCTCATGCTGCTTGCGTTCTATCTGGCGTGTATCAAGAAAATGAAGGTGCTCGTCATACGTCACTTAAAAACCCAGAGGCGATGAATGCGGTGGTGTATTTTGACGGCCAAGGATCATACGCACGACTTACGAATCTCTCATCTCAAGATATCAATGCTATCCGTGACCAAGCTCAGGGTGCAATTGTTCTGGTTGATGGGTTTGATCAAGCAGAATTGAACCGATCAACATCACTCCTGCCTTTTCATTTTCGTACAACCTCGTGCCAGTTTGATGCGAAAGCAGACGACTCTTCTCACATTGTGGTATTACCGGCGTGGCGTGAAGCTGAATTACGCGAAGTTAACGAATTGGGTAGTCGATACTGGTTTATCCAAGACCAAAACAGTGAAAGATCCGATTTTGCGAAAACTTGTCAAGGAGCAGCACTTCTTCAGTGGTGGGAGTTTGCGTCAATTCTGTAAGACACGGGAGATGGTGGCGCTGCGAGTATCGAGAGATTGTCTTGCCGTGAGTCGAGCTCAAGCGGTTGATTTGGTGTACAATGATGGTGGAGGAACATACAGAAGTCAAAAGGATCGACTCCGGCGTCACTACATCGCTAACTGCCATAAAGAAGAGGACTACCAAGACTCTAGATGCTGGAAACTGTTTGTGGATTCGGGATACGTATTGAGCAAGTTGGGGCGGACGATGGACATGGACAAACAGCTAGAGATTTACAAGTACGCGAAATCTGTTGGTGCCAGCCTTTATAGCGTCGCATACGAACAATTTCTTCACAATGCAGTCCGTTGGTCGTTCGCAAAACGCAAACCAATTGTGGTGAAGTTGCGGGAAGGGTCGAAGTACGAGAAAATCGAAATTCAAGCGAAAGTTGATTGCCGGGTGAAGATGAGGCTTCCTGCTATCGTTGCTTGTCCACGCTCAAAATGGGTACTTACTGGTACCCCGACTACCCGTTCTTCCCTACCATTGATGCAGTGACCACGTGTGAAGCGTTCCCAATTGGAAGTAAACGTTCCGAGACAGTCGTGGCTTACATTCAGGTGACTATTGGAAGCGAAAAAAATTTAAGGACGAAAGACTGCGCCGGTTGAACGAAGAGATGGATAAAACCCATTGCTGAAGGACAAGGATCGCGTGTTTGTGGTAGTTGGCCCTGACTCTGGTGTCTGCGAGAGCTTTAAGCTCCACAATGCGCCGGACCCCAACACGTTTCCAACGATGGTAGGCTGCTTCAGCCCGGAAAAGCTCGAGCGAGAAGTAATCTGAGATACCTCCCGGTGATACGATGTTTTTGTGCTGGGTTTTGCCTGCATGTGAGTTCCCATTCCAGGGATGAATCTTACTTCACAAATACCATCTTAGTTAGCAAGACGAGAAGTGCTAAAACGGTTAAGCAACTAATTTCTTCTTCTTCATCACAGGTAATATTTTGTTTCACCAGAAAGGAATCTATTTGTAGGGCAAGCAGTGCTAAGATTAAACTTTCACTTACAACAACTATTTACTCTTCACGTTGTAGCGTTCAGGACAAGTTTCGCGTAGATGCCCTTCTGGTTGATCAGCTCCTTGTGCGTGCCCTGCTCCGCAATCTTGCCGCCGCTCACCACGCAAATCTTGTCCGCCTTACGGATCGTCGATAACCGATGAGCAATGATGATCGTCGTACGCCGCTTCAACGCCACCACCTTGTCCAGAGCCTCCTGCACCACCTTCTCGCTCTCCGAGTCCAAGGCGCTCGTGGCTTCGTCCAGCAACAAGATGTTCGGGTTCTTCAAGATGGCACGAGCGATGGCGATACGCTGTTTCTGACCACCAGAGAGCTGTTCGCCCTTCATTCCCACTTGGGTGTCGTAGCCGTCCGGGAATTTGGTGATGAATCCGTGCGCGTTGGCCATCTTGGCAGCTTCCTCGATCTCTTCTTGACGGGGTTTGGTAGTGAGACCGTAGGCGATGTTTTCAGCGATGGTACCGATGAACAGTGTGGGCTCCTGACCGACCAGACCGATCTGACTGCGCAACCAATTGAGGTTGAGATCACGTGTATCAACGCCATCGAGCAGCACTTGACCCTCGACGGGGTCGTAGAACCTCTCAATAAGCGAAACGCACGTGCTCTTGCCTCCACCGCTTGGTCCACAGAAGGCCACCGTCTGTCCAGCTTCGATAGTGAGGTTGTAGTTACGGAGGACTGTCACCTCAGGTCGCGTGGGGTACCGGAAGGAGACGTTCTTGAACTCAATCTTGCCTTCAAGCGTTGCTGGCTTTGATCCAGTCTCGTCGAAGGAATCGATGGGAACTTCTCGATCACGAAGGTCCACAATCGCCTTTCCAGCTTTAAGAGCGTGATCCGAGTCGGCCAGGAACGTCGACGCCATTCCGATCCCTTGCGCTGACATCATGACAGCCATCAGAGTCCGCATCAGCTCCTTGAACGTAATGTCGCCGTCATCCACCAATTTCCCTCCGTACCAAAAGGCCAACGCGTAGGCTGCGAAGAGGACGAAAGACCCAAAACCCAGTGCCAGTCCGTTCACATGAGCTTCGTGACGTCCTCGAACTAAAGGCTCTTCTAGAAGATCCGAGAGTTTGCCAGAAAGGGACTTCTCCAACCCAAGCGAAGCCACTGTACGGATGTTACTGAGCGCTTCCGAAGCTTGTGCACCGACACCTGAAAGCTCATCTGACAAGCCTCCAGCAGTCTTCATATGCTTCCCACGAGCAGCTTGGCCTATGATCAGGAACGGAACACTGCCATCATCACCAGAGACAGCAACCAGCTTCCCAACGCGAAAGAAACAACCAAAGCCGCTGCAAACGTGAATAATACCTGCACCACCTGTCCCTGAGAATCCCCGAGATCAGAGCCACTTTCGTCGCGTTGGTCGATAGATCAGCGGTGAGAGCTCCAGTGGCATTCTTCTTTTCGTCGAAAAAGCCAATGTTTTGCCTGCAAAGTGCCGTGAAGTGGATATCACGCAGAAGAAAAGTGAGTTTTTCGGCCATGTACTTGAACGCGAAATTCTGGACAAATGCACTGACGAACACCACGACGGCTCCACCAATGTAGCCCACCCCGTAGATCATCACGTCGTGATTGAGTTCGTCCAGAGCAGATTGAGCGTGGGAAGTCTGGTATTCGGTATACTTCGTAGTCATTGTCACCACCAGTTCGCTGATGAGCACGGCCGAAATTGGAAGCAGACAACCTCTAACGGCAGACGCGATGATTCCAACGACAAATGCCTTCCGTTCAAGGCGGCTGAAAGCGATAGTGTCGAAGAGGGTGAACTTTGATGTGCTTGCTTCGTCTTGAGATTCCAAATCGAGGTGTTTGACACTGGTATCGCCATCGAAAGCAGACCGAGAGCTAAGTCGTCGAGGAAAGCCCGGCTGATTGTCTTCGTCTTCAACGGTTCCAACAGCTTCAGTCACTTCAGCTTCCTGCTGAGCCTTTTCTTCCTGAATCGTGTACAGTTTCCTGTAAATCCCGCCTTCAATTGCCACTAACTCGTCATGGTTGCCTTCTTCGACGACGTGACCGCCATTCACTACTACGATCTTGTCCGCACGACGGATAGTACTCAACCGGTGAGCGATGACCAGGGTCGTCATACGAGTCTTGTCCATCAGGTCGTTTAGAGCTGCTTGCACCACTCGTTCGCTCTCCGCGTCCAGAGCACTCGTGGCCTCATCCAGCACGAGGATCTTAGGTTCTCGCACAATGGCTCGAGCGATGGCTACACGCTGCTTCTGGCCACCAGACAATGACACTCCCTTCTCGCCTAC
Organism: Phytophthora citricola; assembly: GCA_007655245.1. Taxonomy (NCBI): domain Eukaryota; phylum Oomycota; class Peronosporomycetes; order Peronosporales; family Peronosporaceae; genus Phytophthora; species Phytophthora citricola. Next base: position 505,957 of record VMRO01000049.1, read on the forward strand.
AAGCGTGTCGTACTGCTCCGGCAACGACATGATGAACGTGTGGGCGTTGGCCAGTTTGGCGGCCGCAACGACCTGATCTCGCGAAATTCCGCTGCCTCCTGCCGCGATGTTCTCCGAGATGGAAGTAGCAAACAGCACAGGCTCCTGGGACACGAGGCCGATCTGTGAGCGCAACCATTTCACGTTCAGAGTCTTCACATCGCAACCATCGAGCAGGATCGAGCCTTCTTGTGGGTCGTAGAAACGTTCAAGCAGGGAAATAAGCGTACTCTTGCCTCCTCCACTGGCTCCGACGAACGCTACAGTCTGTCCAGGCTCAATGGCGACGTTGTAGTCGTTCAGGATCTGCACGTCCGGACGGCTGGGGTACGTGAAATTCACGCCGACAGCTTGAATCCGTCCTACACAGGATTCGGGTTTGACTCCTTCTTCATTAGACGAGTCAATACTGGACGGCGTATCGAGGATCTTGTAGATCTGAGCAGCAGCTCCTTTGGCTTCGGCGATGGCCGAGACGTTAGGCTTGATCTGACCGAGGGACATCGTCCCCATCAACACTCGAAGAAAGCCTGGAAGACGTCAGAAGGTGAGGTCTTGTCTCGAGCCACCTTGGAGCCACCGTACCAGAGACCAACAGCGTACATGAGCCAGACGCATCCGATGAAGAACCCGAAGGCGATGGAAGACAGTTTCCCCACTTGAATGTTGGTCTCTTCGGCAGCCAAAGCTCGCTCATTGTACTTGGCAATTGCCTTCTTCTCAGCATTGAGGGACGACACCGTTCGGATAGATCCCAGCGTTTCCTCAGCCACAGCACCAGCCTCAGCGTACATCTGCTGCGAATGAACAGCTCGCTTCTGCATGATCTTCAGTAGAACACCCATGGATCCAGCCATAAACGGCATCAAGCAGGACATCGCGAGTGTGATATCCCATCCACGCACGAAGCCGATGATGTACCCCGAGAAGAACTGGCAGATGAAGCGGACGGCGTCTCCGAACTTCTGGCCCATGCCGTCCTTGACCTTCACCGTGTCACCTGTCAGTCGACTCGATAGCTGCAACGGGTCGATCTTGTCGTACCAGCTGATGTCCAAGTACAGCAAGTGTCGAAGCACCTCCGTCCTCAGCTCCTTCATCTGTCGCTCCGCCGTGTAAGCGAACAAAACGCCAGACGAATAGTCCGTCACGAACAGAGCGATGGAGATGAGGAAGAAGTCCAAGGCGGCAGAGTTCACTGCGTCTCGATCGACGCCGCCATCTACTTGGGCGAACGCGTTGATGGCGTCACCAAACACGAGAGCCATACACGGGAACAGAGCACCACCGATCCCAGCCATGACGATCCCCAGAGCGAGCAGAGCCTTGTCCGTGGGGGTGGCGTATCGATACAATTGGGAGAATTCGACAGTCTCGATGGAGTCTTCGTCGTTGATGTCGGATACTTGGTCGTCAGAGTGATGGTCTTCGGAGTGTTGTTTGTTGAAGTTGTTGGGAGTTTTAGCAGTCGACACGGGGGTCACAACTTCCGCGTAGTCCGTCGTTGGGACTTCGATGCCGTCCGTTTTGACTCGTGCAGGCGACATTGTTGAAGACTTCAAAACACCGGGAGAAGTCGTTGGCTTGGGTACTTGGTGATGAATTTGAGAATGAGGAGGAAATTGAAGTTGTGTCGATGAAACGTGCACTGATTTGTGTTATGATTGCACAGCAGCGACCGGAGCACGTAGGATTATTATCTAACTTAATTCATTATGTTATGTCGAATGCTGAACTATAAAAGTGTATCTTTTGTAATACTAACTGGTATTTTGACATGATCTGACAATCATTCTGTGAGGTAATTGGCGAAACTCTCACTTTGTTCTTCCTTTGCAGCCTTGACATCTGTATCGCCGTACGAATAGGAACTAGGACAATCATCTCAATACCAACCTGTCGCTCCATCAGGCCGTCATGACGGTGTGCGTCCACGTAAATTTTATGGGCTGCTTGTCGCCATGGAGCAAAGTAAGCACCTCGATCTCCGGCATCTAAACGACTTGGCCTCCATATTTGCTTTGGCATCAATTGTCATGCAGCGCATGCACAGCTGTCACATGACCATATACGTTGAAGAAGTATCGAGTCGATACTGTATCGACTGTCAACTGCCGAACGATCTCTTTGTACTCCGGAGTTGACAGCGTTTTTGGTTTTGTGATCTATCTAGCTGTTACTCAGCAACAGCAACGCAAAGCTTGAGGTCAGTAAGTACGAGAGAAGAGTTAGAATAGGGGTATTGCGGGTCTTCTCTATCTGCTTCTTTTGATCGAAGACATCGTGCAGAGCACAATGAACAGCGACCTTGTACGTGTTTCCAAGACTACCTGCAACCAGGCCCAATGGGATTTGTTCAGCTTCAGTTGCGCGGTAGTTTGAGATTTTTTTCAGAACAGACACGATGTTCGTGTTTGGGTCGATCGTCGTTACTACGCAAGGCATTGGTCCGGTGAATTCGACCGGCAATGACAATGGCAATTCGAACACAATTCGATCTGGAACAGGAACGGAACGGCAATTGTCCAAGCCGACGTTGTCAGCGTCCGGTGATAGTAAGAATCCTGTTGATTCGAGCAGTAATGGCAGCGTTGCGTGAAGGGAACCGTTGCTTACCGGGTAAGCGGGTGGCCTAAAACCAACCGATGGGTAATCATCCCACCAACTCTGATTGCGCCTAAAATTGGGCATAAAACAAAATTGGGCTGCACAACGCCCTTTCTGCGTCATTATGGGTCACATTGACAACGTGAAGGTGGAACGCTTTCGATGTCCACTCATACATCCTCCGAGCGATGTCGATGTTTATCGACGCCAACCGAGCGTCGTTTTCCCCGCTGCCGCTCGCCTCCTCCAGTCACATGAGTCCCAGCCTCCTTCTACATCTCTTCCTCTCACACATCCTGATGAGAAGTGCAAATCGCACAGTCGAGATCTCTGCGTCAAATTAGCGAAATCTGTCAAAGTGACCATCATTCTTTGTTTCGGCCATCAAAGTTGTCATCTCTCATTCAACAAGTAGCGGCGCAGGGCTCAAGTGGAAGATGTCGCCCCTCCCCAAGTCTCCGCAAGCTTCCTACGCCGCTGTCCTCACCCCACGCAATGACAAGCACCTCAAGTCCCAATCTTCAGCTCAACAGCCGCATGACGACAAGTCCCTGTCGTTCCTGGCGCTTTACCGCTTCGCCACTCCTTCCGACAAGCTGCAGCTCGTTCTAGGCGCCATTATGGCGGGACTGAATGGTGCTATCTTTCCCTGTATGGCTCTGGTCTTCGGTACAGCCATCAACGCCTTCGCACAGGCGGACGGAGGCGTAGACCGGGACGCCGTGAATCGAGCCGCCCTTTACTACTTCCTCATTGCCCTCGCGCTCTTCTTCACGGACTGTTTCGCTTATATTCTCTTCTGTAACTCGGCCGAGAGGCAGATGAAGGCTCTCCGCGGTCAGGTGTTCGCTCACATGCTCTACATGGACGTGAGCTGGTACGACAAGAGCGACGCCTTTGAACTCTCGAGTCGAATCACAGGCGACACGGTCAAGATCAAGGACGGCATGGGCCAGAAACTCAGCGACTCGATCAAGTTCACGTGCCAGTTCTTTGTTGGCTACATCATCGGCTTTTCTCGAGGCTGGGATATGAGCTTAGTCATGGCCTGTGTCATGCCTGTCATGGTGCTCTCGCTCAAGTACATGGTGAGGCTGTTCAGGAAACGAGCAGTGCTGTCGCAGAAAATGTATGCTGAGGCAGGTGCTGTGGCGGAGGAGACGCTCGGCTCTATTCGTACGGTTGCATCACTCAATGGAGAGAAGCGTGCGATTGACAAGTACAATGAACGCGCGATTCTTGTGGAAACGGGAAACATTGCTATTTCCAAGCGATCGGCGTGCGTCTTTGGCTGTATGATGGGGAGCATTTGGCTCATGTACGCTGCTGGACTCTGGTACGGTGGATCTAAAGTGGCGAGAGCGGAGGCGTCTCCTGGAACAGTGTTCCAGGCCTTCTTTGGTGTGCTGATGGGAACGATCTCGCTTTCTCAAATTTCCCCGAACATCACTGCTGTCGCGGAGGCAAAAGGAGCTGCTGCTGCAATTTACAAGATCCTTGATACCATTTCGGCTATTGACGCTTCGAAAGACGATATCGGAGTCAAACCAGACTCGTGTGTTGGGCGTATTCAAGCACTGAGCGTCAACTTCACGTACCCAAGTAGACCTGATGTGCAAATCCTGAACGACTACAATGTCGCTATCGAGCCTGGTCAGACTGTAGCCTTCGTTGGTGCAAGTGGAGGTGGCAAGAGCACTCTCATCGCACTGCTCGAACGCTTCTATGACCCCCAAGAAGGTATCATCCTACTCGATGGACGCGATATCAAGACGCTGAATGTAAAGTGGCTGCGCTCGCAGATCGGGCTGGTATCCCAAGAGCCCGTGCTGTTCGCCACTACCATTTTCGAGAACATCGCAGCAGGCCTGGAAGGTGTTGCCCGTGACCAAGTCGTTGAAGCTGCCAAACTGGCCAACGCGCACACATTCATCATGTCTTTGCCGGAGCAGTACGACACTCTCGTAGGTGAGAAGGGTGTGTCATTGTCGGGAGGTCAGAAGCAGCGAGTGGCAATTGCCCGAGCCATCATACGCGAACCCAAGATTCTGGTACTGGACGAGGCCACAAGTGCTTTAGATAATGAGAGTGAGCGCGTGGTGCAGGCGGCACTAAACGATTTGATGGACAAGACGCACATGACGACGTTGGTAATTGCTCACCGACTTAGCACAATTCGCCGTGCTGATAAAATAGTGGTGGTGAATGCTGGTCACGTGGTGGAGGAAGGAAATCATGATGAGTTGGTGTCGGTCGAGCATGGTGTGTACCAAAATCTGTACAGGATTCAAGAGGAGAAAGCGCAGGAGGAAGCCGAGGCAGCTGCGAACGCATTGATTAAAGCTGGTATTAACGACAACATTGATATGTCTCGCACGTTAAGTAGTCGCTCGCTTGGAAGCGACCGCTTGGTTGACGATTCTGTGCTGAAAGAAGCAAACGAAGACGTACCGGAAGGTAAATTCACGATCGCGGACGCATTGGAGTTTAGCCGCCCCGAGCGCAATTTTTTATCACTGGACTTATCTCCGCCGGTATTAACGGATTCTCGATGCCGTGCTCGGCTATACTGATCAGCGAAATGGTCGCGAGTATGACAACCGCATACACCAATTACCAAACGTATGGACTTCAATCGTACTTGGATCACCTTTCAAGCGATATCACGATTTACGGCGTGTGCTACATTGCTGGAGCTGTCGTTTTATTCTTCACGAATGCCACTCAGAACTTTTGTTTCCGCTACATGGCCGAGAAGCTGACGTCGAGACTACGTGGTATTCATTTTCGGCTTTGTGTCGCCAGAATATCGCATTTTTGATGAAAAGAAGAACGCCACAGGAGCTCTGGCCGCTGATCTTTCGACGAATGCCACAAAAGTAGCCATGATTTCTGGAGATTCGCAAGGCCGCGTTGTGCAGGCAGCATTCACGTTTGTAGCGGCCCTGGTGATTTCATTTACAACAGGCAGCTGGTTGTTGACTCTTGTCATGCTCGCGGTGTTCCCACTGCTTATCATGGGCCAAGTCATTCGGATGAAACATGTCCGACATGGGAATATTCTGTCGGACGAGCTTGCAGACGTTGGTGCACACGCTTCAGAAGCGTTGACCAATATTCGTACGGTCGTCTCGATGGGAATGGAAAATCCATGACCGACAAGTTCAACCTTTGCTCGAAGAACCGCTAGCAAGTGGGCGACGCGAAGCTCGATTGAACGGTGTTGCGTTGGGGTTCAGCTCTTTCATTGTTTTCGCGACGTACGCACTCGTCTTCTGGTATGGCGGGAAGCTGGTTGATGGCGGGGATATCACGTTTGCTAAGCTTATCCGCACGCTAATGGCCATTATGATGTCTGCACAAGGTGTTGGTAGCGCTGCTTCATTTTTGGGTGACTCTGACAACGCGGTCAAGGCTGGTAAAGCAATTGTTGCGATCAAAAATCTTGAGCCGCCAATCGACTCCTTCGACGAGTCAGGCTTGCAGCCATCCCGTCTTGAAGGTAAGATTGAGTTCAAGAACGTTTCCTTCCGATACCCCACGCGACCTGAGGTGACAGTCCTCCGTAACTACAACCTCACTATCGAAGCTGGACAGACGGTGGCCTTCTGTGGACCAAGCGGTGGAGGCAAGAGCACGTGCGTTTCGCTTATTGAGAGGTTCTACGACCCCGTCGAGGGTCAAGTGCTGCTCGATGGCGTTGATACACGTGATCTCAACCTCAATTGGTTGCGCAGTCAGATCGGTCTGGTCGGTCAGGAGCCCACACTGTTCATCGGTACCATCGCTGAAAACATCGCCTACGGTCTCACTACCAAACCCCGTCAAGAAGAGATCGAGGAAGCTGCCAAGATGGCCAACGCGCACGGATTCATCACCAAATTCCCGGACGGCTACGACACCCAAGTGGGAATGAAGGGCGAACAGCTCTCTGGTGGTCAGAAACAGCGTATCGCCATCGCTCGTGCCATCTTGAAGAACCCGAACATCTTGTTGCTGGACGAAGCCACGAGCGCCTTGGACTCGGAGAGCGAGAAGGTGGTGCAGGAGGCTCTGGACAAGGTGGTGGCGTTGAAGCGGCGTACGACGATCATCATTGCTCATCGGTTATCGACGATCCGTAAGGCGGACAAGATTTGCGTAGTGAGCGGCGGTAAGATCGCGGAGCAGGGCACCCATCAAGAGCTGATTAACCAGAAGGGCATCTACGCCAAGTTGGTTCAGCAGTCTTCTAAATGATGTGATATCGTGTCGGATAGGAGTAGCTGGCAATAAGTTGAATAGGAAAAAATAGTGTTCTTCTTAATCCATCCCTGGGAACTTCACACAAGTGTGGAATTCGCCACTTTCTCCCATGAGATCAATCTGATCAGTATCCACTGCAGCCTTGTTTCGTTCCTGGACCAATTTCCAGTCATACACTTGACCAATTTCCCACCGTTCTCCACTAGAGGCAAGCCGTTCTTCATCGATATTCGAAAAGTAGATCTTTGCACCAGTTTTGGTGCAGAGTCGCTCAAGCGATGGCAGCAACTCCGTCTCGTAATTTTTCTTCCACACTGGAAATCGCAACTTGTAGTCCTTCCCGAATGTTTGCTCGCGCCACGCTCGGATATCTTCCAGATGGAGGTCGCCAAATACGAGCGAAGAAATAGAAGAAGAAACATTCTGCGTGGGGGCCTTGCGGGGCTTCTTCACGCGCTTCAAATGTTCAGGTATATCGTGCAGAGCGCTACGCAGAGCAGCTGTATACTCGTCTCCAAGTCCAACTGCAACTAGACACAAAGGAAGCTCCAGAGCTTCGGCTTGAGCAGCAATAGTTTGAGATGAGATGTTCTGAATCGGCACGACGTTCGTCTTCGGGTCGATCGTCGTAAGGAGCACTACCCGAGGCATTGGCTTGTCTTCGGAAGCGTACGTTTCATACAATCCACTTAAAGCGAGGAACGAGTCTTTGCCACCGCTCCAAAACACCACAACGAGGTCGTTCGGCTCATCGGAAGCAGCAGTAGCACCCTCCGGCCAAAGCAATTGGCCACCAGGTGAATCTTTCGCGAAACCGCGTGAACGACGACGCGGCTGCAGGAAAACACTTCCGGCGAGCGTATTCTTCCTGCGAGACGGATCTTTGACGTTTGCGTGACCGTACGGGCAGTGGCGACAACCATTCCCACAACACACCTGTCGCTCCTGCAGGATATACGCCGTCATGACGGAATATCCCGTAGCTGGGTCCGTGTACATGGCCTGCTTGTTCGCACATGCAGCACGGTGAAGCTCCTCAATCTCCAGTAATTCCGCTGACTTGGCCTCTTCCTTTGCTTTGGAATCAATCGACAGCAGCGACGTATCAAAACGTTTGAACGGGAACGTAGAGCTTTTCAGCCATTCACTATCAGGTTCATGCAGAGCATGCACCAGCCACTCCAACGCAACAAGTAGACGCCGTGTAGGTCGTGTAAACATGGACGTGCCGTCCACTATATACACTGTGGGCACTTCATCGTTAGATCTGCTAACCAGCGTCTTCCACCAGTCTCCAACACGTCCTTCCAGTAGTTCCGTCTCCGTTTTATCCAGTGAAAGCCCACAGAGCGCCACGACCACCACATCCACCCCTCTCCCCCATCCAAACTCTCTACTACTTGTCCACCTGCAGCTTCGACAATCTCCCTCATCCAGCCTTTCGTGCCCAAGAACAAGGGCTCCAGCCACTCGACCATCAAGACCTTCGGCTTGCCTCTCTTCTCTGTGAAAGTTGCAGCTTGAGTCTTGAGCTTCTCCAATTGATCCAAGTGTTCTTGAGCCATAGCTTCCCTACTTCCGGCACACCTAGAGCCTGTCCAAGCTGCTTAAACTGCGTCACCACAGCGTCCACAAGACTCGTTGGGTTGCACGTCACAATTTGTGTTAAGTGGCTAGACGACGTCAATTCACATTGTGTAGCTGGTGCAGGTGGAATCGAATTGGATTGCACTAATTGGTCCACCAGAGCTCCATCGTCCACAGCCTGTTGGACACTCGCCAAGTCGATGGAGCAGACCTTGCACGTACTTTGTGTGAGGATCACATCAGGTCTCAAGGCTGTCAGTTTGTCAGCGTGTAGGTGATACAGCGAGGAAGCACTGGCAAGCGCCTCTCGCACCTGGTTGTGCGTATCTGCTGAGCTGGTGAAGGCTGTGCGAGCTGCTGTGAGTACTGGTAGGTCCTGTACTGACGCGTCTCGGGGAAATCACACTCATGTGAGCGCCCCACGAGCTCCGGAACGGGAGTGGAGGCAGGGAGGCTGCGACAGGCGGAGATCAACGCATAGGCGTTCTCTGTGGCCGACGGGAGGAGGGACACCACGCGCAGGACGCTACGTCCGGCCATGGGGTATTTTGATGTGGCGACCCTTGGAGCGGCATGCACTGAGGTGGAGAATGGTATGTTAGAAGGCAGGTGCACTGGGCTGTATAAAGTAGAAACCTTGCAAATAGCATAGAAACTTGAAGGCGTGCGTTTTGGTGGTGCATGCTACTTATTGACGCAGTAGTGGCTTGTATGCCGCAGTATGCACATGTACAAGATGTATGATACCAGGGCCTTCACCATATTCATGAGGAGGCTCTCCACTGGAGAGCGGCCGACGTTCACATTGATCCACCTTGTGTAGGGCACAGTACCCAACACAAATTTCTGTGGCGCAAAATCCTTGTACCGACAGCAAATGCATGCAGACTGTAGAATGATGGTGCAGTTTACATACATTAAATGCAAATTTTGTACCACGTGCTGGTGTTGGCCACTTCGTGCAAATCTACAACAACTCGAGGCGACGAAGCTGGATGAAGTTGCCGTGCAACGGATGTGGCATCCGCCGGAATGAGTGCGTTGCACCACCTTTCAAAATTGATTCCGAGACGACGCGGATCTTTGCATGAAACCTTCCAGAACACATACATGTATTTGTGATTGTACACGCGATCGTTGACGCCTCGTCCGTCGCGCTGATTATTCTCGAGCAAGTTGACACCAGCACGGTACGACTGCTGACCGGGTTATTATATTAGATGGCATTGCGCCGATATATTCGACTGCGACGGACATCCGATATGGAATACATGTAGTAGAGCTGTCGACGGTAATAGTTTACGCTTGGCGAGGTGCCAAATTGACGTCAAATCGCCCTCCCGTCTTCGCACCAGTCGTAAACGCCCCCATCTCATGATCCTGCACCAACCAATTCAAGCACTCGCCACAAGCGTCAATATCATGCTGAAGACTGCATTGCAGCAGCTACAAACCTCCTCAAACACAGCGCTTACCTGTATCGATGCTAGAAACCCTCTCAAGTCTGCTTCAATACGCCGTAACACCTCCCACAGGTAAACACATAAACCATCCATTTTGCGTGCCGCAACTGTCACCTCATCCTTCACTCAGGAATGATGGTCGTAAGGGAAACCACGTCCACTTCCTCTTCATTCCGCAATTTCCCTTCAACACCGCAAGTGTGTCATAGCTAATGGGTAAGTCCGAGCTGGGCGACGCGTATCAGCGCGTGGAGACGCCCCGCGCTGTCTCCGTACCCATCCCCAAGCAGAAACCCACGACCAGCAGCGAGTCTGGAAGCTCCGACGCCAAGAAAGAGCCGAGTTTACGGAAGCAGATCGTTCACGGCGGTCCCACGTCCTTCAAGTTCACGAATTTGTACCGGTTCGCCACGCCACTGGACAAAGTTCTGCTGCTTGTAGGCGTCATCACAGCTGGAGCCAATGGTGCGCTGTTCCCGCTCATGGCCATCGTCTTCGGTGACGTTTTGACGGGCTTCACCAGTATCCCAGTAGATATGGATCAAGTGAACACGGCAGCGTTGGACTTCTTCTTCATCGCTGTAGCCATGTTCTTCACGGACTACTTGAGTTACGTGACGTTTTATTACAGTGCCGAGAGGCAGATGAAGGCCTTGAGGAGTGAAGCTCTGAAGCACATGCTGTATCTTGACATCAGCTGGTACGACGAGAACGACGCTCTCCAGCTGTCCAGTAGACTGACGGGAGACACAGTGAAAATCAAAGACGGCATGGGCCAGAAGCTGGGGACTCTTTCAGATTCACAGTCCAGTTCATCGTGGGCTTCGTCATTGGTTTCGTGAGAGGTTGGGATATCACGCTCGTGATGGCTTGTGTCATGCCCTTTATGACCATTTCATTGGGCTGGTTGATTAAAACTTTGAGGATCAAATCTGACTGGGCACAGAAGGTGTATGCTGAAGCTGGATCCGTTGCAGAGGAGACGCTAGGGTCGATCAGGACCGTGGCATCGCTCAACGGAGAGCAGAAGGCCATCAAGAAGTTCGAAGATAAAGTGTTTGAAGCTGAGAAGGAGAATATCGCACTACACAAGATGACGTCGGTGGTGTTCTCCATGTTTCTTGGGAGCGTCTGGATCATGTACTCCATTGGTCTATGGTACGGAGGCTGGAAGGCGTCCAAGGGCGATACGACACCTGGTGATGTGTTCGCGGCCTTCTTCGGTGTGCTCATGGGCACAGGCTCCCTAGCACAGATCTCCCCAAACGTTACTGCTGTGTCCAAAGCTGCTGGTGCTGCTGAAGAGCTGTTTGCTATCTTGGACACTGCGAGTGCTATTGACGCTGAGAAGGAGGACGAAGGGGTCATTCCAGACACTTGTGAGGGAAAATTGAGGCGGTGAACGTCAACTTCACGTACCCGAGCCGTCCGGATGCGCAGATCCTGCGTGACTACAATGTCACGATTGAGCCGGGTCAGACTGTGGCGTTCGCTGGAGCTAGCGGTGGCGGAAAGAGTACGTTGATTGCCTTGATTGAGCGCTTCTACGACCCGCAGAGCGGCACCATTTACCTCGACGGACGTGATGTGAAGACTCTGAACGTCAAGTGGTTGCGGTCACAGATCGGTATGGTGTCCCAGGAACCTGTGCTGTTCGCCACGACGATCTTCGAGAACATCGCTATGGGTGGAGACAATGTAACCCGTGAAGAAGCCATGGAGGCCTGTAAGCTGTCGAACGCGCACAACTTCATCATGTCGTTGCCGGAGCAGTACGATACTCTGGTGGGCGAGAAGGGTGTGTCGCTTTCCGGAGGTCAGAAGCAGCGTGTAGCCATCGCTCGTGCTATTGTGCGCAAGCCGAACATCCTCGTACTGGATGAAGCGACGAGTGCGTTGGATAATGAGAGCGAGAAGATCGTCCAGGCTGCGTTGAACGACTTGATGGCCACGACGAACATGACGACGTTGGTGATCGCGCATCGACTGAGCACAATCCGTCACGCTGACAAGATCGTGGTGCTGAACGAGGGTCATATTGTCGAGAACGGCACCCACGAGGAGCTGCTTCAGATTGAACACGGCATCTACCAGAACATGTACCGCATCCAGGAACTGCGTTCGCAGGAGGAGCAACAGGTGGCTGAACGACGTGGAAATGATAACACACTTGGAAGCACGGGGCTGTCGCGTACATTGAGTGGCGTATCAGCGAAGACTGACATTTCCGTGAGCGCTGTGGAGAAGAATTTCCTGGACAAGAAGCCGTTTGGTCTCATGGATATTGCACAGATGTGTAAGCCAGAGTTTAACTACTTCATTGTTGGCTTGATTGGTGCTTGTGTTGGAGGTATTGCAATGCCTGCTTCGGCGCTGTTGATCACAGGAATGATCACTTCCATGACTGAGAAGTACGGACAGTACCAGAACACTGGTGACAGAGTATATCTCAGCGAACTGTATGACAAGGTGGAACTCTACGGCATCCTGTATCTTGTTGGCGCTGCTGTGATTGCGATCTTCATGTATATGCAGACGTATTGCTTCAAGTTCATTGAGGAGAAGACCACTACTCGTCTGCGTAACACCAATTTCGAGGGGCTCTGTCGCCAGAACGTTGGCTTCTTCGACGAAAAGGAAAACGCTACAGGTGCTTTGACGGCTGACTTGGCTACTAATGCCACCAAGGTTGCTTTGCTTTCTGGCGACTCGCAGGCTCGCGTGTTTCAGGCTATCTTCACTTTGGTCGCTGCTCTGGTTATCTCGTTTGGGTTTGGAAGCTGGTTGCTGTCGCTGATCATGTTGGCAATTATGCCATTTTTGCTGTTCGGTCATGTTGCACGTATGAAACAAATGCAAGGCGGCGGTTTGATCTCGGACGATCTGGCTATCCCTGGTGCCCATGCGTCCGAAGTTCTAAGCAATATTCGCACCGTTGCCGCTCTGGGCATTGAAAAGAGGTCTACGGATGTTTTTGATGAACTCCTGGAAGAGCCGCTGCAAAAGGGGAGCAAGGAAGCTCAGATCAATGGTCTGTCACTCGGCTTCAGCTCGTTCATTATGATGGCCACATACGCGCTGATCTTCTGGTTCGGGGCCAAGAAGGTGAACGATGGCACGATTGGTTTCACTGAGATGATGCGGACGTTGATGGCTATCATGATGTCGATTCAAATTGTCAGCAGCGCATCAACGTTCATGGGCGACGCCCCTAAAGCGTTCAAGGCTGGATCAACCATCTTCGCCATTCGCGACCGCGTGACACCTATCGATTCCTTTAGCCCTGAAGGTCTCTGTCCGGCCAAGGTTGAAGGTCGCCTTGAGTTCCGAGACATCTCGTTCCGATACCCTACTCGTCCGGAGATCAACGTGCTCAAACATTACAATCTCACCATCGAGCCTGGACAGACTGTGGCGTTCTGTGGCCCCAGTGGAGGTGGCAAGAGTACCATTATCTCGCTCATCGAGCGCTTCTACGACCCCGTTGCTGGCGACGTGTTGCTAGACGGCCACAACGTTAAGGACTTGAACTTGAGTTGGCTGCGTAGTCAGATCGGTCTGGTGGGTCAGGAGCCCACACTGTTCATCGGTACCATCGCTGAGAACATCGCCTACGGTTTAGCGGAACAGCCGAGTCAGCAGGAGATCGAAGACGCGGCCAAGATGGCCAACGCGCACGACTTCATCACGCAGTTCCCGGATGGCTACGACACTCAAGTGGGAATGAAGGGCGAACAGCTCTCTGGCGGTCAGAAACAGCGTATCGCCATCGCTCGTGCCATCTTGAAGAACCCGAACATCTTGCTGCTGGACGAAGCCACGAGCGCCTTGGACTCGGAGAGCGAGAAGGTGGTGCAGGAGGCTCTGGACAAGGTGGTGGCTTTGAAGCGGCGTACGACGATCGTGATTGCCCACCGGTTGTCAACAATCCGTCGCGCTGACAAGATTTGCGTGGTGAGCGGTGGCAAGATTGCGGAGCAGGGTACACACCAAGAACTGCTACAGCTCAACGGAATCTACGCTGGCCTTGTGGATTCCGCATCAATGTAGAGAAAGCCGTATAGCGTATATATCAAAGGGTTAAATGCACACACTCTATTGAAAAATTCCCAGAAGTTGGTGTACGTTGGTCGGAAGCTCCGACTCGGATCAAAACTGGTGTATCGAAAATGCTAGGAGATGTCCCACCACCGGTAGTCACCGACCGGACCGTCGGCTACCACCTTCCACCGTCTGTGTCCCACAGTTTTGTCCCGGGTCCCCACAAAGTTTTCTGTTGTGGACCACAACAGATACTGTAGTACAGTCAGTACTGTACAGTACAAAGACTCCGGCCAAACAGTAGCAGACTCTGGCTGCTGCAGCTCCAGTGCGCGCCCTCTCTCGTGTGCTCCTGCCCGGTTCCAGCGCATGTAGCAGCCGTGGAGGATCGGCCTACGCATGCAGAAGTGTGTTGACACCATGCGCACTGATTGCAAAGACGCAACAAGACCAGCGAGGGGTTATTCGTCAAGATGCAGACCATGAAGAATGCTATGTTTAATGAGGCAACGAGCTGCTGAAATATGCATCTAGCGGTAAGCTTCGGACCTTTCCTGCTCTCAAACACGTTGGATTAACGCTCGTGTCTCCGCAACGTTTCCGTTTCTTCTGACAGCTTGGGCACGACGTCGCGCGACGTTCCTTTCCTGCGCTGGACGGTGGCAGGCGTACGGGCTCCATAGCGCTGGACTTTCGTTTCCGTTGTTCTTTAGCCTGCAGTGAAGTGTGTTTGTGCTCAACTGGGACTCTGGATATCGCTCCAAGAAGCATTTGTGCAGGTATCCCCATTTACCTGGAAATTGCTTAATAGATTTCGCCAACGTTCTAAAATATTCCATGTCCTGTTCTGATATCATTGTAGGGGAGTTGTTCGAGAATGAAGGAAGACTGTGGTGCTGTATCGATGCCCTGCTCGTTGCCGATACTCACATTAGATTGGAGAGACACTGGGGAAATTGTGGTATTTTGACGATCGTCGTTAGAAGCTGGATTGGGTGCTGCGGGCACGACCATTATTTCTGCGTCAGGCTCGGTTGGCCGGGATTGGCTGGGTTGATTACCAGTACCTGGTTCTGCAGAGCAGACCCCAAGGTTGCTGTTGCTGCCGGATTGTGCTGGATGCGCCGAACCGCTACTCGCTAGCGTCCCCGCAGAATTAGTTGTCGAGTTGCTGCGTGACTCCTGCTGCATTTTTGATTGAGCGAAGGTATTTGAAGGCACTCGAAGCTTAATTTTGAGGCTAGAACTGCGATTGTCAGCGCGTTTCATCGCACCCCACCTCAGGAACAAGTCGTGCTCGGATTTTGGCCAGATCCCGTCACAAATGCAACCAGCAAAATGGTAAACGCGAACAAATAACTTCTTCTTGCTTGTGAAAAGTTTCGAGGTGCGTAGTGTTGTGAAGAGCTGGATCTGGAAAGCTTGTTCATTGGCGTTCGTGCCTGAAACCTCAGGTCGACTGCGGTCAAATGTGAAGAGTTTTCGTGCGCATTGGGATTCTTTTACGGCGGCTTTGCTGAAGCTGAGATGTTGCAGTCTGTGCTTCCGCTTTCGGTGGTGATGGCATTGACTGCGTGCGTTGGGACGTTTACAGCGGTCGTGTTATTGTCCGCGATGATCTTCAGCTTCGCTACAATTGTCGAATAGCTACGTTGCCGAAGTTTGAAACTGGTATTGGTACTAGCGTCGACGGCGACGTTGAACATGATAGTTGTCACTAGCGGGCAGGTGGATCACGTGCATTCCTCGCGAGCTTGTTCTTTTCGCACTTGGCGCAACAGCTCGTACTCCTCGAGCGCAAAATCAGCGGAAGACTCAGAATATTGTGGCTCTAGACGCAACAACGACATGAACTGAGCGCGTGAGAGGCGGCGGCTATTTATGCAGCTTGAATTGAGAAGGAGGAGCTCGCGAATCGTTGATAAATACCGGCGCGGTCGGGCGAGAACGGCTTCAACTCTATCTGGAGCCGCACGAGCGCAATCAAACATTCTCAGCCACTCTGAAAATCCAAAATCCAACGAGGAACCGGAGCGATAGTGCGGAGCTGGTAGGTTTCCTGAAAGGATGTGACTGATAAACGCTAGCTGCGGCGACTCGTGAAGCGTGCTTCTGCTCAACATGGCGGCTTGTGCTAATGCCATGAAGTCAAAGTCGCCGAAGCATGCGTTTCTGCCAAAGTTGGCCCCGAGGCGGAGGTTATGCTGAACAATGAAAATATCGAGAATTCGGAGGCCAACTTGAACGGATAAGGCTCGATTGACCAGCTTCTTAAGCCCTAAGTGGAAACCTTCAAGCTGGCTGGTTGCTACGATTCGTGTTGTCGTGTGCGCTTCAGCGTAGTCGTTATTCTCAACGAACAAATCACCTTTCTGGATTTGAGCTGCGTTGCTCTCAACACATCCACGCCGTACTGCCTCTGTACACAAGTCCGGAGGAGCGATTAAACTCGTTACGCACCGAAATTCTGCCTCCATCTCCTTGGGTGGACGTAACTTCCGGTCCGCTGTGTACATCGCGCCCATTAACTCCTTCGAAATCCACTTCTTCTTTGCTTTACTCGTGAGCTTCTCTTTATACGCATCATGACATGAAATGGATCCTGCTTTACTTGTACATCACCGCCAAACGTCTCTGTCACCATGCCACGTACTCCATTTGCGTTATCACTTACGAGATAGATCCGACCATCACCAACACCATTCAAAATCGGCTTGACCGCCTTGAGCAGCGCGGCTGTCTCCTCGTTGTTCTCCGATCTAGTTAGGCGGCGACCAACAATCTGTCCAATCTCATTCTGCACAAGTAGTAGTAGTTTTGCGTCCGAGATACTTGTGCGCTGTCCCGAGCCTTCCCAAACCTTTAACTTCTTGCAAAATTTTGCTGAATGGTCAACACGAAGGACCTTTCTAACAGACATTTTCTGCATCAGAAGTTCACACAGAGGGCTGTACATCGTTGTTGTCTCTATCCACGCTGTCGTTAATACTTTGATGTCCACAACGCCTTGGCTAGCGGAGTAGTCCACCACGGAGGAATCGTAGGAGCAATGTAATCAGGATTTGACATCCGTAGACGACGGACTCGATCAGCAACCAACGTGTACAACTTGTAGTAGCGCGACTGGCGGCGACGCCGAATGTTTGCGATTGTGCTACTTAGACCATTTGGGGACATGATACCATCATGGACCATTTCGAGCAGTGCTTTGGAATATCCTGACTTGGAGCCGAGAAGAAACGAAAAATGCACCAAAGCTTCGACGTTAGACTGCAGATATTCAGCAGAGATAGTTGAAAAAACAGGTCCGGGCGCTACCGGCGCATTGATACTTAATGTAGAGCAAGTCCTGCTTCCCGTCGATATCTTCAACAACTCGCTGCAAGTATCCTTCACACGAGGAGTACAAACGCACCCAGCAACGACGCACGACGGCTTTTGTCCGTGGCAGACAGACTCCGGAACCCATACCACTACCGGCTTTTCAAACAAACCTGTGAGTGGGGACAACTCGTCCCTGGGTAGCTTGTGTTCAGGATAGGACACCAGCGGCGCTTACGAAGGCCTTCCTGCAACAACCGCTTTCTCTCCATTGTGATTTTTTCTAGAAAGCACCTAGCAAAGAGACTATCCTGTAGACTTTAATATATCGGAGATGAAAGGTTTTTGTCGGAGATGGTGGTACCATCACCGATAAGCCCAAAAACTTTGATTCAAAATGGCCGATGGTGACGGGTAATCAGGTCGTAAGCTGGGATTGCCACTCAAATAAAAATTCGCGTGGATTTCGTGGTCCTTATCCCAGGCTGATCATAATCGAACTACATGTACAGCCTGTAGTTCGATCACGTCGAAGTGTACTGTAGACTTCGGCCTATCAAACTGTACCGCTTGATTACTTTCCGTTTTGCTGATGCCACAACGGACATCAACTTTGTATCATTAGATTGTGAATCCTTCACAATCCAATGAACAAATTAGATTCAATACAGCAAACATTCTAAAGGAGGCCAACGAATGGAGAGAAGTTCACCCCTTTTGATGCCAAAGGTGTTCCCCAAGGTGCCTTGAAACACTCGAAACTTTGGTGCTCGGTGTATGTTGATGTCATTTGAATGATTATGTTAATGGTTCTTTCCTACCCAATCGCATAGGTTAGTCTTTTTCATAGGGTTGATGTGCGATCAGCTCACGTCGTCCTGTTGCTGTCAAACAATTGCCCGCACACACATCGTTGATCTCATTTTTCAAGTCGCCAGCTACTGCACAAGCGCCTATTAACATCGAGACTTTAGACCGATCGCCCAAGTTTCAGTCTCCAAGAACTCGTGAGGCTGCTACAATGCCGAGTCTAGACAAGTCCGACTTGGTTCCAAGCGACGAAATATCATACCAACGCGTGGAAACCCCTCGAGTCACTGCAGTGGACGTCAGTGAACCGGTCAAAGCGTCGAAAAATGATTCCACGAGCGAGTCCAGCAGTGGTGACTCCAAGGAGCCCAAACTCCTGGACGAAGTCATGAATAGTGGTCCTACTTCGTTCAAATTCGCGAATTTGTACCGTTATGCTACGACTTCCGACAAAATTCTGCTTGGCGTCGGTATCATCGCGACGGAGCTAACGGTGCCCTGTTCCCGCTCATGGCCATCGTGTTTGGCAATGTTTTATCAGGTTTTGCCACCACTCCGGTGGACATGGACGCAGTGAACAGTGCGGCTTTGGACTATTTGTACATCGCGATCTTCATGTTCTTCACGGATTATATCTCCTACGTGGCTTTTTACTACAGTGCCGAACGACAGATGAAGGCGTTAAGGAGTGAAGCGCTCAAGCATATGCTCTATATGGACATCAGTTGGTACGATGAGAACGACGCACTGCAGTTATCCAGTCGATTGACTGGCGATACAGTACGAATCAAGGACGGCATGGGGCAGAAGTTGGGAGACTCGTTCCGGTTCACGATCCAGTTCATTGTAGGCTTCATCATCGGTTTCGCTCGTGGTTGGGACATCACGTTGGTCATGGCTTGTGTCATGCCGGTGATGACGATTTCACTTAGCTGGTTGATCAAGACGATGCGTATCAAGTCTGAATGGGCTCAAAAGGTGTATGCTGAAGCTGGATCCGTTGCAGAGGAGACGTTGGGATCCATTCGTACTGTCGCATCGCTGAATGGAGAACATAAAGCGATCACGAAATTCGAGAGCAAAGTCTTCGAGGCCGAAAAGGAGAATATCGCACTGCACAAGATGTCCTCTGCAGTGTTTGCCATGTTCTTGGCCAGTATGTGGGTCATGTACTCCATCGGACTCTGGTACGGAGGATGGAAGGCGTCCAAGGGCGATACGACACCTGGTGATGTGTTCGCGGCCTTCTTCGGTGTGCTCATGGGCACAGGCTCCCTAGCACAGATCTCCCCAAACGTTACTGCTGTGTCCAAAGCTGCTGGTGCTGCTGAAGAGCTGTTTGCTATCTTGGACACTGCGAGTGCTATTGACGCTGAGAAGGAGGACGAAGGGGTCATTCCAGACACTTGTGAGGGAAAATTGAGGCGGTGAACGTCAACTTCACGTACCCGAGCCGTCCGGATGCGCAGATCCTGCGTGACTACAATGTCACGATTGAGCCGGGTCAGACTGTGGCGTTCGCTGGAGCTAGCGGTGGCGGAAAGAGTACGTTGATTGCCTTGATTGAGCGCTTCTACGACCCGCAGAGCGGCACCATTTACCTCGACGGACGTGATGTGAAGACTCTGAACGTCAAGTGGTTGCGGTCACAGATCGGTATGGTGTCCCAGGAACCTGTGCTGTTCGCCACGACGATCTTCGAGAACATCGCTATGGGTGGAGACAATGTAACCCGTGAAGAAGCCATGGAGGCCTGTAAGCTGTCGAACGCGCACAACTTCATCATGTCGTTGCCGGAGCAGTACGATACTCTGGTGGGCGAGAAGGGTGTGTCGCTTTCCGGAGGTCAGAAGCAGCGTGTAGCCATCGCTCGTGCTATTGTGCGCAAGCCGAACATCCTCGTACTGGATGAAGCGACGAGTGCGTTGGATAATGAGAGCGAGAAGATCGTCCAGGCTGCGTTGAACGACTTGATGGCCACGACGAACATGACGACGTTGGTGATCGCGCATCGACTGAGCACAATCCGTCACGCTGACAAGATCGTGGTGCTGAACGAGGGTCATATTGTCGAGAACGGCACCCACGAGGAGCTGCTTCAGATTGAACACGGCATCTACCAGAACATGTACCGCATCCAGGAACTGCGTTCGCAGGAGGAGCAACAGGAGGCCGAACGTCGTGAGGCTGAGAATAATCTTGAGAGTACGAAGATGTCACGTACATTGAGTGGCGTATCAGCGAAGACTGACATTTCCGTGAGCGCTGTGGAGAAGAATTTCCTGGACAAGAAGCCGTTTGGTCTCATGGATATGCTGAGACTCAACCGGATGGAAGTCAACTACTTCATCATCGGACTTATCGGTACTTGTGTGGCTGGTATTTCCATGCCAGCGTCTGCTTTGTTGATCACAGGAATGATCACTTCAATGACGGAACAGTACGGACAGTTCCAAAGCACCGGGGACAGTTCTCACTTGACGACGTTGTACAACGACGTGGAATTGTACGGTATCTTGTATCTCGTCGGTGCTGCAGTGGTGGCCATTTCCACCTTCTCGCAGGTCTACTGCTTTAAGTTCATGGAGGAAAAGATCACCACACGCTTGCGAAACACGAACTTCGAAGGTCTCTGCCGGCAGAACGTTGGTTTCTTCGACGAGAAAGAGAACGCTACGGGTGCTTTGACTGCTGACCTCGCCACCAACGCTACCAAGGTCTCGTTGCTGTCCGGTGAGTCCCAGTCTCGCGCCTTCCAGGCAGTTTTCACCTTGATCGCTGCTCTGGTTATCTCGTTCGGGTTCGGCAGTTGGCTGTTGTCCCTTATCATGGTAGCTCTCATCCCGTTCCTTCTCTTCGGACACATCGCACGTATGAAGCAGATGGAGAGCGGTGGCTTGATCTCCGATGACTTGGCTATCCCTGGCGCCCATGCTTCGGAGGTTCTCAGTAACATTCGCACGGTGGCTGCCTTGGGCATCGAGAAGAAGTCGGTGGACGTGTTTGACGAGCTCCTGGCTGAACCGCTGCAAAAGGGGAGCAAGGAAGCGCAGGTCAATGGTCTGTCACTCGGCTTTAGCTCGTTCATTATGATGGCCACGTACGCACTGATCTTCTGGTTCGGAGCCAAGAAAGTGAATGACGGCACAGTGGGGTTCACTGAGATGATGCGGACGTTGATGGCCATCACCATGTCGATTCAAATTGTCAGCAGCGCTTCCACATTCCTTGGCGACGCCCCTAAAGCGTTCAAGGCTGGATCAACCATCTTCGCCATTCGCGACCGCGTGACACCTATCGATTCCTTTAGCCCTGAAGGTCTCTGTCCGGCCAAGGTTGAAGGTCGCCTTGAGTTCCGAGACATCTCGTTCCGATACCCTACTCGTCCGGAGATCAACGTGCTCAAACATTACAATCTCACCATCGAGCCTGGGCAGACTGTGGCGTTCTGTGGCCCCAGTGGAGGTGGCAAGAGTACCATTATCTCGCTCATCGAGCGCTTCTACGACCCCGTTGCTGGCGACGTGTTGCTAGACGGCCACAACGTTAAGGACTTGAACTTGAGTTGGCTGCGTAGTCAGATCGGTCTGGTGGGTCAGGAGCCCACACTGTTCATCGGTACCATCGCTGAGAACATCGCCTACGGTTTAGCGGAACAGCCGAGTCAGCAGGAGATCGAAGACGCGGCCAAGATGGCCAACGCGCACGACTTCATCACGCAGTTCCCGGATGGCTACGACACTCAAGTGGGAATGAAGGGCGAACAGCTCTCTGGCGGTCAGAAACAGCGTATCGCCATCGCTCGTGCCATCTTGAAGAACCCGAACATCTTGCTGCTGGACGAAGCCACGAGCGCCTTGGACTCGGAGAGCGAGAAGGTGGTGCAGGAGGCTCTGGACAAGGTGGTGGCTTTGAAGCGGCGTACGACGATCGTGATTGCCCACCGGTTGTCAACAATCCGTCGCGCTGACAAGATTTGCGTGGTGAGCGGTGGCAAGATTGCGGAGCAGGGTACACACCAGGAACTGCTACAGCTCAACGGAATTTACGCCAACTTGGTCGAGTCGGCGTCGGCGTAGACAGCACCTTGGATACTACAGACCAAATAGATTCCTGTTATTCTTGACCTGCTCAATTGCCACGTTGCTTTCACTTGGTACGTCCTCTCATTCTAAATCAACGCGTCTGGATTTTCCTCGCACAAGGCGGTGTAAATCTTCTTGGAGAGCGCTCGTTGAACTCGAGCATCGTGGAGTTTGTCAGCGACCAGATCTTCTTTCTGAGCAATCGTTAACCTCGGGTCACGGTACGCACGCATCAAGCTGTCAAAGGTTGGAAAATGGTTCAGAAGACATTGTGCCTTGTCTTCACTCACGCCTGGAATTACTTGAAGCATTCGCAGCCACGCGTTGGCAGAAGCACTTGCAGTCCCTCCTTTATGAGTCACTCGGAACGAATTGTATCGAGGCACCGACTCTAAATATTCCTCAAGGGCTGTGGCACGCGATGCAGCGACGACAATTTCGCGAGTCAGCAGCGCCACGTAGTCTGCTGTAGCTTCGAGATCGCTTGTGAACTTTGTATGAACGCCAGTGTCCATAAACAACTGGAAAGCCACTTCCTGCAAGTCTGCAAACGTGATCATCGGCGAGCTCGAAGTGGAAGCTGATCCATTCTTCTGTTTCTTCTTCTGCTGCTTCTTGAGCTCAACCAGCGCCCGGTCCATTCCTTGAATAATCACGAAAAACTTGCTGGCTTCTTCCTCTCCACTCAATTGCCGCTTTGGCACCAATTTCTGGATATACCGCACCGCAGCAATCAATTCCTTGTACCCTTTCTTCTGCATCATCTCTAAAAACTATTTGCCTCGTAGTAAATCGCACATGAATAATGCGACTGACCATCACCCTTCCGTTCCCACTTTACCACCCCTGGCACAGTACAATTCAGAGCAGTCCCCACAGAATGAGACACCGGCTTGCCATTGTAAATGTGGTTCTTCAGTGCCTCCCGAATGCTTCCTCCTACTGTTGATATATCCAGTGACTTCTCCAACTGCACAACTGCAGTCACAACTGCAGCTTTAGCTTTTCCCGCTGCACCTGTCCTTGACCGAGACGGGGAAGCTGTTCTACTTGTTGTTTCTGTTGTTTCTCTCCGTCTTTTCCCTGTTCCACTGGCCCTTGTCGTCTCGGAATGAAGCCCTTCCAGTCTCCCGGACAGTCTCCTGGCCTGCTTAGCGCCTGCTCTTTTCTTCTTCTCCGAAGCAGCAGGACGTCTTGCTGTCAGCATTTCGGGCGATAAAACCTCCGGCTCGTCATCTGAAGACAAAGTAATTGCCTGTTCAGTAGCTTCAGAAGGTACAGAATAGACGAAAGGCGGTGGAGACTCGCACGGGTCGTACGAGAAGGAGATCTCGTGCTCCTGTTCCTCCTCTTCGGCTTGAACGGAGTCCATGTAGCCATACCTGGGTGACGACGGCGACGTGGTCAAGTCAACGACCGAAGGACCTTCACTCTGTTGATTACCATCGCTCTGTTGCGGTGTGGAAACCCGTGGGGGCGTAATAAGCTCGATGACTTCAGTGCTGCAGGGAGGTTTATTGGGCGTTGTATGGCGTCTGGCACTGCCGCGAGGGATACCCAGCTCCGTCAGCATGGCGTCTAAAGCCACGTCATCTTCCTCGTTGTCTAGTGAGTCGCGAACGGGCCGGTAGCGCTTCCGAGCGCGAGCAGAAGGTGACGGCGTGGTGGCCATTATCCTGTCGGTAATTTGAATTTTGAAGATGCAAATGTGAGCTTTCCGGTAAAATAAATGAAATATCAGTATGGGTATGAAATTTACAATAGCAGTGCGTAAATTTAATTCCCGAAATTTTAGTTATATTTTTGAGTTAGAAAGAAATTTTGTTTTCTGGAGTCATTTTTGTCCTGTAGTGGCTAGACCGTCAACTTGGCAAGTAGTGCAAGTGTCATGTATCCAGACGAAACAGTGCCATCAGTTTGGACCGAGAGGCTGTCGCCCTTGTTGACGTGAATGATACTTGTCAAAGAGACTTGAAGAGAGCCACTTGAATTGCAGACAACTTTCGCTCCTTTACTCAGTCGGATGTGGTTCAGAGGGTGACGACTATTATCGAAGTCCACTGCGATGATCACTTGATAAATACCCGGATTGAGGTCGCAAATGGCCCCAGCGACCACTTTGAGGCCCTCACAGCGCCACACAATCGCCCCTTCCACTCCTGCTTGGCTGGTTGCTCGAGCAAGAAAAACTCGAGGTGTTTTCACTGTTTCACGCAACAGATTCATCTCCGCGTGTAAATCTGCAACTGTTTTCTGCATCTCTGAGTCTTTACCCGCAGCTGCTGCTCGTACAGCCTTGACTTCTTCTTGTAAATCCCGAATTTTCAGCTCTAGAACGTCAATTCTCTCCACTGAAACCGGTTCCAGTTTAAACGAGTAAGTTACCACCCTAGACTTCATCAAAGCTTGCATCTTTACGCGAATATCGAGTCGAAGCTGGTCGCCGTTGCAGTTTTAAGTGCTCGAGGGATGTTACTTGTGTCCTCTAGAGGTTCCGTCAGCAACGAGTGGAAACACTATCCTAAAAGTTAGAGTAGTTGTGACTTAAAATACTTCGTAAAGTCGTACCTCAATGTAGTCCGACGGGCTAGCATTTGGAATCGAGTTGGAGGAATCGATGTAGTCTACAAGACTAAGCTCGCGTGTGCACCTGTAGAACAGCAACAGTGAGGTAAAATTAGAGTACCAACTGTGAAAATTCAACTTACCACTGTTTTTACTGTCGATGTCTTCAAGTGAGATGCGAAGATTGCCACTTTCGAGGCCAATACAGTAGCGGAAGGACTGTGCTGGCGGGAGGGCGAAGGTAGTAACACCCTTGAACTCGACAGTAGCTTGCGGGGTGCGCTTGGATGGGGTTGTTTCCGGTCCATAAGGAATCGTTGGCATTGCGAGAAGCAACAGTAGACTGACAACGGTTTGGGAAATGTCTTTTGGGCAAAAATAGGAATGTAAGAACACGCGATGTGTGGAATTTGACAATATCAATTGAGTACAATTTTACCCTCCAACGTAATGAGAGAGTTGTTAATGACAAAAGCGATGTCCTCCAAGTCGTTCAGCATTCGTAGCATCGCTTCCAGTATGTTTGCTTCCCATTGCATGCTGGTTATGCGGTCATTTTCGTTATTCCATCCAAAAATCATGGATCCGTGTAGAGATAATCGCTGTCCCAGAAGCTTTCGAGCAAGAGATCTCCCTCTGTTAGACTGTGCCAGACCCGAGAAAGCATTTCGTAGCGTATTTTCACATACGGCGACCTCGGTCTTGGTCGTGACGATGACGGTGTCACCTGGACCGTTTTCAATACGAACAACCTGGAGTTCGATGTTAGGCTGGGAGCTGGAAATGAGACGCCAGCGCTTCAGTATCGCCTCCACCCCTTGATCCCCGTCCACTAGCACATCTGGAGCCATCGAAGCTTCCAGAAATTCTCGATGTCGTCGCGATTCGTAGACATTCGGAAGGCTCTGAATGCTGCAGCGTTCCGATACAGGCACATACGCCGTCAAACCATAGCGAAACAGTCGAAAATACTCCGCTACCATGTTCAACGGAGTCGTACGGGTAATGATTCGGGGTGCCATTCTCCGGTGCTGAGCCTCCAGTTCTCGAACTTGCTGACGAAGCAGCGCGACCTCGTTCTCAAGCGAAGTTCCATGGTTGCGCAGCTTATTCCGGTACCGAATTTGCGTCAGGCGACGACGCTCACGGTACCGTGTTAAAGCGCCAGCTTCACCACACTGAGGACTGGATGTTGGACAGCTAGCGACATGAGTCCTGCTTGTTTTCAAAGGTTGTGCTTGATCGGTGAAGTAGAACTCTTCGTTCACGAAAAAGCTTCGGAAGTTCTTTGTTGTGAATATTTGTTGAATTTGGAGGCTGGAACAGGGATCTGTGAGAAATGAGCGTATGACGAAGGTCTGTTCCGGTCTACCACCGTTCCGATGACCTGGTCACTCAGCCAGCTGCTGTTGGGAGGGGGTTGCTCATGGCTCGAGAAGTCTGTTGTAAGCAAGAATGAAAATGACGGTGAGTGCAACAGATTTCGTCGTGATTGCGAGCGGGAAGTCATAAATTCGGACCTGCCGCTCGTAATCTCGGCATAACGCGACTTGAGACTACATCAAATCCAGGGATGACGAGACTTCGGTAACCGAGCCTCGATTTGGCCGAAGTGCTGCTGCCTTCGGAATGAAATGTTTGAAGCCATCATCTTTATGGCATGGGTATTGAGAATCTCAAGCACCGTTTTGAACAGTTCAAGGGAGTTTATGATACCTTCGAGGGTGTTAGTAATCAGACTATTGACATTCAGCTGGAATTACATTCTATTAGTTAGTAGCGACGTGCCAAGTTTCCGTTAACCGGTGAAGACCTTGAATGAGAAGTTGCAATCGCGAATGTCGTTATCACCCAGCCTGGGATAAGATAGAGGACTGTTTGGCGAATCTGTTCGTCCTGATTGAAGTGTTTCTACGAAGCACAAGCCACTACTGCCAGCGGATCGAAGTAGAATTTGACAAATACCAGTAGCTAGAAAAGCGCGAGACAGCACTATAGCGCTGTTATAAGACCCCGCAGATTAATTGTGTTAAAAAGAGATTCTCTGCTGGTTTATCCTCTTCAACTACCGGTATCATCCATCGTGATCTTTCCGACGTATTGGATCACCTCGATATCGGGGTTTTCTGTGCGAATCGTCTGGTCCTGGTTTCGGTAGGGTTGCAACGTGAATTTGTCGTATGTGTCGTTCGACACGAGGAAAAGAAGGTTGTGCTTGCACTCTTTAAATTTCGGGCGGGCCATCACTTCCATGTAGACATCTTTCAAGCACTGGTACTCGATAGGGCAAACATTGGGCGTTGCGTCCTGCACATCGTAATTTGAGGAAACTCTCGGTCGACAAGAACAGCATCAATTCCCGGAAAGCCTTCGACAGCGGGATACGTAGTATACATCAACGATTTAGCCTCGATCTCGGATGCCTCTTGAATTATCTTGAGTTGGGGAGAGATTCCCCATTTCTTATAGTATCCTTTATCGTCGAGGGGTTTAAAACAAACCGTACCGGTAAGCATTTCTTGGAGAAGAAACGATGGGTTTGGAGTCATCAAGAGATCCTTGATCTCGAACCCTGACTTGAAATTCAAACGACTGCCGACGATAGCAACCACCGCCAAAGACGGATATTTCAAATAGCAGGCACTACGTGCCCTCTCGTCACGATAGATAGCGAACACTATGTGCTTTAACTGGTCATCGAACATTCCGGGCTGGAACAATTTAAGTTGCCTCTTCAACTCGTCAGCGCTGAACAGAAGAGCACTATTCTTCACTCGAGTAATCAACTCCTGCAACGATTCAGGTAATGCAAACAACAGCCTTGATTTCCCCAACGACATTAAACTTTGGTAGCCATTCTCCGTCCTCCAAGTGAATCGCGTCGGCGAATTCTGCGCACTCAGTACTGGCCCAAGGATTCATATATACCTTGAGACAATGTTGCTTGGAGAAATGGTTGTAATTGGATGTGTGTGGCGAAAAGATACGAGTGGCGAAACTGAGAGTAGGCGTACCCACCAATGGCATCATTCCCGTCAAATAACCCCACGTAAGATATGCCAGTATGCGGCGCAAGAGACATCTCGTAGCCGTTCTCCATGGTCCAAGTGAAATAATAGATCTGTGAATCGCCAACGGGGTGGTAGGCAATATTTTCCTTCTCCGTCATAAATTTCAGAAACAGGAACACTCCAAACACTGATTTTCCGATTCCGGGACTTCCAAGAACGAGAACTCTGCGAACGTAGTGGTTTGACGCCAATTCTTTCGTGATCATCGTAAAGAGGTCCCAATATTCTTGTCGGACGTACAGACCCTCGTGGATATCAATCCCCATAAAGTTCTTCGGAAGTTCCAACAAGCGTCCTACAGCCAGGTCTGCGTCACTTAGCTCCAGTCCACATTGGACAACTGAAAGCAAATTCTCCTCCGCAATCCCCGAAGAAGCACTCCGCTTTCTATCACCTACTGACGGTGTAATCGTTTGGCTTTTCGGCATCAGCACCAGTACGTGAATCGCATTTTCTCCAAGAGAAATACCAGACCCAAAAGTTCCGACTTGTTCAGCTCCCACGACACACGCATCTTCTCATACGAAGTGACATCTCCACTCTGAAGTACTGCGTCCAGAGTATCGTCATCTTTGAGCCACATATTGTCCTTCTTCGCTAGGAAGAGCTGTAGCTTCGGCAAAGGACCTGTGACTGCTTCATCGCTCTTATCCTTGATCGCCTCCTTCAAGTCTTCCACGGACTGGTTCAGCTCGATATCCACAGAGAACACGCTACCCGTCACACCCATGATCGCACAGAAGAGCTTTGTCATCTTTCCCTCAAATTCGGAATGAAGAACGAGATATATAACAGAAGAACAAAGAAAATGACACGCCTGTGAGGCTAAGCAATTCTGTTTTTTACAAACAATTTTTTAAAGTATTTGTACAAACTGCTTTTATAAAAAGCCGTTTTTAAACAAAACGCTTTTAAAATAAAATTCATAAAGTGAAGAAAGTCATTTTCTTTCAAACAAGCAATTATAACAGTGTTTCAAAAAACAGTTTAAAAATATTTTTACGAAAAGCTTTGTTTTTAAATTTGTAAAAGAACTTTTAAAACAAAAAAAACAATGTTATTAATGCTAATAAAAATATTTGAAATTACTCGTGACTAACGAGTCGAAGTTACACTGTGCACAAAACACCACTCGAAACATTCGCTAGAACATGTTTATTTAAAATATTTTTGAGAAAAATGCAAAAAGGAAAGATAAGGAAAGTGTTTTTATTAATTACTTCTGTTGTTTAATGCAATATTTACGGCAATTGTCGTAAATTTTTATCGGTCGCCATCAGTTTCGGGATCTATTCGGTAAATTACTCTCTTTTCCACGAAAAATTACCGTCATTTATCGCTAAAAACAGATTTTAGCACTAAAGCGGGGTTTAGCGCGATAAATAAGCGCTGATTTGAGGGTGTACGATTATCTGACTCAGAAGAAGATATTTTGACTCAGAAGACAGAATCAGACCTAAAGGGGAGTAGCCACTTTTATCGTCTCTTGGATCACAGGACGGACCAGTCGCCATGTCGGAGCGCAAGGCCGTGATCAAGAATGCAGACATGCACGAGGACATGCAACAGGACGCCGTGGACTGTGCCAGTCAGGCGCTGGAGAAGTACAACATCGAGAAGGACATCGCCGCCTTCATCAAGAAGGAGTTCGACAAGAAGTACAACCCCACGTGGCACTGCATCGTGGGCCGCAACTTCGGCTCGTACGTGACGCATGAGACCAAGCACTTCATCTACTTTTACCTGGGCCAAGTGGCCATCCTGCTCTTCAAGTCTGGCTGAGGCTATTCCAGACAGCATCAGACGTTTTCCACGTAGGAGAGAACCGGTAGGAGATATGATAATATATTGCACTGGAAGCGGCTGAGCGCGTTGAAAACTACAGAACACCAGCATTTGTACTGACGTAGCAGGACCGATGGCTATATGAGTCTCTGATCTTTGCAAGCGTCCATTTTCTTCTGTAGTAGCCCTCGTAAAGTGAGTCCACCTGATCTCGAGGTTTTTCATGTTACGGTGACCCGTTGCAAGAAGGTCCGTTTCAAGTGCACGCTGGACTACGCCAGCATTTGATAGTAACAATTTGTGGAGATAGTGAAGCACAACAGCAAGTGAATATTTAAACCGCTCGCAAAGCGTAGCGTAGCTTTTGGTTCGTATCCACGCACTCCAGCGTCGTAGCTCTGGTGGCATAACCTTCCAGACTCAGGCGGTTGGCCGCTATAGACCGTCAAAATGGCCGACTTCACACGCGACAATTGAGAAATTACCGCACACGCGACGTAGTAGTCTCCGAGCTTTTCACAGATACGTGACTCAGCAGATGCGAGAACTGCGAACGGATCGTAGAGGCATCGAAAGCTTCCGGATCGTGAACTTCACTCATTTTCCCCGTGATGCGTGCAGTGTCAGGGAAGAGAAAGTTGGGGAGCGAATCCCGTCGGCGGTTGTTAGCTCTCGGTGCAAGTGGAAGTACTGGTTGTCCTCGAACATACTTTACTCCTTCCCATGGGGTGACAATTCCGTCGCTTTCGGCTGCAGCGTCGTGTAGCTGACGCATTAGATGCCAAAATCGAGCCCAGACGAGCTGAGACGACACGCCCACGTTGGAATTGCGACGTCCTAGACCCCTGGATGCTTCTGCTGCTGCTGCGTGAGCGCGAACTCGCGGCGCATCTTCTGGAAACCCACATAACCATCTAGCAGACACTTCAGGCAGCCACAGCCAGCACCCTCGCATGAACGCAGGAAGTGCGTGAGCGGCAGATCTCGAGCCAGCGCTTCCAGTGTCCCAACGAAAACCCGCGCACGTGAGCCCACGTCGCCTCCATGTCGGTCACTTCGTTCACCACGCCGAACAAATCTCCGTCGCCTTGCCACACCACACGATCCAGCTCGTGCTCACGAGCTACTTGCAGGAACACGTCGGGATTCAGCTGTTCGCACTGCGTACGTCGCAGAGTGTCGCTATACATGAGCAGAATGTCGCCCAGATCCCGAGAGGCATCGATCGACAGCACGATCTGCGTAAACTCGGCGGAAGTCAATTGTCCGTCGCCATTCACGTCTCCGGCACGGAATGCGTCCAGGAGGTGCCTCTCACGTCGCATTTGTTCGAGTTTCCACTCGGCTATCACCAACTGCAGCAAGTGGTCAACATTGAGCACTGGTTCCCCGTTGGTTGGCTCTGCTGGCGTTGTAGTTGGTGGTATTAACGCTGTCGACGTGCCCTGAGCTGCAATTGCCGCTAAGTTCTCACAGAACGCAACTACATTTGTCTTGCGCATGTCTCGAAAACAGAGCTGCGCGATCTCCTGCGCTCGATCGACCGATATGAGCCAGTTCTCCTTGTCCGGGACGATGAGTCGAGGTACAAAGCGCGACCGCTTCGAGGCGACAGGAGGCGTATTCTGCATCATACCACGAGAGTTGCCACTGCTCTGCATAACGCCAACTCCATTCGCAGATGATGGAGCTGTGGAGGAACCTGAATGGCTTGCCATTGTCAGGGTTCCGGTTAAGTCGTCCGAGACGAGGCACTCGAGAAACTCCAGGTAATTCGTGAGCTCTGCCTTGGGCACCTCTTCAAAGCAGAACCGCGCAAAGTACTCGACCCGCAAATGCTGCGAGCGATACGTCTCAATCGCGCACGAGAAAGCCAGCAGGTGCATATCCGCGATACCCGGTAGTCCATAGCTGTGAAGAAAAGACTGGTACACGATTTGAGAGAGCGACAGAATCCTCCCGCTGCCTCGTGGTGTAGCATAGGGCAGCCGTTGTTGCTGAGCCTTGCGCCGAGCTGCAGTTAGCAGCTCGCTGTAAGCATCTGCGATGATTTTGAGCACGTTCGCAAGTGACTTCTTCGCGAACTGAACGAGCTGGTCGGTATTCATTCGCCACGACGTGATGAGCCCAGAAATGGCACGAGGCACAGCCACACTGTTGATCTTCTGGTATCTCTCCTTCTTCGCCTTAGCTCCTCCAACACCACTCGTAGCGTGTTTACCAAGTAGCGCATTCAGCGTAAGTGGAGCGGTTTTAATCGGTGAGGATGACCTACGGGAACTTTCACGGCGAGAAGAAATTGGATCATGAGAGACTTCCAACGGATTGACAGTATCAGGCAACTCCAACTCATTTTCGAAAGTGGTTTGACATCCGACGTCGAGACAGCCGACCTTCACGTACTCTTGCCATTCCATCGGCTCCGCGACAGCATTGACAGCTGTGAGTCTGCGTTTCAGTCTGCCGGATAAACTCGGCGCTTGTGCTTGCTCCAGTTTTCTGTCTTCGATAGTTTCAACACCGCTCGTTTCCAAACGTCCATCGACGTTCTCTACGTCAACGTTCTCTTCTTCCAGTGCGTATTGTAAGATCTCGAGCACTTGTGGTTCTGAGCGCCGATCAAGAAGTTCCTTCAACGCCTTCTCGATTTCAGGGTTTATCGACATTTGCACAGTGACTGGTTCAAGTTCTGGAACAGGTGAGGCAGCACGATCAACTACATGTACTTCTCTCTCGGAGTCTTGTCAATAACGCTCGGTGGACCGGCCAGTTTGGCCAGCAAGGCAGCTCGATCAGCAGCACTCAACTGACTCAAGAGCATCTCAGCCGATGCCAAAGTTGGCTTCTCCGGTTGCTGTGGAGTCGGTGGTGGCAGCATTTTCCCGTCTGCGAATGGCTGGAGAGCCTGCTTCAGTGCAGCCAACCTAGCCGAGTTTTCGGTCTCATTCAAGATGCATTCCACGATGGCATCCAACCAACGTAACTTCAAATCAGCTTTCATCCGTGAGATGTGAGCTGAAGGATCACTGAGATCTGGGGGTTTGTTCAACGCAGCAGTAGCGGCATCTTTTAGATCTTGGATCTTCTTCTTGTAGCTCTCAGTCGGATACTTCGCGTTGACGCGGTCCATCCAGGTGGCTTTTTCTTCTCGTGTAAACATCGTGAAGAGTTTCTTGAGCATTGTCATCCGGATCGCTGCGATGTAGTCGTGATTTACATCCTGTGAAGATCGCGAAGAGATCGTCGTTCCTCCGCTGCTCAGATCCTGTATTACCGCTAGAGCTTTCGACCACTGGCCGTCAAGAGGGAAGCGGGCCCAGCAGTTGTCAATGAGTTCACTGAACTCCTTCTCATCCAGCATCGATAGGAACGTATTGGCCACGAGTTGCAACAGTTGCGCGCTGGACAAGTTATGGTGGCGCAGGTAATTCATCATGATCATCTGGAGCCGGTCAATTGACGCGAAGGTTGATTGCGACGAGAACTGGCGCTCAGAGTTCGTATCCTCTTCAATCTCGATGTCAAACTCCTCGGCTTCGGTACTAACCCGTCGCTGCCTCCTCGCCTTGCGCAGATTCTCGCATTTCTCGAACTCCTTCGACAGCAGATGCCACTGCGCTTCCGTTAAATATGCAGCTAGGTCACTCACGAAGAAAAACTCCATATCTGGACTCAATAACTTGAAGAAGAAGACGTCCTTGGGGCTGGGAGGGGCAACCTGTTCGCCTTTGTCACTTGGCAAATCGCCTACTTGGCCTGAACACGTAGCGAGATACAGCCGAAAGAGGACTCGCCAGCATTCGGCAAGGCGTCAACAACCAGTTCCAGCTGATCCATCCCGTCCAGAATGCTCAAATGGTGCAAGAAGCACATTTTCCCGTGCGTGTCAAAGTGCTGATAGATATCACGGAAGGAATCTGGCTCCACCAAGCCCACGATAGCGCAGAGAATCATATCTCGCCCGCTCGAGCTGAACGTGGCAGCGTTGTGAGTAATAGCACGGCAAATCTGTGCGCTTGTGGCTAACGGCACATACACAGGATAATCTGGATCATCAGCGTCCATGCCACCCTGTCGACTCAGCAGAAGAAGCCCTTGTTGATCTTGCAAAGCAGTGATAAGCTGGTCCAGCATGGACGAATTGGTCGCGTACACTTTTGCAATCCCCGCCAGGACGTGAGCAAAGGCACGTACTGGAACATCCGAGCGACATCGTCTGTGGTCACAGCTTTTAGCACGTTTGGATCCGTGATATTTCGATTTGTGAGAAGCGTCTTCTCTAATTCACGAACTCGTTCAAAATACGGAGTCTGAGAGTAGAAACCCTTCACCAACGCGGCCATGGCAGTGGAGCCTGTCGGGGTAGAGGATTCAGGGAGATAAATAGCACCCTGGATCCTAGCTGAGAGTTTCTCCAGCAACGTCGTGTAGCAGCCAACGATTCCTGGCATCTTGAGCAATGTAGCACAACAGGCTGCTACTTCCACGGCATTAGGTCTTCCAACCTGTTCTGAGTAAGTCTCTTGGACCTCATCTAGCTTGACCTCGGTAAATACAGCAAATGACGCGAAATTCCCGCGCTCTACCTCGTACGATCGGATCCACTGCTCCACCGTCTCTCCTGATGCCAACTGAGCGTTGAGTGCCTTCAGTTGGATCGCTTCCTCGTCCGAGTCTTCGGGGCAAGCCCCTTTGCTATACGCGGTGAATAAGGAGTAGCGCCATGTCGAGACGAAGACGCTGGAGCGACTGAAAGATGCCGCTGCTTGTGTGGATGGCGGAGATACCGTGGGGACTCACTCTCCAAAGGATGGAGCCGTTCTGGAACCTGCTTCTTCCTCCGGAAACTCTAACAAGGCACACTGTAACGATAAACTACCACTTTTACAAGGCAGAGATAATGTAGCAAGTAGATCATTAAAACCAACCTTAATGGAAGACACAAGCCCACTTCCAGTGCTCACTTCATTCCACGTGTCTAGATCCTTCGCGATGGCCTCGGCTGATCTTGGACTGGTCGGATAGAAGTTTTTCGGCGGCGGTGCAATGTACGCCCGTGGACTGGCACCTGAAACTGTAGGAGTAGCTGCAGATAAGGCTGATACCTTGTCGGATCGTGAGCTTCCACTCATGAATTCCTCACTGCTCCAGGCAACAAGTGCAGCTTGTGTGTTCGCAAGTTCAGAGGCGTTTCACCACTAAAACTGACACCTCGCCACTCATCAGAATTAGCACCACCACTCAGGATTACACTCTTTCTTCATCACGACACATGTGTTAGCTGGTGTTCGTTTGGCAATCTTCGTCCCAATCCACCACTTAAATCTGCTGAAGAAACGAAGCGTAAGTTTCCCGCAGTACTTGCTCCAGCTCTTGGGGTTTCCCTGAGGCCTCAGCTGCTGCTCTCCGAGCATCCCTTCCCTTGCTACCACTTGATCCGTTTTGCTGCTGTCGCTGGAGCTTGAGAAGGAAATGCACGAGCTCTGCGCTGAGATCTGCGTTCTGCGAGCATGCGTCCACAATCCAAGGCAGAACTTCACCCAAGAAGTTGCTGTACCGGGCACTACTCTCGCCTGAACTTCCAACGCCATTCCGAATTTTGTTCCATACCACACGAAGCGCCTGCTGCATCGCCGCGCTTTGTCGACTACCCGAAAGGTACGAAGTGCACAATGAAAGAACCACTCGTAGTCGGAAACGCCACTTAGGCAGGTCCTTCTCAGCTCCCTCTGCCACGAACTCCATCAGTGGCTTAGTCCCAGGTGTAGCTGAACGAGATGAGGCTGAGGAGGACGTTGCTGCCATCCAGTGATCCCACAGCAACTTCATAGCTGACACTTTAGCAGCTAACGTCGGTACCAACGATACATCGTAGCCCTGAGTGTGAACTGCCAGTATCAGTCGAGGAGGAGACGATGATGTCTCTGCATCTGCAACCAGCAGTTCGTTCACAAGTGAGCATATTAGCATCTGACTCTCCTCAGCCACTTCGTCGTCTCTTGATTTCAGGTTCAATGGCAGAAGCCGCTTCAATAATCCATGTATCAGCAAACAGTCTTGGAGGAGCTGGTGCTGTTGTACACTGGTAGTAGTGGATGAAGAGGCCGACATTCCTTCCGCCGACACCAAGCTCGGATCGCACTTGATCACGTGGACGTTGGCTGCAGCTCGCACGTCGCGGACAAGCCCAAGCAGGACTCGAAGAAGTGCCGGCTGACGGAACACACCTGCGTGCGCATCATTGATAAGGCGAAACGGTTCTTCTAGCACTTGCATGTACGTCAGCAACTGTAACGTGGCTCCAGGGTGTGTCTGCGCCTGCTGCTGGCGCCACAAAGCATCCGGGAAGCACATTGAATGCACTAATCGCATCAGCAGTGAAATCTCAGCCCCGTTTTCCCGACGAGCACGCGTTTCATAAAGTGATGCAAACTGTGAACAGAATGCCGCCAATTGTCGACATGTTGCGGGCGATTTCTCGGATGATGCGACGGCATACGGGAGGAAACCATCCACTAGTTCGGGCAACTCGCGCGTTACCACCTCGATCGGCGCTGACTGGAGGTCCAGTAGTCGAGCTTTCACTGCCGTCCACGACACAGGGGCTTGAACAACACGGATGTCAGGCAAATCACCGCATTTACGGCGACGGCGGAACCAACTGCTTGTCAGATCGCGCTCCGCATCATCTCGAGGTCCAGAAGCAAGCGGAATCAACTGCAATATCGATCCAGACGACACGGATGCTGTGGCAGCATCAAAAGATGTGGATATTCCTCCATCATGAGCTTCAGCAGCGTCGGGGCCACATATTCGAAGGCGCCACCTTGGTCCCCGTGGGCGAGCGCTTGTGTGGCAATATTGCGCAACGGGAAAGCACTCAAGTCGTAATGCAGACAAACATCAGCACTGGGTCCAAATGCACCTGAAGTAGACGCACCTGAAGCCACCGACGAAGTCGAAACCAGACTGCTTAGCTTACTTCCGGGAACCATAGTAGCGTGACGTAGTCGCTGGTTGAACTGGAGCGCGTAGGTCAGCCCCAGCACTCCTCGAGCCCACACCAACTCGTGATCTTGCCCTTTCTTGGGGTCATACGTACGTCCCAAGCACGCCGCCGCGAGCCATTTCGTCAAGGTGGAGCCGCGCAGCGGGACAATCGACAGTTGGAGTCGACGAGGAGCCTGTGCGATGGGGTACTCGAACGCCATGACGTAGTTCTCGATCCATTCAAGCAACAGACTCACGAGTAGTGGATGAACAGGCAACGCAGCCTGTTCTCCAACCTGAGTAGCCAACCAGCTTTCCAGTCGATGAGCATGGTGATGACGCAAGAATGATTTTTCGCACAGTAAGCCATGCAAGCCACGCAGTGTGAACTCGTGCTGACCGTGACCTGACGACACTGCATCCAAAGCCGACACGCGAGTTGCCGGAGGGAACGTTAGTACCTGGCGGGCGAGTAAGTTCTCCGTGAGAACCGGCTTGAGCACGACATCTCCGAAAACGTGAAGATACTCTGCTCGTAAGGCTTGTTGTACCTGAATACCGGATCCTGCAGCCGAGGTTGACGCTGTGTTGCAATTTTCTCCATCAAACCCAATCACCGACGCGAGGAAAGGGACAAGCGCCGGAGCTTTCGTATAGAACAGCACGGCCGACACAACGAAAAGCGGTCCTGCACCAGCATCTCGCGCTTGAAACAGTGATACCAAAACCTGCTGAGATAAAGTCACCGTCGCCTTCGTGTGCTCGTCACGCTGGCCGGGGGCCTTGCTCAATGCAGGCGCCAGTGGGTACCACACCAACACAACCACAATAAACCCCAGGCTGATGGCACGTGACGATGCCGACGCCGAAGCTAGCTTGTCGATGCTTTGTAGTAGTCGCGTTCGCTCCGGATCCGTGAGCGGGAAGCTGCCAAGCACCTGAAGACCGACGCACGCGCCAAGCGCAGCCGTCACTTCATATCGCGACACATTCGAAGTCACGTCCAGCGTATCCAGCAGGATTCCACGAATCTTGGTCAAATTAGCTGCAGCATCCAGAAAAACTCACCTGTAGCTGCAGTATCACGAGTAGCATGTTGCACATACGTCCTCAACGCTGATCCCGGTGCTCCATCTCGTTTCAGCCACTGGTACATGAACACACTCACGTCTTTTCGATCTGTACACGTAGTCAAGAG
Organism: Phytophthora citricola; assembly: GCA_007655245.1. NCBI lineage: Eukaryota > Oomycota > Peronosporomycetes > Peronosporales > Peronosporaceae > Phytophthora > Phytophthora citricola. Next base: position 543,764 of record VMRO01000049.1, read on the forward strand.
CTCAAATGTCATTGCTGCACAGTGCAGTGATGTGGTCTGTACACTGAGCTTTTCTCGAAGCCTCGCCGCGTACAGTGGCGTAAGCTTGCCAGCTGCAAACAGGCGCGTCTCGCGTTCTCCAGCACGGGCAGCGAACTCCTGAGTGCATCTTGTTCCTGTTCTGCTGTCGTTTTACCCTTCGTAGTCTCCACGACAACAGCTACAACTGCATCCATGAGCTGCTCGACGCTCGAAGGATCATTAACAGCCAGTCTGGAGAGCAGAACGGGACCAACAGGCACCTTGAGAGCTTTGCGAGCCATAGCTTGAATCCCCAGTGGGTTCAGAGCTATTCTCTGCTGAGTTTGGAGCTTGGAACTGGCCAGCGTATTCACCAGTATGGCAGCAACGTCTTCCTGGTAGATCTCGTTCATTAGGAGCTCGCTGGACTCCAAACTCCCAGGGGCAGCGAGCAGCCACTCACACAGAACGATCAACACTCTCTCCTCTGCGGATCCACCTTCGAAGCGGCGGAATGCGGCCTTGGAGTCGGGGGATATGACCGTTTGAAGCCTGGAAGGGGCCAGATTGGCGAACACGTGAGCGTATTGACGCCATTTTGAGGCCTCTTCGACCCGAAGAAGCGTAGCATCTAGCGTAGTAGCCTTGGGGAGCGAAAGTGACGAGCAGGAGAGGCGGCGCGAGCTCTGTAGTCGAGAAAGAAGCGGCAGAAACGGGGTCAGAACGTCGTCCAGAGCCGTATTTGAATCGTTCGTAGCGTCGCGAGTAGGAAGAGTTGGCAGCTCGCCAGCGGCTACGATCGAGAGAAGACGAGAGGAAGCGATTGAGATGATGTGGTTGAGCAGGCAGGGCCTGGGGTGTGGGGGCAACCATGGACTCGTCGCCGTCCAAATCGACCATTGTATTCATATTGAGAACACCAGACACACACAAAATTAAAACAGAGTGAAAATATTTCACAATTTTCAGGGATTAACCTTGCGAAATATAACTTTGTTTTTAATTACGTAAAGCAGTTAAAAATTAAAAGTACTTTGTTTTTATACAAAGTACTTTAATTGTTTAAAAACATAAAACTTTTAAATACTAAAGTAATTGCTTGTTTCAAAGAAAATGACATGAAAATGAAAGAAAATGATTGACTCATGTCATTTTCTTTCAAAACCAGGATTATTTTCCTCCCTCCTTCTTCACTTCAATTTTGAGGGAAAGATGACAAAGCTCTTCTGTGCGATCATGGGTGTGACGGGTAGCGTGTTCTCTGTGGATATCGAGCTGAACCAGTCCGTGGAAGACTTGAAGGAGGCGATCAAGGATAAGAGCGATGAAGCAGTCACAGGTCCTTTGCCGAAGCTACAGCTCTTCCTAGCGAAGAAGGACAATATGTGGCTCAAAGATGACGATACTCTGGACGCAGTACTTCAGAGTGGAGATGTCACTTCGTATGAGAAGATGCGTGTGTCGTGGGAGCTGAACAAGTCGGAACTTTTGGGTCTGGTATTTCTCTTGGAGAAAATGCGATTCACGTACTGGTGCTGATGCCGAAAAGCCAAACGATTACACCGTCAGTAGGTGATAGAAAGCGGAGTGCTTCTTCGGGGATTGCGGAGGAGAATTTGCTTTCAGTTGTCCAATGTGGACTGGAGCTAAGTGACGCAGACCTGGCTGTAGGACGCTTGTTGGAACTTCCGAAGAACTTTATGGGGATTGATATCCACGAGGGTCTGTACGTCCGACAAGAATATTGGGACCTCTTTACGATGATCACGAAAGAATTGGCGTCAAACCACTACGTTCGCAGAGTTCTCGTTCTTGGAAGTCCCGGAATCGGAAAATCAGTGTTTGGAGTGTTCCTGTTTCTGAAATTTATGACGGAGAAGGAAAATATTGCCTACCACCCCGTTGGCGATTCACAGATCTATTATTTCACTTGGACCATGGAGAACGGCTACGAGACGTCTCTTGCGCCGCATACTGGCATATCTTACGTGGGGTTATTTGACGGGAATGATGCCATTGGTGGGTACGCCTACTCTCAGTTTCGCCACTCGTATCTTTTCGCCAGTCCACACACATCCAATTACAACCATTTCTCCAAGCAACATTGTCTCAAGGTATATATGAATCCTTGGGCCAGTACTGAGTGCGCAGAATTCGCCGACGCGATTCACTTGGAGTTCAAAGAATGGCTACCGAGATTCAATCTCGTTGGGGAAACCAAGGTTGGTGTTTGCCCCACTTGAATCGTTGCACAGGTTACTTGTTCGCGTGGAGGAATATATATTTTTGTTCAGCGCTGCTGACATGGAGAAGCAGGTGAAATTGTTCCAAGCAGGAACGTTCGATGACCGGATTTTGCACACTTTGTTCACTATCTTTCGCAACGAGAGGGTGCCTAGTGCTTTCTATTTGAACTATTCGTCGATGGTAGTGGAGGCTATCGTCGATCGTCGTTTTAGCTTCACAGAAGCCGCCGAGATCAACTCCCTTTGTCGCCTTCAAAGTCAAATTTAGAGTCGTGGAGAAGAAATGAAATCGAGAGGTGGCTTCTGAGAGATCTGGCCTGCAATCGGGTTCGTGTGAAACCCCTTGAAGGCGGAGATTCTAAGGAATGGGAATCATATCAATATCTTGTAACCCGGATTGCCGAAATTGAAGACGCATCCGAGATCACAGTCAAAGAAAGGATGTTGCATGTCCCGCTGTCGAAGACTTTTCCGGCTATTGATGCTGTAGCCGTCAAACCACAAGATGGTATTATTTTCTACGTGCAGGTCACAGTGTCCAAAGTTCATCCCATCCAGTACCAGCGGTTGAAAGACGTCTATCTGGCGTTGACGGGGCGTTCCGAGTTCAAAGGATACAAGCATATTCTTCTCTTCATGGTCTCGAGTGATATGTACGACGAGTTTACGTTGCAGCCCTATCAAAATGAGGGCCGGACGATACGCACAGAAAAACTTGATATCGAGGTGCTGCAGTATGTCGGAAAGAGCACGAATCAGTAGGTGCTAGCTACCAAAAGTTAAGCTAGTTGTTACTTCGAAGTATTTTTCAAGACCCTGTTGCCAACCTACAGTAGGCCTGGAAGAATACATCAAGATCACCAACGCACCCTACTTCTGTCAGTTTTTTTACAGTGCAAATTTTACAAAAGGTTTTGCACTACAAAAGGTTTTGCACTGCAAAACCTTTTTGTTATATTTTACGAACTCTTTAGCCAAGAAAACAGTCCAATCACGTTTCACGCAGGAATTTCAAGGCTGGAAGAAGTTCAGAATGGCGACGAAATGGGGGCCAATTTCGTTGGAGTAACACGAGATAAAACCCCGCGTTACGTTTATCGGTGGAGGGAAAATCTTCATGGAATGGCTCGAGGCCCAAAGCTCCGTCTTCAGCTCGCAGTCGCCAATGCATCGCCGGTTCTTCGCATTCAAAGTGATTGGGTCGCTTGTCCTCAGGCACATTGGGACGAGGCAAATTCTGCCCATGTAAAGCATCATCTGCCAAATGTCACCGATGGCTAACTATTGGCGCGTCTTCGTTGTGGTGGTAGCGCTGCTCAATGCGGCAGCTTTTGCTCAAAATGACTCGACGCAATCTGGCTGCGAGGTTTGTGCCAGCACGGGTAACTGTTCTCGAGCCTACCGCGGCAACTCTGGTCAATTCTGCGGTAACTGGCTGGACCGCCAGAGCGACCGACGTCAGTGCTGTTGCCCATACGATGCTGTCTGTAAGGTTTTCAACTACGCCTGCAATTGTGGGTATGATCCACACTACGAGGCGGATGAACGATCTGGCCACGTGTGGCTTTGGTTGCTGCTCGGACCGCTTGTACTGCTGTTGTGTTTCGAGGCGTATAAATTCCGAGCACGAGATGAAGACACTGCGATCCCAGTAGCCGCGCCAACGTATGGAAGTTCCTACCGGTACACGTACGGACGGAGCAGGGGAACGAGCTCTGGTACCAGTACAATTTTTCTTAGCGGTCTACTAGTCGGAAACGCCATGGCTGATCGTGGACACTACGGAAGTGGGGGAGGACACCACGGAGGTGGTGGAGGACATTTTGGCGGGGAAGTTTTGGTGGGGACTTTTAACAGGAACAGTATGAACAAGTACACTCAGAAATAAAGAGAGCTCTACTCTCAATACAATGCGCTGCCAAGACCAAATTCCACGAACGACACAACTTCATTCAGATTAACGTCTTGTCCTCCTACAGCGATCCCGACGTGGCGTTGCCGTGCGTGTACGACGGACTCGTGACCTTGCCACCCTCTGCAATGAGATACTCCGGTCGTTGCGCCTTGCCGTCGAAGAAGCGCTCCAGAATCTCCTTGGTACCGGCAGCGTAGCGAGCCTGCGCGTCCAGCGTCGTGCCCGAGTAGTGCGGCGTCATGGCGTGACGCGGCATCGAGCGCCACGGGTGGTTGGCCGGCGCCGGCTGCGGGAACCACACGTCGCCCGCGTAGCCCTGGATGTGGCCGCTCTCGACGGCCTTGACCAGCGCGTCCTTGTCCACGATCTTGCCGCGCGCCGTGTTGACGATGTACGCGCCCTTCTTCATCTTGCTCAGCAGTTTGGCGTCGAAGAGGTTCTCGGTCTCCGGGTGCAGCGGACAGTTGATGGACACCACGTCGCACTCCTTGACCATGTCCTCGACACTCGGGTGGAACTTGACGTTCAGCTCCTTCTCCACGTCGGCCGGCAGACGCACCTTGTCCGTGTAGTGCAGCTTCACGTCGAACGGGTGCAGGCGGCGCAGCACGCGCAGGCCGATGCGACCTGCCGCCACGACGCCCACGTGCTTGTTCTCGAGGTCGTGCGCGTGGTTGGCGATGGCCGCGATGTCCCAGTCCCCGTCCACCACCTGCTTGTACGCAGGCATGTAGTTGCGCACGAGCGAGAGGACCATCATGACGACGTGCTCCGCCACGCTCACGACGTTGGAGCCCGTGACCTCGGCCACTGTGATGTTGCGGTCGCAGGCCGCCGCCAGGTCCACGTGGTCGGAGCCGATGCCCGCGGTGATGGCCAGCTTGAGCTTGGGCGCCTTGGCGATGCGCTCGCGCGTGATGTAGGCCGGCCAGAAGGGCTGCGAGATGACCACGTCGGCGTCGTGCAGGTTGCGCGCGAACTCCGAGTTGTCTCCGTCCTTGTCGGACGTCACGACGAACTCGTGGCCGCGGTCCTCGAGGAACTTGCGCAGACCCAGCTCGTTCTCGACGCAGCCGAAGATGTTGGGGTTCTGCTTGCCGGCCTCTCCGCCCTCGTACAGTGCGCACACGACCTTCATGTTCTTGGGGGCGCTGGCAGTGAAGCTGCGCGTGGTCATGGCGGAGGCCAGGCGCGTGGTGATCTTGGTGGAGGCGAACATGGTCGGTGGGAAGGGAAGGCGGACGCTTTCGACTTGTGGACTTGGGATCAAATCGAAGAATGACTCGAAACTGAGAGGAGACTGCGGAGCGACGTCAGTGTGTGTGACGACGACCTCGAAGTTCGTGGACATCATCAAGCACGAGCAATTGACACCGGCACGCAATGAACAGGCCGATGATGGATCGACCTTGGGGACCACTTTTGGTGTGTCCAAGTTGAAGTGGCTTTGAAAGCTTACCGGTGATTTGCAAGGTCTCTGGCCAATCAAAAGTGGCTGCGCATAACCCGATTACAGCCTGTACCGACATCTACCGACAATTCGTCGCTGGCCATTGTTGTTACCCACATTTGTCTCGGTAAATGGCTGTCCGACGACGACATTTTACATAGCTAGCGAACCCTTTCAGGTCGTAAAGAACCTGCGATAGGTTGCTAGGTGGCACCGTTGTTTTCAAAACCATCGCGCTATTATGAGAGTCGGTTTTCACTGTCGACTGGTGAAGATACCTGAGCTGCAATGTGCAACTAGCGCTGTGTTTGCTGCAAGCAGCTGGTCCTCACAAAGCTAAGGCATCACGTCTTAGCACGCCACGCCCATCGCACTGCCACTGCCTGTACAGTATGCACCATACTTACGCTGCTTGCTGCCCAGCAGCTTCGGTCGAAGTGCTCGGAAGCACGATAAAGGCAGCCTCTTCTTGATTGGACGAGCACTTCAAGCTACCGCATAATCCGATTATACATCTACCGTCATTTATACCGACACCTACCGACATGTCGGCACACCAAGCAGCACATCTTTGACGCTTGTGCGCAATGGGGACAAGTGCCTGCTCTCACTAGAGAAGCGACTCGAGTACAGCCCCTGCACCTAATACCAACGAACAAACTTACCTGCCACGTTTCCGAGCTGTTTGCTATGGGCATCGCACGAGCTGCCACGTCCAGCTCAGAGCCTGCGTCTCCTACGTCCGACTCAGTCACTCACGCGGCCACGCGCTGGCTCGCGGCCATGAACGACTCGGACGCGTCGGACGGCGAGCTTCATGCTGCAGTGGTGATGCCGCGGCTAAAGAAAGAGCTCCATCTTGTGAGCAGTGAAGAAGCAGATGCAGACACCGGTGATGAACAGAGGCAGACGCGGAGCAAGCGCGAGTACCAGGAGAACGACGCTGCTGCAGCGCTGCAGACACCGAAGAAGCGGGCCAAACGCAAATACCGCAAGTCTACGATCGATATGCGCAAGGTAAGTGTGCTGTTTATGGGATGGAGGAATGACTTCAAGTCTAAACTGCTTAATGTGTAGGAGGAAATCGCGTGCCTTTTGAAGGAGTTGGCAGCTTTACACAGCCGTATGGAGCAGTTAAACGCCCGTGCGATGAAACCTCGTACAGCGGAAGAAACACCTACACAAGCAGCAGTCGCTAACAGGGTGCTTCGACGTGCTATCCAGAAACAACAGCTTGAAGTGACCCATTTTCACGCACTCATGTCCGAGTACTCTTTGTTTGTAAGTGAAATTCACATTTTTGTGTTTTGTAGCTTACTAACCTTGACATTTGGCTGTCCAGAGCATTCGAGTGGGTAGTCCAATTCACCAAGATATCCACTTACTCCGAGACAGAGAGTCTCGTTGCAATACGCTAACGACAATCAAGACGCAAGCTTTGGAAATGGGAGCTCGATTCCTCAAAGACCGTTGCCCAAGGATAGATCCATGCAAACCTATGAGAGAGGATCACGGATATGAAGCCCCAAACGGAGATTTTACGCCACGTATTTCTCCACATCGCAGTTCGAGAACAACGTTAAAACAGTTTTCGACATTCTTCTCGGATATTTCAGCAGCATCGAGATTTGCGTGTCGGAGAAACTCGGGAATATCACCATTCGGGAGGACGACGACAATCTGGCTCCAGGTGTGACGCTGAATCGCCTCATATCTACGACTATTGGTGGTCTGCGGATGGAATCGAACAGTGTCTACTTCTCACACTACGAAGAAGGAGGCAGCGAACCGGGTCACGAGTACGGATACGGACTATTTGTCGCCGACTTCATCGATGAGGATGAAAGGAGCCCCTATCATCCGCACGAGCGTATCCGCCGGGATTTCAGCGCCGTCCTGGAGCTGACCTCCTACCCGATCCAACGTCGTACAAATGGGACAAAGACCGTGGGCACTTCAAGCAGCAACGAAGAGGAAGGGAGAGTAGTGGTGGTCACACGGTGGGTGCACAGCAGAGTGCATCACCCACAGTACGATATCCCGCTCTCAGGCTGGCACGAGATGCGGGAGAACACGGAGCGCTGGGTTCAAACACTGCACCACACGATGCTGGAGAGGTATTTCGCTATGATCTAGGAGTCAATTGACAAGTAAAAGCCAATAATTCTTGCCCCAATGATTGGAGGATTCACTTCAACGAGAACAAGTAGCACTGCTACTGCTACGTCAGAGTGCTACGTCCAGAGCGAAGCCTGCGCATAATCCCCTTTACCGTCAAGCATTTCCGGCGGTGAAGTTGTCGGTTGTTTGTGCCGCCTATTATGCCCCAATGCTCGTCAATGCGTGCCTTCCCAACTCTCATTGGCTCGCGACATGCCACTTCAACTTGCCCAGCTCCGCAGTCTCCTCTCAGTTTCGAGTCATTCTTCGATTTGATCCCAAGTCCACAAGTCGAAAGCGTCCGCCTTCCCTTCCCACCGACCATGTTCGCCTCCACCAAGATCACCACGCGCCTGGCCTCCGCCATGACCACGCGCAGCTTCACTGCCAGCGCCCCCAAGAACATGAAGGTCGTGTGCGCACTGTACGAGGGCGGAGAGGCCGGCAAGCAGAACCCCAACATCTTCGGCTGCGTCGAGAACGAGCTGGGTCTGCGCAAGTTCCTCGAGGACCGCGGCCACGAGTTCGTCGTGACGTCCGACAAGGACGGAGACAACTCGGAGTTCGCGCGCAACCTGCACGACGCCGACGTGGTCATCTCGCAGCCCTTCTGGCCGGCCTACATCACGCGCGAGCGCATCGCCAAGGCGCCCAAGCTCAAGCTGGCCATCACCGCGGGCATCGGCTCCGACCACGTGGACCTGGCGGCGGCCTGCGACCGCAACATCACAGTGGCCGAGGTCACGGGCTCCAACGTCGTGAGCGTGGCGGAGCACGTCGTCATGATGGTCCTCTCGCTCGTGCGCAACTACATGCCTGCGTACAAGCAGGTGGTGGACGGGGACTGGGACATCGCGGCCATCGCCAACCACGCGCACGACCTCGAGAACAAGCACGTGGGCGTCGTGGCGGCAGGTCGCATCGGCCTGCGCGTGCTGCGCCGCCTGCACCCGTTCGACGTGAAGCTGCACTACACGGACAAGGTGCGTCTGCCGGCCGACGTGGAGAAGGAGCTGAACGTCAAGTTCCACCCGAGTGTCGAGGACATGGTCAAGGAGTGCGACGTGGTGTCCATCAACTGTCCGCTGCACCCGGAGACCGAGAACCTCTTCGACGCCAAACTGCTGAGCAAGATGAAGAAGGGCGCGTACATCGTCAACACGGCGCGCGGCAAGATCGTGGACAAGGACGCGCTGGTCAAGGCCGTCGAGAGCGGCCACATCCAGGGCTACGCGGGCGACGTGTGGTTCCCGCAGCCGGCGCCGGCCAACCACCCGTGGCGCTCGATGCCGCGTCACGCCATGACGCCGCACTACTCGGGCACGACGCTGGACGCGCAGGCTCGCTACGCTGCCGGTACCAAGGAGATTCTGGAGCGCTTCTTCGACGGCAAGGCGCAACGACCGGAGTATCTCATTGCAGAGGGTGGCAAGGTCACGAGTCCGTCGTACACGCACGGCAACGCCACGTCGGGATCGCTGTAGGAGGACAAGACGTTAATCTGAATGAAGTTGTGTCGTTCGTGGAATTTGGTCTGTGGTAGCGCATTGCATTGATAGTCGAATGGTATTTACATGTAGTTAGAAGGCAAACACTAACAAGTGAGGGATACAGTAGCATTCCCAAGTGGAGCAAACCGCACCTGGCCTCAGCTTACTTTCCGAGACGAATGAGCGTCATATAGCTGGTCCCCACAAGACTGACAGGACACTTTACGCCTAAAGCGTCATTCTTCTCCACTTGCGTGATGCACGTCAGTGTACTGGAGCTGTAGTAGCCTTCAGAAGAGCTGCAGTAAACGGACATCAGACGTTCGGAGTTTTTCATGAGCTCGATGGGGATACTGGTGCTCGTCGAGACGTAGTTCACCACGACCGTCACTTGGTACAAACCTGGGAGGTTCATCACAATGACGCCATTGACGTACTTGTTCCAACCGATCCAGTCTGCCACTTTAGCGGTGGCTGTCAGTTGTAAGGTCGCGGACTTGTCTTGCTCAGAGCTCAGTGTCTTCACCACCTTTTCCAGTCTCCAACTCTTGTCGTCAGAGGTATTTAGATCATTCTTTAGCTTCTTCACCTCGGTTTGCAGCTCCTCTAGCTCAATGTTGCGCTTGATACTCACATGCCCACTTTTCCCCTGTAGGAACTGGACGGTTTCCTGTAGGTCACGCATCTTGGACTCGACCACGTCGATTCGTTCCAACGAAATGGGCTCCATTCCGATGGTGTAAGTCGCCACTCGGGCCTTCTTCAGGACTTGAAACTCCACGTGCATTTCCAAATGAAACACGTTTTCCTTGATGCGTTGGAACGTGATTGGGTTGTTGCCTTCGGCTTCAGCGCTGCTAAAGAGTTCGTGGAAATACTTACCAAAACAAGGGTTAGTGCTGTGAAAAATTGCGGAAATCGGGGCGATCTCACCTCAACGTAGTCCGAGGTCAGGGCGTTGGGGATAGCGTTGGTGAAGTTGACGTAGTCTTCAAGTACCAGGTTGTCCGAGCACCTACAAGTTACAAAAATTATTTGTCTGCAAGTTGAAAGGGAAAAAATAGTTTTCAACTTACCATTGCTCTTTCGTTTCGCAGTTTTCAATCCAAACGCGGAGATAGCCGCTCTTGACCGTCATCGAGTATCGGTAGGTGGATAAAGAAGGTTTAAAAACGGTAGTGCCCTCGAATTCAGTCGATTCTTCAGTGGTGGCAGGCTCAGACGAAGAGGAACAAGCTAAGGTTTGCGGAGGTTCCTGGTTAGTGTACGAGTCTGTACACTTGATCAGCTGCGACATGGTGCCACACCACTACAGGAAGGTCTCTCGTTTTCGTGTTGGGAAGCCTCAAGTCCGACGCGAATAGAGGAATGAGAGCGATCTTTAGCCAAAAGATACCGCAAATCACCAATAATGCTGCTTTTGACAATAATTGTGCAATATTGTTTGATCACTTCAACTATTTTCAAAGCTGGTCATGTCCTATAAAAGTTTCGCCTGAAGCTTAAGTAAAGAGTTCTTCGAAGCGACCATGACAGCGCATGATGTCGAAGCGAAGCCACGCAAGGCCATGAACCCGGACAGACTTCTCAAGCTCATCGACTCGCCTGGTATTGCGAACGCCACCCGCGACGTTCCAATGGCGATCGTAAAGCGCCAAACACAATTCACCTCCTGGAACGGTGAACAGTGCGATGTCCGGGCATTTCAGAAGTTAGCACCTCCAGCCAATGTCGTATTGGCGAAAGACCTTCGCTCATGTCCAATCGGTGAAGGGAAACCCGTCCCGTTGGTTCCAAGTGGCTTACAGATGACGGATGTCACCGTCCGGTGAGGAAAACTTGTCGTGGATAGCACTTATACGACCACCGGACTAATGGCTTTGTATGCATTCTGGTACAGATCGAAGCAGGAGCACGATCGACTGACCGCTCCATTAATGACCAAAAAGGAGACGTTTGGTCATGCTGCGGAAATTGAGCATCGTGCTGTCCCCGCTTCCATCATGTTGAATGAAGGCATCATGACCCCACAACAACGCCGCGAACGCCTTCACTTTGAGACGGACCATCATCAGGCCAAACGTGCTATCCAACGAGCGGACATGAACGATCGCAGATTGCATCAGATCATGTACGTTAAGCTATAAGGTGTTTCAAACAGAAACTGACCTTCATTTTGTAGCAAGGAACGCCACTTTACTTCGGACGTGGTAGGTACACTGCACCATGCTTCCGATGCCACGCGTATTCGAGGAGAAGCCTATAAATCGGATCTACTAAGGTATTCAACTCGAATCTGCTGAAAAATGATTATTTTTCTCACCTTTTCCAACTTGATGCAGTCACGATGGAACTGGAGCTTCGCAACGCGAGTACCAGAGCAAAAACGGCAACGCGAATTCTCGGTTACAGCATCACGACAGACTCTTCAACGAAACACCTCTCGACTGGAACCAGCAAAGGTGCGTTTTGCACGAATTATCTCTGAAAAACCCACCGCTCGATCTCATGTTTAAAAACGTCTTCGTAACAGAGCGCAGCACCTTCGCAACGAAAGCACCGGCGGGCGTTCATTCAACATCGTGAATGGTGGTCGAGTCGAGTATTTCCCCTACGATCCCCGAAAAGCAGCACCAATGGCAAACGCACCCATCCGTAAGCATCCACCCATACACTCGCTAACAATGGTGACCAGACTTCAGTATAATTTCATTCTCAAAGCTTTTTCCAACTAAAAACACCATACAACATCCATTTTTTCTAGTATACACCTTCTTTTCAGCTCAAATCAATTGGCTGGCAAATTGTCCAGTTGAAAATCTCCTTGCGGAGCGTTCACCACGCCTTCCATGAAGCTCACGACCTGACCGCCGCAAGTGACGAACATCTTGTCAGACGCGAACCCACGTCGGCTTGGAGGCGGCACGTAGCCATACACGCCGGAATAGCAGACACCATCACTAAGTTTGGGAGGCGGTGAAGCCGAAAGCGACGAGCACGTGGACGTCGGGGATGATGTGTACGAGAAATCCGCAGCCATTGCCATCTGTCGAGGCGAATTCCGTGCCCAAAACTCGAGACGCTGACGCTGTGCCGTTAAATGCTTCAAGTCCTGGTAACACCAACACATAACAGTTAGATATCAATTTCAGTTTTTGAGTTGTTAAAACCAACATAACATACCTGAACAGACATTCCGCTTCGGATCTCACAGCCGTCGAAGGTGTTGTTGCTGCTTGCAGGGGACGACGTGTGGCGTGTTTGCTTGGTGGCGACCATTTTGATGGAAGGTGGAGTCAAGCGCGGCGCTTGTGGTGGTTCTGCGGATAAATCTTTTGTGGCCGATGCACGCCCATTCGGGTCGAGGGGTTTCGAAGATAACGGACAGTCGCTCGAAAGTTGAAGCAGATGTGGCGGTATACTGAAAGCAAATCAAATTCGCAGAAACGCGAACTTGAAGTGTCTGCGATCTTGATTGATCGCACCTTTTCGGTGATTGGGCAGAAAAAAGTCAAAGGTCGACTATTGGTGGATAAGGAGACTACAACGGTTGACTCAGTCTTCGTCTACTGGTCGGACGCCCTCACTCGTGACCTGGAAGAAGCAGTTCTTTGCTGGAAGGTGCGGCGAGAAAGCCACTACCAATTGGCGGCGTATAGAGTCTGTATGGCGGGTGATCATGAGGCTGAGATGGACACAATTGGCATTGCATCAGTCCGGAGAAGCTTGAAACGGATTCAGAAGCTCGATAAACGTACCGTTGGTTGACGCAGTGCGACCACGAGAGCCCCAGCGCTGGTTTCAACCCGTTGCCAGTTGCTACCGACCGAGGATCGAAGTCGCCTGTCACCTGGTTGGTTACCACGAACACGACGCCGTACTGGTCGCTAAGGATGCGCATGCAGTTGGCTAAGTGGAACATCGTCCGTGAACGCTCCGCAGCCTCCTACCATCAGCAATGAGCGTTAGCAAACGAGTGACATAGCGGTTTTTAACCGCAGTGATGCAACCTTGACGGATGACGTGGACTCCAGACGAAAGACGGCTGCAACCGAGTCCAGCACCACTAGCTTGGTGTTTTGTTCAGCTAACAATGCCGGAAGCCTGGCTTGCTGCAACACCACAAGGACAACGTCAGCGTATAATTGGTACAAATGTCAAACTACATTAGTACATACGACGAGATCCATTAGATCGTTGACAGTGTAAAGTTGTTCGACGAAAATGCCATCCAGGAAGTCGCTGCCTGTCAACTTGGGCGATGGTACGTCTCTCTTCCGTTTAGCTCCAACACCCATAACTGCTCCATATTGCTTGGCATACAGCTGAGCGAGATCGTGCAGCCTTTGACGGAGCCCACGCCCTCCGTGCAGATGTAACAGGCGGTTCCTTGCAAGCCGCCGAGAGATCGAGGCAGACAGCACTGTAGTAGCAGCTGCAGACACAGCTGTGTCTTGCCCGCGGAAGCTTCGCCGCAGATTTCTGTCACGATGCCGGAGCGGAAGCCTCCCTGCAGCAGTTTATCGATTGACTCGCATCCAGAGGGCAGCACGAACGACGTCGAGGCACGCGCTTCCCATAGAGCCAAGGCCGTCGTCGTCGCATCCGCCATGTCAATTTGAAGTGAACAGTAACATGTCATTAAAGAGGGATTACTGTCGAATACCGGTACGCTATATACCAGGATGCATAGGCTGTTGCATAGGTTTGTAACGGTTGGCTGGTGTTTCCTGCGTGCACCGCCCTTCCCTCCTTCCTGCTCATTCCTGAAGAAGCTCCTTTGGAGTGTGAAGGCCGAATTTAGAGCGAAGAAGGAGCTGATGTCTATCCTGAGGGGCTGATATCTAATGATCGACAGCATACCCAAGTCCAGTACGCTGGCCTGATCCTTCCATCCAGCAGCGTTTAGCTGTTCATGTTGTGTGCATGCAGTCACATCTGCCACAGTTGTTGCGTCCTCCTCCATGGCCAACCATACTGCTATTGGCTGCATATAACAAGCGGCAGTTCATGATAGGAACCCTTGCAATTGATCCGTATTGACAAGGAGCCAATTACGGCCCACATGCATTCAATCCTACCTAAATTCTACCTAGTAGCATTTACATGGCAGTCAGAGTAAGTTCTACGTCGAGTAGAGAACAACGCCATATTTACAGACACGCAATATCGATGCTGTAGTTCTTTGGAATCTACGGCTCAAAGCCTTTCGCAATCTGCTGACGTCTGAGTCCTAATTCGCAATATCGTTCAACATGACCTGAGCTCTATTCGTAGTCAGGCAGAAAGTGGCTTTGATGCAAAGTGCGAAGTGCTGTGAGGGTCAACGGTATTTGGAGTGAATTGCAGTGGTACATATCGCCTCCTGCTTTCGCGGCACCACAGCAATCACTGCTTAGAGCGTTCGTGCATTCCGCGTGGCAACGATATTGAAGTGTGAGGTGGAACACTTTCGCGGATATCGTTGAGCGATTCTGGTCCTGGGCTGGCGGTGCGTATGTTTGCTTGGAAGTTCCAAGCAAACATACAGGAAGACTGTTTCCGTCATGTCTACAACTCGGTCATGCCATGCGATGCTGCCCAAGCAGCAGTTTGGGTGGTCGGCTTGAGTAGGATCGCGTGACGTAGAGAGAGGCGACCACGCGCATCAAGGTGCCGCATGGCGAGATGAACTCTTGGCATATGAGGACTTTCAGGTTTCGCGAGAGGCTCGACGACGTCAAGCCCCACGTGGTAAAATTCAAGACCGTAAACGCTTCAACACGCCAGTTTGTGACCGGTCCACTTCAACTCAGCTCGGTACGGACTTGCGGTCAACCTCGTTGCTGGCCGACGGCTTCCACGTCCGCCTTGCGGCCACAACTTTCAGGCAGACGTGGAATGAGATTTCGTGCTATTTCTGCAGCTTTGGCCGTCGTTCTGAGTCAGAACTTCTGACCCCACCGCAGTGCAGGTCCCGCGTGGTAGACGTGATAGCGGTGTTGCCTTCCAGCCGCCCCAGATTCTCCTGATGCACAATGAGGCGACGACCTCGCGGAGTGGCTTCCTCGCATCGGACCAGCGGATGTGCTGGACGGAAGCTGCAACTGGAGCCATCTCCATTGACGCAAGGCAAGCGAAGCTCGGTGGGGCAGCGAGTGCCCCCGCACCGAGCTGGAGCTGATTATTACCTCCGCTCGCCCATCCAGGCCGCACGCCGCAGAACACGCGCCGACAACAGCAACTTGCCTTTTCATGCAGCTGTTTCTGCGATCGATCGGCTTGTCCGAGGCTTTTTGAGCTGGGCAAATGCAAGTCTCCGATACATTGGCGTCTTGATTGTGATCTTCAGCAGCTATCGCACCTGTTTTCAAGCCAAGCCCGCCTTTCGATCAGCGTCAGCGAAAGTTTTCACCACGCTTTGCCCTGGAAATATCCACGCCGATATAGCATATTCGTGCAGATCGCCGGCAGATATAGGATATGATACGAGACCTTCCTCGTCGTGTCACTAGGTAGCTCTGATACGTGTTGCTTTGGTTCGCATTGCATGCAACTTGCAAGTACTATAGCTTGGGACACGCATGACAGGCGCTGTATGGTGTTCAAGGTGTTGCCAGCTGGAGAATCTCCATGGAAAAATGCATCGGTTTACATGCTATTCTGCGGCGACGTCGCCCCGCGCTCGACGCTGAGTCGCTCAACTCCCTGCGGCTTTGCCATGCACGGCGCTTTGAGCTGGGCGTGTTCTTCCGAAGCCCTTCTTTGGGCGCTTCCAGCTGAGCGGATGAGCGAGAGGAATCAAGAAAACCTGCCGAGACTCGGAAGAATAATGAACACTTTCGCTCCGTAATGGCGCTTTGGAATTGTTATGCACATGACGGCTGGAGCTCTAGTGGCCTTCATGTCCATAATGTTGGCCTTCAGGTGGCACTTCCTCCTTGTGCCCTGCTGTTGCCCTCACGTGGGTGGGTTGGTTTCGCTCCAGATAGCGAGCGTGGGCTGTCTGTGCATAGCGGCTGGGGCGGCATACTCAACCCCAGTGAAAGTGAAACGTGTCGCCGGCTGGGTAGCAGCCAAACGCCCAGCGCAGCACCAAGTGACGGTCAGTTCGGCTTTTGCCATACCCGAGTCCCAACCTCCGCGCGCCAATCCCCGCGCCTCACTCGTCCGCTTTTCAGTGTCGCGAGTACACAAAACCCCAACGTCTCGAGCCGTTTTCGGTTCTCCTTCTTCCCCTTTGCCCCCTCCTTATGCCCAACGTGGCTATGATGTCCGCGCCGTCGCCCCCGGCGCTCTCCATCCAGGTGCATCCACGTCTCCAGACCGTCTACGTCCGTATGAAGGACCGCTCCGGCACCGTCGCGATCGATATGACGCCGGACGTGCTGTCCCCTAAGGAGCTCATCGTCCGGTTCCATGAAGTGGCGTTCGGCAAGAGCTTCGCGGCCTTCGCGGCCAATTCCGGTCTTCTGACGCGTCGTCACAACCAGGAGACGATGGTTTCGAGCCTTAATGACATTCAGGACGGAGAAGTACTGGTGTATAAGCCCTGTGAGGAGCTCCGTACGCTGGTAGAGCAAGGCTGTTTGACTCCTGTGCTGGCTACCCACTCCCCGTGGATGTGAGTCCGTCCAGCTCCCCTTTGGGTCTTAAACGCAAGGGACGTGCCAAGTCCGTGACCAACAACGTGGAGAGAGTGCATCGATACGCCTCGGATCTCGCCAAGATGGACGTGTCCCCGAGAGAGAGGGAACTCATTGAAGACATGCTCATTGTGGGCGACGAACAGGTCGTGGACGCCATGGAGCAGTTCGTCATGCACCGGAACCCTGCACTGGTGAGGAGAGTACTACATGGACCTGCTGCAAAGAAGAAGAACGCTGCTCTGGACAATTTATCTATGGATTTCTCCTCCATGGACATGCACTCGCCCGCAGTGCCGACGTCGGGGGTGGATTTCACTGACCCGTTCCTAGTGGGAGGACAGAACCCGTTCGTACGAGCAGCCGAGACCGAATCCCAGCGTCCGTCGATGATGAATGTCGACGAGCACACAACGACGGAGGGAGGACGTCCCTCGCTCTTGTTTGACGGAGACGCGCTGTCCAGTCCGCCGATTTTCCTGCAGTCTATTAAGGAGAAGGTGACGCCGCCCGCGGGACAGTCAGCAAGGATGTCGCTGTCGCTGTCGAACGATTTGGACCCGAGTATGAACGCACAGACGCCGACGCAGCTCTTTTCAGTCGAGAAGCTGCTGGACAACGTCCCCGTGGCGCGTGACTTCCATGAAAAGTATGATATTAGCTCCGTGTTGGGATCCGGCAAGTATTCCGTGGTGAAGCGCTGTACCAAGAAGTCGACGGGCGAGCAGTTTGCCGTGAAGATTATTGACAAGAGACAGATGATCGAGGTGCGATTCCTCAAGCGGGAGCTGGAGATTATGTATGCACTGCGCCACGATGGAGTCGTGCGCCTTCTGGAGCTGTTCGAGACCAACGACTGCTTATTCCTGGTCATGGAGCTGTGCGGCCAGGAACTTTTCGAGTTTATTGACCGGAACGGGCCTCTGCCCGAGTCCACCACGCGCCCGCTTATTCGGAAACTGGTGCGTACAGTCGCGTACCTGCACGCGCAGTGCATCGTACACCGCGACATCAAGCCAGAGAACATCTTGCTACCTCCCAACAGCCAGGACCTGAGTGATGTCAGGCTCTCGGACTTTGGCATTGCGCGGAAACTCGATGGCCACGGCCACGACAACGCGCTGACGCCCCATGAAAGTCTATCGGAGGTTGCGAACCTTCACGATACGCCCAGTGCGACTGGTCTTCCGTCGGCTACCGACATGGTACGCAACCGCATGGCACGAGCGCACACAAAATGCGGCACGCGCGACTACATCGCGCCGGAAGTTATGGGCGGCAAAGGCTACGGCACAGAGGCAGACCTGTGGAGCGTAGGCGTGGTGACGTACGTGCTGGCGAGCGGCTGTGCGCCTGTGTTCCTTCCGACGGCTGAAGGTGTGAAGAAGGTGTTCTTTTCGGACGAGGCGTGGAGTGGCGCGTCCGAGGACCTGAAGCGTTTTATCGAGGCGCTACTTGTGCGAAACCCGGAGAAGCGGATCACTGCAGCTGATGCCTTGGAACATCCGTGGCTCAAGGAGTAAAACGTAGAGTAATCCCGAACAAATTGTAAGCTGTCGACTGGGGCTCCTTCAGTGGGAAGAGGCGAGCTTCACGTTGGCAGACGAGTGTTAGCATAGCTTTTTTATCAGAGACCGAACCAAATACTATGTATTAAAGCCAAGCAACAAGTCACGTAGCTGTTCGTAGCCATCTTCTCGTTCTGGCTCAGTAAGCAGAGGACCCCCTCTAGTGGAAACCCCTCTGCATTTTCTCCACTCATCTGTCTACTCGTTGTCCTCTTCGAACTCCTTGATGACCTCCGGAGTAGCCTGCACCAGCTCCACCATGGTAGGGTTGTCGCACAAGTTGAAGAACTCAACGCTACTGCCGTCCTCACTAGGGGGATAACCAGCACGTCGTGGCCCTCCGGTCCCTTGACAACTCCTTCGCTGTTGTACGGTACCTTCTCCTGCTTGAGGTAGCCTTCCACCTCTCCAAGCTTGTCCACCCAGAGACTGATGAAGTTGGGGTGGTTAAAACGGTTGCGCAACACGCGGTTCTTGTTCTTCTGGTCCGATTCCAGGCGCGTAGGGTATTCCCAGTCCTGCACCTCAACGTCCCGCACACCTACGATGCGGAAAGGCCGGTCCACAGTGTCCTGTAGCAGCAAAAACAGCCAAAAACGTTAAAAAGAGCTCCTCGTGTGCCATCTCATTGATATCTCACTGAGATCAACGTACATCCTCGTCGTGCTCGAAGTGGATGGGGCGCAGAACCTGGCGCGACGCGTCCACCTTCTTAGCGAACGTGCGCGTCTGCGGGCGAGTGAGAGCCGCACGGGAACGGAGAGCAGCGCGACGCAACATTGTCCAGCTATCAGATGTGCGGTGTGTGGCAGTCAGGGAACGTAACCTTGTGTGTACCACATAATATTGTGTGACTCGGAACGTAATCTTGTGTGTACCACAGAATTGTGTGTGTTACACAGAAGGTTACACATCGAGGTTACAGTTAAGGTTACGTCCCCTTTGAACAATGGCGGTGGAGATGGAAGGAGCCGCGCTGAAGCAGCTCCAGAAGGCGTGCGAAGAGCTTAAGGAGGAGATGACGGCTATGTACGAGCAGCGCGCAGGTCTTCGACCGGATGAGGCGCGTGTGAAGCAGCGTCGCTGGCGCGTTCTGCTGCTTTTGAGCCACATGAAGTCGGGGTTACGCGAGACCTTTTTGGAGGCAGATGCTCGTCGCACGCGCGTCCAGGAGCAGAAGGACGTGGCGGAGACGCATCAACTGCAGTTGCAGAATCTTCTGTACGAGAAGGACCATCTACTACGTGAAATTCGCCGCTGCAGAGGCTTCAGCACCAAAGAGATGGACAAGATCGAGTTTGCCGATGGAGATCTACCCATTAAAGTGGACGCAGACGTCCACCGTCAACACTTGGACCAATTGACCCAGGAGTTGCATGCTCGTAAGAGTCTCCAAGAGGAACTAAAGGAGATTAAGCTCAAAATTGCCAAGGTGGAGGACGCTACCGAGACCAAACAGGCCTTTTGAATGCTCTACCGGACTATTTGGCCGGTATTGAAGCTGCTACTACAGGACTGCAGAAGTACATGGGGAGCCAGTGACAGCTCAACGTAACAGACATCGTACAGCTGGAGTGGAGCTACCCACGCCGTTGTATGCGCTTTATTGCGAGCTAGAGGCGTACCAGACCGCCAGTGGAGATGCAGGCAAGCAGTTACTACTGGAAATTGTGGACTCTATTGGAGTGAAGTATACTGGCGCATTCAGGAAGCGCGGATTCCCTGCTGCTCTGGATCGACAGGAACACGTATCGCCAGTGGTGAAGAGGCTGAAGGCGCCGTCGCGCTCACCGTCGTCTAGTGTTAACGGAACGACGCCACCTCCGCCACACAGCCGTCCTCCGTCACGTTCGCCGTCAGTTAAACGAGCAGGTGGATCAGCAGAACCGGAGAGCGGCGAGATTGTGGCTACCCACACTGCTGAAAAGCTGCTGGAACTGCGTCCTCATGCGTCTCCCGAAGACGAGGAAGAAACGAAGGAAGAGAGCTCGGAGCCCAAGCAATCCCACCATGAGCTAGATGAGACCACCGATGCTACGACTACTGCACAGAACCTATGGAAGCCGCATGGGAAGGCTCTGCAGCTGACGATATCTGTTGCGACTCCTTTGGATTCCGACAAGAATGGGAATGCAGCTAAGACCGTGTCGGGCTCGTTCACTGTGATGTTCCAGTATTTCCCCGTGGCCAAGATCGTCACTGCTGAGGTTGTGAAGACTGTTCCAGCAAGCTTCAACCATGGCAACCACCAGCGCAGCATCTTGATGAATTTATTCCCAGGTGACGATGGCCTCACCGTGCCTCAGCTGGCTGTGAACTACACTTATCAAGAGGACACTGAAGAATGTACTGAGGTGGAGTTCCCGGCTAATGCTGCGTGCAGACCGTACCACTGGGCTCAGTGGGTCTGCGGTTTGGACCCTATGAAACGTCCCGACCCGGCTGCCGAAGCTGAGGAGAAGCCTCGTCGCCGACCGGAGCCATCAGTACGCAATGTTATGGCTCAACTCGTGAAGCGTTTTGTAGCGACTGTAGTGCTCAAGAAGCATCTGGACCAACTGACCAAGGCTACCAACGGCACGCACCGGTCAGAAGACGACGGGGCTCACTTTGTGCATCCGCTAGCACGTCATCTCTTCCCGCACGAAGTTAAGACTCACCTTGAAGAGTGGAAGGAGATCCCCACGCCCCCACAAGACGTCTTCCAGCTCTACAGAGAGAGTGCTGCTCCGTCGACACGTCCACGAGCCCGATTCCACCTACCGACCACTGGCTGTCGCTACTTCCGTGCCAGCTTGAAGAATGGACAGACGAAGGTGTCTGCGATCGTGGAGATCTCACCGGAGTATCCGATCCGTGCCCCACGCTTCCTGTTCCAGCCTCGTTCAACGATGACCAGCAAGGCGGTGGACAAAGACCAGCTTTTCGTTTACGAAAACCAACTGAAGGTGCGTGTTTTCCTCGCTCCTAAATGTCTGCCAGCCTGTGATTAACCTTTTTTGCTTTGTAGGAACTCGAGATCGAGGTGAACGCGTACTACGACGAGTTGATTCCTAAGAGCACCGAGCACTTCCTGCTTCTCCACCAGCTCCGTAAGATCGAGGTGTGCTTCGACGTGCTGTGTAATGCTGCCTCTGACGGTGACGCCGACGTGTCACTCTGCTTCGGACGCGAACGTCGTGGCAAGGACCGTCGTCAAGCTTTGGTCATGGACACTGCAGCCAAGGAATTGCGTCACAGATAAACCCCAGAGCAAGAACGAAGCCGTCGGTAAGAAATCACTGAAAAAAGGGGTTGCATATAGTTTAAATCGTTTCTTTTGCGTCATTTTCAGCTTGTGGCGAAATTCCTACGACGACGTCTGTTTCTTCTTGGTGAGTTGAACCGTCTCCCGTTTGAGCACATGGAGCAGCGTCTGCGAGCTCTCGAGGATCTTCATGTAGGCAGCTTCCGTCTCCTGGATCGTGCGGTCGTACTCATTGCGAGCCTGCGTTTTCCTGGCCAGAGCTTCGTTGATCTTACTGAGTCTGTCGGTGAGGATGGTCAGGTCCTTCTGGATCTTGGCCTTCTCCTCTTCCTCCTTGAGCATAGCGCGGTTCACCTCCTCCCGCTTCTCACGCAGATCTTCAATGCATTTGACCAGCTCATTGTTGTAGTTCTGTAGTGTGGCGCCTTGCTGAGCCATCGTAGACGCCAGAGGAGGAAGAGCGAGTGCAGGTGGCGTCGTTTCACTGCTAAATATTCCTAACTGTAGCCATGCTTTTTAAGTGTCTGATACATGCTCTTTAGATGAATATTCTGTACAAGAGCGGTTTTACAACTTGTTAAGTGAGCAGAATGGGCGAGCAGGATAAGATGTTTGCGGGCTTGTGTCTATGCTCCACGGGGCTGGAAGTGGATGTTAAGGTGTGCATCTGCTTCCTTTACGTCTCTGCTGTCGAACGCACTGCTTCCCACGTGCTAACGGTTTGTCTACACTTCAAAAATATGAATTTATCTCTAGGAACAAGTGCGCAAAATTGTAGTGGCTTGTGGCGGGCAGTTTGACGACGATTTGGATCCAAATACGACTACCCACTTAATTGCCGAGGCTGTGGGTTCTCTAAAACACCGTGTACGACCTCAACTAACTCAAAATCCTCTTCAAAACACTAATATTGACTTGTTATTGCACAATTATTAACATTATTGCAGGCTGCAGTAGCACACGACCTTCCTGTAGCATCGCCTTGCTGGATTTTCGAGAGTTTCCAGGCTCAGAGGCTTTTAGATGTCAAGAATTACGGCCTTAGGCTCTTGGAAGGCATCGGAATCTGCACTGCCGGCTTGACAATGGAAGAAAAGGAGTCTGTGGCTCAGCATGCCACAGACCATGGAGCCCAATATGACGGCAGACTGGAGCTTGGCTTCACTAGCGTTCTGATCGCTCACCACCCAGAAGGAGCCAAGTATGAAGCTGCAGTGGCTAATGATATTCCTGTCGTGCACCTGGCGTGGCTCTATGCCTGTTTGGAGATGGAGATGTTCGTGGAGGAAGAGGAGTTCTCTCTACGACCAGAAGCTGAGGATCAGAGCCTACAGCCGACGTACATTGCGGTGAACCAGCAGAAAGATGCTCAAGAGCTTATAGCTGCTTTGCCGGAGATTGTAAAGAAGTATCGTCGTGCACACAGGGAGAATGATGGAGATGAAGAGGATGAAGACGACTGGATGGATTTACTTGACGGCTGTGTGCTGTATCTGCTGGGCTTTCCACCTCAAATGAACGCATTGCTGCAGCGTTTGATCCGGACGAGTATGGGGACGATCTACCACAATGTAGTGATTCACCAAGTAACCCACGTTGTAGTGAGTTCGTCACTCACTGATAAACAGACGCTGGAAGCGATTCGGAAGCGTGTAATTGCTGCCAATGCTGGAGATGAGGTCCACTTCGTGTCTGCTAGCTGGTTGCTTGACTGTGTCAAGTGTATGGACATTCAGCCAGAGGAGCTGTATCCAGTCGAGTTCGATGTGAATGTCCCTGGGCCCATGTCAGATACGTTTGCTACTGGTTCTGTCAAAGATACTCCGAAGGCCACTGAAGCAAAGGACGACACAAGCGTAGACGCGGTCATATTGTCTGCAGATTTGCTACAAAATGGTGATGGCAGTAGTTTTTGGCGACGCCGGAGAAGAAGACAGCTCCCAAGAAACGGACAAGTATTTTCTCGGGTTACTCATTCCTACTGTTGTGCCAGGATCCTGACGACAAGCATTTGATCAAACCGATGCTGAAGGAAATTCGAGGAGAGCGTGGAGGCGCCGAAGCCATCGCTCTTGCCGCCATTGACTTCCCACATTTGGACCCAGAGCAGTTCTCCTTTATCAGCCACGCGGTGGTCTGCACTGGTGCAGTGCTGGATGAGCAGGAGGCGCTGAAGATGCAAGAGCGTATTCATCAGGTTCAGCGCGAGCTCCGAAGTAAAGACGAGGGAGATGCAGAAGCTGATGGAACTCAAGAGCGACCTCAGAAACGAGCACGTCATGAAAAGAAACCACGACAACGGATGCTGCAATTTGTGTCGGACCTGTGGGTGAACTGCTCGCTTGCCGCCAAGTTGAAGCTCTCGTTCGCCTCCCATGAGCTATTCGACGTCAGTTCGAACCGACCGCGTGCTCTTTTCAGTTCTCCTGTCCCTCTACCAGGCTTCCACGATGTGATCGCTTCGACTTCTGTTTACCGTGAGGTTGAACAGCTTGTGGTGATGGAACTATTACGCCTTGCTGGTGCTCGTGTTACGAGAAAACTGAGCAGTCAGAACACGCATCTCATCTGCCGGACAGCTTTTAGCATGAAACTTGCCAAGGCGGCCAAGTGGGGCCTTCACGTCGTGACAGCACGCTGGGTCGTGGACAGTTTGCTGCAAGGAAGGCGTCTGAATGAGGACAATCCGGACTTTAAAGTGGACACTGGGAGCTTCACTCACACTGAAAATGAAGAGACTGCTCTCTCGCAGTCCTCACCTCGATCTGCGTCAACGTAAAGTGGGGAAACAACGGATCTGTGTATATTCATTCTCAAGCTTCGACCAGTTCAAAGGAATGGCGCGTCGAGTACTCGGGCGTGATGACGGCGTGCATCCCGAAGTCGTCGCTTAGACGTCGCTCTCGGAGGCGATTGTGTCGATTTTTGTTGTACAGGACAACACCAGCGACGACGGCAGCAACTCCCATCGCGCTAAGGATGACGATCAAGGCTGTGCCTGCTGTGTGTCCAGCGCTGCTGGGCTCGACATCTTCCGTGGTTGTCGACGCAACGTACGATACAGTGGTAATAGACGTAGCTGCTGGTGTTGTGACCGGAGAAGCGTATTGATCCACTTGTGGCTGCGGTGTGACGGGATCGGGTGTGGTCGACATGTAGTACTGGTCCGGAGTAGCCGTTGTTGGAGAGGCAGTCGCTGGCTCAGTTGTACTCGGACACGGAGTCGTTGGCTCTGGAGTAGCTGGCTCGGTCGTGCTTGGACAAGGCGTCGTCGGCTCTGGAGTCGCCGGCTGGGTAGTGCTCGGACACGGCGTTGTAGGCTCTGGAGTTGCTGGCTGCGTAGTGCTTGGACACGGTGTTGTCGGCTCAGGAGTCGGAGGTTCTGTTGTGCTTGGACACGGTGTCGTCGGAGATGGAGTTACTGGCTCCGTCGTACTCGGGCAAGGTGTAGGTGGATCAGTCTCTGGACACGGGGTTGTTGGGGCAGGTGTTGTAGGACAAGGCGTTGTTGGCTCAGGCGTTGGGGGCTCCGTCGTGGTCGGACATGGTGTCGTTGGCTCTGGAGTAGGAGGCTCGGTTGTGCTTGGACACGGCGTCGTTGGTTCAGGAGTTGGGGTTTCCGTCGTGCTCGGACACGGCGTTGTCGGCTCAGGTGTTGCTGGCTGCGTAGTGCTTGGACACGGTGTTGTCGGCTCAGGAGTCGGAGGTTCTGTTGTGCTCGGACAAGGCGTTGTCGGCTCCGGGGTTGCAGGTTCCGTCGTGTTCGGATAAGGCGTCGGTGGATCAGTCTCTGGACACGGTGTTGTCGGGGCAGGTGTTGTTTGCTCTGGAGTAGCCGGCTGCGTCGTATCCGGACACGGAGTGGTCGGCACTGGCGTCGTTGGTGCCGGCGTAGTTGGTTCAGGTGTCGGTGGTGCCGTCGTATTCGGTTCAGGTGTTGGCTCAGGTGTCGGCGGCGCTGTTGTAGTTGGCTCAGGCGTCGGCGGTGCAGATGTAGTTGGTTCAGGTGTCGGCGGCGCTGTTGTAGTTGGCTCAGGCGTCGCGGTTGTAGGCGAAGGAGTTGCTGTCGTCGGTGCTGCCGTTGGCGCTTCAGTAGGTGGAACCGTCGGTGCGGCAGTCGGTGCTTCAGTAGGCGGTGCCGTCTGTGCGGCAGTCGGCGCTGCCGTGGGCTTCTCGCCGCAGTCGTACAGGTCTCTCAACACCGTCGTCTGGACGAACCAGCTCCCGTCGTAGTCTTGGTTCCCGTCGAACAGGTAGCTGGTGTCGACGTCCAGGGCCACGTCCGTCTCCTTCACGCTCCACGTCGGACACCCGATTTCAGGAGGGGTCCGCAGCCGATCGCCGGTAGCACGCAGCCCCACGTGGACCCCGAGACGATCCGGCATTCAGCATCTTCAGGTGTCACGCAGTCTGCGCCCGCGATGAAGGACGTCAGGAACGCGCGACAGTCAGCGACGGCCACGTCGCCTTTCAACGGACAGGCACTGCCGGTCGGTGCGTCGCCGCTACCGGCGCATATTGCGCCACGACCGGCCGCCACGTCGTACGTGGCGTCGGCACAGACACTCACGTGCACGGCGGTCGCCCGGTGTAGGTGCAGATTCAACAGTAGCGCTGCAGGAAGCAGCAACAGCTTCATTCTAGTTGTGCTCAGAGAGAAGATTAAGCAGTGGCGGGATGTTCGGTGGAGACGGCGACGTGCACCCAAGTGAGACCGAGAAAAGACGCACAGTCGGAT
Organism: Phytophthora citricola; assembly: GCA_007655245.1. Taxonomy (NCBI): domain Eukaryota; phylum Oomycota; class Peronosporomycetes; order Peronosporales; family Peronosporaceae; genus Phytophthora; species Phytophthora citricola. The sequence continues at coordinate 570,203 of VMRO01000049.1, forward strand.
ATGAGTGTTGAGTGGCACTGTCGCGATGGCTCAACCCGTGTTGCAACACCGATATCTACCCAGAACTCACTGCGTGTATTGCGACGGATAGTCGAATGTCTAAATGAAAAATGGCAAGTGCTGCATGGTTCTGGCGTTGGAAAAGAGTCTGGAGTCCAGACTGGACTGGGAGAACTTGCGTTGTTGAGGCCAGAGGTCTTGCCAAGATACACTGATTCCTTCTGCCGATTACATTCGGTCTTGGTGAGCTCACTGAATGCCCTACCCAACAGTCCGGTAGTACTGTACCGGACTTTTGGGTTAGCACTGGATTTTTAGTCCCTGGGTCATGACAGCATGACAGGTGTCATTTACACACCGAAGCTGTGGTTGGAGCAGTGCTGCTGCCGAGCTTGATGCTCCTCGCTAACCGGCGTTTGCTACGTCAAAATTGGATCCACGACGCCAGAATGTCTCGTACAAAACGCTCAAACTGAGAGATCACCAAACTTTGGTGAGCTTCTTGCTTTCGTTCTTCGAACAAGCAGCGCTTCGCTGCCATTTCCATCGTTTTGGCAACATTTAGACCCATGGATACATTTTTTTGTAACTTGGCTACATCTACATATCATCAATTTGGTTACATTTCTACGCAATCCTTCGACCATGGCGTCCGGTGAGGACTGGGCGTACATGGACTCCCTGCGCCCTCCCGTCTACATCTGTCTTCGTCGCAAGGTCGATTCCGCAGAATCAGGTTATGAGCCTATGCAGTTGGACGGACGGTGCGTACAGTATCAATTTCCCTTCGTTATGGATCCAGTTTTCTAACTCCAGAACCGAATGATACACGCAGTGTGGACAAGGAGGAATGGGCGCATGTGCCGTGGTCCGAGCCATTTGTGGATATCGAAGGTCCAGAGCGCAAACCCAAGGAATTCCCACTCACCAGGTTTAAAATGATGTACGACGACGAGACTCTGTACGTGGGGGCAGAACTCGTGGAATCTAAAATCTGGGGACGATCACCGAAAAGAACAGCACCATGTACCATGAGAACGACTTCGAAGTCTTCTTCAATCCGGATGGCAGTCGACATCACTACTAGTAAGATAACGAGGGATTATTATTTGTTTTATTACTTAAGTATTCGTTTCTAATTGTTTTGTTTCTTCTGTAGTGAATTGGAAGTGAACTGCCTCAACACAATTTGGGAGTTGCTACTGCATCGGCCATACAAAGATGGCTACAGTATTGAGAACCCGTTCAATTTGGTGTCAGTACGCTCAGCGGTATATGTGGATGGACGGACCAATTCTCCCGAGACGGAAAGTGTCAAATGGTGTATCGAAATGAGTTGGTCGTTAGCCGAACTCCAGCAATTCGACAAGCTTCGGTATCGTGGAGACATGGAGGAGCCACTGAATAGTGGAAGAACGTCAATTGCAACTCCCAGACCTCCTTCAACTCGTGGAGAAACCGTGAGACCTGCAGTCACTACCGGTAGAACAGTAGCTGGCGATGTTTGGCGAGTCAATTTTTCACGCGTACAGTACGAATTGAAGACGGTCGTGAACGCAGATACGAATCAACTGCAGTATCAAAAGTTCCTGATACAAGAGAAGACAACATCGTGTGGGCTCCAACGGGTGTGATTGATATTCACAGACCGGAAAGGTGGGGCTACGTGTTTTTAGTAGCGAGAATGAGCTTCCAGGTGGGGAATTGGAGCTCGCAGGAGCCATGACTGGGTTTTTGGACGAGCAAATAGCGATTGAACGCGTATTGGACGCTGTTTACTACCGCCAACGCGCCTTTCATGCCTTCCACGGGGATTTGGATCAACAATGGAGATGTTGTACACTGGTTTGTCACCCCAAACGTCCCCAGTCTCCACCAGTTCTACAATGTGGACTGAATCCTTCCCACTATTCGAGCTTTTGCGTAAACATCAGCTCGATTTCCTGTGATTTCCTTTTGGAGTGATCTCTGTTAATGATCGACCGGATCAGTTAAACGAGATCGTTGGCTCGGAAAGTGGAATTGACGGAACCCGTAGGAAATCTAATCGACGCTACGCCCCGGCGTTAGATCAGCACGATGAGGATTTCGATGAAGATATTGTGCAAGAGGTTATTCCTGCTCCCCTCCAGCTCTCAGTCCAAGATCACAGGAGGTTCAGAACCTGGAGACTCGAGGACTTTACTCCAATTACACAGTGTCACTTCGCAGTGCGACACAGGAATGGCAAATGACGCAAGACGGACGTCTTTGGCGGACATCGTAAACCAATTTTGGTTACGATTACCTAAATGGAGACTTCACTCGAATTAGAACATTCACTCCGACTTTGAGGCGCATCATCGATTTGATTATGTGCCGCAATCTGAAAGATGATGCACACCAGTCGATTATGATAGTCCAAATACTGTAGTCTGTTTAACCACTCACTCTTTTGTCATAATTCGATTTGCTTTCTCCAGTCCAGATGCATTCTATCCAGAAGGAAACTTCACAGTCGAAGATCAGCTACGACAATGGGGAAACGCTCATGGCCAGTGGCTCCTTGGCACTTCACGACCACGTCGCGAGTCGATTGGAGCGAGCGTTAGGCAAATCTCTGCCTCAAGTGGAGGTTCGGTTCGAAAACTTGTCCATCTCCGCTCAAGTCGTCGTCCAAACCGAGACGCACCAGGTCGATCTCCCTACGCTGCCAAATGTAGCCAAGACGGGGGCTCTCCAGCTCCTCACGAGCAAAAATCGAGTCGAAAAGCAGATTCTCCACCCTGTGAGTGGCGTACTTAAGCCGAGTACGTTGACGTTACTACTGGGACAACCTGGATCCGGCAAGTCTTCGTTGATGAAGATTCTCAGCGGGAGGTTCCCTATATTCAAGAACGTGACGGTGGAAGGCGAGGTGACGTATAACGGAACCTCTCAAGAGGAATTACGTTCGAAACTACCTCAATTCGTGTCCTACGTGCCTCAACATGACAAACACTTGGCGCGGTTATCCGTCAAGGAGACGCTGGAGTTCGCCCACGCCTGCAACGGCCTCGAATTATCCAAGACCGAAGAGAAACAGTTCGTTTTTGGCTCCGAAGAGGAGAACAAAGCGGCTTTGGAGGCTGCTCGAGCCTTACGGAAACACTATCCGGACGTCGTTCTACGGCAATTGGGACTGGACAACTGCCAGAACACCATCGTAGGCAACGAAATGCTGCGAGGAATCTCTGGAGGCGAACGCAAGCGTGTAACAACTGGCGAAATGGCTTTTGGCAATAACCACGTGATGTTCATGGACGAAATCAGTACTGGATTGGACAGTGCTGCGACTTTGGACATCGTCTCGACACTGCGGAGTTTAGCCAAACAGTTCCGTAGAACGGTGGTAGTTTCTCTCCTCCAGCCTTCGCCTGAAGTTTTCGCGCTTTTCGACGACGTTATGCTGCTGAATGAAGGGTATATGATGTACCACGGACCGAGAGCTCAAGCACTGAGTTACTTTAAAGCCTTGGGGTTCCAGTGTCCTCCTCGTCGGGACGTGGCTGACTTTCTTCTGGATCTTGGCACGAACAAACAGCTTCAGTATCAAGTTGGCTCGGTTCCTTCGACCCCGGGTCAATTTAGAGAGGCATTCGAGCAGTCCAGTATCTACCAGCACCTCGAGAACGACCTCCGTACCTACGTTCTACCTCAAGAAGCTGTCGATTTTGCCGAAATTCCAGAATTCCACCAATCTTTCTGGAACGGAACGTGGACTTTAGTGAAGCGCGAGATGACGCTCCTGTTGCGAGACACCAATGCGTTTAAAGGCCGCTTGTTCATGGCGATTCTACTCGGACTACTGCAAGGTAGTACGTTCTACCAGTTCGACGATGTGAACTCGCAAGTGGCTATGGGTATCGCGTTCGTAACCATCAACTTCGTGGCTACTAACCACATGGCGCTGATCCCCGCAGTGATGGCAGTTCGTGACGTGGTTTACAAACAACGAGGAGCGAATTTCTTCCGAGTTTCGTCCTACGTCATCGCTCGGTATGTGAGTTTTATCCCCGTTGGACTCATGGAATCGCTCGTGTTCGGGTCTTTCATGTACTGGATGTCCGGTTTCGTACCGACTGTCGGTGGTTTTTACTGTTCGAGTTGGTTCTGTTCTTCGTGAGTATGGCGGTTGCTGCACTGTTCTTCTTCGTGGCATGTGCATCACCCAATCTGAACGTGGCGTTCCCCATTACGCAGCTTCTGCAGCTCTTTTCGTGACTTTTTCCGGCTACGTCGTGACAAAAGACACAATTCCGGACTATATGATTTGGGTCTATTGGCTAAGTCCGCAAGGCTGGGGAGTTCGAGCGCTGGCAGTGAATCAATACAACGATCCACGCTTCATGACTTGTGTGTACGAAGGAGTGGACTACTGCTCTCGATACGGAATGCAAGCGGGCGAGTACTTGCTGAGTGTGTACGGCGTTCCGACTCAAAAATACTGGTTATGGTTCGGTTTAGTCTTCCTTGCTGCGCTATACCTGTTCGTGATGCTGCTGTCGTGTCTCGTTTTGGAGTTTTTACGCTATGAGGAGCCAAGAAACAGTGCTGGAAGTGCAGACGCCGTTGATGAAGCTTCCGAAGATGGCTACACTTCGGTGAAAACTCCGAAACAACGTGAATCGGTCGTCACTATTCGCAATGAGCACAAGAATTTCGTTCCTGTCACTTTGGCATTCAAGAATTTGTGGTATTCCGTCCCGAACCCTGTGAATCCAAAGGAAGATATCGATCTCTTAAAGGGTATTAGCGGCTTCGCTCTACCGGGTACGATGACTGCCTTGATGGGGTCTTCTGGAGCTGGAAAAACGACGCTAATGGACGTCATCGCTGGTAGAAAAACCGGTGGGAAGATCCGTGGAGACATTCTACTCAATGGCCACCCCGCTACTGAGCTTGCTATCCGTCGGTCCACTGGTTACTGCGAGCAAATGGACATTCATTCCGACTCTTCTACCTTCCGTGAAGCTTTGACGTTCAGCGCCTTCCTCCGTCAAGGTGCCGATATCCCTGATAGTCAGAAATTCGACTCAGTGACCGAGTGTTTGGAGGTTCTGGACTTGAACCCGATTGCAGACCGGATCATCCGTGGCAGCTCAATGGAACAGCTGAAGCGATTAACTATCGGCGTGGAACTGGCAGCTCAACCCAGTGTTTTGTTCTTGGATGAACCTACCAGTGGACTGGATGCTCGATCGGCTAAACTGATCATGGACGGCGTTCGTAAAGTGGCCGATACTGGGCGTACGATCATCTGCACGATCCATCAGCCGTCCACTGTGGTGTTTCAAGTCTTCGACAGCTTGTTACTGCTGAAACGCGGGGAGAAATGGTGTTTTTGGTGATTTAGGAGCGAAATCGACCGAACTTGTGGACTACTTTGAATCAGTCGACGGTGTGGCAAAACTCTCACCGGATTACAACCCTGCAACGTGGATGCTGGAGGTGATTGGAGCTGGAGTTGGCAACGTGAACGCGGACGCTTTGGACTTCGTTTCTATCTTCAAAGACAGCGAAAAGAATCGCCAGCTCCAGTTTAATTTGGACTGTGAAGGAGTCACCAAGCCTTCACCATCTCTTCCAGCGTTAACTTTTGGTCGCAAGCGTGCAGCCAGCAGTCTAACCCAAGCCAAGTTCTTGATCAAGCGCTTCTTCGACTTGTACTGGCGGACGGCGTCGTACAATTTGACTCGGATGATCATTTCCGTGATCCTCGGGCTTCTGTTTGGAATCACGTACGTTAGAGTCGAGTACAGCTCGTATCAAGGACTGAATTCCGGTATGGGAATGATCTTTATGGCGGCTTCGTACATCACTTTCATCACGTTGAGTGGTGTTCTACCCATTACGTACCAGGAGCGAGCTGTGTTCTACCGTGAACGAGCCGGTCAAACGTACAGTGCCTTCTGGTACTTCATTGGCGAGACAGTGGTCGAGATCCCGTACTGCTTTATTGCGACGTTGATTTTCCTCATCATCTTCTACCCGATGGTAGGGTTTACAGGTGTCAGCAACTTCTTCACCTTTTGGTTCTGTCTGGCGCTCTTGGTTCTACTGCAAGCCTACCTCGGCCGGCTTTTGATCTACATTCTACCGGGTCTGGACGTGGCGTCGGTCTTTGGCCTACTGATCAACAACATCTTGATCCTTTTCACTGGTATGAACCCTCCGGCTGCGTCTTTGCCTCGTGGATACGTCTGGTTGTATCATGCTATGCCTAATAAGTACACTTTTGCCAGTTTAACGGCGATTGTGTTTGCTGCGTGCGATGGAGATGGAAAAGGTCCGGGTTGTGCAGTGATGACTGGAACGCCACCAACTCTTACGGACGGCACGACGGTGGAGCAGTACATGGACAGTTTTTCTGGATCAAACACAGTGAAATCTGGTCCAACTGCGGATACGTCGTCGCGTGGATCGTCTTGCTGCGTGTGTTGGCTCTTGTGGCTTTGCGCTACGTCAATCACACCAAGAGATAAGCAAGTGAAGAGGTTTTCATGACAAGATTGCTATTGTTTTAAAGATTCCAATCCAGTTTTTCCTCTTTTTCATGTTTTGTTTTTGTCAACACCGAAAGTGTATCCAACCCATTTGGACCAGCATCAAAGAAAGCGCATATTTCTCGAAACAAAGATCGAGTTACTCACGTCCAGTGGTGATTCGCCTCTAGGCTCGCGTTATTATGCCAAGAGATTTAGCTTTAGTCTCGCAAGTACATAAACATTTGGCACTCGTGCAGCAACTTCAACAATTTGACCAATCGAAACGTTTTCTGCCAATTGCTACATTGCACGAAGTGCGCACGGCGTTGACATTAAAAACTACTTTACTATTTTTCAATAAAATTCCCCGGCTTTCTCTTCCACTTTCTATCGTCTTGCAACGGTCAAGAATAAGCAGATGCGTCGATTTTCCACTTAGTGCTCCATTTCCATATTCCAATTGGGATTGCGCTCACTAGCGCAATGTTTTGATTACTGCGTGGCACTGTCGCCGCACCGCATGCATCGGAACTCTAGCTGAGGGAACCGGATGGAGCAGAGTGGTCACTAGCGTCCGTGAGCTCTTCATTCCCCAATTCACCCCGTACCAACCACTTCGCAATGGGTCGGAATCGCCAACCTCACGCCACGCACTACGACCAACGACAGACTCGAGACGCGAATGAATACGACGAATCCAAGCGCCGCAAGATGATCCGTTGGATTAAATCGCGCTTCGGTATCGACGAAGTAGAAATCCGTTCACATCCGCGAGACCGGGGAAGTCTCAGTAAAAGTGGTCGTTCGGGAGGAAGTGGTAGCTTCTCGGCTGGATACAACCACCCGCAATACACGCCTTCGCACCGGAAAGACTACCAAACGCGCGTACTTATCGTCGGTGGAGGGATCGGAGGCTTGTGTCTCGCTCAAGGGCTCAAAAAGCACGGGATTCCATTCACCGTCTTTGAGAGAGATCCGTCACCCAATTACCGTACACAAGGCTATCGCGTTCGTATCAACAGTGACGGGTACGAAGCGCTGAAAGCCAACTTGACTCCAGAGAACTTTGAGGTTTTCCTTCGAGCTACAGGCCACTTCCAGCCTGGATTCAAGTATCTGGACGCTGAAACGGGTGATGACGCGCCGCCGAACGCTCAGTTTTCCCATAAAATGAGCATCATTAAGAACGTTTTCAGCGCGGATCGAGCGATGCTGCGCTCCCTGTTACTTACCGACCTGGACGAGAATGAGATCCAGTACGGTATGGCCTTCAAGAGCTTCCACGTGCTGCCTAATGAACGCGTGGAAGTCACGTTCGAAAACGGCAAAATCGCAGAGGGCAGTGTACTGGTTGGAGCTGACGGCACTACGTCACGCGTTCGTCGGCAGTACGTGCCTCGAGCGGCGACACTTCTTGACACCGACAGCGGCGCGATTTACGGCAAAACGCTACTAACTCCAGAGATCGAGAGCTTCTTCGAAACGGACAGTACGACCATGGTCATCAGTAAAAATCCAATGATGAGTCTGGTCATGGAGCCCCGTTGCAAGATCCAAGCGGACTTGAAAGAGTTCGCAGCCATCTCCAACAGCGGGTTACCGGACCTGCAGAACTACATTTGCTGGGTCCTCATCGCTCGTGCTCAGCACTTCCACCGCAGCGAAGAAACGACAGTTCAAGATCTCTTCTCCATGTCCCCGGCGCAAGTGGCCAACCTGTCAAATGACATGACGCGCGACTGGTGTCCAAAGATCCGCGCGGTGTTTGAGCAACAGGCGCCGGAGTGGAGCTCGTTCCTGCGAATTTCCACTATGGCGCCGGAGATTCGCCACTGGCAGCCATCCACCGTCACGCTCATTGGAGACGCCGTCCACACGATGGCTCCAGCTGGAATCGGGTGCAACACGGCGCTACATGATGCGCAAATGCTGGTGAAGTACTTCCGAGAAATGGGAGTGGGCGTGGACGCCATCGCTCAGTACGAACACAACATGCGTCAGTACGGGTCAGAGGGGATCTCAATCAGCATGGACGCAGGCAAGAAGATGTACGACTTACCAGGCGTCGAGGACATGCGCGCAGTTGTGTACTGAGCTGATAGCTTGTCAAAAAACAACTGCATTTCTCCACATTGGGCTGGTTCTGCGTAGAGCAAAGTAGATTTTTAATGAATACTGCAATTCTTGCTCCAAAGATCTGCTTTCAAGCCACTGGTTGTAGTACAAGGATGTCAAATTCGTCACAAGGTAGCGACGTCAGTTGAACAATCGGAAATCGCTCCAGAAAACGGTTTTTGACTCTGTCAAGAGCTGGAAAGCTGGTCATCGATCACTCGGTTGCCATGAATTCAGCGAGCGCAATGGGCTGTCGTTCTTCCAAGTATGATTTTCCAGCGAAAATGTAGTCGTCATCGCATGAAAAGCCTAGGCGATTCGCCGCTGCACAAACATTCGCCAACCCCCAACCGTAAATGTTGTTTGGGTATTCCAGATACGTAGTGTTGCCGCACTCACTGGGGACGAGAAAGGGTTTGTGGAGCTTGCGCGTAGTCGTCTCGGTGAGGCTCTGCAAAACTTTTTCGTACGATGGCGGCTTCATCACAGACGAATTGTACGCACTAAGGAGCAGTGCGATAGCTCCAGCAATGTGCGGTGTCGCCATGGAAGTCCCAGTGAGTCGAGTGTAGGCGCTGTCCTTGACGCTCATTGCCGACCGAATACCAACACCAGGAGCAACAAAGTCCGGCTTGACAAGATACTTGTTTCTGCCACTGAACTCGTCTTCCAGGCTTGGACCCTTTCCGCTTGCTCCCCATAGTGAACTTCCTCCGATCAGCGCACCCACAGCGATAGTATCTTGATGGCTTCCAGGGTAATACACACTTCCACACAGGAATCCGTTGGTGTTTCCACTGGCGAATACTGGGTAGACGCCTGCAGCTCGCCACGTATCGATCACCTTACTCAACCACGTCCATTGAGGGTACACAGGGGTCGAGCGATCTACTCCAAATGAATTTGTCACCACATCTGCACCTAGAGAGCAGTCGGCCCCACTGCCGTCTCTCTTTGTGGGGCACAGAACCCACTGAGCAGCCAACAGGAAGTCGCTCTTATTGGCCGCCCCCAAATATCAAAAGCCCGAGCAGTGATCCACGTCGCTTCCGGTGCTACACCAACGCCCTTGCCGCCAACGGCAGTCCCCATAGTGTGGGTTCCATGGCCTACTTCATCCGCTGTATCCGGCGTCTCCTTGGACATGTCTGTCCCCGGTGTGAACCAAAAGAATAGTCGAAGTCTATTTTCCCGTCCTTCTTGGTACCTATAAAGCTCAAAAGAATCGTCAATCGACCACCCAGAGAATAATTACTTTGTTCTTTACCTCTGAAAGTGTCTCTTAGAGCTTCATGTGTGTATCTCACGCCCGAGTCAATACTAGCGACGACTATGTTTCTGCCGGTAGCTCCTTTTGCCCATAATTGAGGGGCATGCAACAACTTGATATTGTTTTGAGGTCCCTCTCCTCCGTGTTGGTCATTTTCTTCTTTTTGAGCACCGAGAAGTCTCAAAACTTGAGAATCTTCTTCCACTCCCACCACACCTGGAAAAGTTAGAAGATCTTTTGAGAAAAATGTGTTAAGTTTGTGTTCTCCTCTCTATAGCGAACAATTAAAGTGTTCTGTAACCAGAGAGACGAAATCTCAATGTTTCCGTTGCTTTGAGCTGATATGAAGCTGGAAACGCTGCTTTGAGTGGGAAAACAGCTCTGGAAAAGGATTCGAAGAGCTGTTGACGCCTCTCGGGGCGCGAAACCTCCGAGGAGATCGCGAAATCGCGTGGATTTACAGGAGGATGAAGGTGCACGAGCACTACGAGGCCTAAGGCGTGGACGGGGAGCAGCGAGAAGGCCAGGAAGAGCGCAAGATGTCGCCGGAGGACGCCCATGGGAGCTGTTTGAAGTTGAAAACCAAAATGGTCTGGACTATTTAGGACTAAATGTTTAGGTGGGCGGTTTTTGGAATGTGTTCGAAGTTTTTGATCGAATCCGTTTAGAAGATGCTATAGAAAGGAAGAGGTGATATTAGAACAAATTAAAAGCATTTTGAATTGATTGGACGAATTATAACGGATAGAATTCTGAAGGTCATTCGAAGATATAAGTTGACACAAAATATGTGATGACTAGTTTTTGCATTTTCGTCGGAGCATTATCTTAGGCTTTGCACGAGCTGGATGAGCGCGGCGCGGACATCTACGCCGCCTGCATGTCGCGGTTGTCTGTCAACGACGATCGCAGCGTCGCCACCTCGCGCGCTGCTCGCTGGAGTTGCCGCTTGCATATTTGCGCATTTGTGCACGTTTCTCAAAATGCGGGAGGTTCAAAACCCTGGAATGATGCGTGTGTGACCGTCGCACTGATACCCAGCCGCCAGCGATCAGATACCGAAATGTGCTGGGTGGCTGTCGAGCGCAACGCAAGTAACCGTGCCTGAAGCAGCCACAACTCCAGCCCGTAGTCGTTTGCCTCGCAGTGCCTTCGCGCCGCCCGCCATCGTCAAGTCCCCGTTGACGCATGCACATTGGGGAAAAGACAAGCCTAAAGGGCATCCTCACTACCGTGACAATCTAACCACAATGAAATCCGTGATAAGTTTTGCACATCTCAACTGTACTTAAAATGATTATGCCACAATCGGTTGCGGTAGCTGCCTGTTTTTCTCTTTTCGAAACGGCAGCTCAATCTTTTGACTCTAAAAACCCCGGCCGAAATACAGTAAGCCAACGCCCCTCCGACACCATTCCACGACTGTCGCGCACAGGCCCAAGTCGAGCCACACATTGGCAATTGCCACCACTTTTGCCAACCCATTGATAATTTGCAATCCCCGTCTTCTCTTCGCAGGGGAAATTCTCTAAAGCCACAAAAAAAAACGCGGGTCTTTTCGGCAGACAGGCATACACCAACCAAAGAGGTCACAAGACAATTGCCAAGCGCCGACGGATGGTGTGGCTGGACCCGTCGTCGACGCTGCGCTGCGTCAGCTGGGCGCTGCTGCCGCCCATGCTGCTCGAGGCCATGCTCGTGGGCGTCATCCTGTGGCGCACGTTCCACCAGCTCTACTGGAGCTCTCATCCGCGCCGCATCTTCCTCCACATCGTACGCAACAAAAAGTTTTTAAACACTCTTTTAGGATTATACCTAACCTGTTTTTTTTCATTTAAAACCAGGTTTTGCTGCTGTCATGTGTACTACGCCTTGTGTTCTGGCTAGGGATGTGTAACTCGGAGGTATTAACCTTCGCAGTAGCGTGCTTAGTGTGGTCCAACTCGATGGTGTTGCTGTGCACGGCGGCAGTGATCTTCCAGTGGTCCAGTGCTGTGACGGCTGGGCGAGTGACGGCCCAGGAGCTCCAAAGATCCAGACGGATCACTATTGTGCATCCGCTGGTGTTCCTGCACTCGCTTCACTTCATCTGGACCACAGTCATAGCAATTCAGATTCTGGCACATGGATTGAGCACGCCGAGCGAGATTGAAGACTATCCGGAAGACTCTAAAGCTCTTCTATTGACTTACAGGGTCATTAATATTGTGACGCTGGCTTTTGACGCTGTAGTGGCGTGCTACGTCGCTATTCAATTGAGAGAACGACTGCTGTCGGCTGCTATGGCCGAAGATATGAAGAAGAAGTCGGTGGTACAGATGACGCTGCTCATGGCACTGCTTACGGCATCAGTGACGCTGCAGATTATTATGGACGTACCGGTTTTCTTCTCGGGAGTGGAGGGTTCGTGGTCGTCGCTGAGCTTTCAAAGCTTCTGTGTCATCAAGTACTTTATTCCAGGACTATTCCTGAGTTTGGCTTTCCTGTACATTATGCGCCGGGTTGAACAGCGTGAACCTACACGTATGGTTGTTGTACCGGACCGATCACTTGTGGAGTTTGTGGAGTGCTCCTCACCCGACTGTGTGTGGTGTGCACACCACCGACGCTTTCATTTGAACCATACCAAGTGGGATGTGACGCTCATTACGTCGTTTTCGCCCAGGACGGTGGATTCGAGCTACCACTCGTCCACTCAAGCCAACCTCTCGCAGGGCTCCTGGTCTTCAGGAAGCACGCCGGAATTGCTACCAGCCAACTCTCGTCTGTCTCGAAACAGCCACCACCGACTGCACCAGGCTTACCAAGCTCACCATCAGCACCAGACTCGTGGGCACATTCCTTTCCCGGCCCAGACTCACGGAGACTACGAACCACCTCGGGAAATTCCAGGAAGGCGAGGGGCTCGCTACAGTTAAGCAGCTCAAGGAGGAGATTGTCTGCCTAACGCAGAATCCAAAACAAAACAAAAATCACTGAGGCTTAACATCACGGATCGAGACGCTGCAGGAGAAGCTGAGAATTTGCATGGAGCCAAGCAGCGACGATGCTGTGAAATGCCTCTTTATTTATGATGTCCAGAACGAAAGCAAGTTATCGAGATGGCAGGATCTACAGCTTCCACTACACAAGTAACCCAGATAACCAAGCGGCCATTAAATGAATTCGTATCTTCATTGTGCGTGTTCTCAAGAACCATGGGAGATCACTTCCCTCGAGCAAACGAGCCTTCCGAGTTGCGGTGACCTTGTTATTCTACTGACCGTTTCACGGGTGCACGGGGAGCTTTGACTCTAGAGAGTGCAAGGTTTCATCCACACTCTACTCTGGATTTCGCAACTTCTTGTACAACATGTATGTCTGCCTGTCGTGATCACGCCAGGTAGCATATAACTTTACTTCCCTGGGGTCAGTAGATGAACCCGTCAAACTGTGTAATCCCTCAGATATTTTTTTCATTTCAGGCAGCAAAAGTTGCAATTTTCTACTTATGGTAAGTTGATCTTGTACGTTTTCTTGAAGTTGATCGGGTGAGCCTCCAGTGCGTGGTCGATGTTGTTGAAGCGATGCCCATAGCGACAGAACCACTTGACCGTCTTGCGCAGACCTTCGTGCCAAGTCACTTTCTCCTTCCAGCCGAGACGACGGATCTTAGCGGCATCGATGACGTATCTGTGGTCGTTGAAAGGACGATCCTGGACGTGTTGGATCATCTTAGCTCTCTCTCGTCTTGAAGTTGCGGCTTCACTTCAGCCAGTAGATCCATCGCAACGTTCTTGTTAGGGAGCTCATTCTCGCCGCCAATGTTGTACACTTCTCCCACTTGTCCTTCGTGTAAAATCAGATCAAACGCCGCCACGACGTCCGAGATGTAGAGATAATTGCGCGTGTGCATTCCGTCACCATGGATCGTCACCGGTCTGTCCCGCAAGATCTGGTTGATAAACTTGGGGATGAGCTTCTCCGGGTACTGGTGCGGTCCATACACGTTGTTACTCCTGGTGATGATGGTCGGGAGTCCAAACGAGCGGTGGAAGCTTTTCACCAGGAATTCCGCACCTGCTTTCGTTGCCGCGTACGGATTCGTCGGTTCCAGTACATGATCCTCCGTCATGGGGGCTGAATCCGCTTGTCCCTCTCCGTAGACTTCATCTGTGCTCACGTGGATGAATCTTTTGACTCCATACAGTCTCGCAGCCTCTAACAACACATGTGTACCAAGGATATTGGTTTTGCTGAACTCGATCGAGTTACCAAAGGAATTATCCACATGAGACTGTGCTGCAAAGTGCATGATCGTATCAATACGCTCCGTCTTGAGGATGTACCCGACCAAATCAGCACTGGTGATGTTACCATGGATGAACTTGTAATTCCTGGGTAAAGTGGCCAGGAACTCGTCGCTGATGTAGGCGTCACTGGGTTCGCAGAAACTACCTCGGAGCCGCTCACAGACCTCATCTTCGTCCTCACTCTCTGTGGCAATTCCCCGTTCCACTTCTTCTTCTTCAGTGTTGTCCCCACGTGTCTGTTCGTGTTCGCCGTCGTATGATGAGATGGCTGAGTGCACATTGCGCACACATGAGCAATAGTCCAGAGAATCCAGATTCACGATGTAGTACTGAGGATAGCGCTTGACCAGGTGGATGACGACGTGGGAACCGATGAATCCAGCGCCACCCGTCACGAGGATGCGCTTGGTGTACTGTGGAGCGTCAGTGGTAGACTCGATAGTCTCTGCCATTGCTGCTTGTGCGCTTCCAGGCCGTTTAGGTAGTGACGTCCGAGGTGGCTGACGTGGTTTGGAGCTCTTCGATTTTTGGTCATCTGCTAGCGGTGTTTGAATGCGGCAAAATCGTTTTTATCGTGTAAGTATACAAATGGAGGTAGTTTCTATGGATGTGAGACGAAGGGTAGGTTTAAATAAGTTGACAGGAAGACGTGTTTTTGCCAAGCTGAAGTTTGCAACTGCGTTAAGGCTTGCTGACCGAAGTTGTTGTGCATGTAAACCAAGCAGTGCTCGGTGGGAATCACACACACCGTGTGATGGCAACTTGCCAGGCAACCACGGTAACCGGTGGCTAGTATCATCGAGCACATTCATGTTGCCGTCGCTGGGGATTGCTTCAATCACTCTGTAAAGTTTTGTATGATGCCGTTCCAGTCGCCACCTAGCAACAACAGTGACAATTTCGGTGAAATTCGCTTTGTGACAAGTTATCACTGGATTGCTTTTCAGGTCTATAACAAGAGGATTCCTTATACCTGTGCATGCATTTTGATACATGTAGTCCCCGCTACGAGTTCGCTTTAAGAACTGTGTGTGGCGTGAACACGAACAATTTCAAATGCAATCTCTGTTTGCAATTCGGTATCGTTGTGAGTCAAGGTAAAGTGAATCACTCAGAGTGATTGTTCTAACAGCACTTGACGGGCATACAATCGGCATCGGCAATCCCACTTGGCATGCTGGTTCGAGAGCTGGTAAAACCTGCCACTAAAAGCACGTCACAGTCGGGTGGAGGCATAGTATGTGTATTTCTGTTTAGTATATCTATCTAACCGCCCGCGCCGCAACCTTTGCTATGAAATTGGCAACGACAACCCTCGTATTCCACGCATCTACCATAACTTCTTCGTGCTTGTCGCCTAGAACAGCTTGCTCACAGCATCGCGCACGCTCGCGTCGTCAGCCTCGTTGGCCAGCGTCACCGTCAGCTAAAGTTCACAGAAAGCACAAACCACAACGTTAACACCTCTATCACAAAAATCTCAAAAACGAAGTTCCCAGCAAAACGTACCAACGGATCAGCCTTCATCTCACGCTCAATGGCAAACCGTGCGTTGGCATTGCGAGCCCAAGCACGGCGAGCCACACCGTTGTTCACATCCCAGCCAAGCATGCACGCAGCCTTCTCACGGGCGTCCTCCGAGCCGTCCAGCACCATTCCGAAGCCACCGTTCATCACCTCACCCCAGCCGACACCGCCGCCGTTGTGCAGCGCAATCCACGTAGCTCCACGAGCAGCGTCACCCAGCGCGTTTTGCACAGCCATGTCAGCACAGAAGGCAGAGCCGTCCGTGACGTTCGAGGTCTCACGGAACGGGCTGTCCGTGCCGCTCACGTCGTGGTGGTCACGGCTGAGCACCACCGGCGCCGAGAGTTCACCGCTAGCAACCGCAGCGTTAAAGGCCATAGCGATCGTGCCGCGGCCCACACGGTCAGCGTACAGGATACGGGCTTCGGACCCCACCACCAACTTGTTCTCCTCTGCGGCCTCGATCCAGCGCAGGTTATCACGCAGTTGAGCCGCAACGCGCTCCGGCACTTCTGGTTCATCAAGCAGCTCCTTCAGAACGCGGGCAGCAATGGCGTCCGTCTTCTTCAGGTCCTCGTGGTTGCCGGACGTGCACACCCAACGGAACGGACCAAATCCAAGCGAGAAAATGTCACCCATGATGTCCTGCACGTAGCTCGGGTACTTGAAAGCAGTGGTAGATACGGCAGCCTCCTCGGGCTTCACTCCCGGTCGAAGCACGTCAGCACCAGCGCGCTGAGCCTCCAGCAGGAACGAGTTGCCGTAGTCCCAGAACCGCATGCCCTTGGCCGTGAGACGGTTGATGGCAATGGCGTGACGGCGCAGAGACTCCTGCACCAACTCCTGGAAACGAGCCGGGTCTTCCGCCATGACGCGCTGAGACTCCTCGAACGTCAGCTGAACAGGGTAGTAGCCGCCGTTGAACGGGTTGTGCAGCGACGTCTGGTCCGAGCCAAGCTCCACCAGATTCTCACCCGTAGCCTCGGCCTCATCAGCGAGACGTTCCCAGAGAGTGACGACGTTGCCGTGGTAAGCCAGACTCACCACTTCGCCCTTGGCCTTGGCCTCACGAATACGCGCAACGCAGGCGTCCAGGTCGCTCACCACCTCGTCGACCCATCCCTGCTCGTGACGCTTCTTCACTGCGGATTCGTCGATCTCGGCGGTAACGGAGATCACACCCGAGATGACACCGGCCTTGGGCTGAGCACCGCTCATACCACCCAGACCCGAAGACACGTACACTGTGCCACGGGTGTTTTCACGCTGCAAGTACTTACGGCAAGCATTGAGCACAGTGATGGTCGTGCCGTGCACAATACCTTGCGGACCGATGTAGCAGTAGCTTCCGGCCGTCATCTGACCGTACTGGGTGTTGCCCATAGCGTAGGCCTTGTCGTACTGGGCACGCGTCGAGTAGTTCGGGATCATGAGACCGTTGGTGACCACCATACGCGGTGCGGCAGGACGACTAGGGAAGAGACCCATGGGGTGGCCAGAGTACATGACAAGCGTCTGCTGCTCCGTGAGCTCGGACAGGTAGCGCATAGCCAGCAGATACTGTGCCCAATTCTGGAAAACACTGCCATTGCCGCCGTACGTCACCAAATGGTTGGGGAACTGTGCCACACGACGGTCGAGGTTGTTCATGATCATAAGCATGATACTGGCCGCCTGCTTGCACTGGGCAGGGTACTGCTCAATGGGGTACGCCTTCATCTCGTACTGCACCGGACGGAAGCGGTGCATGTAGATGTGGCCTTCGTCCTTAAGCTCCTGAGCGAATTCGGGCGCCAATGTGGCGTGGAACTTCTCGGGAAGTAACGCAGCGCGTTCTGCACAGCCAGCACCAAGTCGTCATTGGACAGACCATCGATGTTGCGGTGAGGGGCCTTGGGCAGCGTCGGGTCCGGGTGGTTGCCAGGGTGCGTTGGCAATTCGGCAGGGATGCCGTTGCGCAGGATGCTCAGGTCCACGGAAGACATGGATGGTAGTGTATGTGTAAAGATGGAGGAGGTGGTCGTTTGCGTGGAGCGAGGTGGATTGAGGAATGAGCGTAGGGCCTCATGAGTTGCAGCGGCGGCAAATGCGCACCAAGAGGTGTAGCCGATCTCCAGGAGAAGTTGATGTTTGACAACTCTCAAATGTGATTCCTGATATTTGTTGTGAAGTTGTTTTGATTCAAATTTAGTATTGAAATGCAAAACATGCGAAAAGAACCTTGCTGATACCATAACTTGCTTTTCTATACTTATATATCCATATTATACTAAACAGTGAGAAAAAGCGTCTAATCAATTGCCTATTTCAGTGCTTCATATCTGTAGCAAAGGGAAATTTACTGTAGCTATACTTTTGTACTGATTTAGCGAGAATACATACAGAGAACGGTATGTTTTATATGTCAACTTAATTAGACTATGCTTCGCTTGCAACAACTGTATCACGGTCCAGTACACTTCCGTGACGCGCTCGATGTGGCCGATACTGTGGTTAAAGCCGGGGCCAGCCCCCAATGTCTTCAACATGAACACGTATTGGCCGTTTTTCACCAAGGCGGCCAGAAAGTTGCTGGCAGCAACCGGCAAGAGCGTAGCTCTACAAGAGATGGTTGCTGCATCGCAAACACGTTGGCGAAGCTGAGCCAAAACTGGTTATGTATGTAGATGTAAACACATTCCCGTTGTGTGTTCGGCTCAGCCGTTGTTGTCATCCACGTGATGATTAACTCGGAACGGAACCTCTCATGAGACCAGCCATAAAATGCAACACTGTCAAATAGTTTTAGATCGGTAGTATTCAGGAGTAGATGTACGTCTAACTTACTCGTAGAAACTCTTCCTTCGTTTGTACACCACCTCGTACATTTGCTTCGATGGTACAGTGTAGTAATAGCGATCTATAGAGCTGCAAATGTTATGATGCACTTTAAATGAGCGGCATCGGCTAATTGTGTTAGTTGATTGCCTTGCAGGAAGCCATCTTTAGCATCTTCGTCCTCAATAGTGTTGATTCAAACGCTGCTGAATCAGCAGTAATGATTACACAGAAACATAGTGCTTGATCCCATGCACATGTATTAAAACCGTTTGCCCACAGTCTTGCCAGCAATAGACTACGGGCAGATAAGAGTTGTGGACGCATTGGTCGCCAAGATGTTGTCGCACCTTCACTCAGCATAATCTAACGTGTCGCACAGCCAATCATGCGCCACCGACCAAATTGTGTCATTCTTATTGGTTGATAAAAACACTTTAACTGCACATCACCTTTCTTCAGCTTTCGAATCGTACAAGAAGTAAGACTGGCAATTGATCACTCCCTTTCGGCTTCGTCCCTGACTCAAGACACTATCCATTAGATCCTTCTTCTCCCAGCCATGACGGAGACCACCGACCCACTCCCTTCTTCACCGACGGCAAGCGACGTCACGCCCGACCACGTTCCGGCCGAATCTGTGCCCGAAAAGCCACACACGGGCGACCAGACCGCCAAAATTGTGATCTTTTCGGTCAATGATGTGTACGACATGGTCCCCAATGAACACGGCCACGGAGGTATTGCAGAGTTTGCAACACTATTGGAACGGCAAAGGCTGCACTACCGGACGATGTGACCTTGCTGGTCACCCTTAACGGAGACTTTCTCTCGGGTTCCGAAATGGGCGAGCGCTTTAAAGGGTACGTGACATAATGACAATGCAATACTGAATAATCTAACTTTAATACTTTTTGTATTGTAGCGCGCACATGATCGACCTGATGAACCATTTGGGCATTGAGTACGTGGTGCTGGGTAATCACGAGTTCGACTTTGGAGCTGATGAGCTCAAGGAACGGATGAAGGAGTCGACGGCCAAATGGTTTGGCTCCAATGTGCTGGACTCTGCGTCGGGTGCTCTGTTCGATAGAGTCGTAGACATGGAGATTATTACACTGAAGGATGGGCTTAAGCTGGGAGTATTTGGCGTCTGCACCGAGGAAACCCCGACGCTGTCGTTCCGGGATCAACTGTCAAGTTCGACGACGCTTTTCCACGTCTCGACGATGTGTGGACCAGCTGAAAGCACAAGGAGCAGATTTCATCCTCGCGTTGACTCACCTGTCAATTTCTCAGGATAAAAAGCTTGCCCGTCAAGTTCCCGGTATCGACTTGGTGCTTGGAGGCCACGACCACGAACCGTTTACCATGTACGAGGGGAAGACGTTCATCCACAAGTCGGGACAGAATGCTTTTGGCTGGCGAAGCTCGAGTTTGAGCTGAAGCGCTCAGCTGATCACCCAGAGCGTGGATTAACCGTCTTGCCACAGTGGAGCATGATCGCAAACGCGTACTTACCACCGCAGCCGGCGTGTCAACAGATTCTGTGCAAGTACATGCAGCAAATGGCGAGTGAGGACGACCCCGAAAAGAATGAGCGTGTGTTGGCTATACTGGCGACCACGTTAACTACTCGCACTGCACTTCTGCGAGCAGGAGAAAGCAATGCTGGTAACCTGGTGGCAGACGCTCTCCGGACCGAGCTCGCAGCGGATGTGGGTTTTATCAATGGAGGGTTTATCCGTGGCGACAAAGAGTATCCTGCAAAGTCGAGTATGACGGTGGGTATCCTGAAGCACGAAATGCCTTTCCCACGACCTGCAGTTCTCGTTCGAATCAAGGCCAGCGACCTGCGTGACGCATTTATCCAACACCTGTACAAGTATCCACAGCAGAGCGGCTCCCATCCGCACGTGTCAGGATTGAAGCTGACAATCAACATGCAAGCAAACCCTCCAGCCGTCACGAAGATGCTGCACGAGAACGGCGAGCCGGTGGATTTGGAGTCGGAGCTTCTTGTGGCCACGTCCAAGTTTGTCGCTGGTGGTGGTGACGGTTGCTCGTCCTGGTTGAAGGGCTCGATCTTGCGCGAAGCAGCCAAAATCCCCGAAGTTGTGGCCGACTTTATGATGAAGAAGCGGTTGTTGGAGTATCCCGAGCACGAGGGGCGGATCACGATCATTGAATGAACATAAGAAGCTCTCGTCTTGTGCATTAAGTCAATAGGAAAATAATGAAGGACGCATTGGAGTCCTACAGGCATGAATAACGATCAAATGAAGTAACTCGTGTGTAGTACATGCAAGGCTTTGCAGTCGGTGCCTCAAATGGACACGGTATCCTGCGTCACCAGCGCAGGCCTATCCGGCAGGAAAGGCCGAGTCTGACGAGTGGTAGGCTGTCCTGTACAACAACATTCACAGCAAACCACTAACCGACCGGATATCAACTCGATACAGTTACTTTGGTTGTTGCAGCCCGTTGTTACTTGGACGTTTCTGAGCAGTGCTCAGTGAGAACGTGAGCCCTAAAAGCGCCAGCGATAGCTGAAGCCAATCCTTTGCTAAGGATGGTTAGCACTACATACTGGTAGGCTACTATTAACCCCCGTAATACAGGATGGCAGCACTTTGTTGTGAAGCTTGCAAGTTGCAAGTTGCAATCGACCCGCTTGTGTATCCACAATGGCCGTTGGCGTGGGCGATTCACCGATGCCGCAGCGTTCCACTTCAATGTGCCAGCCCATCCTGTTATCAATTTTGTCGCAACGCAGGCGGTCAACTTGTAATGCAGTGGCCGACGCGTTGCCACATGATGTTCATGTAGCATTGGCTTGCCCAACACGAAAACATCGCTAATTGCTTTCCTCCACTGCCCACCGCTGTGGTGTTATGCTGCTGTTGGTCATCAGTTGCCGAGGTCTGATATGGATCGAAAAACTTTTGCGGACCCTAAAGAGGTCACTTCGTACCGATTTCCGGGTACATCTGAATTTCGAACGGTCACGGAGCCATTTGGTTGGCTGAAATGCCTCCATCTGGCCCGTCTGCTCAGCAGACTGCTGGTCTGACTTGCTCCGTACAGTACAGCGACATTTGCCAGCGAGACAGGGGCGGATTCATTATCGCTCGCTCCCCTGGTCGAGCGAAGAGCACCAGAGGTTTCCTCTTTCTCGCGTTGCCGAGTGCGCACTCAGCTGCTTGGAGAAATTCTCGTAACTGCCGATCACGGTTGTGTTTCCCTTTGGCGAACCTCGTCGTCGCCTTGTGGTCAGTGCAGTCATCGAAGGTACGCCATACAAAGAGCAAGTCTTTTGTCGCCTGCTGCTGGAACGGAAAGCCATCGAGAACTCGCTCGCCACTCACACGACGTCTTCCGTGTCTGCGTCTGTTCAAACTTTGTGGCTTTTGTCCGAAGGAAACAGACAGTTGCGCGCACTTTAAAGCCTCCGCCGTCTTAGCACAAGTTTTAGGCTAATCGGGAAGGAAACATGCGCTCGTGGTTTATTTTCACGGCGCTTCTTGCCAGCGCGGCATCTTCGTCGTGGCTCTCCCAAGGTATTGATGCACTCAAGTATAGAATTACCATCACGATCACCGCTAACACTTTCTGTTTATCCTAGTGGACGCGGCGGCATGTGCCACAATCTGTTATACGACAAATTTAACAGGATTCGGACCGGGAGGTAGTGCCGGTTGCAGCTGCAGTGGCTCGCAACAGGGAGCGCGAACGGGATCTGGAAGCTGCAGCTGTGGCCAATGTTATTCCCAGTCGGGCAGTTCTGTTGTCGGCTACGCTATCAACAGCGACGGCACGTGCACATTCGGGACGGACTGTGGAGACTGTGACTATGATACCTCTTCCAGCACGTCCACGACCTCGTCGAGTGCCTCGAGTGCCAGCTCTGCGACGTCGACGACGTCATCAAAGTCTACGACGGGGTCTTCCAGTTCCACCACCACGACAGGTAGAGTAATGGCTTCTTTTGTTTGTTGCCGTGGGATTGAGATTTTTTCTTTCTTTTTACTAACCGGTTTGTTCAAATTTTGTTTGTTGCTGTTGTCGTGATTTTGGGTTTGTTGCTTCTGCTTCGTTTTGTCAATTGGCGTCACTTGATCTTATGGTAAATCTTCTTTGTTGTGCTGCTGTTTGGCTCTGGGCTGTGTGTATTAACACTTTCAGATGCGCCTTCCACCACGTCTCCTGCTGCTACATCAGGTACTTCCTCGAACTCGACGTCTGGGACTTCATCTTCCACTACAGATAAAAGCGGTTCTTCCACCGGTACTACCACTTCAAGCAGTTCGGGCTCAACTAATGGCGACGCTGGTGAATCTGCTGGCAGTTCGACAGCCGGCTCATGTGAGTGAAAGTACAAATTTCGTATGGTTTAAAAAATCTCAACTAATTTTTGTTGTATGAATTTATATGAACAGCAAGCAGCAATGGACTGAAAACGTGGCAAATCGCGTTAATTATTTGCTGTGGCGTGCTGGTCTTCACGGTGGCCGTCGTATCGGTGCTTTCGTGCTACTGCAAGGCTCGAAACCGCTTGTACGAGAACGAGGACGACCAGGCCGATGCCAGCTACTATCAGCAGCAATACCCGCGTCAGCGTGAGGACATCGTTGGTCAAGGTGGTGTTCCTACCCCTACTTTATTCCCGCAGGGGCCGACCAGTTCCCGCAGCCACGCGCGATCCGGTAGCTCCGGTAGCTTCACGAACGAGCTGAAGCCAATGTACGCCAATTCAGCAAACAGCGGCAGCAGTGACAGGTTAGGAGTGGGTCTCGCTCCCGTGCACATGCGCAACAGCTCCGGGGACTTGGCTGGTATGGCAGGCAGCTACTCGAACGAACGTATTTTATCCGGCAGCTACCCGACAGACCGTCGGCCAAGCGCGGGCAACAGGTCTATAGGACGCCGTCCCAGTCTGGAGCAGGGATACAACACTGCACGCGATCGCGACTCGTTGGCTGTGGAATTGTAGGCGTTATCAAGTTTTGCCACACTACTTTAGAGCGGCGCACAGGCAAATACTCACGAGGAAAACGGAGCAGGAGAACGTAGAGGACGAACAAATGGCGTCGACGGCAGCGTCGATCAAAGGTTGCGTATCTCTCGCGGCAGCTCCAATTTTTCGCGTTCAAGAAGTGTGAGAGTTTTAAGCCCGAGCGTCACTGCTTTATTGGCAGCAGAGCGATAGGAGTTCAATTATTACGTAATGGCGTTTACACCATTTATCTTGTGCTCGCGGTAGTAAGCTGCTTAACACTAGTTTCGTCTATGGCTTGGGCGTGAAATGAGCAATGTTGTAGTGACAAATAAAACTTGCACGGCCCCATCCATGGATACAGAAGTAATTGCGTGAGCATGGAAATCCATCACAAATTGTGTACCCGATGACCGAATGGATATTTATCAATGAACCCTTAAAAGTAAAAGTATTTTGTAGCTCCTAGTTTTCTCGATAGTACATGTATACTACCGTATATGCTTCTGAAGTACTTTTTACTAAGATTTCTTAAAGATTTAAAGATTAAGAAGATGGTAACAACACTCTTTTGTCTGAATGCAATGCCTCATGCAATGCTTCGTCAACCTATGAAAGCAGACAAAGCCAGTTAGCGACACTGTCAGTGTGACACTGGCAGGCTGGACATCCTGGTTGACAGTTTCAAAAAAGCTATATCATCTCATCCACCCACCGTTCTTCTCGTGACTCATGCGATGCGGACTTACTCCACACCAGGGATAACACTTTGAATTTACAAGCTAGACATCAAGCGCTCTGCTGGCTGCACTCAACGAAAACCTACCCTTCAACCTAGTTCCTGCGTTTCAACATGGGCAAGGAGCTGCTGTGTGTAGATGTCAGACATCTCCAGTGGTTCACAGTACAAGTTGGAGAGGAAGACACGCTCCACACGCTAGAGTGCAAGCTCTTTAAGAGAATCTACAGACGGCATGAACACCCCAACGAAGCGAAAGTGAAGCTACAGCTCTACCGCGCGAAAGAAGGCGCCAGTTGGTTACAAATGACGAGCGGCGGCGATATTTCGGTGACAATTTGTGCCGAAAACCTTCTCGTTAATGAGGACAACGTCCTCAACAACTTCGTGGACGCTCCTGATGACGCTTTGCACCTTGTCTTCACCACAGATACACCGGATATTGTCTTAAACTACGTCATCATCGGAGACTGGGAACAATGCAACGTGAAGATTCTGCCAAATGACACACTTGGGGTTTTGAGGCGTCAAATTCACCTAAATACACGACCTGGTCCCATTCCTAAATTTGAGGAAGAAAGCAACATCATGTGGCTCTATCGCTCAACAAGGGAAGGCGAATGGTGTCGATCGGACGATCCCATGTTTGAACGCCCCAAGTCGCGATGGATCGTTCCAGAGGAGATCGTAGACGTCATGTGCGAGGAAAACCTGCTGGAATCAGATTCACCCATTTTCGACCTATTTCGGAATGCGCCGGAGGATGCTTTGCATCTTGTTGTGAACTATCCGTTCAATTCGAGAGAATTGGACGTGAGCACGTGGATTCCACCGCCGATTCTTTCTGACATAGCCAAGCCGATAGATATCGTGACTGTCCAGGCATCGGCAGGCTGTGCATGTTGCGAAAAGAAACGAAACCCCATCGCTACTGCTTCAGTGGTACAGGGAGTGTTTGTGAAGTTATCCTGGCTAGATGGAGCGCTCACATTGAGCCGTATTCGTGGCGAACTTCCTGCCAATGAAGTGGCTGCGATCTCTTACGCTTGGGGAACATTGCCGCATGAACAGCGGGTCCACTTGGCCAATTCAAACGACGAGATCAAGTTGGGGAACGAATGGGATACGGACAGGTTTGTGAGTACTTTGGTTGGCCTAAGTGAACAAAACTGGGTCTGGCTAGACCAGCTTTGTTTACCGCAAGAAGGCGAGCTTTCCGTGATATTAGCCACCGATATCGCCACTGTGTACTCGAGTTGTCGCGTGTGCTGTCTGGTACCGACGTTACCCTGTGAAAAGTTCCAAGCTCTTCAAGGTGAAACTGCGGCTGCAGGAGGAGAAGAAAACTATGCCGAGCCAGTGAAAGAGCATTTGAAAAACTGTAGCTGTTTGTCCAATTGGAGTGTTTACTTCAGTCGGATCTGGCCCTGGCAAGAGTTTGCCATTGCAACTAACGTCGAGATTCGCCTCGAACTTGGGCGACACAATGCCGTTCTCGACGCTACAGTCCGTCCATTCTCGACTGCACTCAACCAAGTGGCTGTGAAACTGGCCGACCGATTCTGGGGTGGCACTGCTGAGGAGATAAGCGAAGGGAACCACAAAGCAGCGGCGTTGCTTCTGTTGGGGTGGGGAGTGCGCTCAGAGCCGCGACAAAAGCCTCCCATCTAGACACTTTGATGTTCGTCTCCTGGTTGGCTCGAACACAGAGAACAGCGACCAAGATGGTGGATATCTTTTTGCGATGTCCCCGATGCTTGAGTTAGCTTCAGACTATAAGATTTCGGGTGGAATGACTCCAATTGACGCTCTTATGGCCATGATGAATGCATTTCAACAGAATCTGCAGACGTATGTGTCTGGGACCATCCCAGCGGGACTTCTGGGTGCTTCTGAGCAAACGTTTCGGCCAGTGCTCGACATCGTGTACGAGAATCAAGAAGTTTTCATCCGTAACAGCATCGACCTGCTTCCGTTTGTAGCAATGACGACGATGACGCAGACGCAAGCGGGTGTTGTGCGTGGATTCACTGCACCAAAGAGAATTGATCTCATAATACCGCAGCAGGGGTTCCTCCGCGCCGTGGTGCAGTCGATGAGTCGAAACCAGCGCCTTCAAGCCGCCGAATTTGTTGGTGGGAGTCTCACGGCGGAGCTCTCGCAAAACGGTTGTTTAATCGCTGGAGCACTGGCTGGGTTTATGGATCGTATCTTTGAATTTGGGGACATTCAAATGACAGACGAGAGCGTCCATGACTTCAACAGCACGGTATTTAACACTGTCGCTGTCGTTCTGGGCGTCATTCCGTTCCACGCATACGGCCAAGCGGAGATGATGACTGGCAACGCAGCTCTGGCTCGAGTCGACGTGGGCTACGGCGAGTGGGGTCTCGCAATTGTTGACGATAAATATTGCGTTCCTGACCACGTTTGTGTGTCGGGAAACTCGGCATTCCTGGGAAGAATTACCAGTGACGGGAGATTTCAAGTCAGCGGCCGCGTTCTCGGCTGCCATCCTACGACAGGTCTTGCCGTCGAGTTAGTTGGAACCAACGATCTTGCCAAGGATGTGTCGAATTCGATGCCTCTCGTCTGAAAAAGGAGCTAAACGTTCGACATAAGCTTGCTATTCGTATTGTTCCCAGTTTGTAACGCAGTTAGTAGTAACACCAGGAGCTATTCATCATCTACATGTAGTACTACAAATCCAGATACCACTACTTCTTGAGTTTGAGCGTTGTTGTTTGTGTACCCGATCGTCGAACTGGAAATTCCAGCCCTACCTCGTTTTCTATAGGTAAAATAGAGACGACCGCTCTGAACAGCTGAGAAAACCTACCCAATCAGGCCGGATAATTCCCTACTTCAGTTGAAGGACGCTTTTGTCTGAAATCAATACCTCATGAAAGGCTTCGTTAACCCATGGCACAGCAGACAAGACCAATAAGTCCTGGATATCCTACTTGACGGCAGAGGTTCAGAAATCCCACACTACTTTTTTCACCACCCATACGTTCTTCTCGAGAAGAACGGTGTCTGTAGAGCCAAAGACAACCACTTTTGAATTTACAAGCTGAACATCAAACACTCTATCGGCTGCAGCTAACGAAACTCTACCCTTCAACCTGGTTCCGCGTTTCAAAAATGGGCAAGGAGCTGCTGTGTATTGATGCCAGACACTCCAAGTGGTTCGCAGTGCAAGTTGGAGAGGCAGACACACTCCACAAACTAGAGTTTAAGCTCTTTGAGAAAATCTACAGACGCCGTGAACACCCCGACGAAGCGAAAGTGAAGCTACAGCTCTACCGCGCGAAAGAAGGCGCCAGTTGGTTGAAAATGAAGAGCAACAGCGATGTTGCGGTGGCAATTTGCGATGAAAACCTTCTCGCTACTGATGAAATCGTCCTCGACAACTTCGTGGACGCTCCTGATGACGCTATACACCTCGTCTTCACCACAGATACACCCGACATTGTCTTGAACTGCGTCACCATCGGAGACTGGAGACCGTACCAAGTGCCTATTCTGCCAAATGACACACTTGAGGTTTTGAGACGTCAAATTCACCAGAGCAGTCGATCTGGATCCAAATTTGATGAAGAAAGCGACATCATGTGGCTCTATCGCTCTAGAAGACAAGGTGAATGGTGTCGACGGGACGATCCTATGTTCGACTGCCCTAAGTTGCAATGGATCGTTCCGGAGGAGATCGTAGACGTCATGTGCGAGGAAAACCTGCTGGAATCAGATTCACCCATTTTCGACCTATTTCGGAATGCGCCGGAGGATGCTTTGCATCTTGTTGTGAACTATCCGTTCAATTCGAGAGAATTGGACGTGAGCACGTGGATTCCACCGCCGATTCTTTCTGACATAGCCAAGCCGATAGATATCGTGACTGTCCAGGCATCGGCAGGCTGTGCATGTTGCGAAAAGAAACGAAATCCCATCGCTACTGCTTCAGTGGTACAGGGAGTGTTTGTGAAGTTATCCTGGCTAGATGGAGCGCTCACATTGAGCCGTATTCGTGGCGAACTTCCTGCCAATGAAGTGGCTGCGATCTCTTACGCTTGGGGAACATTGCCGCATGAACAGCGGGTCCACTTGGCCAATTCAAACGACGAGATCAAGTTGGGGAACGAATGGGATACGGACAGGTTTGTGAGTACTTTGGTTGGCCTAAGTGAACAAAACTGGGTCTGGCTAGACCAGCTTTGTTTACCGCAAGAAGGCGAGCTTTCCGTGGTATTAGCCACCGATATCGCCACTGTGTACTCGAGTTGTCGCGTGTGCTGTCTGGTACCGACGTTACCCTGTGAAAAGTTCCAAGCTCTTCAAGGTGAAACTGCGGCTGCAGGAGGAGAAGAAAACTATGCCGAGCCAGTGAAAGAGCATTTGAAAAACTGTAGCTGTTTGTCCAATTGGAGTGTTTACTTCAGTCGGATCTGGCCCTGGCAAGAGTTTGCCATTGCAACTAACGTCGAGATTCGCCTCGAACTTGGGCGACACAATGCCGTTCTCGACGCTACAGTCCGTCCATTCTCGACTGCACTCAACCAAGTGGCTGTGAAACTGGCCGACCGATTCTGGGGTGGCACTGCTGAGGAGATAAGCGAAGGGAACCACAAAGCAGCGGCGTTGCTTCTGTTGGGGTGGGGAGTGCGCTCAGAGCCGCGACAAAAGCCTCCCATCTAGACACTTTGATGTTCGTCTCCTGGTTGGCTCGAACACAGAGAACAGCGACCAAGATGGTGGATATCTTTTTGCGATGTCCCCGATGCTTGAGTTAGCTTCAGACTATAAGATTTCGGGTGGAATGACTCCAATTGACGCTCTTATGGCCATGATGAATGCATTTCAACAGAATCTGCAGACGTATGTGTCTGGGACCATCCCAGCGGGACTTCTGGGTGCTTCTGAGCAAACGTTTCGGCCAGTGCTCGACATCGTGTACGAGAATCAAGAAGTTTTCATCCGTAACAGCATCGACCTGCTTCCGTTTGTAGCAATGACGACGATGACGCAGACGCAAGCGGGTGTTGTGCGTGGATTCACTGCACCAAAGAGAATTGATCTCATAATACCGCAGCAGGGGTTCCTCCGCGCCGTGGTGCAGTCGATGAGTCGAAACCAGCGCCTTCAAGCCGCCGAATTTGTTGGTGGGAGTCTCACGGCGGAGCTCTCGCAAAACGGTTGTTTAATCGCTGGAGCACTGGCTGGGTTTATGGATCGTATCTTTGAATTTGGGGACATTCAAATGACAGACGAGAGCGTCCATGACTTCAACAGCACGGTATTTAACACTGTCGCTGTCGTTCTGGGCGTCATTCCGTTCCACGCATACGGCCAAGCGGAGATGATGACTGGCAACGCAGCTCTGGCTCGAGTCGACGTGGGCTACGGCGAGTGGGGTCTCGCAATTGTTGACGATAAATACTACCTACCTGACCACGTTTGTGTGTCGCGAAACTCGACATTCCTGGGAAGAATTACCAGTGACGGGAGATTTCAAGTCAGCGGCCGCGTTCTCGGCTGCCATCCTACGACAGGACTTGGAGTTGAGTTGATTGGTAGCGTCGAATTTGCCGAAGATTTGTCCAATTCGATGCCTCTCGTCTGAAAAAGAACCTTCACGTCAGGAATTTAGCAAGATTGCTACTTCTCATATCCACATAAGGTTCATTAAGTTTAGTATTCTAATTGGAGTTCAAGATACGTCTGAAAACAACAAAAGAGCATGAATATTATCCCAAGAAGGCAAAATACTAAAACTATATTTTTCTTTAAGAAAAGCGGAAATAGTCAGTACTTTGAATTAGTGGGGATCATTCAAAGTGCAGTTTTCTCAAGAGCATGTCGCTGTGAATCAACCGCAACAGTGACATGCCAACGCACTTCTATTCAGACGTGCGGGGTCTACCGTAGCAGGACTACCTTCCAGCGCAGCCCGTTCAAAAGTATCTGAATCGTCTTGCTCAAATCATTTCCACCACCTATTCCTAAACTCAAAAATGCAAAAATACATTTGGCTTCACTTCAGACTAAATATTAAGTAACACTTAAGTGAATACAAACCTCAACATCAACTTTTGGCGGCAAAAACGCAATTATGGTGGCGAATGGAAAGCGCCGTCGAGCTCCCAGCGACAGCGACGAGGAAGAGAAGACGCAGCGCACAGTCGACGACGACGAAGAAGCTTCTCCACGTCCTTCTAAATCTCGCGAACATCCGGGTCGCAACCGCAAAGGATTCTTAGAGAACTCGCAGTTGACGGAAAAGGACCGGCGCCAGGTGCGCTACAAGGAGCGAGAGTTACTTCAGAGCATCAAGGAGAATGCCAGTGACTTGGCCAAGCTCTCGAGCGACACGTTCGACGTCCACACGCAGGAGCTGGACGAGATGTACGACAGCGTTTGTTACCCACGTGAAGCCAATCTGGATGCTTCAAATCTGGACGAGCTAAATGTGGCAGTGGCTAAACAGTCTCAAGCCTTGGGCTCAAGTGACCTGACCAAGGTTTGTGAATTATTTGTGATGTTTTAATATGGTGGATTTGCTTAATTATTTTTTATTTTTATTGTAGTATGATACGACGGACTTGATCCGATCCACGCAGAATGTGTGCACAATGGAGTCGCAGAATGGGGAATTCGACTGGAACACGCTGGGAAATGCTGCGGGTGCTTGTTTCCGATCTGTTCCGGAAATTGCTTTCTTGTAAGTATTTTTATTTTAGGAATTTAGGTTGGCTATATGATGCTGATATTTTTTTATTGTTTTTTAGGTTTGGATTAATGGACACGGAGGTGGTGCGCAAGGAGAGAAAGAAGGCGAGACGAGTGCAGGAGGATGTGAATGCACAGGAAGCGCAGCCGACGGAGTACACGAACAAGGTAGAGTAATTTTGCTCTTTTGAGGTGATTTTCGGCTGCTGATAGGGATTTGGGTCATTCCACTGGTTCAGAAAGATCGCAAGGACGCTCAAGCTCGCCGTTTGGAGATTCTACAGACGAAGCTCAGCGATGGTGAGAGGCGCAAACCACTCTTTGACATGGTGATTAACCCCAGAGCTTCACCCAGGTACGCGTTGCTTTGTACTGCTGCTTGAATTTCACCTTTAAAATTGATCTGCTCTTTTCATTGTTTAGACGGTGGAAAACCTGTTCGACACGTCGTTCCTCGTTCGTAACAGTGCGGCGGAAATTGGCGTCGATGATGAGACTGGACTTCCCTATCTCTGTAAGCTACTTGTTGCCTAGTCGTTTGGAGAGTTTTAGCTGACACAATCTTCGTTATGGCAGTCAATCATGAGGGCGAGGAGGAAACGAATCTCCCACCGTCAACTCAAAGTATCATCAGCATTACACCTGCCCAGTGGGAAAACCTCGCTCAAGTTACCGGACGAAACGAACCTTTGCTAGGCCATCGCTCGTAGGTTCCGAACAGGACAGGCCTTGGCCTGACGAGGAGGTATTGATATTTCGAAACTACGTTTTTTCTTTCTTTCTTTGCTTAGATGAAGCTGTTCATGGAGGGCGAATGGAGACTTCAAAACGATTGTATTATTCGCGTTCTAACCATGCAGAACTACGCCATGAGATGTGAAAAATGTAGGGGTCAGTCGTCTGGTGATGGCCACGCCACTCAGCAGCTTCTGTGGACTGGAGCTGTTGTGTCGGTTGACTCTCCTCACTCGGTGCGTCTGTGACGGGCGCATTTGAATCGGTCGGACTGATGGTGTCAAGTACGTCGGCAAGGTCCTGGCCGTCTGTGGTCGGGGAGGAGTGTAGTACCCGATGCCTGTCGGAGGGGCTACGGTCGTGACTGGGGTGGACTCTTCGTCCGATGAGGTGCTGGACGAGGAACTTTCCGGCGTGAGAATCAAAGCGTCTTTACCGCTAGGAAGACTCGCGCCAGTGTCTTCCACAGTAGAACCCGTGGAGCTGGTGTACGTCGATGTAGCGTCCGTGGTCCCGGCTGAACCCGATGCTGACGTGCTGCCCTGGCCGGTGGTAGATTCATCCTCCGATGCGCTTCGAGTTGCGTAGGACCCCTCGCTGGACGCCGATGTAGACCCAGTGGTTCCGGAGCCTGAGTACGCTGTCGAAGGAGCTTCAGTTCCAGTACTGCCCGATCCCGTGGAGCCTGACGCAGCAGAGTTTGAGGAAGCGGAACCTGAGGAAGTGGAACCTGAAGAAGTGGAGCCGGAGGAAGTGGAGCCGCTGGTTGAGGTCGTTTGTGAGCTACTTGCTGAAGAGCTGGTCGAAGCTGATGCAGTCTCTGAGGTTCCAGTGGAAGCACTGGCTGAAGCACCGGCTGAATAACCGCCTGAAGAACTGGTGGACCCACTGGTTGAAGAGCTAGTCGATCGACTTGATGAAGCACTCGTTGAAGAACTGTTTGAAGCACTCGTTGATTCACTGTTTGAACTACTGGTCGAAGAACTGGTTAATCCACTGCTCGAAGCACTGGCTGATGTACCAGTTGACCCACTGGTTGACGAACTGGTCGAAGCACTGGTCGACGCACTTGCCGACGCGTTCTCGGACGTACTACCGGAAGAACCGCACGCCAGCGACAGTTCCAGCAGTTCCTGCACGTGCGCGTAGCTCAAACCGGTGCTGGTGACCGTGGATGCGTCTGGTTTTGCCGTGGGGAACCACAGGAAGTCCGGGTGGTCTGTCTTGGAGCCTTCAACCCACTCACCGCCGATCACCGCGTAGTTGGCATCCAGCTCGAGCACGTACTGGTAATCGTTCGAGACCGTGTACGCATCAACCTGCCCGGAAGAAACCAGCGGTCCATCTGCGTACGCCTCGACAATCCAGCTCACCGTGGTCTTAACGTACGCGAGATAAACCATCTCTGAGTTGAACGGGTAGGGGCTCACTCCGAAGTACTTCTGCGAGGCTTCGTTTGCATCCACCAGCTCCATCGTCTGCACCTGATACGAACGCACCGGCTGGTTCCAAACCTGCGAACCAGCAGTGACATCAAGGATGAATGACTTCTTGTGTTTGCCCAAGATATTACTGATGGCGATATGGAAGAAACCCGGACCCAAGTCACGACGTGGGGCGCTGATGTAGCGTCCGTACGCGTCCATATCCTCTGGAGTATCCGGACCGTTGAAGCGCGCACCGGTAAACACAGTGGAGATGGAGGAACCATCGTATACGTCCGTGATCAAGGCCTTGATGTCCAGCACGTGGAACGTTTGGTTGTTCTTGACGACATCGCATCGAGGTTCTGCTTCCAGAAGAGCAGCGGGGACCAGGCGTGACAAATCCCGTACCAAGTCGGGATGCAGTAGCCACTGTCGGCTCCTTTGCGTTTCGCGCAAACGCTCCCGTCGTTGCGGTACGTGCAGTCCGTATCCGCAGTGCACTTGGTGCTGCTGGACCGGGAGTCGATGCCGGTTTTCGCGGAGATTTTATCCTTGAAGTCGGTCGGATCCAGACCGAAGGCGTTGGCATACTTCTCACTGGCGCTCACGTCACCAGACTTCCATATGACGTTGATACCGTCCTGATACGTGGGCCAGTAACTTCCTGGCCACGGGGTGGTCGGTGCAGACGCTGAAGAATACTGCTCTTTCAACGTAGTGAAGTCCACTTCGAGACTCTCGCCAAAGTACGTTTCCAGATCCGCAACGTCCGAGTTGGAAGCGTCTTCCATGCGTCGTAAGCTTCGAGTGCCACCACCAGTCAAAGAGCCGACGATTTCGTCCATTGCTGACCCGGTGGCCTGCTCGCAACCTTCAGTATCGGTGATAGCGACTGCCGGCATACAGGTTGCGTCAATTTCTCCTCCGTACGCAGGGTTGCAGTCGTTCATTGGCGCTCCGAGTGGCGTTGCTTGGGTTGTGCCGCACTTCATTGACGTCGCATCAACGGACGTCATGAAAACGGCGCCGACTACAGCGAAGCGTAAGACTTTCACCATGTTGGAACACTGTGGAGCTACACGGCGACGGTGGAATGGAGTAACTTTCCAACGCGTTGGAAAATTGGGGAATGGGTTTCAGCTACGAGGAGGCCGCTTTGCGATGCCGTCGAGTGCTTTGCCTGCAGTTTCCAGGGCAACGCTTGGTGCCTAGGAGCTCCTGAGGCAAGTTCAGCGTCACGCCGTTCGCAGACACCGCATGGTTACTGAAACTCCTTCTTCTGACTCCTGGGTTCGTCGCAGCGTGGTCAACCAGGATAGTCGACTTCAGTATCTTTCAAGCGTCAGTGAAGCGAGCAAGTCCGTCCAATGTTTTTCAAGGTGCGTATCCTACCGGCACCCTATGCATTGGTACAGGTTCAGAAGTGCTTTGGTATTCGGTCTTTTGTACAGCTTGACGATGCATTTTTTCGTGGCACGTCGCGTCGGTTGCGAGCGTGTGGCACATTGATACCGACCGTTATACGGCGCTGGATAGCTGTAGCCATCTTGCTTTTGCATCCCACCTAAAGTCGAGTCGGTGCAAACTCCGGACACTGCTGACGAGATCGGGCATTCGCCGCACGATGTGGTTGGTGGCTACAGTGTGATACCGGCAAAAGATCGGCAACTGTAGTGCTGAAAAGCAGCTGCACACGAGTGTGCTGCTGCTGCGGCCTGTTTGACATCGGCGCACGAGCGCCGCTAACCAAGAAGTGCAGTCGCTACAGCTGTAGCACTGAGACGAGGTGGCGGACGATCTGGACGGTGCTTTTGCCATACTCATTGCTCGGATGTTCGAGTCATTTGCACTTAGTGGCGGCGAAATGAATCGATACGTTTGAGCCTCATAATTATGCGTGTAGTCTCCCAGTTGCATCATCGGTCTACTAAGATATCTAAGAACGCGATGGAGCGGACGCAAATTACAGCTTAATTGCTGTCCTCTTCTAAACTCTGCGATGCTTGATCATTCGCAGATTTTGAAGACACTGAAGATACGTTTTGTAACTTCAGTTTGCCACGAATACGCCCTTCAAAATACTCTCGTTGGCTCAAAAGGAAAGAGAAGGTGCTCATCGAGATCTTAAAGTCAAAACCAACTTATATTTCTGCATCTCCCTTTTGAAATATATGAAGAAAAGCAAGCAAAAGCTTGTCGACGTGGCAAGCAGCAAAGTTGTCAATGCCGTCGATGAACATCAAGACGCATCAGGTGCAGATTGAAGCAGTAGACGATTGGATGGTGAAGTCCCAACGCTCAGAGGGAAGCTGATCACCACCACAGCGTGATTTCTCCAAGACGGCGGTACCATTTACTAGTACTGCCCTTCTGGGTTGGAGATTGGCCAGCCTGCTGGGCCGGATTCGTTGCCTTGGGAGTTGAAGTGGGCTTAGGAGTTGAAGTCGTCGGGTAGGGCGTGTACGTCGCACTTGGCGTTGGAGAGTAGGTCGGCGGTGTGTACGTAACCACAGGCGTCTCTGTTGGCGTCTCTGTTGGCGTCTCTGTTGGAGCGTAAGTTGGAGCGTAAGTTGGCGGCTCGGATGGGTAAGCCGTAGTTGCCGTTGGGGTCTCTGTTGGATAACTTGAAGGTGATTCGGTCGGAGCATACGTCGTAGGCTTTGGAGTATCTTCGTAGCAAATCAAACTTGGAGAAGGAGTGTTCACGGTTGGTGCGGTGGTCTCAGGCGCGTACGTTTCCGGTGGGTAAGTTGCAGGCGGTGTCGGCTCTGGCTTGTACGTTACTGGTGGGTACGTGTAGGGCGTCTCCGTTGTTGGCTCCGGCGGGTACGTGTAGGGCGTCTCCGTGGTAGGTTCAGGTCCGTACGTGTAGGGCGTCTCCGTTGTTGGCTCCGGCGGGTACGTGTAGGGCGTCTCCGTGGTAGGTTCAGGTCCGTACGTGTAGGGCGTCTCCGTTGTTGGCTCCGGCGGGTACGTGTAGGGCGTCTCCGTGGTAGGTTCAGGCTTGTACGTGTAGGGCGTCTCCGTTGTTGGCTCCGGCGGGTACGTGTAGGGCGTCTCCGTGGTAGGTTCAGGTCCGTACGTGTAGGGCGTCTCCGTGGTAGGTTCAGGTCCGTACGTGTAGGGCGTCTCCGTGGTAGGTTCAGGTCCGTACGTGTAGGGCGTCTCCGTGGTAGGTTCAGGTCCGTACGTGTAGGGCGTCTCCGTGGTAGGTTCAGGTCCGTACGTGTAGGGCGTCTCCGTTGTTGGCTCCGGCGGGTACGTGTAGGGCGTCTCCGTGGTAGGTTCAGGTCCGTACGTGTAGGGCGTCTCCGTTGTTGGCTCCGGCGGGTACGTGTAGGGCGTCTCCGTGGTAGGTTCAGGCTTGTACGTGTAGGGCGTCTCCGTTGTTGGCTCCGGCGGGTACGTGTAGGGCGTCTCCGTGGTAGGTTCAGGTCCGTACGTGTAGGGCGTCTCCGTTGTTGGCTCCGGCGGGTACGTGTAGGGCGTCTCCGTGGTAGGTTCAGGTCCGTACGTGTAGGGCGTCTCCGTGGTAGGTTCAGGCTTGTACGTGTAGGGCGTCTCCGTTGTTGGCTCCGGCGGGTACGTGTAGGGCGTCTCCGTGGTAGGTTCAGGCTTGTACGTGTAGGGCGTCTCCGTTGTTGGCTCCGGCGGGTACGTGTAGGGCGTCTCCGTGGTAGGTTCAGGCTTGTACGTGTAGGGCGTCTCCGTGGTAGGTTCAGGTCCGTACGTGTAGGGCGTCTCCGTGGTAGGTTCAGGTCCGTACGTGTAGGGCGTCTCCGTTGTTGGCTCCGGCGGGTACGTGTAGGGCGTCTCCGTGGTAGGTTCAGGTCCGTACGTGTAGGGCGTCTCCGTTGTTGGCTCCGGCGGGTACGTGTAGGGCGTCTCCGTGGTAGGTTCAGGCTTGTACGTGTAGGGCGTCTCCGTTGTTGGCTCCGGCGGGTACGTGTAGGGCGTCTCCGTGGTAGGTTCAGGCTTGTACGTGTAGGGCGTCTCCGTTGTTGGCTCCGGCGGGTACGTGTAGGGCGTCTCCGTGGTAGGTTCAGGTCCGTACGTGTAGGGCGTCTCCGTTGTTGGCTCCGGCGGGTACGTGTAGGGCGTCTCCGTGGTAGGTTCAGGTCCGTACGTGTAGGGCGTCTCCGTGGTAGGTTCAGGCTTGTACGTGTAGGGCGTCTCCGTTGTTGGCTCCGGCGGGTACGTGTAGGGCGTCTCCGTGGTAGGTTCAGGCTTGTACGTGTAGGGCGTCTCCGTTGTTGGCTCCGGCGGGTACGTGTAGGGCGTCTCCGTGGTAGGTTCAGGTCCGTACGTGTAGGGCGTCTCCGTGGTAGGTTCAGGCTTGTACGTGTAGGGCGTCTCCGTTGTTGGCTCCGGCGGGTACGTGTAGGGCGTCTCCGTGGTAGGTTCAGGTCCGTACGTGTAGGGCGTCTCCGTTGTTGGCTCCGGCGGGTACGTGTAGGGCGTCTCCGTGGTAGGTTCAGGCTTGTACGTGTAGGGCGTCTCCGTTGTTGGCTCCGGCGGGTACGTGTAGGGCGTCTCCGTGGTAGGTTCAGGTCCGTACGTGTAGGGCGTCTCCGTTGTTGGCTCCGGCGGGTACGTGTAGGGCGTCTCCGTGGTAGGTTCAGGTCCGTACGTGTAGGGCGTCTCCGTGGTAGGTTCAGGCTTGTACGTGTAGGGCGTCTCCGTTGTTGGCTCCGGCGGGTACGTGTAGGGCGTCTCCGTGGTAGGTTCAGGCTTGTACGTGTAGGGCGTCTCCGTTGTTGGCTCCGGCGGGTACGTGTAGGGCGTCTCCGTGGTAGGTTCAGGTCCGTACGTGTAGGGCGTCTCCGTGGTAGGTTCAGGCTTGTACGTGTAGGGCGTCTCCGTTGTTGGCTCCGGCGGGTACGTGTAGGGCGTCTCCGTGGTAGGTTCAGGTCCGTACGTGTAGGGCGTCTCCGTTGTTGGCTCCGGCGGGTACGTGTAGGGCGTCTCCGTGGTAGGTTCAGGCTTGTACGTGTAGGGCGTCTCCGTTGTTGGCTCCGGCGGGTACGTGTAGGGCGTCTCCGTGGTAGGTTCAGGCTTGTACGTGTAGGGCGTCTCCGTTGTTGGCTCCGGCGGGTACGTGTAGGGCGTCTCCGTGGTAGGTTCAGGTCCGTACGTGTAGGGCGTCTCCGTGGTAGGTTCAGGCTTGTACGTGTAGGGCGTCTCCGTTGTTGGCTCCGGCGGGTACGTGTAGGGCGTCTCCGTGGTAGGTTCAGGCTTGTACGTGTAGGGCGTCTCCGTTGTTGGCTCCGGCGGGTACGTGTAGGGCGTCTCCGTGGTAGGTTCAGGTCCGTACGTGTAGGGCGTCTCCGTGGTAGGTTCAGGCTTGTACGTGTAGGGCGTCTCCGTTGTTGGCTCCGGCGGGTACGTGTAGGGCGTCTCCGTGGTAGGTTCAGGTCCGTACGTGTAGGGCGTCTCCGTTGTTGGCTCCGGCGGGTACGTGTAGGGCGTCTCCGTGGTAGGTTCAGGTCCGTACGTGTAGGGCGTCTCCGTGGTAGGTTCAGGTCCGTACGTGTAGGGCGTCTCCGTTGTTGGCTCCGGCGGGTACGTGTAGGGCGTCTCCGTGGTAGGTTCAGGTCCGTACGTGTAGGGCGTCTCCGTTGTTGGCTCCGGCGGGTACGTGTAGGGCGTCTCCGTGGTAGGCTCCGGCTTGTACGTGTAGGGCGTCTCCGTTGTTGGCTCCGGCGGGTACGTGTAGGGCGTCTCCGTGGTAGGTTCAGGCTTGTACGTGTAGGGCGTCTCCGTTGTTGGCTCCGGCGGGTACGTGTAGGGCGTCTCCGTGGTAGGTTCAGGTCCGTACGTGTAGGGCGTCTCCGTGGTAGGTTCAGGCTTGTACGTGTAGGGCGTCTCCGTTGTTGGCTCCGGCGGGTACGTGTAGGGCGTCTCCGTGGTAGGTTCAGGCTTGTACGTGTAGGGCGTCTCCGTTGTTGGCTCCGGCGGGTACGTGTAGGGCGTCTCCGTGGTAGGTTCAGGTCCGTACGTGTAGGGCGTCTCCGTTGTTGGCTCCGGCGGGTACGTCGGCGCCTTTGTAGCTGGTGTCTTAGTAGCTGGCGTCTTAGTAGCCGGCGTCTTTGTTGATGGCGTTTTCGTGTATGACGGAGACTTGGTGTACTCCGATCCGGGTGTCTTGGTCGAAGGCGTATCGGGAACATCCGGGCTGACCGTCACATCCACACACTGCTGCGACTCCTCAATCAAAGCATGCACGTCAGCGTACGAGATCCCCGTGTCCGTGACTGTGTCATCACTAGGCTTAGCTGCCGCGAACCACAGGAAGTCCGGGTGGTCTTTGCTCGAAGCTCCGAGCCACTCACCGCCGATGATCGTGTAGTTCTCGTCCAGTTCCAGGCAGTACTCGTAGTCCTCATACACCGTGTACGCTGCGATCCTTCCGGTGGCTGTCAGCGCACCATCTTCAATCGATTCGGCCGTCCACGTGAGCCGCGTCGTACACTTCGCTAGGTGAACCGCCGCATCATTGAACGGGTACGTTTCCGTGCCGAAATACTCGAGGGACAACGTGGCGGAATCCCAGATGTCCGTCTCCAGGAACTCGTACTTCTGCACCGGTTGGTTCCACACCTGCGAGTCGGGACTCACGTCCACGATGAAAGACTGACGCTGTTTGCCTAAGATATTAGCCGCTGCGATGTGGAAGAAAGCCGCGTTGATATCTCGACGGGCGTCGTCCGTGTAGCGACCGTACTGGTCCAGTTCCTCCGGACTGTCGGGGCCGTTGAACCGGGCACCGGTGAACACCACGTCGATGGCTGCTCCGTCGTAGAGCTGGGTGATAAGTGCCTTCATATCCACCGAGTGGAACGTCACGTTGTTCTTCTGGACGTCGCACTTGGGCTCATTCTCGAAAATGGCGGCGGCCGCCCACGCGTGGCAAAGGCCGTGCCACGTCGGGACGCAGTAGCCGCTGGTCTCGCCCTCTCTAATGCCGCACACACTCCCGTCACCCAGATCCTCACAGTCAGCGTCACTGGTGCAGGCCGTGTACGACTCAGACAGGATGCCGGTGGTCAATGAGATGCCGTTCATGAACGAATCAACGCCAAGACCGAAGGCCGTGGCGTACTTCTCCGCCGGTGACGGTTCTCCGTCCTTCCAGACGACGTTGATACCGTCCCGGTACGTGGCCCAGTAGTCTCCGGACCAAGGTAGGACGTCGGAGGTTGCGGTCGTGTACGAGTCCTTGAGGACGTTGTAGTTGGTCTCCATCGGCGTGCCGAAGAACGCTTCAAGGCGGGCGACGTCCGACAGTTGCGCTTCCAGGTGACGGGCAGCGGCATCCCTGTTCTGCTCCGTGGGCACCACGGGTTTGACGACTTTACCACGTAGCTGACCGCCGAACGCCGGGTGGCTGTGTGTCAGCGTCGCCGTCTCTCCTAGCGGCGTGACGACACTGTCAATGATAGCTTCACCGTGGATTGACGGTAGCAGTGCGAGTGCGAACAGCGCGTACCCTATCCAGGGTGGAGTCGGTCGAGGCGACAGCATCGTGAAGACGGTGAAGATGGAGTCGCAGGAGGAACCGACGGATGTGAGCTCGAGGCCGCGAATTTCAAAGTGATCGAGACGAACGGAGGAGCTTTTAAGGGCGTGCAAGGCCCTTGCTCTTGATGCTTGCCAATTGCGTACGCGGAAGCTCCGCCAGTCTCGATCGGACAGCAAAACATTGTCGTGGTGGTGAGCTGTGGGCACGAAGACACGATTACACCGAATTCGAAGCGAGCGAAACGTCAATGGAACCATGGAACCGATGCGTCACTCACTGTATCCTGTCCGCCTGATAGCCTTCGTGTCGGGGCTGTTGATACACCAGTTGCAGTTACTAGAGTAGACGAGGTGCTGGAGACCGGTTCAGGTGCATGCATTGTCGACTCTAGCTCAGTCTGGTGGTCGAAATTTTGGATACATGAACAACTCGAAGTAGTTAACGACATGACGATACAGTGCCTGGGGGCTGTTGCTGTATGAGTTGTCACTTGAATGCAACTCCTGGGCTGCATGCGTTGGTGGGGAGTTCTTGCGTATTCTAAATGTTGGAGGCAGAGTTTATATCCTCGCAAAAACTGCAACTTTGTAGTACGTGTGCATGTATATCCATAATAATACTCGAAGATTTGTTTTGCGTGGAAAAGATCTTCATTGAAGATCTCCTCCACCTATAAATTCATGTTTTTCACTAGAAGCAGGTGGGTAAAGCTGAAGCTGGCACCACATTCACTGCGGCGTGTGAAAACGCGAAAACAATCTGATCCGTGTCATATGCGCTGCCAAGTTCGCGTCGGACTGTCGGAATGCCACAGCAGCGGGTGTGCCATAAGGAAAACGCTGGGCGCCTCCAATGAAATCGAAACCATCCGCTGCTAGCCTCAACATGACCAACAAGAGCATTATTTATGGTCCGATCCTCTTTTGAAACGAGACTCTCGATCACTTATCAACTTTCCAAGTCTCGGAAAGGTTCCAACATTCACTAAGCCATCATGATGATTCCCAGATCTTCTGCTCTTGTTGCAGCGGCCGCCATGGCATCAACGACGCTAATTCATGCGTCGCCACTTCAGTACGATCCGTACACACCTGTCAACATTTCGACTCCTTTGACGTCGTCCCACCCGGCGTACGGTGCTCAAACCGAGGAGTGTATCGAGCCAATCATCCCAAAAGACCCAAACCGAGCTAAAGCGGAGTCGATGACAATCGAGGCCGACATATACCGCAAGCTTCGATCGATGGAAGACTCCACCAGCTCCGATATCCAAGATCTGGAAACCTTTTTCGGATCAAAGATGGAGGTGAACTTCCGGACTCTCAAGCGGCAGTACACGTCTGGTCACGCACCTTCAACGCCATGGGCGAGCAGCTACTGGCCTACGCTCCAAGACAGCATCAACTACGTCTGGAAGGCCGGCGAGCCCAGCGCCTCCGAAGTACGCGACGGCATACGGACTGAACGTCACAGAGTTCAAGAACAAGATCTCGGCGAGGAACGGCGTCGACTCACGTAGACGCAATCCCCGGTGCACGGCGGATTCGGACTGCGAGAGCCGTAACGACGGTAGTGTGTGCGCCAAGCGTGACGGAATGACCTCGGGGTACTGTATTCCCGGTTGGTTCGGCATTTGCCACGCATGGGCACCGGCAGCTATTCTCGAACCGGAACCGCAGTGCGACGTCACTAAGAACGGCGTCACGTTCCACGTCATGGACATCAAGGGTCTCGTCACTTCTATCTACGACGGCGCTGATATTAAGACGGTGTTCACAGGAGCTCGGTTCAATGGTCCGGATTCCCCAGCCAACAAGGATCAGTACGGCCGATTCACGGACGCGGCCCGTCGCGACCTTGGACCGGGCTACTTCCACATCGCTATCACTAACATTATGGTCAAGCAGAAGCGCTCGTTCGTTGTGGACGTGACGGCCGGCGCTGAAGTATGGAACCAACCTGTACGCTCGTTTAAAGTCCAGAATATGGACCTGGTCAACACGCGAATGGCCTCGATGCGGTACTTCGGTGTGCCGAGCTACCCGTTTAACGACAAAATGGTGCGTTTGGCGTACGTTAAGACCACGTTTAGTTGGATCTTCGAGTCCTACAATGACGGACCTCTGGTGTCTTCCGGCCGGATCGATTCGTACACGGAATCCAAGGACTACGAGTATCTCCTGGAACTGGACGCCGACTACAACATCATCGGTGGCGAATGGGTCGGCCAGTCCAAGGAGGAGCACCCTGACTTTCTATGGTTCCCGACAGCTAAGCCCAACGCCAACGCCGTCACCAGCGCCGGGTTGAAATACGCCGACGTGCAAGAACTGCTGAAACTCTCCCAGTCGTGTTAAATCTGTAAAATGTTGTTGTTTCGTTTTGTGTAAATATATGCCGCACTTGTGTTTTAATACGTTTAAACTTGTAAAAGTTTGATCTTATCCCAATTTGAACTTCTCGTATCAAGCAAAAGTCTCCGTTGTGTGTACTATACCACATAATCGAGTTATAGAGAACATTCGGTGAGCCTTTTGAGTTGAGTTTCGGCTTGAGATGCAAATCATTTTGTTCTCTCATAGCAAAACTGGAGACGTTTCGGGACTCTTTTACTTTCAGATTCAGATTCAATTTCAGTGGCAACCAGCACGGAGAGGCATGAGAGGCCCGCCTGCGGTGGTCTGGCGCGCCCCTTTGTCAGCAAGAATGTCGAAAACTGGTTAACAATGGAGTCCCTTGTAACAGTAAGCGGTAGTTTTCATGTACATGCAGAAGCAACGTGCATAACAATACTAAAAGACGCTAGATCAGGCGCGGGGCTATTCTTGTGCTAGGATAGAAGCTGTGTCGTTTTGCGGGTGTATTCCGTAGTTCTACTGCTAACGTTAGTAGTATCATAGAATACTCACTTTTAGAATACTGGTGCATGCCATAATGCGGTCGGAGCTCTACTGTTCCTGTAGGTTGTAAGGCAGGTACGCGCAGAAGGCGATCCCGAGGTTCCTCAGGTGTCGCCATCGAAACAAGGCATTCAAAACATTGTCTGCTGAACGTGTCCTCATTGGCTAAAACTCTAACTGAAACCCAAAAATCCTAGGTCTAGGTTTGAGAAATAGGGCCTTAGCTCAAGCCTAAGTTGAGCTTCATCACCTAAACCACGCCTATCTGAAAATGAAGCTGAAACTTGCACGATTTGGGGTCACCGAATGTTCTCTAATAGAGAGCACGGTAATTGAGGATGGCGAAATAAGCACACGTTCAGAGCTTCAAAATCTCTAGCTACGTCAAAATGAAGCATACTCAGGCAGTTACATCATTGTAATGCTCTCAACAGCAGGCACGATCCAGCGGGGCTGGTAAAATGAGATGGATCTTGAGAACGCAAACGAAAACTTGGCTCCCCCTGTCACTGTCAAAGCGCTCTGACCTCGAACCAAAACTTACACCAAAAACAACCAAATTCACACAGATTTTACATGTATTGCGGGTCGTGATTACTTTCAATTCTATTGG
Organism: Phytophthora citricola; assembly: GCA_007655245.1. NCBI lineage: Eukaryota > Oomycota > Peronosporomycetes > Peronosporales > Peronosporaceae > Phytophthora > Phytophthora citricola. The sequence continues at coordinate 614,388 of VMRO01000049.1, forward strand.
TAGTAATCACGGCCGGCAATGTATACCGTATTCCCTTTGTCAAGGGAGATGACTCTGACCTACCATTGACCAATCAGTGAGCTTGATTTGGTCTTTCAACCAATCAGAATCCTGTTGAATGCCACTCCATTCCCTTGACAAAGGGGATACGGTACCACATTACTCGTACTGTTCAAAAGTCTCCGTTGTGCGTCCCTTCGTGCGCATTGTTCTACATGGCGGACGCTCTACCTGTGACGATCCTCCGCGTGTGTGCATCACTGGCTGCGTGCGCTCTGTTCGCGAGTCTATTGCCGGATATTCGCGTCGTATATCGACAGAAAAGCACGGCCAGTATGCCCAGTGCTTTACCGGTGTTGTCTATGGTGGGGAACTGCGTGGCGTGGGGTTATACGGGTTACTCATCGGAGACTACTTCCTCTCGTGGCCACGAACATCGTGGGGCTGATTTTCTCACTGTTCTACCTGGTAGTCTACTACTGCTATGAGACCCATAAAGGTAGTCTACTACTGGAGATCCTAGCGACGACGCTGGTGCTCGTTGGGCTCGTGCTGTACCCGTTCGTAGCGGCATCGGAAGGGATCAAACAGGAGACTATACAGGACGTTGTCGGCTTTGTGACTGTAGCCATCTCTGCCGTCATGTTCGGATCTCCGTTGGTTCTGGTAAAGCAAGTGGTTCAAGAACGCAACACGGAGCTTCTCCCGCTCACGATGATCGTCGCTGGTGCCGTGAATTGTGTGCTGTGGCTCGCGTACGGCCTGTTGTTGGAGAACACGTTCGTCATCGTCCCGAATGCGGCCAACTTGCTTCTGGGCGTCGTCCAGCTCGGACTTTTCTGTATTTTCCCGCGTGGGAGGAACTACGACACTGTGAACGCGGCTACTCCGATCTCAAAGTCCAAAAGAACCGCGAAGGAAGACGGAATGAGCACAACTGACGTGGAGACAGAGGACGAACTGGCAACAGACGACACGGAAGCTGAAAAGAGTGTTGACTCGAGGGTTTGAAGGGTCCCCTTGAAAGCACGTCAGGCGATGACTCGAGATTTTCACGTTGCCGGCGTTTGTAGTGAAATGCGAAACCAGATTTACGATGTACCTTAAGAAGACACATGAAGAAGAAGTCTTTAAGGACGGTTAAGTCATGAAATTCATGCGTGTAGCTGGATATATCATGTCAAGAGGAGGTCTGCGACAATGAACAAGTAGCCCAAGACCGTCTGTAGCTGCAAGATGGTTTACGTTAATCCCCAGGTGGAGGTAAATCCGTGTGGACCAAGTTCCAAGCAAGTAATTCCCAGTGATGGTTCAAGTCTTTCGGTCAGTGGCACTATCGCGACCGTGTCGACCGTCCTGGTCCATTCTGCACCGCTCCAGTACAACCCGTGCACGCCAATTGATACCAGTTTCCTCGCACCCGGCGTACGATGGAAAGCTCAACGATGACTGTGTCCAGCCTGTGATCCCGAACGACCCGAACCAAGCTAAGACGGAGTCGTTCACTCCTACGGGCGGTATCCTCTGGCGTCGATTGCGCGGCATGGAAGATGCTTCCAACACGGACATCGCCAATTTGGAGAAATTCTTCGGAACGAGTATGGAGTTGGATTTCAACACTCTCAAAGAGGAAATACGCGTCCGCTGCTGCTCCTTCAGCCCCGTGGGCGAGCAGCTACTGGCCTACGCACCAGGACAGCATCAACCACGTGTGGGCGGACGGGGAGGCCAGTCCGTCGGAGAAATACGCCACGGCATTCGGCCTGGATGTCACGGATTTCAAGAAGTATCGGCTAACAACGGCATTGACGCGCACAAGAGCAGAGCTACGTGCACTACCAACAGCGACTGCGCGGCTACCAATGATGGCAGCGTGTGCGCGTCACGCGATGGTGCGTCGACCGGCTACTGCATGGTGGGGGATTTGTCACGCGTGGGCACCCGCCGCCATCTTGGAGCAGGAACCGCAGTGCGATGTGGTGAAGAACGGCGTGACGTTCCGCGTGTTCGACATCAAGGCGCTGCTCACCGATCTGTACGACGGTGCTGACCTCACGACGGTCTTCACTGGCGCGCGTTTCGATGGACCTGACTCCCCGGCAGACACGGACTCGTACGGGCGATACAACAACGCTGCTCGTCGCGATCTGGGCCCTGGATACTTCCACATTGCTATCGCCAATATCATGGGCAAGCGGCAACAATCGTTCGTGGTGGACGTGACGGCAGGTGCTGAATTTTGGAACCAGCCCGTTCGTTCCTACGAGGTACAAGAGCTCGTGGACGTCACTACGGCGTCAAACCAGTACTTCGGCACACCGACGTATCCGTTCAATGATCAAATGGTGTATCTGGCCTACGTCAGGACTACGCTTAGTTGGATTTTAGAGGCGTATGAAGACGGACCACTTGTCTCCACTGGGGAACTGGACCAATTCACGACATCGGATGACTACGAGTACTGGACGCCAACTACGCTGTCATTGGCGGCAAGTGGGTTGGTAAATCGAAGCAGGACCATCCAGACTTCCTATGGTTTCCGACGGGCAAGCCGGATGCGTCTAGTGTTGTTGCCGGCACGAATCTGAGCTATGCTAACGTCGAAGAACTGTTGGAATTGTCAGTGGCGTGTAACTCGCCCACGGATGCCCCAACGGCGACGTCTACCGCTGTTCCCTCGATACTGGTCCCGTCTTCGAGCGGCAGTGCACATGGAAGTTCGAACTCGGAGTCGAGTGGATGTGGCGTCGGAATTTTCATTCCGATTACAGCAGCTCCAACAGGAGACAACGGAACGCCCGTGCCGGCCCAGAGCAACAGTGCTGGCATCTACATTCCAATCACGAATGCTTTTGCGGATGGCAGTGTCGACCCGCCTGGGAAGTCCAGTTCATCTTCGAACACACCTCCTAGCACAAGTACTCAGATTCCTAAATACCCTTCAACCCCCAAACTCCAACCGGAAAGCCCACACCACCACCGGTAACTCTGGAAACCCCAACGTCGCCGCCTAGTTCGACATCCGAGACACCCGTGACGCCTCCATCGGATGACAAGCCGACGCCTTGCCCAAGTACTCCGCGTCTCGAGACGCCATACCCTGCATCAGTGGTCACTCCAGCGCCAAGTGTTCCTTCTACGGACTACCCAGTTCCTTCAACCACTCCGGAGACGCCAAGTGGAAAGCCAACCCCGGACCTCACTTCACCTGTTGTGACGCCTGCTCCAACCGAGTCGACTGTGCACTTTGTGTGTTAACATGTAAGCCTTAAGTAGATGTAATCTGCAGTCATGGCTGTGGTTCAGACACTCGATTGTTTGTGCTCTTGCGAATAGAACCCATGATTTCGTAAATAATGTCGAGCACTACTCATCGAACAATTTCAATGTCGCTAATTTAGGCACTTTGCATTTTTGACATGCAGCGCCCAAGGGAGCGTAGTGATAACCCCATCGTGTTCTTCGACGTATCGATCGGCAATAAGACTATCGGCCGGGTACTTATCGAGGTAGGCACCATGCACGTCCACTAAAAAACTCACAACTTTTGGTGTGTGCGTTGTAGCTGCGGGCTGACGTGGTGCCTCGTACTGCTGAAAATTTCCGACGACTATGCACGGGTGAGACTCATGAGCCTCGAACAGGACGACGCCGCCACTACGCGCGTTGGTAGGTTCCTCGGGTTGAGCGTTAGGATGAATTTTTAGGTTAACGCCATCCCTTTGGTGCAGCCCATTTCACCGTGTCGTGAGGGATAAGTTCTGCCAGTCTGGAGACTACGCCGTACGTTGCCGAATACTACGTAGTACATCCAAGCAGCCGGACTCCTCTTTCCTCTTACTAAATAATAGTCCATTGTGCTGGTTAGAACCACGATGGATCAGGCGGAGAATGCACTTTCGATCTGAGCGTTCAAACAGAACTAGACCCCAAGTCTGTTGAAATGCCCGCCTCAACGTCAACATTTGACGATGAGAACTTCATTCTGCGCCACACTGGGGCTGGCGTATTATCCATGGTTAACGCTGGCCCAGACTCCAACACCTGCCAGTTTTACCTGCACTTTTGCCCGGTATGATTGGCGTCGTTGTTGCCAGAAGTAGACCATTCTGAGTATTACAGTATCTGACTTCGTTCACTGTAGCAACCCAGCTTCGACGGCAAGCACGTGGTCTTCGGCAGCCTCATGGATTCTGAGAGCTACGTAGTGCTGGAGCGGATCAATGCCGTCGCAACGGATAGAGGAGATCCCAAACAACAGGTCAAGATCACCAAGGCCGGTCAGCTTTATCCTGCTTGAGCATTCCGAAGCTGAATGAAAATCAAACATTTTAGTGAACGAAATTGACTCCTATTTCATTCTCGCTCTTAGAAAGTTCTCCTCTCAATACCAGTTAGACAAGGCGAGAAGGAAAAACCTGCCAGGGCACGACTCCATTTCTGAAATCACAGCAAAACCCAGCTTAATTCTCCTTCACAACTACTGAATGTCCAAGAAAGACACTTAGTTGTTGGCCTTCTTCTCCTTGAGCTCACGCTCCTCCAGGATGTTGAGCTTGATGCCCTTGCCCTTGGGCAGGGACACCCACGGACGGGCCTCCTTGCCGACGGCGAACACGTTGCCGAGACGCGTGGCAAAGTCGTTGCCAGCCGAGTCCTTGACGTGGGCAATGTTGAACGAACCCTGGTGTCTGTAAAAACAATAAAACCAAAAGTTAGAACGTTTCGTTCGAAAAACCACGTCCAAGCGGAGGGACTATATCCCTCCAGTCAAAAGAGAGCGATTCGTCGCATCATGATGATGAAAACCACCACACCCAGCTCGCAATGAGTCCAGAAGGTGTGTTCCTACCTCTCAATGTGGTGCAGGATGCCGACACGGCCGGAGTTACGTCCGCGAGTGATGGTCACCAGGTTGCCGACCTCGAACTTGATGTGGTCCACAACCTTGCCCGTCTCCAGGTCAATCTTGACCGTGTCACCGACCTTAATGAGCGGGTCCGGGTAACGGATCGTGCGGCCGTCGTTGGTGGCAATGTACGGGATGGCCTTCTTGGTGTACTCCTGACGGATGACCTTGGCGAGCTTGAACTTCTTCTCCTCGTCCGAGATGCGGTGCAGCACGAAGCGGCCCTTGGTGTCGTACATGAGACGGAACTGGTCGCCCGTCTTGGGCAGCTCCACCACGTCCATGAAGCCGGCCGGGAAGTCCGGGTCCACGCGGATCTTGCCGTCCACCTTGACGCTCTTCTGCATGCAGATCATAGTGACCTCCTGCTTGGTGAGAGCGTACTTAAGGCGGTTGCGCAGGATGATGATGAGCGGCAGGCACTCGCGCAGCTTGTGCGGGCCCGACGACGGACGCGGCGCCCAGATGCCGTCCAGCTTGCCCAGCATCCAGTGCTTGGGCGCGCTCATGCGCTTCAGGTGCTTACGGGGTCCACGAGGCATGTTGACAGTCGACTACTTGATAGAGACGAAAAGGAGAACTAAATGGCGAAGAGCTCTTTGACGGCAATTGGTTTTGGTGCTCGGAGGTTGGTTGGTTGTGGATTATGACTGGCGAGGTGTGACACGTGAAAACTCCGCATATAGGGAGTTGTATGTGGACGATATGCTGCAGTCGTTTCTGAACGTTTGTAAAGATTTTTGTAAGGTGAAAGGAATGGACACTTGACACGGGACAGACTAGTTTTGTGTTTGTTGCCACAGATTTAGCGACGACACAGTTTTTGAGAACAGTGACATATAGTACAGAAACGGGGCGAAATTATAACTTTTAGACAGCGACATTTTAGAAAGTATCCTTTCAAATGCACAGTGATCTGTGCAGCCCTCAATCTTCCTTCTTCCTCTCCTTTCTCAGTCTCAGACACGTCGCTGATGTCTTCCTCACCAAATCCTGCTCCGGTTCAACGTGGTGTCTCTGTTGGTGGGCCTTGGGCCGATTTCGTGTCTCGCTCCGACGCTTCCATGGCCAAATTGCTGCAGGATTCGCTGCCCAAGACCAAAGCCACTCGCGCCAGTTGGCTGGCCAATCACCAGGAGTTGGACGGACAGGACGGAGTGGATCACGTCCAGTTTGTGGATCTGTACACTGGTTTCGTGCTACTTTTGCTGCTGCCAGTAGTTTCCGTTGTCTATGCGGTTGTGGAACTCACTGCACTGCCAGGGCTGACGATACTTCAGATTTACACGGCTACAGCTCTAAAGAGACCCACGAAGAGTATTGAGAGAGGTTTGGGCTTCCAGACATTGAGCGTTTTGTTGGGACTTTTGGCGATTCCGTGTCACGTGGTTGTGTTCGTCTACTGGCTCGTACTTTTCCCCGTCATTTTCATCTTCAGTCTGCTTTATTCTCTCGTTTCCTTGAAGATTCTGCTGCTGAGAGATAATTTAACGCTTATGGAAAGCTGTAGTCGATGGCCGAAGTGGAATTGGGGCGACGCAGTGTGCGCAGTGATCGGGGCAATGGACAGACAAGGGTTTGCCAGGTTTGCACTGAAATTTCCGTCAGCGATGGTGATTGCGCCGGTGTTAAAGTACCTATTCGGATGCAATCCACTGCTGTATCGACTGGCTATCCGACAGCGGTGTCTGTGGACGTCGCCACTGGATTTCAATGGTGAGTTGCTTGCTATTCTTTTAATTTAAAAGAACTGAATCTGACTTTTGGGTTTGATACAGACCAAAAGGCTGTGGCTGCTGTGGTCCAAGCTACATCGTGGTCGTTAGTTAACTTGACCGATTTATTGCCTCAGCAAGTGAGCAAACCCCGAGAAAAGACGATCGTATTGTTAGTGGCCATATTCCCTTTCCAGCGTCGGACCGGATCAGCGGAACTGTGGTCGGCGTGCTTACTACGAACTCTCTTGTGACGCTCGTGAACGCGGATCACAACGTGAACGGCAGCATTTTCCACAGCTTGACAGCGAAGCGCAGTATCTACAACGTGTTGCTGTTTGGCTGGAACCCGTGCCATTATTTAACCGGCTACATCGAGATTAATCTGCAGCACGACGGAGGCATCGAGCAAGCCAGTACGTTTGCAGACTGTTGTGCTAATGTGCTACTTCGAAGTAATTGACTGAGAATACTGTGGTTGCAGTGTGGTGTCTTGTAGGCGACAACTACCTCGGGAATCTGCTGTTCGAGCGTATTGACGCGCTCTTCTGGCACTACGACCCAATCAAGCGTGGCCAAATGGGACCCTGTAGTCTTCGCTTCATCCGCGGATCAGTGGCGTCTACAATGTCTGCGGACTCTGTGAGAAACAACGATGAAAGGCGTACAATCGACGAGTTTGAGGCGAGTCTGGACAGCTACGACGCCCGAGAAAGCATGGGAAGCTTCGACACCGACTTGAGTCTTGGAAGCTGTGGCTCGGACCCAGACGACGATGTGAACTGCAGCAATCGAGTCACCATCGGGACTGGAGAGGTAGCTGCTATACCCGAAGAAAGAGCCACGATGGACTCAGTCGCGATGCTGCAATCGACTTCGAGCTCAGACTTTAGCATCTCGGATCGATGCTCGGAACGGTTTTACATCGTGTAGACCGGTATATCTGACTCGTATTTACGGCGGAGGAGGTTTAGCTTCGAACTGGAATGTAAAGTCGACACCTGCAGCAAACGACAGTCAATTATCGATTCCCGCTTGAAGTTGCACTCACCAGGCGTACCGAAGTGAACGAGACGGAAGCAGAGCGTGAGGAGCATCCAGAACATGAGTTTTCCCTGAATAAGAGGCATGTGCGTCTCCAAAACGAAGGCGAGCTGGTAGAGTGCCCGCATCCCGCAGTTCCGCTTGACTAGCAGTGTGAGCAGGACAAGCGAGATAATTTGAAGAAACCCAAACACGAAAACGGGGAGAACCGTTGCACCGATATTCTCGCGGGTTATCCCTCGCAATTCGGTGTGGTAACGTGCGGTGGGAAGGTGGACGACAACGAGGGCGTACACGGCGTAAAACACTGGAATAACTGCCTCCAGATAGGACGCAATGACGAGACACTCCATCGTGAAAAGTGTTTCCAAAGAGTCTCGGAGCAGTAGAGACTTTTAGGACTGGAAGCAGGAGTTAACCTCTCTACCGATCGAACTTGTTCCTTCGCTGTGTCAGAGGTAAAAGGATGAACTGTTACAGTCCGATTTAGCCCGAGATACGTCTTCGTGAGATCGGAAAACTACTTGGGTGAATATCGGCCACTTTGGGTGATGTTGCAGACGCTGCTGCATTCGTTTCTATTGGGATTTTGTTCAGTAAAACCATGAGCCTTTCGTCCGCTTCATCCAATTTGTACCGAAGGCACGAGTAGACGTGAACCCCTTCTCGATTCTGTTCTCCAAATTTCCTTAAATCCCGACACAGTAAACTTAGGCCACCTAAGAAGTTCACACTCTTTCCGACAGTACTATGAACGCTCGCTAGCGCCGTTACAGTTCGATGGTGCAGGCCGTACAACATGATGCCCGCTAGCGTAAGGTCGATCACAGTGATGACAGTGACAGTCATGAGAGAAGACGCGCTCTGCATACAAGTGGCCATATAGATGGAATTGAACAGGTCAACCGTGAAGATGACCGTCTCCGGCGTCATGTCTTCCATGTGCGTTGTGCGCCGCCACATAATGTTCTTCAAGGTAATTTTCAGCACTGGAAGGAGGAGAATGGCTAAAATCTGGTAGTGAGTGCGGTGGGCAGCGTGGAATATCGCTTCGTAGGCAGGATACACGAAAATCAGCAGACATTTCGCGTTGACAAAGTGCAAATATCTCGTCAGTTGTCCTTTGTGAGCCAAGATTTGGCGAAAAGGCGCGAGCCGATGATAATCCGACTCGATCCAACCAAAACGACGCCGAGAACGGGAAACATCACCAATAGGAAAAATGGAACTGGGAAAATGAGATGGACAGAGATGGCCATGGCGAACACGATAACAGTGACTGAAGATACAAAAGAAAGAAACACGAAGCGAGCAGCGGAAATTTCCACCCCTTGAAGGAAATATGTGGCTTGAACTGTCAATGTCGGGATCCCGACGAACACCAGAATGGATGTACGGACCCAAAATCCATAGTTCGCACTCCACCCTTCGCTTGGATCTTGCAGTGGAACCAGTTCTTGAGCGAGTACGAGTGTTACCATAGGGAGTGGGGTGCCTAAGCACACGAGAAGCGCACGCCATGGCGACGTCGTTTTGGTGTATCTGTCCAAGGCGAGCACTCGGTGGATGGAATATTTCCCTCCGTAGTAGCTAACCTGCAGTCGCTTCCAGGCTTGCAGGAGCTTGGAGCCCCACACAGTCAAGGACAAGTCCATGGTAACCAAGGCAACACAGCGTGAAACGACAATCGTCTTCAGCTTTGGTACTCATGAAAAAATCCCGATAACCCAAATTGGCTTGAAATATAGCTGAAACGACCAGAATTGGCTATTGATAGAACACATGCAAAACACGTTATCTTGGCTTGCAAAACACGTTATCTTGGTTTAGTCGCGAAGACTGCGCTGTCCCTTCGTCAACGGGATGCAGGCCTTGTACACCTGCCACGAGTACTCGTTCTTGAGGAAACGCACGCCCATCCAGTACCAGTACAGCGTACACGTGCCCTTGCACGACGAGTAGTCGATAGTGTAGTCCTTACCCGGGAACTTTTCATGACAGTTTTCTCCATCCAGCACCATCGTGTCATCAAGCCACACCTCACACGGGCCGTCGTGCGTGTAACCCGTGGAACGCATGGCGTTTCCCGCCGGAATGGGCTGCGGCGTGCCCTTGGGGTCGGTAAAGCCGCACTTGAAGTCGGCGCCCTCCGAGACCGAGTACTTGGCGTTGTCCATGAAGTCGCGCAGAGACTTGTAGCCGTTCTCGGTACGCCAAGCAGTGAAATCTTCCTGCGTCTTGAAGCCTGCACCTTCGAGGAATGCGAGTGGGTTGTACTTGGTGTCTTTGTCGTTGGTCTTCCATTGAGGCTCCGGTAGAAGCACAACCTGGTGGGCCTCAGCGGTGGGGGCCAGGAGCGCCATACTCGACAGGGTCGAAGCGACAGCAAGCGTTGACACGAGAGAGGAAACCATGGAGAACGAAACAAATATTGGAACTGATGGTTGGACGGAAAAATGCGAAGTAGTTGCACTTTGGTTGCCGGTTGGAAATCCTTTCGTGCTCGGCAGTCGACGCAGACCTCTGTCGGTATCAGTGAGAACGACTAATACTGTACCTTCCGCCTCGCTTCTCCGTCGATTATAGTCGAGATTGGAAAGCACAGTTCATTGAGTTAACTGTTCGCTTAAACCAGATGCAGGATACCTGTAGTGCCGTTATTATTAATAAGCTTAGTCGAAAATTCAGATATCCCTCGAGTAAAGAGCTCCTGGCGACATCCATTGCTACAGTTTCATAGCGTTACTGAGGACGGTGATTTCTCGGGACGCCACCAAACACAACGACAGAGATGAACAAATTATCGTCTTTCGCGATATAATGTAGAACTTGTCGCGATGTTGAATGGTTTTCAAATCTTGATGCTCTCTTCGAGACAAAGTCTTTGTCAGAATTACTACTTCAAGTACCATGTAGAAATTGGCACTGTTGTATTTTCGAAGCTGTGCGTGTACATGCATAACTACAGTTGCTGCGGGGCGATCCAAGATGACGAAACGAATTATGCACATCAATTAGAGCTGTTTCGTGCACTTTTGTGCAGCATCCATGCACTAGAATTGATTTTAGAGAAAACACAAAATTAGTGTCATAGGACGGAGGTGATCATGTATTCCATTTAACACTACTAAGTACTTCGAGCTCGGGCCTTTGAAGCATAAAGTTAAGCCGACACTCAACAGATAAAGTTGTAGACGAGGTCTCCGTTCTCCCTCTCAGCAGCCGAGTTCACAATTGAAGATTGAAAATTTTGAAAAAATGCCTACTCAAAAGTGTTTGCAAATGCGAGAAACAGCTCCTTGTTCCACGGAGTCGTGACGGTCTCGAGGATTGAGAAAGCTGCTATATAACAAGGGCATGCACATTCCAGTGTGTGTGGTTGTCGAAAGGAGTTTATAAAGTACATGTGCGTACATGTTTTAGCAATAGAATAACCAGGAAAAACAAGTTAATCCGGTGGTGCACGATGTCCTGTAAAGACTGCTTTTGGAGATCTTATTGTTGAGTCAAGGCTGTATTTTCTCAAGTCGCTCTACCCTACGATCCAGCAGTGCGTTCGGGAGTCGTGTGTGGAAATTGAAACGCTGGAACACTGTTTACGAAATGTGCCAGCGCCATTGAAATCCGCGCATTCGGTCTGGAAGACCGCGCTGAAGCCGTTATCGCCCGAGGAAAGGAGAGTTGGGCGCTTGCAAACCTGTCCAAGTGGCGACACGAGACTTTTGACAGTGCTGCCAATACTACAAGCAATCAAGCTAATGGTAGGATCAGTAACAAGGAGTACTTGAGGCAACGGCAACGCGCGTACAGACATCAGTGTCTTGCCACCAGTAGAGATCAACACAAGCAGCCGGACTCGTAATACAACACGTCTTAGGATATAACCGGTGTAAAACCAGTGAATGTTGCTTGTGTTCAGGCCACTCACCCATTGAATGTTGCTCGAAGAAAGCAAGCGCTTTAAAACATGGCTAAATTGCACGAATGTCTAATTATTATATTTGGAGCTCGAGCTGAACGGCAATTCAGTGACTTCATTTCTTCAAAGAATGGGTTTCGATCCACCCAAACCAAGAAGCTTACCCCAACCAAGTGACCGAATCTGGATTCTCCGGTAGTAATCAAGTAGGCTAAGTAGATACAAGTGACCTTAATACGCGTAAGAATCCAGAGCTTCCCCGTGTGAAACGCGGCATTAATTTACATACGATTGCACGGCAAGCCTTCGTTTACCGCGCGCGCGCAAAAGTTGGAAGGCAGAACGCTATCCCGATAGGCCGCCAACCGTTCTACGAGCCGAATTGGTATAGAAGCGATCACTTTGAATGTGGATTAGCTTGGCCTGCCAAAAGTCTATAGGCTGACCGTCTGGATGACGGTGTTTCTAAAAACGTATACATGTAACCCCAGCCCAAATTGAATTTAGTTAATTTTCAGAGTTTCAAGGCATCCTTCGTATTGACGTGTTTACCAGGCAGCCACTGCCATTTCTTGTTTCGACATTCATCTGATTGGAATATTGACGGTAAAGCGCTTAATCGAGTGCTTACGCGCATTGGATTCGAGTCGGAATGGACCGACAACGAATCTGGACTTCTCGAAGCTATTGACGTAAAACACTGGTTTTCCAACAATCTACCACCGGCATGGGGAAAACGTTCATGTTGACTTTCAGGGAGTGGTGTGGCGGCGCCCCATGAAATATTCCCGGTATGGTACTGCCTGATAGGCAACACACGCAGCCCATCTGCCGTTCAGCACATTAACCGTGCCAATCCTGCGGAGCCTTGGGCAGTCAGCACTGGGTAATCCTCAAATGCACTTGAGAGCCATCGCCCGAGTAACTTTATCGCCAGTCGGTCTGCTCCTGCGTTGAGCAACGCTGTTGCTCCTCCGACGCGAACTGAGTGGGTCGAATATCTTGCCGGGTCCAGGCCCTCAGCTGTAGCTGCCCTCTTGATAATAGCTATACCCCTGAACTTCAGCCACTCCGATCATTGCGGGACGGTGAAACGGTGCGGTACTTAGGTCCGTTTGGAAATGCTGACACCGCAACCATTCTGGCGAACGAATTAGATCGCAAGATAACCACAAGGATCCAGTTATGGAAGGGCAGGGCTCGTACACTGCTTAGACGGAGACTAATTGCACAGATCATTGTTTTCTCGATGATCTGGTATTTTACGGCGACAGTGGCGATTCCGATACGATTTTTGACTCGCTGGCAGAGGCTACTTAACCGTTATGTTCTGTACAGCAAGATTGGAAGCGGTGGATTTAACTTGGTAAAGAGAGATCTTGCTACACGACCACAAGAAGCAGATGGACTTGGAGTGCCTGTAATTATGAATAGCATCAAGCGCCAACAATTCCAACTGCTACAACAAGTCGTACAAGCATTTGAGGGTCACCCTCGGAGCTCAGGAGATACTGTGTGGTATCGTCCACTGATAGCCATGCTGGGAAAACGATATGGGCCCTTTTGGAGGCCAGGATCGAGTGATTTCTTGTTTCAGGACCCCCCAATACCATCAAGATGGAGAGCAACGATGCTACCCGCCTGGTGGCGCCAACTACTACGTGAGTGGAATCGGTTGCAGTGGCCTGACCGAAGATTGCTTTCAACAAGTCGAGTTCAAGTACTGCAATATGCTCTTTATAATCCAATTTGGTGGAGCAAGTGCCACGATTTTCAAGTGGCAACGTCGGTGCCGCTAGGATCAGGGTCTGTCAGTTTCGAAATCTGTGTCGGGCTCTCGCGAAGGCAAACAAGCATTGCCTTGCTGATTTTCTGGATAATGATCGCCACTGGCTAACCTCAGGGAGTTTTTCGAAATGGTTTGTTCCATCGTGGAACCCGAGCTGGGTTCACGCATATTGCTCCGCGATACTTTCGTACTCTACTATCAAATGCGAAGTATTTATCAGCGGGTTCTTCCTCACCCGGAAGCGGGTGGGTTGCGAAGGGCGGTTAGCAATACAACACCTCCATCTCTAGGGGTGGTGGTGACTGCAAGCACTCCTGAAGGATCACGATCACGGTTCTTTCCTGGCCTAAAAGCCGGAGACTGGAAGAAACTCATTCAGCCTCTCGACGAATTAGAGCAACACCCAATGATACAACTTGGATGTCCCCGAGGGCGTGTACATCAAACGCTCACTCAGGTACTTTGGCTTCGACGGTGTCTGGTACCTGTCGTTCACGATTTAATGCTGAGGCTATTCTTTGGAGACCTCATTGTCGGATCAAGGCTCTTCTTCATGCTTACTAGCAACCCGAATGCACAACTTTGTGTCCGGGACGGCTGCGATTCAATTGAAACATTGGAACATTGTTTTCTCACTTGTCCGGCGCTAACGCAAATGTGGCGAACACTGTGGAGTCAATGGCGAATGGCTTTTCGAAGCACCTTGGAGTGGAAGCTTCTGCTGTTCCCGTCCAACAGAGATGTTGCTAGAGAATGGAGAGATGACCAGGAGAACCTGTTGCTACTGTGGAGAATGCACACTGCGATAGTGTTTCACGCAACGTGGCGGCTGCGCAATGACATTTACTTCGGCGAAACACAAGCGGTGACGCCAAATATCGCTAACTTGCAGGCTTCATTTCGAAGCCACTGCCATTTCCTGTTTCAGCATTCATCTGATTGGAATATTGACGGCGGAGCGCTTAATCGAGTGCTTACGCGCTTGGGGTTCGTGTCAGAACAGACTGAACTTCTTCCTAACCTCCCACGACAACGAATATGGACTCCGCGATGCTAGACGTAAGACACTGGTAATAGCATAGGTCTGCAAGACGTAAGTCCAGCTAAAGTTAATCAACTTTTACCTACCTACTCCTTCCGAGTTGACAATCGCGTTCTGCCCCCGCCACAGTTCGCTGGCGGTCCTCCATTCCACGGCGAGCCACTCGCGGCATGAGTCGTGAAACTGTTAACCAAGTCCGAGCAGCTCAAACACCGTACCTGCCACCGCACTGAATTATTCCAGTACAGTTGTATTATAGAGAAAAGAGCTGTAGCTTCGAGCTTTATTTGCTCAATAAACAATATGAACTGCTTCAAATTGTTGCTCATATGTAATGCTTGGCTACAAAAAATACTTCATAGCTCGAACAACATCACTAAACTGCAACCTTTATCAAGGTACTGTAGATTCAACATACGATTTTCAGTTGCGCCTGGAAAATGTCAGTTTGTAGGAGTTTTGAGTTTCCGTCTGAACTCTCTTTTGTTACAGAAGATTTCATCGATCTTCGCTTTACATTCTGGTTTTTTTCTTACTCCGCCACCAACGACCCGAAGGGGTACTCGCCCGTGGCCAACGTGAACGTCGCACACAGCGGCTTCGCTGCTGCAGTCTCGTTGTACACGTCACAGTCCGTCTCCGGTTTGATCGCGATCACGAACTCCGTGTCCTCCGCCACCAGCTTCAACCCCTGTCCGATCTGAGGGAAGTACACGCTCCAGTCGGCCGACGTCAAGGTAAAAGCCACCGTCTGCGACTCGCCCGCCTCCAGACTGATCTTGGAGAACTTCTTCAGTTGCTTCACTTCCGGTACGGAGATGGAGCGGTACGGCTGCATCAGGAACAGTATCACCGTCTCCTTCCCTGCTCTGCTGCCAGAGTTTGTCATAATCACTGACACGTCCAGAGCCTGCGAGCTCGAGGTGACGTTGGTAGTACTCAGCGTCAGATTTGAGTACGTGAACTCGGTATAGCTGAGGCCAGAGCCAAAATCCCATTGCATTTCACAGTAGTCGCCCGACTCGCACTTCGTCGTTACGCGGTGGCGGTACGGAATCAGGACGTTCCCCGTAGCCTTCGGGTAGGTGATCGGTAATCGACCGCTCGGGTTCACCTTTCCGTAGAGAATCTCCACGATGGCTTGACCGCCCAGTTCACAAGGTAACAAACCGTTAATTACTGCGTAGACATTTTGAGGCAGAGTTTGAAGAAGACGAGGGCGACCTTCGTGCCAGTAGCCGCCAGAGCGTTTACGTACTCGATTTGTCCAGTAGGCAGAGTCAAATCATCGATATCTCCGTTCTTCTCCTCGTAGTTCTCCTCACCAATGACAGCGACCGTGTATTTCGCCTTGCTGGCGTACATCTTCGCGGTCTCCAAATCGTCGTCAGTGTACTCTCCTGTAATATTCAGTCCCTGGAAGTACGTGAACGAGTCGTTACCAATAATCGACTCGAAGCTCTGGCGTACGGAGGATCCGAACATGTACATGTCGTTACCGGGAACACCTTGTCCGATCAACGTCCACCCGCCGCACTGGTATCCAATGTTATCGGCACTTGGGCCTGTCAAAAGACAGACGCGTTGGGGGATAGTGGCAGTGTGCTGTCGTTGTTTTGCAGTAAAACAATGGACTCTCGAGCCAATTCCAGTGCAGCAGCGACGTCTTCATCATTCCCAACCAGCGCCAGGTTCTCTTCTCCCGGGACGGGATTGTCGTACAGCCCCAACTTTAACTTCAACTTCAAGATCCGTCGAACGGATTCCTTCCGGCAGTCCAGAATGCTGGGATTCTCCTCAATCAACGCGTTCGTGCCGTTAGTGAAGGAATGGCCAAAGCCCATCATGCTCACATCGATGGACGTCCGCCCCAGTGGTGTCGCGATCCACGCGGTGGAACTACTGCAGCAGTTACCATCACCCCGTCGAATGCGACGTCATTTCGCAAAATCGATTTTTAGTAATTTCGTGTTGTCGACCACCGGAACGCCGTTCACAGAGATGTAGTCTCCATGCCAGTCAACGCCCACGAAGGAGGGCACGAACGTGTTGAGCCAATTGAAGTCGGAGATCGTGACGTCCTGCTTGTCATGCCCCGACTCATCCACGAGTACGCGATCCAGTGCTTCATACAAGCCGTAGTCTGGTTGTTGCTGTGCAGGCCACGGATGATAGCATCGCCCATGATGGCAGTGAGGTGCAGGTCTTCCCGAACGTCTCGACCGTCCTGGGCCACAGTTGTTGTGCAAGATGTCGTGGACCGCGTCGATCCCGTAGATCATGAGGTGGCCATCGTAGCAACGTGCGCATTTGTGCCGTCGTCCAGCCCCACGCTCTGTCGACTTTGCCGTAAGGGTCACTCAGCTACGAGCCCACGTGCAGCTTGGCGACGCCAAGTTGGCGTACTCGCGCGTGGCATCGACGTCCAACTGGTAGGACGAGTTAACGATCCGTCATGTGGTCGAAGATGTCGAGCTTGGACAAGTTGGCCATGAGGGCGTCCACCTGGTTGTCCCATTCGTCAGCGACGGCAGCTTGGAAAGTGGCGAGACAAACGGCAACGAACCACGACCGGGGCATCTTCATGTTGGAAAGGAGCCTTTTGAGGCAGACAGCGAATTAAAAAGTGAGAATTGTCCGATGCCTGGGAAATATGAGCTTCAACAAGGAAGTAAAGTAGAACCGCGTGTCCTCGAGACGTCCGCGATCGATACTCCGATAGTAAGCCGAGTATTTACGGCTTGTTGCGGTACAGTAGTGAATCAACAAACACCAGGATGACGGTTTCGTGATGACCCCCTTGATGACACATCGAGGTGTCATCATGACGAAGGTTAACGTGAAAGGCTAGTCACCACTCCGGGGCTACCATACAATCAAGAGCAAGTGCAACTTCGAGTCATGGTCGTCTTCAATACGCATAATACGCACACTGATGAACAGCTTGAGCTAAACGACTTTCATTTCGCCACTATTCCCACGTTGGAAAGAGAAACGCCCCAGCAGAAAAAGGTGACATTTGTGATGCGATGTGGTTCTTGTCAGAAGTTTCGCTTACTTCCTCTTCACAAAAGCGCTTATTCCTTTGGCTGGGGCTCCTTCAGCTCTCTTTCAAGACGAGCCGTCTCGTGTTTGATCTCGACCATCAGCTGCTCGTACATGCTAGAGTCCAACTGATCCTTCTGCGCTACAAAGTTGGTCTCTATCTCACGAAGCGAGTCGAGACGTTCTTGCATCTCCTCGCGCGTCAAACGTTTGGGCTCCTTCTTCTCCGCAGCTCCTCCTTGGGTCGAGGCGTCCGCATCCAGCACGCCGCAGTTGATGATCTTAACCTCGGCCTTGGGGCTTCCAGAGCGTCTCCCACAGCTCGAGATGATGTCCACAACGTCCATCCCATCCAGTACGCGACCAAACACCACGTGTTTGCCGTCCAGCCATGGAGTGTCGCCCGTACAGATGAAGAACTGGCTGCCGTTCGTGTTGGCGCCAGCGTTGGCCATACTCAGCGTTCCCGGACCTGCATGAGGCACACCCAAGTCCTCATCATCAAAGCGACGACCGTAAATTGATTCTCCACCACGTCCGTTGTTCAGAGTAAAGTCACCACCTTGAATCCTAAAACATTTAAGTTAAAAGTTAGTGTAAAACTTCACCAAAAATGAAAATATAGCAATATCTTACATGAATCCAGGAATGATCCGGTGGAAGCTAGAGCCCTTGTACCAGAGCGGAGGACCAGCTTTTGACG
The DNA here is from genome assembly GCA_007655245.1 of Phytophthora citricola. Taxonomy (NCBI): domain Eukaryota; phylum Oomycota; class Peronosporomycetes; order Peronosporales; family Peronosporaceae; genus Phytophthora; species Phytophthora citricola. The sequence continues at coordinate 632,554 of VMRO01000049.1, forward strand.
CTCCTTTCTCCCCAGTACACAGAGCCCGGAAGTTCTCCACTGTACGTGGCTGCACTTCTCCATACAGTCCCATGACGATTTTTCCCACGTAGTCGTCGTTGATCCCGATGTCGAAGAACACTTTATCCGTCACAATGAGTTCCCTTTGTATGGCGGGGATCCACCCACAGCTTTCACCCCTGTGAGCTCCTCAAGAGACGGAAGGGGCCGAAGAAGTAGCCAATGGCATAACCACCGCCGAACATGGCCGCAAGACCCAGCGACGCCTTCTGCAGCGACGTGAGGCCTGACGGGGCGTAGGAGGGACAGCAGAAGAGCTGAAAGATGCAGCCCTGCGCAGGAAGGGGCGACGTGCACGCAACAGCGACGCCATTATTGATACTGAGCCACACGATAATGCGCTCAGATCTGAGACTGGACTCAGATCTGAAAGAAAGTTAAAATGATTTATAATATTTTGATTTAAATAAATAAAATACAATATATTGAACCACGAAGAGACGTGCCTCTTCGCAGTAGAGTCTCCTTTATCGCTTCGGTCACTTCACTGCCGAGTATTCACGCTGTTTCGCCGCAGTGATTCGCCCTACGTGTTGATGACGCCGGCAGCTGTGGACGACGACGAGCTGCGGCCGCCGTCGCTCATTAACGGATCGTTGAATGCAACTACAGCGCACAAAGCAAGCGATAGAGAGATGACACCTCCGAGTCCACGTAACAGCGTGAATGCACAACTGTCTCCAGCTGCGGAGCCTGGCGTCCGAGTGGTAGCAGATTTACTACGTGCACCGTCAGCAGCAGCTCAAAAGAGCCAATTGGTCATGTCACTTGGAGTTTTCCTACTATCCATTTCGCTTGGGGCGAGTGCATTGTGCTTCTACGACGAGATTTTGATGCAACTGGGATACAGAGCGGCCTTTTGTTGGGGTCTGTCGGTTCGCTCTCAATGTGTGCTGTGATCATTGGGTCGTATCTAAAAACCAAGTGGTATCGCCGTCACATGCACACTTTACTACTGAATCTGGCACTTTGCGAGTTTTGCTTGGCCATCTCGTTCCTGCTGGAGCCGGCGTGGAATCGATTAGGTGCTGGCGTCGGAAGTGATCTCTCCTGTCGATGGGTGCGTATTATTGTGGAGTTGAGATAATATTTTTACTCATTATTTTTCTTCTTTTTTTAGTTATCTACGGCCAGAGAGTACCTCATTATGTGCTCCAGCGCTTGGACGACCTGCACGGCACTTGATTTATACTATTTGGTACGTATGAGTTCATTTTCACTCGAGGAAGCAACAATAATCTCAGATTCTTGTGAAAAAATAGATGACAAATCCGTTCACGTCGCCAAGACTGAATCGCCACAAGTATCAGGGAATCGCACACGTTGCAGCTCTCACAAGTGCGATCATCATGTGTGTGTCCAATAGTTTTGGATCTCCTGTAGCTGTCGGCAATTTCTGTTGGGTAGGGGCTGACACTCAGGCACGAAGCGACCACATCAGCTACAAGAACCCAAGCGGATCGACTACAGGCATTTGGGTGTTCATCGTAACCCCAGCTGCAATCTCAATGGTTGCCAACCTGTACGTGACGTTGGTTTCCTTCGGTCGATTCCGACGAGGAGTGTCCGCTACTTTGAACAACCGCCGGGTCTTACTACGTGAAGGTTTCTTGACGACTGTGACGCTCATTGCCTACTCCGCATTGCTGTGGGGGTATACGGCGCATACTGGTTAACCCCTTCAGCCACACAAGCTCGGAGACTCTCTCGCCTGTTTGCTTTCCTGCTCTCGTATCGTGGTAGTGTACCGTTCATCCTCTGGTGTCTATACAAACGTCCAAAACACAAGAAACGGAAATCCAAACCTGGTGTTGTGGTCGATGGTACTACAACGGAAGCAAAGCTCTCGAGTGTGGAGGAAGAAGACGATGAAGACGACGACGCTGTTCGTCCACAGATGAATCTGGCACTACTGGACGAACTGGTGTTCTACACTACGCACGGCATCGCTAAAGCTGTCCGGATAACCAGTACATTGGGGCAGTATCCTTCCCCATCACTATCTCCACACTCAGCCTCGCGAATTGAGCAGACAGACCAACATTCCGACCGTGGACCAACGCAGTACTCGTTCATGGTTCAACCCTCCCTGAAGACACCGCCTGGAACCAATGTCGGTTCACAGCGTTCCACCCAGTTGAATTCCAGCGTATACGTCGGTTTTACGGTATACACGAGGACGCGTATCTCTCGTCTTCAATTCGTGCACCACCCCTAAGGTCAGTGAAGGTGCTAGCGGTTCTTTCGTATACTACTCATCGGATCGCAGTTACGTGGTCAAATCCCTGACCCGATCGGAAAGTATTTTCTTGCATGGAATTCTGACCGAGTATACACTATACATCGAAGAGCAAAACGGGGAAAGCTTTCTGACGCGGTTTTTAGGCAGCTACTGCGTGGAATTATACGGCCGTCCGACGTATTTCGTGGTCATGGAGAACGTATTCGACGTCCAGCAGGGGATTTCCATCCACCAACGCTACGATATCAAAGGCTCTTGGGTCGATCGCAACGCCCAGAAGCCTCGTAAAGGCGCTGAAGCCACTTGTCGCCACTGCAACCTTAGTTTCCGTTGCGGTGGCTCGAATACTCGCTCCAATTCAGTCGAAGGCGACAGGTTACGGCGTAATGTCTGTCCGAATCGAGCAGGAGCCCCACACGAGCCTAACGTCGTACTTAAGGATATGGATCTCACGATGAAGCTGCGTTTCGGGAAGAACGCAGGACGGAAACTCCTCGCGCAGCTCATGAGAGACAGTGACTTCTTGTGTGCACACGGTGTCATGGACTACTCGTTGCTATTGGGCGTGATCGAGGTGAGCTATTTAGTAAACCGCCACAATATCCTCACGAGGGACGGGAGTGTTTTCTTGCCACCCGACAGCTTCACTGGGAAACCAGGATCGCCTCGAGACAGGGAGGAGGAACTGCCGTTTGAGGACGAAGCTACTGAACGAATCAAGCAGTCCACACAATGCCTGCGTGCTGCGGAGGTGGTGATCGGCCCGGGGTTCTACTACATCGGAGTCATTGATATGCTACAGACGTGGAACTGGTCCAAACGTGTTGAACGCTTTATGAAGACCATCATCTTCCGCAAAGACCCGGACGGGATCTCCGCCATGCCTCCGAAGCCGTATCGCGACCGGTTCCATCGTAAATTACGCGAAATTATCCACCTCGGCCACAACTCAAGCATCGTGCCATCCGTACCAGCAACAGTGGAGGACTCCGATGGCTGTACGGGAGGAAGTGACGGTGGTGACTTGAAGACGGAACTTGGAGACGACGAGTATGACCGAATGACGCACATCAGACCACGCGGAGTCGCCCTTCCACCCAAAGACCACACGACCACGGCATCAAGTAAAGAGAACCAGCACCTGCGTACTGATAGTGGAGAGATCCCCATAACACCATCGGCTCAAGGACACGTACTCGGAAGCAGCGTGTAATCTATAACTATAAAGTATCCAAGAGTTGCAGCGTTGCAGTGGCAGCTACGGCCACTGTATTGCATATCCTGTTTACCCCTGTGAGCAAGCTCGAGTGTTTACTCTTGTCAACGTCAAGGTAGCGACTAAAATTCGCACTGGTTGGTTTGAAGTTACCGCACTGTAACGAAGCGTCCGCGTTGAGGGAACAGGCTCACTTCTAAACTTGCCAACAACCTCGAAAGCCCTGAGAATGTTCAAGCTGTGGCTACCCTTGTGGGTCGCTCTAAACCTCGGTAGCTTTGTCACCGCTGACGAATGGGACAGTCAAGTGGACGCTCTCATGGCCAACTTGTCCACCATTGACATCGTCGGTCAGATGACCCAGATCGCCTCCTACTGGTTGGTCAACGACACGTACCAGCTCGATGAAGACGCTGTACGGGAGTACGCCACCGCCCACGTGGGCACGTACCTGAGTCCTCCGATGATCGCGTACGGCGAGATTAACGGGTCGTGGGCTGGACCACCGCGGAAATGCGTGCGTTCGTCACGCGTGTCCAGCAGATCGCAATGGAGGAGAACGGTGGCCACCCGATCCTCTACGGCATGGACGCTGTCCACGGTAGTGCTCTACTAACCGACACGGTCTTCTTCGGCCAGCAGATCAACGGGGCCGCGTCATTTAACCCCGATCTGGTGTACGAGCAAGGCCGCGTCACTGCACGTGACGCGCTTGCAGCGGGCGTGCCCTGGGTCTTCAGCCCTGTCCTCGATATTTCCCACAACCCGCTATGGCCACGGACGTACGAGACGTTCGGGAAGACCCGCATCTCACTGCAGTCATGGGGAACGCCATTGTCCGTGGACTACAGAGCAGCAACCAGTCTGCCGCGTGCTTCAAGCACTGGATCGCGTACTCGTGGACGGATACCGGACATGACACGGACGGCGTCACGATCTCAGACTTCGACCTGCTCAACACGTTCATTCCTGCGTTCAAGGCGGTGATTGACGCTGGGGTTCTTACAGGGATGGAAAACTACATCTCGGTTAATGGCGTCCCGGTGATTGAGAACACGAAGCTGATGACGAAGCTCCTGCGGGACGACGTCGGGTTCTCAGGTATGATGGTGACGGATTTCTACGAAATCAACGACCTTCACGTGTTTCATCGCACTGCTCGCACAACGGACGAAGCCACGAAGCTCTCGTTGGAGCGCACGTCGATTGATATGAGCATGACTGGCTTCGGGTGGGCGTTTACGAACGGGACGAACGCGCTGATTGAAGAGAATCCCAGCATTCTGGACCGCCTGATGGAATCCGTTCGACGGATCTTGAAGTTGAAGTTAAAGCTGGGGCTGTACGACAATCCCGTCCCGGGAGAAGAGAACCTGGCGCTGGTTGGGAATGATGAAGACGTCGCTGCTGCACTGGAATTGGCTCGAGAGTCCATTGTTTTACTGCAAAACAACGACAGTACACTGCCACTATCCCCCAACGCGTCTGTCTTTTGACAGGCCCAAGTGCCGATAACATTGGATACCAGTGCGGCGGGTGGACGTTGATCGGACAAGGTGTTCCCGGTAACGACATGTACATGTTCGGATCCTCCGTACGCCAGAGCTTCGAGTCGATTATTGGTAACGACTCGTTCACGTACTTCCAGGGACTGAATATTACAGGAGAGTACACTGACGACGATTTGGAGACCGCGAAGATGTACGCCAGCAAGGCGAAATACACGGTCGCTGTCATTGGTGAGGAGAACTACGAGGAGAAGAACGGAGATATCGATGATTTGACTCTGCCTACTGGACAAATCGAGTACGTAAACGCTCTGGCGGCTACTGGCACGAAGGTCGCCCTCGTCTTCTTCAAACTCTGCCTCAAAATGTCTACGCAGTAATTAACGGTTTGTTACCTTGTGAACTGGGCGGTCAAGCCATCGTGGAGATTCTCTACGGAAAGGTGAACCCGAGTGGGTGGCTTCCACGGACAAGATGTCGATGACATTGCAGTCGAGCGAGGAAGGCCGGTTTTTCGGATCACGAGAGGTTACCAGAAAATTTAGGCTAAGTTTAGTCAGTAGGAGTGAGGCTGAGAGCTCAGCCGAGCTCAGTTTCTCTCTTTCTACGCTTCTCAAGAACCTCAAGACATCCCGACCTTTCGTGCCGTCTTTTCGGACGCTTTCAGCATACAAAATTATGGCCACGGCAACCCAGTACGCGTTCTTTAAACCAGACGTCCTGGAGACAGTGGACTATGCTTATGGCAAGACAATCTCTGAAGCACAAAGGGGAGGGTCGATGTAGAGCGCGTGCCGAGTGGGAGATGGTCCGATATCGGGCCGTTCACGATTCAACGAGACGTTTCTGAGGTGGAGATTCGAGCGGTAACGGAGGAGGAAGCGCTAAGTGGGATTGGGACTTACGTGGGATGCGCCTTATGCACGGCACGAGTGACTCCAGGTCAACCGAAAATATGGGATTATGGCGTAGTAGTGGGCTACACGCGGAATAAGACCTCTCACACAGGGGTATTACAAGTGACTTTTACGGATGGAACAAGCGAGCTACCCTTCGGGAAGGAAGAGCAGCAGGATCTCGCACTGGAGACCTACGCGATGCGCCCATGTCACCGTCGAGGAGTAGCCGACGTAATGCCTGCAGAAATGCGCACCACTCACAATGCCGTCCATGATCATTTCAACGGGATTGGGCAGGCTGCCCGCCGAAGTTCCGCCACTGTCCTCCGAAAGGTGGGGATGACGGAAGTTGATGAGTGCCAGAGTGCACCTGTGTTCAATATTGCAGACACTTGAGTTGAGAATTTAAGGATCGATCATATCCTGAACTTTGTCTTCTACAGTGAGGGAAACGACGGGCACCGCAAGGCGTCATTGTACCAACCTCGCTATTTATAGACAAGGCCGATGTAACTACCGCCGAACCGGAGTGCCAAGGCATCACCGGTACGGAAGTCGAGCGCCTGGAGCAGCTCTACGACTCGGAAGACGACGGTGATGAAGTCCCCGTTGACCAAAGCGAAACGGCACAGACGACAGCCACAAAACGAGCGCGGGGTTCATCATCAGGAGTACATGGTGAGCTGCGACTCGGAATTCTGCGACAACGGCTCGAGGACGACCCGGAAATGGTTAGGGATATTGACCAATTAATTGCGCTCCGCCAGGCCAACCTTGGAACAAGCAACAATACAGCACTGGTGGCGGCTGCAGGGTCCGAGACCAAGGCGCAATTCAAACCAAGTCGACAGCAAGTGGTGGCACACGGTTTCCTGGTCAATGGTAAGTACACTGCTTTAGATTCGCAATTATTTGTTGAAACGTTGCAGTCGAAAGCGAAGGAGTTCGATTATTTGCCACACCCTGGAGCTGCACGAGGATTTTTCGGCTGGGATTTTGGATTTCGGGGTCTCTCTTCGATGCATTTCTCACCAATGGACGTGGACGAAGAGCGAGAATTTCGTCGGCAGCATGACATGACCGATTTTTCTGCCAAGAACAAGCTCCCAGAACCGCCGAAAGCCATAGTAATAGCAGACATTTTGGCTGCTCTGGAGGTCCTCTCGTTGCTCGTGAATGAGATGTACCAGCAGATTGTAATGGATCTCGTCGACAGCGCTCGGCGGTTTTTACTCTTGCTACGAAAAACAAAGGCTATGTCTGGCCCAGAAGCCGTCCCTGAGCTGGTCGCCTGGATCGATGACTGTTTTGAGCAATTCCGATCATGCCTCGTGCGCGAAGACTTGACAGCCGCGGTTGACGTAAAGAAGAGTTTTCAGTTCAATAACGAGTCTTACGCGCGAGTAGTGCATCGTGTCACGAACCTGAGGATGGAAGCAGTGACGAAGTCTCCCCACGGAAAACCGAGTCCCTACACAGGGGGCTCAACGCAAGGCGAAGGGCAAGCGCCAAGCTGCAATCATTCCGGTTCCCTCGGACGTAGTGGCCGCTTTACCTATTCGGAAAGGGAAAAGCTCTGCATGAAGTATCTGTCCGTGGAAGGATGTCCTGGCGATGGGGACACCTGTATCTATGACTATCGCGGACACTTCGCGCCAGTACGGCTGCCAAACGTCGTCAAGGCATTCATTGCCAAGGCTTACGGCGGGATGCGACCTACCAGCTCAGCAAAGGAGGGTGGAACCGCAGACGCATGAAGGTGCCATGAAACAGATCGGGAAGTGTCTCGTTTCAGGCCTGAACAAAAGCCTCCACCTAGTGCTTCATCACTTCGTTCGGTCGATAATTCTCCGCGAGATGGCTCCAAAGGGCCTCACGAAGATGACGGACGAAGGAATACATGCCCACTATCCGATACGCGCTTTAATATACCGCTAACGGACGACGAAATTGTCGACGGTCCAGTCGTGACCACACGTCCCGTGTTCGGCGTTGATCAGCCGCTGCAAGGAACTTGCGGACAGGTAGTTTACCTCCATATGGCCAGAAACCACGCTGAGGGAGTCAGTGAGCCACTGCCAAATGAGTGCAGGCAGGCAGTTTGCTCTGATGAGGCTACACGCCACGTTAAGGGTGATATTAAACCGCTGCAAGACGGTTGCAGGCAGGTAGATTGCTTAACGGGCGAAAACCGCGTTCCTGCTCAGTCAAAACATCGCCAGAATCGCGAACCGGCGTCAGTATTCCGTTTGATTCGGGCGCAGAGTTTGAGTGTTCACAGGAATATTTGACAGAGGCAGTACGCTTTGACTTTGCGAGCCCGAGAATGCTTGCTATCTCTCCAGCAGGGTGATGCGAACTCCAACCTGAAGACGCTATTGAACCATTACGAAATTACACCGCCCATAGCTACTCCCGCATCCGTTTTGAAGAATGGAGTACAAATCTACCGGGTTGACCGAGCAAAATAAGCGGCCTACGGTGAGCTACTTCGCAGAACCAAAATGAGTTTGCCAGATTTGATCCCCCTCGTCCGAGGTGAAACGGCGAGCGATCCTCGGCCTAACAAGGCCTTGAGCGTACCAGATCACCTCCCATGCTGGAAGTCGTATCGATATAAGGACGAGTGGCGCGACATCGTCACGAACGGAGTGGAGGGATGCATTTCAAAGCAGACGAAAGCACCACAGAACCGTGGGTCAGCTCTGCGTGCTCGGAATGCTGTGATTAAAAGCCTTCGGAAAGGCCAAGATGACAGTAGGTACTTAATCTTGGACATTGACTTGCTGCCCCAGCTGGATGGAGTCACCTGCAGTCCATTCGGCGCAGTTCCAAAAGGAGACGCGGACCTAACAGTGGACGCCCGGGTGATACATGATCTCTCTTGTCCCAAAGGCACTTCGGTGAACGACCAAGCGCAGGAGGAACCAACAATCGAGGTCACCTACGATGGAGCTGCTGTATTAGCTAAACGGATTCGGGATGTGGAGCAAGAATTTCCTGGTTTGGCTCGGATGGCTACGGGGGTGTTGCCGGTGCATTTCGCAACATTCCCTCGCAGCGGAGGCGGCTGGACGGTTCGCGGGTACTTTTCCCGAGCTTGGCATTCTGGTGATTGACCTATCCTGTCCTTTTGGATGGCCCGATTCTCCATGGCAGTACTGGTCGGCAGGAGGAGCAATAGTTCATTTGCATGCGAGTTCATCGCCCACTTGGCCTGGGCAGAATGTCACGGTGAACTGCAATTTTGACGGAAAGGCCTGGTGTGACGACCACATCTGCATCGAACCAGACGTGGGCTCCCGGTTGGATGATGCAAGCATTTCCCTGCGAACAGCAATGGTCACGATATTAGGCCCGCACGCATGTAGCGAAGAAAAATTTACACCTTGGTTCGTCGAGGGAAAGCGTTGGGGGTGTATTGGAACCTTACGCGGTTGACTTTGTCCATGCCACCTGAAAAGATCACTAAAGCCCTGGGACGTATCAAGGCCATGCATGAGTCGGCAACAGCAACGAAAACCCCACTAAATAAACTCCTTGGGAGTCTTCGGCATGTGACGACATGCATCCGCACAGCGGCTCCATTCTTCCAGCGAATAGCTGCTTTGGCCAGAACAACCACCCGTTTTCAACGCGCTACCATCTCGGAAGATGTACGCGAGGATTTACGTTGGTTTGCTGCGATCATCCAAGTGGGACGGCTCAATTCCGTTCCTCTTTCTCGGTTTGTGGCGTCACGTGCTCCAGATCATCATATCGTTATGGACGCTAGTGATCGTGGCCTCTGCGCACTCTGGCCAGATAGGAAAGAATATCTACAAGTTGAGTTCGATGAGGAAGAGCTCCGACAAATTGCTGAATTTCATTCTGCGGCTACGGATGGCTTCAGCATAAATATCCGCGAGCTAATGAGCGCTGCCTTTGCGTCCATTGTAGGGGCCAAACAGTGGTCCCAGTCGGGTTCTGATGATCCGATACACGTCCGGTTCTGGATCGACAATTCCTCTGCTGTTTGCTGGGCGAACCGGCGCTCAAGCCGGAATTTATTTGCTCAAGTGGCGTTACGATTGATCGCACTCCTGGAAGTACAACATAATTTCTATTCGACTGCCCATCATATCGCGGGTACCGACAATATCATGGCTGATGCAGGGAGCAGGGTGTGGCAATCTGTGGAGCTCTCGAAATCTTTTGCTGACATGTCGTGTACGTGGACACAGCTCAAGGTCCCGCAGAGCTCAAGGAAACTTTGGAGGCTCTGGGAGCAATGCTCCGAGCTGGTGCTCTAGCGGACACGTCTCGAGTGCAGTACCGACGAGCATGGAATCAGTGGCAACGATGGTGCGTTTTTCTTGACTTTAATCCCTGGATGAAACGAGATACCGTCGATGCTAATGCTGCTCAATTGGGAGCGTTCGCAGTATTTCTCTGGAGGTATGGAATGAACAAGGCCGGAAAGGGGAATACCTACTCCACGATTTGCAGTAAGTTGTGTGCGGTGAGGTGGTTCCACAAGCATACAGCAGGATATGACCCGGGCATGAATGCAGGCCATGCGATATTGCTTTGCGGAATTCGGAGGTTTACCGACCCCGTTGTCAAGCAGCAACCGCTTTCCCCGCTCTCCTTCGCATCGTCTATCGATATTTGGACCTACGCCGTCCACGGGATCAAGTATTGTGGGGTGGGTTGCTGCTCGCCTTTTTCTTCTTACTCCGTCGCTCGGAGTACTTATTCATCGGGAGGAAACATCACAACTATGTACTACGTCTGGGCGATATCAACTTTCAAAACACAGCAGGAAATCGTGCTCGACCACGCCGTGCGGATGTCGTTGGTATCCGACTCCTAGCGAAAAACAACCAGTTCGGCCGAGATGAGCGACGCTTTCACCATCGCTCCGGCGACGAAGTTCTCTGCCCCTCAGGGCCGCTCGATGGATCTTACGTGGCGCCAAAACCTATGGCACAACGGCTAGCCAACCAGCACTGTCAACTGGAGCTGGAAAGGGAATTACCGCGACTGACGTGTCGCTGACGCTAAAACGAGCGGCGGCAACTGCGGGTCTTGACCCGAACCTGTTCTCAACACACTCCGTTCGAATCGGAGGTGCAACAGTCCTGATGAACTCGGGTGCCGACCGCCTAATTATCAAGCTGATGGGTCGTTGGCTATCGAATGCGTTTGAAGAGTGCCCAGTGCTGACCGCGGACGGATCGAGCAGATTGGCAAGGTTGATGTGCGGCAAGGTGACGGGAGACCGCCCGTAGTCGTTGCTACATGTACAGGGGTAGCGGCAATAGTCACAGGGCAAAAACGAATATTTGTCAGATTTAATACATATGTGATTCCGCAGGGCCTCAATGAATGTATTGAGGTACTGACTGTTGGGGTCTGATGATTTGGATTTCCGCCCACAATTCAAAAATCAAAGATCGCCAGGATGCACTGCGTATGCCCGACCAAGAACCCGTCCTACGTCTGCCAGAATTTAATGCGCTGCGTCTCTCTTCCCAAGCGCGTCCGCATGACCAAGTCCAGCAGATCCACGTGTGTTGCAAGCACGCTCAGCACCCGGACTGGAATCATCGGAAGCTGGGTGTCTGGGTGATGACCGAGTTCGGGTTACCGAAGCCGCCCTCGCTTTCGTGCGTCTCAAAGCTACTAAAGAAGGAGACAGAACTCTGCCAGACCGCTCCCGACTTCCTGGCCAGCAAGAAATCCCCGAAGCCCGCCCGAATCATGCTGGAGATGCTCTTGGTCGAGACAGTGCTCGACTTTGAAACGCAGAGGAAGGCCCTGTCGGGTGGAGTATTACGGTGGCTCGCGCGGGAGTACGCTGACTTCCTGATGATCCCGTTGAAACAGCAGTCCAAGTTCACGAAGAACGGATGGCAGCATCACTTTATGGGTCGGTACGGCCTGAAAAGCCGCCGTGGCCACGGTGAGATTGGGTCTGTGAGTGTCAACGTGGCTCGACAGAAGGCTGAGAAGATACGACAAGAAGTTAGCCGCTTCCATCCAGACGATGTGTTTAATATGGATGAAGCGGCTTTCTTCTTCAGGCAAACACCGAGATACTCAATTACGCTGAAGGAGGCGCCATCGCTAAAACAGAAGAAAGATCGACTCACGATGGCTGTGGCTACTAACAGCTCCGGCACAAAAAGCTGCCGCTGGTTTTCTTGGGGAAAGCCAAGAATCCTAGATGGCTCGCCGAAAAGCCGGCCTCGGCTGTCTATGACGGCTCAGCGAAGGGGTGGATGACGGTGGAGATTTTCCGGCAGTGGTTGGAAATGGTGGACAAGGTGATGGCGGAGAATGGCAGGCACATCCTGCTGCTGTTGGACAACGCACCGGTGCACAAGATGCCGGAGACGCCGCTGACGAACATCACGGTCAGGATGTTACCTCCGAACGCTACTGCGCTGCTTCAGCCCATGGATCTGGGGGTTATTGCGTGACTGAAGCAGCGCTTCGTTGCGGCTCGCACCCAACAAGCTGCGCTGCGCCACCTTGACGGCGACCCAGATCCGTATAATATATGCCCCTCAGAGGCTCTGGAGTGGATCTGCGACGCCTGGGAGGAAATGCCTGCGGAGGACATTAAGAATTATTGGAAGCACGCTGGGTTGTATGTCGACAGGTCAGAGATCGATAATCTGTTGAACTAGATCGTATCTAACAAAAGCGAAAATCGTTTTAATGCAGTATGTTTGAGGCCCTGACAAATTTTAATTATCTTTTGATTTGTAAATACCCTCAGTACTTGAATCGTTGAACCTGTGACTATTGCCGCTACCCCTGTACATGTACAACGTCGGGTGTGTATCGGCGGAGATTTGTTGGGGCTCGCCACTCCACTCCCGAGAAGCCCAAAATGAAGTTCATTTAGCCCCACGTGATCGAGATCCATGAAAACGGTCGATTACCGATCACCTACCCGAAGGCTACGGGGAACGTCCTGATCCCGTACCGCCACCGCGTGACGACGAAGTGCGAGTCGGGCGACTACTGTGAAATGCAATGGGATTTTGGCTCTGGCCTCAGCTATACCGAGTTCACGTACTCAAATCTGACGCTGAGTACTACCAAAGTCACCTCGAGCTCGCAAGCTCTGGACGTGTCAGTGATTGTGACAAACTCTGGCAGCAGAGCAGGGAAGGAGACGGTGATGCTGTTCCTGATGCAGCCGTACCGCTCCATCTCCGTACCGGAAGTGAAGCAACTGAAGAAGTTCTCCAAGATCAGTCTGGAGGCGGGCGAGTCGCAGACGGTGGCTTTTACCTTGACGTCGGCCGACTGGAGCGTGTACTTCCCTAAGATCGGGCAGGGGTTGAAGCTGGTGGCGGAGGACACGGAGTACGTGATCGCGATCAAACCGGAGACGGACTGTGACGCGTACAACGAGACTGCGGCAGCGAATCCGCTGTGTGCGACGTTCACGTTGGCCACGGGCGAGTATCCCTTCGGGTCGTTGGTGGCGGAGTAAGAAAAGCAAGTTGAACTGAAGCTTTCGTGTCAAAGGCAAGCTGCTGAGGTGATGATTGAGGAGCGCATATGTGCTGGAAGGCGGCAAAAGCTACGCGGATGTGCTAGCGACGTTGAAGCCGACTGTAGCCGATAGAGCGCGGTGGAGCTGAAACACCCCTTATCTAAAATCAGACGTGCGAATAGTTTCACGCAACGCGGCGGCTGCGCAATGACATTTACTTCGGCGAAACACAGGCGGTGGCGCCAAATATCGCTAACTTGCACGCTTCATTTCGAAGCCACTGCCATTTCTTGTTTCGACATTCATCTGATTGGGATATTGACGGTGAAGCGCTTAATTGAGTGCTTACTTCGAGTCAGAACAGGCCGAACTTCTTCCTAACCTCCCACGACAACGAAAATGGACTCCGCGATGCAATTGAATCCGTTCTCCAGCTTGGAAGTACAACGTTCTTACGGCGATAATGTTGTTAAACTCAATTTACACTTTGGCGACACTAACTTACGCAACTTCCACTGCCCCCACGTCGTTGGCGAACCCGAGCTCGACGGAGAGTTAGCAGAAGGCGTGCCCCACGCTACCAGAGAGTCCGTCGACGTTGACTCTTTAATACTACCCTACTGGCCAAGAAGCTTGACATAACATTCATTGGGCTCGATTTTTAAAGCGAGATGGCAAATCGAGTCCAAGTGAAAACGACAAAAGCAATGCAAAGCACAATACGGTACTTTTATGTTGGAATACTCGAAGACTGCAGTGCAATTTAACCTGTTGGACATTTTCAGAATGCAACAAATGACGTCGAATGTCTGAGGCACATGGTTAGTCACGCAGGTTCTTCTGGGATCCCGATCCCGACTTTGATCCCGACTTTGATCCCGCCGCTTCTCCTGAACCGGTCAACGGGATGCACTCCTTGTACACTTGCCACGAGTACTCGTTCTTGAGGAAACGAACGCCCAGCCAGTACCAGTACAGCGTGCACGTGCCCTTGCACGACGAGTAGCCCACCGTGTAGTCCTTGCCCGGGAACTTCTCGTGGCAGTTCTCGCCATCCAGCACCATCGTGTCGTCAAGCCACACCTCACACGGTCCGTCGTGCGTGTAACCCGTGGAACGCATGGCGTTGCCGGCCGGAATGGGCTGCGGAGTTCCCTTGGGTCCGTGAAGCCGCACTTGAAATCGGCGCCGTCCGTGACTGTGTACTTGGCTCTGTCCATGAAGTCACGAAGGGACTTGCAGTTGTTTTCGGTGCGATAAGAGGCAAAGTCTTGCTGGGTCTTGATGCCCTGATTCTCAAGGAACGCAATTGGGTTGTGCTTGGTGTCCTTGTCGTTAATAGTCCATTGAGGCTCCGGGAGGAGCACGATCTGGTGGGCGTCAGCGGTAGGGCCCAGGAACGCCATACTCGACAAGGTCGAAGCGACAGCGAGCCTTGACAGAGAGGAAACCATCGGGGAGGTCAGTTCTGGATGAGACGGCAGAAGCGAAAATGGCACACTCTGGGCTGCAGGCGCTGTCGACCGTGCTGTTGTCCATTTCTCGGTGAAAGCGAGCTCCCCAACGAGATTATGGCGAGTTTCGCACCAGATCTGTACTAGTAAGCTTTGAGGGCTTTGCCTATCCGGTAGAAGTAGAGACCGAAGGACACCGATTGATACATACATGTACTCTAGTCTAGACTCACATGTCAAGCACGATCAAGCTCAGTTAAGTTGGCAGTGACACTATTGACCCAGGAAAAACCACTACATGTAACCCGCTTTATACGGGGCTAGATGTTTTCCGTTTTCATCATCGAAATGACACCTGGTACGGCGTTATTATATGTCGATCTCTGTAGGCGAATAACGTAGCTTAAAATTTGCACTGCGAATATCCGCTATACAGTATATTTGTTTTTGCTGTATGTACGAAACGCCTCTGTAAAAGCTGAGCTTTCAATAACCAACAACCGGGTTCGTGGAAAGATTTAAGGTGTGTTAACTGAACCTCTCCACAGGTCACGTGAAAGTCTTCAACAAAGTCCATGTACTACATGTAGTATTAGTGCAGTGGTTGACTATAGCCTATAGCCTATAGGAGCGTCATAGGAGCCCCTTTACCGTTCCCACTAACGTAGCGCACCGGAATGCCAGTGCATCGAGTTCTTTACACACATCTCAGCGTGAGTGAGAGGATACAGTACGTACTGGTAGATCTTTAGCACTATATCGTTGAGGGGCTCTGCAGCGACAAGTTTAGCTTGCAGCTTGTACAATTACTTTTCCTTACATTTTAGATTTTTACCGGGATTTGTCGAAACCTTGAATTTCAAATCTCTATTTCAGATCATGGAGAAACATGGCGAGTTGGAAGCCTGGTTCAAGACGAACAGAAGAAATTGCAGACCACGGCTGGTGGCTATTAACCAGCTACATATACACGTGCGCTACGGGTCCTTAGTTGCTTCCACTTTGCTTTTTGCCGTCCATCCACCAGTCACAAGCCCCAATTGACCCAATGGTTCACTCGTTCGCGCTGACTTTCGCCGTGGCTTCAACTCTGTCGAGCTTGGCCCTGCTTGACTCTACGGCTAAAGCTCACCAGATCGTGCTGCTACCAGAGCCCCAATGGACGACTAACGATAAGGACACCAAGTACAACCCTCTTGCGTTCCTCGAGAACCAGGGAGTTAAAACCCAGCAAGACTTTGCTTCCTGGCGCACGGAAAACAACTACAAGTCCCTTCGCGACTTCATGGACAACGCCAAGTACACAGTCACGGACGGCGCCGACTTCTCTTGCGGTTTTACGGACCCTAAGGGCACGCCTCAGCCCATTCCGGCCGGCAACGCCATGCGCTCCACGGGTTATACGCACGACGGACCGTGCGAGGTGTGGCTTGATGACACGATGGTGCTGGATGGCGAGAACTGTCACGAGAAGTTCCCTGGCAAGGACTACACGGTGGACTACTCGTCGTGCAAGGGCACGTGCACACTTCGCTGGTACTGGCTGGGCATCCGTTTCTTGAAGAATGAGTACTCGTGGCAAGTGTACAAGGAGTGCATCCCCTGTCCGGATCGGGCGGGACGGACACCGGAACAACGCCTGCTGGGTCGGGCGAGACGGAGTCAAGGACCGCGAATTCGGAGTCCGGTACGACGACTCAGGCGACGCCAGCACCGGAGACCCTGTCGACAAACTCCCCGGAGACGTGGAACAACCCCTCTGCGGACTCCCCGACGACGTGGGGAACGCCTTCTGCGAACTCTCCGTCGACCTGGGGACAGCGCAAGCTACGTAATTAAGTGAAGGCTGTACTCAAGTCGTACTTGGAGACATGACCCAACCCAACCGAAGAAACCTGTTCGAGTGGATGTCGTTAGGAGCGGATACATTGTCGTTCCATACACCGTTTAGTTTTAGCTGTCAATCTCACGTTCAAATCACCAATTACTTTTTGTTGGAATACTCAAAGCAGTGAAAATTTAGACAGGTTAGTTCGACTCAACTCTCCCTTTCGAGTTGATCCAGAACCTTGCTAGACGACAGGAAACGCAACGTAAATTAGTTGCGGAGGTTCTTCTGGGATCCGGATCCCGTCGTCGAGACCGCCGTCGATCCCGTCGTCGATCCTGGCGCTTCCCTGAACCGGTCAAAGGGATGCACTCCTTGTACACCTGCCACGAGTACGAGTTTTTCAGGAAGCGGACACCCAGCCAGTACCAGCGAAGTGTGCACGTGCCCTTGCACGACGAGTAGTCCACCGTGTAGTCCTTGCCAGGGAACTTCTCGTGACAGTTCTCGCCATCCAGCACCATCGTATCGTCAAGCCACACCTCACACGGTCCGTCGTGCGTATAACCCGTGGAGCGCATGGCGTTACCGGCCGGAATGGGCTGCGGAGTTCCCTTGGGGTCCGTAAAACCGCAAGAGAAGTCGGCACCGTCCGTGACTGTGTACTTGGCTCTGTCCATGAAATCGCGCAGAGTCTTGTAGCCGTTCTCGTTGCGCCAAGCGGTGAAGTCCTCCTGGGTCTTAAAGCCCTGATTCTCGAGGAAAGCGAGCGGGTTGTACTTGGTGTCCTTGTCGTTGGTCGTCCATTGAGGCTCCGGCAGCAGAACGATCTGGTGGGCGTCAGCAGTAGGGGCCAGGAGCGCCATACTCGACAAGGTCGAAGCGACAGCGAGCGTTGACACGAGAGAGGAAACCATTGGAGACGTCAATTCTTGATGAGACGGCAGAAGCGAAAATGAAGCACGCTGGGCTGCAGACACAATCGATCGTGTGGTTGTCCATTCCTCGATGAAGCCGAGCTTTCCAACGAAATGATGGTGAATTCCCGGTCCAGATTTGTTCTAAGCTTTGAGACCATTACACGGAGGAATGTCCTCATCTCACTAAGATTTTGTTTTTGATGGTGATAATTGCCTGTTCTCGATTCATTTGAGTAGAAGAGTATTAATATGAGTATATTTTAAGAAAGAATGTTAAGTATGCATATTACCACATGCAGCGCCGTTTGTGTTAGAGTTGTTTTGTACCTATGTGTTGGTTATTACAGTACGCTGTACGCTAGCGCTGGTATAGCAGGACCATGAAGGCACAAAAGTATGTGAGCTCAGTGCCTTGGCTATCCAACTTGCGGGCGCGAGCCAGGGATACATGTGCGTGTTATTAATAATACGTGCCGATTCCAACATGTACATGCCAATCAAGACCCAATCAAGACCTTAAGCTCTGGAAACGTTGACCCTTGAAGATGGTTGTAAATACATGTACAAGTACTAAACGTCTAAGTACGCTTTTTGGTTTGTTCGTCTCTAATAACAGCCGACCTTTTTTCATTTTTTGCATGAGCGGTTATTATATACTTCTGAAGTATCTCCAAAACAGCCGGTATGGCGGACAACAAGAGCATCTTAGAGAGAAACATTAGCTGCCGTGGAAGAAGAAGAACGTTATAGTTTCCTAAAACAAGCAATCGCATGTATCCCGCTGCAAGGTGTGTGTCTACAGTACTGTAGGTCCAAAATCTTAAAAGAAGAAGGATACAAATCCCGAACTGCTTCTTTATTTGTTAGGAGTGTGTAACGCTTAAAACCTGCTGAATCTCAGCCTGAAAGCATCAGATTTTGTCCACTGCTTAGGCGTAATCCGAGCGTTGAAGCTGATGACCGACAAACTTTCAAAGCACAAACCGCATTTTTGTCCATAGCTTGTTTACGACAAACAAGCCGTCGTATTTCAGACGTATTTTTAAACTAGAAAAACTATTTATCATTTCATCCAATTGATGCACACAAAGGTATCTCACTTCATGCTCAAACTGCATATTACAGCAGTGTACATGTCCTGGAGATGAATTGCCAGCGCAAGCGCTTCACAAGTCTCATCACCTGGTAGGTGACCAGGACACTGTCCTGAAGTCGTGCCTATCTTGGAAGATGATCTGCTGTATTCATTGCTGCATTCGCAAGTGCATTACTATCGGTGCCTTCTTGGCGCTCGCATGACATTTCGAAGGCAATTTCAGTGAATATTATTCACGGTGTAAGCTGTGCCCGTTCTTCCAAATTACTTTGAATTACTTAAGTAAAGTATACTTGCCGCAAGGGCGAATTTTCGATACGATACAATCTGTATGGATGCGCAAAAATAGTACAGTATTACGATTTATATTTGGCAGGTTATTTGAACAATGCGCCCTATGTTTTGAAAGAAGAAGCATAAAATAATCATAAAATATAAAAGGGAAATACATGTACAGCAAAACCCGCCAAATGTCAGCACATCAGAGTCCCAGCTCGCGATCAACCTGCTAATCTCACTTTGACATCTATGGAGAATCGAGGCGATCGCTACAATGTAGCTTTCATTTTAGTCGCCCACACCGAAAAATTCTGTCGATCCTGTTCGTTAGCACCAGTCGCACTGACCATTTCGCGTTTGTCGCCCGACTTTCAATTCCGGCACATCTCGTTCTCGATGGTTTCTTCTCTCGTTTCAACCCTCGCCGTCGCTTCGACCCTGTCGAGTATGGCGCTCCTGGCCCCGATTGCTGACGCCCACCAGATCGTTCTACTGCCGGAACCTCAATGGACGACCAACGACAAGGAAACCAAGTACAACCCGCTCGCTTTCCTTGAAAACGAAGGTTTTACAACCCAGGAGGACTTCACCGCCTGGCGTACCGAGAACGGCTACAAGTCTCTGCGCGACTTCATGGACAACGCTAAGTACCCGGTCACGGACGGCGCCGATTTCAAGTGCGGCTTCACCGACCCCAAGGGAACTCCGCAGCCCATTCCGGCCGGTAACGCCATGCGCTCCACGGGTTACACGCACGACGGCCCGTGTGAGGTGTGGCTTGACGATACGATGGTGCTGGATGGCGAGAACTGCCACGAGAAGTTCCCTGGCAAGGACTACACGGTGGACTACTCGTCGTGCAAGGGCACGTGCACGCTGTACTGGTACTGGCTTGGCGTGCGCTTCTTGAAGAACGACTACTCGTGGCAGGTGTACAAGGAGTGCATTCCGCTAACGGCGGGACGTCGTAGCCTGCGTGACTAAGTTACAACGTGGGTTATTGGGTTACTCCTTTGGTAGACTGAGCTTGGACTGTGTCTGAGTTGAGCAGGACAAGCACTTTTGACGTAAAAGTGTAGTGAAAGTATTGTCAATATTGTCAAATACAAAGTTCATTGTTTCTTCATGCTAGAAGACTTTTCGACAAAACCTGTTTAAATGTTTTTACATTAAAGTAAAGTGTTTTAATCCGTTTCAGCAAATACAATTCCAGACTGTCAAAATAATTATTTTTCATTTTTCGGATCCAAATTCTGGATAAAATACTGGATAAAATTCAGATGTATGGGATCGTCAGTCATCCCTGCTAAAGGTAGGTAAAAGTTGATTAACTTTGGCTGGACTTACGTCTTGCAGACCTATGCTATTACCAGTGTCTTACGTCTAGCATCGCAGAGTCCATATTCGTTGTCGTGGGAGGTTAGGAAGAAGTTCAGTCTGTTCTGACACGAACCCCAAGCGCGTAAGCACTCGATTAAGCGCTCCGCCGTCAATATTCCAATCAGATGAATGCCGAAACAGGAAATAGCAGTGGCTTCGAAATGAAGCCTGCAAGTTCGCGATATTTGGCGTCACCGCTTGTGTTTCGCCGAAGTAAATGTCATTGCGCAGCCGCCACGTTGCGTGAAACACTATCGCAGTGTGCATTCTCCACAGTAGCAACAGGTTCTCCTGGTCATCTCTCCATCCTCTAGCAACATCTCTGTTGGACGGGAACAGCAGAAGCTTCCACTTCAAGGTGCTTCGAAAAGCCATTCGCCATTGACTCCATAGTGTTCGCCACATTTGCGTTAGCGCTGGACAAGTGAGAAAACAATGTTCCAATGTTTCAATTGAATCGCAGCCGTCCCGGACACAAAGTTGTGCATTCGGATTGCTAGTAAGCATGAAGAAGAGCCTTGATCCGACAATGAGGTCTGCAAAGAATAGCCTCAGCATTAAATCGTGAACGACAGGTACCAGACACCGTCGAAGCCAAAGTACCTGAGTGAGCGTTTGATGTACACGCCCTCGGGGACATCCAAGTTGTATCATTGGGTGTTGCTCCAATTCGTCGAAAGGCTGAATGAGTTTCTTCCAGTCTCCGGCTTTTAGGCCAGGAAAGAACCGTGATCGTGATCCTTCAGGAGTGCTTGCAGTCACCACCACCCCTAGAGATGGAGGTGTTGTATTGCTAACCGCCCTTCGCAACCCACCCGCTTCCGGGTATCCCTGCTAAAGCAGGGGCGTGGTTGTGTAAGGACGCGGTTGCTTGCAGTGTACGTATTAATAGTGGTGGCACCACTTCTGCGTGCCCCACAATGCAGCGAAGCCGTCAGTGGCTGACTAATCGATCCGGAAATCAGCAGACTTTGGGACGAAGTCTTTGTGGACTTTGTTGCCCTTATTTCAGTAGCAGCGTGCCGTGAGCCCGTAGGAAATGACCTGCTTGTGTGTTTGCAGCGGATTGCAGAGTTTTTCGAAGTTGTCTGCACCATGCGAGCGAACGACCTACCAATTAGTGAAATAATAATAAAAAATGACAATATATCCAGAGATTCAACGGCTACGGTACTGTACTGTATTGTACAGCTACAGCTATTCTCCAACATGACAGTATCTATTATCTTTAGCTTGCGAACATCAAACGTCTTGTGTACTGCATCAAAAACAGCAATGAGTGAGCAACAAATGGACAAAGTTCTTCCTGTTGCCACTGTGCTGTATGGAGAGAGAGGTCCCCCTGTAGTTCACCCAGAGTTGGTAATCCGTGAACGTGTTCTTGTGGGCCCATATCTGTAGCGGCGTTCTGCGCATGACTCGCTGTTGCCATCGATCTGAGACCGCTGCCTGTTCCAGTCTCGTCAGTACTGGTTTGAGCTCCTTGCCCAGGTGTGCTTTTTACCGTTTGAAAGGTTGCCGTTTAATCGCTTTGACGACATGTTTGTTCGTCACTGTGTCTGATACGCTCCATGGAAATGTGTGCGCATGGGGGTGCGCACAGAATACGATCCCTGCTTTCTGTTGGAGTTCGCATAGCGTTTCGACATCCAGACAATTCAGCCACTTCACGCAGCCTCCAGTGAATTCCGTCTTCCAGTTGGACCAGTTCGAATGCCCCTGTAGATTGGCCCTCCAGGGTCCCCGTCACTCGTATCCTTGTTGGAGATCGTCATCTGTATCCTCGGCTTGATCGCCAGTGTTTCTGTGGTCTCCAACGGTGGTGACCCCAGTAGAATGGCGATTCCCCATCGCCTCAATTTCGCTTGCGAATACGTAGAGTTGTGTCCATCCGCGTGCGGAATCTTCATGCTGTACGAGAGTACTCCCGTCCGCTGAATGTTCAGCTCTTGCAGCGTGCATGGTCGTATCCGCCCGTACTTGCTGGTCGTTAACATGGCCTTGGTCCTATCCATTATCCAAGGGTTATCATTCCACTGAAACTTCGGCCAGAATCGCCGCAGGACCTCGTTACTGGTCACCTGCGTCGAAGGGAGGTCAATGAAGACTGTGCTGTATGGAGAGGTCCACATCTAAGGTCGAAGTGTACACTAGCTTTCTTGTGAAGCTCAATTTAATAAAAGAGTTAAGACGGATACATGATATGTAGTGCGCTCTTCACATGTGAGCGCGAGTGACGCTGCAGCGTCTACCACGTCCTCTTGGACGTTCGGGGCGATTGGCTTTGCTGCCCGCAATCTACGGTTCACTCCACACAGCATTCTCACACAGTGTGTACATGTACACTGTACAGTACCATTGTTTGATTATGGAGGATCGGCGGCACAACGCACTTGTCGGTGAGGAGCACCTTCGAGCGGCGCTCGATACTCGAGTCGAGTCGTCTCTGGTATCCGTCCGGTTCGTTTGACAACCAATACAGTTCAAGCATTTGGTGCAGTTCAAGCTCCATCAGGCTTTGCAGATTTGCAGACCGTCGAAGTTCAGCAACTTTAGGAGAGCTCTTTCGTGCAGCTCATTGCACGTTGGACTCCAACTTGCGAGTTTACTCACTCTACAATAAACCACTCCGGACGCAACTGAGTATGGTCTTGTGAACGCGAACTCCACCTCAGACCAAAAGAAACCTTTTCCCCAACCGAAATGAAAGTCAGCGAGCTCGTGACTCCCAGCACCACCGAATCTGATCTCTTCCCAGCCCGCTCTGATCTTGGCCCCTCGTCTTCCGCAGACGAATCGACGCGTCTCATGCTTCGGAAGCGGTCCGAGTCAGTCATGACGGAGGAGTCAAGCACCGCAAGCCCGAGACTCGAGCCCAAGACGATGCCGGCGCTCACCGACAAGCAGGCGATTCGACGCGAGCAATGCCGAGCGAACCAAGCGCGATACCGGAACAAACAGTTGAACAGGAAACGCGAGCTCCAACAGCAAAACCAGCGGCTGGAAGAGGAGATTCAAGGCCTGAAGCTCCAGCGACGAAGCATCCGATTCGAACGGAGAACCAACCAAAGCCCGTGGACGATTATCGGAGAAGTATTTCGTCTCCTTGAAGACGGTTTTCGATCCCCTGGCGGTTGGCTAGTACGGAGGAGATGTTGAAACACACTGACACTCGAAAGAGCCTTGAACTCCTGCAGAAAGCGTTCGTACACGATGTAGCCATGGGTGAATTACGGGGATTAACGCACTCATGGACCAGTGGAGACGCTATTCGCTGTATTTCGAGGAGCCCCATCTCGAGCTCATGCGAGTTGAGACTGTGACTGCAGGTGTCGTGTCGGCTGTTGCCACGCTCAGTGTCACCATCACGGAGTTCACAGTACGATGTGTCCTCCTCATCTCACGGCCCCCAAAGGAGGGAAAGGGAAGTCCGTTATCAACAAAAACTCTTGGGTCAACGTATCGACTGTAGTTGTACTATGACATTCCTCTTCGACGAAAGTAACGGACGAGTTATTCGGATTGAACCCAATATCGATTTGGTTAATCCGCTGCTTCGGCTTCTTGGGAAGCTCAAGGACGTGTCGGTCACGCTAGGACAAGCTTTAGTGACGTCCGAGTGTATATTGGGCGATCTACCGGAGCAGTAACTGCGTACGTATTGTTTTTTTATTTGATATTAACACGAACATATATCAACTTAAAACTCGAGCACTAGAAGCCAGTCAGTGTCAACGCCACCGCTTGACGGTGGCGTGAAGTCCACGCGCGTACCGTTACCGGTAGCAGGAACGGTGATGGTAGAGTTCGCGTAGTACAGGCCGTCGCGAGGGGAGAACCAGCGAGCTTCCCTGAGCGTTCGGAACCGTTGCCCAGTTTCAGGCTGAACGAATCGCCATGCCCTGTGTACGCGAAGTAGCGGTCGCGGGACTCCGACGCCAGGACGGAGATGTATCTGGTGCCTTCGAACGCGTTCACTGCTGTGTCCAAATATCCACTGGGGCTTCCGAGAAGCTGGCGAGCAGGTTCCAGCTGTTCCAGAGCTTCCGTCGAGAAATTCTGAAGCGGTTTAGTGACATACTGGATCTGTGTGGCTCCTTCGAAGAGCATATCCTCGCGCCAAGAACCCGAGGCGTTTTGGCTCGCTGCAGGGGAGTAATAGTCGCTTTCACGGAGAAGATCAGCTGCAGGCTCGTACATTTGCCACACGCTGTTGGCGCCGTACGTGAAGCCGGCGGCACCGCCATAAACGCCGGCGTAGAGGCCCGTGCGGACCTCTGACGCGTTCCAGATAGGAAACGACGTTTTGAAGTTGTAGTGAGCTCCTTCGTAGTGGTTTTCAAGGTCCAGCACGGGACCGGTGAAGGAGTCGCGCATGGTAGCGATGAGGTTGTAGTTCTTGGTCGAATCCCACGTCGTGTACGGCGTGAAACCGCCCAGCGCCGCGGGAACGGCGTGACCGGACTGTGCGCCGTTAATGGACACGCGGTACTCCACCGTCGGCAGCATCCAGTGCGCGTACGCCTCAGGCGTATTCTCAGGTCGAGAGATCCATCCAGCGGTGGGGTGGAACAGGATCACCGGCTCGTAGCCTTGCGCCGTCTCGGCGTCTTCAACACCGGAGTACATGCTCGTCCAGATGTCCGTCGTGTTTTCAATAGGTCCCAACAAAGTCGCGGGGTCCACGTTCGGGTCCGTTGCGTACGAACCCATTGCAGCGCTTGTGTTCCGTGGCCAGAGGCAGTCGGAGTCACCGCCGAGGATCTTCGGAAGACCGGGATAGCGGTCACCGAGGTACTTGCCCCACTCGTACGCAGTGGACTCGTTGAAGATTGACGTCTCGTCCCCGTGCCAACCGCCATTGATCCAGCGGCCCCACGCCGGAACGAGAGCGACTAAAAGCCCATAACTCGCTGCTAGATCCACCGTCCAGTCAATGAGCTGGAAGTACGCGTCGTTCGGCTGCGTCGTGTCCGAGTTGTTGTACGGGAGGTCCCCGTAGAAGTTGGCGCGAGTGGTGCCGTTCAACTCCGCGATGACGACCGTCTGGATGACGTTGAAGCCTTGTTCAGCGCGCGTCTTCAG
Source organism: Phytophthora citricola (assembly GCA_007655245.1). Lineage (NCBI taxonomy): Eukaryota > Oomycota > Peronosporomycetes > Peronosporales > Peronosporaceae > Phytophthora > Phytophthora citricola. The sequence goes on from VMRO01000049.1 coordinate 658,019, forward strand.
GTACAGGTCGATGGACGTTTTGTTCAGCTTGTGCGTTAGTTCCCACGCCGTGTCGGCCTGCCAGAAGAAAGGCTCGTTTGAGGCGGTGCGCGTGAGGTACCGCCCGTACCGAGGCGCAGAGATGGCGAGGTCTTTCCAAGACGGATCGGCTGCTGTCGTGAGACCTGCGAGCGACAACAGACCGGCGACTGCAACTTGGATCTTCATCGTTTGCAGACAGAGGAGAATTGGAGAATGACACCAACCACGCCGAAAGTATTTGGGACCGCCCAGGAAGGAGGTAACAAAGCGCAGGATTTGCACTGGCACTGCATCCACGACGCGAATGCTGTTGTTGAAGTGGTGACAGCTGATGACGATAAAGAGGCGCTTCAACGCGACGTAGCCGCGGTGTCCAAAGCTTGGGCCAAGCTCCTGTCAACTCCAGGCTCGAATGTTCACGTGGAAGTTCCAGTGGAACGGCAGTCGTTGGAGGCGCAGAGAATCAAGTGCTGTTCAACTTCTGGTATCAGCTCATGCTAACGTACCGCGGGATGATACCCTTCGTTGCTTTTGTTACTCGCGACTGTCAAAAGTTGAGCAAATCAACAATGTTGCTTACCTCACGCATTCGTTTTCACTTAAAAAACATCTTTTAGCGCAAATGTAACAACCACTTAGAACTCAAGCACCAAAAGCCAGTCATTGTCGATACCTCCAGTTGAAGGAGGGGTGAATTCGATGCGAGTGGCGTCGCCGCTCTCCGGGACGCGCACCGTTGAGGCGGCTGTGTACTGCCCGTCGCGAGGTGAGAACCAGCGCGCGTTGCCAGTACGGACACCCGATCCGTTGTCGAGCTGCAGCGCGAACGAGTCGCCGTGGCCCGTGTACACGTAGTAGCGATCGCGGTTCTTCGACGCCAGGATAGAGATGTAGCGCGTGCCTTCGTACGTGTTGACTGACTTGCCCGTGAGGCCGTTAGGACTGGAGAGGATTTCACGCGCAGGCTCGAGCGTCTCAAGCACAGCAGTAGTGAGGTTCTGCAGCGGTTTAGTGACGTATTGGATCTGCGTCGCGCCTTCGAAGAAGATGTCCTCACGCCAGGAACCAGACGCGTTCTGGTTGATCTGGGGTCGTAGTAGTCGGCGTCACTTACGAGATCAGCTCTGGGTTCGTACATTTGCCAGACGCTGTTGGCGCCGTACGTGAAGCCGGCAGCACCGCCATAGACGCCATGATACAATCCCGTTCGGATCTCCGAGGAATTCCAAATAGGACGCGTTAAAGTAAAGCTCACGTGCGCACCTTCGTAGTGGTTTTCCAGGTCGAGAACCGGACCGGTGAATGCGTCACGCATGCCAGCGATGAGTTCGTAGTTCTTGGTCGAATCCCAGCCGTTGAGAGGTGTAAAGTTGTAGCTCGGGTCTGGAAGGGAATGGCCCGACTGGACTGCGTCGATCGACACCCGGTTCTCCTCATCCGGGAGCATGTTGTGGCCGTAAGCTTCAGGCGTGATCGTAGGTTTAATGATCCAGCCGACAGCCGGGTGGTATATCACCACCGACTCGTACCCGTGCGCGCTTTCAGTTTCTTTCAGACCACGACGCATGCTTATCCAAACAGCGGACGTGTCCTCAACCGGCGCCAGCAGTGCTGGAAGATCTTGGCTTGGGTTTTCTCCCAAGTTGTCTGTACTTCGGACAAATTCTGTGACCACAAGACGTTCGTGTCACCGCCCAGGATCTTCGGAAGACCAGGGTACCGGTTACCAACGTACTTGCCCCACTCGTACGCGTTCGACTCGTTGAAGATCGGCGTCGTGCTGTGCCAACCGCCGTTCACGTACATCCCCACGTCGGCACAAGGGCCATCAGGATGCCGTAGCTCGCGGCCAGATCCACCGTCCAGTCCACCAGCTCGAAGTACGCGTCGTTCGGCTTCGTCGGGTCCGAGTTGTTGAACGGCAGGTCTCCATAGAAGTTGGGGCGGGTCGTACCGTCCAGCTCGGAAACCAGAACGGTTTGCACCACGTTGTAGCCCTGTTCGGCCCGCGTCTTGAGGTAGAAATCGATGGACGTTTTGTTCAGCCGATGGACCAGCTCCCAGGCCGTGTCGGCTTGCCAGAAGAACGGTTCTTCCGAGGCGGTACGGGTCAGGTATCGGCCGTATCGCGGCGCGGTGATTGCGAGGTTGTGCCAGGACGGATCCATAGCGGACGTGGTGCTAACGAGAGATAAAATGCTGGCGAATATCGCTTCGATCTTCATGGTCTTGATTCAGTTGACGCGCTAAGACTTGAGCAAATTGTGGAATGACTATTGGCTTTTCAAGTTTCAGGGCCAATGTGTTGAAGTATTCACTACGTGCTGAGGTTTCTTCTCGTTGAAGTTGCCGCAGTTATCAGTTTCTAGTATAGATTACGAGCGTTGAAGTCGTGGAAAACCCATGTCTCCAGTGATATTGCAAGAAGTAAGGGACGCTCGCAATCGCAGAGGACTTCACCTGAAATTCAGGTCTTGTGAAGGCTGGAAACCGTTCTAAATGTTTCCTACATGTAGTACGCTTTGATGAGGTCCATAACGCAAAACGAGAAACTTCAACAAGAGATCTTGAAACGGCACATTAGCTTTATGGATAGTTGAAGAACACAATAAATCCATTTGGTTGCACTTAGGGCATCCCCACCGGTAGTGAGTAAAACTAAAACTATGATAGCTGCAAATCAATTCTCGCCCTTTTTGCAAGATTTAGTTTTAAGTTTACTCAAAAGTAGATTTTCGGAGCTCCACCGGTGTGTGTGTAAAAGCAAATATTTGATCAAATTTTTACTCCCCTCCCTCCGTGAGTAAATTTGCTCACAGAGGAGGTCTTGAGTAAACGTGTGAGCAAATCTCCCTCCCGTCAAGACCATCCATGGAGACATCGTCACCGGCCGAGTGGACGCCCTCAACGTCACTGACGCCCCTCGACCTCTCCCAGCGCAGCTTCGCCCCTTCAGCAACCCCGCCATCAACGCTGCTAACGTCTCGGGACCTTGCCCAGCGCAGCTTCCGTTCAGCAACACCGCCAGCTCCGTCTGCACCACAGCCTTCAGTGAAGAGGTCAATACGGACGGTAGTGTATAGTCCACCAACGCTGACCCCGATGCTCAAACAGCTAGCGAAGAAGAGGAGCAGCTGATAGAGAGGCCAGTGCATGGCGAAAGTACTCTAGACGCAGCGCTAGGAACAGCGACACCAGTTAAAAGGAAGGGCAGGAACTTTAGCGCTCAAGAGGATATCCATCTAGCAGGTTGTGTGCAACGTAGGCGGCTAACACGGCGACCAACTCGTCCTCGCCGTCGCCGTCATACTGGCCGAAGAAGCCCAGAGCGCTGCTGTCAGATTCCATGTCCACGATGCTTCAGATTTAGTTTTACTCACGTGGTTCGTGCAATACCGGTGGAGACACGTACTGGCTTTAACGAAGTCGTCCAGCTATCATAGTTTTAGTTTTACTCACTACCGGTGGGGATGCCCTTATGTGTTGAATGGGGAAAGCACAACGCAATGTGTTGAGCACATTTTGTTGCAATTCTCCTCTGTCCAGGCAGAAGTTGTGTTGAACAGTAAAGATTCGACAATTGGTGTTCACATCAAAAGCTGCTCATTTTAGGATACGACGGCATAGTTCGTACACTGTGTAATGCAGTGGTCTAGAACTCGAGCACCAAAAGCCAGTCGTTGTCAATGCCGCCGGTGGTCGGAGGGTAGAAGTCGACATGGGTGTTGTTAGCAGGGACGGTCACCGTCGAGCTCGCGTAGTACTCTCCGTCACGAGGGAAAGCCACGTTGCGCTTCCCGAACGAACGGCACCCGATCCCTTGTCCAGGTTGAGGGCGAACGAGTCTCCATGTCCAGTGTACGCGTAGTAGCGGTCGCGTGCTTGCGAAGCGAGGATGGAGATGTAACGTGTGCCCTCGTACGTGTTGACCGACTTGCCCGTGTGGTTGCTGGGGCTGGCGAGAAGCTCACGAGCTGGTTCGAGCGACTCCAACGTGGCGGTGGAGAGGCCCTTGAGCGGTTTAGTAACGTACTGGACCTGCGTCGCACCCTCGAAGTAGATATCCTCACGCCATGAGCCAGACTCGTTCTGGTTGATTTGAGCAGCGTAAAGTCGCTGTCGCGAAGGAGAGCGGAGCGGGGTTCGTACATCTGCCAGACGCTGTTAGCGCCGTACGTGAAGCCTGACGCGCCGCTGTACACGCCGTGGTACAGACCCGTACGGATGTACGACGCGTTCCAGATGATCTTGTTTAGGTCAAAGCTGTCGTGGGCGCCTTCGTAGTGGTTCTCCAGGTCGAGAACGGGGCCCGTGAACTTGTCACGCATCTCGTGAATGCACTCGTAGTTCTTGGTCGAGTCCCAGCCGATCGCGGGCGAGAACGTGTTCGTCGGGTCGGGCGTAGCGTGTCCGGACTGCACCGCGTCGATGGACACACGGTCCTCCTCGTTCGGCAGCATGACGTGGCCGTACGGATCGGGCGTCACTTCGGGCTTGACGATCCACATGTTGGTCGGGTGGTACAGCACCAACGAGTCGTAACCGTGCTGAATTTCCGAGTCTTTTAGGCCGTGGAGCATGCTCGCCCACACCGATGACGTGTCTTCAACGGGAGCCAACAGACTCACCAGATCCTGGTCCGGGTTCTCGTTGTACTCCGTCTGGACTGCGGACATGTTCCATGACCACAGAGCGTTCGAGTCACCGCCCAGGATCTTCGGAAGACCAGGGTACCGGTTGCCGATGTACTGACCCCACTCGTACGCGTTCGACTCGTTGAAAATACGCTCAAAGTTGTGCCAGCCGCCGTTCACGTACATCCCCACGTCGGTACAAGAGCGATCAGGATACCGTAGCTCGCGGCCAGGTCCACCGTCCAGTCCACCAGCTCGAAGTACTCCTCGTTCGGCTTCGACGGGTCCGAGTTGTTGAACGGTAAATGGCCGTAGAAGTTGGAGCGCGTCGTGCCGTTTAGCCCGAGATCACGACGGTCTGGACGACGTTGTAGCCTTGTTCGGCCCGCGTCTTGAGGTAGAAGTCGATGGACGTCTTGTTGAGACGGTGCATGAGCTCCCAGGCGGTGTCGGCTTGCCAGAAGAACGGTTCTTCCGAGGCGGTGCGGTACAGGTACCGTCCGTAGTGGGGCGCGGAGATGGCGAGGTTATGCCATGACGAGTCTTCAGCTGACGCGGGGCTGGCCAGACCAGTAAAAGCCAGCAGACCGGCGAGAGCGGCTTGGATCTTCATTGCGATGCTTGACTGAGCCGAAGTAAATTGACGAATGGAGTTGGTTTCTTGCTGCTTCGTGGCGGATGTTGGTGCTCAGAGGCTCATCTCGATGGCGTCAAGTGGTGAAATCCGACTAACGGAGCTGTACGTGTTTTGTGTGAAGATATCAACAGGAATACGGATTGAGCTCCTCCGATACTGTTGGTAAGTGAGTCAGCGGTTTACGAGCGAGAAGGACTGTGTGACCAATCACGGCACTGCCGGTCACATCCTTGCACGAAAAGACCATCAACTGCTCGTAAGCATCGCGCTCACATGTTAGTCAGTCGATAACGCAAAACGTGAAACCTCAACTTGAGGTCTTCAAAAGACGTACAGGTTGCGATTTTGAAGCTGCAGAAATGCATCCACGTAGTTTTGGAGTAATCGACAGCTCTTTCGGCAATCGAGCACGGATTGCAAGCGCGGTCTGGCGGTAGTTTCCGTCACATTGCTATTTGCGGCGCACATATTTTATTTTTACTATCTTTTTAACACGCGTTGCCTCGTATTCGATTCCATAAAAACGCGAATTTAATGGCATTTCAAAACCAATAAATCCGGTATTGAGTATATCATGCAAACAAAATATCAACTATATAGTTTGACGTTTCCCGGTTCTAATGCAGTGATCCGCGTGTCAGGAAACGGGGTTTTCAAAGAGTTAGAGCATGAAATGCTCGCTGGCGTGGAGATGCCAGGCACAGCCCAACTACGTTGCCGTACAGCGTTACATAACCTCGACAAATCAGTTAGCATTAAATTTGGAAACTTTCATAATCGGAGATTTCCTTATCCTGAAGGATTCACCTGTCAATATAGATTTTGGGACATCTGATAAGATTTAAAAGGTTATCAAAATTTATGGAATAATTGTACCACTCTTTTCTTCTTGGAGCAGCGGCCACTTTGGCGTCAAATGAACCAATACTCGCTAGGTGGCCTTACGCGGGCAGGCGTCACGCACGCATTACGTCGATATAATTGACGAAACTTCGGCTTGCCGCTCGCAAGATATATGGTTCCATGCACACCAATTTTGGTGGCAATCGGAGTAATTCCGGATTAGACCGACTTTGGAATGCCATGGTCGGTTGCCTGGTTCTTAGAGGCAATGGGTGTTAAAGATTTAAAAATATATCATCAAAATAAGACTGCAGCACATTGCTTTGGAAATACCCTACTACATGTAGAACTGATCCTTGCTTCAAGCCGATTATCTGTTGTTCACTTAGAATTCCAACGCCAGCACCCAGTCGTCGTCGATTCCGCCAGTCGAAGGGGCGTGAAGTCGATCGCAGTAGCGTTGCCGCTCTCCGGGACGTCCACCGTCGCGTTCGCAGTGTACTGGCCGTCACGAGGTGAAAACCATCGCGAGTTGCCAGAACGTGCGCCAGAGCCATTGTCGAGTTCCAGAGCGAACGAGTCGCCGTGGCCCGTGTACACGTAGTAGCGGTCGCGGCTCTGGGACGCGAGGATTGAGATGTAGCGCGTGCCTTCGTACGTGTTGACTGACTTGCCCGTGTGGCCGCTCGGGCTTCTGAGGATCTCACGCGCAGGCTCAAGCGTCTCGAGAACAGCAGTAGTGAGGTTCTGGAGCGGTTTAGTGACGTACTGGATCTGCGTTGCACCCTCAAAGTAGATATCTTCACGCCATGAGCCGGACGTGTTTTGGTTGATCTGAGCCGGGTACCAGTCGCTATCACGGAGCAAGTCGGAACGAGGCTCGTACATCTGCCAGACGCTGTTGGCGCCGTACGTGAAGCCTGACGCGCCGCTGTACACGCCGTGGTACAGACCCGTACGGATGTACGACGCGTTCCAGATGATCTTGTTTAGGTCAAAGCTGTCGTGGGCGCCTTCGTAGTGGTTCTCCAGGTCGAGAACGGGGCCCGTGAACTTGTCGCGCATCTCGTGAATGCACTCGTAGTTCTTGGTCGAGTCCCAACCAGCGATCGGCGTGAACTTGGACGTAGGGTCCGGCGTGGCGTGACCGGATTGAACGGCGTCAATGGACACACGGTCCTCTTCGTTCGGCAGCATAATGTGGCCGTACGGATCGGGCGTCACTTCGGGTTTGACGATCCAGCTATTTGTCGGATGGTACAGCACTAACGAGTCGTAACCCTGCTGACTTTCCGAGTCCTTTAGGCCGTGGAGCATACTGGCCCATACCGACGACGTGTCTTCGATAGGAGCGAGAAGCGACGGCAGATCTTGGTCCGGGTCCTCTGCGTACGCGGCTTGGACTTCAGAGACGTTCCAAGACCACAGAGCATTCGAGTCACCGCCCAGGATCTTCGGAAGACCAGGGTACCGGTTGCCGATGTACTGACCCCACTCGTACGCGCTCGACTCGTTGAAAATACGTTCCGTACTGTGCCAGCCGCCGTTCACGTACATCCCCACGTCGGTACAAGAGCGATCAGGATACCGTAGCTCGCGGCCAGGTCCACCGTCCAGTCCACCAGCTCGAAGTACTCCTCGTTCGGCTTCGACGGGTCCGAGTTGTTGAACGGTAAATGGCCGTAGAAGTTGGAGCGCGTCGTGCCGTTTAGCCCGAGATCACGACGGTCTGGACGACGTTGTAGCCTTGTTCGGCCCGCGTCTTGAGGTAGAAGTCGATGGACGTCTTGTTGAGACGGTGCATGAGCTCCCAGGCGGTGTCGGCTTGCCAGAAGAACGGTTCTTCCGAGGCGGTGCGGTACAGGTACCGTCCGTAGTGGGGCGCGGAGATGGCGAGGTTATGCCATGACGAGTCTTCAGCTGACGCGGGGCTGGCCAGACCAGTAAAAGCCAGCAGACCGGCGAGAGCGGCTTGAAGCTTCATATTAAACGGCAGACTTGGACGATGCAAATTGCAGAATGACAACCGTGTGAAATGGGATCTAAAAGAATTGGTCATCAATGTCGCGTCAAGTGAATCAAGTGATGAAACTGAAGACGATTTTTCCATGCGCTTCGACTCAACGAAATTGCCGCAATCTTGCCTTGTGTAATGCCTGCCATTCCCGGCTTCATGCACCTACAGGGGTAGCGGCAATAGTCACAGGTTCAACGATTCAAGTACTGAGGGTATATACAAATCAAAAGATAATTAAAATTTGTCAGGGCCTCAAACATACTGCATTAAAACGATTTTCGCTTTTGTTAGATACGATCTAGTTCAACAGATTATCGATCTCTGACCTGTCGACATACAACCCAGCGTGCTTCCAATAATTCTTAATGTCCTCCGCAGGCATTTCCTCCCAGGCGTCGCAGATCCACTCCAGAGCCTCTGAGGGGCATATATTATACGGATCTGGGTCGCCGTCAAGGTGGCGCAGCGCAGCTTGTTGGGTGCGAGCCGCAACGAAGCGCTGCTTCAGTCATGCAATAACCCCTGATCCATGGGCTGAAGCAGCGCAGTAGCGTTCGGAGGTAACATCCTGACCGTGATGTTCGTCAGCGGCGTCTCCTTCTTTAGTAGCTTTGAGACGCACGAAAGCGAGGGCGGCTTCGGTAACCCGAACTCGGTCATCACCCAGACACCCAGCTTCCGATGATTCCAGTCCGGGTGCTGAGCGTGCTTGCGACACACGTGGATCTGCTGGGCCTTGGTCATGCGGACGCGCTTGGAAAGAGAGACGCAGCGCATTAAATTCTGGCAGACGTAGGACGGGTTCTTGGTCGGGCATACGCAGTGCATCCTGGCGATCTTTGATTTTTGAATTGTGGGCGGAAATCCAAATCATCAGACCCCAACAGTCAGTACCTCAATACATTCATTGAGGCCCTGCGGAATCACATATGTATTAAATCTGACAAATATTCGTCTTTGCCCTGTGACTATTGCCGCTACCCCTGTACATGTAGCACTGACGACGTGGTCAACAAAATCGATTATGCGGCGTGTGGGACGCTGGTCTCCTCGCTCCAATTTGGGGCCCAACAGAGTACACGCGCTCCCCTTTGATGTCTCAAAAAGCTGTCCAGAGCTGCGGTTGGCACATGTTTGGCAAACCTGTAGCTTTGCATTGTACACCTCATGTATAACTTGCGATTTTGGCTCGTCGGGCTTTCCTTTTCAGGCTGGTGTTGTCGACTACGGATACTGAAGACTTGTACATGTACGTTGGCACTGCAGACTTCAACCACGCACCTCGAGGGCTGCTTTGCGCAGAACCGGACACGCATTGCTGATGACTCTGCGCTGACCACAGCTGGTGAACAGCTTCAACGATCGATCTTTGAAGCTGGGTACCGGTAGTCTACCAGTAGTTTTGTTTGTATTTCGGTGCTCGAAGCCTTTGATCGAAAGGTTGGGCTCACGTTTTCGACTTACAGATTTCAGCGCTCGAAACAATGTTCATGTCATGTGTTCGTACGAAGTGAAGTTGGATAGAATTCGACGACAATTTGAATCTTCAATTTCCCACGTTCATCTCTCATTTGGGATTCCTGTAGTCTGGCCACGCCCGACCTCTGCTGTCAGTACGCCGCTAAACACAGTGAGCTTATTGCCGGCATGAGAGACCGGTACACTAGCCCTGTGCTTGATCTTGAAAACCACTTCGAAAGTCCTTACGACAGCTTTAGCTTACCAGTAAGGGTTAACCCATCAGATCTGAAATTCGCGAACGGGGGCTGTATTACGGTGTCTACATGTACATCGTCGGCGCTACAGGCTGGTGTTAGCAGCATCTGACAGATGTGCGAGCCCAGAGCTGCTATCGTAAGTGGCGCCGTTTATTACGACCCACAGATAAGCCAGAATGGCCCCGGTTCATGGCCTTCGTAGGCGCGACGCATATCCAGTACGCCAGTAAGTTACTGAGATGTAGGGCGTGCCTTACCCGTGAGGCTGTGAGGATCTCTGTCTAAGAATCGCTACCGCTACATGTACCGCACTGTACGTCTACATGGGCCACGGCGATTCGTTCGCTCTGCAGCTCGACAACGGATCGGGTGTCCGTACTGGCAACGCGCACTGGTTTTCACCTCGTAACGGCTAGTACACAGCCGTCTTAACAGTACGCGTCCCGGAGAGCGGCGACGCTTGCATCGACTTTACCCCTCCTTCACTCTGGAGGTGTCGACAAAATGACTGGCTTCTGGTGCTTGAGTTCTAAGTAGAATCTGCAATCCGCACCGGACCGAACTCTCTCGTTTACATGTACATGTACTGAAGTTGCAACAAGAGCACTGCCGATCGCTTTCTTGCGTGATTGCTGGTGACTCGTTTCACCAGCAGCATCACATTGATCCAGAGACCTCAAGTTCATGCTCAACCACAGATCTTTGATGAACTTGAAGCTGTTTGTCCCGCGATCGCCCATCGCGACGATGACCTCTGCCTTGACAAAGCCTCGGAGAAAGCAAACTCGTGATCTTCACTCCATTCTCCGATTTGCCGAAGACACAACTCGTCTAGCGCGACTCCCTCTCAACACCAATGAAGATTCAAGCCGCGGTCGCTGGCATGATCTCGCTGGCCAGCCTCACCAGCACCATGTCCGCTGTGGATCCGTCCTGGCACAACCTCGCAATCACCGCGCCGCGATACGGCCGATACCTGACCCGTACCGCCTCGGAAGAACCGTTCTTCTGGCAAGCCGACACGGCCTGGGAGCTGGTCCATCGGCTGAACAAAACGTCCATCGATTTCTACCTCAAGACGCGGGCCGAACAGGGCTACAACGTGGTGCAAACCGTTCTGGTTTCCGAGCTGGACGGTACGACCCGCCCCAACTTCTATGGAGACCTGCCGTTCAACAACTCGGACCCGACGAAGCCGAACGACGCGTACTTCGAGCTGGTGGACTGGACGGTGGATCTGGCCGCGAGCTACGGCATCCTGATGGCCCTTGTGCCGACGTGGGGATGTACGTGAACGGCGGTTGGCACAGCACGACGCCGATCTTCAACGAGTCGAACGCGTACGAGTGGGGCAAGTACGTTGGCAACCGGTACCCTGGTCTTCCGAAGATCCTGGGCGGTGACTCGAACGTCTTGTGGTCATGGAACATGTCGAAGGTTCAAGCAGCGTACGCGGAAGATCCGGACCAGGACTTGCCATCTCTTCTCGCTCCGATTGAAGACACTTCTTCTGTGTGGGCCAGTATGCGCGCAGGTCTGAAGGAGTCGGAGAAGACGCAAAACTACGAGGCGGTCGTGATCTACCACCCGACGGCTGGTTGGATCGTGAAACCTGAAGTTACTCCGGAGCCTTATGGCCACAACATGCTGGGCGATGAAGAAGACCGGATGTCTATCGATGCCGTGCAGTCTGGCCACTCTACGCCCGACCCAACGTCTAAGTTCACTCCTGCTGTGGGTTGGGACTCCACTAAAAACTACGAGCTGATTGCGAATATGCGAGACCGGTTCACTGGCCCCGTTCTAGACCTCGAGAACCACTACGAAGGTGCTCACGACAGCTTCAGCTTAACCCGTCAGATCTGGAACTCGTCTCAAGTGCGAACGGGTCTGTACCACGGCGTCTACGGCGGTGCTACGGGTTTCACGTACGGCGCCAACAGCGTCTGGCAAATGTACGAACCCAGAGCTGATCTCGTAAGTGACGCCGACTACTACGACCCCAGATCAACCAGAACGCGTCCGGTTCATGGCGTGAGGACATCTTCTTCGAAGGCGCGACGCAGATCCAATACATCACTAAACCGCTGCAGAACCTCACTACTGCTGTGCTTGAGACGCTCGAGCCTGCGCGTGAAATCCTCTCCAGTCCTAACGGCCTCACGGGCAAGTCAGTCAACACGTACGAAGGCACGCGCTACATCTCTATCCTGGCGTCGAAGAACCGCGATCGCTACTACGTGTACACGGGCCACGGCGACTCGTTCGCGCTGCAGCTCGACAACGGATCGGGTGTCCGTACTGGCAACGCGCGCTGGTTCTCACCTCGCGACGGGCAGTACACAGCCGCCTCAACGGTGCGCGTCCCGGAGAGCGGCGACGCCACTCGCATCGAATTCACCCTCCTTCAACTGGAGGTATCGACAATGACTGGCTTTTGGTGCTTGAGTTCTAAGTAGAACCTGTCCTTGCAGTTGCAGTGCATCTTGCACTGCACCAGTAATTGTGTGCCTTATAATTTCAAACTTCTGTTACATGTATCATTACTGTATACTGTATACAATACACGTACTGTATTACTGCTTTGGTACAGTACAGTAACCAACGAGATAATAATATACAAATTGACAACAGCTCTCAAGTTTCATACTACTACCAAATTCTGAGTACTAGTATTACGATTTAATAAAACTACTAACATATTTTATAGTATTCATCAACCACCCATATTTTATTCTTTAAAATTCAAACCGCGCGCCAAAAACATGGGGAGGCCTCGTCACCGTCTTCGCGCTCACCCAAGCGCCCTCGCTCGCCCAGCAGCACCGTAGACGACGTGAAGAAGCCCAGACTTTCTCCTGGAGACGATGTACGCGACAACACGCTGCGAATTGTGGCGCAGTCGCTTCGGGACGAGAACAAACAGCTCCTAAAGGACAAGGAAACACTTTGCGAGCAATTATCACGGACTCAGCGCAGCCTACGAGACCTTGAAGACGACATGGCACGTGTCTACAGGCAGAAGGAGAAGGAGCTACAGGAGCAGAAGCAAGAGTTCGCCCAGAAGCTGCAGGAGACCCGACGAAAACCTTCAGAATCCGAACGAGCTAAGAATATAAGCTTTACAGTACGTTATAGGACTGATATGGACAGGTTCCTGCAGAGCTGTGAGCTATGGCAAGCGAAATTGAAGTTTCTGAGTACGCAATTGCAAGAAAAGACTCAGAAAGTGGAGAATCAGGAGCTACAGAGCGTCGTGAGCGGCCTCGTGACGAGTGTGGAGGTGAAGACACTGGAAAATGAGGTGGAGAGCAAGCAGCAGCTGCTACAGTGGGCTCTCTGGCTGCAGGAGGACACTGCTGACTGCTTGAAGGAGAGTTCTAGCCGCAGACAGGAGACGGAGCTCTTCGAAGCCATGGAGAAGCAGCTCATGGACGACCGAGTGGTGGAACTGGAGACGCAGTTGGCTCAGAAGAGGGCTGTGGAGAGAGAGAAGGAGATGGAGCTGTCTTCGCTCCGAGAAGACCAAGAGAAGCTCTTGCTTTCGAGTGGGGTGCCCAATGAGGAGTTTGAGAAGCTGGTGGCGGAGAAGAAGAGCATAGAGAAGGAGATGAAGGAGACGATACAGAATACAAGACACGAGCTGGGACGTGTTCTGGAGGAGAATGCAGATTTGAAGGGACAGAATCAGGAGCTGCGTGAGCAGAAGGACAAGAACGACTCGAAGATTAAATTGCAGCAGGATGAAGATATCAGGAACCTTCAGGAACAGCTGCAAGTTGCCAAGACCAGAGAGGCCAAGATGGCTGTGACGTTAAAGGCCGCTGGCAAGGAGATGGCGAAGAGCAAGCAGCGGAAAGAGGAGCTCAAGATCCTGTACGCGAAGTTCAGCTCCACGATGGATTCGGTGTCGGAAAAGGCGATGCGGCTGGAGGAGCTTGGCCAGGAGCTGGAAGAGGCTCAGAAGAATGTGATTTCCTTCGAAGCACAGAAGGATAAGCTTGAAAAGCAGGTTACCCGGTTACAGCAGGATGTATCAGAGCTGTCAGCAGCTCAGCAGAGTACGAGAGACTTGTGTGATGAACTGGAGAACGTACAGAAGGAGTATGCGGTGTCGAGAGAGCTGGAGACCGAGCATAAGAAGTTGATAGCTGAAATGCGGGCTGAGATCGAAACGCTGAAGCTTCAAAACGAGATTCTCAAGGAGCAGCAAGTCAACCAGGAGCACCAAAGCATTGGCCAGCCGTCTATTGAAGATGCTGACAGGGATAACGCACTGATTATCCAAGTCGGAGAGAAGGAAGCCCTGCAGATGTTTGTAAAGCAGTGCCATGCTGCTGCCGATGAGAAGTGCAGGAGACTATTGGAGAAGGTCAGCGACTTGGAGTCGCAGCAACAATCCGTTCTGGAAAGGACCAGGAGTCGTGCAGTGCGTTGCGTATGTGTGCACAGGTGGACTCTTGTGACAAATCTGTCCGCGCTTCGCTTCTGGATATTATGACGACGCTGGAGGGGTTTCCGTGATTAAGACTTCAAGTTTATTACCACGGATATTTTGGAGATCAAAAGATATAGTGCTGTTCTTCAAGTACTGTATATCGTGTGGACGCTTGCGCTCAGAGAGATCCATCTCTTCCCCGGTAGCCAATTGTCCTCGTTCTTCCTCCTCGTCTGGGACGAGGAAGAAGAACCGCAATTAAACGCTTTGAATGGCGATGGAGTTGTATTGCCGGATGGCTTCGGAGAACTCATGGACAACGACTTACTGAAGCCTTGCGGCGAAAGAAGCAGAAGATAACGCGGTTGAAAGCCCAGAGCCAGGCTCTCAGTTGCAGTCGTCGAGTCGGAAGGACGTTGGAGGCAGACGTTAGTCGGCTCTGTTCCCAACGTCGGAAGGAAAGAAACAGCGAATATCGAGCGCAACGCAGCCTCCAAGCGCTCTCTCTGGCCGCAAACAAGCGTGCGCTCCTTGCACGGCGCTCTTGTGTGCGCGGAGGCTGCTTTCCGCAATGAAATCCGTCTGAAGGGGAGAAGGAGATACAAAATGCTGTTCGAATCGGGTGGAGGTGATGGCGATGGCGACTGGAATCTACGATACAAAGGAAGCTCTGTCGTGGTCGAAGCTCACGGTAGAAGACCTAATGCTTCTCAATGCGCAGATGAAGGAAGATCAGTGTGGAATGGAGGAAATGGCGGTCGTGGAGCAGCATTTACTGGGCAAAAGAGTGGAGAAATTGACGACGCAACTGGGATTAACACAGCAGAAGCTGCAAAAACAAGAACAAGCGACCACCGAGTTGGAAAAAAACATGTGCGGAACTGAAAAAGACGTATCGTCTAAATCCGCTTGGCTCACTGCGCTAGCTCTCGGTAGTATGTCGCTGGTGAACGGCCAGGAGCAGCTAATTGCCAGAGTGGACACTGAACGAGCTCAATGGCAACGCAGTGTCCGTCAGCTACAGGAGCTCCAGGCAAATCATTTCCAACTCCAAGCTGAGAACCTAAAGCTTCAGGAACAACGTGGAGCTACTGAAGCCAGCCATTTGCAAGTGAAACAAGGGCCAACCCAGGCTATGAAGTCTTCAGTAAGTTCTCACTCCTACTGCCACTCATGAACACAACTAACTCGCAAGTGTGTAGAGAACTGCTTCCCAGCCATCGGTAGAACTCCTCCACCTCAACCAACCTCAACCTCAACCTCAACCTCAACCTCAACGCCAACACCAACGCCAACGCCAACGCCAACGCCAACGCCAACGCCAACGCCAACGCCAACGCCAACCTGTTAAACAGCCCCAAGCGGTAGTTCATGTGGACCGGCTAACGCCCAGTGCTTTGGCTACTGCGGTGTTGGCTCGCCATGGTGGGACGCGAACCCCAACTCGGGCTACAACGGAGGAAATGCACAACTACTCGCACATGCACACCCGCGGCTCCCGCTGGAGGTAGTTGTGGTGCGGGCAGTGCTGCAGTCAGTATGTGGGCTCGCCGTGGTGCGATTCCAACCCGAATTCGGCCTTCAACGGTGGGAGGTGCACCGCAGTGCTACTGGCCCAAGACGTTTGAGTTCACTTAAGTCAAGCAAGCCCAACAGGGCGCGCAGGCGTCGGACGTCACCGTAGTCGCTCTCTCGAACGGGGCAGCGTCGCTCGACAGTATCCTCACGGGGAACAACGGAACTTTGATTGCATGGGCATTGCATGTCGTTAGTAAATCTAAGTGATATGAATGTACCTAACCGAAAAAGTCTTGATGTCCCCTCCACAGCGTTTTGGGACGTCAGTGACGATGTTTTCTTGTCACCGAGGGGCTAGTAAAATCCCAGTGGGGTAAATTCATCGAAGTCATACATACCATAGAAGCTAGAGCTAGGAAATCGGCATGAAAACGTATTACTACTACCGGTAGTATGAATTTCGCTAGTTACTACAGTAGTATTTAAACCGATTTTAGTGATTTGTAAATTGTAAGTTGTATTATACATTTGTACATGTTCAGTAAATTACCTGTTCGTGTAATTTAACGTTTAAATTCACTTATTCACTTATGTACGAAATTTGATTTCATTTCTTTTTAGGCTTTTCTGGACTGAGTGCTTCGTCTCCTTCGTTGCTGCCACAATGTAGCAGTGTTATGTATGTACATGTATATACATGTCATGGATTATGCAATTGACTGCGGAGGAACTGACTGTGAAGTGAGCTTGAATGTTCTACTTCCCCAATCGATGATCATCATCAGAACGAAACTTTCCGCGGACAGCCAAGAACTACCCGAACATGTCGACGTCGGAGGCTGTTGCTGCTCCCCAGTCGCTTCCAGCGCTTCTCCTTTGGAGGAACCGAAGGCCACTACGTCCTCTATCTCTCCTGAAAACGGCACGTCGCTAGAGTCCCTATTGGCCGAGTTACAGCTCGAACAAGTGGTCAAGACGCTGTGGCGTGTCAACAGCCACGAACCTTCGCGTTTCCACCTCTCACCGTCGCATTTCGCAGTGGAAACCACTGGCAACAAGCAGCAGACGCTCAATTTGCCATGGAGCGACGTGTTGGGCGCTCACGTGCTCACGGCCGATGGGGAACACGTCCAGACGCCATTGGACATTGACACAGTGGCGAAGGACTCGAAGTTCCTGCTGGGCGTCTTCGCCTGCGTGTGCAAGAGCCACAAGCCCAACACTCTGAAGAAGAGAAGACTCACCGAGTTCTTCTTCCGGTTCGAAGGAGCTCAGATGCAGCAGGTGCTCAAGTTGCAAAAAGTCGTCAATTTCGTGACGGATCCGAGAAACCAAGGGAAAATCGAGAAAGTGACGCGTTTGGACGATTTGGAGCTTGAGGAACTGCCGAAACGTAAATTTCTGGTGCTGGTGAACCCCGTCAGTGGCCCTGGACGCGCGTTGCAGATTTACGAGAACAAAGTGGCGCCTGTTTTCCGGTTTGCCAATGTGGAGACGGAGGTGAAGATCATGGACCACGCCAACCACGGTATGGAGATGGTGACGGAGATGCCTTTGGGCGTTTATGACTGTGTCGTTGCTGTCGGTGGAGATGGAAGTCTCTACGAGAGTACGTGTTGCTTGGATAATGTTTTTGTTGTTGTTGTTACTGGATCTGACAATCTGTTGGTACAGTTGTGCAGGGTTTGATGAAGCGACCGGACTGGAACGAAGCCATTCGACAACCCATCGGTATCATCCCTGGCGGCTCTGGCAACGGCTTGGCTCACTCGATTACCCACCAAAGCGGGGAGAAGGGAAAGCCGGTCAATGCTGCGTTTGTCCTAGCGAAGGGTTTACCTCACGACCTGGACATCACATCTGTACGTAACGGGAAGGAGACGACGTACTCGTTCCTGTCGCTTGAGTGGGCTTCTATTGCAGACGTTGACATTGGCTCGGAGAAGTTGCGAATGTTGGGCGGATTGCGCTTCACAGTCGCGTTCATTAACCAACTGGTGTTCCAACGACCGGAATACCCTGGCAATATCTGGTATCTAGAAGAAGGAGAGAACGAGGAACCACCTCACTACTTCGAGACGCACGACCCCAAGTCCACAGCTCTTCCTTCAATGGATCTGTTCGATGGTGATGGTAATGGACCTCCTGAGAAGGATGGAGATGCCCCTGAAAGTGACGACAAAACTGGTGGAAAAGCAGGCAAATGGAAGAAGTTGGACGGCCACTTCCGCATTGTCTGGGTGATGAATGTATCCCATTCAGCTTCCAACGCCTACGTTGTACCTGGTGCTGAGTTTGACGATGGATACAACTATATAACGTTCATGGACGGAGCTCACCCGCGAAAGGATCTGGCGATGATGATGCTTACTATCGATACGGGTGACCACATGGGCAAGAAGGGAGTGCAACAGGTGCGCACTCGTGCTTTCAAGCTGGTACCGGAGCGGTCCACCGACCTCATGTGCGTGGACGGCGAATTGGTGGAAGGACCGTACCTCGAAGCTCAGGTCCACCGAGGAATGGCCCGCATTATGGCGTTGCCTCGCTGGCAGAGCAAGAACAACAAGTAAAATACACTAATAGAGTGTACTCTGGAAAAAAAATGAAAATAAGCTTTTTCTTCGTCCCCTGATTGCTCTTACGTGTCTTCCGACATAATTCCGTAAACCATTTCAGCAACGCGCTTCACCTTCGACGGTGGGTGATACCAATTCTCCACCTTCAAAACTTGATCCACTTTGTCGAACACTTGTTGTTCAGCGGCTGGGTACGTGTCGAGGGGCAGCATGATCATCTTCATAGTAAGTTTCTGGATTCGGGACATACTGATGCTTTCGCAAGATACTCCAACTAGTATACCGCAACTCTGCACTACGATTCCAGAGCGTCCGTCGACGTTATCCACGGCATAGTCTTCCATGAACATATTCGAAGTTCTTCATAGCTCTCGACATTTCACTGATGCTAGGTTCAACTCGTCTCTTGATCTGGCTTCAATAGTCCCAGGCCCAACTCTGCTCGAGGTGCTCAAGTAATGCCATTAGGAAAAGCAAGAGAGCACCGACCACTTCTTGTTTCGTGCCTAGTAGAGAGGGTCCCCGCCTGTAAGCAAGAGGGCAATCTTGGATAAACGCCACAACGTCATACACGACGTTGTCAGGATTTCCACTGGGATTCTCGTCAATCTATGGACAGCAACGCCGAATTAATCTACAGTACTTCCGATAAACAACACAGTAAATAGTAAACCAACGTACCCGTACAATCCCGTTCGAAAGGAGGTAGCTAGACGTCTTCCCCTTCACTTCCTGAGTGTCGTTAGACGAGCAGAAGCCAAACTTCACCTTCAAATATACCAGCATTTTGCTGTATAGTCTTCGGTCCTCTTTCACTGCACTGATCAGCTTTAAGAGTGCTCCAATAACAGCATCTCGACCCGATGTAGCTGTGCTGTCGAATTTCAGATGCCCTAGGACGACCCATGACTTATACTGGCATCGACCAACCATTACCCGACGCCGAAACTGCAAGAAATTGTCAGCTCAGACGTTTTGCTGAAAAGTAGAAGTAGGAACTCACCCATAGCCCGTCAGTCAGCAGGAAAGTGGCGTTCACCTCCAGCGATGGATCCGTTCCAACACTAATGACCTGCAATTCAAGTAACGCCACACAATACATGAGCTGAACAACGCATACAAATAAGCTTCGCCCTCATCAACACCGAAGGTCCTGGGCCTAGGCGTCACTTGTGGACCCACCGGCTCCTCCACGTCTTCCATGATGACGTCTTGATCCGTCCCGACTTCTTTCTCTTCGTCATTCATCATGGCAGTATACCAAAGCTGGAATTTGTCGAGGAACCGGAACTCATCTCTCTTCAGAAGGGTGTTTCTCGTGGATCTAGTCATGATCCGTACATACTTCAGCAACTCTTCGTCTTCCTTCAGGAGCTTCGCCGCCTCTCGACCCTGTTGCTTCAAACCCTCAAAGTGCTCAAGTAACTGATCGTGGTGGGCCAAAATACCGTCCAGCACACGAAGCATACGCGCTGGGGAGCGTTCCGGTGTGGAGTCGGGCTGCACCCACTCGCCCATCCGCACGAAGCGCAGCACCACCGTCCTCTTGGACGTTTTCTCTTGCTTGATATGGACCTCTTGTCCTAGAGCCTCGACTTCGCCGTGTAGTTCGCTTAGTTTGCGTGGACAGATGAGGAAATCGTCCAGGTTCATGCCCACGAAATAGTCGTCCGGTTGAACACGGATCCCGGAGCCGCATTGTCTACAAACTCCATCGGGTACTTGGACGTCTCGTACTTGTGCACTTGGAACACGTGTGTGTCCATTAGAGACAGCACGGAGAGGCCGAAGTGCGTCGATAACTGCAAGTCGGCAATGGCGGCGAGGGGCAGTGAATAGTGAACCTCGTAGGCGTGCAGCGACAGACAACAAATTCCGTGCAGCAAATGCCACCTCTATGCGCCACAGGCGAATACTCATGTCGAAGGCCAATGCCTTGTTCGTGTCGTCCAGCAAAACGTTCCTCTCGACATTCGTATCGGACAGTGCCTCACTCATCTTGGGGTTTGGAAGCGCAAAGAAATATGGAGCACGAGGCTATGACGAATTAGTTGTTAACGGCCCGCTGTAGACTCAAGAGCCCCATGTACACCGGCTACCGCACGAAATATTACCATCCGCAGCGGCTCGAGCTTCGCAGGTCATTCAACGCATACTGGTGTTCAGTAGTACCGATGGTTCAGGTCATCATGCTGTCGTTCCGAGTGGTGGACAGGGCTGGCATGACAGATTAAATTATTAGGTTTTATAACAGGTTTTATAATAAAACCTGTAAACCTGGAAAATCGCCTACAGGTTAATCTCAATCTGGTAGAGCCTCCAAAAGCTTTTAATAGACGCTTCAATGCAAGACGAAGACATTATTATCGACTTCCCTGCAAGTGATGCGCCGACAGCTACGGAAAATCGATCGCGAAGCCGCCAAATGAGTGCTGAATTGACCATGTTTCAGGTTTGTTGTGGTGGCCTAAAGGAAAAGCAGGATAGGCGTTATATGGAGCTGACACAGAAGCTTAAACCTGTGTACGACTTCTGGATGACGACTGGTAAGCGCTGGTTACTTCTCCGAGACCTCGCGTTAGTCTTGTAGCTTCGAGCGCAGCTTCCGAGCGCAATTTTTCGACACGTGGATGCATTCACAACAAACTCCGAAACGCCCTGAGCGCCCAAAAGTTGACAAGCTGCTTTACATTAAAGCTAACTACAACTACAAGCGAGAGTATGAGGAAGAAGAGCTTGATGAACAATAAGGTGAGAAGTTCTAAGTCATCTGCATTTAAACTTGGTTTTATTGGTTTAAACTACAATAAAACCTTTAACCTGTTTGATTTCTGAAATAATCACAGGTTTTACCACCTGGTGGTGGGCCTTCCTACGTCTTCTTTTGGAGATTCTCGCGGTAGTCCGGGTCCTGGTGGAAGTGGGTCCGTGGTGGTGCGTATCGGGTCAGGAGCTGCGGGTTATGAGGTCATTTGGATGAGCAGCATGTCTTATGCAGCAAAGACAACTACCAACAATATCGCTGAGAACATGGAACTACTTATCGGTATCAAAGCGTGTCGAAAACACTGTTGGTCTATGTGGTGGGAGACAGCAAGATTATTGTGTATCAGCACCGAACTTTGTGCGCCCCTAAAGCCAAGCATCTACGTCCTTTGTATTGGAAGATTCGACGGGAGGTGGATGAACTCGGAGTAGCCTCATGGAACCATCGCTTGAGGTCTTACAACAAGGCAGCGGATCTGCTAGCGAATATGGCACTGGACTCCAGAAAGAGTTTTCAAGTTGAGCCAAACCGCGCCCATTATCCCGGGACGGAACTGGCCCGAGTCTACGTTCTCGTTTCCGGGGATGTGGAGCATTGGTTGACCACCACCCACGATGAGGGCCTTTCGAGGCTCGAGCATTCAACAAGTTAGTGGCACGGGATAGTGATAGCGAATTCTTCTATCACATGAAGGGCAGGTGGTTAGAGACATCGGCCGACAAGGTCATAGATAAAGTCGTTAGCAAGAACTAAGTGACATCAATGTACATCAATGAAAAACGAAAATGAAGAGCCCCATGTAGTGGTAGAAATGTTGGCTTGTTTTGGAAGACAAAAGAGACATATTTACCCGAGAGTATATAATCATCATACTCTCGGGAAAATAATTTTCAAATTCTGCTGCCTGCGTGATGATCTTACTGATCCTACTACATACTCTTAACTCATCTGCTCGACCACGCACTAGACGTACACTCCCTCCATCGAGTCAGACACAATTAAGACTTACTTGCTCTGCCAGCGAGGTACAGCCATAATGCGGGCCATTCCTCGGTGAACCTGAGCTTCGAGGTACGGTCCTTCCACCAATTCGCCGTCCACGCACATGAGGTCGGTGGACCGCTCCGGTACCAGCTTGAAAGCACGAGTGCGCACCTGTTGCACTCCCTTCTTGTTCATGTGATCGCCTGTCTCGATGGCAAGCATCATCGTCAGTAGATCCTTTCGCGGGTGAGTTCCGTCCATGAACGTGATGTAGTTGTATCCATCGTCAAACTCTGCGCCTGGAGCGATGTGGGCGTCGGAAGCTGCGTGCGATACATTCATCACCCAGACAATGCGGAAGTGGCCGTCCAACTTCTTCCATTTGCCTGCTTTTCCACCAGTTTTGTCGTCACTTTCAGGGGCATCTCCATCCTTCTCAGGAGGTCCATTACCATCACCATCGAACAGATCCATTGAAGGAAGAGCTGTGGACTTGGGGTCGTGCGTCTCGAAGTAGTGAGGTGGTTCCTCGTTCTCTCCTTCTTCTAGATACCAGATATTGCCAGGGTATTCCGGTCGTTGGAACACCAGTTGGTTAATGAACGCGACTGTGAAGCGCAATCCGCCCAACATTCGCAACTTCTCCGAGCCAATGTCAACGTCTGCAATAGAAGCCCACTCAAGCGACAGGAACGAGTACGTCGTCTCCTTCCCGTTACGTACAGATGTGATGTCCAGGTCGTGAGGTAAACCCTTCGCTAGGACAAACGCAGCATTGACCGGCTTTCCCTTCTCCCCGCTTTGGTGGGTAATCGAGTGAGCCAAGCCGTTGCCAGAGCCGCCAGGGATGATACCGATGGGTTGTCGAATGGCTTCGTTCCAGTCCGGTCGCTTCATCAAACCCTGCACAACTGTACCAACAGATTGTCAGATCCAGTAACAACAACAACAAAAACATTATCCAAGCAACACGTACTCTCGTAGAGACTTCCATCTCCACCGACAGCAACGACACAGTCATAAACGCCCAAAGGCATCTCCGTCACCATCTCCATACCGTGGTTGGCGTGGTCCATGATCTTCACCTCCGTCTCCACATTGGCAAACCGGAAAACAGGCGCCACTTTGTTCTCGTAAATCTGCAACGCGCGTCCAGGGCCACTGACGGGGTTCACCAGCACCAGAAATTTACGTTTCGGCAGTTCCTCAAGCTCCAAATCGTCCAAACGCGTCACTTTCTCGATTTTCCCTTGGTTTCTCGGATCCGTCACGAAATTGACGACTTTTTGCAACTTGAGCACCTGCTGCATCTGAGCTCCTTCGAACCGGAAGAAGAACTCGGTGAGTCTTCTCTTCTTCAGAGTGTTGGGCTTGTGGCTCTTGCACACGCAGGCGAAGACGCCCAGCAGGAACTTCGAGTCCTTCGCCACTGTGTCAATGTCCAATGGCGTCTGGACGTGTTCCCCATCGGCCGTGAGCACGTGAGCGCCCAACACGTCGCTCCATGGCAAATTGAGCGTCTGCTGCTTGTTGCCAGTGGTTTCCACTGCGAAATGCGACGGCGAGAGGTGGAAACGCGAAGGTTCGTGGCTGTTGACACGCCACAGCGTCTTGACCACTTGTTCGAGCTGTAACTCGGCCAATAGGGACTCTAGCGACGTGCCGTTTTCGGGAGAGATAGAGGACGTAGTGGCCTTCGGTTCCTCCAAAGGAGAAGCGCTGGAAGCGACTGGGGAGCAGCAACAGCCTCCGACGTCGACATGTTCGGGTAGTTCTTGGCTGTCCGCGGAAAGTTTCGTTCTGACGATGAGGTAAGGCTCGTCGATTAAGTCGGGAATCATGACTTGAGTTTGTATGATTCACGATTACGACGTGAGAGTGACCAATTGTAAGGCGGGATAACCTGTGAGATTTGGTCGGTTAATTGAGTTGACGGTTATGGGAACATAATCGTAATCGAAGATAAACGTGAACAACGCATTTGGAGAAGGCGCAACGACATCAAAGCGGAGCGATAGACGAGCGAGCTTCAACGTCAAGTGCAAGATCGGAAATGCGCAAAAGCTAACCGGAATGCAAACCTTCATACCAATGTGGCTTGTTGCCTTGGGTTCGCACACTGAACAGCAGCCCAAACCATTGCTGTACTGGCTTGAGTCTGGTGTCTTTTCCTCGTCAAAATGCTTGGGTTCATCTCTTCCAATCGCGGCGATAGTCGTTTCCTTCTTGTGAGTGAGTACGTGAAGTCTGCGAAGGCCAGTAATTGCGACGGTCTTTGCTGTACGACGCAACTTCAGAAATGAAAAGGGAATTGCGTGGCGAGCGGCTCGGAACCGCCGGCTCCTTGGCGAGTCGATGATGGTACGCTGTGGGTTGCATCAACATTGGCTCAACAGATTTTCAGGTAGATTTGCCACCGCCAAGGAGTCGGCATGATGTTGCCTTTCAAGATCCATTACTTGACTTACCAGGGAACTTTGGCAAAGACACTCAAAATTTACACTGAGATTGACATATTTTCTTTTCTTTTTGTCCAAAGTAGAGTTGCCGTACTCGTATCCCAGATCTGCCTGTACTACATGTAGCAATTTGCTACAGCAATACCAGTGCCAAGTAGCTACATTTCTCGGTTGTTGAATGATCAAGCTTGAAGGCTTTGCCAGACTGGTGAACGGTAGACCCAACACACAAAGGCGCGCGGTGATTGAAGTCACCTGCCGCTCTCGAACTTATTAGGAACTTGAGAACGTGCGCAACTCCTGGTCAAGAATGTCGGCTCGTGCGTATGCTTACTTTCTGCACCAAGTACCGAACTGATTTCTATTTTGACCTGCTAGCAGAACGCTGATCGCTCAATGCCACGAGGGCTTGCAGGTGAGTTGAAGCGACTAGCTACCAATCAATCAACCCGTCCAACATTCGGGAGCAGCAGTGCGAATGCATGCGGCCATGTCGAGTCGTTGCCTAACTATATCGTTGGCAGGTAAAGAAATGCTTACAACCAAAGCTGACGAGCAGCACCGAAAACATTGGTGGCGTTCATGCCGAGCTCCTTCTTGCCTTTACACAATCAGACGTCGTCAACTTTTGCATGTACAGTCGAGTTCAGTTATTGTCCAGTTCAACTTCAAACCCAATTAACTACATTAAATCATTCTCACAAACTGAAAATTTCGCCTCCACTGTGCATTCATCAGCTAATGTCCCATCGAATAGCATACCTCAGAACTGTTTTCTCAGGTCATCTCAAAGAAAGGGCACTACCAACATTCCGACTTCCCATGATGGTCACACGCCGCACTCTTCCCCAGCAGCAGTGCAGTACCAATAACCACGCTGGACCCACAGAACCAAGAACTACCTGTTAGAACGCCACTCTCACTCCCCAACGTGCTCGTTCTACCTCATTGTACCATGCCTCGACCCGTGGACACGCCCCCATCTCCCTCGGACAGCTTCCTGTGTGACCGCATCCAGCAGTTCCGTCAGAGAATGCGCAGTCGCTGCCTAGAGGCCCACGCTACATCCAGCGACGCCCCAGCCATCCCGTGCCTGTTGCAGTCCTGGCGTAAACGCATCGAAGCTATGGACGACCCAGACAGGAAGAGAGGCCACTGCCACTTCAGGAAACCTGGTTACACGCCTTCAGACTCGTCGACGGAGGAAAGTGACGAGTCCACAGCTTCTCCGCCTCCCTGTCGGTTCCCGTTCCGAGGACCGAGGATGCACCCGAAGCTGGAGAGACAGCAGGCCGTGTGCTCGTTGTCTGGTATCTTGAGCGGCTTTACGTCGTCTCCGCCGCCGTCGCCAGAAATTTATGCCAAGCCGAGACATCGACGACACCCGTATTCAAGGTGTGGAAGAGATCGAGATGACCACGGGGAGTCATCCACGGCATAGCATTTTTATCTTAACTTACAGACGGAGGCAAAATAAATAACGACGGATATTTATTTTCTTACGGGCGTCTTTGAGTTGAGGATGGAAGCGCTTCGTCGCCTACATTCCGAAACTTTGACGTAATCAAAGTGGCGTCTTTACTGCTTTTGACAGGGCGGCGGATCTCGAGTTTCTCACTCCTGGATTGTAAGTTTTGGAAGCGTTCACCGCCGTTGCACAGCTAGAGAGAGAAGTATCAATGGAAACCGTTGTTTATCACTTGCAAAGCTGAAGAAGTGACTCTGTGTTTTACGAAGCACGATATTTTCTGGCGGGAAAATACCTATCATGAGTTCTTGCCTGTAGCAGAACGGTAACAATTGCCAACTTGAACGCAGATGAAGAAATTGCCCCAGAAGATGTGACTTTGGTGTTTGTGGCTCTCCAGAACACAAAAGCGAAGGAATTTGCGTGAGACAGTTGATAGAACCTCTGCTGATGGTGGATTTCATGCGTATTCGAGACTCGGTGAGTTACCCTTTGCAGTCCGTAAAGATCTACACGAGAATCTACGGTAAGCTACATTTTTATTGCGACTTTCGTTAACAAAGAGCAAGGTGTTGAAGAATGCGATGGCAAATTGTAAGTTGTAACTGCTTTTCGTATTGTTAGCTGCTCGGCCATCTCGAAGTTGCTTCCCTGGTGGCTGTGAAGCCATGGGCGGCATGGTGAGTAACCAGGTGCCTGTGCCCGATGAGCGCATGCAGCAAATGATCACGAAGCTCAAGCGTGAGTGTATATCGCTTGCTGTAGGGTTTTCTTTTCGTGCTGTTGATGCTGAAAGAAGAGTTTGATCGTGTGCCCAGTGACATCCAAAGACCTCCAAGTCCTCTATGGCAAATTCTCTCGCTACGATAGAGAGGTACTTTGGCGCAACAATATCGTATGAATTGCTCAGTTATTTACTTAATTGTGATTTTTAAAACTCAGTTCGTAAAAACTAAAGCTAAACCGAAGTCAAGTGTAAAGCACTGATACTGTTGCACACAGCAAGAGCGGCACAATCGACCGAAGCGAGTTCTACGCCTCTATCGACGAAAAGCACACGGAACTCGGCGATGCGATCTTCGCCCTCATCGGTACTATCGATTGTTCCTTGATTCTTCGTAAAACTTCTCTAATTTTTCTTCTGATAGACGAGGATGATAGTGGTGTTTTGGACTTTAGTGAGTATGTCGAGGCCCTGGGCAAGTTCTGCCTCTTGAACAAAGAGGACATGCTCAAATGTACGTCCTCGATAACTTTACGCTACGAGATAATAGCCCACTAACGCATTCCAGTCTGCTTCAACGTCTTCGATGACGACAAGAACGGCACAATTGAGGGCGAAGAGCTGACAAAACTAATTGAAATACTGCACGACGACGACCAGACCAGCAACATGAAACACGCCCTCAAGACGTTTGACTTCAACGGGGATGGCAAGATCGACTTCGCCGAGTTCAAGCAGCTCAACTCGCAGTTCCCGAGTCTGTTGTATCCAGCTTTTCGCATCCAGCAAAACATGAAAATCTTCACTTTGGGTGAGAAATGGTGGGAACGGAAGATCGAGGAGCTGGTCACTGAACAGCACGATAAACTGGTGCAACAAGCGGCCATAGACAACGTGGAGGACATGACGGACGAGGCTCTGAAGGCCAAGAAGGTGGAGGTGGAGCGCGTGGCGAAGCTCAAGCGCCAGGAGCAGGCGATCCGGATCCGAATGGGCTGCCTGTGCTACACATGCTGTCCCTGTCGACGAAATCTCTACATTGTGGACGAGGAATCCAGCGATAGTGACAGTGATTCCGATGAGGAACGAGCTCGACGGAAGCAGAAGGAGAACAACCAGAAGAAGAGCAAAAAGAGGGCAAGAAGCAGAATATTGTGCCGGTTGGTCCTAGGAAACCTCTTAGTCAGGAAGAGCGACTGGAACGAGCACGAAAGCGGAGGTTGAGGGATATGCAGGACCGACCCACACGGAAGGACTAGGCAGATCTCGCCAGTTCCACACAGGGAGGACGAGTGGTTCCGACTTTCGCCATTAAAAATTCAGAAATGAACTTGCACGATCTCTGAAGTAAGCACTGATATATTTCTTCCCAAGATTATATTTTAAAAAATAAGATCTTCACTGAAGATTCTTTAGTCCTTCCATGGAGAATGCGGTGCCGGCTGTGACGACGTGACTCCTGATCGTGGACGGTTTGCATTAATCTGTTGAAGCGACTAACGTCTTGTCGGCGGTCAGCTGCCCATAGAGCTGCCATGAACTTCCATTGCCAGGCATCAAGAAAGAGACAGCAGTGCGGTCCTTGGAAGATGGACGTCCATCTTCCTCATTCAGCAGCAAAGAAACACTCGCTCATAATGCACGACCATCATCAAACTCTAGTCCACCATGCACCTACGTCTCTAATACATTGTACTGCAGAGACCTCAGGTGGCTACATACACGTGCATATCGCTGTCGTCTACATGTCAGCCATGTCATGCACATGTAGCGTAGCGACTTGGTGTGTTACAACAAGACGATCCAAAGTTCATCTCGAATTTCATCTAGGGATGGGCGTCCACTTTTTGGGAAAAGGACAAACACTCTCTGCAACCGCATTTCTAAATTTACCACGAGCCGTTCAAGTCGTTTCCGCATTGCCGATGCTTCAGTCGCTGTTGCTGTTGCTGTCTCTACTGGCTGCAGGAGCTTTCGCCAGTGACGATGACGCTCTGGTGCCCTTCAACTCATGGAGCAACACAGTGGACACGCTGCAGTACGCGCTGGTCTTCATCGTGGTGCTGGTGGCCGCGCACCCGCTGGCCCTTTTCTTCCCCAAATTGTTCAAGCTCCCATTAATCACCGGGTATTTAGTGATCGGGATCATCGCAGGACCATTTGTGGCTAATTTGCTGCCTAAAGCACTGGTCGACATGCTCTCGTCATACGTGAGCGCTTTGGCTCTCTTTTATCTCATTCCAAGCCGGACAGGAGATTTATCTACCGGAATTAAGACCGCAACTCAAGCAGATCTTCATCCTGTTAACTGTACTCTACGTGGTGGCTATGGTGATCCTTACAAGTGTCCACTTGCTGTCCAACAACGCCTTCTTCTACGATGAATTCATCACCAATTGCCAGCTGGGAATTGCGCTCATGTTCGGGTCAATTTCAGTCTTAGGCTCTCCAGCTACAGTTATGGCTATCAAGATCGAGCTCAACAGCGTCGGACCATTCACAAATCTCATGCTGGGGGCTACTATGACGGCGGAATTCGTCGTGTTAGTGTCGTTCTCCATCTCCCGCATCATTTGCTCCATCTACTGCGCAGATTTGAACGTCTCAGTGGGGAATTTGGTCTTCACGCTGGCAATTGTGGCGTCCAATTTACTACTTGGAGGGTTAATCGGACTCGTGATCATCCTCATCTTCCAGATTCCAGGCAGCACAGCAGACGAACACTTGGATCTCCATGATGTTCAGACCACTACCCAGTCAACTTACAGTCACAAAGACTTGGAAGCTTCCCCAGATCCAGATCGAATGCCACATCCACACAATGCCTATGTGGAATCGACAGAGGAGCAGAGAAGACCCAAGTTCTGGACTACAAGGATGTCTCTGTACGTTAAAGGTTTCCTCTGGCTAAGTATGGGCTACGTGTTCTACATCTCCACTACGACCATCAGCGAAGCCACAGTCGCTTCTTACGGCTTGTCCTGGGAAGTGAAATTCGAGCCTCTACTTGTACTGATGGTGGGTTCCTGCTTGGCCGGCCACTACTCGTTGATCCGCCACGACATGCACGTGATCCTTGACACGGTGGCTCCGTACATGTTCCTGCCGTTCTTCGTCATGACTGGAGCCGCTTTGAAGCTCGACAAGGTCCTGGACGCCATTCCACTCATGAGTTTGTACGTGTGTCTACGCTTCGTCTCCGTCTTCATCGCGTGTTACTTGGGTGGACGCTTCCTGCTCAAGCTCACGCCGAGACAATACAACAATCTGTGGCTTACGATGACGCCCCAAGCTGGAGTGGCTCTTGGTTTGGCGAATGAAGTCAAAGCTTTGAGCTCTGAGCCATGGGCGGCCGAGTTCGCAGCGACGATTGTGGCTGCAGTGGTGGTTAACCAGATCATCGGGCCTGTTCTGTGTGCTATCGGGTTAAGTCGTGCAGGTGAAAGTATGTACGACCGAGTAGCTGAGGCTCAAGCGGTAGACAATGGGGACATATCGAGTGAAAGCGGCAGATCTCTTCGCAGTCGGCTCTCCAGCAGCAATATCACCCAGGGTAACGGAGATCCACGGGCTTTATTACCCTTTATCAGGTGAAAAGCGCTGTGGTTATTGGTGAGGACGAAGTTGCCTTTGAAATCGCACTGGAGTTGTCGTTGTATGGAGCGCAAGTGACTGTGCCGCTGCTGGACAAGGAACAAGCGGATAAATGGCACACTATTAACGAGACGATCCTCAAGAGGTCAGCTAAGGGAGAGCTCATCCAATACAAGAACAAAGTAAGGGAACGGGAGCAAGGAGACGTACAAGGAATGTCTACAGCGGATGTATTGATTTTACTGGTGATGCGGTACGAACGCTCGAGCATGTCCGGACGATGAAGGCTTTGCTGGGTGAAGAACACCCTCGGATGATCGCGATCGTACCTGACTGCACGTACAGTAAAGACTTGAAGGAACTGGGAGTGTTGATCATCCAGCCGTCCATCGCTTTGGCAAATATCGCGACGCGAATGGCTCTGCTGGAAAAGAAACTGGCGGAATCTCTCTCATTGGAGATCAGTACGACCAGCGACTTCGCCACGGCCGCATACTTCATGAACCGCGACTCCGTGCATTCGCTGTCCGAGATGAGGCTCGACGGTCGGCGTCTGGCACTGGGTAGAAGCGTTGTTAACCATCACTCGGTCAATTACGACAGACTAGCGGAGGCTCTGGCTGCTGAGAACCTCCCGATGCCTCCTCCACCGTCGCGTGTGTCCATGTTTGGTACTTCTGCGGCTGGTTTCGATCCGTTTTCCCGTCGTGGGGATGGGATGTCAGCGTACGAGCATTTCGTGGTTCAAGATGAAGCTGACAACGAGGAGAATGTGTTTAATGCGCAGTTTGTGCAACCTTCACCTCGGTTGGGAGTCTTCCCGTCACCACAAGGCAGCAACCCCTACTCGTTCGTGAGATCAAGATCGTCCAGGAATTCTGGTGGTTCTGGGCGTCCTCGGTTGAATTCAGCCACAGGGAGTGCCCGTCGGGGGCTTACGCGCACGTACTCTGACGTTGTATAACGATGAGGAAGTTGATGATCACTACAACTGTACAAACATAACGTACGTTTTCGTGGAGAAAGTTTTGAGAGCCAACAGAGACCATCCTGGAAAAGAGAAAACTAACGGTAGGAGCAAACACTTGAAGTTAGGAAAACCCTGTCGCTAATTCTTGTCGGGACCGTAGGCCATTCTCGAATTTTCTTCGCAGGGCCGGTGTCACCATGCCGCGTTTGTCTGGCCGACGCAAAGCCCATGCTAACACTTTCCGTTCAAGGGAGAAACGCTCCAGCACGTGTGAAAGCGTCACTGAAGGCAAAGTCATGGCTCGTTATCCTGTGGAAAGATGCTCATACCTGTGGAGTGAAGGGTGTTGTCGAGCTACAAGTGTCGGACTTGCTACTAACTCTAAAAAGCGCTCGCGTTAAGGATTTATTCCCGGTTCTCAACAAAAGATCAACGCCAAGTACCATGCCGACAATTCTTGTCGTGTAGTCGAGAGATTCCTGCTCTACGTGACTCGAGCGAGTCGCGATCGTCGTCTTGATCCGCTCATTCCCGATCTGAGTCTCACTCCACGATTCGTTGCCGTCATGCGTGTTTGAAGAAAGTGCCAAGAACCAAGATTTCCGTTTTCATCAAGACTCTCACGAACCTCAGCGTCTAACGGCTTGGCCACGATTAGAAGACTCTCCCATTTCACGGATCCACAATGTTCGTCGCCATAAAAGCGATGGTACCTGTACCCCTTGCTTCCTTCCACCGCGAAATGACGGGATTCCCATTATCCGCTTGAACGCCGTCGAATTTCCAAGCACAGTCGTAAAACCCACAAGTGCTAGGGATCACGTTTGACTGGCACATTGGGCACTTAGCGTCGTCATCTCGCATGAGATTGAACTCCTGATAGCCCTTGGGGCAAATAATCAGCTCGCGAAACGCAGCACAAAGTGGATTTTCACACGTTCCTTCGATGTTGAGTCCTTGGTACGCCATACGCCACTCAGGAGCATCAAGAGAGAACTCATCCACGTGCAGCAGAGAATTATCCGAAATATCAGCAAAGATACGTGAAGCTCCACCCCATTCACCATCCGAACCAAGTGAATTTGGCTCATGTTCGTAATTCCGTACGTCGAAAGCGCAAGATGATCTTCAAGCTGCTTACCTGCGTAAACCAAACGCTGGAAATCTCGCCGAATCCTCAGCTTGGCCAGAATTTGGCCTTTCACATTTGCCAACCGTATCGTACGAGTCACAGTGAAGCAAATGCGTGTCCTATCTGTTGGTCGAACCTTGGCTCGAGTGATGGTAGCCTCGCCATTACCACAGTATGTGGACACAGCTTCCATTGCCAATGTATCGACGAATGGTCTGGATGGTGCATCCAATATGGAAACCGTGCGAATTGTCCGATATGTCGCGGAGGACTGGAGGCACAAGCTGCTTAATGCATGGATTGTGGTGAAGTAGCTGATGGAGAAAGCTGCGCCGTGATGTGGAGAAAGCAACTTTGTTGTTTCAAGTTTCTGTTTTTGGTTCTTTTGGTTTTATTTTTGGAGTTAGCTGGACGGATGGAAACAATGAAATGGTTTTATTTGATATCTTTCATGGTAATTATATTTTGTTTTGCAGATTGCCGATGTGTCAAAATGAAAACGGGAGGATAGCTTGATAAATACTTGCCCTGCCTTCGTGCACCGTCACTCTCCACGATCTCGTGTCCATACTCGATACTTCTGCTGCTGTTTGGACGGAATCATCGGGAGGTGCTGCACCAAATTCATTTCCAGTCTCCTTCTGGCAGTGCTCCTGCCACCGCAAGGCAACAATCCCTACGCGTTCGTGAGATCAATGTTGTCGCAAATATTCTGGTGTGCTACACGGCCTCGGTGTCTATCGGGGACTTACGTGTACGTTCTTGGACATTCTGTGACTGGTCAATCTGTGAACATATCCAGGTGAAAACATATTTTGAGAGCAGAGCTACATGTCCAGGCAAAATCGTCTCGAAGACGTTTTTTTCCTAAAAATTCGATGGAACTGCCCAGATTATGAGTTTTGACTGGACCCCAATCGGACCAACTTAGAGTGTTGAACTCGAACATGATCGGATTAGTCCAACCGGACAAAGCGAATGATTTCTGCTGGATCTAATCCGATGAACTGTGTACATGTACCGTTGTGGCAGTGGCGATTTGTCATGTGTGGCTCTTCATCATAATCCAGGTAACTTTTAAGTCATCATGAGTTGATTTAATAACAAATGACTTGTACTAACTTTTCGATCTGTCTTGTAAGAAGTATGGGACGCTATCGAAATCATAACGAATCTTCTCGTGTCGGCGCACCACGCTTACAAGCAGAGTGTGCTTCGCGAGCGATCAGTGAATCGTTCACTCTCGTGGATCACTCTCGTGATCATTGATCACCCCAGCCGGTTAGTCAGTCGATCCTAGACGGTATCCTAAAGGTACGGATGATCTGGGAAAATTGGATGGGGAAAAGAGCGCCTCGCACTTCCAGGATCAGGAGAAACCTTCAGCTCATTAACTATTTTTCCCCTTCAAGCAACAACTCCAACCATGCGTTTCTTCTCCCAAGTTCTGGCTGCAGTGGCTATCGTGGCGATTGGTGTCGCTGCTGAATTAGAAGACGGTGTCCGGTTGGGCGAGATTTTCGGTGGACCCCACGGCAACAAGTACTCGGACATCGACCTCGCTTCGGCCGGACAATCGGTCAAGTCTATCACCATTCGCTTTGGGGATCGCGTGGACTCCGTCGCCCTCGATGTGGTTTCTCCGGAGGGTAACCCTAGCACCTTCTTCCACGGTGGCAATGGAGGTGAAAAGAACACTCTCACGCTAGCGGAAGGAGAGTACGTCACGGGTATGGAGGCTCACTGGGGCAAGTACTACCGCAAGACTCGCATCATGTACATCGCGTTCACCACGAACGCTGGTAACACCATCGTTGGCGGAACCCCGCAGAAAAACACGGACAAGAAGGGCACGGACAGCGCTCCTGAGGGTTATCAGCTTGGTGGCTTTATGGGGTACGCCGGTAACGAATTGGACTCGGTCGGTGCCGTCTGGACGAGCGTTGAGCCGGTGGAGTAAAAGCGTTTTTCCACTTGGTTAACTCTTCTAACCCAAAGGTAGTATTTCCCTTTATCAGTGTAACACGCTTCAACTACCACTTTTTCTGTTTCTGTTGATCGCTTAAAACGGTTTCGTGTTCACTCGTTGGCGTCATGTCCACGGAGAAGACCTACACGAAGACCTACACTACCATCTTGTGTTACAAGAAGAAGAAGTTGAGTTAGTGGATATTAATACATGGTAAATGGAAGCAAGTATCTACTTGGAAAATGATTATTGCACAGGAATCCAAATTCTGTTGCTTATTGGGGTAAGCTTCTTGGTTTGGCTGGATCGAAACCCATTCTTTGAAGGACCGAAAGCACTGCGTGGCCGTTCAGCTCGAGGCACACGCCATCGGGTTGAATAGATCACTTGAAAGTTTCGAGTTTACCTAAATCGAGGAAGTATCCTGGAAAAGAAATAACTCAATGAATCTTCAAGTTTGCAGAACCCTGTCCCTGATTCTCTCCGGAATGTCAGCCATTCTCGAATTTACTTTGTAGGAGAGCTTTCTCCATGCTACGTTTGTCTCGCTGCCGAAATGATAGGGCAACACTTCCCGTCCAACGGCAAGATGTTCACGCGCGCGTTCAACCACCATTGAAGAAGTCGGGGCTTTCAATCCTGTGGAGAGATGCCCATACCCGTGGAGCGAAGGGCGTCGTCGAATTACGCGAGTCCGATTTGCCATTACAAGGCGCTCGCGTTAAAGATTTATTCCCGGTTCTCAACAAGAAGATCAACTCGCAGTACCAGACCGATCGCAATTTTCGAGAAGTCGAGAGTGTTCTACTCTACGGGACTCGTGTCAGTCCGGATCGTCGCCTTGATCCGCTCATACCCGAACTAGGTCTCGTCCCTCGGTTCGTTGCAGTCACGCGCGTTTACAACAAGAATGGGCCAAGAAACAAGATCTTTGTTCTTATCAAGACGCTTACAAACACGACGTTTTTGCTGCACTGTCAGTCCTCCGATACAGTAGCCCACGTGAAAACCAGACTTGAAGACCAGGTGAAGATTACTCCAGACTTCCAGCAGTTGATCTACGCTGGTAAGCAGCTTGAAGACCATCTTGCGCTTTCTAGTTACGGAATCAAGAGTTGGAGCCAGATTCACTTGGTTCGGATCATGAACGGAGGTGGAGCTGAACGGATCTTTGCCGATGTTTCGGATAATTCACTATTGGACGAATACGATTTCGCTCCGGTTGGGCCTGAATGGCGTACGGCGTCCCGTGGACTCAATATCGAAGGAAGGTGCAAAAATCCACAGTGTGCTGCATTTCGGGAGTGGGTTATTTGCCGAAAGCGCTTCCAGGAGTTTAACCTCATGCGAGATGAAGATATCAAGTGTCCAATGTGCCAATCAAAAGTAACTCCTCGTACTTGTGGGTTTTACGACTGTGCTTGGAAATTCGACGGTGTGCAAGCGGTTGATGGTTATTCTATCATTTCACAGTGGAAGGATGCGCGCGGGCTAAAGTACCATCGCTTTGACGCTGACAAGTTCCGTGGTTCTGTGACATGGGAGAGTCTTTTGATCGTGGTTAAACCTCTAGACGAATCTGTGACGGTCGCTCTGTCGCCACGATCAAGCATGAGCAGCGCTGAACCGTGTTCAATCTGTTGGTCTGGGATCGACTCGTCTGAAGGAGGTTTCGCCATTACCGCAACGTGTGGGCACAGCTTCCACTGCAAATGTATCGACGAATGGTCTGGATGGTGCACCCGATATGGAAACCTCGCGAGCTGTCCGATGTGTCGCGGAGAACTGGAGGCGCAAGCTGCTTAATGTGTGGGTTATGGTGATGTTTCTCATGGAGAAAACTGCGGCATTTTGCGGAAAACATCACCATGGAGTTTTTTGATTAGGAGATCATGTTGATTCTGTTTTTTTTTTTTAATTTTGGACTTTGTTGTAACGGGATGAAGCAATGACATTCAACAGAAAAAAAAATATGTGTTCGGCTGTCAGTAATATCCGATAGCTATACTAAGAACCCAAACCCAACAATGGCTAAATTTGGTGTCGTACACACCACGTGTAGCTATCTGCAACTCCAACCGACGTGGAATCTTGAACAGCCGCGGTTTCTCTCTCTTGCTTTCAGTATACCCCTTGACCAACACTCCTGCCTTTGCGATCTTCCACCCGCCTCCTCATTCCGCATTCCCTCCAAGAACCGCCCAAGCCGTCACCTCCGCTCGCTCCTCATGGCCGAAGACGCCGCTCCCCCGCCGCGTCGCCCAACAAACTGGCGCAGAAGCTATCGTCTGCGCAGCTCACGGACGCCAAGATCACGGGCTTCCCGCAGTTCACGCCGGCGCACCGCTCACTCATGGCCAAACACCTGACGATCGAGGTCTACGCGCAACTTAAAGAGCTCAAGACGTCCACGGCTACACGCTGGACCGCGCGGTCCAGACGGGCGTGGACAACCCGCACCTGGGGGTGGGGGTCACTGCAGGCGACGAAGAGTGCTACGAAGTGTTCAAGCCGCTGTTTGACCCGGTAATTGAAGGCTGGCATGGCTACAAACCGGAAGACAAGCACAAGTGCGACATGGACCCGACCCATGTGACGAACGGCAAGCTGCCCGACGAGTTCATCATCTCCACGAGGATTCGCGCTGGTCGGAACATCCGCGGCTCGCCCTTGCCGCCTGCTACATCGCGTGCGCACCGGAAGGACGTGATGAACCTGTTGCAGGCTGCTCTGGGAGGCATGAGTGGAGATTTGAGCGGCAAATTCTACAAACTGTCGGAGATGTCGCCGGAGGACGAGCAGCAGCTCATCACGGACCATTTCCTGTTCCAGAAGCCTGGAGGAGGCACTTTACTGGAAGCTGCGGGAGCTGCGCGGGACTGGCCCTCGGCTCGCGGCATTTTCCACAATAACGACAAGACGTTCTTGGTTTGGTGCAATGAGGAGGACCACATGAGAGTCATCTCCATGCAGGACGGAGGAGATGTCGGTGCTGTGTTTGAGCGCTTCTGTCGTGCTATTAAGAGCGTGGAGGAGAGTATCAAGGCCAAGGGCAAGGAGTTCATGTACAATGAGCATCTGGGCTTCATTGGCACGTGCCCGTCCAATTTGGGGACGGGTTTGCGGGCCAGTGTTATGGTCAAGCTGCCGAAATTGACAGAAGACGTGGAGAGATTCGAGAAAATCTGCTCCTTGTTGCATCTGCAGCCTCGAGGAACAGCTGGAGAGCACTCGGCTTCCGTCGGAGGCGTCTACGACGTTAGTAACAAGCAGCGGATCGGTCACTCTGAAGCGGAACTGGTGCAGACGATGATCAATGGCATTACGCTGCTCATCGCCATGGAGCAGAAGCTGGTGGCTGGCGAGAGTATTGATGCGTTGATCCCGACGGAATCTGCAGCTCCAGTTATCATTGATGCTGGTCCGCCGCTTGTAGCGTCCACCACGAGCATCGCTGTGCTTCCGTCGGAAGAGGACAACTATCCAGTGTTTACGGCCAAACACCGCAGCTTGATGGCCAAGCACTTGAGCAAGGAGCTGTACGTCAAGTTGAAGGACAAACACTCCACCAAGGGCTACACGCTGGATATGGCGATTCAGACAGGCATTGACAACGCTCACCTCGGTGTCGGTGTTGTTGCTGGAGATGAAGAGTGCTATGAAGTCTTCAAGGAGCTGTACGATCCGGTGATTGAGGGTTGGCACGGCTTCAAGCCTGAGGACAAGCACCACACCGACATGGACGTGGCTAAGTTGGTGAATGCGGACAAGATCGACAATGCCTACGTTCAGTCCACGCGTGTGCGTGCTGGTCGCAACATCCGTGGGCTGAGTTTACCGCCCGGAACGACGCGTGCAGAGCGATTAGAGGTGGAGAACCTCATTGCCACCGGTCTTTCGACGCTGACGGACGAACTCAAGGGGAAATACTACCCGCTGAGCAACATGACGAAGGAGGAGGAGGACCAGCTTCAGAAGGACCACTTCCTTTTCAGAAGCCTGGTGGTGGAACTCTTTTGACTGGTGCTGGAGCTGCTCGTGACTGGCCAAGTGGACGTGGCATCTTCCACAACGACCAGAAGACGTTCCTAGTGTGGTGCAACGAAGAAGACCACATGAGAGTAATCTCCATGCAGAGCGACGGGAACATCGTCGAGGTGTTTGCCCGGTGGGTGAAGGCTGTAGCGGCCGTGGAGGAGAGCATCAAGGCCAACGGCTACGGCTTCATGCACAACGACCACCTCGGTTTCCTCGGTACGTGTCCATCGAACTTGGGTACTGGATTACGTGCTAGTATGTTCGTTAAGCTGGAGAAACTGGGCAAGGACCCACACGCTCTTGAGGAGGTTTGTGCCCCTCTCGGCCTGCAGCCTCGTGGTTCTGCTGGTGAACACTCAGCCGCTATTGAGGGATGTGGATATTTCCAACAAGGCTCGTATCGGCAAGTCGGAGGTGGAGCTCGTGCAGACGATGATCGACGGAGTGGGCAAGCTGATCGAGCTGGAGAAGGAGCTGGAGGGCGGCAAGAGCTACGCGGATGTTCTAGCGTCTGTGGGTGTCACTCAAGCCGCACATTGAAGCCGACTGTAGCCGCTAGAGCGAGGCGAGAGCTGATCGCGAAACTCCAAAGACCTGCTCGCGGCTACGAGCAGCAAGCGCCTATTGATAGTGAACAGACACCGCTCGAAGGTTAGCTTTATTCTTCATATTTTTTAATGAGAACCTCTGCAATCGCAAACCTTGGTTTGTATCGTGAGTTGCCAGTTGTAGAAATTGAACTTTGTTTCGCATCGTACTCGGTGCATTCTCGATTTGGTCTATCAGATATACCTTTAGTGTGTACACGTAGAAGCAAAATGTTTGACTTTCATCCGAGTCGATATCGTTCCAACGAGCAGTGCAAACGTGCACTGGCAAGGCCCCAATTAGATCGGTTTTATCGCTGACAAATACTACGGCGAAATTGTCGGGGCTGATGTAAAATTGGCTGGTAAAGCTTTCGTTTTATGTCTATCTCCGAAACCTAAACGAAAATGAACGCAAAACCTAGAAACTACAATTTGAGATCTCGTAATCCGGATTTCCAGAAAATGCTGCAGTTTTCGTTATCAGCTCCACCAAAGCCCACACATTAACCAGTTTGTGCCTCCAGTTCTCCTCGACACCGTGGGCAGCTCGCAAGGTTTCCCTGTCCAGCGCACCATCCAGACCATTTGTCAATGCAAGCGCAGTGGAGTCTGTGTCCACATGCCAAGGTAATAACAACACCACCACCACGCGGACCAAGCAGAGACCAACAGATAGTGCATGGCTCCGTACTCTCCATGCTCTTGCTTGGCGACAGAGTGACCGTCACGGATTCGTCTAACGGCTTGACCACGATCAAAAGACTTTCCCATTGCAGAGAACCACATAGTTTGTCAGCATCGAAGAGATGGAACTTCTCCCCGCGTGCATCCTGCCACTGTGAAATGATAGAATACCCACCATCCACTTGTATTCCATCGAATTTCCAGGCACAGTCGTAAAACCCACAAGTACGAGGAATCACTTTTGACTGGCACATTGGACACTTGGTATCCTCATCTTTCATCAGATTAAACTCCTGGAAGCGCTTTCGGCAAATAACCATCCAGCCAAACGCCGCACAGCGTTGATTATTGCACTCGCCTTCAATATTCAGTCCTTTCGACACGGCACGCCATTCAGGAGCACTCGGAGAGAATTCACGCTCTTTTAGAAGCGAGGAATCCGAAACGTCAGCAAAAAGCCGAGAAGTCCCACCCCGTTCATCATCCGGACCAAATGAAGTTGACTCATGTTCGTAACCCCGTAAGTAGAAAGCGCAAGATGGTCTTCAAGTTGCATGCCAACGTAGACCAGACGCTGGCAATCTCGAGTAATCCCCAGTTTGTCCTGAATTTGTTTTTTATTTCGCCCACCGTATCAGAGGACTCGCAGTGAAGCAAAGTATTCGTGCTCGTCAGCGTCTTGATGAACACATAAATACTGGTGCTTGGCGTTTTCTTCGAGTAAACGCGCATGACAGCAACAAACCTTGGAGTTAGACCCAGCTCCGGTATGAGCGGA
Organism: Phytophthora citricola; assembly: GCA_007655245.1. NCBI lineage: Eukaryota > Oomycota > Peronosporomycetes > Peronosporales > Peronosporaceae > Phytophthora > Phytophthora citricola. The sequence goes on from VMRO01000049.1 coordinate 698,581, forward strand.
TCAAGGCGACGGTCGCGGCTCACACGAGTTCCATACAGGAGAAAGCTTTCAACTTCTCGGAAATTGCGATCGGCCTGGTGCTTAGCGTTAATCTTTTGTTGAGAACTGGAAACAAATCTCGAACTCGAGCACCTTGTAATGGTAAATCCGTCGCGCGTAACTCGACGACGCCCTTCACTTCACGGGTATGAGCATCTTTCCACAGGATAGATAGTGTTGACTTAGGCTTTGGTGGTCCTTGCAGAAGCGCACGAACACCTGGCCTTTGGTCGGCAAGTTTTGGCTTTTGGCGGTCCGACCAACGCAGCATGAAAGCGAGTCCAGCAATGAAAATTTGAGAATGGCCGGGAAGAAGAAGCAGGAAAAAGCTGGGCACTCTCTTTCCAGGATATTTACTCGATGGAGGAAGTTAGTCTTTAAGAACTTTCCAACATACCCGATAGTCTCCACACTTCAAAGTGGATGTCCTCAGCCTGGCATTCTGAATCATTTGGTATGATAAACAGCAAATAAAACACGAAAAGAGAATACCGTTGCTTTTTTGCTCAAAAACGAAGAAAACAATATAAAAAGACAAAGTGGAAACCAAAACTCGAGATCTCGTACGATCCAAACGTCCGCGGTGATGTTTCTCCACAAAAAGCCGCATATTTTCTCCATCAGCTACATTACCACAGCTCACACCTTAAGCAGCCTGTGCCTTCAATACTCCGCGGCATATCGGATAGTTCGCACGATTTCCGTATTGGACGCACCATCCAGACCATTCGTCAATACATTTGCCGTGAAATCTGTGTCCACACGTGATATTGGTGACAAAACGATCATCACGTGAACCGAGGCCAGACCAACAGATACAGCACGCTACAGTGGTGGCCTTCACACCCTCTCTTGGAAACAGAGCGTCCGTCACGGATTGGTTTAACGGTTTGACCACAATCAAAAGACTCTCCCATTTCAAGTAACCGCGATACTTTTTAGCACCAAAGCGATAATACTTATTGTCCTCACTTGCATCTTTCCACTCAGAAATGATTGAAAACCCATTCTTCGCTTGCACCCCGTCGAATTTCCAGGTACATTTATAAAATCCACAAGTTCGAGGAATCACTTTTGCTTCGCACATCGGACATGTGGTGTCGTCATCTCGCAACAGATTAAACTCCTGGAAGAGCTTGGGGCAAATAACCGTCTTGCTGAACGCAGTACACTGAGGATTTTCGCATTTGCCTTCGATACTGAGTCCTTGATACACTTTTCGCGTACTCCGAGGGCGATCTGACCGATCCAAAGCTTCCTTCAGCCGGATTTGGCTCCAAGTCGTGATTCCATAAGTAGAAAGCGCAAGATGATCTTCAAGCTGCTTACCAGCGTAGATCAAACGCTGCAATTCTCGAGAAATCTTGAGCTTGTTCTGAATTTCAGCCTTCACTTGTCCAACTGTATCGGAGGGCTCACAGTGAAGCACGAGATTCATGTTCGTGAGCGTTTTGACGTAAACAAACATCCTAGCTCTTGGCAAATCCGGAGGAAACGTGCATGACCGCAACAAACCGCGGAACGAGACCCAGTTGAGGTATGAGCAGATCAAAGAGACGATCCGGATTCACTCGAGTCCCGTAGAGCAGGAAGCTCTCGACTTGACGGAGATTGCGATTGGCCTGGTACTTGGAGTTGATATTGTTATTGAGAATGGGGAATAAATCTTTAACTCGAGCACCTTGTAGGGGTAAATCTGATTCGCGTAATTCGACGACCCTCTCACTTCACAGCAACGAGCATCTTTCCACAGGATTGAGAGCGTTGGCTTCGTATTTAAAGGCGGTTGCACACGTGCACGAACATCTTTCCATTGGACGATGGCTGTGCGCTCATCGTTTTGCCCTTCTGATATACGCAGCATGCGGAGAACTGGTGAGCTATGCCCCAAAGTAAATTCGAGAATGCAGTCCTAAGAAGAATCAGCGACACTCCAACGTTGAAGTTTTGATCCTACAGTTAGGTTTCGTATATCCTTTGGGTTCCTGGGAGGATCCAGTTTGAAGAAGAAAACTATAAACACGCAAAAGCACACGTAGTCGTAAGTCGCGACGATCCGCTGAAGATCTCGATTTTACGTTGCTCTTCGCTCATGAATATTTCGGTAAAATCTGGATTGCGCTGCTGAGTATTAAGGTACTATAGCACACCGAACCTTTTCCGGGGAGAAGTACGCTATGACTTCCGCTTGTTACTTCTTCTGCTTGTTCAAGTCAGCTCCCACCACTGGCTGGTGCATCTTCAGGGTCAACAAGATGTCGTCACGGGAGCTGAACATCGAGCAAGGCTTCGGCAGGTGACCTTGCTTCATGAAGATGGCGGCGTCCGACCACGAAACACCGGCAAAGACATTTTCGCAGTTGTCTCCGTCCGCAATACCATCAGTTGTAGTAGCGTAAAGTCAGGAGTCGCGCCTTTGGTACGCAAAACAGACCGGAGACTAGAAAGCTCAGCGACTAGCACCAATTGCAGTTGTTATGAGTTCCCTTGGTGTTCCGTGATCTTGTCGTCGCCAAAGAACCACGGCCGTATTGATGTCCATACCTTAATGAAAAAAGCCAGCCAAACAACGATTTTCGTCGAGAAAGTCAGCAAAACACCAAAACCCATGCTGGGTCAGTGCAGTAGCGTTCGGGGTCGTCCTTGCCATATTCGAAGCCGCGTAAGTAGCTTTCTACTACGTAGTATTAAGTTGAGTCGCAAGTGTAGTAGAGACGTCAACGTAGTACATGCTAGCGTTAACGTAGAAGTAGTTTCACTTGAACTTTTATCCAGTGCAACTCGAATTTCTAAGATAGGTGGTCCTCACTTTCTCAATCTATTCCCTGCAGTAGAGTTAAAGTGTAGATGGCGAAGCGCTAATCCTATAGAGGTGGGGTATTTTGCCATCCAGTATTTCGTGTAATGTTTCAGAAGTATAAGGTCGACATGGTTCTTGCCCATTTGTTTCATCTTCATCAGCATCGTATCTGGGTTAAAACCCAAGTTCTCAATGCGCTGGAATACAGCTTTGTTCTCTCCACGAATACTTTTGAGGTGCGCCACGTCGTCCAGTTTTGCGAGCTTACTCAGCGACACGCCCCCGCCTTGAGGTACACCATGTCGTCCAGTTTTAAGACCTCACTCAGCAATCTGCCCTCCTGTCCGGGAACAGCCTTGAGGTTCACCACGTCGTCCAGCTTTGAGACCTGACTTAGCGACTTGCTCCTCGTCAGGTCGGACGTTTTGGTTAAAAACTTCTCTGAAAGCGATTGGTGAGTTGCACGGCCCTCTCTTCTTTAGCATCTTGGTGGATCTCAGGAACCGGTTAGTGTCGTTCCCGGTCTGCACGCGATCCTGGGGCACCGTGATACTCTTCGAATCACTGATGGCGGATGCTCCCTCGCAGCAAGCGAAGATGAAGGCTGCAGCCACGAGCACGATGTAAGTCAGACGCATTGGGGTATTCTTGAGAAGTGACGTGGAAAGCTTGAGCCTTGATGTGCAAGTTGCGAAGTGAGCCTGCAAACAGCAAAATAAAGCTGTGGTGGGAAGCCGGCAACGCTCTTTGCATCCAGAAACTCGAACAGTATATTTGCACAAAGCCGAACCATGGTATTGCTGTAGTGAAAATAATATTGCAGTGCCTGTACATGTCCATACAGTGCCTGGTTCAACAAGTATGTAGTACAGTACAGACTGTGCTACAGTACATCACAACCTGCAACAACACTTGTGCTTGAATTTTGGGATGGGATGTCAGTGGCGGTAAATTACCGTTCAAGACAGAAAATACATTCACGATTCATTTCAAGACTATGTTTCGCTGATCACAGGGGAGAACATAATATTTTTAATATTATTCGTACGGCAACCGTGCTGAATACGACCGCATTGTTTTCACCTGGAAATTCCTGTCTAAAGGTGGGGGGAGGGGTCTACGGAATGCACAAAGCGGAGACGGGATGGAGCACCCTACGACCGTCTCGGAACCTGGTACACTTCGCGTTATTCGCAACCGTCGAATACCTTATTCAGAACCCTGAAAACTGAGTTCTATCGCTTCTTGGAGGATGTAGACGACAAGGTCTGGGGACAACTATGATAACCCTCGAGAAGCGCATTTGCTGGTATTCATCTTTGTTCTCTCTGTTTAGAAATAATACGTTGAATGGAGTAGATGGCGAAATAACTACTAAGTACATGTAATACATGTAGTACCACAATCCGTTTTCGTTGAAAGGGGATTTACAACTTCATTTGTAAAACTCATGAAGTGAACAGTGACGAGGAAGTATTTAAATATTACTTCTCGAGAACTTGTTAGTTTCAGAATTAAAATTCCTAGCTTCAAAAATTCGTTCGTAGACATGTAGGAGAAGTCATTTTAACAAGCATATTTGATGGAACTGGGCAGTCTTGTAGGTAGAAAGCCATGAACGCCCATAGTACCAGGTATTTGGCGTGTCTGGGCCGGATCTAATCTAAAGATTCGGATACAGTGATGGCGTGAGTATTATTATAAAAACACATATTCATTTCCCTAACTCCAGTTAAAAATGACTTTTCGCTGAGTATTGAGAGCGCAAACAACCTGGTAAAGGGGTTTACAACCCTCTCACGCCATCACTGTTTGCACGTACATACGGTATGCTGCATAGTACTATCATAAAAAATCTCCAATCAAAAGAAAAATCCTCCGATCAAACCTGTAAAGTAATTATAAATACAAATTTACAAATTCAAATATACAAACACACTTCGAAGTACAGGTTGTTCTCCTGAGGATTTTTGTTTTGATTGGAGATTTTTCGTGAAATGGTGTAGAATATTGGCATCGTCATGAATCATGATGCTTTATGTGTTGCTGTCATGTCGCCAAACGATGCGTCTCCAATACCCAGCGAACGTTGCTATTGTCATATCCATCGCAGCCGCCTGGGAGGTTTTCTCGTTTTAAATTTCACAAACATCGTAACTTTTGAGTAATTTTCATTCTTCCTTTACTTTTCTCCTCCTCTGAGCTGACGCTTCCTTGCACGCCGCTTGTTCTTCGAATAAATAGGACTTTTAGACGCCTCCTTCTCTTCCTGGTTGTCCTGAGCTTGCTGAAAGTCGTGCTTAAGCTACAACGCAAACGCCGCACGAGCCCTCGCAATGTCCTGGAAACCGAACGCTTAGAGCTCAGCTCGGAAGAAGAAAGCGATCAGAAGCAGAACCACCGCTGCAAAATGGTCCTGGCCCCGTTGTACTCCTTCAACATGCGCGTAGCAATTTTTGGGGTAGAACGGCAGGAGCGCGTGAAAATAACGCCTTCAGCCAACCATTCATGGTGTTTTTGAAATCTCTAAACAAATTCACTGTAAAGTCTGAAGAATCTTGGTGTATTCTCTGAACGTTAACTGCAACATAAGCCAGCAAAACAACCTATAAAAGAGATTCAACCAAGTGGAAAAACGCATTTACTCCACGGGCTCAACGCTCGTCCAGACGGCACCGACCAAGTCCAATTCGATTGAATCACGGATAAGTTGAACATGTGAAAGCCTGCAAAACTCTACATGTACGAACATACGATAATTGCTACAGGTAAAGGTACTCGCCAAGAAAAGTGCGCTAAAGACGTTAAAAGTTGCGATGCTGTGGTTTTATTGATCAAATACTTCGTTTTGCGTTTTTTGTTTTGCGTTTGGAAAGGCTTTCACATGTTCAACATTTCCGTGACTCACCGAGAATTTCACGGTCCGTGAATCGTGCCAAATCGATTCTTGGAAGCTTGCTGTTGCGGGATGACGCCTGTTGTGGCTTGTTAGTTTTGTTTTTCTTTAGAACAAGTCATAATGAGGTTTTACAGTCATAATGACTTGTAACCAGAGAAGTAGAAGTGTGGTTAACTTCATGTAGTTAGTGAATGTGTCATTTCGCTAGCTATGATAATAATAATGATTTGTAACCTATGACTTGTAAGGTGCATAACTCCTCTCCGCCTTGTAAGAAGTACGAAACGTTATGGAAATCATAACAGTCAAACGAGTCTTCTCGCCTACAAGTTACCAGCGCGCTTACAAGCAGTCGGCCCACTTGCATACATGCACAAGCAGTTGATACCAGTACATGTAGTAGTTCACTTCACAGCACAGAGAGAGAGAGCTTCGTGCGTGATCAGTGAGCCACTCGCTGGTAGTGATGATCACACCCGCCGAAAGACAGTTTAGTCGATCCTAAATGGTGATCCTGTAATGTACAGATGATCTGGACGACAACAAAATGGACAGGGAAAAGAGCGTTATCACGCGCCTCGCACTTCCAGGGTCAGGAGAAACCTTCAGCTCATTCACTATTTTTCCACCTCCAAGCGACAACTCCAACCATGCGATTCTTCTTCCAAGTTCTGGCTGCGGTAGCTATTGTGGCGACTGGTGTCGCTGCTGAATTGGAAAAGGGCGTCCAGCTAGGCGAGACTTTCGGCGGACCCCACGGCAACAAGTACTCGGACGTCGACCTCGCTTCGGCCGGACAAACGGTCAAGTCGATCACCATCCACGCGGAAGATCGCGTGGATGCCGTCGTCCTCGACGTGGTTACCCCGGAGGGTACCCCGACCACCTTCTTCCACGGTGGCGATGGAGGTTACAGGAACAGCCTCACGCTAGCGGAAGGAGAGTACGTCACGGGTATGGAGGTCCACTGGGGCAAGTACTACCGCAAGACTCGCGTCATGTTCGTCCAGTTCCACGAACACCGGTAACACACTCTCTGGTGGAACCGCGCAACAGAACACGGACAAGAAGGGCACGGCCTACGCTCCTGAGGGCTACCAGCTTGGTGGCTTCGTGGGTTTCGCCGGCAACGAATTGGACTCGGTCGGTGCCGTCTGGACGAGCGTTGAGCCCGTGGAGTAAATGCGTTTTTCCACTTGGTTGAATCTCTTTTTATAGGTTGTTTTGCTGGCTTATGTTGCAGTTAACGGTCAGAGAATACACCAAGATTCTTCAGACTTTACAGTGAATTTGTTACAGATCAGTCCAAAACAGTTTTTGTTTTCATATGCATTTCAAAAGTATTATTTTCAAAATATTATTTTTAAAAATCACTTTTATATAAAGAAAATACAAAAACGTTGTCGTTACCAAACGAATTAATGAATTCGAAGGGCTCATTCTGAAGTGGTTCCCGACGGCAACTTGCCGTTCAGCTCGACATCACGCTTTGCGAAAATCCTCAACTTTTATCCACCTGGTGGTTCCACCGTTTACGCTTTACCCAACGCCACCAGTAAACCGTGGAACACGTTGCAGCTCAAAAGCCAATGCTTTTAACCGTCCGCTGCTCAGTACCGAATCGCAACTTGCGATATCCCTTCAAGTGTTCTGTAGACTCATTCTCCAATTTGCGTCGAACATCAACTCCCTCTTACAATGAAGTTCCAAGCTCTCGTCGCCGTTCTACTTTCCATATCCAGCTGCGCCACTGCAACTCCGTCCTGGAACGAACTCGCTATCACCTCCCTCAGTATGGCCGATACCTGCATCGTACCAGCTCCAAGGAGCCATTCTTCTGGCAAGCTGATACCGCGTGGGAACTCATTCACAAACTGAATAAAACCTCCATCGACTTCTACCTCCGTACACGCGCTGAGCAAGGATACAACGCGGTGCAAACGGTGGTGATCGCCGAGAAGAACGGAACGACGCGTCTCAATTTCTATGGGGATTTACCTTTCGACAACGCGGACACGACTCAACCGAACGAGAATTACTTCCAATTGGTCGATTGGACAGTGAACCAAGCTGCAAATTACGGGATTCTCCTGGTCCTCGTCCCTGTATGGGGTAGTTGGGTTAGTGGCGGATGGCCAGGGTACGAGGAGTCTCTTCAACGAGTCCACTGCGTACGAATGGGGGTACTACCTCGGTGATCGTTACCCTGGTATCCCTAAGATCCTAGGAGGAGATACCAACTGCTTCTGGGTTCGGAACGCGATGGCTGCTTCGATTTCGTACTCATCCAACCCGGACGTGGACCCCGCTACTCTACTTGGTCCAGTAGAGGACACTACGGACATTTGGGTGAGCATGAGAACGGGGATTAAGGATGCTGAGAGGGCTCAGAACTACGACCCAGTGATCCTATTCCACCCAACATCCGGACGATTCGCTAGGCCTGTGAGTACCCCAAAAGCTTTTGGCCACCTCATGTTCCCAAGAGAAGAAGATCGTGTGTCTATCAACGCCGTCCAGTCCGGTCACGCTACGACGGAGTCACTTGGTTCCTTCACCCCTTTCGAAACGGATGATTCAAGATACAATTACGAGCTCATTGCAGCTATGCGCGACGGGTTTACTGGGCCTGTTCTAGATCTTGAGAACCACTACGAAGGTTCCCACTACAACTTCGTTACCGATTTCCCTATCTGGAATGCGTCGGAAGTCCGTACGGGGCTTTACAATGGCGTTTACAGTGGATCTGCTGGCTTCACGTATGGCGCTCATAGCGTCTGGCAGATGTACGAGCCTCGCTCCGATCTTCTTCGTGACTCGGACTACTACGAGCCAGCGGTGGGTCAAAGCGCTACGGGTTCTTGGCGTCAAGATCTGTTCTTTGAGGGCGCTACACAGATCCAATTTGTCACAAAACCGTTGCAAAACCTCTCGCTTGATGAGCTTGAGATGCTCGAACCAGCTCGTCAGCTTCTTGCGAGTCCAACCGGGTACACGGACGTCGCTGTGAATGCGTTCGAAAAGACGAGATTCATCTCTGTATTGGCCTCTGTGAACCGTGACCGCTACTTCGTGTATACTGGACACGGAGACGCGTTCAGTCTGGAGGTTGGGAATGGGCCTGTTCGTTCGGGAACGGCTCGTTGGTTTTCCCCTCGTGACGGTCAGTATTATGGCGAATCTGCTATTGATGCTGGTGGGAATACCACGTACGTCGACTTTACTCCTCCGTCGGGAGGAAACGTTGATAACGACTGGCTGCTGGTGCTCGAGTTCTGAGGTATACAAGGTACTGACGGTAACAGGAACAAGAAGTTGAAGTTCCGATCCGATGGTGAAGTTGAAGTTGAGTTGCTGTTTTTGCGTGATCACACGATAGATTTCTGCCTGGCAAAACCTTGAATGGTTTCGTAGACCTTCAATCACAAATCCTCCGTATTCAACTTAGCATCACGTAGAGCGTTATACAGCGTTGTCGGCGTTTTTTTCGTGCATAGCCACCAGTCCGGCTTCAACAACAGTCAACTACAAGTGCTGCGATCTTTGCGTCGTGGATGAAGAGGGAAAGTAATACTGGACGTCATCATCAATCCCTCCTTCGGCGTTATACCACCGACTACACGTAGGAAACCCCTTCTCATTCTCCAATTTGCTTCGGAAAGCATGAGATCCCTTGCTGTTCTCGTGTCCCTCGTTGGTCTGGCCACCGTCTTGGCTGAACCGTCCTGGCATGACCTCACCATCACCGCCCCGCAGTATGGTCGATACCTGTACCGTACTACCTCGGAAGAACCGTTCTTCTGGAAGGCTGACACTGCCTGGGAGCTCATGCACCGCCTAAACAAGACGTCCATCGACTTCTACCTCAAGACCCGAGCCGAGCAAGGCTACAACGTCGTGTTGACAGTCGTTTTGTCTGCGTATAACGGCACAACCCGTCCGAACTTCTACGGCGATCTACCGTACAACAACTCGGATACTACACAACAGAACGAGGCGTTCTTCGAGTTGGTAGACTGGACGGTAGAACGAGCTGCTAGTTACGGGATCCTCATCGCTCTGGTCCCAGCGTGGGGAACTGGATCAGCGGGGCGTGGCATGGCACAAAGGAGTCGATCTTCAATGAATCTACGGCCTACCAGTGGGGAAACTACCTTGGAGAGCGGTACCCAGGCATCCCAAAGCTTCTTGGAGGTGATACCAACTGCTTCTGGGTGCGAAACACCACTGCATCGATGATTTCCTACGCTGCTAGCCCTACCGTAGATCCTGCTACTCTACTAGGCCCAGTGGAAGATACTACCCACCTGTGGGTCAGTATGAGAACTGGTGTAAAGGATGCCGAGAAAGCGAAAGGTTATGAGCCTATAATCCTCTTCCATCCTACCGCCGGAGAGATCGTTCGCCCAGTGATGACTCCAATGGCTTACGGTCACTTGATGTTCCCCAAGGAGGAGCATCGTGTCTCTATTGACGCTGTACAGTCTGGTCACGCTACTCCTGACGCTCTGGGTGGTTTTACGCCCTACCAGACGTGGGATTCTACCAAGAACTACGAGCTGATCGCTGCCATGCGCGACGGCTTCACTGGCCCCGTGCTTGACCTTGAGAACCACTACGAAGGAGCCCACGACAACCTAGACGCCAACCAGCCAATGATCTGGAACGCGTCTCAAGTCCGCACGGGGTTATATAACGGCGTATACGGCGGAGCAGCCGGCTACACGTACGGCGCCAACAGCGTGTGGCAAATGTACGAGCCTGCAGGCGACTTGTACCGTGAGAGCGACTACATCGCGCCTTCCTCGGGTGAAAACGCCTCGAGTTCTTGGCGTCGAGACCTCTTCTTTGAGGCTGGAAAGCAGGCTCAATACACTACGAAACCCCTTGAGAACCTCACGATCGCAGAACTTGAGGCACTGGAGCCGGGTCGTCACTTCCTCGCTAGCCCCAGTGGATACACCGACGTAGCAGTGAACGCTCTTGACAGCACGCGCTTCATTTCCGTCCTCGCTTCAGCGAATCACGATCGGTTCTACGTGTACGCGGGTCACGGTGATTCGTTCAGTCTTCTGGTTGGCAACGGGTCGGAGCGTTCGGGTACAGCTCGCTGGTTCTCCCCCGTGACGGAGAATACTGCAATGACGCGACTGTCGTTGTCTCTGCTAATGATACGCGCGTGGACTTCACGCCTCCTTCAGGTGGTAGTGTGGACAACGACTGGCTTCTAGTTCTCGAGTTTTAAAGGATCTATTAGGGTCTAAAGTCTAAAATGTGTTCCTTATGTTTCCGCTTTGACGTTGGCGTGGCAATGTAACTATCCGTGCTAAGCCCCGATGAACTTGAGCAACAAGAGATGGTCCGTCCATTGGGTGACCGTCAACGCACAAGCGGTCAGAAGCACGTGCAGGCTGGAGCTTAAGCGCTCTCGTTCCGATCTGTTGAACCGCCGGTCGCTTGAGATGCCGCCCGGTTTCGAGGGAGAAGAGCATACGCCACACCTCACTACGCGGGTGAGTGCCGTCAATGACGGTGATGTAAGTGTAGCCATCATCCAGCTGTGCGCTAGGAGCAGTGAACGCGGACGGCGTCGCGTGGCTTGTATTCGTGACCCACGCGCTTCGGAATGGTCCTTGGAGCTCCGTCCACTGTCCACGGCCAAGATCAGCGAATAAATCTTGGTCTGGGGCACTTTTGCGTTGTCTGGATGCTCCTGGAAGTATTTGGTAGGCTGGACGTCAACGTTCTGGCGTAGGTACCATATTCTACCGGTGTAGGCTGGAGTACGGGCGATTTGTTTCCTCAACGACAAGGTATGGCGTAGATCCTGAAGAATACCGGACGTGTGTACTGGAACAGTCTGGTCTGCTTCGGAAAGAGCCCATTCAAGCTTAAGGAACGAGTAGCGCGTCTCGGTTCCGTTGCTTACAGACGTGAGGTCGAGGTCCTGCGGTCGGCCCTTGACGAGAACGAACGCTGCATTCACTAGATCCAAGTTCTCGTGGCTGTGGTGGGCGACAGAAGCTGCCAGGCCATTCGATGAGCCACAGTCGATCGGTAAGATGCCAAAGGGCTGGCGAATCGCTTGTTTCCAGTCCGGCCGAGCCATTAACCCTTGAATGACTGCACAACGTTGTCAGTAAAATGCATTTTAACCAGCTCGTAGAACGGATCAACGTACATTCGTGGACGTAGCTGTCTCCTCCTGCAATCGCCACACACTCAAATTGATCCAATGGGAGTTCTTTAGCAACTTGACGAACACGCTCAGCATCAGCCGTCGTCTCCAGTGTCGTGTCGATGTTAGCAACACGGAAAATGGGCGCGACAAACTGCTCGTACTTACGTAGGCTCCACCCGTGGCCTTCATTCGGGTCAATTAGCACGCGGAACTTACGCAGTGACCCGGAAATGGCTTCGTCCGGCTTCAACAGAGCCTGGTCGTGGATATCCTCCAGCAAATTCCTACGGGATTTGCCCACCTATTCAGTGCGTGGTGCAGTTGAGTCACACGTTCGATCTCGTCCCCGAAGAACCTGAACGTCCACTCGCGCAACTTTCGCTTAACCGGCAGGTCGTCTTTCTGGTGGTGGCTTCCGAGCAGCAAACCTACCGGAGGACACGCGTACAGTGCCAGCATGTAGACTCGACGTGGGACAACCGACCGCCGACACAGAGGCTGGCCACACGCCGTTTGAAGGTGCGCTCCAAGCACTTCCTCCCATTGAAGCTGCACGAAGATGGGGTCTCCTGCCTTCTCGGCTTCCTCTGAACTACTGCCGCTGCTTCCAGTCGACGCTGTGTGTTCGTGGATCTCCTGCTTAGGCTGTGTGGGTCCTGTCCTGCGTCTCCTCTTGGGTACGATGTGTAGTGTGCAGTGCGTCTCGGAGAAGTCGAACTGCACGAGCGGGTGCTGCGCGTGCTGCGAGTGGTGGTGAAGCCACGCGAACCGCTCGTCTGGGGGCTGACTGCTCTCCAGGTGCAAGTGCTCCAGCAAGTGGGCGAGCGATGTTGACATGGCGTTGATTTAGTCTTGGGAAGTTGGGGAATGATACGAACCAGTGCTCTACCGCGTCCTTTCAAGCCCAAAACTGAAGTGCGCATGTCTTTGCAAACTCTGCCTTTGGAGCATGTAGCCATTTGACGAGTGGACGATAGTGACTGCGAGACTTTATGATGCAAAAATAGCTCAAGGTTAATTTGGATCCAGTAGGCGAGGACGATACCTTACCAGCATCCGACACGCACTTCGTCGACGGCTACTGCGTATCTGTAACATCTAGATGTAGCCGTCGGTTCCGACAGGATCCTCCTCGATGTTGCCGCTTATTGTCGAGTTACAGTTTGATCAAGCCCAAGCTACATGCACATATTGCAAACTAATGTTACCTTGCCACGCTCTGTACGTAGGAAAATATTGTCTTCTGGACAATACTTGATGTGAAGAATTGTAACGTGACGGACCCGTTCGTCTCGAGCTTAAAGATGAACCAGTTGATAAGAGACCCTGGCCATTAGAGATCTATGCAGTTGCGTACAAAAGTTGGAAAACACGTCGTCATGGTACACGACTTGGAGAATGTGAGCTGTCAAATCTCTTCCAGACTTCGGTCGTGGTAGTCTTTCGTGCAAACGATGGAGTCTACACCACCGCACAAGTTGTTGGCAGAAGATGCACAATCGGCTTCAGTGCATTTAGCGTTCTCTTGGGCGTTGGATCTGTACGGTGTGCACTGTCGGCGTAGTACGCCAATCGAATGCTACCACGGCAAGCATAAGCATTACCCTCTTTCTCAGTGCTACCGGCCATCTCACTGTCGCAAACGAGCGCTGTAAGTTGTTCTCGTGTGGCTACACCTGTCTTGTTTGCTTCAATTCAGCATGGATAGCCAATCAAATCGTGGGGATCGCACTACTTCAACCTAGGCAGCCAATCAAATTCCGAAATAACTTCAACAACCCAAAATCGTCTTGTACGAGAACCCACTTAATTCAGCATTGAAAATAAGTGTAGAACGGACTAAGCCATACATGCATGAGAATGAAAAGTACATGTACCTTCGACCCCTGCAACGAGAGACTCGCATTATCTTTTGAGGTGGCTCACGTACTTAAACGTCAAGTAGATCGCGAGCTGCACGACGAGCCAGATCACGATGAGTCCCGCCATGAAATTGTACTTGCGCTCCGGACGGAAGTCGTAGATGTTCTCGATGTACTGAGCCACCGTCATGTTCGTCGACTGGTTCCCCGACGTCACGGTGATAATGTCCTGCGTCTCACCAAACTGAACGCCAACAAGCGCTGCCAGTGAGTAACTCGACGGCATCAGGTACGTGAACCACTTGTAACCCGCCTTCATGGCCGTACGAGGCAGCAGGTAGCCCGAGAACAAGTTAAGTAGACACGAAATGGCACCCACAGCCACGTTCGCCACCTTCTCGTTCGGCATCAAAACTGACATCCACTGGCCAATGTAAGTGCACGCCGACGTGTACAGGTAGAACACCAGTAGGAAGAAGAAGAAGTCACCAGCGTTGTCACTCCATCCAACCAGCCAATACTCGATAGTCACGAACAGGATAATCACCACAATTAGGTAGGGGATCTCAGCGAACCACAGCGACAGGCTGTACGGTAGTGGACCATAGTAGTTCGACATCCGCTCACGGTAGAACACGGCGCGTTCAGCACACGTCACCTCTATGACCGTCATGAGATTCGTCACCCCAATGAAGTCCATACTGTTGTAGATGAGGCCAATGTGTGAGTTGATCTTCTTCACACTACCTGCCGTCAGCTGGTAGAACGTCGTACCGAAGATGACAGCAAAGATCGGGAACAGGAACACTCGCATGAAGTTGTACTGCGGGTTGCGCCAGTACGTGAGTCTCTGCTTCGTCGTGAGCTCCTTCAGTTGATTCCAGAACCCCGTAGCAATCGGTCGATAGTTCAAAGTCGAGTGACGAACGAAATCATTCGACACCTCACACAGCGCCAGCGTACGCTCACGGTTGGACTTGCACAACTCGCTGTTCTTGTACTCCACCGAGTAGTCCTTAACGTCTCGACCGATACCAGCCCCGATCACCTCCAGCATGTACGTAGCTGGGTTGTACTGGGGACGGATTTCTTCTGTACCGGGAACAGAAGCGAAATACTCGAGCATCTTCACCGAATCCTCACCCAAATCACCGAAGTAGGCCATGAAGCCACCCTTCTGCAGCAGTAACAGACCGTCGAACAGCTCGAAGATCGAGATACTAGGCTGGTGAATCGTGCACAACACTGTACGGCCTGTGCGTGCGATCGACTGTACACCACGCATCACGATCAGTGCCGATCTCGCGTCCAGACCACTCGTAGGTTCATCCAGGAACAGGATACTCGGGTTGGCCACCACTTCCACACCAATTGTCACACGTTTCTTCTGCTCTACCGACAAACTACCCACCATTTCACCCGAAATTGGCGAAAGCTCCAGCAACTCCAACGTTTCATGCACCAGGTTCATTCGCTCTTCCTCAGTGAAAGTCGGTGGTAGCCTCAGCTTCGCAGAGAACACCAACGCTTCGTAGATTGAAGCAGCTTCTGAGTGAATGTCCATCTGCTCGCAGTACGCCGTAATACGACTGAAGATGGACGGGTCCTTCAACTCACCGTTCACGTAAATATCGCCCACAATTCGGCCTCCGGTCTTACGACCAGCAATCACATCCATCAGCGTCGTTTTACCAGCGCCAGTGGCTCCCATTAGCGCCACCATACGGCCAGGCTCGAAGTGCGCTGTGATCTTCTGCAGTAGCTGTCGCTCTTCACCCGAAGGCAACGTCACGTAGTAGTCCAGATCCTTGATGCACAGGTTCGACGGTGTGAATGGGAGGCCGCCGCCCTTTGTCTGCGTAGATCCCGTGCCTCGTTGGGAGGAACTGGGCGTGCTCATCTCGACGTACATGTGGTGGGCTTCCTCCTCCTGTTCCATAGCCTTCGCACTCACGCCCTTGAACTTCTCGTAGCGGATGTAGTGCAGGGCTAAAGCATTGAAGCTCGTGAAAGCGAAATAATACACCACGAGCACTGCGATGCCGAAACCAATGTAGCTCGTTCCTTGCTTGATCGAAAAGCTCTCAAGCTGTGCTTTACTTTGAGCCTCAGTGTACCGGTCACTCGAGAACTCCGACAACATGTTAGAACGCAGCGCCCAAGAAATCGGAGAGAACCAGTACATCCAGATCCAGTAGTCCGGAATCAGGTCTGCCAGGATGATGTTACCCGAGAACAACAGGAAGAAGCTCACCGAAATGGCAGCTAGAGCTTGTCCGATGGTAATACTGGGAGACAGTGCACTCAGCATCGTCATATACGCACTAATGGCGTGCTGGAAAGCAAGTAGAACGAGGTAGAACACGATGTACTTCTCGAACGTCCTTGTAAGTCCGCTCATGAAGTAGAAGAACGTGCCCAGGACGAACGACACCGCCATATTCACTGGAACTTGCACCACACTCTCCGCTATAGCGTACGACGACGTTCGGAAGAAGTTGCGCGGCCGTTGCTTGTAGAAGACCTTGCGCAGCTCAAAGGAAATGGTGATCTGCTGCCAAGCTTGACGCTGGAACAACGCGATACTGAAGAAGATCATACGCAGGTAGTACGTAGAGTTAACTTCGTAGTACAGCATACCCATGACCAGACCAATCACGAGGCCTTCGAACAGTTTTCCCCATAGAAGAGGTGGGTCTCTCAGCCACACTAGCTTCTGGCGGTTGAACAGTAGCAAGGTGCTCGGGATGAAGGCCAGTCCAAACTCCGACTGCTGCTTTGACCGCGCCAGATTGGCCACGCTCCTAGCCTTCTTGAAATCCTCAGGACTCTCGAACTGGTGCTCGTTGAAGCCCTTGCCGATGGCTTCGCGCGTCGTCCGGTAGATGGCCGACTTGCAGAACAGGTTGTTAAAGTCTTCGGACGTCACGGTTAAATCCTTGGTCGGGATGCTACCGTTAGCGTAGCGATGGCCACGGCCCGACGTCACTTCAATGAGGAAATCCGCAGGGTCTACACGAGGAGGACACGTGAAGCCGTGGCCCTCAAAGTAGTCCAGGATCTCCGTACGAGGGCCATGGTACATCATGTGGCCTTCATTCACCATGAGAATGTCGTCAAACATCTCCACCACCTCGGGGTAGGCTGCAACAAGGCGATGACGGCCGAACCACCCAGAGTCTTGCACCACATCCTCAGTGACTTAATGATGTCGAAAGTGGCGGCACTATCCAGCCCAGTGGAGATCTCGTCACACAGGAACAAGCTCTGGCCACCGACCAGCACTTCTCCAATGGTCACACGCTTGCGCTCACCACCACTCACACCTCGAAGCAGGGCGTCACCAACAATAGTATCCGCACAGTCTTCCATGCCTAAGATCTGGATAAACAGCTCCGTCCGAAGAGCAGCGATGTCTCTCATCTCCTCTGGTTGGTCCTTGGGCAGTCCATTGACGCACATATCAGCGAACTTGAACGTCTCCCTCACCGTCAACGTGGCGATGTGGTTATCCGTTTGGTCCACCATCCCAGCCAATTTAATCAGATCGATCTCATCTCCCCTCAGTCCAGAGTACAAGATCTCTCCACCAAGCTTCGTCTTGGACGTGTTCTGGAGTTTACCAGCCAAAGCCTTGAGAAACGTCGACTTGCCAGCTCCAGGGTTGGCCAGGATCAGCGTCAAAGTGCCAGGTTTGATGATGCCGCTCATCGGGTGCAGCGCATGCTTAGTGACCATCGCCGGTCGTTGCCATGGGGTGAAGATCCCTCGCAAGTGTGACCCCACAGTGCCGTGGTCCTCCACAGACGCAGGGACTTGCACCGTGAAGGACAGGTTCTCGAATCGGACTTCAGGCGTAGGCAGCTGGATGTTCACCTTACGTGAAAGGTGGTCGTACTTCTTGTAGAACCGCTCCAGACCCCCATTAAGCATCGTCTCCAGGTCGTCCGCTCTCAGTGTACTGTAGCGACTGGCCATGGTGTCTCCACCATGAGAGTACGGGTCTTGCAGGCTGCGGAAGTTGAGCGAGCGGTAGACGTCAGGAACTTGACCATCACTCTTGTCAGCCTCAGGCTGTAGCAACTTCAACTTGTCTTCTTCTTTGGCCATCGGGTTCTCGCGCAAATCGAAAAGTGAAGAGAGCGACGTGGTGCCAATGACTGACTGGAAGCGAACGGCTCCGTTTTCGAGAGAACACCAAAGATGGAGGTTTTCTTCAGTCTGAAATATAATGTGATGTTGAAGCTGACTATCAAACGTCTTTTGATTGGTCATTTTAGATATAATGAACGATGTGGATTGGTTAGAAAGATGTATTATGCGCCAGACTACGCACATCTATCGGTTTTCTACCGGTTTATGAGTCATCCGAAATTCGATGCAGCCTTTTTTGCGCCAAGAGAAGGGCAGACCTTTCAATCAAAAATCCTAAAAGTCAAAGTGTCGACAAGAAAACCAACGTTACAGTGCCTTGGAGAATGTGCATTATGTTGCCGTTCCCTATTCTCAAAAACGACCTTGAAGGAGAACTTGTCCCAAAGCCAAGCTACACTTTGTTAGCGTTCAGAAAAACAAATACCGAGGGCTTTTGCAAGTTTTGTGAACTTTCAAAACTGTACGTATTTTTACTAAAGTTGTTTATGCGCCAGATTACTCGCCTCGTTGAAGTTGCTTCGTCTTTTCCATTCGGCAGGGCGACATATCGTCTTACCTCACTTTCCGGTGCAAGCGGGAGAGATACATGTACACGCCTGGAGCTTGACTGGTGGCTAAAAGCTGGCGAGAAGTGGTCGCCGCGCGCTTCATTTTCCAACTACCTTGCTCCCGCGCAGACGAATCCGATGGGGTTCGAACAGCTTCCGGAAGAGATGATTGAAGCCGTGTGTGGGTTTCTGTCGGGTTTTGACGCCTTCCAGCTCTCCCACGTGAATACCTGGTGGATGAGCTTATTGTCCGACGGGTTGCAGTGGCACAACCGACTGGTACACGGCTCCGTTCCAGAAAATCAGCTCCACTTGCTGCCCACCTGGAAACGACGATACGTCCTGGCCAAGTCCATGCTGTTCAAAGGCTTGAATACAGACGACAATGGTGAATTAGAGCGGACATCGTATGCCTGTGTGGAGTTCCCACCTCCTACCGAGTGCGGCCGCTTCCGCTGGCGTCATTTTTCTCTACGAGCACTGCACGTTGCGAGCTTCAGCTTCGATCTGTGGTTCTGTCTGTTGCCAGCAGAGAACGACGACCTGTACGCTGGAGGTGTCATCTACGGCCTCCAGTCGGAAGAGCGAGACAGCGGCATCTGGCCAAAGTACCACCAACAGTTCATCGCCGTCGACTCCAAACGGACGTTGTATAGTTCGGTCTTGGACGCCAAGAAACCGGTAGCAAGAAACCTCAAGTATCATCGCTGGTATCACGTTGCACTGTCCTACGATCGAGGTCGACAGCAGCAGGACGTGTATATCGACGGCAAGAAGACGTGGGCCGCAACAGGAGCTCTCCATCGTGAGTGGCACCACTTACTTCATGAGCAAGTAGGGACAGGATACATCACAGCAGGTGGAGATGACTTCCCACATCCAGACTTCGTCGGGTGGTACGGTTTCCACGGTCTATTAGACGACTTTCGCTTTTGGAGCGGGACGTTGTCCACTGATGACGCTCATGAACTCGCTCGAGGGGAGTTCTATCGCGGAAAAGGTTGCGCGGCACATTGAAGTATCCAGGTCTGAGAGGTCCTCAGTCCGGCATCAACGTGGAGATGGCGAGTTGCACTCGTCCAGCTGAAGGCAGACCAGTGGAGCTACTTAGTTACGGCCTAAAAACTCGTTGCACTGCCAATGGTCAAGCTGTGCACCACCTCCGTGCAACCGTTGCGTGATTCGTGAAGTCGAAGTTATATCTGGAATTTGATTGGCTGTCTAGGTTGAAGTGGTGTGATCGGCATGATTTGATTGGCTGTCTAGGTTGAAGTCCAGCACTATTAACACTGTCTTCATTGGACATGTATTAATACCTTCGATGAAACAAGACTGAAGTTGTCGCCCCTTTGCGGCTGCATTGACCAAGGATCTACGAATTCCTTCTGGAAGTAAAAATGTCCTAACTAGCTCAACTCAAGTGGCTCAACTTGCCAAAATGACGATTGTTGTATTTTCTTACGCAACACAGCACTACACTCATGACCAACGCTAGACCACTTCACCTCTTCCTTCCGAGATGCTTCAACGCCACGTCTTCTTGACGAAGAATCGCTACAATGTTGGAGTTGAAGAGAAGGCTTTCAACGCATTCACTCTTCCGAACGAAGCTTGCGGTAGGCCTTCTGAGAGGCACCGCCAGTCCCGGCCTTCGCACCTGCGTTCGTGTTGGCATTCGCAGAGGCGCTAGCGGTGGCGCTTGCCGACGCACCACCCGTGCCGGCCGTTTTCGCGTCGTTGCTCGTCACAGTTACCGACTTGCTCGAGTAGCCGTTGCCGTTGCCGCCGGTACCGACGGTGACATCAGCACCGTCGTGAACAACGGTAGCTGGCGCACCGACATGGACAGTGTCCACACCGACAGCGGGGGCAGCGCCAACACCAACGCTAGCAACGCCGGGAACTCCGACACCCACGCCGACACCGTTCACGCCAACCCCACGCCATTGACGCCAACCACACCGGGCACGCCGACACCGACACTGGCAACTCCCGGTACGCCAACGCTCACACCTGGTCCACCGACGTAACCGGGAGCTCCCACCCCGACGCTAGCGACACCTGGAACGCCCACGCCGACTCCGGGGCGCCGAGCAAGCCGAACGTCTCGGCCACTTGCTTCTCGGCGTACACTTGGTTCGAGAGAGCCACGGCGGCGATGCAGAGTGCGAAGAACTTGTTGTTGAACATTGTACTTGGTGGATAGTTGGGAAATAGACTGGAATGGGTAACGTTTCCGTTCTGTGGAGAAGGCGAGTAGATGAACTCGAGGGGTAAATTGGAGAATGAGCATCGTGTCATAGATGCAACTTATATTGATGCCTGGTAGGGAGCACACGCAATACTCACAGTCGCTACAGCACAGCATAACACAACAGCAGTCAAGTTGTTTGAGGTCCCTCGGCATTTGTATCTTACCACTTGTCTCCACTTCCATCAATTTCAGACCATCCGATCAAGTACGGGCACCAGACGGACGACTATAAACTCGGGATCCTGATTCTCGGATGCTTCTTATTCCCCAGTATACTAGGTTTTGTATTGCCAAACTTGAAGTTGACCCAATCTTCATAGGGTCTTGACAGCGCCATTCTCTACATGAAAGTTGGCAATCGTTGGCAAGTTTATCCACTGGTCTGATGATACGTATCTTTCGAGCTCAGGCCTATCTACCACAACGGATTGAGCCCTTGCACCACTCCTTTGGCGTATCGTACGTGTGCGGAAGCATAGCACTAACACTGCGTAGTATGACACGATGCTCATTCTCCAATTTACCCCTCGAGTTCATCTACTCGCCTTCTCCACAGAACGGAAACGTTACCCATTCCAGTCTATTTCCCAACTATCCACCAAGTACAATGTTCAACAACAAGTTCTTCGCACTCTGCATCGCCGCCGTGGCTCTCTCGAACCAAGTGTACGCCGAGAAGCAAGTGGCCGAGACGTTCGGCTTGCTCGGCGCCCCGGAGTCGGCGTGGGCGTTCCAGGTGTCGCTAGCGTCGGGGTGGGAGCTCCCGGTTACGTCGGTGGACCAGGTGTGAGCGTTGGCGTACCGGGAGTTGCCAGTGTCGGTGTCGGCGTGCCCGGTGTGGTTGGCGTCAATGGCGTGGGGTTGGCGTGAACGGTGTCGGCGTGGGTGTCGGAGTTCCCGGCGTTGCTAGCGTTGGTGTTGGCGCTGCCCCCGCTGTCGGTGTGGACACTGTCCATGTCGGTGCGCCAGCTACCGTTGTTCACGACGGTGCTGATGTCACCGTCGGTACCGGCGGCAACGGCAACGGCTACTCGAGCAAGTCGGTAACTGTGACGAGCAACGACGCGAAAACGGCCGGCACGGGTGGTGCGTCGGCAAGCGCCACCGCTAGCGCCTCTGCGAATGCCAACACGAACGCAGGTGCGAAGGCCGGGACTGGCGGTGCCTCTCAGAAGGCCTACCGCAAGCTTCGTTCGGAAGAGTGAATGCGTTGAAAGCCTTCTCTTCAACTCCAACATTGTAGCGATTCTTCGTCAAGAAGACGTGGCGTTGAAGCATCTCGGAAGGAAGAGGTGAAGTGGTCTAGCGTTGGTCATGAGTGTAGTGCTGTGTTGCGTAAGAAAATACAACAATCGTCATTTTGGCAAGTTGAGCCACTTGAGTTGAGCTAGTTAGGACATTTTTACTTCCAGAAGGAATTCGTAGATCCTTGGTCAATGCAGCCGCAAAGGGGCGACAACTTCAGTCTTGTTTCATCGAAGGTATTAATACATGTCCAATGAAGACAGTGTTAATAGTGCTGGACTTCAACCTAGACAGCCAATCAAATCATGCCGATCACACCACTTCAACCTAGACAGCCAATCAAATTCCAGATATAACTTCGACTTCACGAATCACGCAACGGTTGCACGGAGGTGGTGCACAGCTTGACCATTGGCAGTGCAACGAGTTTTTAGGCCGTAACTAAGTAGCTCCACTGGTCTGCCTTCAGCTGGACGAGTGCAACTCGCCATCTCCACGTTGATGCCGGACTGAGGACCTCTCAGACCTGGATACTTCAATATGCCGCGCAACCTTTTCCGCGATAAAACTCCTCCTCGAGTGAGTTCGTAGACGTCGGCAGCAGACAACGTCCCGTTCCAAAATCGGAAGTCATCCGCCGACGAATTTTGGATGTAAGCAATTCGGTTTCGCAAACTTGATACTGGTGTGTCATGAACGATTTAAGTCCGTCGAGGCTTACGCATTTGAGTGGGTACGAGGGATCTCTGTACTAGGGCATCCATCAAAGAAAACACTGGAATCTACGACATCTGTCCCGTGCCGTGGAACTAACTAGATTGGCGGTCGAAGCTAAGCAACTTCTAGGGGGCTCTCTTAGGCTACAATAAAGGCGAAAGTCGACCGGAGATGTCGCCGTGGGGCAGAAGGTGTCGTTCCCACCACGGAGGCCTTGTCGTCCACCTCGAGCGCTGTTCGCCTAGGGTTGGTAGTCTGGTAGTCTGTGGTCAAATAGTGTTGACTTTTCGTTATCAAATGTGAGGGACATTGCTTTTTAGAAGCAGAGCCCAAAACGATATCTTCTAGTGGTATTTTGGGCAGAAGTGGGTTCGGCGCAAGCGACAGGGGTCCGTTTGACACGCGACAGGGGTCCGAATGCAGAAAAGGCGCGCGCGCTTAAATGTCTTACACTTGTTTTCACTATGAGAGTCAGTGTTGGGCTCCATACAAGGTATTTTGGGCGCCTCAGGTCATCGTCGACGTGCAGCAAGCATGCAGACATTGCCAGGCAGTGCTCTTGCGGTTCAGCCCAACCCTTCTTTCCCTGCGCGAGCGACAGCGTTGCTGCCTGACCGTTTACATGGACAGTATCATAGTGAGCTGGTCCAATGTCGGTACGAGGGGCCAGCTTCAGCCAATGCAGGCTCAGTCGGAGACCGCGTGGCAAATAAGCCCGCTTCAATCGCGGCTTTAGCTGCAACCTTAGAAAAGATTCCTTTCACACGACCGCTCTACCTTGACGGGTAAAAGTTCTACTACATGTAGAAGCTGCAACTTCCCGGTATCGGCTGCGTCAAGGAAGCGCGTCTGCGTGCACTGTGGTGTCCAATCCGCTGCTGTACTTAGCTAGTGTCCACGTGCAGTGGCCGCGATGGTCAGAGCTGCGAACTTGTTCGGCGTATCGGTTGCTTAATTCAGGAGAAGACGCAGACCAAGCACCAACTGCCGAGCGGATTTGCCGCGTTTCAGCGTTGGGTCGGTCGTGGGACTCCAACAATTTTGCCCGACCGCGTTATTAGCGCGGCGCAATTGCCTCCGCGACAAACGCGGTCAGCAGTCAACGTGATGGCGCGCTGGACAACATTTGAAACGACAGTCTTTGGGTGTTCCGGCCTAGAAACGGATCGGTTGGATGACAACCGAAATGCCATTGAGAAATCCAATGCTGGGTTTATACGCTTTACGTGGGCTTTAGTTGTGTAGTTTGGTATATCCAGCGAGGTCGCGGAAGCGTTAGAAATCTCCAGGAGATACGGGCAGCAAGAATGTACATGTACAGCATGAGAAAGAGCTACTGTTAACACCCTGCTCAAAATGAACCCATCGCCCACGACCAGCATCCAAACTTCAAAGTTCACGCCCGTTTCGACCGTTTCGACCGTTTCGACGTCATGCTATGAACGTCAAAGATCCGTTTGCTTGTCGCGAAGGCAATTGCGCGCCGCGCTATACCGTCGGGCAAAATTGTTGGGGTCCCACGAGACTCAAGGGCGAAACACGGCAAATCTGCTCGGGTAATGGTGCTTGGTGCCATACCATCTCCATCTTCTCCGCAATAAAGCAACCGATACGCCGAACAAGCTCCTACAGAGTTCGCAGCTCTGACCATGGAGGCCACACTAGGCAAATACAGCAGCAGATTGTACACCACAGTGCGCGTCACCACCGTATACCCAACGATACGCTCTTGCACGCGCTTCCGAGCCGCGGGGCAGTTGCAACTTTCTAGTAGAACTTTTACCTATGACGTACCGATAGATGTTCACTTCAATATGGCTTTGTGAAAGGATGTTCCTGCCCACTGTCCCTTTTACATGGTGAGCTGGGCATCCTCTCAGCCGGGGACAGGCTCAACAAGCAAGCAAGCTCCTGCTTGGCTCTCCCATCGAGGAGATAAGTTTCGCCTTCCTCTTAGATAGTCGCTCCCATTTGGTTGTTGAAACCAACGCACAGGCCTATCGTATCAATGGATGACCAATCTCCATGGCACTCTGAGGGTTAAAGTCTCCATTCACTTTCAATTTTCCACCTTTAAACTCACAAGCCTCGAAGCCACCACACCAAACCGGCGACGACTTCTCTGCTATGGTCAAGTCCCTGTTTCAAGCTTCCGTTGCAGTAGCGGTTCTCGGTCTTTCAACTGCTGAGACCGTCGACAACACTCAAGTCGAAAAGGATGCCAAGTGGTTCTGGGAGAACGAGGAAGACCCGGCCTATGCTGCCGACACCGGGTTCTTCGCGGATTTCCGCCCCAACGACGAGAACCAGGCGTGCTCCAGTGATCTGCACGCGACCCCGTTCGACAAACAAGTGCGCGGGGCCAATCTCGGGGTTGGCTAGTGCTCGAGCCGTGGATCACCCCTTCCCTCTTCTACCAGTTCCTGGGGACGCAGGACCGCTACGGCGACAAGGCCTCCGAGAAGACCGCGATGGATATGCACTCCTTCTGCACTGCACTAGGCAAGGAGGAGGCCAACCGACAACTACGGATCCACTACGCGACGTGGGTGACCGAAGCGGACATCAAGGAGATGGCGGAGGCCGGCGTCAACTCGCTGCGAGTCCCCGTCGGCGACTGGATGTTCAAGCCGTACGAGCCGTACGCCGGCTGTACGGACGGCGCCGTGGAGGAACTCGACCGTGTCGCCGACGTGGCTGCAAAGTACAACATCGATCTGTTGTTGGACATCCACGGACTCGTCGGTTCGCAGAACGGATTCGACAACAGCGGCAAAACCTCGACCGTCAAGTGGACGTCCACCATGAGCACGCAGCCCGTGGGTGCGACTATGTTCGAGCACTGGCCCGTGCGGACAGCCGAGTGGGTCGGTAACTTCGACGCGGAGTCGGGTGCTTACACGTCTATCAACTACGAGCACCTGGTACACTCCCTCGACACGGTGGTGGCCATCGTCGAGCGGTACGCGTCGCATCCTGCCATCGTCGGGCTCGAACCAGCCAATGAACCGTGGGAACTCACCCCATGGACCTACTGAGGGAATACTACTGGCGCTCGTACAAGCGCGTGAAGGCCCGGCCCCGCACTGGAAGTTCGTGATCCACGACTCGTTCCGCTTCGGCGTGCAGTACTGGTCGCAGTTCATGGTGGGCTGCCCGGACATCGCCTTGGACACGCACATCTACCAGGCGTGGATGTCCCCGGGCACCGAGTCCGACTACTTCTCCAACGCCTGCCAGCAGAAGTACACCATCGCAGACATGGAGAACACGGTGATGCCTGTGATCGTGGGCGAGTGGTCACTAGGCACGGACAACTGCGCCATGTGGCTCAACGGCTTCAACGACAACCTGCCGGGCTTCCCCAACACGCAGTGCCGCCTGGTCGACTGCCCCGTGCACAGTACGTACCTCGGCGAGGACTTCCCCGGCACGCCGTTAGACATCACCAAGCCCATTCAGGGCCCGTACGGCACGGGTCAGTCCGGCCCTGCGTTCGGCAAGTGCCCCGTGACCAGCAACACGGCGTTTGGCCAGGACGACGACGTCGAGTTCGCGCGCAACCTGAACCTGAAGAAGCTCAACGCGTTCGCGCTCGGCCACGGCTGGTATTTCTGGAACTTCAAGACGGAGTTGGGCTCGCGCTGGAACTTCCTCGAGTTAGTGCGGCAAGGCGCGTTCCCGAAGAACGTATCGAACTACCACGAGAGCGAGGAGGTCTTTTCGGCCTGCGATAGAGAGGACAGCGGAGAGTTCCTGTGCGCCGCCAAGCGCGGCGTGCACCCAGACAACCTGGAGCGTGGACTGGCCTATGCTTGCAGCAACAACCACGTGGACTGCTCCGAGATCGAGAGCAGATTCCCGACGCTGGAGGAGCGCGCCGACTGGGCGTTCAACGAGTTCTGGCACGCCCAGCGCCACTCGGGTGCCACGTGCGACTTTGGAGGAGCCGCTCATTTGCTCAGCACTCCAGCAACACCGCAACTGGACCAGCAGCAGCGCCTGCACCTGGCGGTGTATCCGTCCTCGCCTGGAAAGATTGTCGTGTGGTGCTTTTTCGCTGTCGCGGCGGGCATCGCGGTGGTGGCGATCGTCGGTATGCGGATCAATGCACGGCACCAGCGCCGGAAGGAGTACTCGCCGCTCATTACAGTGAACGTCTAGAAAAACACCTATTAAATCAACCAAATGTACATTTATTCGCTCCCTCAACTTGCATGCAAGTCGCAAAGGCGTCGCAAGGTCAATCGGTGCGCTCTCTGAGCCCAATATTCGTTGAGGGAGAGCCCAACACTGTTCCATAGTGAAACTAAGTGTAATGGTTTATGCACACCGCTCTTTCTGCGTATTCGGACCCTTTTCTCTTGCTAGTGGACCCCTGGCTCTTGTGCGACCGCCCAAAACAACGGCAAAGATATCATTTTGGGCTGTGCGTCACTTCAGGGACTGGCTCAGCCACAGTGATAATAACACTGCTGCCGTCGCCGACAGCAGCAGCCACTGCGGTATACATGTAGGACATGAATTTTCGCTGGCTTTGCAGCGAGTGGTGGCAAGGCAGGGATATCACATCGTTTTTGCCGTTTTGCAGCCGCTCCAAGCTCGTTGGGTCAAGCCCTACACCCGTCACGCGAGCAAACGTTGCGTCCGGCCACTCTTCTTCGCGGGCCAGAGGCATTCAGGCACATCGTGAGGTCGCTGGCACAATGCCTGGACGAGTCGCTCTCCCTTCGCAGCCGCTCGCGCTCTTCACATGAAGTTCTGCATGAGCCCACTGGAAAAGCGCAGTTGAATGTATTACCAGATGGTGATGGGTAAGGCCGGAACATTACAAATCTAACCAATCAGACGCATGTCCTTCATACTTTGTACGCTGTGACTCGGCCCAATTGCATTACCGCGCAGTGACTTCACGATTGCAGTTCTGCTTGCACAAGTTTAGCTATGCCTTCGCCGAAGGCCTTCACGAAGACTTCGGCGCAAAGACGTACATGCATGCAATTGCGTACAAGTTGCACGGTACAACAAAGTGGAAGACAAGCACGCAACGGGTCAGCACAGATGAACTTCATTGGGTTGTGAGCCAGCTTAAGTCGCGATTTAAGCGGGCTTACTTGCCACGCGGTCTCTGACTGAACCCACATTGGCTCACAGCCGCAAACAGCCGCTGAAGCTGATCCCTCGCCGCAACAACACAGGCGGCAAGTTGCCGGCAGCACGAGTCTTTGTGGATGACTCACTGGACCGGAGCGGACGCCCAGCCTGGCACTGCAGCAACACCGTCGCTTGCGCAGAGAGCAGGTTTGCTCTGTCCCCACACACATGCATAGTGCTCGCTGCCAGCATGTTTGCTGGGCTGCATAGCTCGATCGAAGGCAGCGCTTTACGCTGGGGATGACCTGAGGCGCCCAAAATACCTTGTATGGAGCCCAACACTGACTCTCATAGTGAAAACAAGTGTAAGACATTTAAGCGCGCGCGCCTTTTCTGCATTCGGACCCCTGTCGCGTGTCAAACGGACCCCTGTCGCTTGCGCCGAACCCACTTCTGCCCAAAATACCACTAGAAGATATCGTTTTGGGCTCTGCTTCTAAAAAGCAATGTCCCTCACATTTGATAACGAAAAGTCAACACTATTTGACCACAGACTACCAGACTACCAACCCTAGGCGAACAGCGCTCGAGGTGGACGACAAGGCCTCCGTGGTGGGAACGACACCTTCTGCTCCATGGCCACAATCTCCACGGGTCGACCCTCAGCTGGCCGCGTGCATGCCACCAGCTCCACGTTAATTCGGGACTGTGGCCCTCGCAGTCCTGGATACTTCAGCGAGCCACTTAGCCGCTTCGGAGACAGCTCTCCACCGCGAGCTAGATGTCGAACCTCGTCCAGAGGCAACACCCCACTGTAGAACCGGAACTCGTCCAACAACCCGTGGAAGCCGTACCAGCCCACAAAGTCTCCGTGGGGGTAGTTGCCCCGCCTGCCGTGATGTATCCCGTGCCGACCTGTTCGTGGAGCAGGTGCTGCCACTCCCGATGCAAAGCTCCTGTCGTTGACCACACATTCTCGCCGTCCAGGTACACGTCTTGTCGCTGATGGTCGAGATCGTAGGTCAGCAGAAGATGATACCAGTGATGACACTTGAGCGCCTCGGCCACAGGTCTCTTGACGTCCAACACCGAGCAGTAGAGGTTGCTCTTCGAGTCCACCAGGACGAACTGCTGGTGATACTGCGGCCAGTTCCTGCTATCTCGCTCCTCAGACTGCAGTCCGAAGATGATTCCGCCTGTGTGTGTTGTCGTCTTGAGATCGCCCGTCTTCATTTCCGGCAGTAAACTAAACCACAGATCGAAGCTGAAGCTCTCCTCGTGCATCGTCCGCAGAGCAAAGTACATCCGTCGGAATTGCCCCCAGTCCGTTGGCGGCGGGTACTCGACGCAAGCATAGGACGCCCGCATGAGCTCATCATTGTCGTCCGTTCCTAAGCCATGGAACAGCATGGATCTCGACTGCATATAGCGCCGCTTCCACGTGTGGGCTAAGTGCTGTTGGTTCTCGGGAATAGGTCCGTGAACCATGCGTTCGTGCCAGATGAGCCCGTCCGAGAACTGTTCGAACCACCATTCATTGGTGTGCGAAAGCTGAAAGGCGTCAAAGCCCGCCAAGAAACCGCAAATCGCCTCCAGCAAGTCCACAGGTAGCCCTTCCAGCCGCATGACGTCCCGATCTGCGCGTTGTCCAAGAATTTGAAGAATGACATGCAGCCTGGTCTGCATGCCGTTCCATAAGCTCGTCTCCGAGGGGTGACACGTTTAGCCTAACTGCACGACGTGCTTTCCGGTGGGGCAACAAGTACGTCGTCCATCCTGCACGCATCTTTGAGACCAGACTTCAAGGTCTGTCAAAGTTGATATCCTACCGTTCGTCGGTAACAGCAGGTGTTTTTCTTCTGCAACCGATAACGTGCCGTGTCTTGTCAAGCATGATCATGCACGAATTGCACCCCGGTGCTATGTGCGTATGCGTGATAAAGGTCTGTGTGTGTCGATGGTCACTTACAGCCGTAGGGCGGGGCCGCTGCTGAAGCGCTTGAAGCGTTTTGGCCAGATTTGTGTCATTCCGGAATTTGCACTAAAGCGCAACAACCGCCACCAATGGCGCAGGACGAAGACCCGAAGCTCAAGCTCCTACGACCGGAAGCCGGTGACACCGATGGGAACGTCCCGGAGGTCTACCGCTCGCTCAACTTCCGCAGTCTGCAAGACCCGTACTCGCACAGTCGAGATACCATGGCCAGTCGGTACAGTACACTGCGTGCCGACAACCTGGAGACGATGCTCAACGGAGGCCTTGAACGGTTCTACAAGAAGTACGACCACCTCTCACGCAAGGTGAACATCCAACTGCCTACACCTGAAGTCCGTTTCGAGAACTTGTCCTTCACGGTGCAAGTCCCTGCATCTGCGGAGGACCACGGCACTGTGGGGTCACACTTGAGAGGGATCTTCACCCCTGGAAGAAGCCAGCGATGGTCACCAAGCACGCGCTGCACCCGATGAGCGGCATCATCAAACCTGGCACTTTGACGCTGATCCTGGCCAACCCTGGAGCTGGTAAGTCGACGTTCCTCAAGGCTTTGGCTGGAAAGCTCCAGAACTCGTCCAAGACGAAACTCGGTGGAGAGATCTTGTACTCTGGACTGAGGGGAGATGAGATCGACCTCATCAAGCTTGCTGGTCTCGTAGACCAGACGGATAACCATATCCCAACGCTGACGGTGAGGGAGACGTTCAAGTTCGCTGATATGTGCGTGAACGGACTGCCGGAAGACCAACCGGATGAGCTGAAGGAAATCGCTGCCCTTCGTACGGAGCTGTTCATCCAGATCTTGGGTCTGGAGGAATGCGCTGATACTGTTGTTGGTGACGCCCTGCTTCGAGGTGTGAGTGGTGGTGAGCGCAAGCGTGTGACCATTGGAGAAGTGCTGGTCGGTGGCCAGAGCTTGTTCCTGTGTGACGAGATCTCAACAGGTCTGGATAGTGCCGCCACCTTCGACATCATTAAGTCACTGCGGACGTGGTGCAAGACTCTGGGTGGTTCGGCCGTCATCGCCTTGTTGCAGCCTACACCCGAGGTGGTGGAGATGTTTGACGACATTCTCATGGTGAATGAAGGCCACATGATGTACCATGGCCCTCGTACGGAGATTCTGGACTACTTTGAGGGTCATGGCTTCACATGTCCTCCCCGTGTGGATCCTGCGGATTTCCTCATTGAAGTGACGTCGGGCCGTGGCCATCGCTATGCCAACGGCAGCGTGCCAGTGAAGGACCTTCCTGTGTCGTCCGAACACTTTAACAACCTGTTCTGCCAGTCGAACATCTACCGGAAGACGCACGAGGCGATCAGCAAGGGCTTCAACGAGCACCAGTTCGAGAGTCCTGAGGACTTCAAGAAGGCCAAGAGTGTGGCCAACTTGGCGTTGTCCAAGCAACAGTCCGAGTTCGGCCTTGCTTTCATCCCGAGTACGATGCTGCTTCTCCACCGTCAGAAGTTGGTGTGGATTCGTGATCCTCCTCTGCTGTGGGGTAAAGTGATCGAAGCTCTGATCATCGGTCTGGTCATGGGTATGCTTTACTTCAACGTGAACTCGACGTACTACATGCGTATGATCTTCTTCAGTATCGCGCTGTTCCAGCGTCAAGCCTGGCAGCAGATCACCATCTCGTTCCAACTGCGGAAAGTTTTCTACAAGCAACGGCCGCGCAACTTCTTCCGTACGTCGTCGTATGCGATTGCAGAGAGTGTGGTGCAGATTCCAGTGAATATGGCGGTGTCGTTCGTCCTGGGCACGTTCTTCTACTTCATGAGCGGACTTACGAGAACGTTCGAGAAGTACATCGTGTTCTACCTGGTACTACTGTGTTTCCAGCACGCTATCAGTGCGTATATGACGATGCTGAGTGCTCTGTCTCCCAGTATTACCATTGGACAAGCTCTGGCTGCCATTTCGGTGAGTTTCTTCCTGTTGTTCTCGGGCAACATCATCCTGGCAGACCTGATTCCGGACTACTGGATCTGGATGTACTGGTTCTCTCCGATCTCCTGGGCACTGCGTTCAAACATGTTGTCGGAGTTCTCAAGTGACCGGTACACTGATGCGCAGAGCAAAGCTCAACTCGAAAGTTTCTCGATCAAGCAAGGAACGGGCTACATTTGGTTCGGTGTTGCGGTTCTGATCGTGTACTACTTCGCCTTCACGAGTTTCAATGCATTGGCGCTGCACTACATTCGCTACGAGAAGTTCAAGGGTGTGAGTGCGAAGGCCATGAAGCAAGAGGAGGGAGCTCACAGCGTGTACGTCGAAGTGAACACCCCCAACGCTGTGCAACAAGGTACCGGATCCAAGGCGAAGGGCGGTGGTCTCCCGTTCACTCCTACGAATCTTTGCATCAAGGACTTGGACTACTACGTGACGTTGCCGTCCGGTGAAGAAAGACAATTGTTACGGAAGATCACAGCTCACTTCGAGCCTGGTCGCATGGTGGCGCTAATGGGAGCCACTGGTGCTGGTAAAACGACGCTGATGGATGTCATTGCCGGTCGTAAGACCGGAGGCCGAATTGTTGGTGACATTTACGTTAACGGCGAGTTGAAGGACGCTTCCATCTTCAGTCGTATCACGGCGTACTGCGAGCAGATGGATATCCACTCTGAGGCTGCTTCAATCTACGAAGCGCTGGTGTTCTCTGCTAATCTGCGCTTACCACCGAACTTCACCGAGGAAGAGCGTATGAATTTGGTGCACGAAACGCTCGATCTCCTTGAACTGACGTCGATTGCTGATGAGATGGTCGGAAGTCTCTCGGTGGAGCAGAAGAAACGCGTGACAATTGGCGTGGAAGTGGTTGCAAACCCTAGTGTTCTGTTCCTGGATGAACCGACGAGTGGTCTGGACGCGCGTTCGGCGCTTATCGTGATGCGTGGCGTGCAGTCGATCGCTCGTACGGGCCGGACGGTGTTGTGCACGATTCACCAACCTAGTATCTCGATCTTCGAGCTGTTCGATGGTCTGCTTCTGCTGCAGAAGGGTGGTTTCACGGCCTACTTTGGAGAACTCGGTGTGGATTCGGTGAAGATGCTCGAGTACTTCGCTTCGATTCCGGGTACGGAAGAGATTCGACCGCAGTACAACCCAGCCACGTACATGCTGGAGGTGATCGGCGCGGGCATCGGTCGCGACGTGAAGGATTACTCAGTGGAGTATAAGAACAGTGAACTGTTCAAGTCCAACCGTGAACGCACGTTGGCGCTGTGCGAGGTGTCGAATGATTTCGTTCGCCACTCGACTTTGAACTACCGCCCGATTGCTACGGGCTTCTGGAACCAACTGAAGGAGCTAACGAAGAAGCAGCGCCTAACGTACTGGCGCAACCCGCAGTACAACTTCATGCGAGTGTCGCTCTTCCCGATCTTCGCTATCATCTTCGGAACGACGTTCTATCAGCTCTCTGCTGACAGTGTCAAGCGCATCAACTCGCACATCGGTCTCATCTACAACAGTATGGACTTCATCGGTGTGACCAACCTCATGACTGTCATCGAAGTTACTTGTGCTGAGCGCGCCGTGTTCTACCGTGAGCGGATGTCGAACTACTACAGCCCACTACCGTACAGTCTATCGTTGTGGTTCGCTGAGATCCCGTACCTGATCGTGGTGATCATCCTGTTCGTGACCATCGAGTATTGGCTGGTTGGGTGGAGCAGCAACGCTGGCGACTTCTTCTTCTTTCTACTGGTGTTCTACCTGTACACATCGGCATGCACCTACATCGGTCAGTGGATGTCCGCTTTGATGCCGAACGAGAAGGTGGCGAACGTGGCTGTGGGTGCCATTTCGTGTCTACTCAACTTATTCTCGGGTTACTTGCTGCCTCGTACGGCCATGAAGGCGGGTTACAAGTGGTTCACGTACCTGATGCCGTCAAGCTACTCACTTTCGGCCCTGGTGGGTGTGCAGTTCGGCGAAGTGCAAGACATTATCACCGTGACGTCGGGTAACACGTCGACGGAGATGACGGTGGCTAAGTACATCGAGGACATCTACGACTTCCGTCCGGAGCGCAAGTACAATTTCATGGCGGGACTCATCGTGATCTGGCTGGTGGTGCAACTCGCCATCTACTTGACGTTCAAGTACGTGAGCCACCTCAAACGGTAAGCGACCACAAAGTTTTTAGCTACGAAGCCTTGGAAGTGCAAGGAGGGTTGCAAAACGCACACAAAATACATTTTCATCGTCCTTCCATTTCATTTCTGCCCATTAGCTCGACTGTTATGTCAATTGCCTTCTTCAATTATTAACTTGAAGAAGCACTTGGGACCAAGTATGAGAGACCTTCCGTCCCATTTCTGCACAACATGAAGCCATCGCCATTCATTGCGGCACCTAACTACATGTACATGTTTTTCTATCGGAAACGTTTCCCTTTTAGAGAGCATGTTGCCGTGTTGCCATTGGTCAGCAGGTCATAGAGCGCCATTGAGCTCTCCTTTAGCATAGCACGAACGAGAACAGAAACTTTTCGAAGCGCGCTGCAAAAGGCGCTTACATATATCTCCCCTGCTCTTTCTCTCGTCCCGCACTTCAACGTGGCATAAGTATTAATTTAAAGAAACCCGCCTTGCAGTCTTCCGCTCACTTCCGAATCTGCCGCCTTCCGCTCAAGTCTCCAAACGACCATCACTCTTCGGCCAGATGTCCAAGGACGAAGACAAGTTGAAGCTGCTGCAGCCCGAGGCCGGCAAGGACAACGCTGTGCCCGACGTCTACCGCTCGCTCAACTTCCGCAGCCTGCAAGACCCGTACTCTCATGGTGGAGACACCATGGCCAGTCGCTACAGTACACTGAGAGCGGACGACCTGGAGACGATGCTTAATGGGGGTCTGGAGCGGTTCTACAAGAAGTACGACCACCTTTCACGTAAGGTGAACATCCAGCTGCCTACGCCTGAAGTCCGATTCGAGAACCTGTCCTTTACGGTGCAAGTCCCTGCGTCTGTGGAGGACCACGGCACTGTGGGGTCACACTTGCGAGGGATCTTCACCCCATGGCAACGACCGGCGATGGTCACTAAGCATGCGCTGCACCCGATGAGCGGCATCATCAAACCTGGCACTTTGACGCTGATCCTGGCCAACCCTGGAGCTGGCAAGTCGACGTTTCTCAAGGCTTTGGCTGGTAAACTCCAGAACACGTCCAAGACGAAGCTTGGTGGAGAGATCTTGTACTCTGGACTGAGGGGAGATGAGATCGATCTGATTAAATTGGCTGGGATGGTGGACCAAACGGATAACCACATCGCCACGTTGACGGTGAGGGAGACGTTCAAGTTCGCTGATATGTGCGTCAATGGACTGCCCAAGGACCAACCAGAGGAGATGAGAGACATCGCTGCTCTTCGGACGGAGCTGTTTATCCAGATCTTAGGCATGGAAGACTGTGCGGATACTATTGTTGGTGACGCCCTGCTTCGAGGTGTGAGTGGTGGTGAGCGCAAGCGTGTGACCATTGGAGAAGTGCTGGTCGGTGGCCAGAGCTTGTTCCTGTGTGACGAGATCTCAACAGGTCTGGATAGTGCCGCCACCTTCGACATCATTAAGTCACTGCGGACGTGGTGCAAGACTCTGGGTGGTTCGGCCGTCATCGCCTTGTTGCAGCCTACACCCGAGGTGGTGGAGATGTTTGACGACATTCTCATGGTGAATGAAGGCCACATGATGTACCATGGCCCTCGTACGGAGATTCTGGACTACTTTGAAGAGCGGGGTTTCACGTGTCCTCCCCGTGTGGACCCTGCGGATTTCCTCATTGAAGTGACGTCGGGCCGTGGCCAACGTTACGCTAATGGCGGCATCCCAGTGAAGGATCTACCCGTTTCGTCGGAGGACTTCAACAATTTGTTCTGCAAGTCGAACATCTACCGGAAGACGCACGAAGCGATCAGCAAGGGCTTCAACGAACATCAATTCGAGAGTCCTGAGGATTTCAAGAAGGCCAAGAGTGTGGCAAACCTCGCTCGCTCCAAGGAGAAATCGGAGTTTGGTCTCGCATTCATCCCGAGCACTCTCCTACTGCTGAATCGTCAGAAGCTCGTGTGGATTCGTGACCCCCGCTCCTGTGGGGTAAACTGACGGAAGGTTTGATCATCGGTCTGGTCATGGGTATGATCTATTTCGACGTGAGCTCCACCTACTACCTCCGCATGATCTTCTTCAGTATCGCGCTGTTCCAGCGTCAAGCCTGGCAGCAGATCACCATCTCGTTCCAACTGCGGAAAGTTTTCTACAAGCAACGGCCGCGCAACTTCTTCCGTACGTCGTCGTATGCGATTGCAGAGAGTGTGGTGCAGATTCCAGTGAATATGGCGGTGTCGTTCGTCCTGGGCACGTTCTTCTACTTCATGAGCGGACTTACGAGAACGTTCGAGAAGTACATCGTGTTCTACCTGGTACTACTGTGTTTCCAGCACGCTATCAGTGCGTATATGACGATGCTGAGCTCTCTCGCGCCAAGCATTACGATCGGCCAGGCGTTGGCAGCTATCTCGGTGAGTTTCTTCCTGTTGTTCTCGGGCAACATCATCCTGGCGGACCTGATCCCGGACTACTGGATCTGGATGTACTGGTTCTCTCCGATCTCCTGGGCACTGCGTTCAAACATGTTGTCGGAGTTCTCAAGTGACCGGTACACTGATGCGCAGAGCAAAGCTCAACTCGAAAGTTTCTCGATCAAGCAAGGAACGGGCTACATTTGGTTCGGTGTTGCGGTTCTGATCGTGTACTACTTCGCCTTCACGAGTTTCAATGCATTGGCGCTGCACTACATTCGCTACGAGAAGTTCAAGGGTGTGAGTGCGAAGGCCATGAAGCAAGAGGAGGGAGCTCACAGCGTGTACGTCGAAGTGAACACCCCCAACGCTGTGCAACAAGGTACCGGATCCAAGGCGAAGGGCGGTGGTCTCCCGTTCACTCCTACGAATCTTTGCATCAAGGACTTGGACTACTACGTGACGTTGCCGTCCGGTGAAGAAAGACAATTGTTACGGAAGATCACAGCTCACTTCGAGCCTGGTCGCATGGTGGCGCTAATGGGAGCCACTGGTGCTGGTAAAACGACGCTGATGGATGTCATTGCCGGTCGTAAGACCGGAGGCCGAATTGTTGGTGACATTTACGTTAACGGCGAGTTGAAGGACGCTTCCATCTTCAGTCGTATCACGGCGTACTGCGAGCAGATGGATATCCACTCTGAGGCTGCGTCAATCTATGAAGCGATGGTGTTCTCGGCCAAGCTACGCCTACCTCCGAACTTCACTGAGGAAGAGCGTATGAATTTGGTGCACGAAACGCTTGAGCTCCTTGAGCTAACGACGATTTCTGGCGAGATGGTCGGGAATCTGTCAGTGGAGCAGAAGAAGCGCGTGACGATTGGTGTTGAAGTGGTGGCGAACCCCAGTGTTCTGTTCCTCGATGAGCCTACGAGTGGTCTGGACGCGAGATCGGCGCTTATCGTGATGCGTGGTGTGCAGTCCATCGCTCGCACCGGCCGTACGGTTCTTTGCACGATTCACCAGCCCAGCATTTCCATATTTGAGCTGTTCGACGAGTTATTGCTGCTTCAGAAGGGTGGCTACACAGCTTACTTTGGAGAACTCGGTGTTGACTCTGTGAAGATGCTCGAGTACTTTGCCTCTATCCCTGGTACGGAGGAGATTCGACCGCAGTACAACCCAGCCACGTACATGCTGGAGGTGATCGGCGCTGGTATCGGTCGCGACGTGAAGGATTACTCAGTGGAGTATAAGAACAGCGAACTGTTCAAGTCCAACCGTGAACGCACGTTGGCGCTGTGCGAGGTGTCGAATGATTTCGTTCGCCACTCGACTTTGAACTACCGCCCGATTGCTACGGGCTTCTGGAACCAACTGAAGGAGCTGACGACGAAGCAGAGACTCACGTACTGGCGCAACCCGCAGTACAACTTCATGCGAGTGTTCCTGTTCCCGATCTTTGCTGTCATCTTCGGCACGACCTTCTACAAGTTATCGGCGGGTAGTGTGAAGAAGATCAACTCGCACATTGGCCTCATCTACAACAGCATGGACTTCATCGGTGTGACCAACCTCATGACTGTTATTGAGGTGACGTGTGCCGAGCGTGCGGTGTTCTACCGTGAGCGGATGTCGAACTACTACAGCCCACTACCGTACAGTCTATCGTTGTGGTTTGCTGAGATTCCCTACCTGATTGTGGTGATTATCCTGTTCGTGACTATCGAGTACTGGCTGGTTGGGTGGAGCGAAAACGCCGGCGATTTCTTCTTCTTCCTGCTTGTATTCTACCTGTACACATCGGCATGCACCTACATTGGCCAGTGGATGTCAGTTTTGATGCCGAACGAGAAGGTGGCGAACGTGGCTGTGGGTGCCATTTCGTGTCTACTTAACTTGTTCTCGGGCTACCTGCTGCCTCGTACGGCCATGAAGGCGGGTTACAAGTGGTTCACGTACCTGATGCCGTCGAGCTACTCACTTTCGGCCCTTGTTGGCGTGCAGTTCGGCGACAACCAGGACATCATCGCGGTCACTTCTGGGACTACAACGACTAACATGACGGTGGCGCACTACATCGAGAAGACGTACGACTTCCGGCCGAGCCGCAAGTACAACTTCATGGTGGGGCTCATCGTGATCTGGTTCGTGGTGCAGCTCGCCATCTTCCTGACGCTCAAGTACGTCAGCCACCTCAAGA
Organism: Phytophthora citricola; assembly: GCA_007655245.1. Taxonomy (NCBI): domain Eukaryota; phylum Oomycota; class Peronosporomycetes; order Peronosporales; family Peronosporaceae; genus Phytophthora; species Phytophthora citricola. The sequence goes on from VMRO01000049.1 coordinate 737,099, forward strand.
GATAAGCCGAAGGGATTCGTTGCAGTCGAGCGAGGTTGCAGACGAGCGTGAGTAAGTACATTTGACTGGTTTTCTTTCCTTGTATTACTTTCACAATCAATGCGTCGTTATGAATTCATTCAATTTGCACATGCCTCTTGTTGAAAGCCGTTTACGCAGCTAATGTGACTTCGTTCGGTCGAACCATAAGCCCATGACTAGGTAAGCACTCAAAGTACCTCACCCCTTTGATGGAGCCGTCGTTTTTCCCCACCGGCGAACTCAAAGCAATGCCGACGAATTCCCCTTTCGCGTAGTGCACACAGCCCATGAACATGACGACCTGCAGTGACACAAAATTAGTACCGGTACGTGAATGTTGTCTTGTAGGACACAAGACGTACCCCGAGTGTTTTCCATGGACGCACACCCTGCTTCCGATCCCTGGGGGCTTGGAATTTGGGTTTGGAGACGTCGTAGCGCTTGTGACCTCGCGTTGGCTGTGATTAACCGAGCTCGAGTTGACTGGTGTCTTCTTCTTGCGATTTTCATTGATCCAGGCAGGGATTTCCAGGTCGTCCCCGTAGAGAAAGCTCTCCATGGACATGACTTCGTCCTCCAAGTCGGATCTAAATCGACAGCAACCAGGTTAGCTACATACCGGTACACGGACAAATGTTGAAGACGCATTAGCATCTTACAGCTCTGAGTCAAGGTCGCCGAACGTCATGCCGTACGCGAACATGCTCATGAATTCCTGATCGATATACGACGGGAAACCCGACGGCATTTCACGTTTTGGACCTTTGCGTCGGAGATCAACGCGTACTTCTCCACTTTTCTTGCCGTTTTTCGCGTTCCACGGCCGCATCTTGCCGCCTGTGGTGGAGGCCCGAACATGTCGAACATGAACAGCATTTCCTCCATGGACGGCACCCCAAAGCCGTCGAAATCAACGTCTTCTTCATCAAATTCATCACTGCCGAAGAAGTCTTCAAACTCTTGATTGTCGACGTTCAAACCACGTTTCAAGTGGCCATCTACCCGCTTGTACGCAGCGGAGAGCTGTTGGAATTTGGCTGTCGCTGCCGGATCTGGGTTCTTGTCCGGGTGGAACTGCAGGGCCAATTTACGATACGCCTTCTTCACCTCTGCGGGCGAAGCTTCCCGCGTTAGGCCCAACGTGCTGAAGGCTTCCTGGATCGAGACCATGATCGTACGAGGCGCGTGTGACGCTTGGAAAGGAGAAAATCTTTGTGGCGGTTTGGAGGCGAAAGTATTGTAACGGACAAACGGAATCCAGTGCAACATGGATCTATGTGGTCGACGAGTACGGGTGAAGCACGTCGTCTTTATTGCTTCTTGGTGGAGCATCAGCCTGATCCACGGCAGCTAAAAGCAACGTTCTGTAGGTGCGTTTGCTGTACGATATCTTTGTCAGCATTGAGCGTTACCGCGGGTTGTATAACGCGATTTAAAAGCTGCTGAAGGATTTCGGTTCTTTATGTAGGAGAAAGTGTCGTTTCCACCACGAATGCCTTTTCCACCCGCCTCGAGCGCTGCTCACTTGAGGCCGAAGGGCTGGTAGTTCGCGGTCAAATAGTGTTGACTTTTCGTTATCAAGTGTGAGGGACATTGGCGAATTTCAAATTTGATCATGTTCCGGCCTTACCCATCATCTGGCTGCACGAGTGAACTTCAATTGTGAAGAGCACGAGCGGCTGCGAAGGGAGAGCGACTTACCCAGGCAAATTGCAATGTGCCAGCAAACTATTAGTTCAACTAACGCTTACGTGAATGAATCTGGCCCGCGAAGAAGAGTGGGCGGACGCGACGTTTGCGTCGAGTGATTCGCATGGGGCGGCTTCAAAACCAGCAAGAAAGCCCCGTTTCCTCAGACATTTGGTCCTTCTTGAAGCAGTCCACGTGGTCGTTGCTACAACTCCAACTGCAGGGTCAATTTCGAATACACCTTGTTCAGACGAAACTTCTCGCGTTAACCGATGCACGCCGTACGCTCAAAGGATTGACTCACAGATTCCATTGATACGGCACTAGTCAAATTTATACATGTACATCTATCTACACGCCGGTCTTCTTGCTATGACTACGAGCGGCAGCATTATACAGCGCCCAGGAGCGGGTGAGGCCATCGTCCATTGTGGCTTGCTTGAGCTTGGGCAGCGCGTCGGCCTGGTCCACAACTGCCTGGTTCACTAGCAGCAATGAAAGCCACGCATTGGTGGTGTTAGCCTCCGTGACGATGGCCTCCTTGGACAGGATGTCGTCCCATTCCTGCTGGATGAACTTAGTGGTGCGTACCATCGCGTTGATAGGCGACACGGGGATCATCTGGATGCCGTGGATCGCGTACTTCTCGGCACTGAACCACGTCGCGTACGCCGCCTTGTTGTCGAAGAAGATGCCCGTCACGTGGTTCGGCACGAACTCCTTCGGGTGGATCGTGTTGTCCGACGTCATGAGGAAGTACGTGCGGATGGCCCGCGCGTTGAGACGCAGCATGAGACTGCCCAGGTCCTCCACCGCCTTGTTGTTGGACACCTGTCCCCATAGTTTCATCCGTAGTAAAAGTTCACGTCTTCGGACGTGCTCTCTTCGTCTTTCCTGTCAGCCATGGGAGTCACACCGTGCGAGTACGAGTGACCAAGGTAGAAGGAAAAGTGACGGAACTTGGGGAAGAAAGTGTCTTCGGAGCTTGGGTTGGCCACGTCTCGCAGCATCATCCAGATCATCGCGTCCAGCTCTTTCATACGCTTCCACTTGGGGTGCACGCTCTTGAGCATAGCAGAAGCCGTCACCCAGTATCCGTAATGGTAATGATGATCGTTGTAGACGGAGTTTCCGAAGTCGGCATTCACGTCCTTGACTGTGAAGCTCTGACTACTGACGATACCGCCGTACGACGTCTCGTAGTTGAGAGGCGGCTCGAGCGTGTTGTCCAGGAACGGCACGAGGAGCTTCTCTAGTTTCGTCAGACACGTCTTCAGTAGCTGCTTGTTCTTGCCAACAATGGACGCGTCAGCGGCCAGGAGACACAGGACGCGTACTTCTGGTACTGTTTGCCGTTAAAGTACCAGCTCGTCTTGTTGAGCCCCCATTCGTCCGCGATATCGGCCTGGAGGGTTTTAGGAGACCCAGTTTCGAGATCATTTGAGGTGAAGGCTTCTTTGCTGGGTAGAAGTCCACTTCAAGGTCGTCTTCTGGCTCAGAGAGGACCCACTCACCCGTTTTGGTCACCTGAGCGACCATTTTCCCTCTCGTAGCAGAGTTTAGAACGATTGCTTTGGGGGTCTTGGTCGTGATGGCGCCCTTGAGTGCTGGCAGGTGGTGAGGCAGTGCGAAGTGCAGTAATCCGTGCGTTTTACAGCTCGAACCGACTGTCTCCCACTTCAGTGAGTACTCGGTACGAGACTCAATAGAAACGTTACCCCTCGAACATGGCACGTTCTGTACTTGTCGTACACGTCGGTATCTTTAGGCGAAGGTAGAATCGCAATACTGACAGTGCCGCTAAAGAGTTCACTAGACACCAGAGCCTTTCCAGACTCGTCCAGCGCAAAAGTGCCGTTCTTACCGGTGTACACGACCCACGTCTGGTTACCGCCCAGTTCGACGATGTACTTGCCTGGAACTGACTTGTCCACGATCTCCATCGTGTACTCCGACTCGATACGGGCCATGAGACGGTCGTACGTGGCGGTGATGAACGCCATCCCATGCACGAGAGCCGAGTCCATGCACTGTTCTTTGTTCTCGAGACAAGTGCGGACGTTGATGCCGAAGTCGCTGATTGAGTAAACTTCGTAGATCGGCTTCGCTTCACCGGCGAACTCCGTTGCGGACAGCGTCATGTCGTTAACGAAATCGTGCAGGTAGAATTCAGCGACGCCATCGGTGAGAGCGGACAACTGGCGGTAGTTGTACGAATAGCAAGCCTGGATGCCGTACGGAGCCTCCTTGGGCAACTTGAGCGCGTACGGGTTCGACCAGCCCGGGTTGGCCTTCGTGTTCATCTCCTCGGCGGTAGTGTGGATGAGGTTACCCCACCATTTGTTCGTTGGAAGAGGTTTGCCCAGTAAACCTTCGGCCACGTTGATGATAGGCGCCATCTCACCCAGTGCGGCGCGAGGGAACAGGGTCTTGGACGGTTCTTCGGTTGCGAACGGAGAAAGAAGCCCCTATCCGAACCAGTTGAAGGCGTTGCAGGGGTTTCAGCAGAACCTGACGCAGAGAAAGCGTCGGACCCTGAAGCGGAGAGGGTGCCGGTAGAACCGGAAGTAGATGCAGCGCTAGCAGACGTGGAGTCGGTAGTAGAGCCAATAGTAGAACCGGAAGTAGAAGCTGCGCTGCCAGACGTAGTAGAACCGGAAAAACTGGCATCAGATCCGGAGGTGGAGAAGATTCCGGAACCCGAAGTGGAAAAACTGAAATCGGATCCAGAAGTCGAGAAGCTGGCATCGGAGCCCGATGTAGACGTCGAGGAATCAGCAGAGGCCGATGAAGACTGGGCGAGCGAGAGGCCAATGGAAGCTGCACGCTCTTCCTCCTGCTGCTTCGGAGCGTGTACTTTGCCTTCGTTGTACAAGTTGTCGTCATCCAGCAGCGAGAGATCAAACGCAGCTGCCGTCGCTGTGGTCATGGCAATCGCCGCTGCGACTCGCACCCAACGTGTTAATTTCATTTGTACAGCTCTCGAGTCCTTGCTGGTCTTGCGCTTGTGGTGCTAAAGGTGAATTTGAGAATGACAACCTCGAAGCCGTGCAACATGCAGGTTGGTCGATGATCACGACGATTCACTGGAAGCAGATCTGAGAGAAGATCGCAGCGTTGGGAAAATTTGTCCTGGAGTTGTCTTTGTTAGCTCGTTCTGGCGAAGGGCTCGACACTGTGGACTCACGCCAACTCTCGCGTCGTATCCTGCAGCTCAACGCTCGACTCCGATCTGCGCAGCAGCTGGGATCGCCGACCTAATTGTCGATGCGGGTCCTTGAAACAGGAAGGTCATGTAGCATACAACGTCTTCCAAGTGTTGAACTTGTCATCATTGTTGAGCAGAAAAACACAGGATCAAGAACCGGGAAGTGCTATAGAGTGGAGGTCCGATCTCAGCGAGACTCCTGTAGACGCAAATCCAAGCACGAAAGACCTTGACTCAAGACAATCAATCTGGCAAGGCGTCTTTCGTGCTTGGATTGCAAGGCCCTTGACGTGTACAAATTGTGCAGCGTTTCCGGCTCAAGACTGGCGAGTCGTATCAGCATCTAGCAGGAGTAAGTCGTGGTCAGGCACGTGCTGATGAAACGAAAGTCGCAATACTGACAACAAAGCGTCTTGAACAGGAAATAACATGCCAGGAGACAACCGTATTCGTACTTGAGCGTGACGTAGAGAGAGAGACTGCTTGCTGTGAACACTGCTCAGGAGCTTGGACTGCTTTTTCCTGTAGACATTGCGTGTTCATAGAGTAAAATTCATCTTGCCGATGTGCTCAATCTGGCGATGCTCCAAGTTCCGCAAGTCTGGCTGGTTTTACGATAATATTTTGCTAGCGAAACAGCGCAGCAAGGTCGTTCCAAAGTGTACACATGCTCAAGAATGCATGCCCTTTTCGATGCCCATGGAGTTTATTTCGAGGGACCGGGAAGCGTCGATCCAATTTCAAGGGGTAAAAATTTTACCGGAAAATTCATGATTGCGAAGTACAAGCCCCTAACATATGTGTGGCGTCATATTATGCTCGCGTTCGCTTTTCAAGCAAGAATCAACGATCGCTGAGTAACTTGCCACACGCTCAAGTAGAGCCTCTACGGCCATTTCACCTCTAAAAACTGGGCTTGCATTTTTGGCCTGCTTCAACGTCTCTATTCCCGCCAGATGGACGACTAAACACACAAAAAAAGTCGAACACATTTTGACACATTTAGCACCAAATTTTGGTGATGAAAATTTGTCATAGTTATGAGGCATTACTGGTAGCGCTAAGTAGAATGGGACTTGTTGTTAAGAGTACAACGTACATGAATACTGAAGTTGTAGCACGGCTCTCGAATGTTACGGTAGACAGCAAGTTGGTAAGCACCTCGGCCGCCTCACCATTAGGCCCGCTCATTCGCTCACGACAAATACTAGAGAAGTTTCTCGACATCGCACATCAGCACGCCAACGCTATCGATCCTGTACATACACCCTAGTACAAAATTTCAGTCGCACCAGCTTCTCTAAACTCCTCGGGCGTTGTGTTCTGGTTGATCGAGCCCCACTAAGTCCTCCTGCGACGGCTCCTGCTTCGCGGTGAACTTGCCCTTGGGAGAGCAACTCGTGAACTTGCCAGTGTCCACGGCAAACGTGACGTTAGCCACGAACAAGCCTTCCGCAGCGGTTGCCGATTCCGAGCTCACCCGGTTGCATCGGTCGCAGTTGAAGCGCTGCGGGCCTGTGCTCGGACGGTCTGATCATCAGAGCCGACGGGGTTGCCTGAGCTGAACAATACTGGTATTATTGATCGGTGCGAGTTGTAAAGCACACAGGTTGCACATAACACCGCTCACCACGGACAAGGATCCCAAAGCTGTTTTCCCAGCCCTCGAAGTGAATTTCTATCAGCACCATTTGGGCTTCAGTCTCATCTCATGACGTCGAAAGAGTTCGTGGCGAACCACGTGACGGGAATTTTCTTCAACAACAAAGCGGCGTACGCGACGTGGTTCGAGAAGTACGCGATCTACGGCATTCAGATGATCGCTGTGTAGTCCATTGTGGTTTGCTTGACCTTGGGTAACGCATCGGCCTGGCCTGGTCAGCGAAAGCCACGTAGTTGTGGTGTTGGGGGTACTGGCCCAGTACTACTGACGCTGTAAACGCTGCGCTCGTAGTCATAGCAAGAAGGCCAGCGTGTAGAAGATGTATAAAGATGACTAAGGTTGCATGCAGAGCCGTAGCGTTTGAATAAAAGTTCGTTCATGATTAGATTCCAAGATCGAAACGATGAACTACGGTACTAAGTAGACATGTGAGCGAACATGGGCATCGACTGCACCAATTGCCGCGCGTACTCCACCCGTCTTTCCATCAGAAACTCTGGTTCTACTTCGTCGGCCATCAACTCGTATCTCTCCATCATTTCGTCAGCACCATCATCAGGCATAGGCAGAAAGTCGTCAATCTTGTACTTCGTCAACTCGTCACGGATGAACGGCACACGGAATGGTTTCGAGCTTGCAGGCTCAGCAACTGCCGCCGCAATGAAGTCGAACGCGTTCTTTGGGTGCCTTATGCGGACGTGTGTCAGCTTTTTCTTCTCGTTGAACCACGAGAAGTGCCATTCGTCGTCCAAATCCGTCAACAAGCCAATTGGAGTACAGTCATCAGGCGCTATCAAACTCGCAGCGACCAGTTCTCCGAACGCTTGGGCTACATGATAGTCCTCCACCTTTTCTTCAGTTTAACAACCATGCGTACACCCGCGAGCGGCAAACGGTGTTGAATTGATCTCTCGTCGACAAGCAGCACTTCGGTCGTTCCTATCATACCAAAAGGCAGTCGAGGATCCCTGATGGACAAGACTGTTGGTTTCTTGGCAACATCCAGCAACGAGAGTCTCTTCTCGTCCAACACAGCATTGAGGTGCGTCTCCAGATACGCTATGTAGTTACTCCGCTGATTGTCGTCATCTTCCGGGACGTCGAGCCAAGAATACGGCGGAATGCACGCAGTCGACGAGGAAGTGGGTTCGTCAATAACAAGGTATTTATCAGCGATTCGCATCTTCTTCGCCATTCTTTCGTAATGCTCCGTATCAAGATCGGATATCGAGTACACTGGCCGCTTCCTGTCTCGGTCCTCCAGTACTTTGTTGAACTGCATCGCCATCATTTCTCCAAACTTTTCGATTGAGGGAGCAGCAATCGCATCAGCAACCGACTTCGGAACAACCACCAGCACGTGAACAGGAGTCCTTTTCGCCGTAACATCTTCCTTCGTAACTCGATACTGCACATCTTTCTCCGACAAATTAACCAAAGCGAGTGGTGCACCCGCAACGTCCAGTGGTTTCAAGCTATCCGTGGCATACTCGCCCTTCGTCACCTCGGCCTCCGTCAGCCATGAGCCGTGGCCCTCGTCTCTCTTCGCTAGGAAGAGCTGCAACTCGCGAGGAGGACACTTGATGTCTATATTCTCGTCCGTGATGGCCTTCATCAAGTCAACTACCAAGGCTGTGGCCACGTCGATTTCGACGGAAAAGGGAGGTCGTTTCACCAACGATCGCACAGATAAACAGGACCATCCTTCCTTGAGTCGGCAGATTTTGGAATGACAATTCCTGCGCTGTGAAGGCGAGACTGACAATGCGCTTCCTCATCACTCTCCAGCACTCAAGGGCGCGGGGGGCATCTCTGACTGAAGACGACCTTGAAGTGGCAGCTACGAAGGCAAGAACAAACAGCTACTGAAGAAATGTCTGACGAAACCTGTAGAGAAGCTCCTTACGTCACTACGTTAGCTTGACAGTTTTTGCCGACGTCGGCTGAATAGATGCCCCGAACACCTTCGGGTACTACAAACAGCGGGATACTGAGGACAGGTATTATACATCAAGTAGAATGATCAGCCCTTCAATCAGCTATTCTCCCCGCAGAAGAATGCGGGGGGTTGTGGACTTGGAAGGGGTTAACAAAGGGAAAGTGCTGCACTCGGGGTGAACGCTAGCTCGAACTCCGATTTCGCGAGGTTTTGCCATAGTATTCTTGAAGCCTTAAGATTTTCGAACTAGCGTTCGTTGAAGTGTTTGCTAGAGTCCGGTAGGTGTTAGACTTGCAGAACAAACTGTCAAAGTCCCCCGACTAAATGGGAAATCCTTCACACACCTCGTGTAGGCCCGCGGATTTCATCATCGAAGTGACATCGGATCGTGGCCAACGCTACACCAACGGCATCCAGAGGGCTATGGTCCTCGTTCACCTCCAAGATGTCTTCAAACGTCTTCACCAGTAAGGCGACAATGGCTGAACCACCCAGAGTAGTGCACGGTGAAACTTGCACCATGGCTCAGTAATTAGATGGTCGTCAAGATGGCACTGTTGAGATCTCGTCGCACAGAAGCCACCAACCAGCATTTCTTCAATGGCCATCTCGAACGATGACACTGTCCGCCCAAGATCTGGATGAGGCAGCTCAATCAAGTAGCGAAGTCTTTCACATGCCCCCGTGCGTTGGAATGTGATAACCGGCTCTACCAGTTTGCTCAGATCGATCAATGCACTGTCCGGAGTACGTGATCCCTCCTCTCCAATGGAAAGTCTCCATCGAGCTTCATCTTGAAGCAACGCTCATGGGTCGATAGTCGAGCTTGCCAGGCGTTTAAGCTCTGTGTCAGGTGCAAGCCCACAGTAGCTAGGGGGAGCCAACGGCAGACTCTATGGGCTTCTTCGCATTGGAATTTCAGGGAACGGCCAACAAGGCGCAACTTTTGGAGCGGGGTCATCCCTCCCACGATTGTACGTTCGTTCATTGAGCGTCTTCAACGTTAGGCGAGGCGACGTGGTGTTGTACTAGTACGCTGCACGAATCTTGACTGAGCGAGGAGTAACGACTTGTGATTCGGGACTTCAGGCCGACATTGAGCGTACTTGTACACGTGTACCTGTAGAAGCACGGCGTGGCTGGCCAGAAAAGCCCTACTGTACCGAGTCTTGATTCGAGGCAAGCTTGGTGTGCAGCGCGTTGTTCAACAACTTGTTGCTCTCAGTGAGAGTCTCACAGCTTCCCATTGCCCGCAAACGAGCAGGGCAAAGCGGTTGTGGTATCTTGGCTGGCAAACAGAAATGATCCGCTAAACTAACGTGCCAACGAGACCAGGGCAATAGGTACATGTACGTCCGGAGTGTGGATCGTCGGAGATCGACTCTGATCTCCAACTTTAAGAGTCCAATGAACTTCATTGGACTCATTATGAAGCGCTTTACTGGGTCAGTGATACCTGAGCGAGTACAGTGTACCAGGTAAGATGCCGCGTTGCTCATTGGTCATGACGAGATCCCGACTGAAGTTCGAGGGAGCCTCCTCGTCCGTTTGTCCCCGCGTCTGAAGTTGTGGAGTGGAAGCAGTGCTTCAAGCACCACGTACATGTTCATGCACATGTACATGTATGCAGTGCGGATCAGCTTTACTTGGACCGCCGACGAACAACATTTTAATCAAGTGACCAGGATGGGCAACGTCCTTGAAACAAAAGCTAAGTTACAGGATGCTCTAACAAACTGGCACTCGCAGCTGCGGCGCGGCTGTCGTTCTGGCGTTTGGCAACGCCGTTTGGCCCAAACTTTGGGCCATCACAGTGATTCAGCAAGTTACGTGCCGCGCAAGTTAGCTTTGCCATTCCCAACATTTTGCTCCGGTCCAAACTTGCTTCCACACGTTTAACGGGGCCATCTGCAAGTCGTACGTGTAGGTAATGCGGCACGGAGCAGGAAATGTCTCTGTCGGGCAAAACAACTTGTATCTTTTGAAGATAACGTGCGATCGAGCCGACTCGAGCTTCAGGCTGAAGCACAGAGTCTGCAAGGGACTGTAAGGATTCCCGACTTGGGAACGACTATCGAGGCGTTGAAGAGAGTACCGCATAGAGCGGGCTAAAGGGACTTGCTGGGCAGATGCAAGGTGACGAGCGCTAAGCTTGCAGGTCACCATTCGCTTGCGCCACAAACTTCAGAAACATGGAGCTTTACACAGTGGCCCACCTGTCCAACCGCCATGGTTGAGTGGAAACAGCCACAAAATATAACAAACACAAAAAATCCCTGACAAACACCATAAAACGCGATCCAGCACACAGTGGGAAGGGGTGACTGGACACACCCGACGCCCGTTCCCGCAGCGTCACGGCGTGGCAGGGCAGAGCCCCCTCCCCCCTCCAAAGCCGAAAGCGTGAGGGTAACACGTGCGGAAGTAGGTTCTATCTTTATAGCGCGAGCGAAGCGGAGTGCAACTGGTCACCATGACATCTATCCCCATGCGACATTTATTATACTAGGAAATTGTATGGTTTTGTGCTAGTCAGGCGTAAAAGTGTTTTTCAGGCGTTTAGTGTGTTTGTGATACGTTGTCAGCAGGCTGTTTCCGACAGAAACAGCCTGCTTTCACGCGGCGCCAAACGACTCAAACGTTTAACGAGCGCCATGCATCACAGTGATGAACAATGCCGGCCGGTTGGCAACTTGTTCGCATTGTGAGCGATTCAAGCCGGAGCCTAAAATTTCGCATGTGGGGTGCCCGATCGAATCTTAGATCGCCCCGTTTCTGATACATTCCCTTTTCCCCAATCAGATGCTTTCCCGTCACCCAAAATAAACAGAAAAAGTATCATTTTGGGCAAAATCAACGGTTTCTAACGGCTATGTTATTTAGCTTGAAAGCCACCGCAGGTGTTGCAGCTAGTACAGCTTTTAGAAGCGACCTCACCTTGGAGGCTGGATAATCCCGAGCTCGAGCCACCAGACACTTTCACACCACCATTCGCTGCGCTCCGATTTGCGGAGTAGTTGAAGCCACCTAAAATGGGGACGGAACAAGTCCCAACGCATTGTTTCTGCTCTCACGCCCAGCTGGCGACTCTCTCTCCACGAACACAACCGAAAGACCAATCCTCATCCAAGATTCCTGCGTACATATACATGTATTACGCTGTACAGTGTTCGTCGCGGCACGGTGCCCTGGTTGACAGCCAGTGTTAGCATGAACCAGTGATCCCTCTGCCTAGCTTCCCTGCTTGAACCGATATCCAGGGGTCGCGACCTTCCAAAGCCGTTTCAATATTTTTGGCCACTCTCTGGCACCGAAATGAACCGGTAAAGGTACCACTTGGCAAGTCAAATACATACACGCATAGACCCAGCATCTATAGACGTCCCGGTGCTGCACGTATGACACTTCGCAAGTCACACATACCGTACTGTAACGGCTGGTTCTGACGTCGTGAAATCGTGTGGAGCCCCTACCCCTGCCACGTACGGGCCTATCAATCTCCGGGCTGCCTCTTCCCGAGCAGCTCATGGTCGCCGCTCCCCATAGCTTCGCCAGCCTTCACTGCTCGCTCCTGACCCCACCATTCATCGCGCCACTCTTCAATTTGCCTCGGAGGACGCCAAGCCAGCTTCCGCCTTCCTTCCGAATCGAAGAGCCCCAGTCCTGACCAAGACGACCTCCGCCATGGCCACGGAGGACAAGAAGAACGAGGCCACGGCCAGTCTCCTGCAGCCTGAGGCCAACGACAATGGCGAGCAGGTGCCGGAGGTCTACCGCTCGCTCAACTTCCGTAGCCTGCAGGACCCGTACTCGCACAGCCGCGACACCATGGCCAGTCGCTACAGTACTCTGCGAGCCGACGACCTTGACACGATGCTGAACGGCGGTCTTGAGCGCTTCTACAAGAAGTACGACCACCTATCTCGCAAGATTAACTTGCAGCTACCCACACCTGAAGTCCGCTTCGAGAACCTGTCGTTCTCGGTGCAGGTGCCTGCCAAGGTGGGCGCCCACGCTACTGTAGGCTCTCACCTGGCGCAGATCTTCACCCCGTGGGAGAAGGTGCCCATGAAGACCAAGCACGCGCTGCACCCGATGAGCGGTATCATCAAACCAGGCTCCATGACTCTGGTCCTGGCTAACCCCGGTGCCGGCAAGTCGACGTTCCTCAAGGCACTGGCCGGCAAGCTGCAGGACAACTCCAAGACGGAGATTGGCGGAGAGATCCTTTACTCCGGTCTTCGTGGCGACGAGATCGACCTCATCAAGCTTGCTGGTCTCGTGGACCAGACGGACAACCACATCCCGACGTTGACCGTCCGCGAGACGTTCAAGTTCGCCGACATGTGCGTGAACGGCCGTCCAGAGGACCAACCGGAGGAGATGCGCGACATCGCGGCTCTGCGTACGGAGCTGTTCCTGCAGATCCTGGGTCTGGAGGGCTGTGCCGACACGGTTGTCGGTGACGCGCTGCTGCGTGGTGTGAGTGGCGGTGAGCGTAAGCGTGTGACGGTTGGCGAAGTGTTGGTGGGAGGCCAGAGCCTGTTCCTGTGTGATGAGATCTCGACGGGTCTAGATAGTGCCGCCACCTTCGACATTGTCAAGTCGATGCGTACGTGGTGCAAGACCCTCGGCGGATCCGTCATTGTCGCTCTACTGCAGCCGACCCCGAGGTGGTGGAGATGTTCGACGACATTCTCATGGTGAATGAAGGTCACATGGTGTACCATGGCCCGCGTACCGAGATCTTGGACTACTTCCAGGGTTTGGGCTTTACGTGTCCGCCCCGTGTTGACCCTGCGGATTTCCTTATCGAAGTCACCTCTGGTCGTGGCGGCCGGTATTCTAACGGTAACGTACCAACCAAGGATCTGCCTGTTGCGTCGGAGGACTTCAACAACCTGTTTACGCAATCTTCTATCTACCGCAAGACGCACGAGGCCATCAGCAAGGGCTTCAATGAGCACCAGTTCGAGAGCCCCGAAGACTTCAAGAAGGCCAAGAGTGTGGCTAACCTCGCTCGTTCCAAGGAGAAATCCGAGTTCGGTCTGGCGTTCGTCCCCAGTACCATGCTGCTTCTCAACCGTCAGAAGCTCATTTGGCTTCGTGACCCGCCTCTTTTATGGGGTAAGCTGATCGAAGCTCTCGTGATCGGTCTGGTCATGGGTATGATCTACTTCGACGTGAGCTCGACCTACTACTTGCGCATGATCTTCTTCAGTATTGCGCTGTTCCAGCGCCAGGCGTGGCAGCAGATCACCATCTCGTTCCAACTGCGTAAGGTCTTCTACAAGCAGCGCCCGCGCAACTTCTTCCGAACGACGTCGTATGCAATTGCGGAGAGTGTGGTGCAGATCCCGGTCAACGTTGTCGTTTCATTCGTCCTCGGCACGTTCTTCTACTTCATGAGTGGCTTGACGCGCTCGTTTGAGAAGTACATCGTGTTCTACCTGGTTCTACTCGCTTTCCAGCACGCCATCAGCGCCTACATGACGATGCTGAGCGCGCTGTCTCCGAGTATCACGGTGGGCCAGGCGCTGGCCTCGATCTCTGTGAGCTTCTTCCTGCTGTTCTCCGGTAACATCATCCTGGCCGACCTGATCCCGGACTACTGGATCTGGATGTACTGGTTCTCTCCGATCTCGTGGGCGCTGCGCTCCAACATGTTGTCGGAGTTCTCGAGCGACCGATACACTGATGCTGAAGGCAAGGCCCAACTCGAGAGCTTTTCGATCACAGAGGAACTGAGTACATCTGGTTCGGTGTTATCGTCCTGCTGGCCTACTACTTCGTGTTCACGACGTTCAACGGCATGGCTCTTCACTACATTCGCTACGAGAAGTACAAGGGCGTGACTGTTAAGGCTCTAACCGACAAGTCCGAGGAGGAAGACAACGTTTACGTTGAGGTTAACACTCCTGGCGCTGTCGATGGCACCGCTGCGGGTAAGAGTGGCGGCCTGCCATTCACGCCGTCGAACCTGTGCATCAAGGACCTCGAATACTTTGTGACGCTGCCGTCGGGCGAGGAGAAGCAGCTTCTGCGTGGCATCACGGCTCACTTCGAACCTGGCCGCATGGTGGCGCTCATGGGAGCCACGGGTGCCGGTAAGACGACACTGATGGATGTGATTGCCGGTCGTAAGACGGGAGGACGCATCGTCGGCGACATTATTGTGAACGGAGAGCCGAAGAACCCGGCCAACTTCAGCCGCATCACGGCGTACTGTGAGCAGATGGACATCCACTCGGAGGCTGCTTCGATCTACGAGGCGCTGGTCTTCTCCGCTAACCTGCGTCTGCCACCTAATTTCACGGAAGAGCAGCGCATGAACCTGGTGCATGAAACGCTTGATCTGCTCGAGCTTTCGTCGATCTCTGGTGAAATGGTTGGCAGTTTGTCTGTGGAGCAGAAGAAGCGCGTGACGATCGGTGTTGAAGTGGTGTCCAACCCGAGCATCCTGTTCCTGGATGAGCCTACGAGTGGTCTTGATGCCCGTTCAGCTCTGATCGTGATGCGTGGTGTGCAGTCGATTGCTCGTACCGGCCGTACAGTGCTGTGCACGATCCACCAGCCGAGCATTTCCATCTTCGAGCTGTTCGACGGTCTTTTACTGCTTCAGAAGGGTGGCTACACAGCCTACTTCGGTGATCTTGGTGTGGACTCTGTGAAGATGCTCGAGTACTTCGCCTCTATCCCTGGTACGATGGAGATTCGCCCACAGTACAACCCGGCCACGTACATGCTGGAAGTGATCGGCGCTGGTATCGGCCGTGACGTGAAGGATTACTCGGTCGAGTACAAGAACAGCGAGTTGTACAAGTCGAACCGTGAGCGTACTCTGAAACTGGCTGAGGTTTCCGATGACTTCATCTGCCACTCGACACTGAACTACAACCCGATCGCCACGGGCTTCTGGAACCAGCTGAATGCGCTTACGAAGAAGCAGCAGCTCACGTACTGGCGCAACCCGCAGTACAACTTCATGCGCATGTTCCTCTTCCCGCTCTTCGGTATTATTTTCGGCACGACGTTCTACCAGTTGTCTGCTGACAGTGTCAAGCGCATCAACTCGCACATCGGTCTCATCTACAACAGTATGGACTTCATCGGTGTGATCAACCTTATGACGGTGCTGGAGGTCACATGTGCTGAGCGCGCCGTGTTCTACCGCGAGCGGATGTCGAACTACTACGGACCGTTGCCCTACAGTCTGTCGCTGTGGTTCGCCGAGGTCCCGTACCTCATCGTGGTGATCATCCTGTTCGTGACGATCGAGTACTGGCTGGTGGGCTGGAGCGACAACGTTGGCGACTTCTTCTTCTTCATGTTCGTCTTCTACCTGTACACGTCGGCGTGCACGTACGTTGGCCAGTGGATGTCGGCGTTGATGCCGAACGAGAAGGTGGCGAACGTGGCAGTGGGCGCGCTCGTGTCTGTTCAACCTGTTCTCGGGCTACCTGCTGCCTCGCACGGCCATGAAGGCGGGCTACAAGTGGTTCACGTACCTGATGCCGTCGAGCTACTCGCTTGCGGCTCTGGTGGGCGTGCAATTTGGTGAAGTTCAAGACATTATCACTGTGACGTCGGGCAACACGTCGACGGAGATGTCTGTGGCCCAGTACATCGAAGACATTTACGATTTCCGTCCGGACAGCAAGTACAACTTCATGGCTGGACTGCTGGTGATCTGGGTCGTGCTGCAGCTCGCTATCTACTTGACGTTCAAGTACGTGAGCCACCTGAAGAGATAAGTGCTGACGTCGAAGAAAGACGTTTACGAAGCTATCAAGTGAAGCTGAGTTTGGTTAGCGGTGATAAGATAGCCGCTGTTGCATTTGCTTTTGAAGTACATGTAGACTTTTGTTGGATTTACTGCTCTTTTCAATTTGTTTCTGAATGCATTCTAGATAAAAATGCGCTCTAATTCGGAACTCATTTGGAACTTTGAATACTACTTCGAAGTACTTGATTAATGTTTTAAAGTGTAAAATGTATTCTGCTTCATTCATACAGTACTGTTCTACATGTACTGAAGTAACCTTAAAAATGTTAAAAAAACATTCTAGAGAAATGGCTACCATTCAGATATCTTCAGAAAACATGATAGGGCTACAACACTAAGCGAGGCGTGATCATGAGTCCATGACAGGGAGCAGTTGACGTTAACATCGATGCCATCTAGGTCGTTCACCCTGTTCAGCGCTAGCGTTCGTCTGAAGGCCGGACGCGTGGGTGAATGAGAGATTGTGTGCTGAAACATCACGTGAAGAAATGAGTGTGCACGCAAAGGCGCTGTAGTACTCCTCCTCGATAAAACCCGTTGTTACCATTTTTCCTCGATACTTCGTACCAGGCAAACGTCCGGGCTTGCACCGGTCTCAAAGGCTTATGAGTAGTATATACTGGCACATTACACCGGCAGTTTTTTTCTTACCATTATTTTACAAGGAGAATAGGTTTCGAGCATTTCTAAGCGAGAGGAGCTATTTCTAACGATGCGACAGCTCGACCAGCTGAGAGCGTGAGGAGACATCTGTTGCAGCTTAAGCGTCCGCACAACCTCTCGCTAATCGATATGAAACATCACACAGCGATTTTTTCTTCGCGTAATTTACGGTCAAGGGTAAGGCTGCATTTTCGTGGGAATTCCCTCTTGGAGCCATTACCATTGGTCAGAATCTGTCGTGACTTTTGACCAATAGTGGCCCGCTACAGAAACAGAAAATTCTTTTTCTCTCATTCGAGAATCCGCTGCGTCGGGAAAAGATGGTCAAGTTGTTCTGTGCGATCGCTGGTGTGGCGGGAAGCGCGTTCCCTGTGGTCATCGACGAGAGTGAGTCGGTGGGGGACTTGAAGGACGCGATCAAGACGAAGAATGACGACATCACGTGCGCTCCACGCGAGCTGCAGCTCTTCCTGGCGAAGCAGGGCGGCAACTGGCTTGCGTCGAATGACCCTGCTGTGATTAGTATGCGAAGTGGAGACATCCCTGCGCAAGTGGAGGAACTGCTGAGCGATGAGATCGACCCAGCGGACGAGATCGGCGATGTTTTTGTACCAGCTCCTCTGAAGAAACAGGTCCACGTGCTGGTGGTGGTTCCGGAGCGAGATGGTACCTCAAACGAGATGTCTGCAGCGACAACGCCACTGACGGTAGAGCAAGTGGAGATGTCAATGAATAAGGTTCTCAGGGAACGAGATGAGAAGGCGTCTGCGTATTCGTTTTCCGATCTGAATACTGCGATGGAAGAGCGAATTGTCAAGAAGATGCGGTTGACCGAAAATATTCCTGATGTCAAGGAACCAGTCAATACTTCGATCGCCGGTTATTCGTGGATTCCGAAAATCGCGGAGAGCGAGGAGAGTCAAAGGGCTGGGTACATGGCGTACTTGCAGCAGCATTTGAAGACGCTGATAGATCGAGGAGACTTCTTGTTGGATGATATTGCGGGCGATAAATCAGTTCTCAACATCGTGGACCCAAGACTTCCGTTTGCTATGAAAGGCACAGCTGATGTATTGCTCATCAATCGAACATCGAAGAACCCACTGATTAAGCTGGCTGGGGTCAGCTTGGTGATCGAGCTCAAGAAGAAAGTCGAACCGGGCCATGTTCCTCAAGCGATTGGTCAACTTGTGAGCTGCAGCATGAAGGCGCCTCTCAACTGCTATCCGTTGAGTTTGTTGACGGATTTAAACGACCACTGGCATTTCTCTTGGTTCAGCGACAAGCACGTTCTGACCCAAGTTACGTTGCAGTATCCAAAGAACGCGTTCAGATTTATCGAGGCAGCCGTACTGAGACGAACGGAGTCTGCCCCACTTCCTCCGTCATTCATTCCTGGACCTTTCAAGACAATCAAGGTTGATGACTTCTTGCCCCAGCCGGATGATGATCGTGCAGAGGAGATGATGGAGCGATACGAGTTGATGGCAGATATGGTGGAACCAGAGTTTCTCATGGCGAGGCGTATGGAGTATGCGCAACACGTGGTGCAATCGATGCCCATGTATGCTCACATGTATGCGTAAATTCTTAAAATGAAGTATTCTCTGCTGCTGCTCCTCATGCTGTCATGTCGCTCGTTGTGCTCGAGATGCTGTTGTGCTGCTGATTAATGGTTAAAAAATACTGAGCTCCTTGCTTGACACACAGTCTGAGGACAATTCTCTCTGATAGCCTTGTCTAATGTTAATATCGTGTGTTTGAAGGAAAAAAATCTTGTCCAAACTCCTTCGATAAACTGAACAATTTTTCATCCTGATAAATATAAAGTTAGTAATATAGAAAGATGGCGTACTCACCTGAGCAATACCAAGCTAACAAGGAGCGCATTAATGCAGCGCAGAAGCGCTACTCGCGAAGCGCGATTGTCGTATCAAAAGAGCTACGATGATAAGAATAGAGACCAAATTCGAGCTCGCAAGCGAAAGCCCAAAACCGAACTTATTGATGACGAAGCCGAACCTAACAACGAAACCGAACTTAATTAACTAATTAATTTTTTCTCAAATAAAAAGTCAATCCCAATATAGTCAATGACAATGGCTTAAAACCTCCAAAAGGTATAAGCCAAATATTTGAATTAATTAATTTCAGAATATTTTGTAAATGACTAAGATATAAAGTCGATCCTGATACAAGATCCAAATATTATAAAGTCAAATTTACGAGAATAATATAGCCACGCTTATATATAGGCAACATGTTTGCATACGAGCTCGAAGGTCTAAAGAGATTGAATATTACACCTATCAAATGGGGTAGTAGCTACCGTGTTAAGGTACGCGGTCGTACTGGAAAGATGGTATTTGTCAGCAACATCTCCAACCCCAAAAATATGAAGCTGGTAGCTAAGCAGTACAATGTTGGTATCGATACTCTCAAGAAGCACATGTCTCCTGACTACAAGGCTGACCCGAAATATCGCTTCTATCAAGGAAACCATGTCGAGTCTCATTTATACGAGGGGATTCAGCCAGCAGAATTCTACGACAAACTCGAGAACGTACTTGCGAGCCAGAAATCTGCTTTCAAGATTAATATTGCACTTGGATACAACCTCGTTAGTCGAACAGATGATAGCGATACCCGATACTTCCACCCGAATTTGAGCAACACCTCGGTTTTCAGCTCACCGATTGCTATCAATAACAAGGGTGATATTCGCAAGAAGGTCATTTCGGAGATTCGTTCGATGGAATTAGCTGACAAGCTTAACTACCCCAAATCGGGATATCTGGTAAAGGCAATCACTGGATTCAAGATTTACATCTACCAGCGCGAACACGCACTGGGTGATAGTGAAGCTGTCATTCCAAAGATTATCCGCGACAACAAGAGTGTAATCAACTTCCCAAAGACTAACAACAAGTGCGTAATTCACTGCATCGCATACCACAAGCAAGATGAACCAAAAAGGATCCGCGTAGAATTCAAGCTCTGGTAAAGCAGACATTCAAGCAGTACTGCTCGTACAAGGACATCAATTATACACTAAGTCTGTTTCGCAGTTTCAAACCAATCGACATTCTCCAGTTTGATGAGCTTGAGGACTGCTTTCAGCTAAGCATTAATGTATTCATGATGGATGTGGAGACGGGAAATGTTGAATGCATCCGACGTTCTGACAAGGAGTACGATGTTATCAATATTCTATCTCACGAGAATCATGCTCTTTACATTAAGAATATTGATATGCTTCAGTGTAAATACCAATGCCCAAAGTGTGAGATGGTGTTTGTCAGCTCCGACAAGCTTCGAAACCATAAGAAGAACCAGTGTGAGCTCGTAAATATTGAATCATTCCCTGAAGACCCGACTATTTATCGCCCAGCTTCAAATACAATTGTTCGCTACTGACAAAGTACTCTATCAAGAATACCGATCAATACATCGATCATTTTATTGTTTATGACTTTGAGGCCATTCTTAAGCCTACGGCGACTCAACATGGGGAGAATACTGTCTTCACGAACGAGCACATCCCGGTGTCCGTCTCTGTAGCTGATAGCTTGACGGAGGAGGTTCGCTGCTTTGTAAATGATGATCCGAAGGCATTGCTCAAGGATATGTTCCAGTACATTAATGATGTCGGAGCGAAGATCCAGAAATACAATGTCTCCAAGTACGAGGCCTTGCTTCGTAAGATAATCGACGCTCAAGGTTTGACAGGCATGTAGGTTCCAGGTACTCCTCTTGGTAATACGTACAAGACACAGGATGTGGATGCTTGGATTCAATCTGGATATTTTGCCAGCTTCTTTGATTTTCACAGCAAGCTTGGGTTTGGTAAGAAGCGATCGGACTATGGTAAGATCAAGCAAACTCTGGATCAGGTACCATTCCTTGGCTTTAATTCAGGGCGCTACGATATCAACCTAATCAAGGCAGACTTGTTCGCTACCATTGGAACCGACAACATCAAATCGGTTATTAAGAACCCAAGTTACATGTGCATCGCCACGTCGGACATGAAAATGCTAGACATTAGCAACTATGTACCAGCAGGTACAAGCTACGCTAAATACCTATCAACATACCTTGGTGATTGCAAGTGTGATGACAAGTTTCGATGCGTCTGCGGTCTGGGTAAGGGTATCTTCCCATATGAGTACATTACCTCATTCAATGTATTCAACGAAACTGAAGTGCCTCCTCAGTCAGCCTTTGACAGTGAGCTCCGTAATACCAGCATCAGTGATGATGACTACAAGCGGGTACAGTTTGTATGGAAGTACTATGGAATGAAGTCGATCAAGGACCTACTTATTTGGTACAACAATCTTGATGTAGTTCCATTTATCAAGGCTATCAAGGCTCAACGAGAATTGTTCAAGCGATTCGGTCTGGATATGTTTACCGATGGTGTATCTCTCCCAGGTCTATCAGAGAAAGTCATGTATCAAACCTGCTTCAACAATCTCCAGTACCCCACCAATTCGGCGAAAGCATTTAGCTTCCCATCCAAATGCATGAGTGGATACAAGAGCCAGGATGCTGAGGCTAAAAGAGAGTTCAATATGACTACTGAGCACCTTGACATCCTTCTCAAACAGCAAAAGTATCTGTGTGGTCTATGCTACTGTCAGCTGACCGCTGATACTGCTTCAGCCGATAGAATAAACAACAAGCTTGGGCATATCGATGGCAACATCTTGATCAGCTGTGTGAAGTGCAACACCGCTCGTAAAAACATGTCCATCAAAGGGTTTCGCTACAAGAAGTTGCTTGAGTTCAACTCGGATAAGCTTGTCTATAGCATCGATAGGGAAGAGAAAGATATTTATGCTAAGATGAAGGCTAACATCGCTGGCGGTCCTTCAATCATCTTCAATCGCTATGCCAAGCGAAATGAGACGATGATTCGCGGGGACAAGGTTTGTAAAAGATTATCGGATACGATGCCAATGCTTTGTACCTGTGGGCACTCGGTAATGAGATGCCTTGTGGGCGATTGACTACGATTGATGCCTATCCTGGTATTATCGACGACATTGTCAATGACAAAGTGTTTGGCTTCCTCGAGTGTGATATTCGTACCCCACCACATCTCAAAGAGTACTTTAGTGAGATGACCCCTATTTTCAAGAACACGCTAATCGACTGCAGCGATGAGAATGTAATTGGTCAGCACATGTTTGAGTACAACGAAGCACGCAAACAAAGCCGAGCAAAGCCAGCTCGTAAGCTAATTGGTAGCTACTTTGGTGAAAAGATTCTTATCTATGCTCCGTTGCTCAAGTGGTACATCGCTCACGGAATGGAGATCACCAAAACTTACTGTTTCATCAAAGCCAATTCCCACAAAGCATTTGAACCATTTATGGAGGCGGTTTCTAACGCTCGACGGGAGGGTGATGCTGACAAGTCCAAGGCTATGATCGCTGAAATGATGAAGTTGGTCGGAAACAGCGCTTTCGGTCGATCTGGTATGGACATGAGTAAGCACAAGGAGATAAAGTACGAGTCTAACGACAAAGCCATCAAGAGCAAAATTGAGCACTTCACATTTCATGGACTTGAGGAGCTTCATGATGCGTGTGAGATTACCATGAAGAAACGGCGACTCAAGAACAAGAATCCGATCCATTTGTCGATTGCCATCTATCAGCTTGCTAAACTACGCATGCTACAGTTCTACTATGACTGTATCAACTTCTACTTCGATCGCTCGGACTTTCAATACCAGGAGATGGGCACAGACTCGGCATACATCGCATTCAGCTGTGAAAATCCGTTTCAAAACTGTATCAAACCTGAGCTATGCGAGCACTTCAAGCAGCATAAGTATGATTGGTTCCCACGCGACTATAACAACGAGGTCGCTAAGTTCGATCGTCGCACACCTGGTTTGTTCAAGGATGAGTGGTCTGGTGATGCTATGGTGTCACTATCTCCAAAGAACTATATCTGCTATCTACCTGACCAATCTTACAAGGTCAAGGTTAGTGCCAAGGGAGTGCAGCAGGGAGGTGGTCGGAACAGTGATGTACTCAACCCAGATGGCTTTGAAAGTGTTGTCCGTGATCGCATCACACTGCAAGGTACAAACAAAGGCTTTAGACTCAGCAAGGAGACTAAGTCAATCATTACCTATAGTCAAACTAAAACAGCTCTCAATTACTACTACGACAAGCGTCGAGTACTTGAGGATGGTATCACCACCGTAGCTTTGGATATTTAAACGAAGTTGGCTAATCTAAGCAACTAATTAGAGAGATATTTTTGTCTCATAAATATATAGAGCAGAGCTAGTAGGTACGATGGATCAGCAACTTGCAAAGTTATATTATGACCCTAAAACGGGATATGTCGGTGCTCAGGCTTTGTATCAGAAGGCAAAGGAGTTAGACCCCAAAATCACATTCAAAGCTGTGAAGGAATGGTATGCGACCCAGACAGGTATACAACGGTTTCAAGAGCAAAAACGGAAATACGATGGATTCAAAATTGCTTCTCATAACCCCAATTCATGGCAAATGGATCTTGCGTTCTGGGAAAAACGACCAATTTTGACTGCTATCAACATCAACTCAAGGTTGGGGTACGCAAAGCTCTTATCAAACAAGACGGCAGCAACTGTGTTAGCAGTGCTTAAAGCATTTGTCCACCTTCACACCGTTGATATCCTGACAAGCGATAATGGAAGCGAGTTCATGAACTCACAGGCTCAAGCATTCTTCCAAACTAAGAAAATGGAGCACTACAACAACGAGCCCGGTGATCATGGAACCATGGGTAAAATCGAACGATTCAACAGGACCTTGAAGCAGAGACTAACTAAAATGTCTCCCAAGAGGATTACGCAAAAGCTTATCAGTGATGTTATCGAAAACTATAATAGCACGTTCCATCGCTCTATAAAAATGACCCCAAACGAGGCCAAAGGTAAAGTCATTGGGTCAGAGCTGGAGCATAATCAAGGTGAAGCAGAGAGAGTTGAGAATGAGTTCGAAGTCGGAGCAAATGTGCTATATCGACTTACAAAGCAGACGTTTGATAAAGAAGCTGCTCGATGGAGCAAAGCCGTCTATACAATCGTTGGAATTGATGGATACCGAGTCCAAATCCGCTCAAAAATGGCCATACCCTCTACAAGGCACCAAATGATCTTAAAATGGTTAAATCAGAGACTACGGATGCTACTATTAATCGAGGCGATATTCTTGAGGCGGAGAAGATCTTAGATCACAAAAGATGCGAACCGGAAAGTTCAAATATCTGGTGAGATGGCTGGGTAATGAACCTGACTCATGGGAGCCACAAGATAATCTGCGGCTGGTTAACAAAAACAGGAGATCAACTCTTGAAAGGGAGTACTGGGGATCAAAAAATGAGTCATAATTTGCTTGTAAATAAATTTGATAGAGACATCCTCTGTAAGCTTTTGACTCAAGTATATTGTTCGATCTATTTTTAAGAAAAGTTCGGAATTATCTGACTTGATATATAGTAATAAGATAATAATGTGCCCCAGTTGTTTAGAAAAGGACCGTGAGCTTGCTAAGCTACGACGAAAGTTATGGGTCATCCAGGAGGTGAGCCGAATCAAGAACGAACTAATGAACCTTGATGCTGCAGCCAATTTCCGGAAAACGGTTGCAAATTCTAAGTATCGCTATGAGTTAGAAGCAATATTTGGAGTTCCATTCCATTGCATCACGGACCGCTATCTCAATCTACTAAATGAGCGAAATCATATTTGTCATTCATACTCTCAATTTCGACACGACTCAGTTATGCCAAGCTATTGGTAAGAGAATCGAGCGAGACTCGGACGTAGGCAGGGTCTTGCGATCCTACCATAGTATTTAAGACTACTCCTAATTTTTATGATTCGTTTGATATAGACGCAATGTTTCCAAATTTCACATCCCTCGCTCAGAGAGAGCAAAAACGACAGGAGCTTCTTCAAAGAGCTCAACGTCGTGTTCGACAAGCTAATGCTAAGCGCGATATGTATGAAGGCGCATCGTGGGCGACTGATATCAGCAATGGTATCACTACTGTAGCGAAGAAATCAACTGAATCAACCCAGACTGATATGAGTGTTGGTCCTGATGGACCGGTTCCTACAGAAGTTAAGCAAACCTTGAATGATATTATTGATCAAGTGATAGCTCAATCAGACTTAAAAAAGTCTGAATAATGAAAACTCCCAAACAAACCCTGAGGTATCAACTAATCTTGAAGTAAATAATAAACCAGTTATGGTGGATGCTGAAGTACATGCACACCCTGATACAGCTGAAAAAGGATTTCAAGCACGTCCCGATACAACTGATCGAAACGTTCAGGCCCGCCCAACGACATCAGATGTTGGGGTTGGTGAGAATAAGGCAACAGTCGATGATACAGATGATACTTTGCTTAGTGATGATGGCAACGATGAAATAGATGAGCAGAAGCGATCAAAACAAGCAGTTGCAGAAATATTTATCCTATTCTTGCAGATTTGGGTATTCATCCGTCGCTGCTAACGGACGCCAGCTAACGAAGTATTATATTGGAAATGGAGCAAAGACATACAGTATTAG
Organism: Phytophthora citricola; assembly: GCA_007655245.1. Classification (NCBI taxonomy): domain Eukaryota; phylum Oomycota; class Peronosporomycetes; order Peronosporales; family Peronosporaceae; genus Phytophthora; species Phytophthora citricola. The sequence goes on from VMRO01000049.1 coordinate 762,662, forward strand.
ATTGAACAAGCTTGTTTCAGTTCCAAGCATCAATTGGACAGAGACATACGACCATATCGGTGTGGTTCTAACTAATGACGCTCGATTTCTCAGTTATATCAATGAGAAACGAGAACGTAATGAAATGGGTAAAGAGGATAAAAAGGCACCGTTTCAAGTATGGCAGCGTATTGGATCCAAAAGAGCCAACACTTCTTTTGGTGAGGACTATAAGCAAAGCAAACAGAGACTTGAGGATAGCTTTCTCTTCGATAATTCAACTTCCACAACTTCCGATCAGACTTATAACAAATTCAAAATGCACTCGATCATTGATAAAAATAAGAAACTACTTGAATCGAACGGTTTATTAAAGAAAATTGTTCCTATTCTTAAAGGAACCAACAAAGCAACTCCTTTTGATGCGAATGGTTATGTATGGATCGATGGTAGTACAATTGGCGTTTTCGGCAAGGAAAGTAATAAAATCAAGCCCTCTATAACTAAGAAAGTCAATTGGCAACTTACGCTCGATTCATTTATAGATATGGTCAGAGAGAGAGTACTTAACTTAGAAATGATTGGTGATGTGGATAAAGAACTTGATGCGAACGATTTCACAGAAGGTGTAGGAGAGGCACGTCAAGGTACAATGACTGGAGTTGATGAAGACATGGATCAAAACCTATCAAATGCTGACAACGATGCTAAAAAATCTTAACCGATTACTACAGCGGTCTACATTCTAAAGGTGTTAAAATCCCGTTCAGACTCAAACCAATCGTTGAGTCTAAGAGCAGTGTTAAAACGCATCCTGAATACTATTTTGGTGAGCCATCTGAAACCAAACCCTTGAATATTAGAAATGGGAAACACAAGCAAGTATCTGGAGAAGCGTTGAAGGGGTTGATGAAGAGTATCAGATGGATGGATACATTCATTTCGTTGCTCGATGAATTTGAGGATTTGAATATGTATCTCAATGACGATTCCGTTGCCCTATACGGTGAAACTCCACCAAAATTTGATGAGAGTAGGGAACCTAATCAACAAAGACGCAAAAATCTCGATGATAATCTTAAGATATTGAATGAAGCTATCATGGGTACAGCTGATCATATCAGAACTGAAGGTACAGAGCCTTATATAAAAATACATTTGCAAAAGCTTCATGATGCATCTGAACGGGCTTACCAGGAATATGGTGAGGCTCAAAAGCGATATTATGAGGCTAAGAACGCTGTCAAAGGAAATAGCTCAAAATCAGCTTGATCGGCACTAAAGGCAGCAAAATCAGCTATGAGAGCTACTAAAGCGGTATTCAACGCGAAATCTATGGCTTATAGTAATGCGGTCAACAAAAACGGCGAATTGAAGGGTCGTGGGCTAAGAGGAGCTGGTGTGGCTCCACTGGAAGGTGTTGTCAGACGTGGAAGAACCTACAATCTCAATGAGATTCAGGGCTTAGCTACGCCAAGTGCCTACGTAAATCGACAACTCGGTAGTAAGTACATTCGTATTCCTGACCTTGACGCTAAGACACTTGTGATCGTCCAACCTAACCGTCGAAAGTGCGGACCGAAGTGTCAGATCAGTGATAGTCTACAAGGCATGATCAGAACGCTTGTGTATAAGCAGCATATTGATCAGCCAACGTATGATAAGCTCAGCGTCGACGATAAAAAATGTTCAAGGAGATCCTTGCAATCACCCATCTCCAGTACAATTTCCACGATAAGCTCACGGATCCATTGGAAACCCTTCGTACTGAGTATGACAAGCTCAAAGGGAGATTGAGTTAGGAAATGATAATCCAAGCATTATTAAGCAGCTCAAGTCTCTCACGGTGGATATGTACAGCAATCGATTGATTGACGATAAGGAATTCAAGCAAATTATCACTCGACTACTATAAACACCATGTTCTTCTTCAACCCCGCATTATTTCCAGCTCAGCTGGTAGTTATGGTGATAACGCCGATAACAACGTTGCTGAACTCAAAGCTATCATGAAGAATCTAATCATCCACGACCGACCTCAGAAGACTCAGGCATCTGTATGGGCCACTGATCTCGATAAGTCAATCCGGAAGGTGGATGCATCAACGCAAACCGAAGGTGACCGCATGTGGGCTTACCAGCCGAAAAAAGACTAAAACTGTGAAGACGTTTGCTCTCTAAGCAATGCCACTACGGACAAGCTTGTTCCGGTATCCGCGATGAACCTCTATTTTTTTTATCGTTTATCGATATCTCAAGTATCGCATCCTCACCATTAGCATTTTTGGTTGGCAGGAATACTGAATCCCCTAATACTACTATCTGATCCGCTCTTAGCATTGTCGAACCTATGACCTGATTGGGGTCATCAGACCTTAAATTAGTTCTGAGCTCTTTACTTGGCATGCAACCCATGATTCCTATATTATCTACCATAAAAAGTTTTCGAAAACCAGTCGGCTGTGTATGGATTTTCATCATCTATGGGCCCTTGCCGCTTGTAGTATGCTTCACGTCGTTTCTTATCCTTATGATCATAAGGTTTGAATGCTTTCAAGATCGTCCGATCTTTGTACTGAGCATAAGGCTCACCATTCCGCTTAAGACCCCCCAAAAGATACAATCCGCCCGTCAGCAAACACAGCAGAGAGCCAAGGCTCTCGGGGTTCAGCCCGAGGGTCTAGCGACCTCGGGCCTCGCCCGTCATACTTCTTGTCCTTGCGATGAGAAATACGAAACATGGCTATGTTAATGCAGCTAATTTTGATTCCAATTCTTCGATTCGCGCGAGCATCGATTGGATCATCCGCATGTTATACACGCTGAGCTTTGGATAATCGACGCTGAGCTTTACACCTTGGGGCTCTAACCATGGATCAGTACCTTCCGTGAGCTCCGGATCACTATCAGGGATACGAGCTATCAGATCTAAGAACCCTTGATCGAGAACATCCTGAGCGATCAGACCTAATTCCTTAGGCTTATCAGGATGAGCCTTCCATTTGTATGATTGAACCTTTAGAGACTTGTAAAGACACTCGACTCTCTCAATAGGCACATCAGCGATTTCTTGCTTCAATCGACGATCACTTTGCATTACCATTGCTTCACAGCCAATGTAGCCATTGAATATGCAACAGACGTTGGTATAAGTAATTGGGGTTCCAGTGGCTGATTCAGTATTACCTGAGTCAGTTCTTAACCGATATACCGACAATCCTACATTTCCGGCGCTATTCCACGTATAACTAATGGTTGAGCTTACTTGCAAAGGGGCTACAGGTGTAGCTGTGCCAATCCCCACCCGACCAGCTGCGGTTATAGTTATTCGTCTCAAATTATTGCTCATGATGACGAAGTCGTTGTTAGTGGTAGTACCGATATATCCACTATTGGCGCTCGTTGCATTGCTATTATTATTGATTTGGACAGCGACTTCCACAGGTGATGCATTGCTCGATACCATCAACAGTGGCATATCAAAAGCTGTAGAATTACCATTTAGATCATTAGAAGCTTTTAGATAGATGTTGCCACTATTGAGAGTGATATTCGCTGTGCCATAGCTTGCGTTGGTATATGGCGTATTCGTGTTATAAAGCATTTTATTGATTGTACCTGATACGATGTAGAGACATGCTGTGGTTGGTGTAGCGGTCGTTGCGTTAGATGCAATGCATATAGCATCAGCTGATGATACCAATCCAAACGTATGCGGGTAGCCGCTTTTATAAGGTCGGGTAAAGCCGATATCGAAACACATGCGATGCGACTGACTTACGAAACCACCAGTTGGCTTGTCGTTCCAGTTGATCAGCAATAGATCGGCAGCGGTAGCCGAAACGCCAGCAACGAACGTAGAAGGATTGTCAGTCGATATTAGGTTAAGAATTGGATATATCTTGCTGTTGGATGTTGAGGTTGTCCTTGATGCAATAACCAAGCCAGTGGTATCACTCACACGATAGATATTCATCGTTTCACGGTTTAACGTTCCTCCGTAAAATCTAAGACAATTCGAATTAGAGGTGCCCAGCGGCATTACCCCGATTCCAGAAGAGTCAAGAGTCATAGCTTTACTCGATAAAAATGACCCTGCAGTTAGCCCTACGAATGATGAGTGGTTGAAGTTTTGATAGGTCAGCGTGCTGCTATTCCAAAACTGAATTGCTGGCGTTTGTAGTCCAGGATAGGAGTTATCGAGCACGAGGTAAGACAATGATGTTATATTGGGCTGATTCGATGTCTGTAGCGTGCCTGTGATCGATGTAGCTGTTAGTGATGCCAGAGTGCCTATGGATGTGATATTAGGCTGAGCGGCAGTTTGTAGCGTACCTGTGATCGATGTAGCTGTCAATGACGTCAGAGTTCCAAGCGATGTGATATTGGGCTGAGCGGCTGTTTGTAGCGTACCAGTAATTGAGGTGGCTGTCAGTGATGTGATATTGCCTATTCCACCAGATGGACCAAGTACGAGGGCCTTGTTGTTTGCTGCTGTTCCAGGAGTTATACTGAGAACGTAAGTGGGAGCAGATGATACGCTGGAACCATTCACAGTTAGGCTGCTACAAGATAATGCTCCAATTCCACTGATATCATTATTAGTACCTGGAATGAGGGCTACACCTTGTGTTGCTGTCCCTGGAGTAATTCCTGTAATATAAGTCAAGCGGTAATCATTCTTATCGAGATAAAGCGTCTGAGCATAGTCATAGGTTAGATATCCACTGGCATCCAAAGTTAGATGGAATGCAGGGTTATAGATAGGCGACGAAAATATTGGTTGGGGATAAGAGAAACCTGAACTCATAGTTGTTTTTGTCTCGAGCTATATAGATCGAGTGATTAAAGACACGATCATGAGCGGTATTCCGGACTTCGGCGCTTCGTTGCCAAAAAGTTCAAGTCTGCGGGTATGGGCGATATCCCTGCCCTTGACATTAAAAAGCTGTTTAGAATGGTTGTCCTTGGTCCATCGTTCAGTGGTAAGAACAATCTCTGTATGTTTATTCTTAAGCATTCTCCACACGTGTTCGCACATTTAACGATCATTGCCCGCAATCCACACCAAGAGCTCTATGAGTATCTACGCGATAAGTTGGAGGATTTTATCACTTTTGCTGATCCTGATACCCCACCAAAGGTTGATCAAGTACGCCATACTCCCATGAGCTCGAATAAACCTGAGCTTGTTATTATCGACGATTACAGCAACGATAAGCTACTCCAGAAGAACATCTTCTCACATTACTTCACAAGAGGAAGACACTTCAAATTGAGTACCATATTCCTAAGCCACAGCTACTTTGCCACCGACAAGATGATCAGACTCAACAGTGAATACGTAGCTATCTTAAGAGCGAATTCGAAACGTGATTTACAGATGGTTGTGAAAGATTTCAATATCAAGGGCGTAGATGATCGGTCGATTGTCTATTACTACAATAAAGCCACTGAACAGAAAGGACAGATGTTATTCATCGACTCTGTTAAAGGACAAATCCGCTACAACTTTGACAGACCTATTGCTATGGATGACTAATTCCGAATTATCCATCAGAAAAATGCTTATCATCATATATAACCAAAATGGCGAGCTTTCTCAAACTTGACAGTACCAACCTAATCCAAGATGGATACAACTCTACTTGGAAATACTCGTTCCCTGGTTCAGCTGCTGACTTCCGCGACGTAGTTTGTGCAGTCCAAAACATTACCATGTACAACAGTGAGTACAGCATTGACGCGATGCAATTCCAAAACACAAGCTTCAAGGTCGAAGTTCCGACTGCGGCTACCACCTCTACTATCAGTATCACTCTCCCAGATGGTATTTATTCTTATGATGACATCAATCGCAGCATTCAGACAACCCTCGTGAATGCTGGAGCATATTTGATCGATCCAACTGGGAATAACGTCTTTTACCTAAACCTGAGTGAAAACAGTGTCTATTACGCGTGCCAGGTGGATTTTTCAGCAACACCAACGACATTACCAACTCTTGGAGGTACTTGGACAAAACCAGCTACTGGACTATACTCAGCTGGTGGTACTGGATTGCCTACTACCACTCGTGTACCTCGACTAATTATTGATAATGTCGAGTTTGGAAAGGTGATTGGTCTGACAGCAGGTACGCATCCTTCTACCTCAGCTACAGTTGTCAGTGCTCAACTCTCTAACATAATTCCACAGATTCACCCCACCAGCTCATACATCGTTCGTTGTGATCTTATTAAAAATGAGTACGTTGCATCTGGTGATATTGTAAGTGCATTCGATAGAGGTGATGCAGCGATTGGTCAGCTAATTGCATATAAACCGAGTCAGTATGCATGGATGAATTGCCACAATGGCTCTCGCTCTACAATTACTATCAGTATCTACAACCAAAACGATAAGAAGGTAATCTTCCGTGATACTTCAGTTTCAATCATGCTGTTGCTAAGACCAAAAAATAAGTTAGCTAATGCTTCTTTTTTCTCACAAACGGAAGGAACCACCAGACTTACGCATAGCACGGATCTTAGCCATGTGGTCCTTAGATTCTTGTGAACCCTTCGCAAATGTCTTACTCTTTGGCTTGCCCACACCTACTCCATACCGACGACGGACCTCGCCCCAGATAGACTTGATTAGGTTCTCATGCTCAGGTTTGGTCGCCCTAGATAGTAGGTACTTCTCTCCGGAATCGACCACATCGGTTAGAACGCCTTTGCGTTTAGCATACGAAAGCGCACGCTTTGCTCCTTTCTTAACATCCGTCATGGTTAGTCGTCCTCCTTCCTTATCACTATCAGAGTCATAAACACCAATGCCAGTCATGGAACGAATAGCAGCTCTTGCTGGGATAGCACCCTGTGGAGCTCCGAGTGCGGTGGCAAGAGCAGGTACAGCAACGTCGGCAGCGCGAGACAATAGACCTGAGTCCTTAGCAAACTTGAACGCTGATTTAATGCCTCCCCATACCTTGGACCAGATTGAACCTCCTTGTGCGCGCTTATACCCCTTCTTGACTTCGTGTCTTGTGATGTCAAGACGAACACCGCGACCTGCCTTGCGAGCCTTGAGCGCCTTCTCATATGAAGCGGGGTGAAGATGAATAACAGAACCACTACCTTTGAGTTGGTCAGCTGTAAGACTTAGCTTACCAGTCTTGAAAGCTTTGGTCAGCTTGGGACCTGGAATATCACTGGAGATCGTTAATTCGCGATACATGATTAATCTATATTTTCCAAACTAAAGAATAGTTAAATTTAAATCTTTCATCTTTGAAAATACTTGCGGTTTCTTATGTTGCTTGGAATAGAGCCATAGCATACAGAATGGTCCACAAAATCGCCATACGTACCTTGATACTGTTTGGGGTTGTATTTACCGATACCATACTTTGTTGGGGCTGCCTCGCCCATACTATCGAAGTATTCACCATTATGGACAGCCGTCCAGTGTCCTACATCGAGATTAGGTGGTCGTAGTAGAACCAGAAATGAACCTTTCTTAGATATCGGCTTTGTGATTTCATTCGATTCATAGATATCATCCAGATGAACTCCAATTTTTTCGCGAGTTCGATCAGATCATGATCGGATGTGATCGGCTTGATAAGGCTGTTCATAATATTTAATTTCGTGCAAACTATATTAGAAAACATATACAATCAACGATGAGTGAAACTCAACTATCCGACCAATATTTGTACCAGAGCTCGCTCAAGAGCGATCCGGAGATCAAGGTATCTTCTGGCAAGCGAGTACCGTTTGTAATCGATCTTAATCAGGGATCGTATCAGAATGGTGTTATTACTATCGATGCAACTGCTCAGCTTAACGGATCCGAAGGATTTGCTTGCCTTCGCGATGCGTACATCATGCTACCATACAAGGTATCAATGAAGAATGGTGCTACTGCTCAGACTGCTGCTGCTAATCGTTTCTGTGCTACTCTAAAGTGTGGCAACTGGAATGTCATTGATAGCATGTCTCTTGAACTAAATGGTAAGACCATTATTTCCATGGCTGACTACAAGCTCTTTTGGAACAATGTCCGCGCGCAGACAAGCTACAGCACGCAGTACGTTGAGAAGCATGGAGCAGAGTCGTTCCTTTACCCGGATGCTGCTCAGTCCGCTTTGTACAGTTCTGCTACCAGCTCGACTACTGGAGATGGATACTCAAACAATACTGCATTTTCATCTTCGTTTGCCACCACTGGCCCCTCGGGTGGTGCATCCATTCCTAACGATGGCTTTGTTCGCCGACTTCTGTCGAACCCTCCTAATGCCGGTTCTGATTTCTCTACGTCATGGCCGTCGGTAGGTGGAGCTGCCGCGTCTACCACTATCTCGAATCAGACTGCTCGTGGTGCCTTTGTAGCTGGTGCTGCTACCGCTAACGCCATCATGGGAACGTGGAACTATATGCTAAAGGTTAAGCTAACTGACCTCCATCCGATTTTCAAGGAGCTCGACTTGATGGCTAACCCTCAGATCCGTCTCCGTTTCCGCGTTAACCAGGGTACTTCGTCTGTTGCTGTAGATGCGTCGAAGGGTATGTCGCTAACCAGTACTACTCTTGCGAGTGGCAACACCTGTCCGGTAATGGTTTCAGCTTCTTCCACCGGTAATCCTATGGCTGGTGTTCTCGCTGCTTCTGCTCCATTCAGCATTTCTTGGGGTGCTGTAGTCAATGCACTTGAGCCTACTGTTGATGGCACGTACATGCCATTCACTACTTCTCGATTGTATGTACCGTTCGTCCATCTCGAGAACCCCCAGACAATCATTTCTAAGCCTGTTAAGAAGGTTCGATACAATGATTGTTATGCACAGTGGTTTTACCAACGCGCTGGTACTGGTAAGCAGTCGACTCAGCTTAATGCTGCATTTGATCTCCAGCTATCGGCGTCTGTTAAGAATGCTAAGTATATTATCCTCCTTCCATTTGCTGAGCAGACGGGTAGTTTTGCTTCTGCTGCTGTACAGGAGTTCCAGAGCCCGTTTGATTCGGCTCCTTGGACTCTTCACCCCGGTTCGAGCATTCGCAACTTTAACGTTCGTATTGGTTCTCAGCAGACGTTTGACATCAGCCACGACTATGACTTCCACCACTTCACTAACGAAATCGCTAAGATTGCTTCGATTAACGGTGATCTGACTCCTGAGCTGGTGAATGGTCTTCTTGACTATCAGACGTGGTCGCTAACTAACCGTGTTCTCATTGCTGATGTTAGCCGCCTGACGGAACGTGATGTACCCCAGGCTATTCAGGTAAGTGGTGTTAATGCTAGTTGCCAAGGTACCAACATGCTCGTATTGGTTGTGAGTGAGCAAGAGCTCTCCTACGATCGTCTAACGGGTGAGGTACTTGATTTCACCACTGCTTAGTTTTGGATTGAAAAAAGATATTTTTTAATTAAGCTCTAAAGCCTCGACAAGCTTAGGACATTTCTCAATTACGAATGGGTTCTTTCGAAGCCAATCGATATAATTAGAATCGGTGCGACTAATTTGCTTTAGCGTCTTCCCCTTGTACTTGCCCCAACTCATCATATACGAATTATCATTGCTTAGAAACTTGGAGTGAAGGAAAATCTTGATATCCTCAGTAATATTGAGACTGGGTTGGTTGTGCATCCATCGACAATAGCCAGGATCAGAAGCATATACTTCTTCGATCGGCGTGCCCTTGTATTTTCCAAAAGTTAGTTCGAACGTCATGTTATCAGTGAGGTGTATCTATATACATACCCCTTTAATTTTTGAGAAAAAATAAATTAATTCGGAACCATCTACTGTCCCCAGTGTTCGAGCGGGTCTGAAACCCCATAAGATCTGAAGAACGTGGCATGCGCTCTTAGGTGGTCGAGAGGTCGTGTCGCCGAAAGAGCACCTGATCCTAAAGAAGGTTCCAGGAATGTTCTTGGTGGTAAATTACGGTAAGGAAAAAACTGCCGGCGTAATGTTCTAAGTATTACTACTTGCGCAAGGTCTTCTACAAGCAGCGCCCGCGCAACTTCTTCCGAACGACGTCGTATGCAATTGCGGAGAGTGTGGTGCAGATCCCGGTCAACGTGGCGGTGTCCTTCGTCCTCGGCACGTTCTTCTACTTCATGAGTGGCTTGACGCGCTCGTTCGAGAAGTGCATCGTGTTCTACCTGGTTCTACTCGCTTTCCAGCACGCCATCAGCGCCTACATGACGATGCTGAGCGCGCTGTCTCCGAGTATCACGGTGGGCCAGGCGCTGGCCTCGATCTCTGTGAGCTTCTTCCTGCTGTTCTCCGGTAACATCATCCTGGCCGACCTGATCCCGGACTACTGGATCTGGATGTACTGGTTCTCTCCGATCTCGTGGGCGCTGCGCTCCAACATGTTGTCGGAGTTCTCGAGCGACTGATACACGGATGCTCAGAGCAAGAAGTTCCTGGACAGCTTTTCGATCAAACAGGGCACCGAGTACATCTGGTTCGGCATCATTGTCCTGGTGGCCTACTACTTCGTGTTCACGACGCTCAACGGTCTTGCGCTGCACTTCATCCGCTACGAGAAGTACATGGGCGTGACTGTGAAGGCTTTAACCGACAACGCGGATGAGGAAGACAACGTGTACGTGGAGGTGCGTACGCCCGGTGCGAAGGACGCGGTGCAGTCGAACGTTCGCGGAGGTGGCTTGCCGTTCACGCCGTCGAATCTGTGCATCAAAGACCTCGAGTACTTTGTGACGCTGCCGTCGGGCGTAGAGAAGCAGCTTCTGCGTGGCATCACGGCTCACTTCGAACCTGGTCGCATGGTGGCGCTCATGGGAGCCACGGGTGCCGGTAAGACGACACTGATGGATGTGATTGCCGGTCGTAAGACGGGAGGACGCATCGTCGGCGACATTATCGTGAACGGAGAGCCGAAGAACCCGGCCAACTTCAGCCGCATCACGGCGGACACCTTGCTCGATTTGGCTGGTCTCGCTTGCGGAAGTGTCCAATACTTTGTGTGCATGTATTTTGAATAGTATTCGAATTGTGTTGTTGCTCCAATTGTGTACCTGAGTCCTTTTATTGTCTGTTACCAAAATTGTGATTTTGTCAGCTGGTTTGTGACAATGTCTGGCTATTGTGCTTAGCCTTTTAATTTGACAATTTTAACTAATAGATTATGTTGACTGTGAAGTGCGATGCTTTTGTGTAATAATTGGTAAAGTTTATATTTTGAATAGAATGCAACATTTTTTGTACTATCGGTTAAATGCTTGCGCTACGTAAACGAAGTTGTCTGGTACCGGTCCTGACCCACATGGTGCAATATTCGTCAACGCGTTGCCGCTCTACGTCGCAATAGGAGTCGCCGGACAAACAAACGAAGACATTTTCCGCACCAAGGACGATTTTGGTGTTATGCTGCAATGGTCACTCCATAAGTTCCTTGCCGCACGAGGGCAGGGGAGATGAACGTGCCCAAGGCGACGATGCAGGACAAATTTTGGGCTAGACTAGCAAGCGTTTCCGCGCTGCATGCTCGAATGGTGAATTGAAACCTAGTACATGTAAGCTGTTGTCGTTATTATAGCTGTTTGGTTGAAGTCTGGAATGCGGAATGATATCCGGAAAAGTCCCAACGAGCTCAGCCGGGCGCTAGACGGCTGAGCCTGAGCAAAATATTATGCGGTTCGTATTCATATGCAGCCAGAGCAATCGTAGCGTCTTTCATCCTTCAGATGGTGGCATGGTTCTCGGTGTGGCGAAAAAGTATGGTATGCAAATGGAATGTGCGCATAACTTCTCGAGAAATTTAGTCGAACGTTAAACCTCGCTACTAAGTATGAAGCACAACGATGGTTTTGCTGCGTCTCCTGACAGCAGGATTCTTATCATATCCTAAATTTTTCACAAATTATCTTCAAAGTGTTTATCAGATTTTAAGATGAGCTTTTACTTTTGATGGCAATTCACTGCTATGATAAGACTAAATCCTCTACCAACCTCGCTCGCACCTCCCTCACGACTGAAACAGCAGACTTTGCTCAATTGTGTGGACCATGTGGAGAAAGCGGACAGTCTACTAGCCTACATACAGTGTAACGGGGAGGGACAAATCCATAACCAATTTTCTTTTTTACTTCACCGGAAATTGAAAAACATTTTTTGACTACGTTACAATTCAAAATACATACACGCTTCAAAGCCAATTTGTCACTGTAAAATAAAATCTGACAGAAACATTCGCTACATTTTGAAGAAAAAAGAGAGCACACAGTTTTGAACCAACTTTGGTAAGCAGACAATAAAAGGACTCAGGTACACAATTGGAGCAACAACACAATTCGAATACTATTCAAAATACATGCACACAAAGTATTGGACACTTCCCGCAAGCGAGGCCAGCCAAATCGAGCAAGGTGTCCGCGCAGCTTATCTCTTGAGGTGGCTCACGTACTTGAACGTGAGGTAGATGGCCACCTGCAGCACGACCCAGATCACCAGCAGACCCGCCATGAAATTGAACTTGCTGTCCGGCCGGAAGTCGTACGTCTTCTCAATGTAGTGCGCCACCGTCATGTTGGTCGTCGTATTGCCAGAAGGGACCGTGATGATGTCCTGGTTGTCCCCGAACTGCACGCCCACCAGAGCCGCAAGCGAGTAGCTCGACGGCATCAGGTACGTGAACCACTTGTAGCCCGCCTTCATGGCCGTGCGAGGCAGCAGGTAGCCGGAGAACAGGTTGAACAGACACGAGAGCGCGCCCACTGCCACGTTCGCCACCTTCTCGTTCGGCATCAACGCCGACATCCACTGACCAACGTACGTGCACGCCGACGTGTACAGGTAGAAGACGAACATGAAGAAGAAGAAGTCGCCAGCGTTGCTGCTCCAGCCCACCAGCCAGTACTCGATCGTCACGAACAGGATGATCACCACGATGAGGTACGGGACCTCGGCGAACCACAGCGACAGACTGTAGGGCAACGGTCCGTAGTAGTTCGACATCCGCTCGCGGTAGAACACGGCGCGCTCAGCACACGTGACCTCCAGCACCGTCATGAGGTTGATCACGCCGATGAAGTCCATACTGTTGTAGATGAGACCGATGTGCGAGTTGATCTTCTTGACGCTGGCAGCCGACAACTGGTAGAACGTCGTGCCGAAGATGATGGCGAAGAGCGGGAAGAGGAACATGCGCATGAAGTTGTACTGCGGGTTGCGCCAGTACGTGAGCTGCTGCTTCTTCGTCAACCCCTTCAGCTGGTTCCAGAAGCCCGTGGCGATCGGTCGGTAGTTCAAAGTTGAGTGGCAGATGAAGTCCTCAGATACTTCAGCCAGCTGCAGCGTGCGCGCACGGTTCGACTTGTACAACTCGCTGTTCTTGTACTCGACCGAGTAATCCTTCACGTCACGGCCGATACCGGCGCCAATCACCTCCAGCATGTACGTGGCTGGGTTGTATTGCGGCCGGATCTGCTCGGTGCCTGGAATTGACTCGAAGTACTCGAGCATCTTCACCGAATCCTCGCCCAAGTCGCCAAAGTACGCCGTGTAGCCGCCCTTCTGGAGCAGCAACAAGCCGTCGAACAGCTCGAAGATGGAAATGCTCGGCTGGTGGATCGTGCACAGCACTGTACGGCCAGTGCGAGCAATCGACTGCACACCACGCATCACGATCAGAGCTGAACGCGCATCCAGGCCACTGGTCGGCTCATCCAGGAACAGGATGCTCGGGTTGGACACCACCTCCACACCGATCGTCACGCGCTTCTTCTGCTCCACGGACAAACTGCCGACCATGGCGCTAGAAATCGGAGTTAACTCCAGCAGCTCCAGTGTCTCGTTCACCAGATTCATACGCTCCTCTTTAGTAAAATTTGGCGGCAGACGCAGGTTGGCGGAGAAGACCAGCGCCTCGTAGATCGAAGCAGCCTCCGAGTGGATGTCCATCTGCTCGCAATACGCCGTGATGCGGCTGAAGTTGGCCGGGTTCTTCGGCTCTCCGTTCACAATAATGTCGCCGACGATGCGTCCTCCCGTCTTACGACCGGCAATCACATCCATCAGTGTCGTCTTACCGGCACCCGTGGCTCCCATGAGCGCCACCATGCGACCAGGCTCGAAGTGCGCCGTGATGCCACGCAGAAGCTGCTTCTCTACGCCCGACGGCAGCGTCACAAAGTACTCGAGGTCTTTGATGCACAGATTCGACGGCGTGAACGGCAAGCCACCTCCGCGAACGTTCGACTGCACCGCGTCCTTCGCACCGGGCGTACGCACCTCCACGTACACGTTGTCTTCCTCATCCGCGTTGTCGGTTAAAGCCTTCACAGTCACGCCCATGTACTTCTCGTAGCGGATGAAGTGCAGCGCAAGACCGTTGAGCGTCGTGAACACGAAGTAGTAGGCCACCAGGACAATGATGCCGAACCAGATGTACTCGGTGCCCTGTTTGATCGAAAAGCTGTCCAGGAACTTCTTGCTCTGAGCATCCGTGTATCGGTCGCTCGAGAACTCCGACAACATGTTGGAGCGCAGCGCCCACGAGATCGGAGAGAACCAGTACATCCAGATCCAGTAGTCCGGGATCAGGTCGGCCAGGATGATGTTACCGGAGAACAGCAGGAAGAAGCTCACAGAGATCGAGGCCAGCGCCTGGCCCACCGTGATACTCGGAGACAGCGCGCTCAGCATCGTCATGTAGGCGCTGATGGCGTGCTGGAAAGCGAGTAGAACCAGGTAGAACACGATGTACTTCTCGAACGAGCGCGTCAAGCCGCTCATGAAGTAGAAGAACGTGCCGAGGACGAAGGACACCGCCACGTTGACCGGGATCTGCACCACACTCTCCGCAATTGCATACGACGTCGTTCGGAAGAAGTTGCGCGGGCGCTGCTTGTAGAAGACCTTGCGCAGCTGGAACGAGATGGTGATCTGCTGCCACGCCTGGCGCTGGAACAGCGCGATGCTGAAGAAGATCATGCGCAGGTAGTAGGTCGAGGTCACGTTGAAGTAGATCATCCCCATGACCAGTCCTATCACGAGAGCTTCGATCAGTTTACCCCACAGCAGCGGCGGGTCACGAAGCCACACCAGTTTCTGCCGGTTCAGCAGGAGCATCGTGCTCGGGATGAACGCCAGACCGAACTCCGAGTTCTGCTTCGAACGTGCCAGGTTGGCCACGCTCTTGGCCTTCTGGAAGTCCTCGGCCGTCTCGAACTGGTGCTCGTTGAATCCCTTGCCGATGGCCTGGTGCGTTCGACGGTAGATGGTCGACTGGCAGAACAGGTTGTTGAAGTCCTCCGACGACACCGGAAGGTCCTTCTTCGGGACCTTTCCGTTGGCGTAGCGGTGGCCACGGCCGGACGTCACTTCGATCAGGAAGTCCGCAGGATCAACGCGAGGAGGGCACGAGAAGCCTAGCTGTTCAAAGTAGTCTAGGATCTCTGTGCGCGGGCCGTGGTACACCATGTGGCCCTCGTTGATCATCAAGATGTCATCGAACATCTCCACCACCTCGGGCGTCGGCTGCAGCAGCGCCACAATCGACGAGCCACCGAGGGTCCTGCACCACGTACGCATCGACTTGATGATGTCGAAGGTGGCGGCACTATCTAGACCCGTCGAGATCTCATCACACAGGAACAGGCTCTGGCCTCCCACCAGCACTTCGCCAACTGTCACGCGCTTACGCTCGCCGCCGCTCACACCACGCAGCAGCGCGTCACCGACAACCGTGTCGGCGCAGCTCTCCAGACCCAGGATCTGCAGGAACAGCTCCGTACGCAGCGCCGCGATGTCGCGCATCTCGTCCTGTTGGTCCTCTGGACGGCCGTTCACGCACATGTCGGCGAACTTGAACGTCTCGCGGACGGTCAACGTCGGGATGTGGTTGTCCGTCTGGTCCACGAGACCAACCAGCTTGATGAGGTCGATCTCGTCGCCACGAAGACCGGAGTAAAGGATCTCTCCGCCAATCTCCGTCTTGGAGTTGTCCTGCAGCTTGCCGGCCAGTGCCTTGAGGAACGTCGACTTGCCGGCACCGGGGTTAGCCAGGATCAGTGTCATGGAACCCGGCTTGATGATTCCCGTCATCGGGTGCAGCGCGTGCTTAGTCTTCATGGGCACCTTCTGCCACGGGGTGAAGATCTGCCCCAGGTGAGAGCCAACGGTACCGTGACCGCCTACCGTCGCGGGTACCTGTACCGAGAACGACAGGTTCTCGAAGCGGACTTCAGGTGTGGGTAGCTGCAGGTTGATCTTGCGCGAGAGGTGGTTGTACTTCTTGTAGAACTTCTCGAGGCCACCGTTGAGCATGGTCTCGAGATTGTCAGCGCGAAGTGTACTGTAGCGACTGGCTCTGCTATCCGTGTGGTGGTACGGATCTTGCAGGCTGCGAAAGTTGAGCGAGCGATACACACCGGGGACTTCTTCCGTAGTACCTCCTTCAGTTTCAGGGCGTAAGAGTCCTCTCTGTCTTCCTCTTTCGTCATTGTGCTTGATGTCCGAGAGGGAGGCTGGTTGTCGAGTGGGAGGGCCGAGGAAAGTTGGAAAGTGAGGATTGAAGTCGTGGATCGACCGCCCGACTAGCAGCTTTGAAGGAGAGCAACATGGCGATCCTGAGCCGAAAGACAGGCGCGGGAAGTGTAGTGCATGCACCGAGGTTTGAAGTAAACTTCAAACTGAACACCTGTGTTGAGCTCACAATTTGAGAATGGCACTTACTACTACAGATTTTCGGCGGTACGTCGATTTTTACAAGAAATTTACGGTAGTGCACGAATCCGACAGGATATTCAGATACCTTCAGCATACTAAGAGATGGACATCAGTGTCATCTCGCTACTCGTCGGAGATGAGGTGTGCTGGTGCTGTAAGAGCGAATCGTCGATGTGTCTTATGCGGGCAACCCGCAATGACTTCAGGAATTATTTATTTGCTCTTCACAAGCCGTCCTGGTAGAGCGATAGGGCGCTCGCACGGTTCAGCGCTAGCGTTCGTTGGAAGGCCGGACGCGTGGGTAAGTGAGAGATTTGTGCGCTGAAGTTCGACCGCATCAGTAGCTCTTCGGAAGCGTGGGGCCAGCGAGAGGTTAAAGGTATGTGTGCCTGTTGTAGTGCTCCTCCTCGAGTTAATACGGTGGTGTAGGCATCTTGAGCAAAACGTCCAGGCTTGCACCGGTCTCAAAGGCTCACGGCGTTTCGCAGTAGTGGAGACACTATGGTGCGCTGGTCAGCAGAACGCTGGCCACAATATGTGTGAGTTGGTGAGCTTAATAAATCAGCTGCGAACACTCACTCGCTCGATAACATGTATGCAACACTATGCTTTGTGTATTTTTGTAAAACAAGAATCATTTGAAAAACAATGTGAACGAACAATGCTAGTATAAAATAAATTGGCTCAATATTATTGTTGAAAATTTTGATGAAAATTCAAGATTGGACTTAAGATTTCATTAAAGTATTTTTCTTTAAAAGTGTGTTTAAATTGATGTTACTTTCTTAAAGCCATGTAAAAAGTAACATTTTTAAAGGTTTTAGGTATCTGTTCAATCTTATCTAAATTCGTGAAGATACTTCACAAAATGTGGGCTCACGTTTGACACTACCACGGGCTCTTATCAGGCCAGCGTTCTGCTGACCAGCACCATTGCGACTTCATTAATCTGAAACGTCATAAGCCTTTGAGACCGGTGCAAGCCCGGACGTTTGCCTGGTACGAAGTATCGAGGAAAAATGGTAACAACGGGTTTTATCGAGGAGGAGTACTACAGCGCCTTTGCGTGCACACTCATTTCTTCACGTGATGTTTCAGCACACAATCTCTCATTCACCCACGCGTCCGGCCTTCAGACGAACGCTAGCGCTGAACAGGGTGAACGACCTAGATGGCATCGATGTTAACGTCAACTGCTCCCTGTCATGGACTCATGATCACGCCTCGCTTAGTGTTGTAGCCCTATCATGTTTTCTGAAGATATCTGAATGGTAGCCATTTCTCTAGAATGTTTTTTTTAACATTTTTAAGGTTACTTCAGTACATGTAGAACAGTACTGTATGAATGAAGCAGAATACATTTTACACTTTAAAACATTAATCAAGTACTTCGAAGTAGTATTCAAAGTTCCAAATGAGTTCCGAATTAGAGCGCATTTTTATCTAGAATGCATTCAGAAACAAATTGAAAAGAGCAGTAAATCCAACAAAAGTCTACATGTACTTCAAAAGCAAATGCAACAGCGGCTATCTTATCACCGCTAACCAAACTCAGCTTCACTTGATAGCTTCGTAAACGTCTTTCTTCGACGTCAGCACTTATCTCTTCAGGTGGCTCACGTACTTGAACGTCAAGTAGATAGCGAGCTGCAGCACGACCCAGATCACCAGCAGTCCAGCCATGAAGTTGTACTTGCTGTCCGGACGGAAATCGTACGTCTTCTCAATGTAGTGCGCCACCGTCATGTTGGTCGTCGTATTGCCAGAAGGGACCGTGATGATGTCCTGGTTGTCCCCGAACTGCACGCCCACCAGAGCCGCAAGCGAGTAGCTCGACGGCATCAGGTACGTGAACCACTTGTAGCCCGCCTTCATGGCCGTGCGAGGCAGCAGGTAGCCGGAGAACAGGTTGAACAGACACGAGAGCGCGCCCACTGCCACGTTCGCCACCTTCTCGTTCGGCATCAACGCCGACATCCACTGACCAACGTACGTGCACGCCGACGTGTACAGGTAGAAGACGAACATGAAGAAGAAGAAGTCGCCAGCGTTGCTGCTCCAGCCCACCAGCCAGTACTCGATCGTCACGAACAGGATGATCACCACGATGAGGTACGGGACCTCGGCGAACCACAGCGACAGACTGTAGGGCAACGGTCCGTAGTAGTTCGACATCCGCTCGCGGTAGAACACGGCGCGCTCAGCACACGTGACCTCCAGCACCGTCATGAGGTTGATCACGCCGATGAAGTCCATACTGTTGTAGATGAGACCGATGTGCGAGTTGATCTTCTTGACGCTGGCAGCCGACAACTGGTAGAACGTCGTGCCGAAGATGATGGCGAAGAGCGGGAAGAGGAACATGCGCATGAAGTTGTACTGCGGGTTGCGCCAGTACGTGAGCTGCTGCTTCTTCGTCAACCCCTTCAGCTGGTTCCAGAAGCCCGTGGCGATCGGTCGGTAGTTCAAAGTTGAGTGGCAGATGAAGTCCTCAGATACTTCAGCCAGCTGCAGCGTGCGCGCACGGTTCGACTTGTACAACTCGCTGTTCTTGTACTCGACCGAGTAATCCTTCACGTCACGGCCGATACCGGCGCCAATCACCTCCAGCATGTACGTGGCTGGGTTGTATTGCGGCCGGATCTGCTCGGTGCCTGGAATTGACTCGAAGTACTCGAGCATCTTCACCGAATCCTCGCCCAAGTCGCCAAAGTACGCCGTGTAGCCGCCCTTCTGGAGCAGCAACAAGCCGTCGAACAGCTCGAAGATGGAAATGCTCGGCTGGTGGATCGTGCACAGCACTGTACGGCCAGTGCGAGCAATCGACTGCACACCACGCATCACGATCAGAGCTGAACGCGCATCCAGGCCACTGGTCGGCTCATCCAGGAACAGGATGCTCGGGTTGGACACCACCTCCACACCGATCGTCACGCGCTTCTTCTGCTCCACGGACAAACTGCCGACCATGGCGCTAGAAATCGGAGTTAACTCCAGCAGCTCCAGTGTCTCGTTCACCAGATTCATACGCTCCTCTTTAGTAAAATTTGGCGGCAGACGCAGGTTGGCGGAGAAGACCAGCGCCTCGTAGATCGAAGCAGCCTCCGAGTGGATGTCCATCTGCTCGCAATACGCCGTGATGCGGCTGAAGTTGGCCGGGTTCTTCGGCTCTCCGTTCACGATAATGTCGCCGACGATGCGTCCTCCCGTCTTACGACCGGCAATCACATCCATCAGTGTCGTCTTACCGGCACCCGTGGCTCCCATGAGCGCCACCATGCGACCAGGTTCGAAGTGAGCCGTGATGCCACGCAGAAGCTGCTTCTCTACGCCCGACGGCAGCGTCACAAAGTACTCGAGGTCTTTGATGCACAGATTCGACGGCGTGAACGGCAAGCCACCTCCGCGAACGTTCGACTGCACCGCGTCCTTCGCACCGGGCGTACGCACCTCCACGTACACGTTGTCTTCCTCATCCGCGTTGTCGGTTAAAGCCTTCACAGTCACGCCCATGTACTTCTCGTAGCGGATGAAGTGCAGCGCAAGACCGTTGAGCGTCGTGAACACGAAGTAGTAGGCCACCAGGACAATGATGCCGAACCAGATGTACTCGGTGCCCTGTTTGATCGAAAAGCTGTCCAGGAACTTCTTGCTCTGAGCATCCGTGTATCGGTCGCTCGAGAACTCCGACAACATGTTGGAGCGCAGCGCCCACGAGATCGGAGAGAACCAGTACATCCAGATCCAGTAGTCCGGGATCAGGTCGGCCAGGATGATGTTACCGGAGAACAGCAGGAAGAAGCTCACAGAGATCGAGGCCAGCGCCTGGCCCACCGTGATACTCGGAGACAGCGCGCTCAGCATCGTCATGTAGGCGCTGATGGCGTGCTGGAAAGCGAGTAGAACCAGGTAGAACACGATGTACTTTCGAACGAGCGCGTCAAGCCGCTCATGAAGTAGAAGAACGTGCCGAGGACGAAGGACACCGCCACGTTGACCGGGATCTGCACCACACTCTCCGCAATTGCATACGACGTCGTTCGGAAGAAGTTGCGCGGGCGCTGCTTGTAGAAGACCTTGCGCAGCTGGAACGAGATGGTGATCTGCTGCCACGCCTGGCGCTGGAACAGCGCGATGCTGAAGAAGATCATGCGCAGGTAGTAGGTCGAGGTCACGTTGAAGTAGATCATCCCCATGACCAGTCCTATCACGAGAGCTTCGATCAGTTTACCCCACAGCAGCGGCGGGTCACGAAGCCACACCAGTTTCTGCCGGTTCAGCAGGAGCATCGTGCTCGGGATGAACGCCAGACCGAACTCCGAGTTCTGCTTCGAACGTGCCAGGTTGGCCACGCTCTTGGCCTTCTGGAAGTCCTCGGCCGTCTCGAACTGGTGCTCGTTGAATCCCTTGCCGATGGCCTGGTGCGTTCGACGGTAGATGGTCGACTGGCAGAACAGGTTGTTGAAGTCCTCCGACGACACCGGAAGGTCCTTCTTCGGGACCTTTCCGTTGGCGTAGCGGTGGCCACGGCCGGACGTCACTTCGATCAGGAAGTCCGCAGGATCAACGCGAGGAGGGCACGAGAAGCCTAGCTGTTCAAAGTAGTCTAGGATCTCTGTGCGCGGGCCGTGGTACACCATGTGGCCCTCGTTGATCATCAAGATGTCATCGAACATCTCCACCACCTCGGGCGTCGGCTGCAGCAGCGCCACAATCGACGAGCCACCGAGGGTCCTGCACCACGTACGCATCGACTTGATGATGTCGAAGGTGGCGGCACTATCTAGACCCGTCGAGATCTCATCACACAGGAACAGGCTCTGGCCTCCCACCAGCACTTCGCCAACTGTCACGCGCTTACGCTCGCCGCCGCTCACACCACGCAGCAGCGCGTCACCGACAACCGTGTCGGCGCAGCTCTCCAGACCCAGGATCTGCAGGAACAGCTCCGTACGCAGCGCCGCGATGTCGCGCATCTCGTCCTGTTGGTCCTCTGGACGGCCGTTCACGCACATGTCGGCGAACTTGAACGTCTCGCGGACGGTCAACGTCGGGATGTGGTTGTCCGTCTGGTCCACGAGACCAACCAGCTTGATGAGGTCGATCTCGTCGCCACGAAGACCGGAGTAAAGGATCTCTCCGCCAATCTCCGTCTTGGAGTTGTCCTGCAGCTTGCCGGCCAGTGCCTTGAGGAACGTCGACTTGCCGGCACCGGGGTTAGCCAGGATCAGTGTCATGGAACCCGGCTTGATGATTCCCGTCATCGGGTGCAGCGCGTGCTTAGTCTTCATGGGCACCTTCTGCCACGGGGTGAAGATCTGCCCCAGGTGAGAGCCAACGGTACCGTGACCGCCTACCGTCGCGGGTACCTGTACCGAGAACGACAGGTTCTCGAAGCGGACTTCAGGTGTGGGTAGCTGCAGGTTGATCTTGCGCGAGAGGTGGTTGTACTTCTTGTAGAACTTCTCGAGGCCGCCGTTCAGCATCGTGTCGAGGTTGTCGGCTCGCAGGGTACTGTAACGGCTGGCCATGGTGTCGCCGCCGCGGTTCGAGTAGGGGTCCTGCAGGCTGCGGAAGTTAAGCGATCGATAGACCTCCGGCACCTGCTCGCCCGTGTCTTTCGTCTCCGGCTCGAGCAGACTCATCTTGGACTGTGTCTGGACGCGGAGGGTTACAGGAGAAGACAGGAGCGGTGAAGTCTCGTAGTACACTGGTCTCGTTCGGGGCGGTGATTCCACGAACGAGTCGGCAGGTAGAGTCCTCGGGTGTCCGAGGTGAATCCAAGAGTGAAGACTACAGCATGGAGCTACCTATCGGCAGCGGTGCGGGAGGATGCCACAGTCTGTGTTGGCCGAGGCGGGCGAGACGACCATGATATCACCTGGTGGGCGAATCATAAGAATTGCACGACGCCACTAATTTGAGGCGCTCTTTTTCGATGGCAATTCACTGCTATCCGGATATGATAAGACTAAATCCTCTACCAACCTCGCTCGCAACTCCCTCACGTCTGAAACAGCAGACTTGGCTCAATTGTATGGACCATGTGGAGAAAGCGGACAGCCTACCACTGGTAGACAGAGTAACGGGGAGGAATCGATAACCAATTTCCCATTTTCACTTCAGCGAACTACAATTTAAAATGCTTTTCTAAAAGCCAATTTGTCACTGTAATATAAATCTGACAAAACTTTCGCTTCATTTTACTAAAGACACAGTTTTTGTGCCGAATTGCCAATTTTGGTAACAGACAATAAAAGGACTCAGGTACACAATTGGAGCAACAACACAATTCGAATACTATTCAAAATACATGCACACAAAGTATTGGACACTTCCCGCAAGCGAGGCCAGCCAAATCGAGCAAGGTGTCCGCGCAGCTTATCTCTTGAGGTGGCTCACGTACTTGAACGTGAGGTAGATGGCCACCTGCAGCACGACCCAGATCACCAGCAGACCCGCCATGAAATTGAACTTGCTGTCCGGCCGGAAGTCGTACGTCTTCTCAATGTAGTGCGCCACCGTCATGTTGGTCGTCGTATTGCCAGAAGGGACCGTGATGATGTCCTGGTTGTCCCCGAACTGCACGCCCACCAGAGCCGCAAGCGAGTAGCTCGACGGCATCAGGTACGTGAACCACTTGTAGCCCGCCTTCATGGCCGTGCGCGGAAGTAGATAGCCGGAGAACAGGTTGAACAGACACGAGAGCGCGCCCACTGCCACGTTCGCCACCTTCTCGTTCGGCATCAACGCCGACATCCACTGACCAACGTACGTGCACGCCGACGTGTACAGGTAGAAGACGAACATGAAGAAGAAGAAGTCGCCAGCGTTGCTGCTCCAGCCCACCAGCCAGTACTCGATCGTCACGAACAGGATGATCACCACGATGAGGTACGGGACCTCGGCGAACCACAGCGACAGACTGTAGGGCAACGGTCCGTAGTAGTTCGACATCCGCTCGCGGTAGAACACGGCGCGCTCAGCACACGTGACCTCCAGCACCGTCATGAGGTTGATCACGCCGATGAAGTCCATACTGTTGTAGATGAGACCGATGTGCGAGTTGATCTTCTTGACGCTGGCAGCCGACAACTGGTAGAACGTCGTGCCGAAGATGATGGCGAAGAGCGGGAAGAGGAACATGCGCATGAAGTTGTACTGCGGGTTGCGCCAGTACGTGAGCTGCTGCTTCTTCGTCAACCCCTTCAGCTGGTTCCAGAAGCCCGTGGCGATCGGTCGGTAGTTCAAAGTTGAGTGGCAGATGAAGTCCTCAGATACTTCAGCCAGCTGCAGCGTGCGCGCACGGTTCGACTTGTACAACTCGCTGTTCTTGTACTCGACCGAGTAATCCTTCACGTCACGGCCGATACCGGCGCCAATCACCTCCAGCATGTACGTGGCTGGGTTGTATTGCGGCCGGATCTGCTCGGTGCCTGGAATTGACTCGAAGTACTCGAGCATCTTCACCGAATCCTCGCCCAAGTCGCCAAAGTACGCCGTGTAGCCGCCCTTCTGGAGCAGCAACAAGCCGTCGAACAGCTCGAAGATGGAAATGCTCGGCTGGTGGATCGTGCACAGCACTGTACGGCCAGTGCGAGCAATCGACTGCACACCACGCATCACGATCAGAGCTGAACGCGCATCCAGGCCACTGGTCGGCTCATCCAGGAACAGGATGCTCGGGTTGGACACCACCTCCACACCGATCGTCACGCGCTTCTTCTGCTCCACGGACAAACTGCCGACCATGGCGCTAGAAATCGGAGTTAACTCCAGCAGCTCCAGTGTCTCGTTCACCAGATTCATACGCTCCTCTTTAGTAAAATTTGGCGGCAGACGCAGGTTGGCGGAGAAGACCAGCGCCTCGTAGATCGAAGCAGCCTCCGAGTGGATGTCCATCTGCTCGCAATACGCCGTGATGCGGCTGAAGTTGGCCGGGTTCTTCGGCTCTCCGTTCACGATAATGTCGCCGACGATGCGTCCTCCCGTCTTACGACCGGCAATCACATCCATCAGTGTCGTCTTACCGGCACCCGTGGCTCCCATGAGCGCCACCATGCGACCAGGTTCGAAGTGAGCCGTGATGCCACGCAGAAGCTGCTTCTCTACGCCCGACGGCAGCGTCACAAAGTACTCGAGGTCTTTGATGCACAGATTCGACGGCGTGAACGGCAAGCCACCTCCGCGAACGTTCGACTGCACCGCGTCCTTCGCACCGGGCGTACGCACCTCCACGTACACGTTGTCTTCCTCATCCGCGTTGTCGGTTAAAGCCTTCACAGTCACGCCCATGTACTTCTCGTAGCGGATGAAGTGCAGCGCAAGACCGTTGAGCGTCGTGAACACGAAGTAGTAGGCCACCAGGACAATGATGCCGAACCAGATGTACTCGGTGCCCTGTTTGATCGAAAAGCTGTCCAGGAACTTCTTGCTCTGAGCATCCGTGTATCGGTCGCTCGAGAACTCCGACAACATGTTGGAGCGCAGCGCCCACGAGATCGGAGAGAACCAGTACATCCAGATCCAGTAGTCCGGGATCAGGTCGGCCAGGATGATGTTACCGGAGAACAGCAGGAAGAAGCTCACAGAGATCGAGGCCAGCGCCTGGCCCACCGTGATACTCGGAGACAGCGCGCTCAGCATCGTCATGTAGGCGCTGATGGCGTGCTGGAAAGCGAGTAGAACCAGGTAGAACACGATGTACTTCTCGAACGAGCGCGTCAAGCCGCTCATGAAGTAGAAGAACGTGCCGAGGACGAAGGACACCGCCACGTTGACCGGGATCTGCACCACACTCTCCGCAATTGCATACGACGTCGTTCGGAAGAAGTTGCGCGGGCGCTGCTTGTAGAAGACCTTGCGCAGCTGGAACGAGATGGTGATCTGCTGCCACGCCTGGCGCTGGAACAGCGCGATGCTGAAGAAGATCATGCGCAGGTAGTAGGTCGAGGTCACGTTGAAGTAGATCATCCCCATGACCAGTCCTATCACGAGAGCTTCGATCAGTTTACCCCACAGCAGCGGCGGGTCACGAAGCCACACCAGTTTCTGCCGGTTCAGCAGGAGCATCGTGCTCGGGATGAACGCCAGACCGAACTCCGAGTTCTGCTTCGAACGTGCCAGGTTGGCCACGCTCTTGGCCTTCTGGAAGTCCTCGGCCGTCTCGAACTGGTGCTCGTTGAATCCCTTGCCGATGGCCTGGTGCGTTCGACGGTAGATGGTCGACTGGCAGAACAGGTTGTTGAAGTCCTCCGACGACACCGGAAGGTCCTTCTTCGGGACCTTTCCGTTGGCGTAGCGGTGGCCACGGCCGGACGTCACTTCGATCAGGAAGTCCGCAGGATCAACGCGAGGAGGGCACGAGAAGCCTAGCTGTTCAAAGTAGTCTAGGATCTCTGTGCGCGGGCCGTGGTACACCATGTGGCCCTCGTTGATCATCAAGATGTCATCGAACATCTCCACCACCTCGGGCGTCGGCTGCAGCAGCGCCACAATCGACGAGCCACCGAGGGTCCTGCACCACGTACGCATCGACTTGATGATGTCGAAGGTGGCGGCACTATCTAGACCCGTCGAGATCTCATCACACAGGAACAGGCTCTGGCCTCCCACCAGCACTTCGCCAACTGTCACGCGCTTACGCTCGCCGCCGCTCACACCACGCAGCAGCGCGTCACCGACAACCGTGTCGGCGCAGCTCTCCAGACCCAGGATCTGCAGGAACAGCTCCGTACGCAGCGCCGCGATGTCGCGCATCTCGTCCTGTTGGTCCTCTGGACGGCCGTTCACGCACATGTCGGCGAACTTGAACGTCTCGCGGACGGTCAACGTCGGGATGTGGTTGTCCGTCTGGTCCACGAGACCAACCAGCTTGATGAGGTCGATCTCGTCGCCACGAAGACCGGAGTAAAGGATCTCTCCGCCAATCTCCGTCTTGGAGTTGTCCTGCAGCTTGCCGG
Organism: Phytophthora citricola; assembly: GCA_007655245.1. Classification (NCBI taxonomy): domain Eukaryota; phylum Oomycota; class Peronosporomycetes; order Peronosporales; family Peronosporaceae; genus Phytophthora; species Phytophthora citricola. Next base: position 789,296 of record VMRO01000049.1, read on the forward strand.
CCAGTGCCTTGAGGAACGTCGACTTGCCGGCACCGGGTTAGCCAGGATCAGTGTCATGGAACCCGGCTTGATGATTCCCGTCATCGGGTGCAGCGCGTGCTTAGTCTTCATGGGCACCTTCTGCCACGGGGTGAAGATCTGCCCCAGGTGAGAGCCAACGGTACCGTGACCGCCTACCGTCGCGGGTACCTGTACCGAGAACGACAGGTTCTCGAAGCGGACTTCAGGTGTGGGTAGCTGCAGGTTGATCTTGCGCGAGAGGTGGTTGTACTTCTTGTAGAACTTCTCGAGGCCGCCGTTCAGCATCGTGTCGAGGTTGTCGGCTCGCAGGGTACTGTAACGGCTGGCCATGGTGTCGCCGCCGCGGTTCGAGTAGGGGTCCTGCAGGCTGCGGAAGTTAAGCGATCGATAGACCTCCGGCACCTGCTCGCCCGTGTCTTTCGTCTCCGGCTCGAGCAGACTCATCTTGGACTGTGTCTGGACGCGGAGGGTTACAGGAGAAGACAGGAGCGGTGAAGTCTCGTAGTACACTGGTCTCGTTCGGGGCGGTGATTCCACGAACGAGTCGGCAGGTAGAGTCCTCGGGTGTCCGAGGTGAATCCAAGAGTGAAGACTACAGCATGGAGCTACCTATCGGCAGCGGTGCGGGAGGATGCCACAGTCTGTGTTGGCCGAGGCGGGCGAGACGACCATGATATCACCTGGTGGGCGAATCATAAGAATTGCACGACGCCACTAATTTGAGGCGCTCTTTTCGATGGCAATTCACTGCTATCCGGATATGATAAGACTAAATCCTCTACCAACCTCGCTCGCAACTCCCTCACGTCTGAAACAGCAGACTTGGCTCAATTGTATGGACCATGTGGAGAAAGCGGACAGCCTACCACTGGTAGACAGAGTAACGGGGAGGAATCGATAACCAATTTCCCATTTTCACTTCAGCGAACTACAATTTAAAATGCTTTTCTAAAAGCCAATTTGTCACTGTAATATAAATCTGACAAAACTTTCGCTTCATTTTACTAAAGACACAGTTTTTGTGCCGAATTGCCAATTTTGGTAACAGACAATAAAAGGACTCAGGTACACAATTGGAGCAACAACACAATTCGAATACTATTCAAAATACATGCACACAAAGTATTGGACACTTCCCGCAAGCGAGGCCAGCCAAATCGAGCAAGGTGTCCGCGCAGCTTATCTCTTGAGGTGGCTCACGTACTTGAACGTGAGGTAGATGGCCACCTGCAGCACGACCCAGATCACCAGCAGACCCGCCATGAAATTGAACTTGCTGTCCGGCCGGAAGTCGTACGTCTTCTCAATGTAGTGCGCCACCGTCATGTTGGTCGTCGTATTGCCAGAAGGGACCGTGATGATGTCCTGGTTGTCCCCGAACTGCACGCCCACCAGAGCCGCAAGCGAGTAGCTCGACGGCATCAGGTACGTGAACCACTTGTAGCCCGCCTTCATGGCCGTGCGCGGAAGTAGATAGCCGGAGAACAGGTTGAACAGACACGAGAGCGCGCCCACTGCCACGTTCGCCACCTTCTCGTTCGGCATCAACGCCGACATCCACTGACCAACGTACGTGCACGCCGACGTGTACAGGTAGAAGACGAACATGAAGAAGAAGAAGTCGCCAGCGTTGCTGCTCCAGCCCACCAGCCAGTACTCGATCGTCACGAACAGGATGATCACCACGATGAGGTACGGGACCTCGGCGAACCACAGCGACAGACTGTAGGGCAACGGTCCGTAGTAGTTCGACATCCGCTCGCGGTAGAACACGGCGCGCTCAGCACACGTGACCTCCAGCACCGTCATGAGGTTGATCACGCCGATGAAGTCCATACTGTTGTAGATGAGACCGATGTGCGAGTTGATCTTCTTGACGCTGGCAGCCGACAACTGGTAGAACGTCGTGCCGAAGATGATGGCGAAGAGCGGGAAGAGGAACATGCGCATGAAGTTGTACTGCGGGTTGCGCCAGTACGTGAGCTGCTGCTTCTTCGTCAACCCCTTCAGCTGGTTCCAGAAGCCCGTGGCGATCGGTCGGTAGTTCAAAGTTGAGTGGCAGATGAAGTCCTCAGATACTTCAGCCAGCTGCAGCGTGCGCGCACGGTTCGACTTGTACAACTCGCTGTTCTTGTACTCGACCGAGTAATCCTTCACGTCACGGCCGATACCGGCGCCAATCACCTCCAGCATGTACGTGGCTGGGTTGTATTGCGGCCGGATCTGCTCGGTGCCTGGAATTGACTCGAAGTACTCGAGCATCTTCACCGAATCCTCGCCCAAGTCGCCAAAGTACGCCGTGTAGCCGCCCTTCTGGAGCAGCAACAAGCCGTCGAACAGCTCGAAGATGGAAATGCTCGGCTGGTGGATCGTGCACAGCACTGTACGGCCAGTGCGAGCAATCGACTGCACACCACGCATCACGATCAGAGCTGAACGCGCATCCAGGCCACTGGTCGGCTCATCCAGGAACAGGATGCTCGGGTTGGACACCACCTCCACACCGATCGTCACGCGCTTCTTCTGCTCCACGGACAAACTGCCGACCATGGCGCTAGAAATCGGAGTTAACTCCAGCAGCTCCAGTGTCTCGTTCACCAGATTCATACGCTCCTCTTTAGTAAAATTTGGCGGCAGACGCAGGTTGGCGGAGAAGACCAGCGCCTCGTAGATCGAAGCAGCCTCCGAGTGGATGTCCATCTGCTCGCAATACGCCGTGATGCGGCTGAAGTTGGCCGGGTTCTTCGGCTCTCCGTTCACGATAATGTCGCCGACGATGCGTCCTCCCGTCTTACGACCGGCAATCACATCCATCAGTGTCGTCTTACCGGCACCCGTGGCTCCCATGAGCGCCACCATGCGACCAGGTTCGAAGTGAGCCGTGATGCCACGCAGAAGCTGCTTCTCTACGCCCGACGGCAGCGTCACAAAGTACTCGAGGTCTTTGATGCACAGATTCGACGGCGTGAACGGCAAGCCACCTCCGCGAACGTTCGACTGCACCGCGTCCTTCGCACCGGGCGTACGCACCTCCACGTACACGTTGTCTTCCTCATCCGCGTTGTCGGTTAAAGCCTTCACAGTCACGCCCATGTACTTCTCGTAGCGGATGAAGTGCAGCGCAAGACCGTTGAGCGTCGTGAACACGAAGTAGTAGGCCACCAGGACAATGATGCCGAACCAGATGTACTCGGTGCCCTGTTTGATCGAAAAGCTGTCCAGGAACTTCTTGCTCTGAGCATCCGTGTATCGGTCGCTCGAGAACTCCGACAACATGTTGGAGCGCAGCGCCCACGAGATCGGAGAGAACCAGTACATCCAGATCCAGTAGTCCGGGATCAGGTCGGCCAGGATGATGTTACCGGAGAACAGCAGGAAGAAGCTCACAGAGATCGAGGCCAGCGCCTGGCCCACCGTGATACTCGGAGACAGCGCGCTCAGCATCGTCATGTAGGCGCTGATGGCGTGCTGGAAAGCGAGTAGAACCAGGTAGAACACGATGTACTTCTCGAACGAGCGCGTCAAGCCGCTCATGAAGTAGAAGAACGTGCCGAGGACGAAGGACACCGCCACGTTGACCGGGATCTGCACCACACTCTCCGCAATTGCATACGACGTCGTTCGGAAGAAGTTGCGCGGGCGCTGCTTGTAGAAGACCTTGCGCAGCTGGAACGAGATGGTGATCTGCTGCCACGCCTGGCGCTGGAACAGCGCGATGCTGAAGAAGATCATGCGCAGGTAGTAGGTCGAGGTCACGTTGAAGTAGATCATCCCCATGACCAGTCCTATCACGAGAGCTTCGATCAGTTTACCCCACAGCAGCGGCGGGTCACGAAGCCACACCAGTTTCTGCCGGTTCAGCAGGAGCATCGTGCTCGGGATGAACGCCAGACCGAACTCCGAGTTCTGCTTCGAACGTGCCAGGTTGGCCACGCTCTTGGCCTTCTGGAAGTCCTCGGCCGTCTCGAACTGGTGCTCGTTGAATCCCTTGCCGATGGCCTGGTGCGTTCGACGGTAGATGGTCGACTGGCAGAACAGGTTGTTGAAGTCCTCCGACGACACCGGAAGGTCCTTCTTCGGGACCTTTCCGTTGGCGTAGCGGTGGCCACGGCCGGACGTCACTTCGATCAGGAAGTCCGCAGGATCAACGCGAGGAGGGCACGAGAAGCCTAGCTGTTCAAAGTAGTCTAGGATCTCTGTGCGCGGGCCGTGGTACACCATGTGGCCCTCGTTGATCATCAAGATGTCATCGAACATCTCCACCACCTCGGGCGTCGGCTGCAGCAGCGCCACAATCGACGAGCCACCGAGGGTCCTGCACCACGTACGCATCGACTTGATGATGTCGAAGGTGGCGGCACTATCTAGACCCGTCGAGATCTCATCACACAGGAACAGGCTCTGGCCTCCCACCAGCACTTCGCCAACTGTCACGCGCTTACGCTCGCCGCCGCTCACACCACGCAGCAGCGCGTCACCGACAACCGTGTCGGCGCAGCTCTCCAGACCCAGGATCTGCAGGAACAGCTCCGTACGCAGCGCCGCGATGTCGCGCATCTCGTCCTGTTGGTCCTCTGGACGGCCGTTCACGCACATGTCGGCGAACTTGAACGTCTCGCGGACGGTCAACGTCGGGATGTGGTTGTCCGTCTGGTCCACGAGACCAACCAGCTTGATGAGGTCGATCTCGTCGCCACGAAGACCGGAGTAAAGGATCTCTCCGCCAATCTCCGTCTTGGAGTTGTCCTGCAGCTTGCCGGCCAGTGCCTTGAGGAACGTCGACTTGCCGGCACCGGGGTTAGCCAGGATCAGTGTCATGGAACCCGGCTTGATGATTCCCGTCATCGGGTGCAGCGCGTGCTTAGTCTTCATGGGCACCTTCTGCCACGGGGTGAAGATCTGCCCCAGGTGAGAGCCAACGGTACCGTGACCGCCTACCGTCGCGGGTACCTGTACCGAGAACGACAGGTTCTCGAAGCGGACTTCAGGTGTGGGTAGCTGCAGGTTGATCTTGCGCGAGAGGTGGTTGTACTTCTTGTAGAACTTCTCGAGGCCGCCGTTCAGCATCGTGTCGAGGTTGTCGGCTCGCAGGGTACTGTAACGGCTGGCCATGGTGTCGCCGCCGCGGTTCGAGTAGGGGTCCTGCAGGCTGCGGAAGTTAAGCGATCGATAGACCTCCGGCACCTGCTCGCCCGTGTCTTTCGTCTCCGGCTCGAGCAGACTCATCTTGGACTGTGTCTGGACGCGGAGGGTTACAGGAGAAGACAGGAGCGGTGAAGTCTCGTAGTACACTGGTCTCGTTCGGGGGCGGTGGTTCCACGAACGAGTCGGCAGGTAGAGTCCTCGGGTGTCCGAGGTGAATCCAAGAGTGAAGACTACAGCATGGAGCTACCTATCGGCAGCGGTGCGGGAGGATCCACCAGCCGAGTTTGGCTAAGGTGGGGATGAGTTGAACCAGATGAAGCTTCGGTAGATGCTGCACCATTCAGCCAAGCCCATTTGTTGAACTCATGTACGAGTGCAGCAGTTTTCTTATCAAGGCACAACGTGGGGTAGTCGTGGAGGACGGTAGAGCATTTCCCTGGGGTAGATGTTACACCTCGGAGAAGTGCACGTCGGGTCCTGGTGATTGGTGCCAGTGTTTTTCGTGCGAGTCTTATGATTCCCCAGCCGGGGAAATACCATTAGTGGCCACGTTAAAACGGTGTAGGTGCGCATACAGGTGGGCAACAGCCTGCACCGATTTATAAATTATAAAACACAATATATTGACAATAACAATAGTAATTATTTCTATTTAAAATGATTGAAATTATTGCGACCAATTTCTGAATTGGAAGTGTCGTTTCAATAAGAAGCGTTGCTATAAGATGCAGATTCACCACAACAAGTTTGCAGGCAATATAGTTCCGCGCTGGGGCATCAGAAAAACCATCATACTTGTAGACGGTTGAAGTCGAAGCAGAACCAATAATATGGCACAATATCAAATATATTATTGAAAATCCAAAGCGAATAATTGTTGTGACACAACACAATATAAATAGCGGAAATATGTTTTTAAGAACGGCACATCACCAGAGGCAGGAGTTTTGGAAGCCATATCTGCAGGACATGCGGTGAACTCTTGCGATTGCACCTGGTGTAAGAATAGATCGTCAGACACGCCCATAATAGTACGTTCTCTCGGTAAATAGATCTGGCGATATGTGGAGTCTTGACTTGAGGACTTATGCTATGATTCCACAGGGTGCCGGCAGTTCCTTTTGGACAATACCGCCGTATGCCCGTTGGGGATGGTGATTCCATTCATACACATACTCAGCAGACCGAACTGTCCGCACGGATAGCTGGCGCAAAAATACTGCTCATGGGATGTACAAGTGAGAGAAGTAAATCGGCTCGCTGAGTTCGCTACGTGCTCCGGATAAAAGTTCATACCTCCACCATCAGGGCTTGATAGCGGCAATGATAATAGTGAAAGTTCTCATGGTCGTTTCCCCAGGCTCAGTGGACCATTTACGGGCATCAAGAAGTCGCCTTCATTGTACGCCTCAAGCAACGGAATGACGCCTGCATAACTGGAAAACGGCTTTCGACTGCCAAGACCTCTGTCACTTTACAAGCTTATCGCGGAATTATGTCAATTCGGCGCGTCGGCTTTGGCTGATATCATGCAAGAACACTTTGAACTCTGCTTGATTGGGCGTTCCTAACGGCCGATCTCCATATTCGGACAGGCGCGCATGAGATCTAGGAAGTCGTTTGCGACGTGTGACCATCCGCCGTAACGACCTACCTTGCTTGGGCAGTTTTGCTGAGCCCATGAACTCCGCTGCGCTGACAGAGGCCTCACTTCGCGATTTATCCTGCGCCCCATCAACAGCCAGAAACAGCTCAAGCTTGAAAGAGTGACTGACCCTTAGCCGACCGTTTCCTAGAGCGCAATGCCGAAAGAGGACAAGCACAGTCTGCTGCAGCCGGAGGCACCTGCTACCTCTGAGGAGGTGCCGGGCGTGTACCGGTCGCTCAACTTCCGCAGCTTGCAGGACCCCTACTCGAACCGCGGAGGTGACACCATGGCTAGTCACTACAGTACACTGCGTACGGATAACCTGGAATCCATGCTGAACGGCGGGCTGGAGAAGTTCTACAAGAAGTACAACCACCTCTCGCGTAAAGTAAACCTACAATTACCAACCCCCGAGGTACGCTTCCAGGACCTGTCGTTCTCAGTGCAAGTCCCGGAAAGTGTTGCTGGCCACAGTACAGTGGGCACACACTTGGCGCAGATCTTCACCCGTGGCAGAAGGTGCCCATGAAGACTAAGCACGCGCTGCACCCGATGACGGGAATCATCAAGCCGGGTTCCATGACACTGATCCTGGCTAACCCCGGTGCCGGCAAGTCGACGTTCCTCAAGGCACTGGCCGGCAAGCTGCAGGACAACTCCAAGACGGAGATTGGCGGAGAGATCCTTTACTCCGGTCTTCGTGGCGACGAGATCGACCTCATCAAGCTGGTTGGTCTCGTGGACCAGACGGACAACCACATCCCGACGTTGACCGTCCGCGAGACGTTCAAGTTCGCCGACATGTGCGTGAACGGCCGTCCAGAGGACCAACAGGACGAGATGCGCGACATCGCGGCGCTGCGTACGGAGCTGTTCCTGCAGATCCTGGGTCTGGAGAGCTGCGCCGACACGGTTGTCGGTGACGCGCTGCTGCGTGGTGTGAGCGGCGGCGAGCGCAAGCGCGTGACAGTTGGCGAAGTGCTGGTGGGAGGCCAGAGCCTGTTCCTGTGCGACGAGATCTCGACAGGTCTGGACAGTGCGGCTACGTTTGATATTGTCAAGTCGATGCGTACGTGGTGCAAGACGCTTGGTGGATCCGTCATTGTCGCTCTATTACAGCCGACACCCGAGGTTGTGGAGATGTTCGACGACATCTTCATGGTCCACGAGGGCCACATGGTGTACCACGGTCCACGCACGGAGATCCTAGACTACTTTGAACAGCTAGGCTTCTCGTGCCCTCCTCGCGTTGATCCTGCGGACTTCCTGATCGAAGTGACGTCCGGCCGTGGCCACCGGTATGCCAACGGTAGCGTCGAGACTAAAAGACTTCCTGTTACACCTGAAGAGCTGAACAACCTGTTCTGTCAGTCCAACATCTTCAGGAAGACAAGCGAGGAGATCAGCAAGGGTTTCAACGAACACCAGTTCGAGAACGCCGAAGATTTTCAGAAGGCCAAGAGCGTAGCTAATCTGGCACGCTCGAAGCAGAACTCGGAGTTCGGTCTGGCGTTCATCCCGAGCACGATGCTCCTGTTGAACCGGCAGAAACTGGTGTGGCTTCGTGATCCGCCGCTATTGTGGGGTAAACTGATCGAAGCTCTTGTCATTGGCTTGGTCATGGGGATGATCTACTACAACGTGAGTTCGACCTACTACCTGCGCATGATCTTCTTCAGCATCGCGCTGTTCCAGCGCCAGGCGTGGCAGCAGATCACCATCTCGTTCCAGCTGCGCAAGGTCTTCTACAAGCAGCGCCCGCGCAACTTCTTCCGAACGACGTCGTATGCAATTGCGGAGAGTGTGGTGCAGATCCCGGTCAACGTGGCGGTGTCCTTCGTCCTCGGCACGTTCTTCTACTTCATGAGCGGCTTGACGCGCTCGTTCGAAAGTACATCGTGTTCTACCTGGTTCTACTCGCTTTCCAGCACGCCATCAGCGCCTACATGACGATGCTGAGCGCGCTGTCTCCGAGTATCACGGTGGGCCAGGCGCTGGCCTCGATCTCTGTGAGCTTCTTCCTGCTGTTCTCCGGTAACATCATCCTGGCCGACCTGATCCCGGACTACTGGATCTGGATGTACTGGTTCTCTCCGATCTCGTGGGCGCTACGTTCTAATATGCTGTCGGAGTTCTCGAGCGACCGGTACACTGCCGCAGAGAGCAAGAAGTTCCTGGACAGTTTCTCTATCAAACAGGGTACTGAGTACGTTGGATTTGGCATTGCCGTTTTGGTTGTGTATTACTTCGTATTCACGACGCTTAACGGCATGGCACTGCACTACATCCGCTACGAGAAGTACAAGGGCGTGAGCGTCAAGACGATGACAGACAACTCTCCCAGTGATGAAGTTTACGTTGAGGTTGGTACACCCAGCGCTCCAAACGGCGGCGTAGTCAAAAGTGGTGGTCTTCCGTTCACGCCGTCGAATCTGTGCATCAAAGACCTCGAGTACTTTGTGACGCTGCCGTCGGGCGTAGAGAAGCAGCTTCTGCGTGGCATCACGGCGCACTTCGAGCCTGGTCGCATGGTGGCGCTCATGGGAGCCACGGGTGCCGGTAAGACGACACTGATGGATGTGATTGCCGGTCGTAAGACGGGAGGACGCATCGTCGGCGACATTATTGTGAACGGAGAGCCGAAGAACCCGGCCAACTTCAGCCGCATCACGGCGTATTGCGAGCAGATGGACATCCACTCGGAGGCTGCTTCGATCTACGAGGCGCTGGTCTTCTCCGCCAACCTGCGTCTGCCGCCAAATTTTACTAAAGAGGAGCGTATGAATCTGGTGAACGAGACACTGGAGCTGCTGGAGTTAACTCCGATTTCTAGCGCCATGGTCGGCAGTTTGTCCGTGGAGCAGAAGAAGCGCGTGACGATCGGTGTGGAGGTGGTGTCCAACCCGAGCATCCTGTTCCTGGATGAGCCGACCAGTGGCCTGGATGCGCGTTCAGCTCTGATCGTGATGCGTGGTGTGCAGTCGATTGCTCGCACTGGCCGTACGGTGCTGTGTACCATCCACCAGCCTAGTATTTCCATCTTTGAGCTGTTCGACGGTCTTTTACTGCTTCAGAAGGGCGGCTACACGGCGTACTTCGGTGATCTTGGTGTGGACTCTGTGAAGATGCTCGAGTACTTCGCCTCTATCCCTGGCACGATGGAGATCCGCCCACAGTATAACCCAGCCACGTACATGCTGGAGGTGATCGGTGCCGGTATTGGGCGTGACGTAAAGGACTACTCGGTGGAGTACAAGAACAGCGAGCTGTACAAGTCGAACCGCGCGCGCACGCTGGAATTGGCTGAAGTATCCGAGGACTTCATCTGCCACTCGACACTGAACTACAAGCCTATCGCCACGGGTTTCTGGAATCAGCTTTGTGCGCTCACCAAGAAGCAGCAGCTCACGTACTGGCGCAACCCGCAGTACAACTTCATGCGCATGTTCCTCTTCCCGCTCTTCGCCATCATCTTCGGCACGACATTCTACCAGTTGTCGGCTGCCAGCGTCAAGAAGATCAACTCGCACATCGGTCTCATCTACAACAGTATGGACTTCATCGGCGTGATCAACCTCATGACGGTGCTGGAGGTCACGTGTGCTGAGCGCGCCGTGTTCTACCGCGAGCGGATGTCGAACTACTACGGACCGTTGCCCTACAGTCTGTCGCTGTGGTTCGCCGAGGTCCCGTACCTCATCGTGGTGATCATCCTGTTCGTGACGATCGAGTACTGGCTGGTGGGCTGGAACAACGACGCTGGTGACTTCTTCTTCTTCATGTTCGTTTTCTACCTGTACACGTCGGCATGTACGTACGTTGGTCAGTGGATGTCCGCTTTGATGCCGAACGAGAAGGTGGCGAACGTGGCAGTAGGCGCGCTCTCGTGTCTGTTCAACCTCTTTTCAGGCTATCTATTGCCTCGCACGGCAATGAAGCACGGATACAAGTGGTTCCAGTACGTGATGCCATCCAGCTACTCGTTACCTGCTCTTGTGGGCGTGCAGTTCGGTAACAACCAGGACATTATCGCGGTGACGGCAAAAAATGTGACCAAGCAAATGACGGTGTCCGATTACATCGCGAATATCTACGACTTCAGGCCGGAGAAGAAGTACGACTTCATGGTTGGGCTGATTGTGATCTGGATCGTGCTGCAGGTGGCTATCTACCTGACGTTCAAGTATGTGAGCCACCTCAAGAGATAAGCGAATTCGCACGCGCCAACTCAGGAAGATCAGTCTATTTTTCAAACAATACACGAAATTCATTCTATTTTTTGTGTTGCTTTCATCGCAATTATTTTATTTTTGGATTTGTTTAAAAACTAAAAATAATACAATTTCATTTTAAAATTAAAACAATACAATGAAATTGTTTATTTATCATGGAATATTAAACAAATATAAATTTGAGTATTGAAAATTTAAAATACAATTAAACCCTAAAACAATTTTTGCTTAAGAATATAATTGTCGCCCCTCTCAAGGTGGACCCGTCTCATGGAATTTGAGAAAGTGGCAAAAACCTTTCTTACACTCCGATTTACGCGTAAATCGGGTTTTCTGCGCCCGTCTCAGATATTTGGAGAATTTCAAATTAGTTTAGGCCTTTTTCGCCTCACAATTAGGCTAAATATATTTCTATTTCTAAAAATAGGGCCGACCACAATGCGACTCGCTCGCATCGTGCGAGTGGTTACATGGGATGTCTCGGCATGCGACCTGGTCTTCAGGCGTTCCTATCAGTGCTGTGAAGTAGTTCCGAACCTGTACACTAGTCCAAGGTTGTCGAGGGTCCTGCCGAAAGAGCAGACAGTCAGGTTCGCTCACGATGAGCTTGCTGCTGCCGGAGACTGAGGCCAACCAGTCGGTGGAAGAATCTCCCGTGCCCGAAGTGTATCATTCTCTGCATATTCGCAGCCTCCAGGAACCGTACAACCACTCGAGCCACGACACCTTGGTTAGTCACTACAGTACATTGGACGCAGAGAACCTCGAGGTGCTGTTGAATGGAGGCCTCGAGCGCTTTTACAAGAAATACAATCACCTCTCACGCAAGATCAACCTGCAGTTGCCCACGCCCGAGGTGCGTTTCCAGGATCTGTCCTTCTCCGTTGACGTCCCGGCCACAGCTGGCAGCCACCACACGGTCGGTTCCTACTTGACCAAGATCTTCACGCCCTGGAAGAGACCGGCACTGGTGACCAAGCACGCACTCCACCCGATGACCGGTATCATCAAACCGGGCTCCATGACGCTGATCCTGGCCAATCCGGGCGCCGGCAAATCGACGTTCCTGAAGGCGATGGCTGGTAAACTGCGCAGAAGCTCCAAGACGGAGGTGGGTGGGGAGATACTGTACTCCGGTCTGCGCGGGGACGAGATTGACCTCGTGAAGCTCGTGGGGCTCGTGGACCAGAGCGACAACCACATCCCGACGTTGACTGTGCGCGAGACGTTCAAGTTCGCCGACTTGTGCGTGAACGGCCGGCCACAGGACCAGCACGAGGACGTGCGGGACGTCGCAGCGCTTCGAACGGAGCTGTTTCTTCAAATTTTAGGCTTGGAGAGCTGCGCTGACACGGTCGTGGGTAACGCTCTATTGCGCGGTGTCAGTGGCGGGGAGAGGAAGCGTGTGACGGTCGGTGAAGTGCTGGTCGGTGGTCAGAGTCTGTTCCTGTGTGACGAGATCTCCACGGGTCTGGATAGTGCCGCTACCTTTGACATTATGAAGGCGTTGCGCACGTGGTGCAAGACTTTAGGTGGGTCTGTGATTGTTGCTCTGCTACAGCCCACACCGGAGGTTGTAGAGCAGTTCGACGATATCCTGATGATCCATGAAGGACACATGGTCTACCACGGGCCTCGCGAGGATATCTTGGACTACTTTCGAGAGCGTGGCTTCACGTGTCCTCCTCGAGTTGATCCTGCGGATTTTCTGATTGAAGTGACGTCCGGACGTGGCCATCGCTATGCGAACGGGACTGTTGAGTCGAAGGATCTTCCAGTGAAAGCTGAAGACTTTAACAACCTGTTCTGTGAGTCCACTATCTACAGGAAAACGACCGACGCCATCGCGAAAGGCTTCAATGAACATCAATTCCAGACTCCAGAGGATTACAAGAAGGCGCAGAGCGTGGTGAATCTGGCCCGTTCTAAAGAGCGGTCGGAGTTCGGTCTGACGTTTCTCCCTAGTACGATGCTGCTCTTGCACCGGCAGAAGCTCATCTGGCTTCGGGACCCACCACTTCTATGGGGAAGATGATCGAAGCTTTACTGATTGGTCTGGTCATGGGCATGATCTACTATGAGGTGAGCTCAACCTACTACCTACGCATGATCTTCTTCAGTATCGCTCTCTTTCAACGTCAAGCCTGGCAGCAGATCACCATCTCCTTCGAGCTGCGTAAAGTCTTTTACAAGCAACGGCCACGTAACTTCTTCCGAACGACGTCGTACACCATCGCCGAGAGTGTGGTGCAGATCCCGGTGAACGTGGCGGTGTCGTTCGTCCTCGGCACGTTCTTCTACTTCATGAGCGGGCTTACAAGGACGTTCGAGAAGTACATCGTGTTCTACCTCGTTCTACTCTGCTTCCAGCACGCCATCAGCGCGTACATGACGTTGCTCAGTGCGCTGTCTCCAAGTATCACGGTGGGCCAGGCGCTGGCCTCGATCTCTGTGAGCTTCTTCCTGCTGTTCTCCGGTAACATCATCCTGGCCGACCTGATCCCTGACTACTGGATCTGGATGTACTGGTTCTCTCCGATCTCGTGGGCGCTGCGCTCCAACATGTTGTCGGAGTTCTCGAGCCACCGGTACTCCGACGCTCAGAGCAAAAAGCTCCTCGACAGTTTCTCTATCAAGCAAGGCACCGAGTACATTTGGATTGGCGTCGGAGTTCTTCTTGCGTACTACTTTGTCTTCACTACCCTCAACGGTGTAGCACTCCACTACATTCGCTATGACAAGTACAAAGGGGTCACCGCTAAACCAACGCTCGACAGTTCTCGGAAAGAAGGAGACACCTATGTCCAAGTCCACACGCCAGCGGCGCCTGAACCAGGCACTGCACCGAAAGTAGGAGGCCTATCCTTCACTCCATCGAACCTGTGCGTCAAGGACCTCGAGTACTTTGTGACGCTGCCGTCGGGCGAGGAGAAGCAGCTTCTACGTGGCATCACGGCTCACTTCGAGCCTGGTCGCATGGTGGCGCTCATGGGAGCCACGGGTGCCGGTAAGACGACACTGATGGATGTGATTGCCGGTCGTAAGACGGGAGGACGTATCGTTGGCGATATTATCGTGAACGGAGAGCCGAAGAACCCGGCCAACTTCAGCCGCATCACGGCGTATTGCGAGCAGATGGATATCCACTCGGAGGCTGCTTCGATCTACGAGGCGCTGGTCTTCTCCGCCAACCTGCGTCTGCCGCCTAACTTCACGGAGAAGGAGCGCATGAATCTGGTGAACGAGACACTGGAGCTGCTTGAACTAACTCCAATCGCAGGGGAAATGGTCGGCCGGTTGTCTGTTGAGCAGAAGAAGCGCGTGACGATCGGTGTGGAGGTGGTGTCCAACCCGAGCATCCTGTTCCTCGACGAGCCGACCAGTGGCCTGGATGCGCGTTCAGCTCTGATCGTGATGCATGGCGTACAGTCGATTGCTCGCACTGGCCGTACGGTGTTGTGCACGATTCACCAGCCTAGTATTTCGATCTTTGAGCTGTTTGACGGTCTCTTACTGTTGCAGAAAGGTGGCTACACGGCCTACTTCGGTGACCTCGGGGTTGACTCAGTCAATATGCTCGAGTACTTCGCTTCCATCCCTGGTACAGTGGAGATTCGTCCACAGTACAACCCGGCCACGTACATGCTGGAGGTGATCGGTGCCGGTATCGGGCGTGACGTTAAAGATTACTCAGTTGAGTACAAGAACAGCGAGTTGTACAAGTCGAACCGCGAATGCACACTCCAGTTGGCTCAAGTATCGGAGCAGTTCGTGCGGCACTCGACTCTGAACTACAAGCCTATCGCTACGGGTTTCTGGAATCAGCTTTGTGCGCTCACCAAGAAGCAGCAGCTCACGTACTGGCGCAACCCGCAGTACAACTTCATGCGCATGTTCCTCTTCCCGATCTTCGCTGTCATCTTCGGCACGACGTTCTACCAGTTGCCAGCGGGCAACGTCAAGAAGATCAACTCGCACATCGGTCTCATCTACAACAGTATGGACTTCATCGGCGTGATCAACCTCATGACGGTGCTGGAGGTCACGTGTGCCGAACGCGCCGTGTTCTACCGCGAACGGATGTCGAACTACTACGGACCGTTGCCCTACAGTCTGTCGCTGTGGTTCGCCGAGGTCCCGTACCTCATCGTGGTGATTACCTTGTTCGTGACGACCGAGTACTGGCTGGTAGGCTGGAGCCATGACGCAGGCGACTTCTTCTTCTTCATGTTTATCTTCTACCTGTACACTTCAGTGTGCACGTACGTGGGTCAGTGGATGTCGGCGTTGATGCCGAACGAGAAGGTGGCGAACGTGGCGGTGGGAGCACTCTCGTGCCTATTTAACCTCTTTTCGGGCTTTTTACTGCCTCGTACAGCTATGAAGCCTGGTTACAAGTGGTTCCAGTATGTGATGCCTTCCAGCTACTCACTGTCTGCGTTGGCTGGCATTCTGCTCGGAAATAATCAAGATATTATCTCAGTGACGGCCAAAAATGTGACCAAGAACATGACAGTAGCAGCTTTCGTCGAGAAGACGTACGACTTCCGTCCGGGAAAGAAATACGAATTCATGGTGGGTCTGCTGGTGTTCTGGGTGGTGCTACAGGTGTTCATCTACCTGACTTTCAAGTTTGTGAGCCATCTCAAGAGATAAACCGGGAGGAAAACTCGCTACGAATCATGCATATCATTTTCTTTGAATTTTTATTATCAACGAGAAATGATCTCCCCGGCTGCAACTAAAGAAAAAGAAATAAAAAGTGAAAGAACGCTTTGTGTACTTAAGATGACGTTCCTCCAAACGTCAATGATAAACAGGAGCAAAATACCACTGCTTTTGCCCAGCGCCGTCAACACTGATCGCGTGGTTGCAATTTACAACCAAAAGTCATTGCGTGCTTGCATACATGTAGCTGTGTCTGATCTTGTATCCAAGACTTCTGCCACTTAGAAAGTGCCACGCAGCGCCTATCTTACTGCACGTACCTGATCTCGTTTGTCTGACAGCTTCACCTTTCCAGTGATCACCGGCGACATAGTTGTGACTTTCCATTTGCCATTTAGTGATTGGCAATGGCTCGCAAACCACACTCGGAAAAGCTCAAGGCACACCGCCTGAAGAACCGCGAGTGTATGCGCAAAATTCGCCAGCGTCAGCGTTTAGAGGTGCAAGAACTGCAACGAAGTGTCGAGCAGCTCGAACAGCAGTACACAGAACTCAGCGACAACGCATCCGCCAAAAATCAAGACACCAGACTCATCACGGACAGCGGACTGGATTACACTGAAGCTGTTGCTATCGCCAAGCAACTTGGGGCCGAGAAATTGATGCTACAGACCCAGTTGAACCGCAAAGCAGCATGGAGACGTCAGCTACAGCGTATCCTAGATTTCGAGGCGAGCGGGATCGCTCCGACGCCTCAAGCTCCAGGTATTGTCAACGTGCGTATCAATGCACTTGACGAAGTCCAGGCTCATGAAGAGCTTGGCTTCCAGCCACTGGACAAATGGACCCTTACGCAGACGATATTGGAGAATAAGAGGAGATTCACCACGTGGAAACTCGCCTCCTTCAGCCCCAATCTTTGACGCTTTAGACGATACGCGGACGCATCGAATGCAAGCTTTCGGCTGGGATGTTGTTCAACGCGTGGAGAACAGCATCATGGAGTTCGTTTTCACGAAGAAGTTTGTTGGATTAAATGTGCTCGAGATCATGCAGAGAACGTGGGATAACCACATGCAACTGGACGAGTTCAAGAAGATCAGGGCAGAAACTCAACGTCTGCAAATGCTGCAACAAGTAAACCGGAATGCGCTCGTATTTGTCCGAGACGTGGGCTCTCCGAGCGACATTTCACTCTTCCGGTCCGTGTTCGCACGCTTTTTCATCGAGTCAACGGCAGACGACAAAGACCTCGTCGGTGCCGGATACGTCTTGGGCACTCGAAGTGTGAGTACGAATTACCCACGGCGTCCATCGGAGCTGGAAGTAAGTGATAAACTCGCTTGGGCAAATCTCTCTCTGTCCATTGAGGCGCTTGATGTTGTCGACCAAAGCACCGGCGAAACATATCAACGTATTCGTTGGGTAGGAAGAACCGACTACTGCAGTGAAGAACACGCTCAACGCGATGCTGCTGACACGTTGCAAAGTATGCTACGGTGGGAGATGCTGCTGGTCGCGCCGGCACTCACTCTTGCATCGCTAAGTATCGATTGAAGTTTTGCCAAATGTATACTTACGTGTCGAATGACTATTGATGACCATATCGCCAGCAAAGACAGCGTACAGGTGACTCATTTTCACGAAGTGTCCTTGATTAAGAGTCTTCAAGACAAGTGTCGATAATTTCCTTTGATAATTATGCTACATCATCTGTACAAGTACTTTTCTAAACGCGAAAAGAAAAGCATGTTTTTTCTTGCTGGTCTCGAACATCTTGCAATCGAAGATCAAAGTGACGCTTGTTCCGACATGATGACACCAAATTTATCAAAAGACCCGGGGTAGTGTTCGTGAGGGCGGCTGAATCGAGAAGTGAGGGAGTGCCGCCCCGCAGTTCGAATGGCTGGAAGCTTCATTCTAGAAGCTTCCACGTGCCATCCTACATCTGCTCTTTTACTCTTGGTTTTAGTAAAGTAAATTTCTAACTACCCTATTTCATATAAACCAGTACCCTATTGGTAATATGCTATAACTTGATACACTCACCCTCCTCCAAAAATATCGCGGCCTTCTGGGTTGCTTCTGCCATTTGTGAATCCGCCTCACAGCCTGCTCTAGACCAAAGTTCCGTGGGATTCGTCTCGACCTTTCCGGTTTTGAAACAACGCCGGTTATGGAAGAGATAGGTCCCTCTGGAGGTCTGCCGCCCCTGGCGGCACTGCTTCGACGCGTGGCGATTCACGAAGAGACCGAGCTGCTTGGCCAAGACGCTGCTGATCCAAACGACCTGAGCTTGCTTGCTGACGTTGCCTTGCGCTCACCGACGCCTCCCAGTCCCTTGAACCTCCCTGTGGTGGACGCCTTGCCGGTCCAAGACGCAGTCTCTACCGATTTCATCAGTGATGACTTCAGCTTCGATGATACGTCGGTTGACGAGCTGAATGCAGTTCTCCAAGACGGTTCCTTACCTGCGCTTCCTGACACGCTTGATTCGGTTTGGAGTCCGACCACCTCGCCTGCTACGGCGCGTGAGTTCGCCCCTGAAGTGTCTTCGGTGGTTGCTGTGCCTGATCCGCCCGCTCCTTCGTCGCCCGTGGCTGTATCGACTGCTGAGCATGGCGTCGACGACGTTCTGCGCGCTGTCACTGTGGCCCTGACCGCTATGGTGGCCAGTGTAGCTGGTGCTGTACCATTGTCTCCTGAGCAGGGTGATGCAGCTTCGCTGCCGGGCACACAGGGAACGACTCCGTCTTCGCCTGCATCGGCGCCTGTGTCGCCCCATCGTAATCACCATGTCGCTGGGGATGAAGAAAGAAAGGAAGAGCCGGATCCCTATGATGTTGACGCTCTCTTGGCTGCCGCTGCGTTCGTTACTGAGCAACCATCATTCCCTGCCGTTCCGGAGTGTCATCCGTCCGCGCGCTGGTGGAATCATTTCGACGCTAATGCTCCAATTGATGCGGACCGCATGTATCCGATCAAGAAATTGCTCGATCGCTGGGGCACGCCGCCACATGTTGCTTTTCTGGTTGAGTGGAATGTGAAGCCATGTCAACTCAGCTGGGCATGGCTGGAGAATCTGAAACATATCTCCTACTTGGTGGAGCAAGTAAACCGATGGAAGAGTTCCGGATCCACCGACAGTTTCAATCAGTACTATCGACGACAGTACCATGGTGCCACTGCTTCTGAGACGGGGCTATGCTTCCTGGAATCCTTCCGCGCGGCATGCTACGACCTTGATGAGCCCGACCTCGTGACATCCAAACACTGGACGGACTTGTGCACCGAGTATGGCAAGGATCTCTCCAACGGTGTAGTACGCGCTGATATTGCAGCGTACTTCGAATTCCTCCGTCGAAACCGCGTCGGCTTGGATTACCTGCTGCTGGAAACCAATGCGCTTAATGAATCCATCACCGACATTGCGCTGCTGGGACGTTACGCACAATCGTATTTGGATCCGGACCACTACATCGTGCATGCAGCCGATGATCTCGTGGAACATTGCTTTACGCTCGTCGTCAATAAACGTGCCAAGGGAAAACTTCTCAAACCCCAGGAAGTTCTGGACGGCTACGGAGATGACGATGACCCCCGTACTATCGTGAGCCCCTCAAGATTCTGGCATGGTTGACGAAAGTGATTGGTATCTACGAAATCCAGCTGAAGCAGATGGCGAAGAAGAAACGACCGCCGAAGACCAAGAAACGTCGCGCCAAGCGCGCTCGCGATGTGTAGGTGCATCTAACTCAATTCACGTTGGCCTCTGCGCCAATTTATTGGAGTCTTGTTCGTCGTCTTCGTTTGGACCGTCGCACGTTTTCGAACTCTGCAATCAAGTCGGGTACTTGGCCCAAGTCATTTACGGAGACCCACGTAGGCTTCTCTTCGCCCACCCACTCCACAAGATATTGGGTTTGTCGTTTGTGGCGACGCTTCCCAAGCAGACGCTGTACGAGTTGTCCGATACTGCCGTCTGCAAGGATAACATCGGAGGGCCTGGATAACCGTGATGGCGCTTTGTATGGCTTGAGCGAACCCGTGTTGAGACTGGATGTAGCCGATTCCCTTCTTGGATGTTGAGTTCGTACGCATGGTTGTGCATCTTTCCAATCACTGTGTACGGGCCCATCCACTTTGGACCGAACTTTGACGAATTTGGCAAGCCGGTGTGTTTTCGGTCCAAGTGCTGCGTACTCAAGTACACACGGTCGCCGACTTTGAACTATTGCTCTACACGGTTCCTGTCATACACGCCGCGCATACGTTCTTGTGCTTGAGCTAATGCTTCTCGACAACGAAGGAGAATTGCTGCCTGATGCTCACGAAACTCTGCGCCTCGTCGACTCTTCGGTACGCTATCAAGCTGTTCCGCAGTCAGTTGGAGCGGGTTCAGCGGTATGTACCCCAGATCGGCTTCAAATGGCGCTAGCTTTGTGCTGGAGTTCACCGTCGAGTTGATGGCGAATTCAGCGTTAGCCAGATGGACATCCCAGTCGTCTTGCAGTGGTCCGACGAAACACCGGAGATATTCTTCAAGCGTTCGGTTCATTCTCTCCGTTTGACCATCGCCTTGCGCCCGATGCGCTACTGTCATGCTGAGCTTGGTTCCGATGGACTTGAAGACGTGTTGCCAGAATGCGGACACGAACTTCCTGTCGTGTACGTTTTGTTAGAAACACTTCGTATTGTCTACAACAATTTGCCTTTCCGCCTTGCTGAGTACGAGAAGTCAATCTCTATCCGCGAACTGGTGATGAAGGATAGCATGCAAGCTTCAGTCACGGCAAAGGTAGTCAGTCATGCTATCGTAGAGCTGTACTCCTCGTCAAAGTTGGGTATTGTCGCCGCTCTGAAGGAGAATCGCATCGGCAGCAGAGCCTTCTTCACGATAGCCGTCGACTTTTGGAGCTCAAAAGCAAAGGCGACGAAGTTCCTCGGTCTTCGAATCTACTTTGTTGACAAGGAGTGGCGTTTTCAGTGAATTTTGTTAGGAACGCGCCATTTCAACCCGAGATACAGTGAATGTACTGGGGGTATTCGTGCTCCATTTCTTCGTTGGGTGACAGAGCTTCTTAGTGATTTCAAGTTAAGCCGTTCGGACCTTTTGGTTCTACAAGTGATGGCGGTGCAGATGTCAAGTGGATGATGCAGAATGGCCTGCAGCTCAACTAGGAATGGTGTATTCCCCATCTGACAAACGCCGCGACCAAGCGTGCGTGTGGAATGGTTGGCAACTCAAGCTCGTCGAAAAACATTCCCATGACGGATTTACTCGGGCGTATCGTTAAAACGATTTACCAAACGAAGCATGTAGAAGTAATGGGATCGCTTTTCAAGGAGCTCTGTGAGCTTGGAGCTGATGACATGACGCGCTCGCCACAGCAGCTACTCGACTACAAGGCGCATCGTTTCCTTGGACTAACTCCTGTAGTCCGGCGTGCTTTGGTCCTCTGGGAACCTCTTGTTCTTTGGTACAATGAACAACTTGCCAAAGCCGAGCGAGAAGGAAAGGAACCACCTTCCGTTTTCCCTCTAGCCCGTGATCACGAGAACTTGACGCAGTTACTCTGTCTCCTGGAGCCAATTACGGCTGTTAATCGCAGAGGGCAGAGCGTATCGGCAAATCAAGTTGAAGTCTTGCTCACGTTGTTCAAGCTTCGGCTAACGACTTTAAACATTAACAGCGCCCTACGAGATTATCGGTCAACGAAGGAGAAGAAGATGTACTTCAGGCCCGACCAACTGACGCCGCTAATTGCTAACACGAGGTCACTTTTGTAGAAAGAATTTCAGCGGAACTTTTTGCGCGCTACACAGACCGCCAAAAATCTCTAAGTGCTCGTTTGTTCTCGAGATGCAACTTTTCTTCACCCAAACTTCAAAAATCTGGACGGTGTTCTCAAGAACGTGGTGCTACTGTGTCATTCGCAAGAATATATGCCTCGGACCACAGCAGAGGGTAACTTCGGGCGAGTTAAACATGCAGTTACCAACAAATTGCGCGCCCTGATGAAGTCCGTGGAGAACGAATCCGAGGTTGAGAATATCTTGAGCTTCCCGCCGCCTCCACCAGTTGTGTTTTCTGAGGACTTAATGGAGCTCTTCGCTGACACACCGTCTGAACCCCTTGAGGCTGAACATCATCGTGACTTCGATGATGTACGTGTTGAGGATGAACTCCAACGCTGGATCATGGCGCCTACAACTTTGCGGCAAACAGAAGGTCAGATTGAGTCCGTTCTCTCGTACTGGAAGCGCCAAGAAGCGACCAATTCTTACAAACTTCTTCCTCGAGTGGCTAGGATAATTTACGCCATGCCAGTCTCGTCCGCTCAAATTGAGCGTGGCTTTGGGGTCGCGGGGCGAATGGTGACGCCTCAACGATCGTCTATTGCTCTCCACAACGTCGACATGTCAATTTTCCTCAGCTGCAACCGAGAACATGTCGATATAACACAATGTGAACGCATTCCAGCAACAGAAATCAGGTCTCACCTGCCAGGTAATGTGCTAGTTCCTATGGACCCCGACGGAGATGTGAACTCCGAGGAATGGCTTAATGGGTACTTCTCTGACGATAGTGAGATAGCTGACGACGAGGACTAGTCGATGCAACGTAGTGTGAAGTTATACCAAGCGAAGTCTCACAAATTCAAACCTAGCGATATTTCACATTCAACAAGTTGAATTTTGAGTTCATTATCAACTTCAATACAGGAAACATAATGTGTACTTTGTAGGACATAGCACACTATGCAGGAAGCCTTCACTATCACTTGAATCTTGTTGGCTTCGCCTTGCGCGCAGCTTTGCGTTTTCAGCTAGCAGCAGCGCTAGGTTGACACACTCGCGGTTTGTAAGCCCGGTTCTCGCTGCTGGTTGCGCCCGCGTTGTTTTTTCCCGACATTCCTGGTAGTCTCCTTTGCGTTGCCATTTGTTTTCCTTTCCTTTTTGCTTTAGCGTTGCTGAACGCTTCAACGCACGAGCGGCCACTTTGCCTTGCTCCGCTGCAATAAGTTGCTGCCTCAAGTGAGATGCTGGTCAAGTTAAGTCTCGTCGCGGCAGACTTCGATGAAGCGCAGCTTCATCAATCGAGTGGGCGTCGAAGCTGAGTGAAAGTCCATGTCTTCATCACTGCTGTCGTTAATGATCTCAGTAAGGGCCGCACCAAGTGAACTTGCAAGTGGTGGAGCTGGATGAACCGGAACTACCGGAAGCGCTGCGGCTAGGGCTGACATTTGTCCAACTGCTGAATTATTTAGCATTGCCGCATCTTCTAGCGCCTTGTCACCAACTCACCCACCAATTTCTAGCACCGGCTTCCGCTCGAGCAACCGCCTTTTCTTCTCCTTCAGCAATGGCTTTAAGAAGACTTTCCTTCAGATCCTCAAGTCCCAGTTTTCATTCGTCAGATGACGACGTACCGCAGCCCTTGCCTATTTCTCGGTCAGCTTGGTAGCGATTTCCAAGCGAGAATTTATCTGCTCCTCGAAAATGTTGAGGTGAGCTGCAACGCGCTTGTCAGTATTTTCTGCCTCGATCGCGATTGCTGTTTTTGTCTGAGCAGCATGGTGTTTGAAGTAGGCACCAAGTAGCTCTTTAGTGTTTTCTGTGTTTTCAGCAGTCTCAGCTTTGACCACAGTGAAAGCGGCACTTAGCCGTCTCTCCATGTCATGCTGAGCTTGGGCTTGCTGTACAACACAAGCTTTCGCTTGAGCCGATGCTGCCTCAGCCATTTTGACTCGGCCTTCCAACGCTTGTAAGGATGCGTCTTATCGCTGAAAAGCTATCTGCTGGTTTGCTGCTGTCTCTTGGCGCGCCTCCTCCAAAGCAGCTTGAAGCTTAATAGTTATGTGGCTATCAATCGCAGCAGAATCAACGTGGTTTTGACGGATGAAGTGCGCAATTTCTTCATTTCTTGCGTTTACTTCAGCTCGGACATGCTGAACACGATTGTCGACGTACTCTTGCTGCTGCAAGAACTGCTGGCTGTGTCGATACTGAAGCTGAATTTGGGCGTCTGCTAGCGTTCCTGCTTGGGCAGACATGTGTGCAATCGCCACATTAAGGCAATGAGGGTCAAGTTGAACTCGACCTTCGACATCATATGGCGCGAAGGTCACTACTTGCGTTGCCTCTTCGTCGTCTACCTCTGCGATCTTCTCCATGGGGTTCTTCCGCTTAAATTGAAGTGTCGCTGGAAGATAGCAACAAAACCGCGTCCTGTTGCTATTGGATATTACTTAGGCCAATGACGTGCACGGAGTGCAGAGATGAAGAGAGACCTTGTACAGTATGTCGTCGTCTAGTTACGTCTCCTGGAAGTTTCACAGAGACCAAAACCTTTGGTGAGACCGTCTCGCCAAGGTTTTTGGATCCATATTTTGGGGAAGACGCGTCTCTGGCTCGTCTCGTCCGAGGGGCGCTAGTAGCTTAACTACTAGGGTTAAAATTTGCCGTTCTTGTCCGTTTTTAGCGTCGAATGAGCGGGTTTCAAAGTTCCACCTGTAAATAAAAGGTCTCAATCTAAGTTGAAGCATTTCATTGGCTATTTTACGGCGCGTTTTAGCTATAATTTTGCTGACGGTTCCTAAAAGAAGAGCTACAGTATTGCGATCTTCAGCAGTCGCCCATGGAGCCGAGAGAAGGAGACGTCGTGATGAGTCCCGATCGAGGCCATCCAGGCCCTTGTTCCTGATGCTGGCACGCAAATCCTTCCGGCGAAGCCAAGCGAGACCTCGTTCGTGTACATGTACGACTGGGGCGTGCGCGTGGTCAGCCCGTCCGATGGGAGAGCCACAGCCGCCTGGGTGTGCCTGGCGAGAGAAACTTGCCGCACACAGCGCGTCAAGACATTGATGCCCGCCGGAAAGACCTCGAAAGCAACGCACAATCTAAGCGAGGCGCATGGCGTTGGTTCCGATAAGACCGCCACTGAGGTGGTCACGAAGCGGACGCACTGTGCAACCGTCGAGACGTGGTGACGTTGGGGCTTGAGAGCTCTTGGTGTTCGAGTTTTGACGGCTTTCTGCACCGTCCACTGCGGAATATCCGACGTAAAGTTCACCTTGAGGCAGTGAGGCGTGGCTTCAGCTCGGTCGTGATGATGGCTACATGTGCTTTATCCTGTTGGTTAAGTGGCGTTCTCGTGCACTTTGGAGACGCATCAGTGCGTGAATTGGCTCGATCGCTCGTGGTTATGATCGTATCCACTCTCTCCTTGGGGCTTGCAGTGGCTTGGTTGGCCAGAACCGAAGACACGTTGCAAGCTGGAGCCAATATTTTCGCCTTACGTGACGCTGCTATTGTCTCTAGTCGAGCCAATACTCCACCTGAAGATGACAGAGATCCGTTGCCTCAAAGCCCCATACCTCGAGGTAGCGTCACGTTTCAAGACGTGTCTTTCTCCTTCTCGAATCCCAATACTCCAGTTCTCAATGGCTTGACACTACGCATCGCAGCAGGACAAACGGTGGCCTTGTGCGGACCTCGAGGCACAGGATTGTCCACAATCTTCGCTCTTATCGAAGGCTTCTACAGTTTACCAGACTCCAGCGGCCGTATATTGCTCGACGGAGTGGATGTACGTACCTTGGACGTGAATTGGCTACGTGCTCAGATTAGCTTCATCGGCTCGGAGCCTACGTTGTTCCTGGGCACAATAGCTGAGAATATTGCGTTCGGAATGGCTGCTCCACCCACACTGGAGATGATTGTCGCTGCTGCTGAAGTGGCACACGCCCACGCCTTCATCTCTCGTCTTCCAGATGGATATTCGACGCGTGTAGGTGGTCCTCTTCAACTTACGCCCAGTCAACGTCAACGTATCGCTCTGGCGCGTAGTGTACTACAAGACGCGCGTCTACTTCTACTTGATGACCCCACGCGGTCAATGGGCAATGAGAGCGAAAAACGGCCGTGCAACAAGCTCTAGACACTATTGTGGCTCAACGTGTACGTCGAACGACTGTGATTGCAGCTCACCCGTCCGAGTCTGCGACTGTGAGGAACGCTGATGTGATTTACGTGCTGGAAGGTGGGAAAGTGGTGGACTTTGGAACACATTCGGAGCTGTTCCAGATACGAGACGGAGTCTACGCGAGGCTGCTACGAGAGAGTGCGTGGTCAGCTGCCAGTAGTAGAGGATAACCCTTTATTTCAAAGAATATATGTTAGCACTTTCGCCACATTCTGCTGCTCCGTTGAGCTACGGACTGTGAATTCCGGCCCCAGTTCATAGACGGAGAACTGGAAAGGAGATACACTCGAGGCGATTCGCCAAGCGATGGCAGGTCGAGATGTCCGCATTTTGTCGGATCTATTGGCAAACAAAAACTATTAGCTTGGATTTTATCATAAATACACAAGTTGACGTACGAAAGCACCAAGGGAAACAACGATGAGGCCAATTCAACAGGCGAAACGTCCTTTAGCGCATCCAGTTCGTGCGTTAGTATCGGTCCCTACAGAGAAAGCAAGATCTGGTGAGTTCTAGTACGGAAGATTGGTGAGAAATTGCAACGTACGCTCGTGTATTCCACCAAATCCCAAACGAGCACAATTCCATCCGAGAATGACGCGTAGAACACACCAGGACGAGATGGGGACCATTTCACAGCGCACACACTAACGCCGAACGGTACTTCTTCCCACGAAGTGAGACACAAACTCACATCTGAGTGATACAAGCTGAACAAACAGACAATCAATACAATCTATTGCCCAATGTTGCCAAAACACAATAACTTACCAAATGCTTCCATCCTCGTACCCCACGAGGAAATAGTCCGCTTCAAAGGATGGAAATCAATACAAACGACCGCAGCAGAAGCGTCTCCAGGCTTCAGTCCTTGCTCCCGTTGATATTGCAGTCGAGAAGAGACTGTGTCGAAGCGATTGCCTCGTACAAGTTGACCTGTACGTGTTCCAACGATAAATCTGCAAAACGAAACAGTCAGTTCAAACCAACCAACAAAAATCTATTCTAACGTACTGGTTTGGATCTCGTGGGAAGAACTTGAACACCGCGACAACAGGACCGACATAAGCTTCAACTGAAGAGGGAGAAAGAGGAAGAACTCCCGTTTTTCCTCTTCCTTTCACAGCCACATTTGGCGTCAGATACTGCTGCTGCAAGTCGATCCTCGTGTTCATGACCAGCTTCACGTTTCCTCCGATCTGCACGCACTTGTCTGTAGCCAGCGCTTCATCTGCAGAATCGAATTCAATTAAACTCCAGATGATGAGGACGCCTCGGTCGTCCATAGATCCGAACTGGAACGTCCCTCCCGTGTCCGAATTCCTTTCCACAGCTTCTAAAGCCACAATCGTCGAGTTGTGCTGCTCTGGAGCTCGGTAATTCATGCCGCAAGTGGAATACGCTGGGGTACAGACTGCTTGGCCATCCACCAATACACTTGAGGGCTGGTTCATGGGCTGTGGACGCAGATCCCACACGTGAATCCCTCCGTCTTCAGCTCCAACAACCACGAAAAGATCTCGAGATGGACTTAAACAGGCAGCAGAAGCTAGACCTTCACTCTTCAGTAGATGCAGAGGACGGTTGGGTAAATTCACATCCCAAACACAAGAGATCGTCTTGCCCTTGAACACTGCTTCTTCCTGGTCGTCACTAGCTCCATAGCAGGACAACAGTGTACTAGACACGGACGGAGAGAACTGCAGTGCCACCAGGTCTCTTCCCTGCAGAATCTGCTCGAGATTTGGCATCGAGTCGACTTTTTGCTTGGAAACACCAATTTCTTGTCCAATTTGGAGGTTTTCGACAACTGATAGCTCTTTTCCTGCTTCTCTTGCGTTTCTCTCTCTGTTGCCATGACGTTTTCCACCGCTAAAGTCTCACACACGTACGCAGCGTGCTCCAAAACTTGAAAAACCTCGACGTAGAGGAAGAAGCTACTGTATCCCCCATTCTCTCCAGTTGAACTGGAATCTGTGTCAATTCCGATATCATCTGGGAAGTGCATGCTCTTATCATGAGCTTCGTGAGCTTTTGTCTGAGTAGCGAGTGTTCTGGCTCCGTCACTGGTTTGAACGAAGGCTTGCTTCACCAACCCCTTCTTAATCGATTGAGAACTTTATCCTGTTCACTCACTGGATTCAACTGGAATAGGGAGAATTTATCCACGTCAAACTTGCGTTTTTCCAGAATCTCCTTGGCTCGTTTGGCTCGTGGATCCAGAGATTGTTTCAATCCAGCAATGGAAGACGCAATAGAAGATTGTCGAACAGGTTCTTCACTTGGTTTCTTGGCTTCAGACGAACTCGGAGGTCTGGAAGACTGTAACCCTCGAGTTTCCGCCTGCATCGCCTGTTGGATCCTTCGTAGCTCCTCTTCATCCGCATTAGTACTAGAACTTTTCCCTCGACTCTTTGCCTTGGCCCCAACAGAAGGAAGAAGCGTGGACTTTGGCTGACTTTCTTCCTGCTCAAAGTCCTCGTCATAGTTCTCAAACCCTTCGTCGTCATAGTCATCAGCTTCTTCCTGACACTCCTCAGCATTGGCGTTCAGTGCTTCGATCTGCTGTTTCTGACGAGCTTCACGCTGTCGCTGCTCTTCCAACCGTTGAGCTTCTTCTAGAGCTTGTTTCGCCACTTCTTCTCGTCTTTTAGTCTCTTCAATCTCCTTAGCACGTTGTTTCTTAGCTTCACGTCTCGCCTGTTTCTCCTTGTCAGCATCTTCTTTCTGTTTAGCTGCAGCGACATCAACAGTTGGTACTGGATCTGGAGCTACGGGACCGGGAGGGTGGATTCCCTCGTTGAAGTACGCTTCTTCGACGGTTTCCGCTTGATATCGGCGTCTGGTTTGGGTTCTGCTAATGGGATTCGAGGAACGGTAGGTGCTGAAGTAGTTGGAGGTGTACTGGAAGCTACTGGAGCTTGAACCACAGGTTGAGACGCTGGAGCAGCTACGGAATGTCTGGTAGAACTCTTCTTGCTCGACTTCTTGGCCGGTGCATCCCCTGAAGACGTGGATCGCTTGGGCTCCGACATCCTAAACTTGATCTCTTGTGTCTGTTCGCGAATGGATCGTCCGAGAGTTTTTGACAGGTATTTTTGAAAGATTTAAATGTATTAGGATAGCGACGTCCAACCGAGTGGTTCAACACGATCCGTACTTGATCCTCAGCTAAGCCGAAAATGCAACGACACGAAGAGAAATCTCCCAGTTTAAAGTAAACGGTGACTCTCTTTGGATTACGGGTAACTCTGGTAATTTCCCCGTCTTGTTGCATTGGAAATCGATGACCGCGTAGTCTTCTGCTGCCAGTGCCGCACACTTCCCTGTCTTCCGAATCGAGACAACTGCTCATCGATCTTGTTACCATTCATGTGCAACTCGATCCCCTACGCAAGACTTCCACTTAAATAGAAGTCGATCCCTCCATCGATGGCGTACGGGGTGAATCTGGGAAACTTCTTGAAGTTCAGGGCATACGAAGCACCCACATGTCGTAAATTGCGTAAGAGTCGTCATAAACTGATGCTGGAATACTGTTTCTTTAGGAAAGTCGCCTTTACGTCCCACGGATTGTTTCAGCGCAGTAGCAGACATGCCTCCAATGGCCTTCCGGATCAGTTCATGCAGCGACGTAGGGTTCTCCCGTGCTCGAGTAGGAAACAGCCACTGGTAGTAGTACCTCTCAGCAATGGGAGATGTAAACTTCACATACCCACCAACATCAGTAACCATACCGGACTTCTGCAAGCTCTTAGAACACTCCAACTCATCACAAGTCAAGTTCTTCACCAATGGCTGACGGTTGGAGTCCGAAAGCAAACACTCGATAAGAAACGCGTGATGGTCTGGATTGATTGGTATTGGGTGTGCACTGCCGAAACACCGTGGAATCGTCTCCAGAAACGGTTCCGACAAGAAATATGCCAGAACCTCGTGCTCGGATGGACTTTTACCTTTCTCCATGCGCATAAGGTGCACATACAGTGCATTAATCGACACACGCAATACACCAATGTGCCCATTGCACTGGCGTACGATCATTTCTAACAACGTAGAGAAACATAAAAACTCTGTCGGTAAACCGTTCTCCATCCTCAAGCATTCATGGGCCTCTGCATCACTGATAAAGTCGTCTCTTGTCAACTTCCAAGAAATATTGGCAAATGCATCAGGGCTAGCAGGAAAGTCTCCCTCCGGCAGGGAAGTTGCAGATATGATGAACCGGACGTGGTTCGGGATCCAGGAACTTATACCTTTGAGAAGCCGATCCCAGAACTCGACATCTCCATACGTTTGCTGGCAGTTATCCAGCGAAGATCCATATTTTGTCATCGGGTAAGTGACATTTTGCTCAACAAGATCGACTCCTTGCATGTTCAGCAGAGTCGTGGCGTCTACCTCAGGATCACGAAATGAAATAGGTATGTAGGAAAATTGAGGGAATTGGCGAGCAAGCAGCGTTAACAGCGACGTCTTGCCCGATCCAGCAGGCGACAAAAGTAGCACAAAGTTGGTATCCGATATGCTTTCGAATAACTTCTGAACCAGTTGAACACGTGACAGATGGGGTTTTCCAAATTAAGTCCATCTGCATTCGGTCCCAACGGTGGGAAAATCTGGCTGTACGGTGGATCTTGCTTCGGTACCACCACCAGCACATGAATCACTTTCTTTCCAAGCGAAACGTTTGGTCCAAACAGGTTCTCCTTGTTCAACTTCCATGACCCGCGCAACTTCTTCATGTTTGAAAAGTCATATTTGTTCTGTAGCATTTTGTCCAGTGGCAGCCACTTGCCGTCCTCCGTCTTCGCCAGGGAAAGCTCCAACTTGTCAGCATCGCACGCGATTGTCACGGAGTTCCTTTTCTTGATCTCCTTCTTCAAGTCTCCCACCAACTGATCTGACTCAATGTCCACGGGGAACACGGGTTCCGCGTCGCCAACGATCGCACAGAATAGCTTCACCATCTCAGATTCTGGAATTGAAGAAGGGTAACTTCGGGTAGTTGTAGGCCTGATGGATGGATATCGAACTCAGCCTCTGAATGCTGGGAGTGAAAAATGATCGGAGCCAATTTCTGACTCGCTTTAAGTCGTTAGAATATCTGCGATATTCATTGTGCGCTTCTTTGAAAGTTGCGGGTTACAGCAGCTCCCGTCTGGATTAAGCTGCGCTTGGGACATCACGAATGAAAGGTCTTTCTCAGTCTGGAATAGAGTTGCGATCGGCTTGACGAAATCCATCATCTCCACAATTCCAATGATCCGTACTGTAGTCATTTCGATATTGAATGTTAGATGGGATGGCACCACGAGTATCTTCTCCACGAGCTTGTCAACTAGCGTCGGGTACGGTAGAAGATGAGGGAACACAGCTTCAATTGTGTGTTGGGTAGTCCGCAAAATGTAGCTTTCAGTGGAGCGAATAACGCACTGATCATGGTCAAAATATTCAACAGAATTGACACTGGTTTGAATGAATTCCAGCTCATCAAAACAATCACTTAAATTGATCCAACGCCGCAGAACGTCCTCCCCAGCTTGAAAATCAAAAGTTCGTGAGATAAAATCCGTCTGGACACCCTGCTTGTAGCCATTAGCGAAAATCAAGTGATAGTCGTCCACAAGGCGGTAAAACTCTTCGTCAAGAGTTCCTGCTCTGTAATTGGGACTTGGCGATTCCAGTGGCTCGTCAATCAGCCCCAACATGCAGTTGTCTGCGATCAGCGCTTTGCCCAGCAAAATATCAAGTTTCCGAGGGTTTTCACCAAACTGGCAAATGCTTCGATGAAATCCACTTCGAACTCGTATTTGCAACATTTGCCTTCCGCATTGAACGAAAAAGTGATCCCAATAGAAGGCTCCACTTCTTGGCCCACCAATTGCGCCACCAAGCACTCGTCTCCTATAATATGAGGAAAACCATCTCAATGGTCCTTCTTAGCACCTGGAAGCGCAATTTCGCACGTGTTTTAATAACCACCGAGTCTTCCGCCACTACGATGTCGTAGGACTTGAGCGTCACCTGAATAAACCGGATAAACGTCGAATACAGGATAATCTGCTCGGCCATGACGTCAGGCCCACGTAAGCCGTTGCCCACGTCCAACTCTGGGTCCATGACACTGTGCAGAAAGGCCCGTTGGCTCTGATCGTCTAGAAGACGTTTGCGTCCAGTTTCCTGGAGGCTCCAGCCCGTTCGAAAGACCCGGAGGTACTCCTTGACCACGTGGAAGAGAGACCCTTCAGTAGAGTGGCGACGGAGCAGAGTGCGTGTGCTTAAAAGGTCTCGGAGTGTGGTGAGGTCGCGTACTTGTTGCTGTAAGTTCTGCACGTCCAGGGTCAAGTTAAAGTCCACGGAGCGTTCTTTTAGCACACTGTGGAAACGTCCCCATCCGCGCAACTGCTTGACAATCGTCGAGATTTTCTTCTTCTTCGCTTTAGATTTATCCTTGCGGTCACTTGGGTTTGTGCCATTGAGAGCGGTAGCGCGTGGAGCGGTGGGTAGCTCCGTGTTCATAACGGATCCACTAGGAATAGTAAAGCTTTTGCTAGCGAGATGGAGACTGGACTGTATATAATGGATGCGATTGGCTGGGGTAATAAATAAATTCAGTGATTGGCGGAGGAGAAAATCTTACGTCTACTATTGAAAAACTACGAACACCGAAATGTCTTTAAATGTGAACAATATTTCGTGAAGGTGATTTTGTCAATTCAGAATATTTCTGGGAAAATCACTTAAGGAAATTCTATTTTGATTGGCTAAATCATTTTTTCTCAGTTTGCCATTATCAGCCAAAGCAACAATGGACCCACCGAAGAAGCCGCAGAAGTCTGTCGACGCGCCGTACTACCCGACAGCCACGGGCCAACCCGTGCAAGTGGATGCCTACGGCCGCCCAGTAGTCGAAGCTGTGCCTGCCCCACCCGGGAGCTACCCTGCCGCCGCTGTCCAGACGCGCGTGATGCCCAACAACTCCAACATCCGCCGTGATGCTCAAGGAAATTCTCTGTGCAATAAATGCTCGGCCCCGTACCCACTTCCTGCCGGTTGCACCAGTTGGCGTTGCCGTAACTGTGGAGAGCTCAACAACGCCAGTATTTACGGTAACGAGTGGTGCAACATCCAGTGAGCATTGGCAACTTTTTAGCCACGGTTAGGCTCGTTTTAACCGCGTTGGCAATTTCATTTTTGTTTATCTAATCAGTCTTGGCAAAGTGATTTAAGACGAAGTGCTGGTGCTACAATCTTCATTTCCCAGCGTAGCAAGCCTTGTAGTGTGTCTGCAGCATTTCTCTGTGCATCTTCTTCTCTGCAGTAGTCGGTTTTGCCGGCCCAAACAACTTGCTGGTATTTTTCACCTGTGGCCGAGTTTTCCACGTCGTAAGCTTCAGTAGTAAGTGCTAAATTGGTCCACGCAATTTTCCGACCAGCTTCGTCTCGCTCGATTCCAAGACTGGAATGATCAGCGGCGACACTCTGCGTGCCCAATACGTAGCCTATTCCGGTTTGGATGTTGCCGCTTGAGTCGGTAAATTCCTTGGAAGCTTCAACCAAGAAGTGGACAAATACAGATCGGAAAGTGGAAATTTCGCTGGGAGAGTCAACGTCTCGTACGAAAACGTACGCGTTGGGGTTCAACTGCTGCAGAACCTGCAGACGTGAAGTCTCCGCCTTGACCGTCTTGAATTTCGCCAATTGGATGTCATTCCTCCACGTTTTGTGCATAATGTCGAGCACATTGAGAGTGAAAAACTTCTTCAAGAAGACAAACTCCATCACGCTGCCTTCAACACGTTGGATGATTTCCCAGCCAAAAGCTTCCATTCGGTGTGTGCGGCTGTCAACAAGACCGGAAGGAGGATGCAGTCGACTCTCGACGTGGTGGATGTCTCTCTTGTTGTCGAGGATAGTTCGGGTTAAATCCCACTCAGTCAGCGGGTGGAATCCCAGCTCTTCCTCGGCCTGTGCTTCGTCCACAGTGTCGAGCTGTACACTACCCGTGTTCTGGAACTGTTGAGTGGCAGCGAGGCTGCTAGCTTCGAAGTCCACTACGCGTTGGATCTGGAGCGACCACGGTGTCTTTTGCTGGAGCATCGTCTGTAGCTGAAGTTTCTCGGCTCCGAGGCGCTTCGCTAGCGTCATCACGTCGGGGCAGTCTTCCTCGTCACTTGTACTCAGTTGCAATACAGCCAACTCGCTATTTTTATTGGCAGCTTCAGCGCGACGGGAGAGTTCGGCGCATTGTTTCTCCAGTTCGACCACTGTGGTCTTCATCCGTAGCAGCTCTTGTCGTCGGCACTTCATGAGATGGAGAGGGAGTGATCGTCACAAGAGTCTTGTGACAAGACACGGTCTCTTTTGAGGCGGAACGCAGTGTAACTCATTTCAAATGAGTCATTTGGTGTATCAAGTTATAGCATATTACCAGTAGGGTACTGGTTTATATGAAATAGGGTAGTTAGAAATTTACTTTACTAAAACCAAGAGTAAAAGAGCAGATGTAGGATGGCATGTGGAAGCTTCTAGAACGAAGCTTCCAGCTATTCGAACTGCGGGGCGGCACTCCCTCACTTCTCGATTCAGCCGCCCTCACGAACACTACCCCGGGTCTTTTGATAAACTGGTAGCACTTGTTGGTCACGATCCAACGATTTGAAGTTGCGGCAAACGATCATCAGTGAGTGTCATGACTCAAACTACGGTGGCTACCCAGGCGCCGAACGTACGTACTTGACGCTCGCGAGACGTTGGTACTGGTCCAAGATGTTGAAGACAATCCAGAAGTTCATCGTGGACTGTGAACCTTGTCGGTGGGGTCGTCTCGGTACATCTCAGACAATCGAGGTCCTCATCACGGCGCCGTTTCTTTTCGTCTTCAACCATGGTCTTTTCAGACGACACGCCATGCACTTCACGAAGGTGTTTGGTTGCCTTCGATGTTTTCCCTGTTGAAAGGGGAAAAAATACACCAACCTTCTTCCGACAGGGTTCCGCCGCTAAACACAACCACACGGCAGGTGCACTAGCAGGAACGGTGGCATCAGGAAGTTGTGGGGCCTCTATGATACGAACCCCATAGGAAAAAATCACGGACGTCTCGTTGCGACGAGGGGCTGCACTAAGTACCCCGCGGGAGGTTGGAAGTTGTCGATTGCTTCAGTGATGCTTGGGTGGATTCGTACCATGTCTAGGTTGTAGGCGGTGTTTGAGGTGGAGGAGAGGGAGGCACTTTGTGTTTTGAGAGCAAAAGCTGTTGTGAGCAAAGGTCTGTAGTGCAGCTCGCACCAACCCAACGCGTATGCTGTTGTCAATGTGCAGAGAGGCGCGGAAACTTCTTGAACGAGTGTGTTCTGAAGACAGGTTGGATCCGTTGCCAGCCAAAGGACAGGTGCGCCTAAATTTTATGTGCCTTTTGAAGATCGTCCAACAGGAAAAAGTCAATCACAGAGGGAGCTGCAGGTGCTATAGGGAGCCGAGGTTCAGTCAATAAGTACGCATTTGCGAAAAAGAGACAAGTGACCAGAGACGCAAGTTACGTCTCTCTTTGCCGATATTTTCGGAGCAAGACAGTAATACCGGGAACACCGTCTTTGCTTTTGAAGGTAAGACGGTATTATCGGTTAACTGTCTCTGCCTGGACGGGCTCGTCGGAGGGGTGGCAACTAGGACAGCTCCACCCAGAGAACTGCTCATTACTTTTCGTACCGGTACTATTTACTTTTGTCGTGAAAACACAGACGGTTTCGGTCTTTTGTCCAAACTTTTTTTCCTTTGAACCGAGGAATCACGACCCAAAATGTTGTGGCGTCCAGCCCTCTTCATTTCTCGTCGTTGCGAGCACCACCACAAGGCCTCAACCATGCGCTTGGCGCTCGTGTTGGAAGAGATCTTTATCCTCTCGAGTTTACTTTGGTATTGTGCATCTGCTGGCGATGTCGTTGTCGCGTACTACCTGTCCGAGAGCTGCAATATCACGCCCAATCGAGTGGATTTTGAACCTGGATATTGTATCGACGAGTGCAAGGACTTTCTGAATGGAGATTGGAAGTCAAAGAAGTATTTTTGCCCCAATACAGACTACAAAGAAAAGATCTGGGATGCATTTGGCGGTACCCCGTATCTGCTTCAAGAAGCTTTCGATAGTAACTGTTCCGAACAAAGGGGGCTGCAGCTTTTACTGCTCAAGGAACTTGCCAACAAGTCATTAGGTACATGGAGAACTGGGGTTATGCCGTCTACACCGTCGCTCAAGTCCAAGTAGATGGTTCAGTGTCCGTTCAATACTACACTGACAGTGATTGCTCAACCTCGCTGCATGATGGAGTACCATTTACAGAGTACATCACCGCAATTGATACTACAATTGATGCCGCGATATTGAATTCCAACACGTGTGACGAGAATGGTTACCGATGGAGCTACTACAATTTGTCTTGGCCTTATATTCCTGACGTCAGTAGCGCCTCTCTGTCGTCTTCAGCCAGTGGTGCCAATGCCAATGTCAGTGATATCCGAGAATCCAGTAGTAACCTGGGCTCGATCATAGGGATCGGAGGTGGAGTTTTTGCCGTTGGATTTGTGGCTCTCGTATTCGTTTTATACCGACGGCGCCGCAAAAGATATGCTGAAGATACGGATCGAAGCGTGTATCTTAATCCTAGCACTCCCCAATAGACCAACAACCAATGGCTAGTGGGTGCTCAAACGGTGGGTCACAAGGACAATCCGATTTGTGGACTGACGACGCAATTACCGCGGTGAGAATTGACCATCAAAACGTGAAGCTCAAGGGCCTGCTTAGTCAAGGGGCCTTTGGTGAGGTGCACAAAGGCAAATACAACAACAAACCTGTTGCAGTAAAGCGGCTGAAACATGACAAGCGAGGAATTACCAGCCACCTGAACGATTTCCTTGCTGAGGCTAAAATGACCGCTAGTATGGATCACCCGCGTATTGTGAACTTTATCGGAGTGGCTTGGGAGTCCAAATCCGATCTGTGGGTTGTGATGGAGTACATGGATGGCGGAGATCTGAGAACGTTACTGGCTGGTTACGAGGCAGCTAAACACCCAGTTGGGATCGACCGAGAGAAAGCGACAATCGCACTGCACGTGTGCCACGCTCTCACGTATCTTCACTCTCTTTCACCTCCGATCATTCATCGAGATCTGAAATCGCGCAACATTCTGCTAAATCACGCGTTGGAAGCGAAATTAATCGACTTTGGCATCTCTCGAGAACGTTTGGGCCAGACGTTGACGGA
Source organism: Phytophthora citricola (assembly GCA_007655245.1). NCBI lineage: Eukaryota > Oomycota > Peronosporomycetes > Peronosporales > Peronosporaceae > Phytophthora > Phytophthora citricola. The sequence goes on from VMRO01000049.1 coordinate 826,270, forward strand.
GGGAGTTGGGACTTTACTTTGGATGGCTCCCGAGGTGATCCTGGGCGAGAAATACGACGACAAAGCCGACATGTTTTCCTTCGGAGTGGTGTTATCAGAATTGGACACGCACACCCTCCCTTATGACAAGTTCAGGAACGAGAACCTCGACCCATACGGAAGGCGATTGCCGGTATCGTGTATCCAGCGCAAGGTCGCGAACGGGAAACTGAGCGTTGATTTCTCGGAAGAGAGTCTGAATTCCATTGCAGAGCTCGGTAGGGCGTGTGTGTCTGTCGAGTCTACTTTACGACCAACTGCAGAGAAAGCGCTGAGTGCATTGCGTGACGCCCTAAGTGCGCTATCGTGTAGCGAGCGGATCTGATTAACTGAAATACGTTGTACGTTTCGAAGCTCAAGTGAAGTTAACTTGCTTTCCATGCTTGATTAGCGGGGCGACTTCATCAAAGTTTTTACTTTTAAAGATAAACGTCTACTTAGTACATGCAGAGTATTTCAACACGAATAAAGTGGCCGAGCGTAAATGTGTGCTTGTATTGATGGCATTCCAAATAAGCGTATATCTCGAAGTCAAATGTGATGTTGGACGTCCTGGGAATAAACGCAAGAAAGACAACGGTGCCGACCTCCAGGACCTCTGCCCCCTCGATATCATCGTCTGGCTCGGGCTCTGCTAATATGTATTTGTGTTAGAATTGCCAATTATACACTCCTGAAATCGCTAATGGTCAGTTGATCCGTCGATGTGTGGGGACTACGGAGCCCAGACGCTGCACATGGTGAAAACATGACACTAGAGTGTCACCAAATCATCTGTGCTTAGTGCTAACTTGACGCTCCCAGGCCTGGGTAGAGATCTTGAACACATGGGGTCACCAGTCCCCATGCTGTGCCGCTTCAAGAGTCCAGGGTTAGCATACGTACCTGGTAAATGGTTGCTGCTTAGCAACTCAAGCGGAAACTGTCCAAGAAGCGTACTTCAACGAGGGAATCCACCCTCCCGGTCCCGTAGCTCCAGATCCAGTACCAACTGTTGATGTCGCTGCAGCTAAACAGAAAGAAGATGCTGACAAGGAGAAACAGGCGAGACGTGAAGCTAAGAAACAACGTGCTAAGGAGATTGAAGAGACTAAAAGACGAGAAGAAGTGGCGAAACAAGCTCTAGAAGAAGCTCAACGGTTGGAAGAGCAGCGACAGCGTGAAGCTCGTCAGAAACAGCAGATCGAAGCACTGAACGCCAATGCTGAGGAATGTCAGGAAGAAGCTGATGACTATGACGACGAAGGGTTTGAGAACTATGACGAGGACTTTGAGCAGGAAGAAAGTCAGCCAAAGTCCACGCTTCTTCCTTCTGTTGGGGCCAAGGCAAAGAGTCGAGGGAAAAGTTCTAGTACTAATGCGGATGAAGAGGAGCTACGAAGGATCCAACAGGCGATGCAGGCGGAAACTCGAGGGTTACAGTCTTCCAGACCTCCGAGTTCGTCTGAAGCCAAGAAACCAAGTGAAGAACCTGTTCGACAATCTTCTATTGCGTCTTCCATTGCTGGATTGAAACAATCTCTGGATCCACGAGCCAAACGAGCCAAGGAGATTCTGGAAAAACGCAAGTTTGACGTGGATAAATTCTCCCTATTCCAGTTGAAGTTATTCAAGTTTTTAGAAGCCTTCGTGCGTGTCGTAGACGACTTTAAGCGGATGGGAAAACGTCATGGCAACAGAGAGAGAACGCAAGAGAAGCAGGAAAAGAGCTATCAGTTGTCGAAAACCTCCAAATTGGACAAGAAATTGGTGTTTCCAAGCAAAAAGTCGACTCGATGCCAAATCTCGAGCAGATTCTGCAGGGAAGAGACCTGGTGGCACTGCAGTTCTCTCCGTCCGTGTCTAGTACACTGTTGTCCTGCTATGGAGCTAGTGACGACCAGGAAGAAGCAGTGTTCAAGGGCAAGACGATCTCTTGTGTTTGGGATGTGAATTTACCCAACCGTCCTCTGCATCTACTGAAGAGTGAAGGTCTAGCTTCTGCTGCCTGTTTAAGTCCATCTCGAGATCTTTTCGTGGTTGTTGGAGCTGAAGACGGAGGGATTCACGTGTGGGATCTGCGTCCACAGCCCATGAACCAGCCCTCAAGTGTATTGGTGGATGGCCAAGCAGTCTGTACCCCAGCGTATTCCACTTGCGGCATGAATTACCGAGCTCCAGAGCAGCACAACTCGACGATTGTGGCTTTAGAAGCTGTGGAAAGGAATTCGGACACGGGAGGGACGTTCCAGTTCGGATCTATGGACGACCGAGGCGTCCTCATCATCTGGAGTTTAATTGAATTCGATTCTGCAGATGAAGCGCTGGCTACAGACAAGTGCGTGCAGATCGGAGGAAACGTGAAGCTGGTCATGAACACGAGGATCGACTTGCAGCAGCAGTATCTGACGCCAAATGTGGCTGTGAAAGGAAGAGGAAAAACGGGAGTTCTTCCTCTTTCTCCCTCTTCAGTTGAAGCTTATGTCGGTCCTGTTGTCGCGGTGTTCAAGTTCTTCCCACGAGATCCAAACCAGTACGTTAGAATAGATTTTTGTTGGTTGGTTTGAACTGACTGTTTCGTTTTGCAGATTTATCGTTGGAACACGTACAGGTCAACTTGTACGAGGCAATCGCTTCGACACAGTCTCTTCTCGACTGCAATATCAACGGGAGCAAGGACTGAAGCCTGGAGACGCTTCTGCTGCGGTCGTTTGTATTGATTTCCATCCTTTTGAAGCGGACTATTTCCTCGTGGGGTACGAGGATGGAAGCATTTGGTAAGTTATTGTGTTTTGGCAACATTGGGCAATAGATTGTATTGATTGTCTGTTTGTTCAGCTTGTATCACTCAGATGTGAGTTTGTGTCTCACTTCGTGGGAAGAAGTACCGTTCGGCGTTAGTGTGTGCGCTGTGAAATGGTCCCCATCTCGTCCTGGTGTGTTCTACGCGTCATTCTCGGATGGAATTGTGCTCGTTTGGGATTTGGTGGAATACACGAGCGTACGTTGCAATTTCTCACCAATCTTCCGTACTAGAACTCACCAGATCTTGCTTTCTCTGTAGGGACCGATACTAACGCACGAACTGGATGCGCTAAAGGACGTTTCGCCTGTTGAATTGGCCTCATCGTTGTTTCCCTTGGTGCTTTCGTACGTCAACTTGTGTATTTATGATAAAATCCAAGCTAATAGTTTTTGTTTGCCAATAGATCCGACAAAATGCGGACATCTCGACCTGCCATCGCTTGGCGAATCGCCTCGAGTGTATCTCCTTTCCAGTTCTCCGTCTATGAACTGGGGCCGGAATTCACAGTCCGTAGCTCAACGGAGCAGCAGAATGTGGCGAAAGTGCTAACATATATTCTTTGAAATAAAGGGTTATCCTCTACTACTGGCAGCTGACCACGCACTCTCTCGTAGCAGCCTCGCGTAGACTCCGTCTCGTATCTGGAACAGCTCCGAATGTGTTCCAAAGTCCACCACTTTCCCACCTTCCAGCACGTAAATCACATCAGCGTTCCTCACAGTCGCAGACTCGGACGGGTGAGCTGCAATCACAGTCGTTCGACGTACACGTTGAGCCACAATAGTGTCTAGAGCTTGTTGCACGGCCGTTTTTCGCTCTCATTGCCCATTGACCGCGTGGGGTCATCAAGTAGAAGTAGACGCGCGTCTTGTAGTACACTACGCGCCAGAGCGATACGTTGACGTTGACTGGGCGTAAGTTGAAGAGGACCACCTACACGCGTCGAATATCCATCTGGAAGACGAGAGATGAAGGCGTGGGCGTGTGCCACTTCAGCAGCAGCGACAATCATCTCCAGTGTGGGTGGAGCAGCCATTCCGAACGCAATATTCTCAGCTATTGTGCCCAGGAACAACGTAGGCTCCGAGCCGATGAAGCTAATCTGAGCACGTAGCCAATTCACGTCCAAGGTACGTACATCCACTCCGTCGAGCAATATACGGCCGCTGGAGTCTGGTAAACTGTAGAAGCCTTCGATAAGAGCGAAGATTGTGGACAATCCTGTGCCTCGAGGTCCGCACAAGGCCACCGTTTGTCCTGCTGCGATGCGTAGTGTCAAGCCATTGAGAACTGGAGTATTGGGATTCGAGAAGGAGAAAGACACGTCTTGAAACGTGACGCTACCTCGAGGTATGGGGCTTTGAGGCAACGGATCTCTGTCATCTTCAGGTGGAGTATTGGCTCGACTAGAGACAATAGCAGCGTCACGTAAGGCGAAAATATTGGCTCCAGCTTGCAACGTGTCTTCGGTTCTGGCCAACCAAGCCACTGCAAGCCCCAAGGAGAGAGTGGATACGATCATAACCACGAGCGATCGAGCCAATTCACGCACTGATGCGTCTCCAAAGTGCACGAGAACGCCACTTAACCAACAGGATAAAGCACATGTAGCCATCATCACGACCGAGCTGAAGCCACGCCTCACTGCCTCAAGGTGAACTTTACGTCGGATATTCCGCAGTGGACGGTGCAGAAAGCCGTCAAAACTCGAACACCAAGAGCTCTCAAGCCCCAACGTCACCACGTCTCGACGGTTGCGTAGTGCTTCATCCACGTGAACTTGTACGGCTTCCTCGTTATCAAGTATTGGAGGATTGAGTGCATTCTGCTTGTCGATGGATTCTCCGATGAGGAGAAGCGGTAGAGCAGCGAGAAGCACGAGGGAAAGCAGCCAACTGCCTCTCCAGAAAGCTGCAGTCAACATGGCAGCCACAGTGGACGCTACTTGGAGCTTGTACCCTTGCTTTCGGCCAATTGCTAGCGATGCAATCGAAGATTGATTGGCAATAGATTCCATCAATACTTTCGGATTGTTCTCTGGTGCGGCGAAAAGCTCAAAGGCTGAGCCAAAAGTGAGCTGAAATGGACATCTCGGAGGTGGGAAGCCACTCGTTCAGCCGCTGCGTCGAGACAGAAGAGTTGGAGGCTCTGGAAAACTACGACCACCGAAGCACCAGCACTCAAGATCAGTCCATATCTCGTGACCAACGGACGGAGTGTTTCCAGCAGAGTTACGGCGTCCAGAGATTCGAGATATGTCGAGTAGTACTGCGTCATGTCTGCCAACATCTCACCAATCAAGAAACCCAGTGCAGGTCCAGCCAATCCAACAATTACGGACGCTAGCAGTCCAATCGCCAAGAGCTTCCGATCCGGTCGAGCCAAAGCTTTGATATCCCTCTTCGTAAGCTTCGTAGGGGACGTTGGAGCGGCTCCAGTTATCTGTGGACGTTGTCGGGGTGTGGATACGTCCAATTGATTGTGCTCTGGGACAATACTAGGCTGGATGAGGTGAAGGCGGCGGTAAAAGCTGTTTCCGCGCTGCAGAAGCTCTACGTGTGTCCCTTGTTCCACGACTTTGCCGGCTTCCAATACTACAATCTTATCGGAGTATTGTACAGCTGCAGCTCTCACTTGACTCGTACACAGCAGCATTGACGTCGTTACCGCTCCGTTGAATCTCGACAGTAATTCCTGTGGACTGAGAGTCATTTCATCGATTAATAGGAGCTTCGGGTCACGAATTAAAGCTCGAGCCAACGCAACACGTTGCCGCTGTTGCAGAGTCAACTGGACGTCTCCAACGCGCGTATTGTATCCATCCGGCAGCGACAGGATGAACTCGTGGACGTCTGCACGTTGTGCAGCGTTGATCACCCGCTCTTCAAGCTGGTCCGTACCCCGTCCACTCAATTCTCGCAATACTACAATTCCCATCGTGATATTGTCGAAGATTGAGGCTCGGAACAGCGTGACGCTCTGCGTTACGACGCCCAATTGCGCTCGCATCCAAGTGGGATCAAGTGCGTTCGCTTCTCTTCCGTCCAGGAGAATTAACCCTTGTGAAGGCTCGTACATCCTCGTTAGCAGCGCCAATAGTGTGGATTTCCCAGCTCCAGTTCCGCCTACTATCGCGACGCATTCTCCAGCTAAAAGCGACAAGTTGCAGCCTCTCAATACCGAACGTTGCGGTCGTGAAGGGTAGGCAAAGTGCAGATCCACAGCCATCACAGCACCGGAACAACCTGCCGGACGGGGTAATGGCTTCATCACACCGTTGCTATAGCGTCCAGGCGTTTCCAACACGGCGAAGAGCTCAGCAGCAGCGTCTTTGGCTCGTTTTACAGCTGAAAAACTTGAAATTAACTGCCCCAGCGCGTGACTTCCGATGATCACGCACAGGAACGTCTCGAACACGTTACTGGGCTCCGTTTCCGCCTCGTACACCTTCTTTCCACCGTACCAAAGGCCAATTGCACTCATAGCCCATAACGTTCCGGTTAAAGTGGCCTGTCGAGCTGCGCTTTGGCCGTGAAGTAGAACACGTTCACGTTCTTTGATCCGGACGCGAAGCGCGTGCTTCTCACGTACACGACGCTGGGCGTTAAGAGCCAATAGGAGCTGCATGTTGCTCAAGGCTTCAGCTGCTACAGCGTCCGCTTCATCGTCGTTTTCCGGTTTCTTTTGGCTTGAAACTCCGATACTAAGGACAACCACGGAGCTACAGAAGCGATGACAAGGGTTAAATCCCAAAGCGTGAGGAAGCCGATAGTGAAGCTCCCGAGACACTGGAGCGAGTATCTGCACACAGCTCCTAGCTCCGGTCCAAGACGGCGAATAACTTGAGCTTCTCGCGTGAATTCGTGGCCTAGAGACGTCACGAGCGGCTTGTTGAGGTCGAACCAGGGCTGACTCAAGTCCAGAAGCAAATGCCGCAATACTTGGTCCCTTAATGACCGCAGAAGTCTCTCGGCTGTATGAGAGAGACACAAGTGAGCAGCGTAGGCGGTGACACCGAGTGGTAGAGCCAATAGCATGAGCGTAAGAGCTGCAAAGTCCACGTCATGTCGCTCGAACGGAGTGAAAGCCGCAATAGCAGAAGCCACAGCCTTAGGGGATAACCCCATAAAGCTCCGTGGATCATAGCAGCTAGTAGCCCCATGGCTAACACGAACAAGTCCCGCTTTGAGAGAAGAGAGAAGAGTTGAAAGAACGAGACGGATTCCGTCTTCTTCATTTTTCTTCTCCTTCTTCAATTGCTTCTCGTCCTTGACGAAGTTCTCGAAGTGAATCCGCAATTGCAGTAGTCGACTGCGAATCCCAAGTCAAACGGGTAGAAGGAGCGACCACGCCCGTAGTAGGGATCATCCGCTTGACGGACCCCACGGGCATCGACAGCAGCGCGTAGTCTCCTCGACTGGAATTGGAGTCCAGATCGTCCATGTCCACTTCTCGATCGTCGCTATCGTCGAAGATTTGGCTGCTGTTGAAGCTGCAGAGGCTGTCGGTACCTGCGAAGTTGCTGCTGTAGCTGCTGGAGAAGCTGCCGCGTCCTCCTCGAGGGTGTGGGGGCCAGGAGCTACAGACAGAGACGGCAGCTCCATGGTTCTGTCGAGAAGAGGCTCGTCCCGCATGGATGGAAGCGGGTTAATTGCACAATAGACACGTATATACGAAGCTTCTTTCTTGCCGACATCAACGGGAAAGTGGCACGTCCAGCACCTTGCGGCATCTTCGACAAGACCGTCACCCAAGGACAACGGATGTAGCCATCAAGTCAGTAGAGAGAGTCGTCACGTTTCGCTGGTCGATGGAGTGCTGGGTGGCAGGTAGATCAAGAGAAATAACGCTGCAGTGGATCTCTCTGGTATTATCCCTCCAAAGATTCAATCTGTGTCGAGTGTTATTTAGCAGATAAATAGTTGCTGGGCCCTAAGTTTAGAGCACTCAATGCTGTTGTGTTGCCGCAAGAAGGAGGAGTAACCCGTCGTTGATGAACTCGACCGCGACCATGAACAAGTAGATGGCTGCGATGGACACGAGCGTGAAAAATACGCCCAAACGGACGTTCTGCTGGAGCGTTCGGGTCTCAATTCCTTCCTGTTTGTCGCCTTTGTTGTCCTCGATGGGGATCGTCACCGTCACTTCGTCCAAAGACAGCGGCGTAACCTGGTGAGTCTTCATTGCAGCTTGTTGGATGGCTGGTGAATTTGTAAGTGAGGTCGTTAGCATCAAGGGCGGAAGGACGCAGCCTGATTCGGGGCAGACGTGATCTGCTTGGACTTCATGATGTCCACCACGGCGCATAAACTGCACTGGCGCACGGCATGTGCCAGCAGCATCAGGAGCTCTTGGTGGAGCACGCTCGACCGGTGAATTCCAGTCATGACCCACAAAGTTTAATCGATGCGTTAGGATAACGTTTGTAGGGCGTTTTAGCTCAAGCAAAGCCCGTCTCAAGACCGAAAGGCACGTTTTGAGACGTCGGGAAAGAAAAGAAGAAGAAAGGAAGTGTTTTCGTGTTGAAAAAATTAAATATTTTTTACGCTGGAGGCGACGTGTTGCTTACTGTCGCGTGAGGACCAACAGCAGCGTGAACAGGTCTCCGAAGAAGGTGACGGTGGCCACGCAGCCGTACAGGCATCCGGACGACACGAGCGTGTACAGGAGGCCCAGGATGATCTTGTGCTTGAGACTCGGCTGCGTGTCCACGACGTCCGTCTCTTTGGACGGGAACACGACAATTTGCACGTCATCCGACGCCGTCACGGGGGTGATCTGAGCCATTTTGAGTTGTGCGCTGAAGCGGGTAAATTCGAGAGTGCTGTTTGGTCTCAGGCGGCGGTCGAAAACGGCCGCAAATCGATGATCGTCTCGGCACGGATGTCCACGGCGAAGGAGCATAAATGTATTATGCTCAGCATAAACAACGCCTGTGACGCACGGCCGGGGATGATGTGTAGGCGGTGCCAACTGCCGGTTCTGAACCGGCCGGCCACTTCAAGGTGAAACACGGAAAGGTGAAGGAATTCTACGCGGTTTTGATCATATCATACATGGGGGCTATAAACACTTAGGAGAGCAGGTCGGGGTACGGGAAGACGGCGCCGGAGAGGTGGTCCGGCATGGTCGAGAACTGGATGGGCGACGCGGCGCCGGACGGAGACGCTGGCGCGGCGGTTTTGCACGCGAACTGCGCGTGCAGGTGCTGGAACTGCTGGCGCGCGTGGAAGGCGTTGGCCTGCATCTGCTGCATCGCGTGCAGCTCCTGGATCTGCGCGGCGTAGCTGGCGTGGAGCTGCTGCAGCTTGGCCGCGAGCTGCTTCTTCTGCCGCCGCTTGAGCTGCTTGCGCTTGAGGTAGTCGTGCGCCACACTGCGACGCCAGTTCATGCCGGTCGATGACTTCTTCGGGTACGAGGGCGGCGCACAGCAGTCCGGATGCTTGTAGATGCGCGCGCGTTCGGCCAAAAGTTCATCTTGAGCCGCTCGTTCTGGTGCGAGAACTGCAGCAGCATGTTCGTCTGTTCGACGGTGGCAACAGCCCGGTCAGTCTCGACGTCTGCGTCAGCGTCGGCCATCGCGACATCAGCGCTGCTTGAGGCAGAGCTGGCGTACTGGTACATGGTTGCAGCCAGCAGTGATCCCTTGTCACTCACGAGAGGCACGGACACGAACTCCGGCTCGTACTGCTCCAGCTGCTCCAGTTCTTCATCCAGCTCGGCAACTTCTTCTACAGGCTTGGCGACCTCCACCTGGTTGTCCTCCGTCGGCTTTTCATCGGCGTCTGGCTTTTCAGCACGCGGTGAAGCCTTCTTGGAGCCCGGTCGGCCTCGTTTGGAACACTTGGGTGCCTTCTTCGTCTCCAAGGAGTCCTTAGCTACGTCTTGGACGCTGTCGTCGGCCTTTTCGATGTCGGCGAACAGGGTCTGCGCCTTCATACGGTGCGTGGTTTTCTTTCCCTTGGACTTGCTCTCCGCTTGGTTACTCGAGCTCAATTGAGCCAAAACTGCAGCTGCATCAACGGCGGAATCCGTGAGTTCCTCCTGGTTCGAGCGGGACTTGGACGTCGCAGGTGGAGTCCACTGCAGCTCCTTTAGCGCCAACAACTGCCTCTCCACTCTCGTCAATCCAGGCTGCTCGGGGGTGTTGGGATTCGAAGAGCCCGACGAAGACGAGATCGACACAACTGGGGACGCTGTGCTCGACGAAAACTTGTTGTGCTTGGGAGTCGTCACCGCAGCGCTGTCGCTCGTTTTGTCTTTCTCTTCAGTGACGTTGAGCTTCTTAGGCTTGACGGGCTTCTGCTGCACATTCTTCACCTTTTCTCTCCGGAATCCGAAGACTTGGACGCACTTTCAAGTCGACTGCGCTTGACCTTCCGTCCTGCTTCTTGGGGTTTCGACGCCATCTCTTGCTGACTGCGCTTGTGAGACTTGTCGTGCTTCTTGTGGTGCTGGAGCTTCTCCTTCGTGTTCTCAACGTCCGAGTCGCTGCTGTCACTTTCGTCCGAACTGCTCTTCGCTCCACCGAGGTCTCTCATCACGTTGCACAGGTCGCTCTTGACCTGAGAATAATCCTTCTTCTGCTGGTTGCGGTGCAAGAAGGCGTCCAAACTGCGCACCAGAAGCTGGTCCTGGTTGGCAGCCACGACCATCCACTTCTCCTTCTCCGTCTTGGGCAGAGGAAGAACCGCCAGCAATCCGCTAGTATTCACCCGAGTAAGATCCGAGAATTGCGCTTGGAAATCCAGCGATGGGTCCACGAAGAACTGCTCGTAGCCTTCAATGTAGTCCAGCGGCGTGGCCATTCCCGTTTCCTTCTTGGGCTGGTGGAAGAACACGCTGCCGTCACTGCACATGCCCACAGTGAAGGGCGACGCATCCTGACCAGCAACTTTACTCACCGTTCGCATGTGACGTTGGCCGCTTGAGTCCTCCGCACCACGACGACGGCTTCCACGGGGATTCCATGCACGTAATGAGCTCGCGTTTCGGAGGTTGATAGCTGTTTCACGCTGTGCACATTGCTCCTTGGCCGACAACGGGAGATCCAAGTCCATACGGACAGTTGACTGGAGGTCGATAACTGCCAGAGACTCGCTACCGCCGTACGCATAGTCTCCGTACACTGCGACGGTATCAACTGTCTGCTTGACGTCAGTGTGGGATTTCTTTCGGATCGTCACCGAGTCGTCCGAGGCCTCGTACTGCTCCTCCAAGTGCCAGATACGCACGTTCTGGTGTTCCGACTTGGAGATGAACTGGTTGGCAATGGTCGGGTGGAACGTGATGAACTCGAGTGAAATACCGTTGGTCTGCTTGTCGAACACGCACTCCCAGTTCCACTTCAAGTCGGTCTTCTGCTGGTAGAACCTCCACATGTGCACGTTCTTAATGCCAATGCCACACAGCAGTCTGTACTCTGTCTTGTTGCTGCCCTTGAGGTACAAACTCTTAGCTGCAGCGAATCCCTTGAGCTTCGCGTCCGAGTACGTGTGGGTGACGACTTTAGCCGTCGGCAGTCCAAATACTCCAGCTCCATCCTCTTCATCGCTGTCGTCACTGTCACTGGTGGTTAGAAGCGAAGAAGAGCTGCTCTGAGGCACGTCCGTAGGCGACGGCAACGTGATGCTGTCCACCTCAAAGGCACGAATGTCAGTCGAGCCTCGGTAGACTCCAGCGAAGATAAACTTGCCGTCCTCTGGGATGGAGACGGTCACCATGATCTGCGTGTACATGCCACGGGGCATGATCTGATCCAGTAAAACGCCACGTCGGAAGATCAGCGAGTCCTTGGTCAGCGGATACAGATACACCATGCCGTTGTAGAAGCCTACGACTAAGAACTTGCCATTCGGAGCCACAGCAACAGAGGAGACGGTGGAAGACACGGAGAACTGGTACTCCAGCCCCACTGGGGCATCCCTGAACTGCTGCTGGCTGTAGAAAGCGCCGGACTCTGCGAAAGAGACTCCCGCACCACTCGCATGTTGCCGATAGTAGCAGCATCAAATGCTACTTCAGCTTCATCACTTGAATAACCTCCGTCCGAGCTGGAGGAAGAAGAACTGCTGTCTACAGGCTTCGATTCGGCCGGTTTGGTCTTCACTGGAGTAGGGAACTCGAGTTTCCGTGTAGGATCATGACTGAGAGTCGGAGATTCAGTCTTCTCCAGCTCTAAAGACTGTTTTTCCCTGTTGGAAATGTCCTCAAGGACGCGCGCGGCCTTGGACAGCCCCGCACGGACCTGTTGGACCGGTTTCTTGTGCTTGAGGCTCCGGTTAATGGCCGAGAGGTTCTTCGTCTTCTTGTCCAGTGTCTTGTGCTGTGTAGAGGGCGTAGAGAGGCCCTGGTGAGCTCCCAGTGGCCGCTTCGACGGCTTGATCTTGCGCGTCGGCTGGCCACTCAGCGTGAGCTTGTTTTTCGGTTGGAGCTTCGTGGCCGCCGGCTCTGGAGACAGGAAGGAGGGCGACGCGAACGTCTTGCTCAGCTCTTTCTTGCTGACCACTGTGTTGCTGCTTTTGGCTGGTGTGGACGCCGCAATGAGCGCGGACAGTCCGCTGCTGACCTGTTTGGATGTGTTCATTGCCGCCGCGATTTCTCGAGCTGTAGGAATGATCACGCGTTCGTAGAGGTCGCAGAATGTGCGCAAGATATCAGCGCGTCAAGAGGTCTTACTGTCGGTCGCGTACGGGCGCACGTTGAAGAGCTACTGGCGCGTACGGGTGTCCGGCGTGGAGCTTGTTGCGGAATGGCGATCGGCAGGAGCTTTCCCGCGCGCAATTTCCCGCGCGTTTTGAATTTAGTGTGACCCACTTTATCAATTCACGAAGTGGGTCACACTAAATTAAGATCTTAATGTATGTGGTCCACATCGGTATCAATCACGCCAGATTTAGTGTGGTCTACAAATAGTTCACATGAAATGGTGTGTAGCACATCAACGTTTTATTTTTTCCCAAGGTCGGTGGACCAAAAGAGACCAAGAAGCTCCACCCAAGTGATAATGGGAGGCGGCCGATCGCCCGTGCTGGAGCCTGGCTCGGACCTGAAGCATCTCGGTGTGTTCATCCACTTGGCGTCCTTCTCTTGTGTCTAAACTCACGCTTTTCTTTCCTTACAGAGACGATGCTGGACGACAAGAACCAGAAGAAGCGCAGCAAGAGCAAGAAGATGAACGAGCCTTACGAGTAAATTACTACCCTCTCTTTTCATATTACTATTTATAAAGTACTAACAACTACTACTATTGACTATACAGGGAAAGTTAGAGGGTTGGTCTCCTGCTGGTCAAGAGGAAGAAGCTTCTGCGCCAATGGAGAAGCTCAGTCTAGGCCCTGCAGCCCAGGAGGAGGACCAGAAGAAGCTGTCCAAGGCAGAAAGGAAGAAACTAGCAGCTGAAGCCTTCGCCAAGGCCGGTGGCGTGCCGAAACGGGAGAAATTGAGCAAGGCCGAGCGCCGCGCGCAACAGGAGGCCAACAGACAGATGAAAGAGGCTGGAAACAAGCCCAAGAAGCCCGAAGTAGCTGGCCCCACGGCCCCCACGCCCACTAATGTGCGACTGCAGTATGACGACGCCAAGAAGATGGCGCGTCGCTCCAAAGCCGCCGTTGTGGTGCGCACTCAGGCCCAGAAACAGGTGGAAATGTTCTCGCACTTGCCCCAGTACGAGCGAGAGAGCTCGTTGTCTCTTAACGTGGGTTTCTCCAATAAGGAGGAGGTGCATTCGGCCGTGTTGGCGCTTGGGCTCAAGTACGCGGAGGGCAAGATTGCAGGTGGAAATGCGCGCTGCATCGCTATGATCACGGCTTTTCAGCAGGTCATTGACGACTACGTGACTCCGCCCGACAAACAGTTGAGTCGTGATCTGGACAAGCGTCTTCGTCCGTTAATTCAGTACTTGATTGACTGTCGACCGCACGGTATTGGCATGGGCAACGCCATTCGCCGTCTTCGTCGAGTGATTGGATCGACGCCACCAGAGCTCAATGAGGAGGAAGCCAAGCGCCGGATCCGTGAGGAGATGGACGACTACGTGCAGAGCCGTATTTTGCTGGCCTCGCGCGCGGTGGCTAAGAACGCGCAGTCCAAGATCAGCGAGGGCGACGTCATTCTCACGTACGCCCGTGCCAATGTGGTGGAGGAGCTGCTGCTGGAGACGGCCAAGACGTCCCCGGAGATCGCGTCCACGCTGCGCATCATCGTCGTGGACTCCCGCCCGCACTACGAGGGCCGCAAGCTCGTGAGCATTCTGGCTAGCGCTGGACTACAGTGTTCGTACATCCAGATCAACGCGCTGTCGTACATCATGCGAGAGGTGACCAAGGTGTTCCTGGGTGCTGCTGCCTTTATGAGCAACGGTGTGGCTGTGGCGCGCGTGGGCACGGCGCTCGTCGCTATGTCTGCACATGACGCCAACGTTCCTGTGCTGTTCTGCTGCGAGACGTACAAGTTCTCGGACCGTGTGCAGCTGGACGCCATCACCCACAACGAACTACGCGACCCGGATGAGCTGGTGTCGTCCTACTGCACTGACAAACCTTCACGCCGTCGGGCTGGTGGTGGTGTTAGCGGCAGCTCCAGTGGCTCTAGCGGTCACATCCTCTCGGACTGGCGCGATCTCTCCGACCTGAAACTTCTCAACCTCGTGTACGACGTGACGCCGATCGACTACGTGTCCATGGTAGTGACTGAGCTGGGCATGATCCCGCCAACGTCCATCCCCGCTGTGCTGCGTGAATACTCGCGCGATGGCCTCGTGGACGGCGCACTCTAGGTACGAAAGGTGAGTCGAAACGCAGTGAATGCAATGTCTTTTGAATTTTGCCAGTGGTTACTGTTATCGCAGGTTTTTACTGTCCTTCGCCGCGTTCGATACTCTTCTGCTTCTTCCTCTCTTCACGCTCCTGCTGGGCCTTGAGACTCTGCACAGCGTCGACGTCTTCTTCATCGTCCAGGGCCATGAGCTGCGTCATGACGCCCATCAAGTTCGGCTGGCGGAGCTCTCGGAACCGCAGCGACAACATGTCGATGGCTGTCAGCACCTCCATGGCTTCTGCAGCTCCTTCGGTGGCACTAAGCACTGCCATCTTCGGGTATCTCTGGCTGAAGTGAGTGAGCAGCAAGTGGCGGGCGTTCGCTTGCCGCCCCACCTCAATCGCCTCGGCCATCGTGCAGTGCGCCTTGTCCTTGGCTTCTTGCGTGAGCTCGTCCTCAAACGTGGCTTCGTGCACGATCAGAAACGCGCCCTTGGCCTTCTCCGCCAGCTTGTCGCTCGGACGGCAGTCGCCAGAGAACGCGAGCTTGGACCCGTCCACGAACGTCACCACAGCCGCGTACGACTGCAGCGCGTGCTTCACGGGGACGCACTCGAGCTGCGAGATATTGAGAGTCTCTTTCAACCAGACACGGACGCGTGCGGCTTCGGCGTGGGTATCAACGTCCTCGCAACGGGAGTCACTCTCGTCGAAGCTGTAGTTCTCCACGAACGAGTACTTGCCTCGCACGGTCGGGTCCTGCTCCGCGTACTCGTCCAGCCAGAACCGGAGCGGCGTCGGCCCGATCACAAGCAACGGCTCCGTGTTCGAGTCGTCCGGACGATGACTCAGCAGCCGAAGCAAGCCCAAGTGGTGGTCCGCGTGATTGTGCGAGATCCAGACGCACTTTAGCCTATCGACCAGTTCCTGCAGTCTCTTGCTGTCGCCGTTGGCGTAGCGATACAACTGACCCAGACTTCCTTCCCCACAATCCAGCATCAGTCCAGCCCAGTCGCCTCCAATGGGCAGCTCCAAGTACATGCCCGTGACGTTGCGGTACTTGGACGGGATGGCGCACCCAGTGCCGAGGAAAGTAATCCGACCGTCGAGAAGATCCTCATCCAGACTCTTGGTGCTGGAGCTGTCTGGTATCTTGGCTACAATCTCCACACTCTCGCGGATCTGATCGAAATCCAGACGCGGCCAGCAACGGACGAGTCAAAGCCGCGCCGAGCTTGTGGAGCGAGAATGAACTTGAGCATACTCGCCCAGAACCACTTTCGATGATGCTGGATCAGAGCTCACGTTCTCCTCACTGGATGCAGAGAGTTTCAGTGATGAAGAGTCAGGAACAGCACACGAGAAAGGTTCAATCGTGTCGTTCAGTTCGTGCGCCTCGTTCGAAGGGAATGCGTGCGGGAACACAGCGTGTAATTGGGCTTGAAGCTTCGCAGACGCGCGATACACCGTCTTCTGCGCACAAGAGCCATGTCCAAGCAGCACGTGACGAGCTTGAGCACCGAAACTCCGTGCCCATTCTTGATACTTCGGGTGGCGCAGTACTTCCACGCCTCCAAGATGGAAAACTACTTCCACCTGCACCTCTGCCTTTCCGTCCACTTCCCTGTACCTCTTGAAGCCTTCACTACTCACAAGAGCATCCACATGTGTTGCAGTAGGACAGCTCACAACGACACATCCAGCAGCAGGTACCGACGGCAACACGCAGTCACTCGACTTGACCACTCGCCCATCAGGAAGAGTGACATCCTTCCCTTGATGTAGTTGTCCGAACAATTTGCCCTTAGGGACACCAAGAGCCTTCGCTTTATCCACCAAAAACTTGCCTCTCTGAGGTCTCGTTTCCACCACGTAGCTTACACTCACATGGCTACATTGCTCTTCACTTTCCGACGACGAAGGGCTTTCATTTAGCTTTCGTTTCGCCCCCGCCTTTGACTTCTCCACAGCCACAGCATGCACCACCACTTCATCATCTTCATAGCAACTTTTCATCTTGTCCTCGTCCGCAATCGACACCTCAGTAGCCTCCAATTTAAAGTCCGGACGGTACAGGAAGTGACGCGTAGCTTTCAGATATTTCTTGGTTCCAGGCGGTCCATTGACATTAATCCCTGGTTTTCCAGTATCTGAGACGGTAAGGACCATCCCGGGAGGCCTCCCACTGTATGGGATCTTAGTTCCGTAAGGAAAACTTGCTGCAGCTTGGCCAGACGCACGTGGTGCTCCATACACAGTCGCTGAGTGCCATCTCCCACATTAAAGAGAAAACTGCGCAGCCACCAGACGAAGGTTAGTGAAACGACGTCGCACAGAGCTAGCTATGGATGTCAGCTAGCGCACCGCTTCGTCTCCGTGGACAGCAGAAGACTGGGTGCCGTCTCCAGGGACGCAACGCTGAGCACCTGTGCGTGCACGACCATATTGGCGAATGATCGGTTGACTTGATTGGTTCATATTAAATACGAGTGAAGGTCAGTACTGAATTAAGTGAATGATTGATGAATGATGGTCACTTCAACTAAAACATGTACCCCAATGTAGCCATTTCCTTTTATGGGTCTCTCCTGATGCTATCACGCTTGGGCGTCAGGTCTGGGGTCACAACGCCTGGAAGACGGCCAAGCGAGCTGGATCTACTGGGTCGACGGTGCTTCTGGAAGCTCAAAACTCTCATCGTCACTGCCTCTTGCGCTGGCAGATCCCCCGACGCGTGTCTGCCTGCAACATCATCCAATCCATTGAAGGCGAAGCTGCTCCCTGTTTGAATTGTACAAGAAATTGTCAGTCAGTCATGCAGGAGCGACGCTGGAGCGACTGCGAGACGTACGGGCTTGAGGTTGTGGCAAACTGCCCCGGAACGAGTCGTACTGCGGCAGGTTGTTGGTACTCCCGGTTCTTCGGTTCGGAGACGGTGGTTGAGCCGTGACTACGAACGCATTGGGTTTCTGTCCTTTACTGCCTTTACTGTCGCTCTTGTCTTCGTCTGTAGACTGTTCCGCGACGAAGAGCTTGTCGACGGAGGGGAGCCATGCTCTAAAGTCATGGGAGCTACAGCGTCACTTCCTCGCTTCGACTTCCCGGTCGAAACCTCTCTCGAAGAATGTCCTCCGCTGTAGGACGGAACTGCTGCTGAGCTGCTGTAGCTGTAAAGTCGATCGTCATGGCCGCTATGGGGCATAGTAACAGCAGCGTCCAGTAACGTTGAAGCGTGATCAAGTACGCTGGTACACCGAACATGTCGTAGCTCATGAAGGTGAAGTGCGGATACACCAACAAGAAGAAGATGAAGAGCCCGACACTGAAGACCAGTACTGCGAGGTGGTACTTGTTCCAGTTGAGCGCCAGTAGAGCGACCTTGAGCTTCATCGTACCTAGCAACGTCGTGTAGAACAGCGTCCCCACCACGTACAGCCCGTAGTTCGTGTACCGATTGCCAGCGTAACATCCGAAGAAGCAGATCAGCGCGTGAGCTACTGAATTAAGGATCGTCTTGGCAAACGCGCGCATATTCAAGTCGCTATCGTGTTGACCGCGTCGATACAGCTGCGGGAACTTTAACACCACATCTTCGGATATATCCTGGTCGAAAATCCCGATAACGATGATTGGTAGCGCCAG
This sequence comes from Phytophthora citricola, assembly GCA_007655245.1. Classification (NCBI taxonomy): domain Eukaryota; phylum Oomycota; class Peronosporomycetes; order Peronosporales; family Peronosporaceae; genus Phytophthora; species Phytophthora citricola. The sequence goes on from VMRO01000049.1 coordinate 844,492, forward strand.
GAAGAAGTTCCAGCCTGCCATGACGAAGCTCTCGAACAGGGGAGCACCGGACTGGCCATTGTAGAAGTTAAAGACGAAGAGACTGATGACTAACGCGATGTTCTTGTAGAACGAGTAGCGGATGACTTTACACACGCGTTTGTAGTTGCATCGACCGTGCAGCAGTACCAGGCGGGTAAGGAACCGGAACTGAGCGATCGCGTAGTCACTGGCGTTCACAGCTTGTACCCCTTCTTTCCCACAGATCCCGACTCCAACATGAGCTGTTTGAATCATACTCACGTCGTTAGCTCCGTCTCCGATAGCTAAAGTGATCGGTTGTTCACTTTTACACTCCTGATGCGCTCCCTTACGTACAAGTTGCACGATCTCTGCCTTCTGCGATGGGCTCACTCGACAGGCAATCAATGCTTTACATACCCGAGCGATATCCAACAGCTTTTCACTTAGATTTTCTATCCGCTGTACAGCTTCAGTGGATAATTTCAAGCGAGTATCACGAGACGGGAAGATATGGACGAGAGCTTTACCATCACACACCATCGCGAGGTTCTCAGCCACTTGACCGCCTCGAATGAGCCTCTGGATATCTGGAGTCTCATGCAAAGCATCCAGTTGGGCACTAAGAGCGTCGATACGTTCTGCATTCACGTATAGCAGCTGCATCTTGTCGTTAATTAACCGACAAGCATGGCCGATATTGACTGCAGTCTCCTCCCGGTCTCCAGTTAATACCCAGACTTTAATACCAGCCTGTGCGAGGTCGAAGATAGCAGAGGGAACTCCGTCCTGCAGTTTATCCTCAATAGCTGTCACTCCTAATAGCTGCATGTTCTTCTCCACCATCTCGGCGCAAGTATCGAGTTTGTTTTCACGGTCATCCAGAGCTGTAGAAGCAGCTATATACGCTTCGTTATACTCGTGGTACTCTTCTTCTGTTAATACTCTTCGACCAAGCACAAGCGTTCGTAGTCCTTCCCGCGCGTAATTCTTTAAATGCCCAACCAATTTCGCATGAGCAGCAGTATCACTATCGTTCTTTCCAGTTGCAGCGCGCTCCAGCATCATATTGTCCGCGCCTTTGCAATACAAAACGTATTCATGGGTGTCCTCGTTCACCGCCACAACGGACATGCGCTTACGGGTCGAGTTGAACTCGTTGACGTTCACGATAGTGTAACATTTCGTCCGGGGCTCTTGCACGCCGGTTTTGGCAGGAAGTAAAGATGGTTTGCACGAGATCTCGACCTTCATGAGCGGCGCAGGGGCGATAAAGTTATACCCGAGACACTTGGCAGCCTTCACTAGCGCTTCTTCGTCAGGAGAGGAAGCTCGATAAGCTACAACTCCAGTCTTAACGTCCGTCTCGGGGATTACAGTGTGGCAAATAGACAATAAAGTGAGGAATTCGTGGATAAGTTCACCTTGCTTGCCTCCAGCGTATAACGCACGTAATAACCCGGGTCATCGAAGTGAATCTGAGGGTCAAAGTGAACTTGCGCGTCTTTTGGATCGCAGCCTTCTTCTCCTTGAAGTGGGTGAGCAGCTACAGCTTCACGGACATCGTCTGTAGAGCCGATATCCAGTCTCAAGCCGCTTTCACAGCTTTGACCCTTAGTCAATAAAGGGTTAACCTTCGCTTTCGTTGGACTTTGCTTCTTCGCTGGGGTTTCCACTAGCTAAAGCAGCTACAGCTCGTCCGATTTCCGTAGTACCAAAGCCATAGGAAATACCTCCAATAGAGCATTTGCGGAACTCCATGACGTTGCACGTTAAAGTTCCCGTTTTGTCACTGAAAACGTACTCCACTTGGCCTAATTCCTCGTTCAATTCAGAGGTGCGTGCTATCGCGTGGGTACCTTCGTACGACATCTTAGAGTCTCCAGTGATCCGGTTTGCCTGCAACACCTTGATAATATCCAACGAAACGTAGAGAGAAATCGGCACCAGGTTGTTGTACAGAATCAGAAATGTGAAGAAGTTGACGATAAAGTCGTCCGCTTGGTCCGCTTCCTTGATAAACGGCAGGTACCACACCCGATTGGCGTTCTTTTACTCCAGTGTGAAGCCGCTATGGCACTCGCTAAGCAGAGGCCAAACATCGTCGAGAAGATCAGCAGCATACAGCGGTTCGCTGTTCGGTACAATTTACTTTGCTTCGAAGGCGCTGCACGTGAATTCTGCAGTAATTTCGTTTCACAGCCCGTAAAAATCACCAGACCGACGATAAAAGCGCAACTTCGGAGACTGCAGCCGCGTAAAAGGAGGTTTTCGGGGCCCAGAGGTACTGCTGTCTCTCCTCGATCGCTGTCGCGTAGTATTAAACGCCCAGTAAACGTGTAGAGCTGGTTGTTGGGATGTTCGTGCTCCAATGACCCTCGCAGTCTCCGTACAGCCGAAGCGCATACTGTTTCTTGAGCGATTGAGCTCCCTGTAGCTCCCGCCAACCAACGAGTTGTGCTGTAGGTTTGACAGCTATTCGACGTTTGAGGTTCGTCTCTCCGTCTAGATTGGAAGTCTCGATAAAGCACCGTCCTTCCTCTTCGGATGTGGCCATAATTACCATGTCGGCGGGTAATTCCTCGCGGTTTTCCACGCAAACGAGCTGTCCGACCTGTAAATCTTGCCATGCAATTAATTCCGTCTGTCCTGCAACATTGATAATCTACAGGAAGATAGGAATTGTGAGTTTTTCTTACTTTAAAAAGTAAAAAAGATGACGTACACGACAAGAACGGCGGTTCTGCTTGTCGTCCGCTTGGTGACGCTTGAAGTCCTCACTTCCCTGCTTCACCATCGTTACTAAAAGCACAAATAACAGCGGTCCTGCCGTTGTGAACCGATTCGTCGGCGACCAAGGCGTCGCCAGCTACAAATTTCTGTTAGATTTGCATCAAAGCTTATTGTCGAAATTTCAGATACAATTTTACCTGTAACACCGAGATGAGGAGGAAGTAAACGTTGGCAACGACACGGAAGAACTCGAAGATGGTCTTAGGCACGAAGCTCGCGACCGTGTACTTGGACGTGACCATGATGTTGCGTGCGTACTGCTTGGTCGTGATGAGCTGTTGGTTGGCGTCGCTGTCGTTCAGAAAGGCTACACGGGGCTCCATCCCAGCCACCGCGGCCGAAGATGCGCCTACATTTCCTTTCATGGACCGCACGTGCACGCGGCGGATCTCACCCTGGTGGGCAGGGCAAACCAATGTCAACGCTGTTGATGCTGGCGCCAGTGACGCCTCCTGCAGGAAATGCCTTGACGGGGTCGGAAACCGGCAGCGCTTTATTGAAAAACCGACGCTAATGTAAGATAAGACAGCGCGTTGCGGTGGAATCCACGCTCACAATTAGCTTTAGTTCCGTTGCAACCCTTCCGGAGGTACATGTAACGGTTGCACATGACGCTCTATGCATTGATTGGATAAAATTAAGATCGTGTTGGTTTCACTAAAGACCAAGTTGAAGTAGATGTAGCCATCTCATCAAATCTCATGAGCGGTCATTTGCTCACTTGCAGTCATGGGCATTACGATCTCGCAGCCTGTGGACGGCAAGTGCAATGACAGTCCGTTGGCAGTCGCTGCCGTCGCGGAGATAACGCAGTGTGAGTGTGTTTGCTGAAGGAATTAGTAGTTTTGTGTGTTTTAAACGTTCTTTTTATCGTGTTTGCAGTCGCACTGGTGCAACTTCAAGCTTTGCAAGCTATTTGGTGTTCAGAGGAAAGTGAAGAAGGGATTTAGCAACACGCGAGGCGGATTTAAGCTGTGAAGACTTCGAAGAAGCGCTTCATAGCGTCAAGTTTGCAGCTTCTGACCGCGCGATATTCGATCGACTGTTTACCTTGCTAGATCGCACTGGAGATGAACGGATTTTCGCAACTGAGTTCCTCATAGGCGTCTCTCTACTGCTACGTGGATCCCTCGCAGTGAAGGTTCAAGCTGCTCTTCAGTTTGCAAGCGATGCAGACAATTCAGAAGGCGGATTATCCCCGAAGGACTCAACTTCGCACTGACAACGTTAACTTCAATCGCAAGTTTCTTCGGAGATCCACTGGTACCAGCAGAAGACGTACGTCGTGTGGTAGAGGACGTATATGGCTCGGAAGAACTGGTGAAGCGGATTGAGGAGCACTCAGTCGTGCAGAAGTACGCGTACGCCAACTGAACCAGGAGGAGAAAATGTACTGTTTTAGCTGAGATGTTTGGCGAACGTGTATTGGCAACGACGTCGCATCATCTCCGACCGTGTAGCTTGTTGCTTATACTTTGCTCGCTTAGCAGCTAGTTGATCCATAGTCCCAGGACGTAGTACGAGGCCTCGTGTAGCATTCACAATGACCGTCACGTCTTCCCCTTGCTCTACTGGAACGTCTTCTTCTTGCCAATTGTTGTTACTGTTTCCATGATAATGACAATGGTTGTCATCTCGAGGCCTGGATCTCTCAGTGCGGAAAAGCGGGGAGCTGTAGCGGATCGATCGCCTAAATGCTCTACAAACCGAGCACACAGGCCTAACTCTTCGTCTTCATGGTCATGCCGAGGTCGCTTCGAAGCCAGAGGAGTTAGAACGGATCGTGGTGAGCCTGAAACCGTTCTACCTTCCACCCCGTTCTCCAATAAAGACGCAGTAGGTTGAGAAGCTCCTTGCAGCATCCACTGGGACTCTCGCGACGCCATTTGCACCGATTGGGTCTGTATAGAAGTCGACGGGAGTGCAGCAGGTGCAGTCACCGTTCGAGTGAGACTGCTGTAGTTGAAAGCGGAACCTCCCAGAACTAATTCATGGTACTCATGGGGTAATGTCGTTAGTTCAGATACACAGGAAGGAGGTTCAGGAGGGACCATCGATGAGGATACACTGAGTGTCGGAGGTTCTAGAGCTGACAACTCCGGGTTACGGTCCTTATCCAAGGCGACTGGAGATAAATTCGCCACTGGAATATCCGAGATATTTTCTTTAGATGAGATCCGTTGATGAGGAACAGCTCTAGCAAGATCTTCGTCCGCATCGAACTCAGTGTCCCAAGGTGAGACTGTGGCTTCAAACCCGTCGTCTACAGGTAATTTCTTCATTCTTTTCGTGCCTGAATTGTGTCTGGGCTGGGATTTCCCAGGTAAAGATAACCACAAGGGAGTAGCTCCCTGCAACTCACGTGAATCAGATCTTCTCGCCTTTGATGCGCTGCTTCGAGAGCGGGATAAAATCTCAGCTTGCAGACTTCCTGTCAAATATCCCGTGGTTTTGTAGCTATCGGTAAAATCTAGCCCCTGATCAGTAGGACGACCGTCACCGCGTTGTTGTCGGGTTTTACTATTGTCACTATACGCTCCACTCCGACCTCGATTCCCAATATCATCTTGTACAGGTGGTAGCAATCTCTTAGCAGGAGAAGCAGTCCCATCGAAGGTGTAGAATGGTAACGTAGGGTTATCCGACTTCTTTCGGATACTTGAAGATAAATTGTCCTTAACGCCAGCTCCCGGACTGTCGAAACCCAAGCCGGAAACGTATTCACGAGGAGCTTGAGAGTTGGACTGATTGTCGTTCGAGAACTGCTGAAATTGAGCACTTTCATCATTCTCCTCTATCCAGAATTTGTTTTTCCCTCTTGTATGGTGAATTCCAGAGGTAGGATGGGAATTATCAGCAGATGAAGCCACTTCAAGAGCTGCGAGACGTTTGTTGGCTTGGGGAATATCGTCAAAAACAATTCCACCAGGTTTCTTGTCACCTTTGGGCTTCGATTTCGAAGATAAAATCGCCTGTCGCGCTCCAGCAGTGCCAACTCTTGCAGTCTCAATGTCTCCAAAGGTACCAATTCCACCTGTTTTCAGTCCGGACGTTTTCAGTTGAGGCGTTGAGTTAGTCATTACGTTTTGTAGGCCACCTGAAGCTGGGAGTCCGTCCATACTGACGCTACCAACGCCAATTCCAGGTTTGGTGCCTCCTGCCGACAACTTACTGGGTTTCTGCTGTCTCAGAGGAGAATTAGCCACGGGAATACCGACATTTAGAGATACTTTGGCGTTCGGGATACTTTTAACCACAGTATCTTCTACTACCACAGGAGCTCGAGGTTGAGCGGACCGTAAGCGGTGCATGGCCACCAACGCATTCACTCCTTCGTCTTCTTTCACTGCGATCGTATTCTCCCGTACAGTGGTTAAAGGCGTTTTGGCTTTGCAGATGCAACTCGAGATTTCGCACTGGATCCTCGCAGTCCCGTAGGAGTTTTAGGCTCCTCTGTATCAGTAGTAGGAAACCTGTTGAGCCCTCCCAATCCAAAAGCTCCAAGCGTAATAATACTCGCTCGTCGCTCTCGTAAACGTTCGGTACCAGGAATTGGAATATTCTCAACTTCTGGAACAATTTGAGTTGGACCAGCGCTGTTCGGTGGGGTTTTCCGTGCACTTTGCAATAGTTTAGTGGCTATAAACCCCACCGAGTGCGTACGAGTTACTTGCGGTGGTAATTGGATGGATACATTATCTTCTTCTTCATCATCATCGTCTTCTTCATCGGAGCCATCACTAGGCAGCTCTGCCTCGTCATCGACTTCAACGGGAGAATCAGATTCTGACTCTGATTCTTCGTCATCGTCAATAGCTCGAATCTGCTTTAGAGACCGCAATAACCTCCGTCCTTCGTCGTTTGGGTCCCGTTTGTTTCGTCGTAAAGAACTCACTCGTTGTACCAGTGTTCGAAGGAAGGCGATATATTCTTCCACGTCGATCGTTTCACACCAGAGATCTGCCAGTTCAAAGACACTGTCAAAGAAGTTGGCAAAGCCCATAATGGCTTCACCTCTGCTGTCTCTCAGCCAGTCTTCTTTTATCGTTTTCTCCATACGGCGAAGACGGCGTTTAGTGGCGTCCGGCTCAAGACTGCGACCAATACGTCGGAACAATGACGCGTACCCATGTTGGTCGATACACCCCATCTCGTCCCTAGGAAGCTCCACCGACCAGAGCTGCTTCACAGCGTCTATCACATCCGGATGATTACGAAGGCTGAACCGAAGTGCGAGCGCTTCTGGCGTGTAGTTTAGTATCTCTTGAGCGTCATGTTCACTTCTTGCTCGACTGTACAAGTCCTCAGTGAGCAATACTGGACCATCTTCCCAGTTTTTGAGTAATCCTTTGGCCTTGAGCAGTGCCTCCTCTTGCAGATGTTGGTACTTTTGACGCTTGAGAGTCTGCAGGCGAGCAGCTTTGATGGTGAAGTTGAGTTTGAGCCATAGGACACTGGAGGATCTCTGCTTCCAACTTCCCTCACGTCGGAGTGTTGGTTCAGTAGCCACAGCGACGGCTTTCCCTCGACGTCCAGCAGAATGTTTCGAGCGCTTTCTATCCATCCTGTGGACGAACTATAAATATTGGGGAAACATGAAAAGGTGATACACCGATATTTCGTTAGAACTTCAACAAAATATTAAACCATCAGCAGTTTCTGACGTTTTTAGGATGTACCATCAATCCAATCTTTGCTGAGGGATGTCTTCCACGTCAATCAATGGTAGTCATCAAGGTTTCAATATAAAAGCACAGCAACTTACAAAACTTGATTTCTTTCCTGATTCACACATCTGCCAAAAATGCCTTCCTCCCTGGATGATTTCCCGGTGTTAACCTCTGTCTACGTGGTTTGTCGCGAATGTCTGACGCCTCATGAGCTCCCGAACGTCGTTCTACTCATCGACTCGTTCTTGGGAGTGGGTTCCATGGTCGAAGCCTGCGATCTCGGTTCCTTGCGGCTGATGTCACGCGTCGCCGCCAGGAATCCCAAGCGTCATTGGGGCGATGTGGCCAACGTTGCTGCCGAGTCCGGACGCGTTCATATATTACAGTGGCTGTCAGATTTCCACACTGATCGATGCGACTGGGGCGTCGACATTCTGGACACCGCGGCGGAATTCGGTCACCTATCGGTGGTCAAGTGGCTACACACGCACCGCCAGGACGGATGCACCACGAGTGCAATGGATCATGCAGCATGGGACGGATTTCTGCCTGTTGTTAAGTGGCTCCATGCCAACCGCAGTGAAGGATGTACTAATGCAGCCATGGACTTAGCGGCCATGCATGGACACTTAAAACCGTCAAGTGGTTGCATTACAATCGCACGGAGGGATGCACAACATTCGCAATGGACTGCGCGGCGGGAAGGGGGCATTTAGATGTGGTAAAGTGGCTACATGAGAAGAGAACGGAGGGATGCACAGCGGGCGCAATGAACTTAGCGGCGGGGCAGGGGCATCTAGATGTGGTAAAGTGGCTTCATGAAAACCGAACAGAGGGATGCACGAAGGGAGCGATGAGCTACGCCGCTGAAGAGGGACACCTGGAGGTTGTGAAGTGGCTTCACGAAAATCGAAGTGAAGGCTGCAGGAAGACACCTTTAGTTTTGTGGCAGGAAATGGACACCTCGAAATGGTCCAGTGGCTGGATGCACACGGATACAAGAGTAGGTTCCGCTACGCGTTCAAACGTGCAGCGGAAAATGGGCACATTTCTATCATCAAGTGGTTACTGAGTTTGACAGACAATGGTACGAGCTATACTCGTTGGGCGTTGAACATCGCCAAAAGAAGAACCAGCAGCGAGTTATTCAAAGGCTGGAGTCTTAGGTAAGTTGAACTGATCCAGCGGCTGGATCATCCAGTCACTACATGTAAACAGAAACCCATGGCAAATTGTCCCTCATAAACAACAAAACCAAAACAAAAATTACAACACACGTTGTTCAATGGCTAGATGCGCACCGTTACAAGGGAACGCTTTCGAAGCTGCTACAGAATGTGGGCACATTCCTATTATCAAGTGGTTACTGAGTTCAATAGACAATAGAACTCAGCACAACAGATATGCATGTACTTGGACATCGCGGTCAAGGAAAACCAGCAGCAAGTGGTCCAATGGTTGGAGCCCCAAGTCGAGCCGGATCCAGCTACTAAGTATCAGCGAATAGATTAATGCTAACGATTAACAATCCCATGGAGAGATACTTCAGCTTGTCGAAAAAGTTGCTTCCATGTGCAGGTCGCCTGTCTCACGAAATTTTAGCTCACCTTGCAAACTAGATATGGATACATCCAACAAAAATAAAAACAACGTTGATGCTTCGCTTCACCTCTGCTGTCTCTCAGCTAGTCTTCTTTGATCGTTTTCTCCATACGGCGAAGACGGCGTTTAATAGCGTCCGGTTTAAGACTGCGGCCAATTACGTCGGAAGTTCCGACTCGGAACAATGACGCGTACCCTTGCTGGTCGATTACATCCCATCTCGTCCCGAGGAAGCTCCGCCGACAAGAGTTGTTTCACTGCGGCTAATATCAATCAATAGTACTCTCTGAGGATGTCTTCTTCGTCAATCAATGGGAAGTAGTCATGAAGGCTGTAAAACAAACGCACAGGAGCTTTCAGAACTTAATTTCCTTCCTGCTTCACAAGCACATCTGCCAAAAATGCCTTCCTCGCTGGATGATTTCCCAGTGTTAACCTCTGTCCGCGTGGTATGTCGCGAGTGCCTGACGCTTCATGAACTCCCGAACGTCGTTCTACACATCGACGCGTTCTTGGGAGTGGTTCCGTGGTCGAAGCCTGCAAGCTCGGTTCCTTGCGGCTCATGTCCCGCGTTGCAGCCAGGGATTCCAAGAGTCATTGGGGCGATGTAACCTACGTTGCCGCTAAGTCCGGCTACATCTGTATCTTGCGGTGGCTGTCGGACTTTCACGTGACTGGAACGTCGACATTCTGGACACCGCGGCGGAATTCGACCACCTGTCGGTGGTCAAGTGGCTACACACGCATCGCGAAGACGGATGTACCAGTCGAACTATGGATTTTGCGGCGAGAAATGGACACTTGAAATTGCCAAGTGGCTGCATTACAACCGAACTGAGGGGTGCGCAAGGTTCGTGATGGACAGTGTGGCGCGAATGGGGCATCTAGATGTTATAAAGTGGCTACACGAGAACATAACTGCGCGGTGCACAGCGTACGCAATGAACTATGCGGCGAGACGAGGTCACTTGGATGTGGTAAAGTGGCTACATGACAATCGAACGGAGGGATGTACAACGGACGCAATGGACTGGGCGGCGAAAAGGGGCATTTAGAGGTGGTGAAGTGGCTGCATGAGAACAGAACGGAGGGTGCACAACGAACACCATGAAGTGGGCGGCGGGAATGGGCCATCTACCGGTGATAAAGTGGCTGCATGAGAACAGAACGGAGGGATGTACGCCATTAGCGATGGCATTCGCTGCCGAAAACGGACATCTGAAGGTTGTTAAGTGGCTTCATGAGAATCGAAGCGAAGGCTGCCCGAAGTTCACCTTTAGTTCAGCGGCACGTAATGGCCACCTCAGAATAGTCCAGTGGCTGGATGCACACGGATACAAGAGAAGGTTCCGCTACGCGTTAGAAACTGCTACGGAATATGGGCGATTTCATATCATTAAATGGTTGCTGAGTTCGATAGATAATGGCGACAGCTTTACTCGTTTCGCGCTGGACATCGCGATAAAGATGCGTCGGCAGCAGGTGATTCAATGGCTGGAACCTCAAGTCCAGCCACTGTGGTGTTTTCCGGAGGTTGAAGCAAACACCAAACACAAAGCAGGGCAGGTGGCGATCCTGCAGGAACTTGTAGCCAAGTGTATTGATGTACGCTGTAGCTAGCAGATTGTAGAGTGAGAGGATAAGCCAGTCGTCACCAACCTTCCGTCTCAAATGAAAGTATACAGCTCTGATGCTGATGGCAGCATCAAAGGCAGTATGCAAGACAGCCAGAGATTCCACTTAATTCACTGGCGGCCTGTCCTACAAGATCCATGAATATTTGGTCAGGCCCTGAATGACAGAACCTGCCATCGCCAATGGAGGATGCTGACTCAGATGCACCAGAGTCAGGCATCCCTCCATCTGTGATTAACCTGGATGCTCACTGTCTAGTCGTCAAACTTGATGGCGGCGGAATCCGGCTTGACGCCTGCAATTCACCACAGCCACTAAACGTTGATGCCCGCTAACATGAACATTTCTATTGGGATTGTCCATCACATCCACAAAAAGTAACAACTAGAAATCAATTTCATAGTATTAGAAAGCTTGTAAAATACGTTTGAGGGAGTTGTTGATCAAGAAGAAGTTTGCAGCCTAACCCAGCACCAACGTGGCCTACGATATGGCCTACTCGGACTTTGAGTCGACTCTACAGCAACTCACAACGCTGGACTCGGCCTTGAAGAGCTGCTGGATCGCTCTAAGACTTTCCACAGCTCAGCCAGCTCCGTGGTTGGCGCTATTGACGGTCTGTCGTCGGGAGGCACGGGCACTGCCAGTTTCCAGCAGAAACCAGTCGGGGCTTCGGAGATGCAGCGGTTCGCCGGTGAAGCTCGTGTGGCCTGTGCAGATGTGGATATGATGGTGCTGCAGGAAACGTACGGGCGTCTCGAGCAGGAGGTGCCGTCTCAAACTTTGTATAGACTTGGGAAAACGTAAGTTGGTTCGTACGTTCAATGTGTAGCTCCAAAATTTTGAAACGCACTAGTTTCATACAAAGGAAGGCACCCAGTAGTTTATCAAATCATTTCCTTAAGTAAGCTTTTACAAAAGAGAAGGCACGGAAGCTGCCGCTGTCGAATCTCGAGCTCGTCGTGATGGAAGACGGAACTCCTCCACTTTTCACTGCAGTATCGTAGATCCACGAGTTCCCCAAGTGCATGGCCTCCTCCATTTTTGCTGTTAGTGAGTTGCTTGGAAGCTGTTGGATTTCAAAATGCCTCAAACGTCATCAGAAAGATAAGGTAGCTTTTCGTTACCGGTATTAGCACACCTTGCGAATTCGATATGGGTACATTTCAAAGGACACTTTCTGTCAAAGAAAAAATTCTTTGATGAAAGATGATAAGCGACTACATAGTCTTATCCTACAATAATTAGTCGCTAAGCATCATCAACGCTTCAAAATGTAAATTGGTCACAGCTCTATGGGACTTTTCCACATGCGTTCATCTGCCGTGTCCGATAGAAATGCCTTCCTTGCTGGATGATCTCCCGGTGTTAACCTCTGTTTGCGTGGTTTGTCGCGAGTGTCTGTCGCTTCATGAGCCCCCGAACGTCGTTCTACACATCGACGTGTTCTTCGGAGTGGGTTCCATGGTCGAAGCCTGCAAGCTCGGCTCTTTGTGTTTGATGTCCCGCGTCACCGCCAGAGATATTAATACTGAGGCTCATTGGGGCAACGTAACTGGCATAGCTGCTAAGTCCGGACACGTTTATATATTGCAGTGGTTGTCGGATTTGCACGCTGCTCGATGCGACTGGGGTGTCGACATTTTGGACACTGCGGCGGAATGCGGTCATTTATCGTTGGTCAAGTGGCTACACACGAACCGCCAAGACGGATGCACCACAGGTGCAATGGATGGGGCTGCCGGGGTGGACACCTGCTTATCGTCAGGTGGCTGCATGAGAACCGCGGAGAAGGATGCACCAAAATTGCTATGGACTTAGCGGCGAAATATGGACACCTGGAAATAGTCAAGTGGTTGCATTACAACAGAACGGAGGGATGCACTAGTCTCGCAATGGACTGGGCAGCGGAATTCGGTCATTTAAATGTAATTAAATGGCTACATGAGAACAGAACGGAAGGGTGTTCAACAGCAGCTATGACCTGGGCCGCAGAAGCCGGTCATCTCGATGTTTTAAAGTGGCTTCATGAAAACCGAACAGAGGGATGCGCAAACTACGCAATGAACAATGCGGCGAGAATGGGGCATCTTAATGTGGTCAAATGGCTTCACGAAAACCGAACGGTGGGATGCACGACTGATGCGATGACCTACGCTGCCGAAATGGGACATCTGGAGGTTGCTCAATGGCTTCATGAGAATCGAAGCGAAGGCTGCTCGAGAGACGCTTTTCGTTTAGCTGCACGTAATGGCCACCTCGGAATGGTCCAGTGGCTGGATGCACAACAGCGACTTCTATGGCGCGTTTGAAGGTGCTACGGAAATGGACACATTTCTATCATTAAGTGGTTACTGCGCTTGATGGGCAACAAAACACAGCGCGAGAGTTGTAGTCGTTGGGCGCTCGAAATCGCGGTAAATAGAAACCAGGAGCAAGTGATTCGATGGCTTTCAAGTTGATCCGGATCCAGCCACTAAGCTACAGCAAATGGATGCCTGCTAACGATGCAAAATTCTATCGAAATCCCTCCCTCTTCCCAAAAATCAACAAAAGATTAAAGTTCGAGAAAAACAATATATATGTGAACTTCAGTCTCGGCATCTTAACCCCTTCAGCCTTAAGTTTGTACAAAAGAGAAGGCACTGAAGCTCCCGCTGTCATATCTCGAGCTCGTCGTGATGGAAGACTGAACTCCTCCACTTTTAACTGCAGTACCGTAGATCCACGAGCTCCTAGCAGCTGCAGCCTGAATCTTCTGGTAAGGCATGAGGTTGCCATCCTCTTGGTCTTTCGTCACGCTGTTACGGCGTCTCCACGAGGCCTGAACAGCTTGAGAGACTTTCGGACTCATCACCAGCGACGGTCTCGGGACTCTCGGGGCTGCACCAGTAGAGCGGTACTCTTTGACATCTTGAGCTCCGGTCGGAAGATCCTGTCCACTGCCAGTTTACCAGGCGACAACTGCTGTTTGATTGGAGCTGGAGAAGGTTTGGGAGTCTTCTTGTTCTTGTTGCCGATCTGAACGTGTCGAACGTGAGGCTTGACCATCCCATTTGCCTTCGGAATGAACGTCGGATCGGTGCCATCGGAGCGGATCAACGACAAAAGCTTACGTGCACCCTCCCGAACCACCTGCTTGTGTGTCCCCGTTCGAAGAGCCTCAAGCTGCTGCATGAGCGTCGCATTGGTCCGGAAGGCAGGGATATAACGACCAGCGAACGGCTTGATCTCCACCAGCATCTGCATCAGAACGATCGCCTTCGCTCGCACTTGCCACGAGCGTTGCGCGTCGCCATCCTGCAGTCGACCAGCAAAAGCTGCTGCCACATTGGCGGCCTCAAGACGCGGCATTTGCGCTAGGAGCCGCTGCACACTGTCAGCATCTGGGACGCCCTGGATGCCACCGGATGAAGTGCACAACGCTACCAGTTTCGCTTCATACCCAGAGACGTTCACAGAGGTCTGGCCACAGTCAAAGCTGCGAATGGAATAGTAGTGTTAGATACCGTATTCTGGGCTAAATAGCAAGAGGATAGAGCCTCACTTACTCTTCAAGCTCGGCATCAGGGGTTAGACCCACCCAAGTCTTGCGCATGGCCTTTGGAATGGGTTTGATCGCACGGTTTTCCTCCGGGTCATCACGCTCATTGTGCTCCTCTTCATTCGCAAGCAGAGCGCAACGTTTGTCCGGGGAGAAGTCCTGGTAGTCCCAGTCCTCACTGGAATTAGAGCAACGAATTCAGTCAGTTGAGGTTTTATCACTGGGTTTGAGTAACAAGTGAGTTGACTTACATCGCCTGCTCCACCTGGTGCAGGTACTTGTCCTTGAGCTCATCCAGGAAGTGCATGGCCTCCTCCATTGTTGCTGTTGGTGAGTTGCTAAGAAGCTGTTGGATTTCGAAGTGAACATCGTTGAGCTAGCGCTTATCAAACGTCCTCAGGATTCCTCAGCACTTAGGGAATAAGGAGATGTCTCGTACTTCGAAGTATAATTTTAGCTCACCTTGCAAATTCGATATGGATACATGAAACAGCGCTGGAGCAAAAGGCTAGTGTGTTGATACGGATGTCACGAACACTAGCAACTCGTCGCTTTCGTCTACCGTTTGAGGTGTTTGCGCTTGATGTTGTCCATCCAGTTCAACTGATCCAGATTGACTTCGCCGCTCAGCGCATGAACAAACAGCCGCGGTGTCTTGTCCTCTTCTTCATTTTGAGTGCCGGTATCATTCTCCTTCATGAAAAAGACGTTCGCATAGCGTCGTCCTTGGCACTGTCCATGTTGATCTTGCCGGTTGAACTTGAAGCGGCCATAACAGCACCCTCCTGTGCACAAAGCTCCCCAGTGAAGACGGCGTAGTCCTCATCCAGTTGGTCCATCTCACTGCCGGTAAACTCACAGTCTTTGCCCACAGTTACCTTCGTACCATGCAATTCCACATCGATCGGTGCTGCTGGCTGTAGCGAAACACGGACGTTTCCACCCACCAGAATGCTACTGGATGCGTCATTCGTCCACGAGTCAAAGTGCGCCACGACGTCGCACTTGTCGCCGCTGTCTTCAACCTCTAACGCACCAGTGACGCTATCCACCTCCAAACTCTTCAAGCCTTCACTTGATACACGAAGATACCCGTGCATATTGCCCACCCGCAGCATCGACTGACCGCTCTGATTCGTTGACACGATGTTGCAAGTCGAAGCGTAAATGGCTCCAAACTCGGATCCCTTGCTCCCCTTTACCGATCTTTACCTCTGCTTTACCAGCCATCAGTCTCTTGCACTTGACACCTTCTTGAGCCTCCAGCCTCACTGTTTCCCCTTCTACCAATGCCGACACCTGAATCTGTCCGCCATTCGTCTTCAAGCTCACGTGTTTGCCTCGAACCTTGTTCACCTCAATGTCTCCACGTCCCAGGACCACCTTCACATCTCCCTCGATCTTGTCCTTAAGCGTGACGCTGCCATTCGTCACTGCCACGTTCAGATCCACCGTGTGAGGCAGCAGAAGCTGCACTTTAGCGTCCAAAACGTCGTTTTTAGCGATACGCAGCGCTCTGACACTCTCAGCACCGCTAACTGATCCCTCATCGGCCTCTTCTTCAATGCTAAAGAAGTTCTGGATGTCAATTGCATCGTCTGAAGCTGTAAACACCCTCAAAGCGAAGTCATCCGTGCTCAAAACCGGCACAATCTCCAATTCCGTTCGTGCAGCGTCCACAGCCTTAAACTGCACTTTGCTCTGATGCGTCAACTGCGATAACGACAGCGACGTATCCACTGTACGATCCGAAGCGCTAGACAACAGACGCGTCCTCACAGACGGCAGCAACGACAACCTACGGCGCAGCATCATTCCAGCTAAATGTGTGGTGAGGAATGAAGGTCAAAGTCACAAATAAGAAAAATAGTCCTAATTAGTCTAATCCTATCCTATCACATATATGCTGTATCATAAGTGAGATTGACCCCACTGGTGGCCAGCAAAGCTGCCCTTCCATTAGCAATAGGCTCTGCCTCTTCCTCTCTTCTTCCTCCTCCTTAACTGTAGCCATGCGTCCGATCCTGCTTAAAGGCCACTCGCGGTCCCTGACCATGATCAAGTACAACCGCGAGGGCGACCTGCTGTTCTCGTGCGCCAAGGACCACACGCCCAACCTCTGGTACAGCGACACTGGGGAGCGCATTGGCACGTACGTGGGTCACTCGGGCGCTGTCTGGGCCTGCGACGTCAGTTACCACTCGGAGCGTCTCCTTACGGCTGCAGCCGACGCTACTGTGAAGCTCTGGGACGTGCAGACGGGCGAGGAGCTCTTCTCCTTCCCGCACACGGGTCCGGCCCGCAGTGTCAACTTCAGCACGGGCGACCAGTACTTCGTGTCGGTTGCTGACAAGTTCTCGGACAATCCGGCCTCGGTGTTCGTGTACGAGCTGGCGGCCGACGTGGCCAACCAATCGGCTGAGCCGGTGCTGACGATCTCAAGCACGGCCACGAAGGCCGCATCACCGGCGCCTACTGGACGCCGTTGAACAAGGCCATCATGACTACGGGCGGAGACGGCACGATCAAGCTGTTCGACCCGAAGACTGGCGAGTTGCTGGAGAGCCACGGCATCCACACGGGTGAAATCACCAATGTGGCCTTCAACAAGTCCAAGACGCTGGCTATTACGTCCTCCAAGGACAACACGGCCAAGTTGCTGGATGTGGAGACCATGAAGGTGCTCAAGGTGTACGAGACGGACCGTCCCGTGAACTCGGCCGCTATTTCCCTATCAAGGAGCACGTGGTGCTTGGTGGTGGACAGGAGGCTATGAGTGTGACTACCACTTCGGGACGAGTGGGCAAGTTCGAGGCTCGTTTCTTCCACATGGTCTTCCAGGAGGAGTTCGGCCGTGTCAAGGGCCACTTCGGACCTATTAACACCATCGCCTTCCACCCGAACGGCAAGAGCTACGCGTCTGGAGCTGAGGACGGTTACGTGCGACTCCACCACTTCGACAACGACTACCTCAAGCTCGATGCCAAGAAGTAAAAGGACATTTTTCGTGCGTTATGCAGACAGGTGGACACACACAGAGGACGACGCTATTCAGGTTTCGTTTTTGGACAAGGAAGTGCAGTCGAGAGGGGCAAAAGGGTGAACCAGACGCAATTTTTAGCAGGTTAGAACGCTCCCATCCATTTGTGCAGTGTCCACCGTAGGTAGTTTTAATGCAGCCAAGTTTCTTCCAGGTTTGCTGAGTGCTCCCACTCCTGTTGAATGATGAGCTTTGATCAGAGAGATGTTTTCTGAACTTTCACCTTTCTTTTACAGGTAAAATACGTCTTTTATTCGAGAACTTGCGGACTTTGGGGAAAATGGTCGTGGAGACGTTGTACTGTGCGATCGTTGGTATAGCAGGAAGTATATTCCATGTGAACATCGACTTGAACAAGACGGTTGGACTCTTGAAGGATGCGATCAAGAAGAAGAACAAAGCGACGATCGCATGCGACGCCAAAGACCTGAAACTTTTTTGGCGAAGACAGCAGACGGCCTGTGGCTGGACGACGATTCGATCGTACAAAACGGATTTGATACTTCTTTATATGAGAACATGAACTCGTTGTGGAAGCTGAACGAGACTCTTTGGGCCTGGTGTTTCGCTCGGAGAGGAAGTGATCCACGTGCTGGCGGTGGTCCCGAAGACTGAGGAGAACGGCGGGAGAAGCATTCAGAAGTTCAACGTACCAATTGAATTCTCTAAGGTGAAAACCGAAGAAGGGGTTCCTTCAACATTCAGAACCTACCGCTCAAGCACAGTTGAAGCTTTTTCAATCTTCTGTTTTCCCAGATTGGCGGCTATTTATCCGGGCTCCCCTTTGTCCGGAAAGACGGCCATGTGCGATCTTCTCTACAATTACATTGTTCGTTCCAAGCCAGAGGCACTTGTTGCTCGCGTGTCTGCGAAATCGATTCCTGCTCCCGTCAAGTTTTGCGAGTATTTCAAGTCAATGTACAGCTGCGACTTCCAGGCATTCCGTGCGTTCAAGCGTGATCGAGTGGTGTTGATTGATGAAGCGCAGTTGACATACCGGTACGATGATGAATTGCTGTGGGTGGGCTACCTCAAAAGCACGATGGATGGAAGATTCCCTGGTTTGCGCTTCGTTCTCTTTTCGTCCTATGGTAGTTTTGATAACTATGGCAAGCACGGACGCCCTGGAACTCCGATCTTCATCCCTCCTTGGATTACTTTTGGATTGAATGCAACCCCATCTAAGCCTGGTCTTCAGCTTTCACGTGGGGAGGTGGAAGAAATGAGTCATAACAGCATTGGCGCATCAGTCTCCGATAAAATTTGGGTCCTGAGCTCGGTCATATCGGAATTGCACGAGCAATCCTTATCTTTTACAGAGCAAGTTTGGTTCGAAAACGCCAAATACTGGAGACATTGAGAAGGAACTTTACTCCCTGGAGTTGCTGCAATACATTAGCTCCAATTATCGTAGTATTCCGACTGCTGATGCTTTTCAGCAAGTGATACACGCTCATGATCTATTGGAGGAGCCAGCGCAGCAGATGAGTGAAATCATGAATGATGCTGCTTCTGGAAAGGTTACCGTTTTATCTGATGGGCTATTTGGTGACCAGCGAACTCCTAGTCGTAAGACCGCCGTGGAATTGCTAAGTATGGGTTCTTGTATAAGGATCAGGACAAGCAGCTCCACTTCACTTCAAGCATACACCTCAAGATCTGGTTATATTCAAACCGGACGGACATGGTATCCCGTTTCTCATGAAGGTCTCGTTAGTTTTAAACACTTTTGAATGGCAACAGTGCCAGCACCATTCACAAGCACCTCCCAAAACCAAAGCCACGAATCACCAAATTTACATGTTAATGAATCCTTTGCGCCATTCTGGGTAACCAACTCATCTCGATTCTCGATATCGTGAATTTGGCTCCAAGGTACATCGAAGTTATTTTTCAAGTTTCATCTTCTGTTCAATGTTTGGTGGGCTAAAAATACGATAACGGTACAATAACCTTGGCCTCCTTATCCTATAGTCAGCACGCGTTGGCATCAATGGTATCGCGTCCTCATGTCTGAGGACGTTTGATAAGCGCTAGCTCAAAGATGGTCACTTCGAAATCCAACAGCTTCTTAGCAACTCACCAACAGCAACAATGGAGGAGGCCATGCACTTCCTGGATGAGCTCAAGGACAAGTACCTGCACCAGGTGGAGCAGGCGATGTAAGTCAACTCACTTGTTACTCAAACCCAGTGATAAAACCTCAACTGACTGAATTCGTTGCTCTAATTCCAGTGAGGACTGGGACTACCAGGACTTCTCCCCGGACAAACGTTGCGCTCTGCTTGCGAATGAAGAGGAGCACAATGAGCGTGATGACCCGGAGGAAAACCGTGCGATCAAACCCATTCCAAAGGCCATGCGCAAGACTTGGGTGGGTCTAACCCCTGATGCCGAGCTTGAAGAGTAAGTGAGGCTCTATCCTCTTGCTATTTAGCCCAGAATACGGTATCTAACACTACTATTCCATTCGCAGCTTTGACTGTGGCCAGACCTCTGTGAACGTCTCTGGGTATGAAGCGAAACTGGTAGCGTTGTGCACTTCATCCGGTGGCATCCAGGGCGTCCCAGATGCTGACAGTGTGCAGCGGCTCCTAGCGCAAATGCCGCGTCTTGAGGCCGCCAATGTGGCAGCAGCTTTTGCTGGTCGACTGCAGGATGGCGACGCGCAACGCTCGTGGCAAGTGCGAGCGAAGGCGATCGTTCTGATGCAGATGCTGGTGGAGATCAAGCCGTTCGCTGGTCGTTATATCCCTGCCTTCCGGACCAATGCGACGCTCATGCAGCAGCTTGAGGCTCTTCGAACGGGGACACACAAGCAGGTGGTTCGGGAGGGTGCACGTAAGCTTTTGTCGTTGATCCGCTCCGATGGCACCGATCCGACGTTCATTCCGAAGGCAAATGGGATGGTCAAGCCTCACGTTCGACACGTTCAGATCGGCAACAAGAACAAGAAGACTCCCAAACCTTCTCCAGCTCCAATCAAACAGCAGTTGTCGCCTGGTAAACTGGCAGTGGACAGGATCTTCCGACCGGAGCTCAAGATGTCAAAGAGTACCGCTCTACTGGTGCAGCCCCGAGAGTCCCGAGACCGTCGCTGGTGATGAGTCCGAAAGTCTCTCAAGCTGTTCAGGCCTCGTGGAGACGCCGTAACAGCGTGACGAAAGACCAAGAGGACGGCAACCTCATGCCTTACCAGAAGATTCAGGCTGCAGCTGCTAGGAGCTCGTGGATCTACGGTACTGCAGTTAAAAGTGGAGGAGTTCAGTCTTCCATCACGACGAGCTCGAGATGTGACAGCGGGAGCTTCAGTGCCTTCTCTTTTGTGCAGGCGTAAAGATGTCGAAACGTATTCGTGAACGTCAAACTTTTACAACTATTTTGGTACCAAACTTGAAGTTTTATTCATCTTGTTGAGAATCCCGATAAAATTGGTCATCGTTAACAGACATCTAGAAATCTGCTGCGTAATGGCTGAATCCAGCTCGACTTGACGTGTGAGGCACTCATCGCTAGCGGTTCTTCTTTACCGCGATCTTCAGCCGGAAACGAGTAAAACTTGCGTGTTGTATCCACTTGATGATAGGAATGCGTCCCTTTCCCGTAGCAGCTTCTAACGCCCTCCGGAAGTCACACGTGTACCCGTGTGCATCCAGCCACGGCACGATTTCAAGGTGGCCATTACGTGCTGCCAAACGAAAGGCGTCTTCAGAGCAGCCTTCGCTTCGATTCTCGTGAAGCCACTGAACAACCTCCAAATGCCCGTTTCCTGCAGCGTAGGTCATCGCTAATCGCGTACAGCCCTCTGTTCTGGTCTCGTGTAGCCACTTTACCACATCTAAATGACCCGTTGTCGCTGCAAGGTTCATTGCGTAGTGTGTGCAGCCTTCCATTCGGTTGTCATGCAGATACTTTACCACCTTTAAAAAGCCCGATTCTGCCGCCCAATCCATTGCAGACGCTGTGCAACCTTCTTTTGTGTTCTCATTTAACCACATTACCATATCTAGATGGCCCGATCCCGCCGCCCAGTTCATTGCGTCACTTGTGCATCCCTCCGTTCGGTTGTCATGAAGCCATTTAACCACATTTAGATGGCCATTTTCCGCCGCCCAGTCCATTGCGAACACTGTGCATCCTTCGGTTCTGTTCTCTTGAAGCCACTTGACTGTTTCCAAGTGTCCATTTCTTGCCGCTAAATTCATAGCTTTGATGGTACAACCTTCACTACGATTGGCATGTAACCACTTGACAATAGGCAGGTACCCACCCTCGGCTGCTTGATCCATTGCTCTCGTGGTGCATCCGTCTTGGCGGTGCGCGTGCAACCACTTGACCAACGATAAGTGGCCGCATCCTACCGCGGTGTCCAGAATGCTGACGCCCCAGTCGCATCGATCAGCATGGAACTCCGACAGCCACTGCAAGATATCGACGTGTCCGGATTGAGCGGCAATCTTTGCCACATTGCCCCAATGAGCCTCGGTATCCCTGGAGGCGACGCGGGACATCAACCGCAAGGAACCGAGATTACAGGCTTTGACCATGGAATCCATTCCCAAGAACGCGTCGATGTGTAGAACGACGTTCGGGAGTTCATGAAGCGACAGGCACTCGCGACAAACCACGCGGACAGAGGTTAACACCGGGAAATCGTTCAGCGACGAAGGCATTTCATTCGGACACGGTAGATGCACGAATGTGGAGAATTCTGATCTCTTGTAATTTACATTTTGAAGTCTTCAAGATCATTTGCGACTACGTGAAGATTGTTGGTCTTCTTTGACAGAAAGTGTCCAGTGGAATGTATCCATATCGATTTCGCAAGGTGAGCTAAAATTATCAGATGACGGTAAAGCACCTTGGCCACCTTATCCCTTCCGTCTTCCTCAATCGTATCGCGTACAGGTGACTGAAGACGTTTGATAAGCGCTAGCTCAAAGATGGTCACTTCGAAATCCAACAGCTTCTTAGCAACTCACCAACAGCAACAATGGAGGAGGCCATGCACTTCCTGGATGAGCTCAAGGACAAGTACCTGCACCAGGTGGAGCAGGCAATGTAAGTCAACTCACTTGTTACTCAAACCCAGTGATAAAACCTCAACTGACTGAATTCGTTGCTCTAATTCCAGTGAGGACTGGGACTACCAGGACTTCTCCCCGGACAAACGTTGCGCTCTGCTTGCGAATGAAGAGGAGCACAATGAGCGTGATGACCCGGAGGAAAACCGTGCGATCAAACCCATTCCAAAGGCCATGCGCAAGACTTGGGTGGGTCTAACCCCTGATGCCGAGCTTGAAGAGTAAGTGAGGCTCTATCCTCTTGCTATTTAGCCCAGAATACGGTATCTAACACTACTATTCCATTCGCAGCTTTGACTGTGGCCAGACCTCTGTGAACGTCTCTGGGTATGAAGCGAAACTGGTAGCGTTGTGCACTTCATCCGGTGGCATCCAGGGCGTCCCAGATGCTGACAGTGTGCAGCGGCTCCTAGCGCAAATGCCGCGTCTTGAGGCCGCCAATGTGGCAGCAGCTTTGCTGGTCGACTGCAGGATGGCGACGCGCAACGCTCGTGGCAAGTGCGAGCGAAGGCGATCGTTCTGATGCAGATGCTGGTGGAGATCAAGCCGTTCGCTGGTCGTTATATCCCTGCCTTCCGGACCAATGCGACGCTCATGCAGCAGCTTGAGGCTCTTCGAACGGGGACACACAAGCAGGTGGTTCGGGAGGGTGCACGTAAGCTTTTGTCGTTGATCCGCTCCGATGGCACCGATCCGACGTTCATTCCGAAGGCAAATGGGATGGTCAAGCCTCACGTTCGACACGTTCAGATCGGCAACAAGAACAAGAAGACTCCCAAACCTTCTCCAGCTCCAATCAAACAGCAGTTGTCGCCTGGTAAACTGGCAGTGGACAGGATCTTCCGACCGGAGCTCAAGATGTCAAAGAGTACCGCTCTACTGGTGCAGCCCCGAGAGTCCCGAGACCGTCGCTGGTGATGAGTCCGAAAGTCTCTCAAGCTGTTCAGGCCTCGTGGAGACGCCGTAACAGCGTGACGAAAGACCAAGAGGACGGCAACCTCATGCCTTACCAGAAGATTCAGGCTGCAGCTGCTAGGAGCTCGTGGATCTACGGTACTGCAGTTAAAAGTGGAGGAGTTCAGTCTTCCATCACGACGAGCTCGAGATGTGACAGCGGGAGCTTCAGTGCCTTCTCTTTTGTGCAAGCCGAAAACCGAAGTCCATGACACTGCATACATTCCCGACTAAGCAAACTAAGTTAGTTTAACTAACGCTAGATTGCAAATAGTATACGGAGTATAAAAATCTATCACAATTTTCTCTGTATAATAAGCGGCCGAGGGACAGCTGGAAGACAGAGATCTTCCAGCGTTCATCAAAGCTGTTGTTACACGTTTTCCTTCCATCCCTGTACTTCCTAGCTCTGGATTTCGTCGCATTCAAGACAAAACAAGCAGAAAGAAGCGTAACGTAAATCACTGTGCTGCGCTACCGGTAGTCTCGATGATGATGATATGGCATGTATTTGGATTACTATCTTAGAATCCTAATTGCTGTGCTTGGTCTCACGCTACATTCGTTGTGGTTGCTCTCGTTGTACACTGTACCATGAAGTCCCAGTGTTTTTCAAGCTTTAAAAGATTAAACCTGTTGGTACGTTGAGTGCCCTGGCGTTGGCAGATTGCCGCAGTCAGACGTTGCACTCGTTCGAGCCACGTACTGTCATTAGATAGACTGCTCAGTTGGAGTACTTCCGCGTAAGAGCGCGTATGGCATGCGTCTGGAGAATCTGCCCGTCCGAGCTTTGCCAAAGCGTGTTGCCTCGCTGGTCGCAGAATTCCTGGAGCGATAGCAGCGATTTGAGGGTGTTGAAGCTTGAAAAGTCGCATTGATGATGGCAACCTCGGTTTACGCTCATACTGTACAGCGCCGACGTCTCAAAGATCTTCAGTGAAGATTCTTCGCTGCAGGACTGCCGCAGAAAACCAGGCGTTTGCTGTCGCTGCAAACCTTGGTGACAGTCTACTTGGTGCATCGGTGACTGCAGTTACATCGTGACAAGTACATGTACATGAAGCTCACGTTGCGGAGCTGTCTCATCGCCGAAGTCAAGCCGCTTGACAAGCGACGTCAAAGCGTAGCACCATCACAGCCTGTTACAGTACATGTACTGATTCCAGTGCTGATAGTCAGGCCGACGGGCGGCAGTGCAGTCAAGTAAAGCAAGTCCGTGACTGTCGGTCTTGCGTGAGAAGGCAGTGACTTCATGGCGGCACAAGTCGGTGGTGTAATGGATGGTCGGCCATGCTGGTCGGACGAGAGCGCCTCGCAGGGTAAGACGTAGAGGACAGATCATCGGTGGCTCGCAATGATCTCGACAGTGGTACTCTTGCGATAAGTCGCAACTGGCGACGTAATCCAAATTTAAGTCGCTTCTGGCATGGGACACACTATCCTGGCGGCGGCAATTGCGATCGCCTGCGACGGTAGACGTGGGTACGCTTTTGCCGCAAGCATGACAGCACCGCAAAGCTTTTGTAAATGTAAGTGTTCATGCATATCCATCAGCGGCATTGATGGTGCTCCAAAATGGCGTTCATATTCGATTCGGTCGGCGATTTCGGGACGCTTGAAGCGAGTCGTTTGGGAGCGCAATCTCAGAGCGTTAGCTAATGCGAGACACGGCATTGGACCAACACTCTGCGAAATCTCACGCACCCCTAATTAGGCGTTAAAGTGCAGGTTGCGGTCTGGTGAGGCCCGCCGGAAATTTACTCTGTCCGAGGCTGCAGCACTGCTTCAGCAGCAGCGCCTCTTGTATTAGCAAGCCACTACATGTACTCACCACTACCCAGCATATGTCAAGTATCGATGCTGTCTCAAATAGTTCGTGGCAGCACAGCAATTTTGGTCTGCTGCACTGCAGCCCAGCCACAGCAATTTTTCTATCTTCTGAGTCTGTCGATGGCCGGCTGGCGCTACTGCATCTACAGGTACAGCAGTTTATAACAAGGATGCCGGGCCTCTGTTACATTTGGTCCATCCGGCACCGCCAGCGACTGTCCAAACGCCAGTTGCAAGTCAAGTTCGGCAGCCAACGCTGAATTGCGGCACACGCGCTTTAAATCGGATCACGCCGTTGTCTCAGGACCGTGTCAAAATTCCTCTCTATCAACATATCTTATCCCATTCAAGAGGTTTTAAACGCGTAATCTGCGGCCGCGTATCGCAGGTCGGAAATAGAACGCGCCTCTGCCTCTGAGCTGAGCATCTCGGGCTTAAAACGCCTGCGTCAGGAGCTGTCATTCTCGAATTTGCTTCGATCAGCACACCCCAATTACAACCAATCAGACGCAGCCATGGCCTTTGAGAGCACCGTGGAGATCACGCGCGGCGGCGTGGAGACCAAACAGGGCGCCCCGCACCAGGAGACGCCCGTCACCGAGACGGAAAGCGCCATGACCTTCGCCATCCCGGCCCCCATCGCCTCTGTGCGCGCCAACATCGCCGCCTTCGAGGAGGACAGCATCCGCAAGCTTCTGACCCGCTACGAGGGCTCGGACGTGCTGCCCAATGGCTGGCGTCAGGGCCCCAGCAACAAGGGCATCCAGGTCGTCTACGGCGAAGTGGCCGGCAAGGGCAGCGAGTGGTACACCATGAAGACGACTGGTACACTTCACGTCAGTGCGGCTAAGGCGGCGAACATCCTCATGCGCAGCGACATGGTGCCTAAGTTCGACGAGATGACCAAAGAGGTCAAGGCCATGGAGAAGCTCAGCGAAGCGTCCGAGGTGCGTCGCGTCACGGCCAAGTCCGTCATGTTCACGGCTGCCCGCGACTTCTCGGTCGTTTCCACTTACCGTGAAGAAGCCAGTGGCCGCATCCTTATCGCCACTCGCTCGGTGGAGTTCGTGCCTGAACGCAAGGGCTACGTGCGTGCGACGATCCTCATATCGGGCTACGTGGTGACGCCGCACCCGACCAACCCCAACATGTGCGAGATGAGTGTTATTGCCCACATGGACCTAGGCGGCAACTTGCCTGCTATGGTGGTGCGCTACCTCGGCCTGTCCGCGCCTATTAAGCTCGTAGAGAAGATCAACGAGATCACCCTCCGGGCATAGGCGGATTCGACATGAGTAAATTCGTAAGCCCCACACAAGTCAGATAGCATGTACCAGTAGTAAGCTAACCATATAAAAACGTGGTTTTTCCTCAACATTCGTTTGTCCTGCCTTGGTGCTTCGTTCGCAGCCACTCATGCTGGGCGCCTGGAAGCCTCCTCTTTTCGCTGGGCGGAAGAAGCCGTTCAAGAGACTGAACAGAAGCATGCAATGAAACCGGCCGCTCAACTTGCTCCAAAAGTCTTGGACCAAGACGATTCGAAGACCGAGGACCGAAGACGGCGCTAGGAAGCGCTACGAGCCACAAGGATGGATGGGTCGTCTGCTTGAAGCATTTGCGCGCAATCGGTTTACACTTTGGGGGACGGTGGGATCATTTCTCCGGAGGCAAGTGCAATTGCCGCGTCGGAGTCTGTGCTGGCTCAAGTGGAGGACAAAGCGCGGTGGACCGACGACGAATGCCAATACCTAGCCAAACTGTCAACACGACGGAGACGATCAGCTTGGCTCTTGGTGTACTCGTCAATCCAAGGCTACAGACTACTGGTACATGTACGTGTTCTTGGAGGTACAGTAATCAGAGTTTGATAGTAACCCAAATTGTCGGTAGTATTATACTATTGATATTGACAACGCTCCTCAAAACATACTCTTACTACTTGGGTCATTTTCGCAAATCGCAGGTAATATTAGTAGTAAGATGATATTATCAGATATTAATACTGCTCGCAAATATTTTTCGACGACATTTTTGGCTTTGAAAAAGAAATATATTAGTTTCTGAATAGAATATACCCAAAACGATATGCTATGACAATATTTTACGAACGATGTTAGAGGCACACAATGAGTGTGTGCCTTCGTACTAAGCGCGTATTATTGCCACCGAGGAGACACTCGTCGTGAGTGTACACTGTACAAAGACACAAAGGCACATTTTGAAAATAAATTACTGGATAGATTTCAAAATTTCAGAGATCTTGACATCCAATACATGTTGCGCAAACAGGTAAGTGTTGTATACTGTTACTTACACGTACGTAAAGGCTCTCTAGTCCTGCTGCTGCTGCTTACACATTGCAACTTATTCTACCTCGTACTCAAACAACAGTCTAAGAAATCATACATGTATATTCAATCACTACACGTGAAGCGACTTCAGCAAGTACCTCAGTCGAACGTAGCGCACAAGACCGTTTGGTAGAGATGCCGGTAGGGGATACGGCGCACTTTACACTCAAAAAATGAAACACGAACGGACCACAACTCACTCCATCCTTCTGCTTCAGAGTCTTCTCAGGTATGATAGCCATTGCTTTCATTTGTTCTGGGAACAGTTTTTTCAAAACCGCTACACACGCGTCCAGTCGTTTCTGTTTCTGTTGTGGATCAAGCAAATATATAGCTGGAGATGCCGCCTTGAAGTCAAACACTGCTCCACACCAGTGATTGCCCTGTGTCTTGACGAATTGAGTGAGGAATCTTTGACTTGAAACGAAGGACAAGCCGTGTCATCAACTGCCTCCTGATCGTCAGCCGGAATGTTCAACGGGCATGTCAAGGACCATCTTGGGTGAATGTGTTTCAGCGTTATAGCACTTTTGTCGGAAATTAGCCTCCAGTAAATGACGTGGCGACATGGCAACAACTCAGTTCTCATGAAGGAGCACGAACACCGGTATGTCTATATTGTACGAAGTCAAACAACAAATATCCGTTAGCTCAAATGTATCCCTAGATGGCTAACACGAATTAACTTACCTGGGTATCGAGATGGTACACGCGGGTTGATTCCAGCGAAGACGTCAACTCTTGCAAGTGTTCGTTTAGTTCTGAACGGTGTAGTGAGTTTTGCGGTCATTGGCTACCCGATACTGTTTCTCAACAAGCTGATAAGCATGTTGGCTTACCTCTTTAGCCAATTTCTGGAGCTCCGAATCTGCACCTCGATAGCGCATATATCCAACATCAGTAATCTTTTTCGCGTATTCCATTTCGGCAATAGATTGCAGAAACATGAGCGTATCTATGCATTCATAGACGGTTTCAATACATCCTTCAAATGCCCCCACGCTGCTTCCAGACTAACATTGTGCAGAATCGTTAGACAAACGAAAACAAAAATGAAAGAGAACTGTACCGATTGTTTGTAGTATTCCCCAAGTGTGGCACATCCAAACGCCAAAACCCACTCCACATCTTCCTGCATCTGTGCCAATTTGCGTGAAAGTACTGCAAAAATGGGTGATCTGCATCCGGAACATCCTCTTTCAGCGTAAGGCGTTTGCCTTCTATGATATAGTGCAGATACCTTCGGCCAGTTTCATATTCGTCCTCCGTCTGCGCGTTCAGCATCATATGTACAGAATCCTCCACTTTTCTCGATCAAACACCCCGTAGTCGCGTTTAGCCATCTCACCGCGAAGGTACTTCACAACGTGAAACACACATAGAAGAATCCTGGCACCGGGAAACGCATTTTGAAGCAAACCAATTTCACCAAAGTCCTTGTCGACGATAATTACCCCACGTCCGATTGAACGACTTGAACGACGTTACCGCGTCTGTCAAGCATTCAGCGCTTTCGTTTTTCATCAGGGCGTGCTGCACGTATTGTTCCTATGGCACAATAGTCACACACAGGTTCCCAACGTCACACAGCACACCAACCAGGCACACAACACCACAGTGACACACGAAGAGGCACACAGCACCACACAATGCTACACAGCACCACAAAGGCAGACAAGAGGCACACAACGACACAAACAGGCACATAACGTCACAAAGAGGCACACTAGATCACAAATATGCACACTACCCACTTACATGGCCAAAGACGTCGTGAATCATAAAGCTGAAGAGCTTGTAGCGGGCATCGTTAGTGCTATGTGTAGCATCTACCATCATCACTTCTGGAAATGCCTCAAAGAACCTGCGTATTTGGTTCGTTTGGAATGTAATTGTTTGGGCCAACTTCTCGTCGTCAATGTAGACAGTCGCTGTGTTCCCCGACTTGAAAACAAAAATCACGAAGACAAGCCTCCAGCCTGGATTCAACGGTAGAGGCGCCACGTCGTGCTGACTTGATCTTGGCCACAAGATTGTGGACATCACGCAATGTCACTTGCTTCCCTACAATAAATTAGCAAATGTTAGCACAATTCAGCCTAAAACGTACGGCTTAAGTGCAGGTACCAGTTCGTCGCCTTAGACACTCCACGATTAATTTCTTCTTTGTACCGGCGGCGAAGTTCGTCCACAAAGTCAACCATATCTGGATCCTCAATACGGCGGTTGGAAGGGTGGTTGTCGAAAGTCCTACGACCCAGTGCATGGTTGTGAGAGGTTGTCTGCTGTGTTACCTTCACCCGAAACCCCAAATCAGGAATCCATACAACCGTCACGGTCATTTGTGCGTCACAATTAGTAGGCTTGCTAAAGAAGTTGTCGCGTTTGCCTGTCGACCGGCTAGCTCGGGACCAACCATGCGTACAAATCAGCCTCTGATAGTATTTGCCGAACGACGGAGGGATTTTGGTTGTCGGCGTTAGCTTACCACGCTTGCCCAATTCTGCGTTTCTTGCGTCAGCGCTGGTAGATGTCCGTTTGCGAAAGACTTGGTGGGTGCTGTTTTCGTACTCAGTTAAATACTCGAAAAAGCCTCCCAACTGTCAAAACAGCGTTTAATCATAGGAGGTGCCATCGATGGACTCTCCGAGGGTACAGGTTCGGGAACGTCACCGTCAGGTACATAGTCTTCGTCAGACTTACCGCCGGGATCATTCTCCGAGGCAAAGGCTGTCGCACCAGACATTTTGCGATCGTCAGGCGATTCGGAAATGAACGGTTCAGAAGCGAAGGGATGGGAGAAAGGGGAGGAGGGTGTTTTCGCAAATTTGGCCAAACTAAAATTAGGGAATTTATTGAGGAGCGGTTTTTATCGGTATAAATTTCAGCATCCCATTGTGTGACTTTATCCACTTCCATATTTTACTGTCATATTTTGGTGCGAAATGTACGATTATCGGCAATAATATACTTCAAAGTACATGGTAAGCATTTGTAGGTCTTATATTGCTCAATTGTGGAGAATTCTTTCGTGAAATCAGGTTTTTCAAATATTTGATAATAGTAAGTTTTGGGGAATGCGGTTGAAGTTACTCCTAATACTGATACTACACCGGCGAATTCTCTAATATTCGACTACCGGTATTAGATAATACCAGTATTAAGAGTAGCAAATAGTTAATATTGCAGATTTGCTATCAAACTCTGACAGTAATACGAAAAAGCTCGTGTTGGAGGGCGAATCCTGAGCCAGGACACTGTCGAAACTGGGCACTGACAGGAGTAGAGGTAAACTTAGCAACTTTTGCGGAGCTGACGTTCGACTTCACCCGAAGTAGGTTTGCAGCACTTTCGTGAGGAATTGAGGATGAAGGTGTCGAAGGTGGAGTGCACCGGTGCCTTTGAAGGACACAAGCCGATTGGTTTCTTGAGTGTCGCCTGAAATCTTGACTCGGTTCTTGGCGTCAATGCTGAACAAGGCCTCAACAGAAGCGTCAATGGAATTCCAGTTTGTTCACTTACAGCGGGACCTACGGAGACGTGCAAGCGAGACTTCGCCATTTCAGGCCTGCGTTCGACACCTCTAATGCTGTGTGTAAATACGAGTGAGGAGGACTTATGACGCTTGCGGTGGGACGGTGATCAAGACTGATGACAAGGACACGATTGTGGGGACGGGGAAAAGAAGTGCTGCCAGGGGCTGTGAGTCTACTCAGATCACGTCCATGTACCTGATGCAGGCATCAAGCGGTGCGAACCGAGCTCTCTTGAGGTACACTTACTTTGCCATTTCACTGTTTCTAACTCTAAAGATATGACTGTGTCGGTTGATCTGCGTTGGCGTGCTGTACGTATTCCCTTTGTTGTCAAATTAGCGGAGTACAGTACTGAACATGCCTCTTGCAAGACACAATCGATGTAGTTTGAAGATACAGCAAGCGCTCATAAACTTGTGCGTGTCGTTGATCTCGATATGGAAGAGTGTGATCTAAAGGCAGGGTGGCTAAAGGATTTTTTAGCGCTTTTAAGAACGCCTTGTCTTGTACGACTTCTTCTCGTTTCCTTTGTACATAACTTTCGGCTAAAAAATCCTTTAGCCACCCTGCCTTTAGATCACACTCTTGCTCACCGCACGTTTTCCCTGTGTTTGCACGAAATCTTGGATATCGGCGTTGCCTCCGGACGGGATTCGAAGATTTTGCGGCGCAGCGATATTGGTCGACCTTGCGGCACTGATAGGTAAAAATATCCGGGAGAGTATTGGAAACGTTTCCGTCACCACCAGTATGTATTGCAATACTGCACGGCGCTAGCAATACGAAACTGCAATACCTGTACCACATGCACTCTGTTGAACTACGAGTAGAAAAAGTGGTCTTGTTGAGAGCCATTGCGAGAGAGGGAGAAGTACATTGTTGAAGGCTTGGAAAAGCAAAATGCAAAGAATCTTTAAAGGCGTGGCGGTGAATCGGGGGCTCTCGCAGAGACCAATCAGTCGGGGAGCACTATTTCTATTAGGTGTAGTTCACAATACGAACTGCAATATTGATGGGCCGTTCCAATATATATTGCAATTTTCAGCGAGCTTGCAATACGGCATAGCCGTAAGTATTGCAAAATTCCAATACCTGCAATACATGTTTACCTATCACTTCGAGAATTGTGACTTCTTCTTCTACGTCCCTCACAACATTGTCAACTTTGTCAGTGAAGGGGCCTCATTTTTGGAGTGCAACTGGCTAATACATGCCCAACTGATAGGGCCAACGGAAGTATTTTAGCAATATTTATAAATTGTCCGCATTTTTCAGAGAGCCAGCATTTGTAATTTGTCTTACATTAGTGCAATACCGGTAGTGCCAGCTTTTGGCAAAAAACCCGCCATAGACGACTGTATGTCTACCCAGTCAGGATAAACTGAAGATTGGACGAGATTGGAACTTGCAGTGGAAGCGCAGATTATGGACGAGATAATGAAGTGCTTATTTGGCGTTCGCAACTTTTCACTCCCTTTCATACACATTCTCAAAGGTGCGGCGTTTTGGAACTGGGGCCAGACAAATTCTGAGTTGACAAAGGATATTTCGACACTGACTCCAATGACGAGAGCTTCTCCTTTGTGTGAAGATAGATTACTACCAGTTTGCTGTAACATACATGATCAAGTCACGGTTGTCCGCAATCAAGAACGCCTTTGTCCGGTTTATCTTCGTGCATGTATCTAGGGATGGTATCGTGTGGACGTGTCTACCACTTTGCTCTCAGTTTGCGATTTCCTTCACAGCTCTCAAACCTCTCGGCTGGAAGAAAACACCCATGCGTTTCTCTCTCCTTCTGGTAGCGATCGCAGCGTTCCTGGTTGTCAGTGAGGCATTTTCGATGGCTGAAGACGTAAGCCAGATTGCCAAAGTTGGCTCGCCTGTCGGTCCAAGGCAGCGGCTTCTGAGAGCCCAATACACGGAAGTCGAATTTGGTGTGAGCGAAGAAGAGATGAAAGAAATGATGAAAATGATGACGAACAAGGTGACCAAAGAGGACTTCGCGAAGGAACTGAAAATTACAAAGCAGATCGACGAGATCATTAACAAGTACGCGTCTGGTATGTACAAGTTCATGCAGACCTCCGAGTACAAGAAGTACGCAAATTACATGAACTTCTTGAACGACATGGCGAAGACGAGAGAGTATGGCCCCTTGGTGCAGGAGATTAAGGACAGAAGTAAAAATCAGGTCGCACTCACGACGCTCAGGAAGAATACCCAAACGACGCAAGGTAAGTGGAAAAATGTCTTGAAACTCTTGAAAGGAAAACGAATAGGAAAGTAGCTCCATTAAAAATGCTGCGCGCCAGGTCTGGTTTACAAGTACGGCTTCATCTCTTACTTCTAAAGGTCTCCGACAACCAAAACTTGTTTTTCTATTGAATTGCTAATGGCAAATGACGGTTCTTAATTTGGAAACTTGCAATTCATCAGCTTATTGAGAGCCAAACACTGTTCACAGCGTACTGTCGAGCTCTAAAACGCTGAATGCTTCGATAGCAGTACATAATATGTCAATGGCGACACGGGCCTTCGCTTTCAACGTGTCCACCGGTATGACGCAGAAACCTATAGTACGACCACGGCTTAGTCTTGCAGGGGTTTACCAAAGCCACAGCCCCAATACCCTGCAGATCACTCACTACAGTTGAAAAGGTGTACAATCGATGCTTCTATTGCGTAGCGTCCTTGCAGTAGCACAAGTCTGACGTAAGTCTTCCGGAACGAAGTTAAGCTTGCCCACAATAATATTCGCTACAGGTCTCTGCGTACTAGTTCATGTATTACACAACTTCGCCTGCTCAATTAACCTTCGACCGGAGATGAATATCCTTTGCATTCCGTTGGTGTGCGCCTTGAATTTGGTTTCGCATTACCGCTCGATTCCCTCGGGTGACCTTCTCCTTCTTGGTGCAACAGCAATCCTCCACCCAGTCCACCAATTCCAAAGTGGCAGGCTTCCAACCGCGTCGACCACTGCGCCTCGACATCCGCGAAAGCGTCAGCGATTTGTATGTTCATACACCGGCGCGTCAGCGTGCCGCCACTGACGTCATTGAGAACGTAAAAGAACCCACTGGGGATGAATACTCGCCGCAATGAAAAGGGACAAGCTCGCAATATCCAAAGTCCCCACTTTGACTCGCATTCTGTGTGTCAAAGTCTTGTTTTAGACCTTAAATGATTCTACAGTACATGTACAACATGCGTCTTCATTTCAAAAGTCTGGTTGTATCTGTAGGCGGTAAGTGCAGTCCTCCGTCTTCAATTCAAAATGTTTGGATGCATCCGGTGTTCCACCCGACACTTTTTGCAGACGATGCTTTCCACCACTTCATATATCCACTTCACATATGTCAATCTAATGTCCTTACAATCATCAAGTGAATCCCGAAAAGCCACTTACTTATGTGCTACTTCATATCCGTTCGAACCACATTGCGATTCTGGTGGGGAGCTCCGATGATTCACAAACCAAATCGCCGCCCGGGCCGCAGAACCAAAGTAGCTTCCTCCTCTGTATCTCCATGTTCCTCCGCAAGCTCGCAGTCTCTGCCCGTGCTGGTGTGCGTCACCAGTCCCAAGTGGCTTCAGTCTCTCTGACGGTCCCCGGTCTTTCGTCCGAAGTGCGTCACGACTGGACCAAGGACGAGGTGCAGGCCATTTTCGACCAGCCGCTACTGGAGCTCGTGTATAAGGCCGCCACCGTGCACCGCATGCACTTCGACCCCACTGAGGTCCAGCAGTGCACGCTACTGTCCATTAAGACCGGCGGTTGCACGGAGGACTGCAAATACTGCTCGCAATCTTCTCGCCACAAGACTTTCGTGAAACCTGAGCCTACCAAGAAGGTCCAAGAGGTGGTGGAGATGGCGCGTCGTGCTAAAGCGGCCGGCAGCACCCGGTTCTGCATGGGTTCGGCGTGGCGTGAAGTGGGCAAGAAGAACGCATTCCGACACATCCTGGATATGGTGCGTCAGGTCAAGGACATGGATCTGGAAGTCTGCTGCACGCTCGGTATGCTCACTGAGGAGCAGGCTGTGCAGCTCAAGGAGGCCGGACTCTCGGCCTACAACCACAACCTGGACACGAGTCGCGAGCACTATGCCAAGGTCATCACCACTCGTACTTACGACGACCGTCTCAAGACCATTGAGAACGTCCGCAAGGCTGGAATTTCGGTCTGCTGTGGTGGCATTCTCGGTCTGGGAGAAGAGAAGATCGACCGTGTCGGACTGCTCCACACGCTCGCTACTATGGACGAACACCCAGAGTCTGTTCCTGTGAACGCCCTGGTGTCTGTAGAGGAACGCCGCTCTTTGATGAGGATATCGACCCCGTCACGGCCTCGGACATGGCTCGTATGATCGCAACGGCGCGTATCTTGATGCCGAAGACCATGGTGCGTCTCAGTGCTGGCCGCATGTCGTTCACGGACGCCGAGCAGGGAATGATGTTCATGGCCGGCGCTAACTCGATCTTCAATGGTGACACGTTGCTGACCACGGCCAACCCGGCGTTCGAGAAGGACAAGAGGCTATTTGCGAGCTTCGGTCTTAAGGGCAAACCGGCCTACCACCAGCACAAGTCCACGCCCTACATCGTCAAGGTCACGCACTCGGCTCCTGTCGAGACTGAAGCCGTGGCATAAGCGTCAGGAAAGAAACCTGTTAAGATTTAACTGTTGAGCATCAATATTACTATTTTGACGCACACAAAATCTCTGTCATGCAGGAAGTAAATCTATATTATTCACGTCTAAACCCCACACTTTAGTCCGATTTCCTGGCCTTCTTGTTGTGGTGTCGGGTCTTCTTGGTGACCGCTTTGCCATTAGCAGAACGCTTCTTAGGCTTCTGCTCCATGGTCTCATCTCCGTCCTCATCCTTCGTCTCCTCGTCCGATTCATCGTCAGGGTACAGATCAGCCATGTCGTCTTCCTCCTCCACCTTCTTGTCCTTGTGCTCGACAGCGTCCAACTCCTCTTCGTTTCCCTCTTCTTCCTCTTCGTCCGAGTACAGAACTTGACTGTTCTCGAACTCAAAGGCATCAGCGTCAAACTCCGCGTTGCCCTGCATCTCCTCGTCGTCTCCGCTCTTAGTGACTTTAATCTTCACGTGCTCCTTCATGCGCTTGTAGCGTTTGCCATTCACATGCTTCTCCACTTCACTCGGGATGCGGTTCAAGATGGTGCCCGTGACATTGCAATACAAACTCTTCGAGAGCTTCCGGTGCGGTACGATATACGGCTCGTACTGCGAGTAGTCGTGGCAGTACCAGTCTCGAGCTTTCACGAACTTCTTGGACTTCAGATGCTGCTCGATCAATTCAACACGCGGAAGCATTTCGTGCTGCGTCAATTGGCACTTGATACGCACGCGCTTGTTGTCTCCCTCTCCGGACTCCACAGCCTCAAGGAACTCATTTTTCTTCAGAAGCTTCTGCACAGCGCGGTCAACTACGGGGACGCCATGGTCAAGTGTCACAATGAACTGAGGAGCTCCAGTCAATGAAAAACTAGCCTATCCATGTACCGTTTATGTGGTACACACCATGCTTACATAATATATACAGTGTATAGTTGAAGTTTCCGCAAGAGTGAATGTCAGTTTATGTGGTGCACACATCACAAGTATAAAATATATACCGCGTATAGTTGAAGTTGCGGTCAGAGCGATTGTCTAGGCTGTTAGTTGAGTATCGCCAAAGTGGCTGAGCCACCACTGCTCCGAGTTGCGTGTTGGCTGGCAGTAGTTGGTTATTGCGGGCGGGCACACGCGCATTCGACACACTGGACAGTGGATGGTGGACATTAGTCTCTGGAAAATGCACCAGCGATGGAACACGTGCTCGCAGGGGAGGACGACAAGTGAGTTGTCGCACTGCTGATGATTGTGCTCCAAGTCCACGTCGCACAAACAGATCATGCACCCGACGGACTTCGAGTCGGAGCGTTGAGTTACCACGTGTCGGTTCTCCTTCTTCACAGCGACCTGGTAGTTGTCGACGCAGATCTGGAGAACGGGCGTCTATCGACGTCGCTCTTCACACGGAGGAAGCCAAACAAATTGATTGGCAGATTCTGACGAGCATGTAAACACGCCATTGCACTCCCCGGTAGAAGCACACTGCGGAGGAGATGCGTCAACACCAGTTCGAGTTTCCTCTTTCGAGCAGCGACCACGACCTGATTGGAGGATAGCAGTGGCCATTTCTTAGGGAAATACGCCGTCACGATGTCGCGCACAGCTTGACATGATCCGGAGCAGTTCGCGTCGTGGCACGTCCACAAGTCTTCGAGTTTTACACGGAAGGCAAGGAACTCTGAGTAACGGTATGACACGATCCACGTTATCTTGGATGCACTCGACACGGTGCAGTTGTAGACGACAGATTTTGCTTGAACGGAAGCTGATGACACGCTGACACGCAGTGGGAGATCTCTCGAGACGTGCTTGCGAAGGCTGTGAAGCGAGTGGCATTCTTCTGCGGGTATCATGGGGAAACTGGAAATGTGGCGAATTGAGGAGTCATGGTCTGTCCTTTGGGTTTGAGTCTTACGCTCTCTTGGTATCCAGATACAGAATTTTGTTCTATTGCATCCAACATCTACATGTTCCTTCGTACTACGCTTTAGTGCCCCGCACATAGATACAAGTCGAGGGAGAAGTTTATTCGTTCTGAGAAGTCAAATGTAGGTCGTCTTGGAAGGCACTTAACCACCACTGCGGTTTGCTCCTTTGCGCTCGGCAATAGTGGGTGAAGGCGTTCGGACACAGGTTTGCTCGGCACACGGGGCAGTGAAACTCGAAGAGCAGCCACTGGAAAATGCACTTGCGGTGGAACGAGTGCTTGCACGGAAGAACGACCTTCGCTTCGTCCGCATCGACAGTCTGGAGAACGTCCTGCGTATTGTCTTCACCGTCACTTTCAGTCTCCGTACCGCTGTCCTGCTGGTCACGTTGCTGGCTGTCCACGTCGCCCAAGCAGATCATGCACTCCTGTCCCGTGGAAATGGCCTCACTCTCCTGCTCTACGTCATTCTGGTAATTGTCGACGAAAATGTGTAGAACCGAGCGTTTGTCGGCGTCTTCCTCCACTCCAAGGAACTTGAAGACGTTGCTGGGTAGATTCTCTCGGGCGTGCATACACTTCATAACGTTACTTGGAACTAGCACACTGCGGAGCAGGTGGGTCAGCACAAGCTCGAACTTTGCTGAGCGGCTGGTAGTAGCGCATTGGCTTGTGGACATGGCCGGTAGACGCTTCTTGGGGAAGAAGGCAGTGACGATACCTCGAAGGGTTTGGCACGATCCGGAACAGTTCGGGTCGTGGCATGTCCACAGGTCGTTCAGCTTCGTGCGGAAGGCAACGAACTCTGAGTATCGATACCCCACGACGGCTACAGTCTTGGATACGTCGTTGGTCGTGGTGCAGTTGTAGACAGCGACGTCCGAATCGGTGGTTGATGATACACTCACAAGAAGGGGTAGTTCATGTCGTGAATGATATCGGAGACTATCGGTTGAGTACCAATCTATGTGGCGCGACCAGGTGCTTGGGGTCCGTCTTTCCAGGTACAATGAGCTCATCGACAGCTCCACACCCGGAGCCTCTTGGTTGCTAATTTGACAAGTGAGCGTGCGATCTCTGGCAACGTGTGCATACGAAACGTACTTCAAGACCTATGCGACTTGAACTATGTAGCCATTTATAACAAGTTCAAGGTGTTTCTTTCTCATGCAACTCTTGAATCTTCCTTTGTCGGCCTATTGTAGGTGCAGCAACTCAGTTTGACTCAAACTGCTCAAACTTTAACCAACCAAAAGCGTTTTCAAGGCATCCAATGAATGTATCCAGCGATTTCAGGATTGTATTGTTAATGAAATCTAGCACAGTCTTCAGTTTTTATCTGTTTACCAGAGTCGACACCTACTTTCGCGTGCCTATTCTGCAGCGGAAGGCAATAACTCCTCCTCAAAGTCGCTCAACCACCACTGGACGTGCTTGTCCGGTCGAATGTTGCTAGTGAACGCGTTCGGACACAAATCAACGCGGCACACTGGACAGTGAAACTCGAACAACAGCCACTGGAAGATGCACTTGCGGTGGAACGAGTGCTTGCATGGCAGTACGACCCGTGTATCACCTCGTTCACTTCTCTCCGGAACAACTTGAGAGCTGTCGGCATCGAAATCATCGTCGTCCGTATCACTCTCCGCGTCTTGCGGATCCTCCATGTTGTTCAAACAAACCACACACTGAGTAGAGTGTTCTTGGTTGATTGCGTTCTCAGTGGTGCACTTGTCAACGAAAATCTGCAATAGGGAGCGTCGGTCGTCTGCATTTTCCACTCCGAGGAACTCAAACACATTCTTTGGCAAGATCTGTCGAGCATGGCGGCATTTCATCACGCTCCCCGGGAGTAGAACCGAGCGCAGTAGGTGAATCAACACGATCTCGAATTTCTTCTTTCGACTGTCGATCGCTCCTTTCTTAGAGGCTAAAACAGCGAGACGTTTCTTGGGGAAATACGCAGCCACGATATCACGAAGAGCTTGACAGGATCCGGAGCAGTTCGAGTCATGGCACGTCCATTGCTCGTCGAGTTTCGTTCGGAAATCCACGAACTCGGAGTACTGGTACGACACAGTCCACTGTTTCTTGGTTGCCACAGACAAAGTGCAATGGTAGACGCCAGAATCTGCTTCCTTTGAGGCCGACGAGACGTTAACCAGCAGTGGGAGCTCCTTCTGCACGTGGAAGCGGAGATTGTCGACTGAAAACCAGCGGATGTGGCGCTTTGAAAGGCCTGGGGTTCCTCTCTCTGGAGGATACAAATGCGCGAAGTTTAACTCGGCGTACCCAAAGCCAGCGATTTCCATGACCAATTCCATGAGGTGAAGCAGAAAGCTTGAAAACTTGTGCGTGAAGTTGGCGACAAATTGAAAAGTGATGGACAAATTACCGCGTTGAGGCGAAATTCATATGATTTTATGGGTTTTGGTGTTCGTATTGGATTTTGCCATACTTCAACGTATACTCACAAACTACAAGTTACATGTAGCAGCTCTTCCGCTAAAAAAACAATTAGCGGTGCTGTTTCTCTGTTGGCTTGAGATCTTTCTCCAATCCGCTTATCCACCATTGAGAATGGCGATGCGTTGAGCGGCAGTAGCTGGCAGTTGCGTTTGGAACTATGCTGACACGGCATACGGGGCACTTCGATTCGGACAGCAGCCACTCGAAGATGCAGTTGCGGTGGAACGAGTGCTGGCAAGGGAGTACGACTCGTGCATCGTCTGTCTTGTTGTTGAAAAGGTCGATCTTGTCGTCTTCCTTGTCGCTGTGATCCGTGTCGCTGTCTTCAGTGTCGAACTGCAGATTGTGCAGACAAACCGTGCATTGCTGCACATTTGCGATCTCTTTCGCGTCCAGAATGGCTCCAGTTTGCAGGTTGTCGACGAAAATCTGCAGCACTGAGCGTCGATCGTCGGTTTTTTCACACCAAGGAACTCAAACAGGTTTCTGGGGAGATTCTGCCGGGCATGACGACACTTCATCACGCTACCAGGTAATAGAACACTGCGAAGCAGGTGGAGCATTATGATCTTGAACTTCTTCCGACGACTGGCGATCACCCCTCGACTCGACGATATAAACGGGAGACGCTTCTTAGGGAACGAAGTCGACACAATCTCACGCAGAGCTTGGCATGAACCGGAACAGTTGGGGTCGTGGCAGACCCAATCGCTTTCTAGCTTCGTTCGGAAGGCCTCCAGCTCTGAATACCGATACGATACGGTCCACGTATCCTTGCTGGCCAGGCTGGTCACTGTGAAGTTGTAGATAATGGGTCGCTCGGTCGTTGGCAAGACCTCAATCAGCAGAGAAAGATCCTTCGGCTCGTGACGACGAAGATCTCCAAGAGAGTAGCGTTTCGAGTTTTTCGGGATGTTCCCGAGCGGCTGCAAGTCTTCGGAAATGGCAGCGTAGTTTAACATTGCTAAGTTCATTAGGCCAGGTGGGAGAGTGGGAAAGAACTGAAAGGTTAATGGTAAATTTGAAAGTGCTCTCACTTGGCTGACATGCACGTCCTTTCATGGATTTTTATACCGGGTATCCGAAGTATTTCCTATTGACTGAAGGTCACATCCAAAATATAGTGGTCCAAGCTTTTCGAGATCCAAAAACTTGTGGTCATGGCCGTTCATTCGCCTTGCAGTCACCAGAAAAGCAACTTCGTTGGTGTTGGATTTTATAGCGGCTACAGCGTGGTACTAACGGTTCGCCAAGTTTTCTAAGTGCTTTCGTACACGTCAAACTTGGCAAATTTGAAAGACCATTTTCAGGACATGCAGGTGGCCTTTGATGTATAATAAAACGCTGAATCAATAAAAATCTTTCGCAATTCAGCTTCACCAAGGTCATCGAGACACATTTGATTTTGATTTTATACAAATTACAGGACGATTAGGTTGTTAGAAAAATCGATCGATTTCCTATTCGACCGTCATTCACAGTCTTATTTTTTGTATTAGGCCAACTCCTGCGCAAGGATTACCTGAAGTCTGTACAGTGCTTCGGCAGCAGTCGGACGGTATAAAGGATCAACTGACACACAAGATAAACCTAACTCCAGCAATGGTCGAGGGATGTACTCCGAGAATTCCACTTGCACCTCACCTGCTGTGATCTTCTGCAACAAAGTGGCATCCGCCATCTTTCGTCCTGTGGAAGCAAGGCTTCGTTGTTTGGCTTGGGCGTATGGCAGAGTGTGAACATCCAGCTCAGACAGCACCACCCCAAAGGAGAAAATATCGGCTTTCACGTCGTATTTCTCGCCCAACATCACTTCTGGAGCCATCCACAGCGACGTCCCCACTCCAGCCGTCATCGTTTGGTCCAGACGCTCTTTTGAGACGCCGAAGTCGGTCAGTTTGGCATCCAAATTGCGATTCAGGAGG
Organism: Phytophthora citricola; assembly: GCA_007655245.1. NCBI lineage: Eukaryota > Oomycota > Peronosporomycetes > Peronosporales > Peronosporaceae > Phytophthora > Phytophthora citricola. The sequence goes on from VMRO01000049.1 coordinate 886,504, forward strand.
AGATTCCGAGACTTGAGATCGCGATGAACGACTGGCGGCATCAACGAGTGCAGGTACGTGAGTGCGTGGCAAACGTGAAGTGCGATCGTCGCCTTCTGCTTGTCGAATCCAACGGGGCGTTTGGCCGCTTCGTACGAGTTCAAAAGCGTCCGGAGGTCTCCTCCGTCCATAAACTCCAGTACCACACACACATCCGAAAGCGAATCCCACGCAACTCCGATGAACGTGATGATGTGCGGGTGGTCCATCGTCGCAGTCAACTTGGCTTCAGCCAGGAAGTCCGTCACGTGCTGGATATTCCCACGCGTCGATGGCAACAGCATCTTTACCGCCACTTCTTGCCGGTTAAAACCCCTTTGTAAACTTCTCCATAAGCTCCACGACTGAGGAGTTTCTTGACTTTCACTTTGTCTCGAGGAATCCTCTTGGCTGTGATGACGTCGTCATTCCAGAGTCCAGGTTGACCTTTCAATGCCGCATCGACCGAAGCTGTATTGTTATCGCCAGTCTTCGTTGTCAGTGTGCCTCTTCGCTTTCCATGAGACTTGCGTCGACAGAGAACGATAAGGCCTACAACGACCAACAAGCCCACAACACCGCACGCAATACCAATGATAGCTGTGCTTAACCCGGTATTGTCATTTCCGCCGTCAGAACCAGAAGAAGCCGATTCACTGGAAATTGAGGACTCAGACACCTCATCGGCGCTACTGTACCATTTCCGATAATTTGCATCGCAAAATGACTAGCCAACGTCGATGCCACAACCTTTTGCGAGACGTACTCTTCGGTGCATTGACCGTCAGTGAAATACGTGATCGAAGACTGTCCGTTCACATCCAGCGTTCCAATAATGGGGTAATTATTTGCCACGTCATTCGTGCCTTCACACGTCCCTGTTGCAGGGACTCCGTACGCGTTGTAGAAGATGGAGCAGCTCGAGTCGTTGAAGTTTTCTTGTATGAGGTATGGAGTGGTGTCAAACATACTCCGCATTGTCGAGATGTAGTCATCCGAGCATTTGGCGGATATTGTGTGGTTCTCCCCATCACAGTGCATGCGGTTTCTGTGCCCAGTGTACACGCGACTTGTTCTGCTGGTGTCGGGTAAACGTGGATGCCGTACGGGATTCCATTGCAGTCGCTTGAGTTGTAGTTGGCGTAGACCCAGTACGTCGTCTCAGCAGCAACAGGAGCGAACAGTAATGTTGCTAGTGTCCAAATAGACCGGTTTATCATGTCGAAACTCGAAAATGGAGTTGTTTCTCCGTTCTGGCAGTGGTCGTGTACTTTAGTCCTTTGCGCCAAATTGAGAACTGGCGATATTTGCTATCGTGGTGCCAACCTAGGTGCGTATTTAGAACTGCCCACAAAGATACCGTCACCAGAGCCACGAAGCAAGAACTGGAACGAAGAAGAATGCACCTAACTGCACGGGGCAGACAATAACACAAACAAATGCTTTGCTCCAGTGAAAATCTGCCATAGCACTTTGCTTGAGGATTGTAACGAGCTACACTACGATCCGGTAGGCCTGCGTTGGAGACTACAGCTAACGAAAGCAAAATATCTTGTGGACAAATTTTGTGAATAATTTTGGGAAGCTGTAGACTGAAATGACTGGAGGATAAGTTCATGGATTAAAATTGCATCCTGCCGACGTGGCAGATCATGCTTTCGGAGTTGCCTCCGATGAAATGCAACGCGGTAGGTACAAGTTGAACTGGCCTTGTCAATGAAAATTGGAATCGCTGCTTACACGAAAAAACAACGATATACTACTGGTAACGTTCATCACCATTGCTGCGAAACAATACATCTGTATCGATATTAATGACTGCACCAGAGCACAGTCTTTTAAGTGGCGGTCAATCTCGAGCCGCAACTAAACTACCTGGTCAGCACTGTTCGTTTGTTGCATTCCACTAGCGGTCAGCAGCTGACTAGCAAAGCAAAGAGCAACTTGGCTTAGTTGTTCTTGGCGAACTCCACACCCTTCTTGATCTGGGCCTCAAGAGCCACAATCATCTCGTCAAAGTTGGCCTGCTCCACGGCCGAGATCTCTCAAAGTGGTGCACCTTCTCAACACCGTTGGGGCCGAGCGTCACGGGCGTGGAGAAGAAGGGCAGCTTGGTCACGTCGTTCTGCGTGTACGAGCACTCGACCACGTCCTTCTCTCCGTTCATAGCGTCCAGGAGACGCGAGGTGAAGCGAGCACCCGCGTACGCCATCGAGAGCGTAGCCGATCCCGTGCCATTCTTGGCCTGCACGACCTCGTCGCCTCCGAACTGGATGCGGTGGGTGAGCTTGGCGATGTCCTCGTCCGAGAACTTGGCACCCTCCAACTGCGACAGCAGCGGTAGGATCGTGGTGCCAGCGTGGCCGCCAATGACCTTGACGTTGGTCTCGCGCGGGTTCCACTTCTGGTTCTCCGACACGAATGTAGCAGCACGGACGACGTCCAGCGTGGTGACGCCAAAGAGGCGCTTGGGGTCGTACACGCCGGCCTTCTTGAACGTCTCAGCCACAATGGGCACCGTCGAGTTCACAGGGTTGGCGATGATGAGCATCATGGCGTTAGGGCAGTGCTTGGCGGCCGCAGCGGCCAGGGACTGTACGATGCCCGCGTTCGTGTTGAACAGGTCGTCACGGGTCATGCCCGGCTTGCGGGGACGCCCGCAGGGATGACGACGACGTCAGCGCCCTCCAGAGCCTCTCCGGCCTGCTCCATGCCCACGTGGCCCGTCACCTTGGCGTGGGTGTTGATGTGGCCAATGTCAGCGGCCACACCGGGCGTGTTGACAACGTCGAAGAGACTCAAGTGCTTAATGTGGTCGCAGTCCTTAAGCAGGAGCGACATGGGCTGGCCGATACCTCCGGCAGCTCCAAGGACAGCCACTTTCTGGGCGCCAGAGCCAGTGGAGAAGGCACGACGCAGCGTGGAAGAGGAGAGCGAAATGCGGGCGAACATCTTGATACCTGTTTAACTTGGGCAGGAGCCGGGAGATTCGGGAGTGAAGCGTCAACGTACTTGAACGTCTGGGGCTGGCACGCGCTTCGTTGGAGCGACCGTCGTGTCACCGAATGTCAACAAGATCGGGAAGCTGGCGTCACAAGTTGAAGCTGTTTGGTGGTGCGACGGTTGTAGTAAGAATAGAAACGGGGCGGTAACTGTATTTAACAAAGCTTGTCGCGGCTATGTGGACTTGCAGTTGCATTGGCTATCGGCAACGCCATGGCGTGGATAATGGACAATGACAACGGCAAAGCTTGTCGATACATGTAGTCTTTTAACTGCTTAAATCCTGTCGGGAATGTGGACAATTTGGGGTTTTAGGTTGTCTTTGTGGTCTAAAGCAGCTGAGGAAGGCGTTCTTGAAGTTACTGGTGCAGAATGGCGAGAGACAAGGCTTGGAGTGCTTGATCGTCGGTCGCACCTTGCGCCTCAGCATGGTGCTGCGAGGGTAATGGATGAATGCTCAGAAGTTTGGGTCTTTGCACAGCGTTAAACAGTGCACCGGTGGTCCAGATTGCAGTTGATTTTGTTCCGGCGACACCTTCGTCTGCTTGGTGAAATGCTGCGCCGGGCAGCCAACGCTCATCATTTTTGATGGCGAACTGGAAACTTCAGTTTTGCCTTTCCAGTTTTGCAGTTTAGAACGATTGCGAGTCATCGACTAAATTGCCGTGTACTTCGAAGTACATGTAGTCGACATTGTCACACATACAAGCACTGCAGCGCAATGAAACGAGTTGCGTATCGATCGCCAACAAGAACTGGAGAGATGACAACAGCCACAGCATTTCCAGTGGAATTCGCAGACATGAAGAGGTCCGCAAGGTCGTACATGTACTGGCTCACGGGTGGTACCGTACCTGATCGTCGGGACCACTTCAACTTGCAATGGACCCGAATGACGTCAGTCTCCGCACACTTTACAGTCCTGAATATGATCTTCTTCATTAACGGGTTGACTCCGATCAAGTTTTTAGTCCTGTTCTTCTTGACGTTTGCACACCCGAAGCAAAAGTCTAGTTCCAACCTCTTCAAGCGATGATACGCGCAGTACCCAGCCCAGTGGCAGCGCCAACGCCCCCATACCGATACACGCGGCCCATTGAACGATACTGAGTGGAGAGCAATGGAACAGATCGCCGCCGAGTTGCACGATAGCGACTTGCAGTCCGCACTGCACACACAACGCAGCGATGCTCAGTTTGTTCTTCCAGAGCTCCGTCAGTCTCAGCATCGATGTATCCGCCACACCTTGACGGCAGTTCAACTGGTTGAAGAGCTGCAGCCACACGAACGTGTTGAAGACGATGGTCAAGTGCTGAGTGGACTGCGAGTCGTCGTCGGTCACGGATGATCGACCCGAAGGCACGTTAAACCACTTGTCGCCTAGGAACGTGAGCAGCAACAGCATCGTAAGCTGCAAAACTGTTTGACCTGCAATGTGTTTGGCCATACGCGGCGTCACCAGGGGTTTACTACGAGCGTATGGTTGACGCGCGAGAATCTCCGAAGCCTTAGGCTCGTCGGTTGTAAGTACGAGCGAAGCGAAGACATCCATGAAGAGGTTAACCCATAGGATCTGCACGGCTGCAATGGGGACTGACGCAGCGTCACAGCTCCAATACAAGCCACACTCAAAGCCACTGCGATGACTGTGAGCTGGAACTGAAGGAACTGCGAGATGCCATCGAAGACGCCGCGTCCAGAGACCACAGCACTGACGACACCGGCCAGATCGTCGTCCATTAGCACGATGTCGGCGGCTTCTTTAGCCACGGAAGTACCGCTTTTTCCCATTGCGAAGCCCACGTGAGCAGCTCGAAGTGCTGGTGCGTCATTTGTGCCGTCTCCTGTGACTGCTACGAGCTGTTGAGTCAAAAGTTTAGACGCTCGAAGGCCAGTCACGAGTGTGTGTTTATCCTGTGGCGAACTGCGAGCTAAAACACGCAGTGACGGACAAATCTGGTCGAAAACGTCTTGCTGCAGGTCTCCACGCGCGTTAAGTACCAGCGCACGGAACTCCGGTCCTTCCATGACAGTGTATGCGTCGTGGTCTTCCTCGGACGTTAAGATACCGCAGTCTTTTGCAATGGAACGCGCTGTCAGTGCGTTATCTCCAGTTACCATACGAACAACAATCCCTGCTTTTTGACAGGAAGCCACAGCTTCACGTGTACCAGGACGTAACGGGTCTGCGATGGCAACAAGAGCGAGACATACAAGCTGTTGCTCTAGAGACTCAGGCGAAGCAGAATCCACCTCTTCACTGCTCCATTTACAGTCCCGATAGGCCAAACAAAGCGTGCGATATCCGCGTTTCTGGTACGTTGCAAGTACATTCTGCTGCAGCCATTGGCGTCGATCATTTGTCAGGGGAATTGAAGAGTCCGAACGTGTCTGCAGTTGTGTGCAGCAAGCGAGAACGAGCTCAGGAGCTCCTTTCGTGTACGTACGCCATTGATCTTCGCCTTGAGGAACAACTACAGTCATTCGCTTTCGCTCACTGCTGAAAGGCACCACACGTCGAATGTTGGCGTTCGTACGCATTTCGGCGTAGTTGAAGTCCCCTCCTTTACAAGCTGAAGCAAAAGCTAGTAAAGCTCCTTCTGTCTGACTACCCAGTGCTTTCCGTGGAGTATCAGCAGTATCTCCATCTTCAACAGGAAGCAACTCGGCGGTTGAATTCAAAGCCACAACTTCACACAGCGTGTGAAGCATCGTATCGTTCATCACAGCCTTCACTGTGGCTGCTGATGTGAAATCCGCTTGAGAACCTTCTTCTAAAAGACTCACGAAGTCCTTTTCACTGTCAGGTGCAAGGTAAATATGAGCTACACTCATCTGGTTGGCTGTGAGTGTTCCTGTCTTGTCAGTACACAGCGTCGTAGCATTTCCGACCGTCTCACAAGCTGCCAAATGCCGCACGAGGCTGCGTCCACGTAACATTCGACGTACTGCAAGAGCCAAAGCAATCGCCACAGCCAACGGAGTCCTTCAGGGATGGCTACAACCAGGATGGTAGTGCCTAAAATGAAGTACGAGAGGTAGTCTCGAAGGTAGGAAGCTTCCCATGAAGCTCGAGGCTCCTGCACGAACGTCTCGATGCTGAAACGCGCACAGAGCACGACGAAGATGAGTGTAGCAACCACGACGCCCATTTTACCCAGCCACAAGTTCAACGCCTCGATCTTTTGCGCTAATGGCGTGCGTTCTGGTCTTGTTGACTTTTTCTTGAATTTCTTGGGCTTTGAAGGCTCTACAACGTCTAACGAGGCGTAGCTTCCTTCTTGAATCGAGCTGTTCTTCTTCTCATGTTCTTCTTCTTCCTCAGATCCGTTAATTAACGCCGTGATCTGCCCGTACTGCGAGTGCTCGCCTACACACAGCACGAGCATCTTAGCGAAACCTTCCATCACTCGCGTGCCGGAGTACAGCTTGATCGGTAAGACTTCCTCGCCATTTGAGCCTACAGCCATTGCGTCACCCTTCCGCATGAGCTCAGGCTCGCCTGTGAGTGTACTCTCGTCCACTTTAAGCTCACGAGTACTGAAAGCGAGACCGTCGGCCGGTACAACGTCGCCAGGTTCGAGCTGTACGATATCTCCCACTACCAGCGACCATTTACGAACTCGAGAGTCGTTCTCTTCCTCTTCTTGAGCTCCGAAACGCACGACTCGGACGAGTTCGTTCTCGTTCACAGCATTGAGAGCGCGGAATTGTCGCTCCTTCTGGAAATCGCCCACGGCTGTGACTAGAGCGATAGCTAAGACAGCGATCAAGACGCACGTGCCTTCCATCCAGTCTGTACTGGGATTCCCACCTACAGCCATGCCCAGAGCCACAGCCACGACGCCATCCACTACCAGGATGAAGTTCGTAGTGTCCATAAACGCTGCTTCGAGCATAAGGCGAAGTAGACCTCGAGCTGGTGGTGGAGCGACGTAGTTGGCTCCAAACCATTCGGTACGTTGACTATGGTCTCCGTTACGGTCTGTAGCGTCCAGACCTTGCTCTAAGTCGACACGTAGCGCTCTTGCGAGGCCCAAAATGCCTCCGAGTCGCTCCAATTGAGACCAGAAGTCGCGTGTTTCATCCTCTTCAAAGTCCGCTGCGATGACACTGGAAATTGTTCCAGGTGAAGAAAGAGACGAAGAGGAGAACTTAGCGTAGAGGACACACGGTCAGGCAAGCTCAGCAAGCGACGCAAATCCGTTGGAAGCAGTGGAAATGCCCCAGAACCACCCGCCACGGGGACAGAGACAGTAAGGGACGCCTATCCATTTACTCCCTTGATGCCCGACGACGCAAATCGAAGAATGAGGACTGCCAACGAATCTCCGATCACGGGGACGTGTCAGTACCATCAACCGACAAATGCTACATGTATAACACAGAGTGAGATGACTGTAGCGTTCTTGGGCATCTTGAAAGAGCGAGCCGAGCAGGGACAAGTTGGTTCGCTTTTCTAAAGAACTATGGAAACCGTTTTTGGGCGTTTCGAGGTGCCTATTGCCAACTGAATGTTCACTCTCGATTTGATTCGCCAGGCAGAGCTTCGACTTGATAAACCAATCCATTATGGCGTCGTACGTGTTGCTGTTCGCTGTAGTTTGTCCGTTTGTGACAGCACAAGCGATGTACAGGATCGACGCCTACTACTCTGGAAGTTTCTGTGGAGAAACCCCTACCGAGTCTACTCTAATGACGACTCCACGTGCGTGGAGGACGTTGAAATAGCGTGTACCGCGACAGCATCCGGTTATTCATCCCAGAGCAAGTGCTCCACAGACTACCTATCAGCAATGCGGAGTATGTTTGGAAGTTCTCAGTACATCATACAAGAGACTTTCAATGACTCAATCTGCTCCATCTTCTCCAGAGCCTTCGGATACTCTGCGTCTGGGCACTGCGAGGGCCCCAACGCAACTGGAGACTTCTACGATATCGCAACGCTGGACATTAATGGACAGTCATCAGTCATATTCTATGATGACATGGAATGCTTGTCAGAGCCTACAGCGACTCAGTTCGCACTCAACTCGACGTTGTTAGACCATTCATGCGATAAGAACAAGTTTAAATGGTACAGTAGCGCCGATGATATATCCGAAGCCTCCAGCTCCAGCGGATCAGCTTCTTCTGGATCAGCTTCTTCTGGTTCAAGCAGTGCCGAACTGAGCACGGGAGCTATCATTGGAATTGGGTGCGGTGCTGTTGCGGTTTTGCTCGTAATTGTCTTGGGAATTAGATGTGTTCAACGGAGGCGTCGAATTAAGGAAACGCAGAGCGGGCACACAGAATTTGGCGATACGACAGCGATCGACGTAGCGTTCAGAGGCAAAAAGGACTTTGGGAAGATGATGTAATTACAGCCAAGAGGATTCCTCGTGACAAAGTGAAAGTGAAGAAACTCCTCAGTCGCGGAGCTTATGGAGAAGTTTACAAAGGAATTTACAACGGGCAAGAAGTGGCGGTCAAGATGTTGTTGCCATCGACTCGTGGAAATATCCAGCACGTGAATGAATTCCTAGCTGAAGCCAAGTTGACTGCGATGATGGACCACCCACATATTATCACGTTCATTGGAGTCGCGTGGGATTCGCTCTCAGATATGTGTGTGCTACTGGAGTTTATGGACGGAGGAGACCTACGGACGCTTTTGAACTCGTACGAAGCGGCCAAACGCCCCGTTGGATTCGACAAGCAGAAGGCGACGATCGCACTTCACGTTTGCCACGCACTCACGTACCTGCACTCGTTGATGCCGCCAGTCATTCATCGCGATCTCAAGTCTCGGAATCTCCTCCTGAATCGCAACTTCGAAGCTAAACTGACCGACTTCGGCGTCTCAAAAGAGCGTCTGGACCAAACGATGACGGCTGGAGTGGGGACGTCGCTGTGGATGGCTCCAGAAGTGATGTTAGGTGGGAAATACGACGTGAAAGCCGATATTTTCTCCTTTGGGGTGGTGCTGTCTGAGCTGGATGTCCACACTCTGCCATACGCCCAAGCCAAACAACGAAGCCTTGCTTCGACGGGACGGAAGATGGCAGACGCCACTTTGTTGCAAAAGATCACAGCAGGTGAGGTACAAGTTGAGTTTTCAGAGATGAACCCTCGTTCCTTGCTGGAGCTTGGACTGGCTTGTGTCTCGGTTGATCCTTTATATCGTCCGACTGCTGCTGAAGCGCTGTACCGACTCCAAGTGATCATTTCACAGGAATTGATCTAACGAGGGTGTCGGTTTTCGAGTAACCAACAGAAATGTTGAGGGCGTTCCCGATGCCGTTGTAATGCTATAGATAGGATCGACAGGAGATCAAGGAGCACGCCCCGACGTCGCTCACTTTTCGCTTTCTCCGTGCCGCAGATAAGGGTCTCAAAGTAAAAGCTTCTCAGGTAACCACCACCACCTATACCACCTACCTATTATTATCTCAATCCAGGGGCTTTCGGCGTGGTTGAATTTGCGTACGGCAAGGTCGAGGCAGCCGCCAAAAGTGGGAAGGTGAAGTTGGTGGCGAGTGGACGATGTACCGAGGAAGACGCCCAGACGGCCGAGCTAACAGAAGCGGTAGTTGCCCCCCGTGTGGTGACTACAACCCTGCGGGGGTCGAAGTACCAGTCTCGTGATGGTCCAGGAGATGAAACAGCAGCACGAGAAAGTGTACAACAAATTCATAGGCGGAACAGCGACCCGTGATACAAGAATATTTCTTGGTGAGGTCGGAGGAAACCTGGTGGACGAATCCAGAATTCTACCATTATTGGATATATCAAGCTTTGAGATCTCTCATGCCGCTATACGTAACATATTAGACTACGTGTACTATTAGGAAGGCGGGCGAACGGCTCCACCCGGTATGGTCTTTGGCGCTTCAATATTCGATGAAGCCCCGCTCAAACCGACACAGCAGCTCCGACACTACGCTCTCCGCCAGTCGTATCGTCTGGCACGGAGGTCGTTCTGAGTGACGGCCTAAGCGACTCGGAGGACGACGATGATACGAATGACGAAAGTAAGGAGGAGGCGCACAGACCTTCTCGTACAACTGGTCAACCCGAATCTAAGCGCAGACGCCTCGCAACAAACGAATCTGAGTCGGCTTCAGCAATTAACCGTTCTCGTTCGGAGGTTTTGACGACGCAAGGACGAGGGCGTGTTGTTCAAGACGTTGATCACTTGATTTCCCTTCATAGAGCGAACACGGATGGGCCTGGGAGCTCAATTCACATGGCGAGAAGACGTGGTGATGACACCAATCAGTTTCAACCATCCGGAATGCAGACTTCTATTCATCTGACTCTCGTGAACGGTAAGTACGCGTCAATGACGGCGCAGAGATTTGTGGAATACGTGCAGGTATATTGGAGAAAGTTTGGCTTCTTTCCGCACCCTGCTGTTCTGCGTGGCTTATTTTGTTGGAATTTTGGAACGAGGGGTCTGTCAATTCTACACTTCAGTCGTGTGTCAGAACTTGAGCAGCGGTCACGTGCTAAAACAAGCGATATGAACAATTTCTCAAAGAAGAACGCGATACCCATTGTGCCGGAAGCTGCAAGTTTCTCTGTGATCGTCGGTGCTGTGGAAGTATTGTGTAATATCACGCGCCGCCTCTACCAACCTGTCGTTCATGATACAGTGTAAGCGGAGGTAGTCTTCCTCGGGGAGCTGAGAGTGACCGAGTTGCCAACCTCTACGGAAGCGCTTGCGGAGATAACTGCTTGGATTGACGACCGACTGGAATTGTTTAGAGTGTTTGTTGCTGATGATGATTGGCAACAAGCGTCGACAGTCAAGACCCATTTCAGCGGATCTCACGAATCATTTGTGCGAGTACATCAATTGATCCTTCGGCAAGATCTGATTTCAGCGATGAGAAGCGCGAAAACTACGTCCGGACGCTCGGACAGACCCAACCGTGCTTCAGAAACCGGCAAGAGAGTGTCTATCCCACTTGAGATCCATAATGCATTGCCTAAACAAGGCAAAAGAAGATATGTCTTCGATTCCTCTCTGCTCAAGGCTGCAAAGGGAAGAATGGCAATTGTTTGATCAAGAATCTCTGTCATTTCAAGCCTGCTACACTGCCTGACACCGTGCGCGAATTCATTGAAAAGAATTACGGCGGCTTGTCAGCGGACATGAAGTGATGGTGACTGGGAACGAACTTCGTTTTGGTCATCCCGAAGGCAAAGGACCTACACCTGGTCCTTGGAGCCTCCACAACTGCCAGGTAAAGCACTGCTCGAAGGGAAACCATCGTTGTGTCGAGCACGTTCGTCTCACGTAAAGATTGAGCTGAATTCGGTGGGCACAGTGGCAATTTCGTGCCCCCAAACAGTAGTGCCAATTATCCAGAGAGAGCCGACAGACGCTCTCATTTTCGGACGCTTGGAGGGTCAACCTCTCGATCCCGTGCACTCTTGGGCCGCTCGACCAGCGAAAGCTCTCGAGCCCGACCACTCTTGGGCCACTCGGAGAGGTAAAACCCTCGGGTCCGTCCTCTAAGGGGCAACTCGAAGAGGTAAAACTACCGAGTCGGTCCACCAACAGTCTGCTCGAGGAAGTAAAACTCGCAAGTGTAGACAATTCAGGGCCAGTCGACGAAGTAAGACACTCGAGTTCGACTACAGATACTGCAAATGCGGCTGTAATTCATTCATTGCCTCAAGATTCATCGGCGTCTGACACTGGCTCAAGCCAAACATTTTGATACTACCGCCAACGATGTGGCAGATCCCCACGAGTATATTCCGCATAAACGGCAGCGCTTCCAGAAAACCCTACTGGCTCGCCATCGGCTAGCAGAATTAAATTTCCAGAACGCCACAAATGAACTCAATCGAGTTCTCGCTCAACACGGACTGTCACCACCGAAGCCAACGCCGATATCTGTGATTCAGCGTGGAAGCACAAGTATTTGATCGACAGTCAAAAGCAAGCGGTGTATAGTGCGTTTATTCGTCAAACAGGATGGCAAATACCAGACTTCGTCCGTTTACTGCGAGGAGGAACGAGTTTGGATTCCAGGCCTAACAAAGCTCTTGAAATTCCTACGAGCGACGTGTCATGGAAAGATTATCGGTATCGCTTGCGGTGGCATTCTATTGTACATCATGGTGTAAGACCAGAGTGGAAAGCACCATTCAAGCAACAGGACAAGCCGCCAGCCAACCACGGCTCTGCCAAGCGTGCGCTTAATATCATTGCTAAGCATCTTCGCGCAGGGCAGGATGCCAACCGATATCTCATCCTTGATTTGGACCTGTTACCTACACTGGAAGGTATAACGTGCAGTCCATTCGGAGCTGTAGAGAAGGGAGATGTCGATTTGACTGTGGATGCTCGTATTATTCACGACTTGTTATTTCCTGTGGGAGAATCGGTCAACGATAACACTAAGCCCGACGGGGACGTAGAAATATCGTATGATGGCGCCGATGCACTCTCCAACCGAGCTTTGGATGTGGCAGAAATATTTCCAAAGTTACGGCGGATGATGACCAGCGACGTGAATGGAGCGTTCCGAAACATCCCGATATCGGCGGACCACGTTGGATGGTTTGCTGGAACGGTGCCAGAGTTGGGGATTTTAGTGATCGACTTGTGCTGCCCGTTTGGTTGGAAGAATTCTCCATCTTCCTACTGGACTGCGGGTGCTGCTATTGGTCATCTTTACGCCAATTCCGCGCCGGAATGGCCATTACAACCTGTTCTTGCTCGTGAAACTTTCGACGCTAAAACGTGGTGTGATGATCATATTACTATTGAGCCGAATATTGGTTCGCGATTGTCTGAAGCAGACATTTCTGTGCGCAGCTCAATGGTGTCTGTGTTGGGGCCCAATGCGTGCAATGAGAAAAAGTTCTCGGGTTGGTTTACGCGTGGGAGAGCCCTCGGATTGGATTGGGACCTTGACGCTCTCACGGTTTCGATACCAGCTGCGAAAGTTTCAAAAGCTCTTCATCGCGTTCTCGAGTTGTCCATACGGCATACAGCAACCGGGACGCAGCTTCAGAAGCTTTTAGGAAGTTTGCGTCATATTGTGACTTACATTCGACCTGCAGCTCCCTTCTTTCAGCGCGTTCCAGCTGTCGCAAGGGCAGCACCTCGTTTTGGTCTTACTGAGGTGGCGGAAGAGGCCAAGGACGATCTCCGTTGGTTCACGGTAATACTGGCGATTGGCCGACTTATCCGGATTCCGTTATCACGCTTCGTATGCCGACACGAACCAGATTTTCACAGTCAAATGGACGCCAACGACCGGGGTTTGTGCGCACTATTTCCTGCTCGCCATCAGTACTTGCAAGTGGAGTTCAGCGAAATTGAACGGGAGCTGATCAATCGTTGCAATAGTGAAAGCAGCATTGATTTTTGCATTAACGTTCGAGAGTTAACTCAAGGGCGTGGGCTCAAATAGGTTGCTTGGTGTGAAATGATGCACATGAGTCAGTGGTTGACAGCAACAGCTATTGACCAGAACGCCGAACAACTCGGTGCGTTTGCCGTCTACCTCTGGAAGTACGGGATGAACCGCAAGCGGGTGGGCAACACCTATTCTACAATTTGTACAAAACTGTGTGCTGTGCGGTGGTACCACCGCAATACAGCAGGATACGACCCTGGTGTGAATGCAAGTCACGCTATCTTGCTCCGTGGTATCCGCCGATTCACGGATCCGGTGATTAAACAGCAGCCCCTATCTGTGCGGCTTCTTCGGTCAATTTTCAGAGATTTGGATTTTACGAAGCCTCGCGATCAGCTTCTTTGGGGTGGGCTTCTGTTAGGATACTTCTTTCTGTTAAGACGCTCGGAGTATCTTTTCATCGGAAAACGGACTCACAATTACGTTCTACGGCTTTCCGGGATCCAGTTCTTCGATCGAAGTGAGCAAATTGTCCCCCAAAACGAGCCGAAGTGGTGGGTCTTACATTCAACGGCGCGAAAAACAACCAGTTCGGGCGTGAGGAAGTTCGATACCATTACAAGTCCGGTGATGGTCTACTTTGCCCTGTTCGAGCAGCTCGATGGGTCCACAAAGCAGCAACTACCTTTGGGACTCAAGGATGTGAACCCGCACTATCGATGGGTGGGGAGGAATTACTTCGCAGCATGTCGCAGGTGTAATTAAAAACGCGTCTACGAGGCTCGGATTGGATCAAGCCAGGTTTTCCACACACTCGGCGCGTATTGGAGGAGCCACAGTCTTGCTGAACGCTGGAGCAGATGATTTGGTCATCAAGATCATGGGTCGTTAGTTGTCAAACGCATTTGAAGCAGCAGGACTCTCATGTCAATTGGGCTGAACGAGTGGAAAAGTCAAGTCCAAGGTGCGAATACTGAGCGGCCGAATCATCTTGGGGTGACCGCCACGCCACGCCCCGGTGTGGCCAAATGAACTCAAGATTTTTGCCCCAGCAGACACGGCATTGTTGGAAACACGTACCTGCACTCTTTGATGCCGCCAGTCATTCATCGCGATCTCAAGTCATGGAACCTCCTCCTGAATCGCAACTTGGAAGCCAAACTGACCGATTTCGGCGTCTTGAAAGAGCGTCTGTATCAAACGATGACGGCCGGAGTGGGGACATCGCTGTGGATGGATCCGGAAGTGATATTGGGGAAAAGATATGACATGAAAGCCGACATTTTCTCGTTTGGGGTCGTACTCTCGGAGCTGGATGTGCACACTCTGCCATACACCCAAGTCAAAGAACGAAGCCTTGCTCGCACGGGGCGGGAGATGACAGACGCCACTTTGCTGCAGAAAATCACAGCAGGTGATGGAATTCTCAGAGTCCCCTCGGTCCTTGCTGGAGCTAGGTTTGTCCTGTGTGTCGGTTGAGCCGGCAGAGCGTCCGACTGCTGCTGAAGCGATATACAGACTTCAGGTGATCATTTCACAGGAGTTGGCCTAACGATGGCGTGGAGCTCGGGCTGCTAACAGAATGATGAGGTGGGGTCTTCGAAATATACGAACTGCTCGAAAAAAAACAATTTATAAAGTCAGGATACACCATTACATACATACAATGTTATGCCGCAGTTCTTGGTATTCAACAAGTCGCTTATTGATTCGGTAAAACAAATGCAAATTATCAGTCCTACTGTTCCCACAACTTCCATGCTAGCAATCCAGTAGCTGAAACTACAGCATTTATGGTTAGTTCTGAATGATGAGATGAACCAATTTATTTAATACTGAAGAAGATCGGTTCATCATGTCGTATCAAAGTACAACTTTTTTTCTGGCAGGATGACGACTCGACACTGCCGAATAGCGTTGTTGGATGCAGCGAGTTGGATGGAGGTTGGATGCGTTGGATGCATTGGATGCGCATCTTATGCATCACATAATAGTCTTAGCGTGCGTCATTCGACACGAACAAGTTGGGCTAGCCCGCAATCTTCTCTTACCAGCCAGGCGTGGGTCCATCTCCTTGACAGACAGCCGCAGCTTCGAAGATCTCCGTCCAGGCGACGGCGATGGCTGCAGCTCCGCATCCTTCCGCGGAACAGCTAGGCCATCTACGAGGTCGACACGACGTCCCTCCAGGCGAGGTCCCTGCCAGGGACTCCTGGACACCTACTCAGGCAGCAGTCGCACACATGACGGCCCGTCCATGTCCAGGACACGGGAATGGGCAGGCGTCCCCGTCCATCCGGCGGTCAAGTGTCTGCACACCTTACCTTGAACAGTATCCTTTCACACTCACTTTATTTAGACTTCTCCTGTCTAAACCGTGACTGAGAGTCGCGAGGCCAGCCGCACACGCGCCACTCTCCTACCTACCGAGGCCCCTAGCCTAGTTCTAGCCTATCACCGTCCTTGCTGCCGTAGATACCCTTCCGTAGTCCCTCTCGGCCGTCCGTCTTTCACCCACTGCCTTGGATCCACTTCGTCCGCTTTCACCTGCACGTCGCCTCGCCTTCGCCATTGGTTCCTCGTTATAGCCGCCCCACTCGTCGTCCCTCCTGCCGCCGGTACTACCCGGCGTACTTCTTGCAGCTTCAAGGTTACTGCCACACCGCTTCAACGTCACTGGCGCGGGGATTAAAGCCCTCATGACGCGCTCCTCGACTACTACATCAAACAAACATTGTATCCATACGAAATGGCTAAAAATAAATATTGTTAATTTACCATGCAGCGCTTGATACAGGTGTATCAAGCCCAAAACTTCCTAAAGCGTCACCATGTACTCGACGTGCAGGTCAACATTACCCCACCACTCGATAGAGCTGCACTACTCGTCGTCATCCCCCAATCGCGGTATTGCTCGTCCCACATTGGCACCCCGGCTCACCTGAATCGTCATTTGGTGTTGAAGCACTCTCGAACAGTGGGAGCAACATACCATCGACGCGTTTCGGAGGTCTCGTTTCATTCCTTCCAGGTTCCAATTCAGCCACCGTCGCGGTGACAACGTCAGCAGTTGCTGTCTTTGAGCCGTTGTTCGAATAAATGAAAACCAGCATGATCAGAGCCTTGTTCGACAATCGGTTTCGTTGACTGGTGTGCATGTACTTGAAAACGCTCCAAGAACGCTCCGCAGCCGCAGATGAGGTAGGAATTGTGAAGACCCGTTGAGCAATTGTCGCCAGCAAAGGATAGTCCTTCACTCCAATCCACGACCATCACGTTATGGGCGAATCTGCGTAATGGCTAAGCTATTTCGCACCACCCCACTTGCTTTTGTCTCCATAAACTTCCCCAGCTCTTTGCGGACATCTAACACCTGGTTCAGTGTGTACGAAAGCCTAACAGCGTGTTTCTTGAGCTCTTCCACTGTGTCATCGAGTTGTTCGCCCGTGAACAGATCCGTGTTCCTAGTGTGGTCCAACATGTAAGCTATGCGCATCGGCGCCGAGTTGATGAAGCCCCAACGCGCCTGAATCTACGTCCGAAATGTCAACTGCATATTCTCATCAATCTCCAGAAACCCATCATGTCTCTCTTCAGCTCCACAAACTGTTGGTATACGACTGAAAGGCACAGGGTATCCTTCTCAAAATGGGCTAGACACTTGTGGATAGGAGTCAGTAACTTGAGCATCATGTCGCCCTTCATCCAGAACGTTTCCGATAACGCGATCTTCTTGAAGTCGTCCACCTTTTCTTTGCGTACTTTTCCAGAAGCACACTGTCCGTAGCGATATCACGGATGATCCTCTCGCTTTCCATAACCACCTTCATACACTCGTAGTGTGAATACCAACGTGTAGCGATCGGGATCTTCAAACACCGGCGATTGTCAACATTGTTAGGCGCCAACAGCTCTGTCGCGAAGCGAGCGTTGGTTGCTGTGTGGCTCTGGATAAAGTTGGTAAGCTGTTGAGCCTGCGCCAGCGCTTGAGCCAACTCAGGAATACAGAGCACGTCTTTCATGAGCAAGCCAAGTGTGTGTGCAGTGCAACCTGTTGCCATCACGCCTGGGCGCAGCTCCTGCAGTATAGCCCACGCGCTTTTCATAGCGCTAGCGTTGTCCGTAGTGACCGCAACAACCTTATCAGACCCAATAACTTCTTCAATCTCGTCAATCACGTCTGCTATCATTTTCGCCATATAGGGCCCAGTCTTTGTGTCTTCACCAGTCACTCGACAGCTCCACAGGAGAGGTTTTATGTTTGGCCCAACAATGATGAAGTTGATGAAGCTCTCGCGCCTTGAATTGGACCACCCGTCGGTCACTAGAGCCACAAAACCTTGGCTTAACAAGAACTCAATGAGCTCGTCTCTCTCCAAGGCAAACGTTGCAAGAAGAAGTTCTCCAGATAGCTGTTGACGAGTCGGCAGTAGATCCACTGGGCACTTTTCCGCGAGCCAGCCACGAACAGCAGGATCTTCAATCGTCCGGAACGCCCATCCACTCTTATAGAACGCCATAGCTGCTTTCATCCGGAAACGCATCTTGTCTTCGTGAGAGATCCTCGCAGGAATCCCTTCGTTGCGCTCTGCCATTCCATGTGAGGCGGGTGGAGGAACACTTCCGGTTTTCAATCGCTTAGCCACCAAGTCTCGAGCGATATACTAGTCGCGAACGCTACAAGGTATTCTATCACATTTGAGAATTTGCTTCTTGAGATGGCGTGACGGTTGAACGTGCTGAATCAGCTCCCCGCAGTAGTTGCAGTTTACGTCTTTGTACTTCAAGCCCTTTGTAGCCGGAATGAGGGTAAAATGGTCCCATTCGGGGACAAACCTGCGTCCTCCGGGCATCTTGGCTGCCACATAATGTGTAAGTGTCATGCGCGAAGCCCTGGGAACAGCAATGACGCCAAACACCATCCCATACGCACCGGAGACCTCCACTACCCGAGGAGGAAGAATGGCGGGACCAGTTTGAGTTTAAATCGAAATTGCGGGAAGTTGCAATATTGAACCTTCCATTTTTGCTTAATCGATTTTGGGGAAGTACATCCAATGCATCCAACTCGCTGCATCCAACCACGCTACTGCCGAATACGTTCGTGCTTGTGTGGCAGGCGCGTCTCGCATAATACCCTCACTACTCGAAGAAGAGAATGTTGGTTAGCTAGATATCAACGCCAGGAAAAAAAACTAAAACGAAGGTGGCAAATCGTTTATTTTAGCATCAAACACCTAATTACTGGAGAGATCCGGCACAAAATAAAAAGCAAGCGCGATGTGCACGGCCTCAACGAACCTGAGATGTTTGAGCTCGGTAAACCGATAAACCGTGAGCGACTGTTCCAAATACTGGTTTTCAACCTCGGTAAACCGATATACCTGTTTCGAGGCTACTTTTGCAATAAAACGCAAACCTGTCCATGGACGTACTTCGTGAGCTCGTTTCCACGCAATCTAACTGGTTAATGCACAGCTCTCGGATAGAGCCGCACGTCGCTTCAACCATCCACATCTTGCCCCGTCACAAAAAATCACTACGAGGACAGGCGCTCTGCCGGCCCTACTCCATTACCAGTGCGGCGCACAAAACAAATGGGAAAACGTCAAAAGGTGTAACATTGATGTAAACGTGTGACAAAAGCGGTGGCGGCAACTGTCTAAGTGATGGTCCCGCCCAGTTTGAACCGAGCACACATACTGACACAGGTTTCGTACTAAAGGAGGGCATTCGGGTCTAACCCCGTGTTCGACGGCCGAGACCCGGACCCGCAGAATACATCCAGAGCACGCAACGGTCACACAGCAAAACTGCGACTGAGGAAGAAGAAGCAATGGGGCGCGCCAACAGCACGGCGCCAGCCTGCATAACTTTGACGGCTTTGCCTTGAGAAAGAGCGTAGTTTTGCAGAGCATGTAGTTCATCAGTGCCCGATGCAAACGGCATGCCCTCCCTCTTCGCTGGCTTCATCAATTTCCTCTGCGTCCACGTTCATCGTTGTTCCTCAGTCGGAATATGAAGTATGAAGGGCTCAAATCACTTAAACTCTATTCGAGGTAGCAAGGAGAGCCACGGACAACACGGGCTTTCGGTGGATTTGGGTCTAAACCCGCTACAGGTGATTCACAGCCGGTTTCATACACATTTTGGCTTGTTGTGATTACTTCTGTACATTTTGTGACACACGGATTAGCGACAACACAAACTGTCCATACCGGCAAACTATTCATACACCTTTTGGCGCAAGTTAACCGCTTTTGTCACAACGTTTCCTTTTGATACACCGTTTGACGTTTTCCCCAAAACAAATTGCTGGCCCATTGACATCTTCAGGCGCACTTTCCTTGGTCTCCTCAGGGCCGCCGTCTGCCGAGCCTTGCTTGGTAACATCAGGTGGGGATTCTGAGAGTGGAGCGACGCTTGGGGCGCCACCTGGCGCAGTGGACGAGCTGTCGCCGTCACTATCGGTGCGCGAAGCACTTGGCGAAGCCGGCGTTTCGCCTGTGGCGTCGCCTGCCGTGACCGGAGGAGAGGAGAGTTCTTTTGATCCGACATGCGAGGCAGGTGGCAGATTGGAGAATGACCGGTGATTTCTCGTGGAAGTTTGAACGTGAGACTCGTGATTGATGGATAGTGATTGGCTGAAGCGAGAGGGGACAAAAGAGTCTGAAAACCAGGCAGTTGGCAAAGAGTCACAGCAGCTCTACGCTCTGAAAGTCGAAGATCGTTTCGTCTGTATTACCTAGCCATGATTCACAGTTTGGAGAAAGTTCCGCACTGATGGATCGTGACCAGGAGGGGCGGTTGACATGCTGCTAAGTGCGATTTTCTGCCGTCTGACTCCCGTTACGCTACGATGTGAGTGGTCATAATTGGTGCATTGGGAGAAGGGGCGGCTGAGATGCAGCTGCACCCGTGTGACAATATTTTGGGATCTGTGGGAGAATGTGGTTAGTGGATGCTGGATCATCGCGGCACCGTAAAGGTGCCCAGAAAGGTCGGAAGTGTACTTCAGAGTGTGCACAACTCTTAAGATCAACTACACTCTGTCTGACCGCCGGACCTTCCCGACGACGAGTGCCTAATAACTGGCGGAAAGTCTCTCAGAAGAATGTATCTCTGAGAGACATCGTCCCGTTGCGGTCCCAAGCGACGAACATGGTCCAAGCAACAGAAGAACATCCACAGAGTCTAAGTGTCACGCGCCGGACGCTGAATCCCACAAGCTACCCCTGAAGACTTCGTGTGTATCGAGCTCGCTGCTCTACACTCTGACACTCAGTTGTCAGAAGTCTGAAATCCTGAAGTCTGAAAATCGTCACTCTGAAAGACATGTCTTTCAGAGTCTGAATACAGATTCCGCCCACAAACTGAAAAGGTTGGACCTTCTAAGTTCCCACAGGGTATCAAGTATACACAGTTTATCAAATTTGTTGGTGTGGACAATACACGCAGTACTTGACCAACTGCAACCCCTTTTAATTCGCAACACTGATAATCACGGTTTTGCAAGGGTATTAGGGGTATGTGCATTTCAGTTTGTGGGCGGAATCTGTACCAAGATTCCAGACTACGAAGTCTGAAGACCAATAGCGAACACAAGAGAACCCCGAAGAATCCCGAAGAAGCCAAGGACCCAACGCAATCAAGTGAAACGCAACTTGCACTTCCACGTAATGGCGTGGTTGTGTGTTGAGTCGACATGATTTGCCGCATCAAGACCCATACTGAGATCAAGTCAAGCTACCAGACGCATACTGAGAATGAGAGAACCTGAGATGAAGGCTGACTGCAGAAGAGCGAGAAGAAGAAGAAGAGAGTGAATGAGTGAGAGATACAAGATGAGATAAAAGATAAACAGAGTTCAATTTGCCTTGTAACCCAGAGGTCGACGCGTCGGTTCTTCGGAAGTGTAAGGCCACAGCAAGGGCTAGTGCTGTATGATTTCTCGCCTTGCCAGTCCCCTTAGGCGGAGATCAGCGTAACGTAGAGACCTGAAAGGACCCGCCTATTCCATATCCTAGTTGGGTCGTTTGTTTTGTCTAGCGGTAGCCCATTTCATATTGTACGGAAAGACAGGCTCTGGAAACTAGACAGTCGTTTTCAGAGTGCTCGGTAGACTGTTGTGTTAACCGATTTGTATTGGCTTGTTTTTTTCCTTCTGAATAGAAGGTGGTGCGCGAGAAGAACAGGGATTTCAGACGGACCAGGCATCTGAAGTAACACCCTAGTGGACCTGGAGATATAGCCCACCGCTCAAGGGCCAAGAAAGAATAAGAAGCGGCTGTATATTTATATATTTGAACTCTGTATATTTGTTGGTTATCTCTGAGGTCTGAAATACAGGTTCTGAATTAGCGATATTCAGACAACCGTATTTCAGACTAATTGTGGTCATTTACACTCTCTTTGACTATAGCTCTCTGAAAACCCCGAGTGGTTTTCAGACTTCCGACTCCCGAAGGACATCTGCCCGAAGCCCCAAGGTCTTCGCCGGACATCACAACGAACACCCAACCTTCTCTTCTAACCGACCTCTCGAAGCCAGTTGAGCGTCATATTCCCAAGGACCCGAACCCACGAGGATAGCACAAGAAGCACACGCCCGCTCTGCGCCTGTGACTCTGAGAGACACCCTTTCAGAAAGTCACATCCCAGGGTCACTGTACGCCACCCCTGTATCGCGGTACAAACGTTTTCACCGACTTCGCGACATTTCCTGGTAATCGTTCTACTAGTCACCACCAGTCAAGAATGAATCTCAATTCCAGCGATTTGTCGCGTGGATCAGGCGAGCAAAGAGAACAAGAAGATGCCGGTGGCACCGCGACACCATACCCACCCAATGTTTCCTGTGCACCCGGCGTAGACAATGCAGCAGTGTTGGGCAAAGAATTGGCGACGCTAAGCGTGGACCAAACGAGGGCGAAGTAGCATTGGGCTCAGTCATTAATGCTCTTAGCTTGATGAGAGGATTGCGTTTCGATAAAGCCGCAGTAGATCTGCGGTGCTTCGTTTTATCGAATAGGACACCGTGAAAACGAATCAAGAGTAACCGAATCTCATTTAAGTTGCGGTTCATTCCGGCCCATTCGATAATTTAATGATGAATCAACCCAAGAAACCCCCAGAACCGAGGTTCTGGGGGTTTCCTGGTTCAGTCAAAATTATCAGAATCGTGGCTCTGATTCAGCTCGTTCAGGCCGTGGCAGTGTGGGCTTCTTAACCTCTGTTTGAGGATGTTCCCCTTTCATGTATTTATACAAAAATGAATTGTGCTGGAAATGCGGCCTACCACCCGCTGCGTGAGCAGCATACAACTTTCTGAATCCATCCGCGGTGTGGCCAACGTAAACAAACTTCTGGATGGTACCGTTGCCTGAACAACGTACCTGACGACGGGTAACTGATTGAAAAATTCATCCTGAATTTACGTGTATTTAATACCGTCTTGGCGGCATGTAACGTACTTCCTAGTCCTCTCCTGTGCGATTCTGTTCGCTTTCGATTTGACTCAGTCGCCAGCATCCAGTAACCGAAGATCCATCCTCAGATTCGCAGTGATTCGAAATCCCTTTCCAACCAGTTGGATTCCGCTGCACGTTCCATTCCCCTTCTCCTTTGGCTCGCCACCACTGCCCTCATCTTCTGCTACATTGAATGATTTTTGTAGTAAAGAGATTTTATTGGTCTACATGGTAGCCATTAAAATCCTGTGAATGATTTTTTTGTTTGGTGTCTAAATAGACCGATTCATCATGTGGAAGTGAAGCAAATCTGGTTAATCTGCCTTTTCTTCGTTACTTAGGCCCTGGTCTAAGTAAATCTGTGCTGAGTGTTTCGCTTGGGGGTAGGATAATGTTCAGCACTCTTGTGGTCGAAGTACAATTCTGATATTCGTTCTAAAATTAGTGGTGGTCAGATTAAATTCTGTGCTGGGATCAGTTTGCAGAGAAAACGAGGAAGCCAGCCTACATCTTGCTTTGGTCATTCTGCAGAGCAAGTCTCAAACAACAAGTCGTCTAACCTTCAGTCATCGCAATGTACTCCGCTGGAAATACGCCCCCACCTGCCGACGGGTTCCAACGCTTGACGGAATAGTTCAACTGCCGGTCCTCCCTGTAATTCTAGCGCCAAACGCGACAATTCACAATGTTTCTTGGTCAACATGGAGCTGGGGCGTTTGTTGTTGGGATGATAAGACGAAAACTGAACAAACAAAAACTTGGAGATAGGTGTGGGAGAGGGCAACCGCTTTCCCACTTCAGAACACGTGCATGAGGTGTTCTGAGAGCTCTACACAGAACGGTAGAAATTCCGGAATTCATTCTGACAGCAGGAAGTATTTTCATCCAATAAAATTTTAGAATTCTCCAGAACAAATTTCGGAATATCTAGTTAGACCAGGGCCTTAACGGAAGGACGGAATGAGGAATTTCCATAATTCAGTACTAGTGTACTGGATTCGTCACAGTACGCTCCAGAATTAAAAGTACTGTGCACAGTACTTTTAAGTTCGTCAGTGCGAACTTAACCCTTCTAGTCTCCGCGTCTTCTGCTGTATTATACAGCAGAAGGAATAAGCTTGATTAAAGTAAAGTAAGGTACCTGTGCATACTTTATCTGTTTGTAGCCCTTTTCCAGTAAAACAGACTAAGTATGGTACACTATCGATAACAGTAGTTAGTTTTGACATTTCATTGGCTAATCGGTTGAATACACTTGCTGCATAAGCGGGAAAAATATCTCTTCTACTTGGTATCCTTGCTAAACCGATTGGCTTTACATTTCGCGCCAAAGCATTGGCCAATGGCGGCACTTGCAAGCACAACGCGCGCGAAGCCGTGGAGGAAACTTTGCCCATTTGTCAATTAAAGGCTTGTGCAACAAACAAATGGGCAAAGTTTCCTCCGGCAACGCTACATCTTGCTTCTACAACCCCGGCCATGAGCTATACTAATGCCCCCTTTGTTTAAGCTGATGCAACGTCCTCTTGTGTGTCTTTGCTAGCTTAGAAGCAACAAGCAGGGGATGGGCGCTAGCGATAACCTCATGTTCTGTAACAACATTGTTTATCCTACGTGACCCCGGAAAGACCTATCTCATCTTGAGTCAACCGTGGTTTGTGCTGTACGAAGCGCAACGGACACGGAAGAAGGCTAACCTTGTGCTGTATTTATCAAACGAGTGGTATCTATTGCTATATTGGACGTAGCAGACACTGAAGTGCCGCGGTGTGTGCGGCAGGTGCGGCGACAGAAGTAAACTCGCTGCTACGCAAGATTCAGCTGCTTTTTACCCGTCGCTTGAGCTGTAGCTGGCTTAGTAGCGGCAACTTGTGCTGTAGGCGATGAACTAAGCGCCAAAGATGTGTGTCTTATGCTGTATCAGATGTAGTAGACGTTGTGAGGTAACCATGGGAGCCAGAACTAGCGTTACAGCAAACGATGTCGTTATAACAATATGTGGTGTATCGTTCGGCTTTGCAGAGCTTGTTGGTGTAGTATCTGGCTTTACATTTGTCGGTAGTCGATGTTGTAGTAGTGTTTGACGATGATACATCAAAATACCACAAGACGCAGCCTTAGAACCCTTGAAGAATCGACAGATTTAGTTCGAGCCATAATATTATAATACACATCATCTAGCGGCGAAATAGTTATCATTTGAACGAGATGAATGTTTCCAAGTTTGCTAGTGCTTATTGCGAGGACGAGATACCTGAAGTGAGAAAACCTCTATCCAACCCATAGCAGTTATATATAGTCTCCCGAACATAATCCGACACAAACGTGTCATGGTAAGGATTTGAAATTTGACCATACAAAAACCGATATGCGGGGAGATTTAAGTTACGTTGTTTGCTGCTTATTAAAACCTGTTATAATCCTTCTGCTGTATAGTACAGCACACGGGACTAGAAGGGTTAATATTCTGCTGGTCTGCTCATCCAAAAGAATTGGTGTTCGATGAGATAGCAGTTTTAGCGGGGTCAATTTGACCCCTAAAGACCCAGTCATTGAAATCCAACTTGCACTTCGTGAATTTGTGTTTGTTCTTGACGAAATGTATGGTGACATACGCCTGGAAAATGTGTTCATTCTGCCTGAAACCATCTACATACATGTTCAGCTCACCCGTTCGAGATCTCATGCAAGTACATTTCTACGGTATCTTGCCGGGGACTGCCGACTCATATTACGCCATCGTTGCTACCCACCGGCTGGACGATCTGCACTGTCATGCTTTTCATCGCTCACGTAAGTTGGTAAGCATTGCGTCAACCCGCATACCGGGTACCTAAGTACCCGGCGACTCCGGTTAAACTAGACGGCAGTCATAGTCAACTAGTAGTAGTTGGCAACTACACACTGAGAAATGAGGACTGTTTCAACTACATCTACGGCATTCCGCTGGAACGCGCCAAGCTACTGTCATCGCCATGCTCTTCTCGCATTCGATTACCCAATTCAGTTAAATTCAAGGTGTACTAGAACGCCCATAGCTTCCGGCTTCTAATGGTGGCTCTTAACCACTGCCATGGCGTGCCATGCCATGCCATGACAGAAATCGAAGCAATCTGATTGGCTAATGAAAGGTTAGGTTTAGGGTGGAAGTGCCACGATGGCAAAAGTTTGGTGCCATCAATAGTGCCTTTGCCACGCTGCCACGGCGTATTTTACGCTAGAAGATTCACATTTATCGCTACGAACGATACAGTAGCTGACCTACATACATACTGCTTTCTCTCTTGATTATTTCTGCTGTTGCTGCAGATGCGTGACGCAAGTGGCATACGCGAGTTTGGCTAGACAGGGAAGATCACCCAGCGCGTTGGCGCTTGTTTTTATCGTGCTCATAGAGTGCTTGGCACGCTCACCGTAGCCAAGCATGATACCTCTTGATCTAAATTACGTTGCTATTTAAAAGACGTTTTTCTCTTGTAGGCGTTTGAATGGCATGCCCTCCTTCTTAACGAAAAGTGCCTGCCATGCCACCACGACACAGCGACGATGGTATGGCATGGCACGAATGGCAGTGGATAAGAGCCACCCTAACGTTACCATTTTATATGAAATAGGAACGCCCTCCTTACGGAGGTCGTTGGCCCATTCGACCAGCTCCTCTTCCGCCTCAATGGGCAGTGTGGTGCCTATACCCGCTTTCCTTTTGACGCTACCTTTCCCGGAAGCACACTGAGCCTGAATCTTGTCTTCGCTTTGTAGCCATCTGAGGTCT
This sequence comes from Phytophthora citricola, assembly GCA_007655245.1. Classification (NCBI taxonomy): domain Eukaryota; phylum Oomycota; class Peronosporomycetes; order Peronosporales; family Peronosporaceae; genus Phytophthora; species Phytophthora citricola. The sequence continues at coordinate 913,131 of VMRO01000049.1, forward strand.
ACACGTAGCTTTCGCCTAGGCTCGTAGGTAGCCTGAATTGGGGCAAAGGCAGACGTTCTCGATTATCGAAGACAAGGCTCACGTAGGCTCACGAATGTGAGTTGATGTGAGCCCTCCCCTTTAAGGGAGCGGTGTGGTGGGTTCTAAATCGCTAGTACTGGAATTGCGGACCGAGCGCTTGGGTTTTGGCCGTGGAGCTGGCTGCGCCCGACGAGGCGAGTCGGCGACTGCGCGCCGAAGACCCCGAGAACGTCTGTCGAGAATTGCTGGGCGTCGAGTGGTTGGTTGAACCGCCCAGCTAATTGTGAAGGATGCCGGTGGTTGCGCTGGACCGGGTTGCGCCGGACCGGACCGGTCGGAGTTTTCAGTCCGTTGCGCTAGGCCGGCCGGTGCATGTGCTTGTTGTGTGGCTTCCTCCTTTTCAGAAACTTCTATTTCTTGATCGCTCCGCTTACCCGAAATCCCCATTTGAATTGGAGACTCGAATGCGAGACTCGGCAATTACAACACTTTACTCGACAAATGCTCAGGTCTTTAACCCTTCTTGAGGCCCGCGTTGGATCTGCTCGCACTGGGGGTCGCACTGGTAAATTTTCAGTAGCTATCTCAAAACAAAAGTACGGTATCTTCTCAAGGTCTGGGCAAAGTGTTGAGGTGCGTTCACACTGGTAATTGGCGACCTTTCAGATAAAGGATTGTAACAAGAGTTCCTCCCTCACAAAGGAAGCGCGGTGAAACATGAATGTTCCAGTTGAAAGTAAGCTGGGTGTGCTACGCTCGTTCCTAGAGAGGGAATACCTCGTGGAGAGTACGGATGGAGACAGTGACGAGGAGGAGGAGGAGGAGGATGACGTTGTTAGTCAGCTTTGGTCTACGCCATTTGTTCGCTACACAATTTTTTATTTTCGAAACTGACTTGTACTACAATAGAGCCGACGTACGACGGAAAATTCCACCACAGACACGTCGGCAGGTTCCGGATGACGCTGCTCTCAAGTCCCGCGATGTTTTGATGCGTTTTATCACCAACCGACGAAGAACTACACCATTGCCCGTCCAAACTGGGATTAAATGCAAGCAAAGTGGGATGCACTTTCTGGCACATGTAGGATTCGCACTTAGTAAAGGTAAACATCATTGAATCTGGGATTATCTGCATTCAAAGAGGGACAGACGAGTGGCAATGGCGCACTCCCGCTAAAGAGGTCGAGTTCGCGCCAAAACACTTGCCCGCTACCGGCGCTCACTCCCCAAGTTTCTTTCATCGAGGCAGATGCCTTCCCAGCCTTGCTTCCGCAAGCACACTGCCGCCGAGAAGCTCCGCGTCCTGGACGCGCATCGTGAGGGACAAACTGACTGGCTCACCGTTGCCAAGCACAATGGCATATCCCGGTATGCAGCGTACCGTACAATCACTACTAGTCGTGTCGAAGACCTCCCACGCGGAGGAGCTCGAGGCGAGTGGTGAAGGTGACGCCTGAGATGAAGGAGAAGCTCGAGGAGTACATTAACGAGGACTGTACGAAGCAACTGGGAAGGCATCTGCCTCGGGGAAAGATACTTGGGGAGTGAGCGCCGGTAGCGGGCAAAGTGTTTTGGCGCGAACTCGCTCTCTTTCTCTTGGAAGGCACGATTCTCCTGTCGTTCTTTAACGCGCTGTCGCCGTGCGGCCCGACGGTCCTCTTGCAACGCATCAAGTTTACTAGTCATAGCATCCGACTGTGCCTCCACCAAGTTCATGAGGAAACGCTGGTCGTTAGTTGGCTGTGAGATTTGTTTTCGCTTCTGTTGTCCGGTAATAGAAGACTCCTTTTGCGTTGAGGTTTGAGTCTTGTCTGGGGCATCATTTACAGGGACATTATCATCAATGTCAAAGCTGGCATCCAGGAGAGATTCAGGTGAAGACGGGATATCTCGGGCGAAATCTGTGCTGCTCGTATCTGGGGGTTCTTGCGCCACTTGAGAGTCCACATCATTTCCGAGGCTCATGTAGAAATGCTGCCGCGTAGGTTCAACGTAATCCTTCTCAAAGATAGGGGTTGAGGACATCAACACCGAGGGCTCCACCGAGTCATCTCCACCCAACACGTTTTTAAGTGCATTAAACACAGTGATATCCATGTCTGCATTCTGAGCGTCGGTTTTGTTCACGGCTTTGATGGCCTTCTTCTGCTCCTGCGATAACTCAAACCAGTTGGGCTGACCTGTCGACCCAATGATACGGTTGCTGTTAAAGGACACGATGAGCTTGAACGCTATCGGAAGGTTATTCTTCTTGTCGATGACTGCTTTTTCGCTACGTGGCGTAGTGCCCCACATAACCCCTTGAAGCGCTCAAATATGCGAGAGTTGAGAAGCGTAGAAGACTCTCCCTTCTCTGCTGGGAGGTCGAGCTCTGTGCGCCAGGCTTGGCTGAGGAGCAAGGTCTCTGATGTAGTCCAGTTGGGTCCCCGAGAACGAGAGCCTTCTTGTGGTTTCTCCGATGATTGTTTCTTCCTCGCCATCGCTATCCCCTCTTCGCCTACTGAAGCGTTTTGCAGTAGCATAATCTCTACTGCAAAATCTTGCCTCGTCTTCCTAGTTTTTGAGGAATGTAATGATTTAGGTTAGATTTTCTTGAGTTCCTACTTATGGCGAGGTTACCTGGGTAGTAGAGAAGAGAGAGTAGGTAGAAGTGTCTTGTGGGCGTCAAAAGACGAAGTGAGGTTGATTAGAGCTTGCAAGCTGTCTAGCTACGCCACCAGTCATTACAGGACTGGTGTCCACTATAAGTATAGTCAGTACAGGCTATAACGAGTTAGGGAGGCCCTGTCACATCGACTTATAAAATCTAAGAGAGTTTATCATGACCGTAAACATTTTGTTTGGAGGCCACTTCAACACTACTGAAGATTTACCAGTGCGACCCCCCACCGTACAGCAGCTGAAATTAAGGCCAAATGCACCCATGCCAATGCTGCATCGGCATGGGTGCATCGGTGATGCTGAGCATTGCTGACAGGCGCCTGGTGCTTACTATGACGATTATAAAAATATATCTGGTGGGGACAGGCGTAACAACCCGTATCCTTCCTAGCCCTCTCTTGTGCCATCCCGTTCACTTTCGGTTTGGTTCAGTTGGCAGCATCCAGTGACCACGGCTCCCACCTTAGATTCGCAGTGGTTCGACACGATGAACCGGTGCATTACGACGGCGGCAGTATTGCTGGTCGCTGTTGTCTGTCCATTTGTTACCGCTCAGACGATGTACCGGACCGACGCCTATTACCCCGGAAGTTCCTGCGAAGAAACCCCGTTCCGAGTTTACTCTTACGAAGACTCGACGTGTGTTGAGGGCTTTAAAATAGCATGTACCGCAATCTCAGATAGCGTAACGCGGAGCGAGTGCTCGACGGACTACCCAGCGACTATCCGGACTATGTTCGGAAGCTCCCAGTACATCCTACAAGAGAATTTCAATGACTCGATCTGCTCCTCGTTCGTTAGAGCCATCGGATTTTTGCGTCTGGGGAGTGCGAGGGCCCGGGAAACCCAACGGAAGATTCGTTCTTCCATTTCGCAACGCTGGACATTTACGGATGGTCATCGATCAAATACTACACGTATGATGACAGTGAATGCTCATCAACGGCTACGTTGACTGAATCCGCACTCAACTCGACTTTGTTAGGCCATTCATGCGATACAAACATGTACAAGTGGTACAGCAGCGCCGATGACTTATCCGATGTCTCAAGTTCCAGCCTAGAAAACTCCAGCTCTAGCCGCCTAGCTTCTTCTGGTTCCAGCACTGGTAATGACAACACTGGATTAAGCACAGGAGCTATCGTCGGAATGATATGCGGCGGTGTTGTTGTCGTGCTGATAATTGTTGGGCTCCTTATCATCTGCCGACGAAGGTCACAAGGCAAGTCAAGTAACACAATCACAAGAACAGGACGGGATTCGATGTCCATCGAGCTGGCAATGCGAGGCCAAACAGGACTCTGGAACGACGACGTCATCACGGCCAAGAGGATTTCTAGAGACAAGGTAAAGTGAAGAACCTCCTCAGTCGTGGAGCCTTTGGAGAAGTTTACAAAGGGGTTTACAACAGACAAGAAGTGGCGATCAAGATGTTGTTGCCATCGACACGTGGGAATATCCAACACGTGACGGATTTCCTGGCTGAAGCCAAGCTGACTGCGACCATGGACCACCCGCACATCATCACGTTCATCGGAGTCGCGTGGGATTCGCTCTCGGATGTGTGTGTGGTACTGGAGTTTATGGATGGAGGAGACCTCCGGACGCTTTTGAACTCGTACGAAGCGGCCAAACGTCCCATTGATTCGACAAGCAGAAGGCGACGATTGCACTTCACGTGTGCGAAGCGCTCACGTACCTGCACTCGTTGATGCCGCCAGTCATTCATCGCGATCTCAAGTCTCGGAATCTCCTCCTGAATCGCAATTTGGATGCCAAACTGACCGACTTCGGCGTTTCGAAAGAGCGTCTGGACCAAACGATGACGGCCGGAGTGGGGACGTCGCTGTGGATGGCTCCAGAAGTGATGATGGGCGAGAAATACGACGTGAAAGCCGACATTTTCTCGTTTGGTGTGATGCTATCAGAGCTGGATGTCCACACGTTGCCTTACACCCAAGCCAAAGAGCGATGTCTGACTTCCACGGGGCGGAAGATGGCGGATGCGACTTTGTTGCAGAAGATCACAGCAGGTGAGGTACAAGTTGAGTTTTCGGAATCCACCCCTCGTTCATTGCTGGAGTTAGGTTTGGCCTGTGTGTCAGTTGATCCTTTATACCGTCCAACTGCTGCCGAAGCGCTGTACAGACTCCAGATGATCCGTTCACAGGAATTGGCCTAATGAGGGTGCGAAGTTCGGGCTGCCAACAGAATGGTGAAGTGTCGTCTTCGAACTATGCGAAGATGAGGTAACTACTTGAAAAACAATTTAAAAGTTAGGATACAGCACTCCATACAATGTTATACCGTAGTTCTAGTGTAGTTGAAATGTAAACCAATTGAACAAGTCCTTTCTTGGTTAGCACCAGGAGATAAAACAATTATGCAAAGTATCTTTACGGCTAGTTGGATGCCGAAACAGATTGGTTCATCATGTCGTAGCAAAGTACAAACTTTTTTTCTGGCTGGGGCACTGCCGAATACTTTCGTGCTTGTGTGGCAAGCATAACTCACAAAATACCCTCGCCACGCGAAGAAGAAAACGTTAGTTTTCTAGGTATCAATGCCAGGAAGCAAGAACTAGAACGAAGGTGACAAATGGTTTACTTCAACTAAGGCCGTGTTTTACCCGGGAAGCTCTGGATTTCCATATGCGTCGAATTCAACTTCGAAGTACCGTAGTTCATTCCGCCCTCGCAGCAGTCAAGCAGTACACCACACCTTGTCGCTCTCGTTGCTACACGTGGCCTCTACAATGTGCGAATGCCGGACACTCACCTTTACCACTCACCTGCAGGAACCTGAAGCATCTGCTGCGTTTATCAAGTTGAAACTGTACGAGAGATTGTCATTTTCCGCGACGGTCGCTTCATTGTTTTCGTTTTTCAGAAAGGTACATTGATATCACTTAGGTTTCCTAACGACGTCCAATGTCCGCGCACACTACGTCCCTTCGAGTCGCTTCATGATGATTAGGGAGGTGTTACGGTCCAGGAAATCCACGGCCTACGAACTGTCAGTTCGGAACTACTTGTTCCACACGTTGCTGTTCAGCACCGACAGCTCGTCGTAAGAGGGCCCGAACTTGTAGTAGAAACAGTGGTCGAACGCCGTGCCGTTGGTGGTCTCGCTGGCGACGCAGAAACCCATGAGTCCGGCCTTGAAGTTGGTGCTGGACACCTCCGAGACGAGACTCGAGTTCACCGTCTTGTTGGCGCTCCACATGGGGAGGATGAAGGCGGCGATGTTGTAGATGGTGGCGAAGATGATCATGGTGATGGCCCCGAATGCGAACTTGTTGAACGCCATGGTATCTCTCTGTCTGTAACTGTAGAGAGTTGGTGGTTGATTTTTGGAAGAGGCAACCTAGGTTGTTGGTTGCTCGTTGTCTTCGATGCTTGGCAAGGACTCCTTGCCAAGGAGATCGCAGAGCAGCTTCCTTTGATCCTAAAGGGCTCCTGGAAATTTCAAGTTGGGATCCACGTTCGATATCAACGCCGCTGGTATCTTTGATTCGATATGTTGGACATGCACGCCAGCCAAAAACTCGAGAAGAGCGCACCCATATTTAGGCTTCTCAATTTTGCTCCAAACACTGTTCATCATCTCCAGTTTCCTTCGGACGGCATTCACTTGAATAAATTACTTCGGTTAGTTGTAAATTACTTGCGATGTTGACCTTAGGCGCCACGGGCAACATTCACACACTTTGAATAAGACCAAGACAGGGTATAAGTTATTGAAGACAAACCCAATAAAAATATTATGCAATAGAAACCATTTCTGATATTGCCCTCAAATACGGGTATACATTTTAACGAGGAAAACCCGTTATTTTGGGTTTGGACTCGGATCCAATTCTTATATAACAGTTGCATTTGTTTTCTGATTACTATTATTATAGTTATACGTAAGCAAAGTTAATTTAGGTTCAAAATATTAAGTATAAGTGTAATTTGGGGTGAGAATGACTTCCTCCCTGGATCTAAAAAAACTAAAATCCAGAGAACAGTAAACGCCTAATTACCTCGAGCGATGCAGCATAAACGAAAGGCAAGCACAGTGCGGCCTTCTTAGCCTCGTTTTGACGATGTTCCCTGTTTGACTTGGCCTTTTGTGTTTGAATTGAAGTGAGCTTTGAGGTGAAAAGTTAGCATGTAGAAACTTCCTATGTCTACTGGAAATATTTCCCAGCAGTCTTCCACCCGCTGCTTGAGCAGCGTACAACTTCATGAATCCAACCACTTCGTGTGCAACGTAAACTCCTGGATGGTACCGTTGCCTGAACAACGTACCTGACGACGGGTAACTGATTGAAAAATTCACCTGAATTTACATGTATTTAATACCGTCTTGCTTCAATAGGCCAAATTGCCGCTGCATGTAACGTACTTCCTAGTCCTCTCCTGTGCTATTCTGTTCACTTTCGATTTGACTCAGTCGCCAGCATCCAGTGACCGAAGATCCATCCTCAGATTCGCAGTGATTCGACACGATGAACCGGGGCGTTATGACGTCGGCCGTGCTGCTGTTTGCTGTACTCTGTCCTTTCGTGACTGGGGAAATGGTGTACTGGGTCGATGCCTTTTACTCTGGAAGTTCTTGCGACGGTACTCCCTCTCTAGTCTTATCATCCGACGCGAATGGCGATTGCGTGGGGGCGATGAATTTGAGTGCACCGAGGCAGACCTTGGGCTAACAAAGACTAAGTGCTCAACGGACTACCTACCAACAATGCGAGATATGTTTGGAAGCTCCCCGTATATCATACAAGAGGTTTTCGATGACTCGAGCTGCTCTAGCTTGACAAGTGACAATCTATTCATTGCCTACGGATACTCTGCCTCCGAGTACTGCGAGGATTCGAGCACTGCTACGGCCAACTATATCGCAACGCTTGACACCGCCGGACCGTCGTCGATCGTTTACTATAACGACAGTCAATGTTCAGAGGAAGTGGGTACGGAGTCCGCATCCAGCTCAACGTTGTTAGACCATTCATGCGATGAGAATTACTACAAATGGTACAGCAGCGAGGATGATTTATCGGAAGACCCAAGCTCAGTTTTTCTGGCATGGAAAATGATAACACTGGATCAAGCACGGACGCGACAGCACAAGCGATATACTGGATCGATGCCCATTTCCCCGAAAATTCCTGCGATGAACCCCCTTCCAAGTCGTCGCTTACAAAGACTCCACATGTACTGAGGGATCTGAAAGTGACTGCGGCAAAATTGGGGGAATTAACGCAGGAAAGTGCTCGAAAGACTACCTATCGGCAATGCGGAATATGTTCGGGAACGCTTCGTACATCATACAAGAGACTTTTGGTGACCCCAACTGCTCCGTGTTCTTCAAAGCCTACGGATACTTGGCGTCTGGGGACTGCGAGGGCCGGCGAGACTCAACGAAAACCTCGTTCTTCCATATCGCGGTGCTGAACAGTAATGGACAGTCATCGATCGGTTACTATAAGGACAGGGAGTGCTCATCACAAGATAAAGATCAGGAAGCTGAGATTGCACCCAGCTCGACTTTGTTAAACCATTCATGCGATGATAACTACTACGAGGACAACACCATGTACTACAAGTGGTACAGCAGCGACGATTACTCACCCCATGGATTAAGCTCTGGCGGGTCAGCTTCTTCAGGTCCTGGTATCGGAAATGGTAACACTGGACCAAGCACGGAGCTATCGTCGGAATTATATGCGGTGTGATCGTTGTCGTGCTGGTACTTGTTGGGTTACTTATCATCTACCGGCGCAGGTCACAAGACAAATCAAGTAGGACATTGCCAACAATTCCCAATTCAGACTCGCTCGAAAGGGCCATAAGAGGCCAGCCAGGACTCTGGAACGACGACGTCATCACGGCCAAGAGGATTCTTAGAGACAAGGTAAAGTGAAGAACCTCCTCAGTCGCGGAGCCTTTGGAGAAGTTTACAAAGGAATTTACAACGGGCAAAACGTAGCAGTCAAAATGCTGTTGCCATCGACACGTGGGAATATCCAGCACGTAAATGAATTCCTAGCTGAAGCCAAGTTGACTGCGACCATGGACCACCCGCACATCATCACGTTCATCGGAGTCGCGTGGGATTCGCTCTCGGATGTGTGTGTACTGGAGTTTATGGACGGAGGAGACCTCCGGACGCTTTTGAACTCGTACGAAGCGGCCAAACGTCCCATTGGATTCGACAAGCAGAAGGCGACGATCGCACTTCACGTGTGCGAAGCGCTCACGTACCTGCACTCGTTGATGCCGCCAGTCATTCATCGCGATCTCAAGTCTCGGAATCTCCTCCTGAATCGCAATTTGGATGCCAAACTGACCGACTTCGGCGTTTCGAAAGAGCGTCTGGACCAAACGATGACGGCCGGAGTGGGGACGTCGCTGTGGATGGCTCCAGAAGTGATGATGGGCGAGAAATACGACGTGAAAGCAGATATTTTCTCCTTTGGGGTGGTACTGTCGGAGCTGGATGTTCACACGTTGCCTTACACCCAAGCCAAAGAGCGATGTCTGACTTCCACGGGGCGGAAGATGGCGGATGCGACTTTGTTGCAGAAGATCACAGCAGGTGAGGTACAAGTTGAGTTTTCGGAATCCACCCCTCGTTCATTGCTGGAGTTAGGTTTGGCCTGTGTGTCAGTTGATCCTTTATACCGTCCAACTGCTGCCGAAGCGCTGTACAGACTTCAGGGAAGTCTTGCAGAGGAGCTGGCCTAAGTAGGGACTACTTCGAATGGTTTAAAGAAAAATGTATCAGACTCTATTTGTTGAGTTCTCCTTTTGACAGTTTATGGCAGGACACTAGAACTGAGAAGTGGCGAGGTCTACCGCGTCAGCAGGATCTAAACGGCCAGCCTCACATTTGATGCGTGAGCAGCACAAACACATCGATCAAACTTGGCTACATCCCGTTAAGTGTCCAGATACGTGCTCTCTACAGTAACTGCCCACCACAGCACTTACGTTATGCTGCATTCCATACCAATTGTTCTTGTTGCTTACCTTGACCGGCAATGCCAAATCAGCAATTCGTTCCAAAACGTTATCCTCGGTTTGCGCGACAATACAATACCAAATGTGCCACCGGTAAAGCAGTTAAGCAGGTTATCAAGTAGTGAACTTCCATGCTAAGCTTATTAATTAGAAGATGAGCTTGTTTGGCCCCAAAGTAGGCCGATTCATCTCGTCGAAGCGAAGCGAATCCGGTCGACTACCCTTATGAATTGGAGAATCGAAGGTGAGGAGTACAAAGTGTGTGTATTTTTTTCATTTTGGTGGGGGTGCCGAGTACTTTCGTTTTGGTGTGGCAAATTGAGAACTGGTGATATACTACAGATACCCTCGTCATTAGTCAGACCTTAGTATCAAAGCTACGAAGCAAGAACTGGGGCGAAGGTGACAGCAAATTGCTTCGCTTCAACTGGAAACTCGGCAATTACAACACTTTACTCTATAAATGCTCAGGTCCTTAACCCTTTTTGAGGCCTGCGTTGGATCTGCTCGCACTATACAACAGCTGAAATTAAGTCCAAATGCACCCATGCAATGCTGACAGGCGCCTGACGCATAATAAAAACTATTTCTCGGGAGGACAGGCCAAATTGTACCTGGGCCAAATTCGAAGTCCTCTCATGTGCCATTCCGTTCACTTTCGATTTGACTCAGTCGCTAACATCAGAGTTCCAACCTTACGACCCGCAGTGATTCGACACGATGAACCGGTGCATGGTGGTGTCGGCATTACTGCTGTTCGCTGTAAACTGTCCGTTTGTGACCGCACAAACGATGTACAGCATCATAACTTATTACACTGGAAGCTCCTGCACAGGCACCCCCGCCCAAATGTACTCTTACGAGTACTCCTCGTGTGTGGAGGACGCTGTCCAGTGCGAGACGGAAGACGTTGGATCGTTCCAATACAACTGCTCGACGGACTACCTGTCAGCAATGCGGACTATGTTCGGATCCTCCCCGTACATCCTGCAAGAGGCTTTCGATGACTCGAGCTGCACCAGGTTTTCCGAGGCTTACGGATACTTAGCAACCGGGAACTGCGAGGGTTCGCGCAACTCTTCGGCAGACACGTCCTCGTACCACAAAGCACAAGTGGACACTGAGGGTCAATCATCGATCAAGTATTATAGCGACAGTCAATGCGATGACGAACTACAGGCTGAATACGTATCCAGCTCGACGTTGTTAGACCATTCGTGCGACGAGTTCAACTACAAGTGGTATAGTAACGAGGATGATTTATCGGGAGACTCAGGCTCAAGCGGATCAGGCTCTGACAACGGAAACGACAACACTGGATTAAGCACAGGAGCTATCGTCGGAATGATATGCGGCGGTGTTGTTGTCGTGCTGATAATTGTTGGGCTCCTTATCATCTGCCGACGAAGGTCACAAGGCAAGTCAAGTAACACAATCACAAGAACAGGACGGGATTCGATGTCCATCGAGCTGGCAATGCGAGGCCAAACAGGACTCTGGAACGACGACGTCATCACGGCCAAGAGGATTTCTAGAGACAAGGTAAAGTGAAGAACCTCCTCAGTCGTGGAGCCTTTGGAGAAGTTTACAAAGGGGTTTACAACAGACAAGAAGTGGCGATCAAGATGTTGTTGCCATCGACACGTGGGAATATCCAACACGTGACGGATTTCCTGGCTGAAGCCAAGCTGACTGCGACCATGGACCACCCGCACATCATCACGTTCATCGGAGTCGCGTGGGATTCGCTCTCGGATGTGTGTGTGGTACTGGAGTTTATGGATGGAGGAGACCTCCGGACGCTTTTGAACTCGTACGAAGCGGCCAAACGTCCCATTGGATTCGACAAGCAGAAGGCGACGATCGCACTTCACGTGTGCGAAGCGCTCACGTACCTGCACTCGTTGATGCCGCCAGTCGTTCATCGCGATCTCAAATCTCGGAATCTCCTCCTGAATCGCAATTTGGATGCCAAACTGACCGACTTCGGCGTCTCAAAAGAGCGTTTGGACCAAACGATGACGGCTGGAGTGGGGACGTCGCTGTGGATGGCTCCAGAAGTGATGATGGGCGAGAAATACGACGTGAACGCCGACATTTTCTCCTTTGGTGTGATGCTCTCGGAGCTGGATGTCCATACACTTCCTTACGCCCAGGCTAAAGAGCGATGTCTGACTTCCACGGGGCGGAAGATGGCGGACGCAACTTTGCTGCAGAAGATCACATCGGGCGAGATACGAGTGGAGTTTTCAGAGATGAACCCTCGACCATTGGTGGAGCTAGGACTCGCTTGTGTCTCGGTTGATCCTGCAGAGCGTCCGACGGCTGCTGAAGCGCTGTACAGACTCCAGATGGTCATTAGACAGGAGCTGGCCTAAAGAGGTACGGGTTTACGGGTAGTGCAGATACGTTCGACTTGAACGTATCTGCACTGTGTTGAACGGTTCAACATCGAACTGCGTGACCTAACGTAGGTAAAAGCTGATTAACTTTAGCTGGACTTACGTCTTGCAGACCTATGCTATTACCAGTGTCTTACGTCTAGCATCGCGGAGTCCATATTCGTTGTCGTGGGAGGTTAGGAAGAAGTTCAGTCTGTTCTGACACGAACCCCAAGCGCGTAAGCACTCGATTAAGCGCTCCGCCGTCAATATTCCAATCGGATGAATGCCGAAACAGGAAATGGCAGTGGCTTCGAAATGAAGCCTGCAAATTAGCGATATTTGGCGTCACCGCTTGTGTTTCGCCGAAGTAAATGTCATTGCGCAGCCGCCACATTGCGTGAAACGCTATCGCAGTGTGTATTTTCCACAGTAGCAACAGGTTCTCCTGATCGCCTCTCCATCCTCTAGCAACATCTCTGTTGGACGGGAACAGCAGAAGCTTCCACTCCAAGGTGCTTCGAAAAGCCCTTCGCCATTGACTCCACAGTGTTCGCCACATTTGCGTTAGCGCCGGACAAGTGAGAAAACAATGTTCCAATGTTTCAATTGAATCGCAGCCGTCCCGGACACAAAGTTGTGCATTCGGATTGCTAGTAAGCATGAAGAAGAGCCTTGATCCGACAATGAGGTCTCCAAAGAATAGCCTCAGCATTAAATCGTGAACGACAGGTACCAGACACCGTCGAAGCCAAAGTACCTGAGTGAGCGTTTGATGTACACGCCCTCGGGGACATCCAAGTTGTATCATTGGGTGTTGCTCCAATTCGTCGAGAGGCTGGATGAGTTTCTTCCAGTCTCCGGCTTTTAGGCCAGGAAAGAACCGTGATCGTGATCCTTCAGGAGTGCTTGCAGTCACCACCACCCCTAGAGATGGAGGTGTTGTACTGCTAACCACTCTTCGCAATCCACCCGCTGATAAATACTTCGCATTTGATAGTAAAGTACGAAGATATCGCGGAGAAATATGCGTGAACCCAGCTCGGGTTCCACGATGGAACAAACCATTTCGAAAAACTCCCTGAGGTTAGCCAGTGGCGATCATTATCCAGAAAATCAGCGAGACAATGCTTGTTTGCCTTCGCGAGAGCCCGACACAGATTTCGAAACTTGACAGACCCTGATCCTAGCGGCACCGACGTTGCCACTTGAAAATCGTGGCACTTGCTCCACCAAATTGGATTATAAAGAGCATATTGCAGTATTTGAACTCGACTTGTTGAAAGCAATCTTCGGTCAGGCCACTGCAACCGATTCCACTCACGTAGTAGTTGGCGCCACCAGGCGGGTAGCATCGTTGCTCTCCATCTTGATGGTCTTGGGGGAGGTCATGAAACAAGAAATCACTCGATCCTGGCCTCCAAGAGGGCCCATATCGTTTTCCCAGCATGGCTATCAGTGGACGATACCAGACAGTATCTCCTGAGCTCCGAGGGTGACCCTCAAATGCTTGTACGACTTGTTGTAGCAGTTGGGATTGTTGGCGCTTGATGCTATTCATAATTACAGGCACTCCAAGTCCGTCTGCTTCTTGTGGTCGTGTAGCAAGATCTCTCTTTACCAAGTTAAATCCACCGCTTCCAATCTTGTTGTACAGAACATAACGGTTAAGTAGCCTCTGCCAGCGAGTCAAAACTCGTATCGGAATCGCCACTGTCGCCGTAAAATACCAGATCACCGAGAAAACAATGGTCTGTGCAATTAGTCTCCGTCCAAGCCGTATACGAGCCCTGCCCTTCCATAACTGGATCCTTGTGGTTATCTAGCGATCTAATTCGTTCGCCAGAATGGTTGCGGTGTCAGCATTTCCAAACGGAATTCCTAAGTACCGCACCGTTTCACCGTCCCGCAATGATCGGAGTGGCTGAAGCTCAGGGGATCTTGGTGCTTGTTCAAACACATGATTACACTTTTCGAATTGTTCAACAGTGCGCCGGAACCCTTACAATAGCAGTCCACAAGATTGAGTTGAGCCTGTAGATGGCTACGATTTCTCGAGAACAATACCGTGTCGTCTGCAAAGAAAGCCGTCGCAATTCTCAAATTGTTGTCAACACGGACGCCGTGATTTGGGTATTCCCGCAGTAGGTTTCCAAGCGGCTCCAAAGACAACGCGAACAGAAATGGAGAGAGCGGGTCTCCTTGTTTAACCCCACGAGACGGTTTCAAAGCTGTTTGGGCCCAGCCATTAATCATCAACGAACATTCGGAGTCCACATACAGCAGTCGAATCCACGAGAGAAATTTAGGACCAAACTTCTGGTGCTCGAGAACTCGCAATAGATATGACCTGTCAACCCGATCATAGGCTTTCGCAAAGTCTAAAAAGGTTGCTAAACCTTCTCGATCCTCCGTTGTCACCAGATGCTGGAGGTCTCGTACCAGCATCACTTGGTGTTGAATTGAACGGCCAGGTATAAATCCTTTTGGTCTGGGTGCACCAACTGGTTCATGTAGGGACGAAGTCTGTGTGTTATCACACGAGACAGCACTTTTACTTCAACTGGCATCAGCGATATAGGACGATAGTTTCCTGGGTCAGCTCTATCTCCTTTTTAAATAGCAAGGCAACCGAAGAATAGCGTTGATGGGGCAATAACTCTCCACGCTGCAGCTGGTAACAAAAGACTTCGCGTAAGATTTCTCCAAACGTTTCTACATCCAGCTGATAAAATGCTGTCGTAAATCCATCAGGACCAGGAGCCGAGTGGGTTCGCATAGAACGAATTGAAGATGCGAACTCGTCACTCGTAAAATCTTCTTCAAGACTTTCCGTTGCATCTGGTGTAAGCTCACGATTAATTGATTCCAACAGGCGTTCTTGAGCAACACTCAGTTTCTTCATTCTGCAGCAAAATTGTCGATCAGCAAATATTTCTCCCCAATGTCTTTGAAATCCTGTCGTGATATCAGCAGGATCAGTCGAAACCGTACCATCCATCTGACGAATGGTACCTAGAGGAGTTTTTCGAAGTTCAAATCGAGGTGCACGAAAGAAAAACTTTGAACTTTTCTCTCCTTCCGTGACTGTGTGTTCAAATCCAACCCTTTTCCTGAAAGCAGTCCATTCGTCTTGACACTCGTCGAGTCGTTTCTTAGCAAAATAGTAGTCGATACTGGTTTGGTCATTTGCGTCTTCCTGCGCTACTGCTTTTGCGCATTCTTCAACGTGATCTCGTGCGATTTCAAGATCAGCGTACGTTGCTGACCGCAAGTTTCGTTGGCACCTTTTCAGGTAACATTTCATCTTCTGCTTCCAGACTTTCCATACTATTCCCGGATTGGCTGACTCTCTTAAAACTGGAAGAAGCGCTTTTGCCTCAGCAACAATATCCTCACGTAAAATGGGAATATCAAGAAGCCACTCAGGTAACTTCCAGAACCCAGGCCCAGTTGGGTGGTGCCACGAAGTGAGCTCCACTTGGTGCGCCTGATGGTCGCCATAATCCCAGCTCGGGTCATAATAACACTCCGCCAGTAAGGAATCGGACAGAAAAATGTAGTCAATACGATTGCGCCGAGGGCGAGGCCCCGAAAAGACCCGATCTTCTGGATGATGAAGACGCCATGCATCAACGACATTAATCTCCGATAACCACGTTAACAATGCCTGCCTGCTATTATCAGGCCTCGGATGGCTCGATACTGCATCCAGGTCAGGATCAAGTGCTAAGTTGAAGTCTCCACACACGATGTGTACAGCATTGTCGTCGAAAGTTGTTGGGAGTTGTTCAAAGAAATCTCGTCTTGCAACTGGATCATTTGGTGCGTAAATGTTGTGGATGTAGCATGTTGAGTTCCCCACAGCATTTTAATCACCAAGTAGCGATTTGGGACCGTCATCGAAGTAACTTCTGCAGCCTCTTCCCCAGCTGGACACGATCCGTTAATAATAGTCGCCACACCTCCACTTCTTGGATACGTCGTATGCTGCCTTTCACCATTCTTGTCTGAGTAAAATACATGTCCACCGTAGCTCTGGTGAACCAAATAAGAAAAACGCTTGGCTTGACTCTTGTCACGTAAGCGCGTTTCTTGTATACACGAAAGATAAAAATACTTGAGATGCTTGGATATCAAGGGGTTTCCACCTTCCTTAATCCCGCGCACATTCCATGTCAAAACTTTGCAGGATTGACCAACATCCAATACCGGCTCCACCACTAGTTGTCTGTGCCCGCTTGAACAGGCGTAGTCATGAGTACATTCACAGACAAAACCGGCAAGTTTTCGGCGGTTAAATCGCTGCAAATTAGTGCCATGAGAGCAGTCGAGAGTTCATTTCCTGGAGCCCTCACCTGAAGAGCTTGCATGAGTTGCTTCCCCACTTGCGACCGAAGTAGACGTAGTAGTGTGCCGTTCGAAAGAAGTTCCACTCCGTTATGAGGGAGGAAGGAGCTCGTCTCTCCGACAAGTGGATGTAGCCAATTACGGTTTTTAAAGAGAGCAGGGCACGAACTCAGCAAAAGAGCTCAAAGCCACTCAGGCAATGGAGTAGTTCCCATTGCTTTTGCACGGAAATGGGTAGCGTAGCGAAGACCGACGTGATGTATTTCACGTAGCTGCCTCTGGTATTACCAGTTTTCAGCTCCATTTTGGACATTCGTTCATGGAACCACCGGGCAACACCATCCGTCACGTTGGCTGCCAAAATTCGATTCCATAAGTGGATGTCTGCTAGCTCGGCTGTGGCTTTCCCTCCGTTAATCATATCTTTGCAGAAAGCCATTGTCCACGCCAACGGGAGCTCACACACCGACGTGACAATCTGGTCCATGTTGTTGGATCCATGCAGCAGACTTTCAACGACGTCTAATTGTTGAACGTTGCTGTCAACTTGGGCCTGACGAACCAACAAGCGAGTTTCTTGTTCGGACAGTCTGAGCGCCTCCTCTAAAAGAAGGTCCTCTTCGGATGCCCGAGGCAGGGTCAGAGAGCGTTTTTTCGTTGGAAGTGGACCAGAAGCAGTACTTACAGTCCTCAAATGTGGCACAATGAGAACGCCCTGTGCCAAGTCACTCGGTACTTCTGGCTGAAACACCTGAAAATCGCAGTCAATTGACAAGAGGGCGTCAAACGGGTTTTCATCTGCGAAGGATGATTCGATCCATTTAAAGCCAGTCTCTAGATGACGTGTCATGTCGACGTCTTTGTCTTCATGATCGCTATCCGTCAACGATTCCATGACCATGTCTTCCTGCGCCTCAGCAGACAATTCCACTGCCAGCGCTGGGGATTTTGACTGGTGGATCCCACTAGAGGAGGATCATCCACTTCTCCGTTGTCGTCCATGGAGCCATGGCGCGTGCGCGTATACAGGGCTACAGTTGTGCTTCCATCCGTTTCCGCCGAGGGAACTTGAGTTCTCTTTGGCTTGGCGTTTGAAGCACGAGGCGCGGCTCTCGGGGAAGTAGCTCTTGCAGGTGGTTGTCCATCCCGCTCAGGGGTATGCTGGTTCCACCGGCACTTAGGAAAACCGCATAGCGAGATTGACGAAAGGTAGTGGCTCGAGCCGGGGGCGGGGCCGATTGTTTACCGTGCGCCACGTAGTAATGCGATCCAAACGCGAGTTGATTGATCACAAACCCGTGGACTTGCAAGCATGGTGGAGCCGCTTCACAGCCGAAGTAAAAACGCCACGTTGGCGTTACCACTTGGGCTTCCAGGTTCACGTCGCGCGGAGTCATGAAAAACGGGCGTGCTCCAAAGGTACAAAGTGCCAGAAAGAGCTCATTGGCCTCATCGGTAGTGTGAACGCCAGAAACGTCCAAGTAGAACTTGTTCAGGAACACTGAGGGTCGTTTGATCTTGAACTTGCGTCCCAAAACCATAACTTCTTGTCCGACTAGCCTCTGGACTTCATCCAGCGAGCGGACGTGCAAAAGCACGCCCCCGAAGGAATCTTCTCCACAAGGGCCACGCCGTATTCTTCCAAAACCTCCTTGACAGCTCCGTTGCCGTGATCCATAAGGAAAGACTTGAAGATGGCAGGGAGCGGAGTAGACGAACAGTACGATCCAGTTTCAATAATGACCGCATGCCGCGCTGCGGACGCGGGAATACTCCTGCGCTAGCATGTGATCAGCCATGGACGGCGCCATAGTAGGCAGTCAGTTCTTCGAGAACGGGGGTTAGGGTTCGATCTGAGAGGGAATCTGCAAAACGAAAGGTCGAAACTGCGTGACCTAAGTTGCATAACTTCTAAAATCAATTTCATTGTTTGTTTTACTCGCGCTGTCGAAGTACTACTACGTGTACCAGCTACGGTTCTGTAGCTACGCAGTGTTGCAGGTTTTTGCAAACTGGAGCCCAGAGGGAGACAATGATATTGATGGCCAGCGACAAAACCGGCGACTTTCGGATCCTAGCACCAGTGACTAGTGCCGCTCCAACTGTGGCCTTTCATAGTGCCACGTTGAAGTTGCTGTCGATCACCAAAATTGCATACCGGTCATGCTTTTCTTTAAAGCAACATAATAAAAGTGCAACTTAAACTGCAACATAATTTCGGCTGTCTGCCACCACTAAAGAGCATGTCGTTTACATTGCGCTTGGGCTCCCGAGTGTCCTCTTTTGGTGCTCTGCGTGCTCGTTGTGTGTCTACCAGCAATGTTTCTCGCTTGAAAGGCACTCCACACCTCAAGCGCAAATTGGGGCAGCATCTCCTCGTCTCCGATGGTATTTTGGACCAGATCGTAGCAGCCGCAGACCTTGCAAACTCTTCGGACACAGTACGAGTACTGGAAATCGGCCCTGGAACGGGCAACTTAACGTCAGCTTTGCTGCAAGTGAGCCCCAAGGTGCAAGTTCACGCGGTGGAGTTTGATCCGCGTATGGTGGAGCAACTCAAGCTCCGATTCCCAGCCGAGATTGAGTCCGGCAGCCTCGTGCTGGAGCATTCCAACTTCGAGAACTTCCGCTTTGTAGCGGACAAGGAGGAAAACCAGGAGAAGAAGATAGACGCCTGCGTGGCCAACATCCCGTACCAGTTGTCGTCTTTGGTGGTGTCCAGACTCTCCAGCTACATGCATCGATTCCCGACGACCTTCAAGTGTGCTGTGCTGCTGGTTCAAGAGGAGTTTGCATTGAGGTTGTTGGCCAAGCCTGGGAACAAAAACTACAGTCGACTGAGTGCTAACACAGCGTTGGTGGCGGATGTCACGTCGGTTGTGAAGGTTCCCAAGCACCATTTCTTGCCACCGCCTAAGGTTGACTCGAGGGTGATTAAGCTCGAGCCACGTGCTGCTTCGACTCCTACGCTACCTACCGAAGACGCTTTGTTCTTCCAGAAGTTCGACGCGTTGTTGCGACTGTGCTTCGAACGCAAGAACAAGACGCTGAGAGCTCTTTTGGTCGCCAAGACGGCGAGATCGCAGTATATTCTGAACGAGGAAACACTGGAGGAAGGTCAAGACAAGTTCCAGGCAGTTACGGATCGGGTGGAGGCTGCGTTGGAAACTTGCGGGATGACTTCGAACCGAGCTGTTAAGGTGTCGGTGGCTGAGTTCATGGAGTTGATGCAGGAGCTGCAGCAGCGTGGAATTGAGCTACGTCCGAGTAACACCCGCCATTTTCGGGACTGAAATCTGAGAATCAACGCTGATTGATGTAAACTGCCCTACTTGTTCCTATTCTCACTCATTTTCTCGCTTTTTCTCTTGTACAAAAGGTGTTTTCCGCTGCGGCTCCAATTTCTTTCTTGACTCTCGCTTTTCTACATCTTCAAAAGGGTCTTACAGAAGTGAAATAATTAGGCTGGTATTCGCGCTCGTCGCCACTCAGAGGTCAGTGACGACCCACATTCAATGCGTGGAGCTGCTCTTCTGGCGCTTGCTGTGGTGGTGAGCGTGGTGTCGGTGATGCACATGGGAAACGCGAAGTTCTTCTGCGATGGGAGACTCGTCGTCTTGCATTCCTTTCGGGCTTTCTCGCTGTCGCTTGTGTAAGTTCTTGGGGTTGTGTTCTCCTCCACTCTTCCCGCTTTTCGGTGATGGTCCGGACGTTCCATCTGCTGCACTCTTCGACGTGGGCTTGGACTTGCGGGTGACGACTTGAAGGAATCCGTCGCCAACTTCACACAGCTTCTGCTTCTTCAGTGTAGGGAACAGCGGCTTCACACTGCGTCCGGTGGAATTACTACGACCCCCTCCAGCTTCATACTGAACCCCAAAGGCTGCACGACGCTTACGTGACTGTGGTGTGAGATCTGCGAGTGTCTTGCTGTTGGGGCTTCGAACTCTTAACGGCGACTTGAACAACGTCTTGTTCCTCCCTTCGTTCTCCTCTCCGTCAGTGTCTTCATTAATTTCCTCTTCTTCCTTCTCCTTGTTCGACGTCTTCCCCGACGAGATCGATACCTGCCCAATTCTTTGAATCAACGACATGGACGACTCATTGCCGTCCTTCTCCGACGTCGGGGACGCCATCTCAGCGGCGGGCATAGCCCCTCCTTCTCCTGTTCAGCTCCATCTTGCGTGGAATTGTCCTGTTCTACCTTTTCTTCCAGTAGTTTAGGTTTCTGCTCTACCTCTTGTTCTACCTCTTGTTCTACCTCTTTTCGACTCATTTTCCTCGTAAGTTCCTCAATCGCCGCGAAAGAATCCAGACCTTGTCGCTTGAGTCTCCCCAGCTCTTGCTTCACTATGAGAGCGCGCACAGCGTCGTCGTAATTCATCTGGAACTGCCGCATGACGCCGCGTACAGCCGCAGATTCAGGCGGTTCTGTACTCGCTACTATACGCTTTAAGAGCAGCTTTACGGCCTCCTCGCGCTTGGTGCCGGCGTCTAACAGCAGCTGAAGCTCCTGCTTGACCACGTGCTGGAACGTGCGCTGTGCCTCCAGCATCCGCGCGCTCGGGAACGACGTAGAACGGGGCGTAGAGCCCGCTGGGCGTCGCGGAGTCTCCATACCTGCTCGGTAGTGCGGAGAAGGCGGAAAGTGCGGCTTAAAAGGGAAGAACACGTCGCTGATTGGATAATAAGAAGATTTCAATTTTCCACCACTAAAACGTTTTAATCTATAGTTTCCACCAATAAAAATAAAGCTGGAAGATTTTTATAGGATCGGTTACGAAACGTAACGAACGAGTTAGGGAGACGTTCGACCAGTTCCTGCGCACTTCCAAGACGGCAAACGAGCGCCGATAGAGCAAGATATGGCCCGTCGTATCTCACAGAAGCGGAATGCTAAGACGTATGAGCGTCCAGGGCTGAGTGAGGAGGAGATTGAGGAAATTCGGGAAGCTTTCAACCTCTTTGACACAGATGGAAGCGGTACAATCGACCCCAAAGAGCTCAAGGCGGCCATGCAGTCGCTGGGCTTTGAAGCCAAGAATCAGACCATTTATCAGATGATCGGCGATATCGACAAGGACGGCAGCGGCTCTATCGACTTTGAGGAGTTTCTGGACATGATGACAGCCAAAATGGTCAGACTAAAACACCAAGAGCGTGAGATGGATACACTAAACTGAAGATCTTTTGTTGTTGTAGAGTGACAAGGACTCGAGAGAGGACATCCAGAAGGTCTTCAACCTGTTCGACGACGACCAGACGGGAAAAATATCACTGCGCAACCTCAAACGCGTGGCCAAAGAGCTGGGAGAGACCATGACAGACGCGGAACTGCTCGAAATGATCGAGCGAGCCGACACCGACCAGGACGGAGAGATCAACGCCGAGGAGTTCTACGCCATCATGACCAAGAAGACCTTCACGTAGATCCAGACTGAACAGCGTAACCATTTTCCATATACACCACCCTCTTCATCATGTTCCCTTCCGATTTAATCTGCAACGGCGTCGTTGAGAGCCACGCAGATGACAGCCTTGTGGTGGCCGCTGTACTGACGAATGGCCTCGCCCTGACTCAGATCCCAAAGGCGAGCACTCTGGTCTGACGAGCAGGTCACCAAGTACGACGACACCGCGGAGAACGCGCAGTCCCAGACCCACCGCTGATGGCCCTGCAGCGTGTGAATCAGTCCCGTACTGCTTGGAACAGGAGGTGCAGTAGGTCCCAGCGTGGAGCTCATGCTGGACGAACTCATCTGGCGCTGAGAGCTGATCGATCCATTGCCGTGCGTCTCCTGCTCAGCTCCTTCACCATTCGCAGCAGCAGCCATCGCAGCTGGGAGACTCCACACTTTAGCGGTTTTATCCGACGAACACGTTGCGAGGAACTTGCCGTTCGCACTGATCCTCGTCTTGAGGATGTAGCCATTGTGTGCTTGGATCGAACCCTGTAGTTCATAGTGACCCTCAGGCTTGGGACGGTAGAAGAAGCACTTACCATGGTTATTGGCCGCTACAAGAGCGCTGCCGTCGCGCACAATGTCCACTGATCGGATACTGCTCTCTCCTGACTCTCCAGTCGGTGGCTCCAGTCTAGTGACCATGGAATTGGCCGTGAGATCGTACACTCGAACGCCTCCGTTCTGGTCTCCGACGAGCAGCTCCGCCTGGTTGGGATGTAAAACCACTGAATTAAGCGGGACTCCAGCGTCATAACTGCGTTGGCAACCAGGAGCACGAAGGTCCCAGATCTTGACACTTCCGTCGTCCGAGCACGAATACATCCACTTGCCGTGGTGCTGGAAGCCCAGCGACGTGACGTTGCTGGAGTGGCCGTCGTAGCTCGTCACATGATTTGGGTTATTGCTGTTAATCTCGAACAGCCTGATGTGAGGGTTACCCGCTGCAGCGATGTATTTCTTGTCCGGTGTGATCTGGAGACAATTAACTTGCTGCAGTACAAAAATCAGTACATGTATCAGCATGTGATTCCGAGGCGTAGAAGACTCAACGAGACGGGAAATCAAGGGAGAAGCAGCCTACCGAGTCTGGGTATTTTACTGTCCGGTTGCATGTGCCCGACGCGGCCTCCCAGAAGCGAATGGTGTGGTCATATCCCGCCGTCGCCAACACCACGCCCGCCATGGTGATTAAATCAGCTTTGATTTCGACTGCGCTTTTTCGCCCAGGGTTAAATACACCTGCTGCACCGGTTATATACCTTATACAACCTCGCACCACCGAACTGCTTCAACTTGTGACAGCAGATGCCGGATCTCCGAGCCTGTCGGTGACACGACGGTCGCTCCAACGAGCGCGTGCCAGCCCCAGACGCACTTGTACCGTCGAAAACCGTTGACACTCCCGAATCTCCCGGCTCCTGCCCAAGTTAAACAGGTATCAAGATGTTCGCCCGCATTTCGCTCTCCTCTTCCACGCTGCGTCGTGCCTTCTCCACTGGCTCTGGCGCCCAGAAAGTGGCTGTCCTTGGAGCTGCCGGAGGTATCGGCCAGCCCATGTCGCTCCTGCTTAAGGACTGCGACCACATTAAGCACTTGAGTCTCTTCGACGTTGTCAACACGCCCGGTGTGGCCGCTGACATTGGCCACATCAACACCCACGCCAAGGTGACGGGCCACGTGGGCATGGAGCAGGCCGGAGAGGCTCTGGAGGGCGCTGACGTCGTCGTCATCCCTGCGGGCGTCCCCGCAAGCCGGGCATGACCCGTGACGACCTGTTCAACACGAACGCGGGCATCGTACAGTCCCTGGCCGCTGCGGCCGCCAAGCACTGCCCTAACGCCATGATGCTCATCATCGCCAACCCTGTGAACTCGACGGTGCCCATTGTGGCTGAGACGTTCAAGAAGGCCGGCGTGTACGACCCCAAGCGCCTCTTTGGCGTCACCACGCTGGACGTCGTCCGTGCTGCTACATTCGTGTCGGAGAACCAGAAGTGGAACCCGCGCGAGACCAACGTCAAGGTCATTGGCGGCCACGCTGGCACCACGATCCTACCGCTGCTGTCGCAGTTGGAGGGTGCCAAGTTCTCGGACGAGGACATCGCCAAGCTCACCCACCGCATCCAGTTCGGAGGCGACGAGGTCGTGCAGGCCAAGAATGGCACGGGATCGGCTACGCTCTCGATGGCGTACGCGGGTGCTCGCTTCACCTCGCGTCTCCTGGACGCTATGAACGGAGAGAAGGACGTGGTCGAGTGCTCGTACACGCAGAACGACGTGACCAAGCTGCCCTTCTTCTCCACGCCCGTGACGCTCGGCCCCAACGGTGTTGAGAAGGTGCACCACTTTGAGAGATCTCGGCCGTGGAGCAGGCCAACTTTGACGAGATGATTGTGGCTCTTGAGGCCCAGATCAAGAAGGGTGTGGAGTTCGCCAAGAACAACTAAGCCAAGTTGCTCTTTGCTTTGCTAGTCAGCTGCTGACCGCTAGTGGAATGCAACAAACGAACAGTGCTGACCAGGTAGTTTAGTTGCGGCTCGAGATCGACCGCCACTTAAAAGACTGTGCTCTGGTGCAGTCATTAATATCGATACAGACCAATTGTTTCACATGACTACCATGGCGATGAACGTTATATCGTTGTTGGTTCAAATGAATGATCTCATTTCGTATGTATCGGCGATTCCAAGTTGTATTTCTAAGGCTTACGTGTCCAGTATAAGGGTAAAATCAAAGTGTACCCCAAGTGTACCCCTTTTCATTTTTTCTTTTGTTTTGGCGGCTGAAAGCTCATGGCAGAGCCGGCGGCAGGGAACGCGACAGCGTCCGGGAGACGCCAGATCAACCAGCGACCTCCACGCCCAACACAGTAGCTAGCAAAGAAGCCAAGACACAGGTGCAGCCTACAGTACAAGTCCCATCCACCAATTCCTCGCAGAAGCCGCAAAATGATGCCGCGACCGGCTCGCAACTCGCCTGTTCAAGTTCCACGGCTTCTACAGCTCCAACGGACGTTAAAAAGCGTTAAACCCGCAGAAGCTAGTGGTAAGTCGAGTTCAGAAGCGTCTGCGATGGATCAAGCTCTCCGGGCCCAAGAAGAGGCGCGTAGACTCCAGTTCGCGTTGGCGCAGCAACAGGTCCAACAGTACCAGGCGATGACCAAGCAACTGGAGGCCCAGTCGGGAATTACCATGACACCAAGCACTAGCAGCAGTACTACTAACAGTACTACAACTACAAGCATGGCAGGGCTGGCTAAAACGTCCGAGGACTTACAGAAACTGAGACAGGAGCAGTTGGCCAGACTCCAACAGAACGTTCAGCGTCAAGCGGCCATGGCAGCTCAGGCCGTGCAGAAGAGGTCCAACGAGGAATGGATGAGGAACAAATTACTACTGGAACAGGAGCATCTGCGGCTGTTGAGGCTTCATGAGCAGCAGTTGATGCAGAACAAAGGGAACACGGTGACAGCGGCTACAGCTACGTCCATTGCTGACAGTTTGTTGGCGCAGCAGCAACAGGTTATGAGGCAGCAGCAGTTGCTGAGGGAGATGCTACAGAAGCAGCAGAAGCAACAACAGGCTCAGGCTCAGTTGAAATTGCAGCTTCAGGCAGGAGGAGACAAGAAACCGGCAGTAACGACGACGGTGAAGGCTGATAGTGCAGCGGACTATGCGCAGAAGAAGAGGAAGTTAAATTCCGCGTTCTACATGGAGCTGGAAGGGCTGGCACGCGTGTGTATTCGAGTGGCCAACGCGAGAACGGACTGTGAGATGCGTCAGTCGCTGGATAAGATGACGTCGTGGCTGCATCGGTGCACGGAGATCACGTTACTGCAGATCGCTCAAAGGGATTATCGAGACTCCATGGCACATCGTCGGCCGATTATGATTCAACAAGACCGATGGCCGCTGGATCTGCAAGTGAAGTCTGAGTTCATTACCCAGAAGATCGTGCAACTACTGGGCGCATTTTTACTTCGAGAGAAGAACAAGGCAGCGCAGCAGGAGGCAGCGGCAAAGGCTGCAGCCGCAGCCAGTGCCGCAGTTGCAACTGCTGCGGCTGCAACTTCTGCTACTTCTTCCGCTACGGAGCTGCCAAGACAAGTCCCAGCACTGTCCCAGCTTCAGTTAGTCCTGCTACTTCCAGTACCACGACTACTGCAGCTTCTACAAGCACATCCGTTGCTGCTAGTACCTCCACTGAGGCTGCTGCTGTTGGTACGACGTCCACTGCTAGTGCGGCATCTGCACCCACTACAGCAACACCAGAGTCGACAATTATTCTAGCACCAGCAGTTCGAGTCCCTGTAAAGCGCGACATTCCCACGATCGAGCGTGAATATGCAGAACTCAAGGCGCAACTACAAGCCAAGCAGGTCGAAACGAACCAGAAAGCCAAGGCCAAGCGAGATGCAGCCAAGATGGAAGTTGCCAAAGCTGTTGGTGCAGTCAGTAGCAATGCGATGCTGGTAGCCTCATACAAGCGTCCGCTGCAGGTTGATATCCCTGGGTCAGTGAAGAAGCCGCGGACTGATTCATACGGTGCAGCATCGACTCCTGTTGCTAGTTACCGACCTGCAACGACGTCAGTACCTCCGATTTCTCCTCGTGTGGCTCAACAGTTTTACGATCTGGACTTGAGTACCAGATCAACCACAGAGCCTGAGGACAAGATGTACCTCCCTCCCAAACTCATTTCCAAGATCATGTACCGAGCGTTACCTGGCGATCATGAGGACGAGATCGAGGCCAAGGGCAGAACCCCGTCTCCAGCGGTTTCTCCTGCCCACAGTGTCCAGGATCTCGACTCGAGCGACTCGATCAACATCAGCGACGACGCAGTGACGTTCATGCAAGAGTGCGTAACTGAGTTCCTGTTGTATTTCACCAGTGAGGCCCGCGATTTGTCTATCATGCAGAACCGGAGGACGAAAAGGGTGTGGGCTTGTCCATCTCTGGAAACAACGTCGTTGAGGGCATGGAGAACTTGGGATTTACTTCGTACGCCCAGGTGCTGTCGGGGTACAACGAGAAGGTCAAGGCTAGTCAAGATGCAGCGGCCCGGAAGAAGATGGAGCGCAAGAAACTCGTCCAGCAGGAGGCGATGAAGAGAGCTGCCATGGCTGCAAATGCTGCGAGGGCGACTGCGATGGGACAGAGTGTTGCTGTTGGGATCAAGCCTGTAGTTCCGTCGCCTTTGGTGCGTTATAACGTTGGAACCAGCATCGCTCAAGCTTCGACAACAGTAACGACGGCACCAGCAAGGCCAGCGACGGTAACAGCACCGAAGCCTCCAGTAGCAGCGATGACTTCCAATGCACAAGCGAAATGAGAGTTAATGCTTACCCAAAGTACAGATGAAATCGTGTTTCGCGCCGGACCTTTCCTGCTTATACCTACTTACCTATCTATGACCAGGAGATGTCAGCCCCTCGTGATCTCCCTTTCGACCTCGCAAGAAGAAAACACACTGACGCACACACACACAAAGCGGGAGCCGAAGCGGGGAAGCTGGGCTGGATAGGGCGGCATAGTTACAGGTTCTTCGAGTACTGCTGCGAGATCTGCGAGCGCATCTCCCACGACGACGGCGACTTGAAGTACTTGAGCATGTCTGCCTCTGTGGGCGTCGTCGACGCTGGGAGCACCGCAGCAGGCGCCAGACTGGCTTCGACGATAGTGCGTAGCTGCAGGGTCGTCGCAGAGAAAACCGAGAAGTAAATGGTGATCCGCGTGCGTAGGCGCTTGATCTGACGGCCACGACGCCCCAGCGGTTCTTCTTCCGGTTCTTCCGGGAGTCTTCCGCCTCATCCTCGTCCAGTTCCTCCTCCTCTTCGTCGTTCTCCACTGCTTCCAGTTCGTTATCGTCGGGCCAGCGCATGAACTGCACGGCCACGGCACTTCCGTTCGAGTCGTCAATGCCACGAACCCGCCACGCACGGTACGCCATAAGCGAGCGCTTTCGAGACCAGCCGAACGGGAAATAATCTTGCGGAAGCACCACCGTGGGCTCCTGTTGGTCCAGTTGCAGTAGAAAAACCGCGTCAGCAGACACCAAACTGTTGGGCAGTGTCAACGTCATGGTCGTCTCCGTCTCCGTGATGTGGAACGTCTTGGTCGTGTGCGCGTGGATGCAGCGCGCCAGCCACGACAGCGACGACGCGGCAGTAGCCGATCGAACCGAAGCAACACGTTGCGGCTGCTGCATGTGGTGCTCGTCCGGCTCACCCTGACGGTTCCATTCGCCAGTTAAACCGGTGGCACCTGTAAGCGCTGCCTTGCGCAATGAAGACGCCACTTCCAAGTCCTGCGGGGATGGAACGGCGTCCTGAATGGCGCGATAGTAGTCCGCGAACATGTGCATGTACGGTAGTGGACGTAACGCGCCTTCCTCTTTATCTCCCGCTTGTTGCTGGTCGTCATCGTCCAGCACCACCCACCAGGGCTCCTGCATGAGCCACGGCTCGCAGCTCTTCAGCATTTCGTAGAGATCCCATTCACCTTCATCTGCAGATTCCGCATCTCCCCACGACTTGTGCATCCGACGAGGTAGACGAGATACCTGAGCTTCTACCGAGTCGTTCAGCAAGTCCACAAGCTGCTGGTAGGCTGCCAGCACCCCACGTCCAGCCTGAGCGCAGTCTCGCATCTTTTGGCGCATGTCTTCCAGTAGTCCGGAGCTTACGAGCGACGTGCAGACCGTGACGAGATTGGAGCACAAGTACAGCAGCTTCGGGTTGCTAAGAGGGATCTGAACCAGCGAGCACTTCTTACGCTGCGTCTGGTTGGCCGGCGGCGTCGTTGGCATGGGAGGAGTGATCATCTCGAACGAATGGCGATACACCTTGGGCGTGGGCTCCGTGTGCTTAGCCACCTCTTCGAAGCGATGGATGCGCTTAACGATAGTGAAGGCGAGCTGCAAGATGCGCGCACGACGGTACAGTTCACTGTCCGTGGGGACAGGAGCCACCATCGGAGGCGTGTAACCTGGGGACGAGACCGGTGAGAGAGTGGGGTGGATCTTCTCGGACGCCTCAATGGCAGCAGTGATGGCCTTGTCCGAGTCTGTGGAGCGATTGCGTTTCCGGTTGAGAAAACTGTCGGGCGAGGATCCGGGTGACATCCGCATCATGGGGATACCCCTCCTTCTGGGATCATACCTTGTAAATTACTGGACCAGGTGTCACGACGCGCGTACGGGTACGGTCGGGCGGAGGCGTACGCGTGCTGGTGCAGTGCAGCAGCTGTAAGACGTGTCGTACTAGTAGGAGGAAGTCCAGATCCAGAGGACGAAGCAGAGCTGGACGGGGTGGAGCTGCCCATCGGCGTGCTAGCGTAAGGCGAGTGGCTCTCCAGTCGGAGTTGCATCATACCTGTGATAGGAGTAAGCACGGGAACTGGTCTCTGCTGGCGTGACATGCTCATCGGGTTGGACACGGGCATCGGGAGTGCTGCCAAGGAGGATCGTCGGTTGTGGAACGCGCGGTTGCCGCCATTCGACCGTGGGGTCGCAGAGTTCAGGAAGGAGCCGACACCGGGAAGAGAAGGCGTTGACGCGCGGTTCTCCTGCAATCCCTCGAAGTGCGGCGGGTGCGTGGCTGAAAGCGACAGTCGCTGCGGTTGCTGGAACTGCTGCTGCATCTGCTGTTGCTGCTGGATCGTAGGGAACGAGATCGTCGAGAAATAGTCCGTCTTAAGAGAAGCCGAGCGTGTCAGCCGCTTCCGTTCACGTCGCGCGGGGTCTCGCTGCCCCATGAATCCCGTTGGCGGTCGCTGTTGTTGAGCAGCTGCATACATAGCTGCCGCATTAGCCGCCGCAGTGTTTGCGGACCCGCTGCCCAGTAATTCGTCAATACTCCTCCCGTTTTGTGTCACTTCCGGCGGGGATCCAGCTGCAAGTCCTCTGGGGACTGCCATCAAGTTCTGCAAGCCAATTGCAGCAGCCGAAGCCTGCGCAGTGCCGTTCACCAGCGCTGTCTGGTTCATGGGCGAGCGGAAGGTCTTCCTAGCTTTACGACTCGAAGAAATTCGGAAAGCAGGCGACGCTAGAGCTGCCACACACGTCAACGTGTTGGTATTTCCACTGACACTGGCGTCGAAGACGTAGACCTTGAACACGTGCAGGTTCTTGCAGTTGAGTCTCGACGATTGCCATCCGTAGTGCCACGACTGGCGGTTGCCATTGAGCAGGAAGCACGTGCTTCCTGCTGCTCCAGTTGGGCCGTTGGGCACCGCCGTGCCTCGGAACCAGCGGCCGAACGGTTGATCGGGCATCTTGACGTCGTCAAAAGCTCCTGGCGAGGGTATTCCCTGCCTACAACGAGGCTGCTGCGGCCCAAGCTCGTGTCCACTGTGGTGGGGGACGGCAGCGTCTTGTTGGCTGTCTGCTGCTTGGCCACTTCCTCGAATCTACCCAAAACCAATTGGCAATTGGGCAGGAAACACTCGACAACCAGTCCAGAGCCACAGAAGCTCTTTGGGTTGTGTCCTCCGCAGCAATGAGGGAAGCATCGGAGATTCTACAAGGTAGAACAAAACACAGTTAGTTGTGTAGCTATAGCTATTTTAGAATTTAGGATCTGGAACACAGTACCTTGTGACCGCTAGCTTTATTACTTCTGCTCAAATAAGAAAATACAAAACGTGTGGTAAGTAAAATATTATACGACGGTATTATAGTAAATCAAAACGCTCCAAACAATACTGTACCTCAAGTATTCGCTCGTAAAGAGCTCCTTATCGCACTGGTTGTGGGTGAACCTGCAGGCGTCCGAGGGCTCGTCCGACAGACTCTCGGAGCTCGTGCTGTCCCCGCCTGGAAGGCCGCGTACGCCGCGCTGTCCTGCATCCATTGGGTCGCCATGGCGCTTTCGCTTCTTCCCCACTATTGACAGTGATCTCCCGCTACGTCTCGACTCGGGCTGGGAGAAAGCGGGAGTCGGCTTTTCTATGGCCCTTCCTGCTCTCTTCTGCGAGACGGCCAGAGACAGGCTAAAACACGTCACGACGGAACGACCGTCAAATTTCAACCAGTCATAAGAGACTAGATCAACCAATCAGAAAAAACCATAGCGAAATGAGACCCAAGTGGCACATGGCAGACGTTGAGCATTAGATTCTTCATTACTTCCAGCCCCTGTTTGTCCCTTTATGAAGCAAAGAGCATTCGTCTCCATACTGCCGCAGTACTAGTACATTGCAAGCTTGATATCTGCCCAAAGCTTCAAAGATATCGCGCTGTTCCGGCCTAATGAGTCCACCGCCGCGAGGGTGGACCTTCTGCTGGCGCGCAGATCCCGGACTTGAGTGCAGGTCCCGTGCGATCCGACAATGCCGAGGACTGCGGTGTCCACTGCGACGTTCGCGGAACACGCCCGTGCCGCTTGATGGGGGTTTGTCGGCGGCAAAATTTACTTGCGCGTGGTCTTCCCCTGGTCGTCGTCCGGCCGTCCTGAAAATGGGAAGAAAGATCCTTCCTCGCACCGGCGGTCAATGATGCAGGTCATCAGCGTTTGGAGACATGGAGGACGTCGGCAGATAAGCAATCTACAGCGTCGTGCTCTCGCGTTTGTCTCCAGTGGGCAGAAACTTCCAGCCCGGCACTTCGTCGCTTTGTCCTCCCAGATCACAGACGCCCGGC
The DNA here is from genome assembly GCA_007655245.1 of Phytophthora citricola. Lineage (NCBI taxonomy): Eukaryota > Oomycota > Peronosporomycetes > Peronosporales > Peronosporaceae > Phytophthora > Phytophthora citricola. The sequence goes on from VMRO01000049.1 coordinate 944,666, forward strand.
CGTCACTATGTTTAGCCTGCAGTCTACACGCACATCAAGTTAGCTCCGACAACTTCAACAAGGCCACTACAGTCACCTCCAGTGCAACTTTGCACTAGCCGAAGCTCCAGAGCCACACGACCGCACTCCATGGACCCGGCGGCGCAGCTCCGGCGTCAACCGAGCGGCCCAATCACCGCCACGCTCAGACACGGCTCGTCCACCCGCCAGAGGGCGGCGCTCAACTTGCCTCTGACCAGCGCGCGAGCCAACGCCGACGCGTCGCAGTTTTTCTCCATTGAGACGCGGCTGGAGCTCAAGGCGCGACTCACCAAACTGCAGCAGCAACTGGTTCCTCTGCTGGTGCAAGCCAAATTGGCCTGGATGTGCTGCTTCGGTGAATCTCGCACGTCGGCGTCCCGCTTGGCCGCTCTGCAGATGGTACAGCTCGGAGAAGGATTGGCTGCGAGTCTTTCGCGTGCCTTCGACTTGGCGGCAGGTGCAGCGACTGCACCGCTGGTCGAGTACCAAGCTCTGGTCACACAAGTGGAGTCCGAAATGGCTTCGTTTCAAGACCTCGTCACCAGCGTAGCACACGGCAAGTATCCGGAACCAGAGGGCCAAATTCCAGACGAAGAAGACGAAAACTGCTCAAGTGAAGAAGAAGATGGTGAGAACGACACTCAAGAGGAAGCAACGTACCTGAATCGACCCGTGAACTTCGATCTGCCGTCCATGCAGACGTACTGCAAGCACGTCGCCCCTCCGTACTCGTCATATCTCCCCAAAAACGCTAAGAAGTCGTCGCCAACCAAGCACTTGTAGCACAACGAGCTTGATAAACCCTATATATTTATACACACTTACCATTTCAAGTCTCCGCTACTCCTCCTTAGCGCTGCGCACCGAGAAGCTGTTGCTGCGACGCCTGGAACAGTTTCCGTTTGGTTCTCGCCAGTTTGTGCATCTCGCTCGTGTTCTTACGAAGCACGTCCAATACGAATTGAGAGCGGTTAGGATCCAGCACCGCCACTTTCTCATTCAACTCTCGTCTGTGCGTCGCCAGCTCCTCGCGTTTAAGATTCACAGCGGACAGTCCCTCGTTCATTGAACTGCTTGCGTTGGCTTCCTGCTGCGTCTGGAGCGCTTCTTCACGACTGCGCACGCGCGCAAAGGCGTCCTCGATGCCGCCAAGCTCCAGCGTCTGCATGCGCACGACCTCCAGCAGCGCGTACTCCGTGCAGTCCGCGTCGTTCTTCGTGTTCAGTGAAATAGAGCTAAACACCTCGGGTGCTCGCTCTCCGAAGGCTCGAGTCTCCATATCGTCATCTTCATCATCCGGACGAGTCCTCACGTCTTGAGACGCTGCAAGTCGCTGCCGGCGGCGCCTCGAATGGTCTTGGTCGAGTTTGTTCATATCGTGGAGCAGTTCACACATGCGGTGCAGGTGGTGCGACTGCTGCCGAGAAGCGCGTGATAGCTGGCTTCCCTTCTGCGCGACCGATTGATACGACCTGGCCACGTCAATGTATCTGCGTCGGCGCTCAATGCTCGCTTGCGTGGCTGCATCCGCTCCTTCTGCCTCCACGAAGCTCTTCGACAACTCCAGCTCCGGGTCCTCTGGAAGCCCAGCGGTGCCAGTCTTCGAGCCGATTCCACTGAGGGCCGTGCCGGTTGTGGTGACCAGCTTGGCCGCACTCGACGTAATGGCCGACACGGCCCCCACGCACTCCAACTGCTGCTTCTCTTGCTCAGTGTCAAGTCTTTTGAAGCTGAAGGCGGACTGCTCACTGGAGGAGACGAGCTTCGAGACTCCACGTCGTCGTTCGGTGTATCGTAATCCACAGACAGTAAGTCATCGCCATCAACGCTGCTGTAGTAACTGGACGTGGCACGTCGGAGACTGTCCAGCTCTTCCGTCGTGGACAGCAAGAACGCCCGAACTTCTTCCGTCACTGCGAGATGTGGCTGTCGTAGTACACCACGTAAGAATGCTTGCAAGAAGCGCATACGTTCTCCAACAAACTCCTTCTCCTTGTTGAAGAAAATCTGCTTTCCAGGTACGCACGGCACCAGTTCAAACGGGAACTGACGCTGCAGTTCACGTTGCAACCACACAAAATCGCTGTATCGACGGTAAACCTTCACTGACGAGCTCGGTTCTTCCACTTGGCGTAGACGCGTCCACGTCTTCGCTGCCTGGTACGGGTCAATAGCTTGGGCGCCTTTCGTTGTGTCACTGGCGATGCTGATCACAGCGTATCTTGTGTAGGGCATGAGCCACGAGCCCACCGTCGTAGGATCAGCCACCAGAACTACCAATTTACTCGGATCATGTCGTCCAGCATGCAGCGAGAGTTGTGCACGGACACAATCAACCTGTTGCTGCAGCTGTTCGGCCTTAGAATGCAGCTCCTTCACCACCTCAGCAGCGCTCGAAGCATCATGTTGCACACGCGCAAGTTGCGCAGCGTCATTCTGCAATTGGAGTTTTAAATTCTCCGTCTCCGCTTGCAGAGCTTCAGCCTGTTGGGACGCCACTAGCGCTCGGTGTCTGGCTTCCTCAGCCAATTGCTGCGCTCTCTTCTTCTCCTGTTCATTGATCTCCACCTGTTTCGTCAGGAATTTGGCACGTTGAGAAGCTTGAACACTCTCTCTTTGAGCTGTACGAGCGTGTTCCTCAGCTTCTTTGGCTAATTGCTCCTTCTCCTTTAGCTGGGTCATCCAGATCTCCTTGAATCGGCGTAATTGCGTCTGAGTCTGAGTCTCCATCTCCTGTCTGGCTCGTACCAGCTCGAAGTTTTTAGGTAGAGCGCGTGCTCCGATGGATCCGTTGAAACGAGTCGTTCTACGACAGGTAGGGCACTCTATTATAGCAATCTCTTCGCTCTGGGGGCCTGCATGGTTCGCCCAGCCGTCCAAACAGCTCTGTTATCAGGTATGATACCACGTTGAAGTTAATATTTAACGGAGGGGTGGGGTTAGTAAAGGTAGAATGCGCCCTACCTGGCAGTAAGTATGGCCGCAGGTCAAGAGGCGCGGGATGTGGCCCTCGTCGCTGTCGTCGTCGTCGTATGGCTCGTTGCACAGCTCGCACTCGAGACTGTTGTCCACCAGCTCGCGCCACATGTGGTCGTCCACTTCCACGGGGCTCCTGCGGCCGATCCGTTAAGCATTTCTCTTAGGTAGAACGCTGCGGAATCGGAAATGAAAACAAATCGTTGTTTTCTTTCTGTCAGTAGTATGTAGCGATATGATGATCTCATATTGAGGTATGACCACATCATATCGAATCTGATAACACGGATCGTAGTTTGGTCCTTGTAGTAATGGTACTGCAGAAGTTAGAAAACTACTGCGTCTTCCTCACAGCACAGAATAAGCATAGCAGACTCACCACCACAGGTGGCACCGATAAAGGGTAGAACTTGATTTTGCCAGGAAGTCAATCGTCAGTACTCTTTCATGTCAAATCTACATGTAGACATTGTTGCGTTCGCGAACAGATAAGTGTAAATGTAAGTGCATGTATTACAGACCACTCAATATGCAATCATGAACTCCACAAGTGATCGGGGTCTACAACCTAGTTAGACCAACTCCTGCGCAAGGATCACTTGGAGTCTGTACAGCGCTTCAGCAGCAGTCGGGCGCTCTGCAGGATCAACTGACACGCAAGACAAACCTAACTCCAGCAAAGAACGAGGAATCGACTCCGAGAACTCCACTCGTATCTCACCTTCTGTGACCTTCTGCAGCAAAGTGGCGTCTGCCATCTTGCGACCCGTGGAAGCAAGGCTCCGCTTGTTGGCTTGGGCGTATGGCAGTGTGTGGACATCCAGCTCCGACAGCACCACCCCAAAGGAGAAAATGTCGGCTTTCACGTCGTATTTCCCACATAACATTACTTCTGGAGCCATCCACAGCGACGTCCCCACTCCGGCCGTCATCGTTTGGTCCAGACGCTCTTTCGAGATGCCGAAGTCCGTCAGTTTGGCATCCAAATTGCGATTCAGGAGGAGATTCCGAGATTTGAGATCGCGATGAACGACTGGCGGCATCAACGAGTGCAGGTACGTGAGCGCTTCGCACACGTGAAGTGCAATCGTCGCCTTCTGCTTGTCGAATCCAGTGGGACGTTTGGCCGCTTCGTACGAGTTCAAAAGCGTCCGGAGGTCTCCTCCATCCATAAACTCCAGTACCACACACACATCCGAGAGCGAATCCCACGCGACTCCGATGAACGTGATGATGTGCGGGTGGTCCATGGTCGCAGTCAGCTTGGCTTCAGCCAGGAAATCCGTCACGTGTTGGATATTCCCACGTGTCGATGGCAACAGCATCTTGATCGCCACTTCTTGTCTGTTGTAAACCCCTTTGTAAACTTCTCCAAAGGCTCCACGACTGAGGAGTTTCTTCACTTTCACCTTGTCTCGAGGGATTATCTTGGCCGTGATGACGTCGTCGTTCCAGAGTCCTGGTTGGCCTCGTATGGCCCTCTCGAGCGAATCTGAATCGACTGTAACTGTTGGCAATGTGCTTCTTGATTTGTCTTGTGACCTGCGTCGGTAGGTAATAAGTAACCCAACAGCTACCAGCACGAAGACGACCACGCCACCTATAATTCCGACGACAGCTCCCGTGCTTGATCCAGAGTCTCCCGATAAATCATCCTCGCTGCTGTACCACTTTTTGTATCTCTTATCGCATGAATGGTTCAACAACGTCGACCTGGATGCGTACTCAGTCGGTAATACAGTGTCGGATGCGCATTGGCTGTCATTATAAAAGTCGATCGATGACAGTCCGTTAATGTCAAGCTCTGTTTTATGGTATAACGCATATTCCGTGTCTGGGTTGCGTGAGCCTTCACAGTTCTTGGAGGCAAGGAATCCGATGGCACCTTCGAAGTTGAAGCAGCTCGAGTCATTGAACATTTCTTGTAGGATGTACTGGGTGCCTCCAAACATATCCCGCATTGTTGACAGGTAGTCCGTCGAGCAGTTGTACCGGTATGACCCAAAGTGGTCTCGCTGCATCCTAGTCCTATCTCAAGGTCCTCCGCACACTTGTCGAGAGAGTAGATTAGGGTCGGAGTACCGTCACCGGAGTGATCCGGGTAGGAGGCCTCGATAAAGTACCTCGTTTGACCGGTCACAAATGGACAGAGTACCTCAAATAGCAGTACCACCGCCGGCGTAATGCACCAGCTCATCGTGTTGAATCACTGCGAATCTAAGGTGGGAATTCTGGTCACTTGGGTGCTGGATTTTTAACTGTTGTTCGAGCTCCTCCAAATATGAAGTGAGATGTAAATTGCTGGTAGGGACTGTGTCCACTGGAAACATTTCCTAGTGGTCTTCCAACCGCTGCTTGAGCTGCGCACATCTTCTTGATTCGCTTCTTGTCCAACGTAAACCTTCAGGATCGTGCCGTTGCCTGAGCAATGTACCCGACAGCGGACAATTGGATTGACGACAAAACAAGTCAAACAGAAAACATCCCCACAAAGAGGCAACGAAGACCTCAAAACTTAGCCAGACCGCGCTATACAATACTTTTAGAGCGGTTGAAGTAAATCACCTTGGCACGGTTATGGGTAGTCGTTAGTAGGATCTAAGTGACAACGATGTTGCCACTTCCGTTGTCGGATCCAGAAGAAGCTGATCCACAAGAGCTTGAGATTTCATCGGCGCTGCTATACCACTTCTTGGAGAGGGATGAATCGCTCGCATTGCGAAAATGGTCTAGGCAAAGCGTCCGAGGGTACAAGGTAGAGATAGCCGCAGAAGTGCAGCGATCCTTCTCAGTGTTGATCAAAAAGAAGTTCATTTTATTTTTTTCTTTTGAATTGGGAGGGGTAAAAACTCGCTTGCAGACTTCGGAGAGCATGGGTGAAATCAATTGTTGAGCGCTACAAAGCGGTCAAAGGACTCAATGCGTTGTTTCGTTGTTTCTGCACAGGAACCCTTTTAGACATCGTGCGTTGAAATGCCCGTGTAAGTTCGCTCAATAGTCTTCAGTTCAGTTAGGAGGACCAAACCCATTCGTGTAATGAAGTTCATTCCTGAATCACTTGTCTTGGTCATCTTGATGTTCACTGTTTTGCTGCTCGGCTGTGGGGCTGGGAGGAAGAGGAGGCTTGCCATGGTAGGGCGTGCTGAGAGTACGAATACACTCCTGTACATCGATACACTCGGTATTGTTTGGATCGAGTGCACTGAGGATATCGTCGACCATGCAGCTCACTTCGTGCTGGTTGCTGTCTGGAAGATGCGCATACGCATTCTCAAGGATACGCTGCATTTTGGTACGGAAGACAATCACAGGGATGTCTTCCTCGTTGGGGAACAAGCTCTGTTAGAAAGGAAGAGCTGTTAGTTCTAAAATCGCTTTTATCGAGGATAAACACTGCAACTTACGTGAAATGCCCCCAGCAGATCGTCTTCGTCGTGTGGAGGAGTGACGATCATACCACACAGCACGACCCATTCCTGTAGATCGATGGCCTTGCTACCTTCATTTATAAATCACGACGTGTGTCAGGTGGTTGAGTGGAGTTTAAATCGGTACTTGAGCGAAGTTGAATCGGTACTGACCGTCAGCATCTGCGACGAGCAAATACTCGTCCAGTTCCTTGTCACTAGGAGAGATCCCCAGCAAGGTGAGAGCCTACAATAGCCACATCCATCCGGTTCAACTTCAAAATGCACTTGCTAACATTCTCCTACTGTATACCTCGTGTAGCTCCGAGCGCAACATGATTCCCGAGTTGTCCGCTGTACAGCCGAACACTGTCAGAACTTAACGTTACAACCAATGCGAGCACTACACGCACTATCAATCTGGCGGAAGATGTGGTGGAAGAAGTTAACGTCTTCAGGCGAGAGCTGCTCGGAAATGTGCTCCATCTGCATGGTCTTCTCAGGGTCCAGGTTCATCTTGCGCATTGCCACCTCCGTCAGTAGCTTCGAGCGCCGCAGACGTGAGGCCGTAAGCCTCGCACGTCTGCGGCGCGAGTTGTGGATGGACGTCGAGCGCGAGTAAAACATTCTTCCCTGGTACAATCCTTCACTGCTAAAAGCCCAAATGAAACGGACACCTTGAAGTTGCCTTTGTGTAGCCATTCGTTCTATTACAGGGATTTCGTCTGATTGTTCTTATAGAGAGATTTACACCCGAGCCAGTCGATTATTGCCACAGTTTGTCATCACTATGGGGCGAGTGAGTGCCAAGAGGAAGCTGAAGCAGTGCGACCCGTTCTTCAAGGGCAAGCGGGACAATGGCAAGAAGGGGAAGGCGTACGACCTGCCGCCTACCGAGTCCAAGCGCTCCAAGAAGCGCCGTCGCAAAATTCTGAGTGATGACGCAATGGAGCAGTACGTAATGCGCACTTCTGCTGTGGACGGCGATGGCTCTGGAGCCAAGAAGAAGCAGAAGCTGCAGGTTGGCTCCATCCGAGAGGGCGAGTCCATGCGTGACTTCAACAAACGCATCAGTACGGAGGTCAAACGCGTCATCTACGACGCAGCTAAGCAGGGAAGACGCAGTAGTGAAAAGCGTAAAACGTACTTGGCCAAGAAGAAGGAGAAGGCTAAGGACAAGAAGATGACGGAGCAGGAGCGCTACGAACGCGACTACCAGAGCACGGGCAACACGAAGAAGGATTACTTCGAGGATTCGGCCCCTGTTCGCTTCGGGGAACGTGTGGACGCGCCTCCTATCATGCCCAAACTGTCGGGTATTTTCAAGAAACGTGCGGAACAGCTCGAACGACAGAAGACGAAGATGGAGAAGAAGAACTCTCTGGCAGCAGGAGCTCGTGTCATCAAGAGAGCGAAGAAGTAAAGGAAGGGGAAATACATTGCTGTCTTTTAACATCTAGTCGGAGCCTTTGTCACTGGATGTGCTACCTCCCAATAGTCCTGTACGTTGTCGAGGATCCTTCCTCAAGTCGAAAGAACTCATGTGATTGCCTCGTTCGCGACGTAGCAGTATCACTGAGGCAGCCAGCACCACAGCCATCAACGCCTCGAACTTCACCACTGCAACTCCTGGTCGAGCTGAGTCGGCAGGAGAACAGGCCTTGAACCTCGTCTCCCTTTCGTCTTCAGGCTTGGTCAGTAAAGCTTCGTCCTTTGGGTCTTTTGGTCTGGGACAGTCTAATTCCTGACGATATCCAGTCTCCCGGCAGAAACTTTCGTCTCTTTCGGACTGCGGACAGGGCACACACTCCCCACTAAGGAGCAGGCCAATCCGGACACTGGGTCGTATACCCGGTGGGCGGAAACCAGAGCCTGATCGCGACGTTGCAAAGGGTTGGTAGAATCCCTCTTCTTTCCTGTTTCTTGGGGCTTGGCAGCGAACGCAGCGCCAGTCTGTCGTAAATGTCGACTAGAGAGACGTCGGGGCTGTTGTTGATGCCTTCGCTGTCGGTCAGGGGCGTCCATAGCACCACACAGAGTGCCAACGCCACGGCTACCTTGGTCACCTTCATACTGTAGCTGTTGGGGAGGAATAAGAAAAAATGGGGCACTTTATTCGGGACGAGAAAAGAATTCGGACTTATACGGGAGTATCGCTTTGTATTGGAGTACCCTACCGAACTGGTTTAAGACCGCAGAAGTTCTGATGCTGTCGTAGAGCACGTTCTTCATCGAATTCACGACTGCAAGTTGTGCATTGGCGTTTAGCAGCAGCTCGGGGTTGAAGTTTCTGCCAATGAGAGTCGAATTCTTCCGAATTGGAGAAGGAGAGCTGGCAGATTGAACACAACTTGGACTCTGTGGGTGATACCGTTTCTGTTGATGCAGTGGATGTCGCTTTATCCGTTGTTGAGGCTTGGACTTGCTGCTTTTCGTACCAGTCTGGCTTAATCAGTGGGTCCTGACCGTGTTTGGCGAGCTGGTGTTGTCTTCTGGCGTCCTCCTTCTTAAAAGTGCGGTCACAGAACTCGCAAGGCAATAAAACCTTCTTGGATGCACCTTCCAACTCGTGAACCATGTGCACGTGCGTTCTCAGTCCTTGATCGGATTTAAAGCTCCTCTCGCACTGAGTACATGCGAACTCTAGCGGCAGTTCACTTTCAGCCTTCCGTTTCCGAGATACTGGCGCCTTCTTCTCTTCCTCCGCAGCTAAAACCGTAGATTTATCGTCATTTTGCCGTCGGAAGATGAAGAGGGTGCTCACCTGCTTCTTCCTCTCGCCATGCAGCGTCACATGATGGAACGACTTGCCGTTCTGGTGGCGTTTTCGTTCATACACCAACCCAAACACCTCGTCATTATCCACGTCGTCAACCTGTCGATGTAGTTTCAGCCCAGCTTTCAATCCTCGCTCTTCCGCCTGCCACCGTTGCGGTTGTCCTTCCGCTAGCGTCAAGAGAACGTCACTCTCCTCCTTCTCTTCCAGCACCTCCAGCGCCGAACTGTAGAAATGAGACAGCAAACTCTGGTGTCGTCGGACGTTCTCCTCTCCACAGTGTGGGTGGTTGAACACTACCGAGTCAAACTTGAACTGCTCGGCTCCTGCTGCCACTAGAGACTCCCGAATGTTGGTGGCGTCCACTCGATGAAACACTGAGACCCCCAACTCATTCAATTGGGCGCATATCCGTTTACATTCCGGGTATTTGGCTATTAACTCGTCGTAGCTGTCGTAGGACGTGGCCGTTAAGTGCAGTGGTGTGTCATTCTCCCCATTCTTGTGCTGTTTAGCCAATGTCAATGAATACGAAAAATTGCCATCGCCCACGGTGAGAACACGTCGATATTGCGGCGTTGTCGATGGTGCTGGAGGTGCCGAGTGCTGCTCCGTTGCGAACGTCTCGGACGTCGAAGCGGATTCGATCTCCTTTGTCATAGCGCGTTGAACAATGGTGGAGACTCCATTCAGTCTTGTCCGGTGATAACTGCCCCAAAATAAACTTCCCAATACTGAAACGTAGTCTATTATTTGCAAATGATTGCTAAAATATATTTGTCCGGGTGAAAGTAGCGCATGGAAAATGCTAAGGTTAGTTTTCTACCGAAACATGGAACTACTAGGGTGAAACCCATAGTCTATATGATTCGCTTCGCTCTACTTTGCGCCTGGGATCCCAGTCTAGCGCCATCACCTTAGCATTCTGTTCGAACGGCTCGAAACTCCCTGACGCCGTTTTGGTACCTATAGATATCCGACCATTCTCCGACCTGCACACACTCGACACTTTGCTTTGTCTCGCCGAGATGATGCCTAGTAGTCTGATGAACGCTCGAGGGCTGGTGACCCTCTCGCCAGGTCCATTGCTAGGTAGTACATTGGCGCTGGTGGTATTCTGGGCGATGCGTCGAGGTCGAGAGCGCCGCCTGAGTTGGACCAGTACGCCGCTGCCGCCTCAAGGATATCGACATTTACCGTCTGCATCGACAGCTCACACGCCAGTTCGTGTTGGGATGACAGCGGAGCAGCCGAAGGAAGGGTCACCGGCGTTCTACGACTGGGTCTTCGCCATGACCGTGAGGTTCCACGGCAAACCGTGGGTGCTACACCGTCCAGGACTGCCGGATGTCCTGGTTGTGAGCTCTCCTGGCTCATTCGAGGACATCCAAAGGACTTTCGCAGTGCAATTCGACAAGGTTGACAGTGACGCGGATGGTTTGAGTCATGACGCGCATGGCAGAGCTATCGCGGCCGTGGGCAGTGGGCGTCTACGTCCTTCCGTGAATACACAACGACAACTGGCAGCCAGTGTGTTGAGCTCACCAGCTCTACGTCAACAAGCTTCTGCACTAGTTAAACAGAAACTCAAGTCGCTAGTGACAAGGCTGGAGGACGGTTTGGATATGACGAAGCTGATGCGACAGTTCGCGATGGAAGTGTTCACAGAGTTGGGGTTTGGACTGCAGCTTCGATCTCGCAATGGCGAATCTAGTATCTTTGAAAAAGCTGTTGATGATATCCAGACGCGAGTTGCTGAACGAATGCAGCGTTCTACAGTTGCGTGGAAACTTGAGCGGCTACTTGACGTTGGGTGCGAAGCTGCGTTACGTCGCAGTGTCGACGTTGTAAACGCTATAACGTTGGGAGCTGTGGAGGCCAAGAAAAGCGTAGTTGTGACAGTCCGATCGTTGGTAGTCGAGTGGATATACTGGATCTCCTTCTTAGTCAAAAGTGCAGCTCCAAGAGCTCGAAAGACCCCGAGTTCCTCGCTGAATTCGTGTTGAGTCTGGTACTGGCAGCGAGAGACGCAATGGCTCATGCTTTGGGCAAATGCTTGCAGTGTCTTGCTCAGTATCCAGATGAACAGGAGAAGCTCTTACGTGAATTGAAAGAAGCGGAGGAACAGGGCAAAGACCTTCACTCTGTCGTGCGCCTCGAAGCAGTGGTGAAGGAGACACTGCGACTGTTTCCTGCTAAGCCGTTCGTTCGCCGTCGAGCAAGACTTGACACTGTTCTTAGTGACGGCACCTTCGTTGCGGCTGGGGTGGAAGTGGCTATGGATCTCTACACTATGGCAAGGAGGGAGAACGTGTGGGGTGCAGACAGCGCTCAGTTCCGTCCTCAGCGCTGGATCGACCCAACAACCGGTAGATTGCGCCCTGTATCGAACTACAAGTTCAACGCCTTCCTAGGTGGCCCGCGAGCTTGTGTAGGTGCTGATATAGCCCTGGCAGAGATCAAGACGGTCGTTGCGGCGATGACACTCAAAGTTCATCTGGAAGTCGACGACAGCAACGGTAAGGATAAGGGATGCGATGCAGTGCGCGTTCAAGTTCGGCGACGCAATCCCAGTCCGACAGCAAAGTTAGCTTAAGTTTGTTTTGAAAATTATGTTTTATGACGCGAATGTTTTTGGCACTTGTTGCTGTGCATCCAACAGGTAGTCAGAAAGACAATGTTGAAAGCATTGAAAAGGAAGATCTCAAAGCTTTTTTTCTTGAATTCTATTTCTTTTCTTTCACGTTTCTCAATGGTTAGCACTGCTATCCGGATAACTTAGCACGAATACAGCCGCCGGACTGTGTGGGGGCCCGCAGAACTTCTTCACGAATGCAATTTGCACCTGTTGTGTCCGCCGTTCATCGTGTAGATTACCCACATTTTCAAATCGGTCCGATCCTAGGCTGACCCGTATTGTCAACATTATTAATCAACACCGTTGCGGAGTTTCAGTGAAGCAAACACAAACGCATCCGGCGATTTAATGTCCGTATCCCCATCGTCGCAGGAAGCGCCACAACCCTGTCTGGCTTAACGGTGTGCTAACCAAGGTTACTCTGGTTTTTGCCACTAAGTGCTCACTGCATTCCAGCCTCCCGTTAAACCCAGCGAAGCATGAAGGTTATCTCCACTCTTGCCGTCGCGTCCGTCGCTCTTGGTGCCGCTTCGGCCTCGGAACACATTGAGCGTCAGCTTATCCTTGGTGGAGGAGAAGTTCCCATCGGCACAAAAGCGTATGCGACCGGTATCCGCACATCTGCGGACGGTAACTCCTACTGCAGCGGTGCGTTGGTCTCCCCCACTCACGTACTTACTACCGCGGCATGCTCGGGTTCCACTGGCCCTGTACTGCCTAACTTCGTGGCTATCGGTACCCACTACATCAACGGCACGAAGGACGGCGAGCAGATCAAGGTCGTATCGACCCAGAACCACACGCTTTACAACGCCACCAGCGCCGCGTACGACTTCAGCATCCTGACGCTAGAGAAGGCCAGCAAGTTCGCCCCTATCAACCTTCCGAAGGCTGACGACTCGGACATCATTGCCGGCATGTGGGCCAAGGTCATGGGCTGGGCGACACCAGCTACCCCGACGGCACCCGTTCCAACGAACTCCAGAGCGTCGGTGTCGAGGTGTGGGATAACGAGGAGTGCGCGCAGCTCATCGTAGTGGACAACTCGTCAGTGTGTGCCGGTGGTGCTGCCGGTCGAGACGCTTGCTCGGGCGACACGGGTGCTCCTCTGGTCAAGGAGAAGGGCCAGGGAGACGCGGATGACATTCTGATCGGTCTGTCGAGCTGGGGCTCTGGCTGCGGCGGCAAGGGCGTCCCTAGTGTGTACTCGCGTGTGTCGTCTGCGATTGAGTGGATCAACTCTGTCACGAAGTAATCCTGTCTTGTGTCTATCGCCTCGCCCCTGGGCGTAATGTCTTTGAGCTAAACAGTCCTCATCAATACAATGAAACTGAAACCTGCGAATGTTTTTAGCATTTGAAATCTAAAATACCAGATCTAAACAATTAGAACAAAAATAGAAATATCTTTGTACTGCTTGTATTAAACAAAATATTACTTGGATAATATTTAATTTGTTCCAACTTACTATTGTCATGTACAATTGGTTTTACCGTTGTTGAAACAGTATGGGTAAAACCAAAATATATTCAGTATAAATTGTTCATTTAGACGGTCTAAGGGGGAAGAAGAACAATTCGTGTTGAATGTTTAGCAGTTGTCAATGGAATTGGCAACCGGACCTTTAAAAATGCTAGCGACTACTGACTACGTAGGGATGTCGTCGATGCTAGTCGTTGTTACGGGAACAGGGTGGGGCCCGGAGGCAACCATCATTTAGACGGTCTAATGGAACGGTCTAGCACAGGATAACGTGCGCGAGGCTCACAAGAGCTCGAAGGTTGTGGAGAGGGTGCATGTAGTTCTTCGGACGGCTTTAACAACTTGTGGATTCGCTACATGTAGCGTGTCGGTATTATAAAGTCATGGAGATCGGAAGTATCTGCAGCTCTGCAACGCTACCGAAGATCGGAATCTCTGGCTTTGGGCTTGATCTGGGCAGACTATTGACAGCTTCAACTCGCTTTTGCAAACACCACGTAGGGACAAAAGTCGCAGAGTTCTTTTGTACGGTCTTGCGGGGAGCTCCTGCGGATTTTGAATAGAAAGCCTTTACGGCGGATTTATCGAGATGTTTTCTAACGGGACGGACAGATTGTCGATATGCTCTAACGTATTGAGTGCTGCTAACATGCTCGAATCCAGCCGCGTCATATGTCAATAGGTACGCGTTCGCTGTTCGAGGCTGCCCTTCGGACGCAACGACACCTGTGCCTCTACAATACTACGGACGTGGTAAGCGATTGCATCGAAACTGAATCGTAAATGGAACGGTCTAATTTAACTTCACAGACACGACTTTTCGGATCCTGTCTACTGCTCACTGCATTCCAAGATGAAGGTTATCGCTACTATCGCCGCTGCGTCGTTGGTCATCGGAGCCGCCACGGCCGACCACACTTCTCGCCAGCTTATCCTCGGAGGAGGAGTTAATCCGAGCGGCTCCAAGACCTACACGGCCGGTATCCGCTCTACCGCTGGGGTGACAGCTACCTCTCATCTCGCCCACCCACGTGCTCACGACGACGATCTGTACTTCCTACCAGCAGCCCAACTTCGTGTCGGTGGGCACGCACTACCTCAACGGTACGCAAGATGAGCAGCTTAAGGTCGTGTCGGTCCAGAACCACAACGAGTCCAGTGACGCCTACGACTTCGCTCTGTTGACTCTGGAGAAGCCCAGCAAGTTCTCGCCCGTTAAGCTCCCGAAGGCGGACGACACGGACATCGTTCCAGGGATGTGGTCGGCCATGGGCTGGGAACTACCAGTTACCCGAACGGGTCCCTTTCTTACGAGTCGGTCTCGGGGTGTGGGGCAACGACGAGTGCGCTCAGGTGTACGTGATCGACGATACCAACGTGTGCGCTGGAGGTGTCGCTGGTAAGGACGCCTGTGTGGCCGACACTGGCGGTCCGTTCATCAAGGAGAAGGACGAGGGCGACGCGGATGACGTCCTCATTGGCCTCGTCAACTGGGGCTACGGCTGTGGTGACGCGAGATCTCCTATTGTCTACTCCCGTGTGTCGTCTGCTCTTAAGTGGATCAACTCCATCACAGGCGTCAAGACTCAGTAAGGTAATGTTCAACAATGAGAAAGAAGTTTTTTCATGAAACTTATGTTTCTTTCACGTTCGTGATGTCTTTCACGCCAGACAAGTGCCACTGACGATAGAGTCGATCCATGGGCGAGCGTGAGAGATGCGCGCATACACACCAGGCTCGCCTTCCGAGCCACACTGTCCCGGACCAAAACTTGAGAGTCCGATCAAAACGTCATGCGAGTCCGATTCCAGGACAAGTGGGCCACCAGAGTCGCCTTCACACGAGTCCTTGCCCAATACCCCCCAGCGCAAACCATCGAGCTGCTATTTTCGTGCAGTTTTCGTCGTCCCAGAGAGGAAGTTCCACTCCTCGTAGTTCGTAAGAGACTGTGCCATTATCCGTGGTGTAGCCCCATCCGAGCATCGTTGCAGTTTTACCGGGAGCAAAATCCGAGTCGTCGGCTGCTGCGAGCTTAGCAGGCGTAAAGGTGCTGGGCTTCTCCAGTTCCAGAATCGCGTAGTCATTGGGAAATTGCTCTGGCACGTAGTTGGGGTTGTTCATGATGGAAACCACCTTGATCTGCTCACCGTCGCTTGATCCGTTGCTGTAGTGCGAGCCTACGGAAACCCAACGAATGTCGAAGTTGCCGATGCAGTGTGACGCTGTGATCACGTGCTTAGGTGAGATGAGGGTACCACCGCAAACATTGTCGCCGTCTGCAGTTGTGCGAATTCCACTCGTGTAAGTTTTGGTACCAGCGGGGACGATCTCTCCTCCTAGGATCAGTTTGCGCTCGACGACAAGTGATGGGGACGCGCAAGCCAGAATGAAGCACAGACTGGCGACAATGGAAGAAGTTTTCACCATGGTTTTGAGAACGATGTTAGGAGTGAACGGCGAACTGCAAAATGGTTGAGTGTTTGGCAGATTAATTATTGTGGTCGCGTAGACCAGGGACCAGGAACGAGTTGTTACGTGATCCATGTTTGCATATCGTTGTCGGTATGCCGTGACCAAAGGGCGTGTTGTTCGTTCGGTGTTCGAAGAAGAATTGACAACGATTTCACGCCATCGTTGGTACCCCAACGCGATGTTTGAATACGTAAATCTTCTGTACATGACATTGTGCTGTAGTTTATGTTAGATGCAACATCGGCCCGTTCCTGCGCAACAGCAGCCGGATTACGGTGTCGGAGTTTCATGGTACCTGTATGAAAACAAATATCGAGATGTCATGCTTGGTGGCTTGCCTTGGACGATTCTTTTTCTCTCTGTGTGAGGGAATATCTGCTTGCATCTTTAATTCCCTTTGGATACTAATTCTCGCCCATCATACCGCGTTTTGTAAAAGCCCTTCCACTACTTGTCCATTTTCGAGAACGGCCCAGTTAACTGTTCGCAATGAGCTCTTCAGATGGCAACGCTACGGAGAGCGAGGGCAGGTTCTTATGACAAGGCCACTGCATCAGTATATTGTCGAAATCTCCAACGCTTCAAGACGGCCTCCCCAACTTCAAGGATCATCACTCATGCAATAATTTGGTACAATGTACCGCTACTTTGGTACAATACTATTGGACGAGTGCTTTTCTGAGTCAGCATAAAATTACCATAAGTGGGTGACCCTTCTTTTCTCAACAAATCAGAGTTCATACATAAATCAAGTTAAAATACCTTAATTTGTCATCCATCAAGATACTTTCTAAATACGTCAGTCACCTTTCCACGCCTAAGAGTTCACTTACTCATGTCTTCGCCATGGCTCAGCCAGCGCGAGGAATTCAGCCACAGCCAGAGCAGCAGAAGCAGCAGCAACAACAGCATGGCAGACGCAGAGCTTCTAGGTGAGAGGCAGCCACTGCTAACGCCAGGAAGTCCAGGGACTCGCACAGCCGCCGCTTTGTCCCCAGTACAGGGCGCGCCTTGAATTTACGTCGTACTTTCCATCGGGGATCAAACAGCCAACGCAAATGCACAGATGTGTTTTTCCTGGGCTGTTTTGCCACCTATTGGATCGGGATGGTGGCTCTAGCCATCACTGCCTTTTCGCACGAGAGCAGTGTGAATTTTGCACAGGAAATTAAGAGCGGCGTGGACTTCCAGGGTCAAGCGTGTGGCGAGCATCGGTTCGTCTATTTTCCAGATTTTGAAGTCAATCCAGATTTTGGCTTTTGTGTGGACGAATGCCCTAGGAAAATGGAGAAATCCTGACGGTGAAGTTGCCAATAGAGTCGGGCAAACGAGTGAATGGGTCGCATGAAATGCAGGAAGTGCAGTTCACGTCGTACGCCACCCACAGATGGGCGTATGTGTGCACCGGCAGAAGGTTGGTATCTGAATCTTGAAATTGAGTAACAAGACACTGAAAAAATTTGTTTTTAGTGAAATCGGAACAAGTTATGATCCGACAATTGCAAGATACGCTGGGACGGTTTGTTGGGGCGCTGGGCAATGTAAGATCTGATGAAATTATGCGTTATTATTGTGAAAAACTGACAGTTTTGGATTTACAGTGTTGGCAAGTGCTGATGATCGCGACTGGGGTCTCACTGTCAACGGCGGGACTGTATCTGGTGTTATTGCGTTACTGTGGCTGCATTAGTGTGTTGTTGTCCACGCTGACGATTGAATCCACGTTAGCGTACAGCAGCTATCGCCTCCTGAAGGCGGCGTCTGACCCGCTTTCGTACGTGAATGACCCGGTGATGCTCAGTTCTCTCCAGATCAGCGCGGTTGCCATGTGCTGCGCGGCAATTCTGTTCTTCCTGTTCGCTGTGGTGAATATGTCTCGACTACTGCTGGCTGGTGCATTTATCTCGCATGCAGCGAAAGCCTTGTCCCAGCTGAAGCGGCTACTGGTGTTGCCGTTCATCTCCTACGTGCTGCTTTTGTTGCTCTTTGGCTGGGGAATCCTCGTGACCGTCTGTATCTTCGGCGCTGGCGAGACATCTACGCGTATTGCGACCATCTCAGCTACTTCGCCGTCATCAATCCGTGTCGTAACGGAGTCCTTTGAAGTGAGCACGAAGCTACGGTGGCTATTTCTCTACCATTTGTGGGGAATGTACTGGTCGGTGAACTTCCTCCTGTCCATTGGAGAAATGGTCACGGCTACGGCGATGTCGTTGTGGTATTTCTCGCCGGAGAATAGGGTCACGGGTCTAAAGGAGTTTGAACAGGCAGACCCAGTGTCCTATTCAGCACAAACTACTATCAAGTATCATCTCGGAACGTTGGCGCTGAGCTCGGGGTCTGTCGCTCCGGTGGAGCACATCCGCTCGTTCTTCTTGTACCTCGAAAACAAGAACGAATTCGACGCCAACACGTTCACAGAGTTGGCTGCCAAGTGCTGTTGTGTGAGTTGTTATACTTCTGTATCTGAAAGTGGGGTATGACTGACGATCTACTGATTTCAATTCTGCTGTTATCAGTGCTGCATTTGGTGCTTCAAGCATTGCCTCAAGTATATCTGCAAGGAAGCTGTCTACGTCACTGCAATCCAAGGCACAGACTTCTACACGTCTGGAAAGGTACTGCTAAGCACTGATGTCGCTTGGATTCGTGCTAACAAAACTTGAACTTTTATTTGCTTAGCTGGCGTACACGCTGATTTCCTCCAACTTGATTCGGGTTGGAGCACTCAGTCGCATTGGCCATGCGTCGGTACTGCTCGGCAAATTGATCGTCTGCACTACCACGGGTCTTGTGTCGTGGTTTCTCCTTGATGACGTACGTGGAATCGGCTTGTGGCAGAGGTAGAGGGCTTTTCACAATACTTTTCTTGATAACCAGGTCCCGTCGCCCGTGCTACCGCTGATAGTTATCATGCTCTTCTCCTACAGTGTAGCACAAGCTTTCATGACGGTGAGTCTGCGACTGGTAAAATATTGGGATGAAAGAGTTTTTCTTTTCTGATCACAATATTTTTTGTTAGATTTACGAGACGTCGATCAATATGTTGCTGATGTGCTTCACACTGGACGAGAATCTGCACGGAGGTCGTGGCAACTCAGCACACGCATCAGCGCCACTGATCCGGTCGGTGAACGACCATTTGCGGCCCAAGTGGCAAACGGTTTTGTAGTCACCGATGCTAGTCTACAGTAGTGTTCGCTCTCCATTTTGATCACTTATATATCGCCACGTTCGGTCGTCCTACCGTTCGGTAGTCGTACAAATGTCTTTCGCGTCAACATGAAAGGTCGTGGCTCTAAAGGAGACATGGCTACACTCGACTTCCAGGAAATGAGAAGGCAGAAGCTCCAGCATCAGTCAGACAAGCTGGAGAGCAATCCCGACCGAGCAATCGGCAGCCGCGTACCCATCAGCCTCTCAAAGCAAAGCCGCATGTTGCGGTTGCCTTCAACGGCCTCTGGCCGCACCGTTGGAATTCACAATGCAAGTTGCAAGTCTTGTCATTGTCCGGTACGTGTAGCCTGTATCCACGGATGGACCTTTGTGACAACACCTTTGAGCTGGATTGCCGAGGCAGCAAGCCATACATGTATCCCCTATCGGTCTCTTCCGGAGAGGAGCCTTGCATGTATCCTTGCGCGTCCGTCTTTCCTCTCGACCGCAAATCGTCGTCTTCAGCGAAGAGCTCCGTTGGTCCGACTCTCCTTTCTATATCAATACCCCGTCTAAATAGTTATAGATACGATCACAGAAAAATCCGAATGACTTGAAGTTATTAAATTTTGACTCGACTAAGGAATTGTGTAATAACATAACTCGTGGAATTAGAAAATAATGGCAAGGTTTTGGTCTCCACGAAACGACACTCGCTGCCCAGCGTGAAGCGATCGCCGCTCGCTCTCTTTCCTTGGGCCCAACGACCAAGCGATGCCGCGCAGAGCAAAAACATCGGAATGTACCGCACACGTGCTGTTACTTCGCGCTCGCGGCTCGAAAAGCGGCCACTTTTTCCTTCTTCGACAGCACAATGCCAGTGTCCTTATCTGACCACAAAGTGTCGCAAAAACCATTTCTCTTTGAATCAGTACGGTTCTTACATTTGCCAAGATATGTCTCTCTTCAGACGCATCATATACTACTGATATATGTTAGTATGAACTCGTGCACCACGTCACAGATCCGCCCCACGTGCTATTTACGGGCGAGAGTTTCCAAGACGAGGATACATCGTCACTTTGGGCAATCAGTACACTCCTTTCCGTGCTCTTCCTGATATCTCCAGGCGCTTACTTTGCATCGCGCTCGTGGAGACGCATCCGTTACGTCCTTGTGTCTGCCAGGATAGCCTGCAGCTGCATCCTGACCTCCTCGTGATCCAGGATCGTTCCGCTTTAGCCTGCAGGAGCTCTTCGCACACGAGTCCTGCCGCTGATTTCTAGATTTACGCACAATGGAGACCATAGAGGAACCTTCGCCAATTCACAGCGAGTTAGCTCAGCCATCAGCCGCAGAGGACGAGGAGTTAAACGCCACCGACACGTCAAGAGACGATGAGACGGAGGAAGCTGCACCAGCAGCAGAAGAGGACAGTTCTTCGACTCTGCAGCAATTGGAGCAGACCCACAGCCACTTACAGGAGACGTCGAGAGCTGCGTCCTGCTCGTCCTTGTCGACGTCTAGTGGCGCAGGTTCTGCCTCCTCTGCAGCGTCACTACAACGACGCGCGTCGACACACACTCGGGTTAGCAACCCTTTACGTGGCGACACGAACCTCAAGATCTTCCTTCCAAGCGACAATTTGGCGTTGAAAGCCATTTTATCGCCGCAAAACTCGAGATCTTCGCTGAAAGAGGACTCACAGGCAGAGGAAGGAGGAGTTCGTCCAATTTGATTGACAAGTTGCTGTTTCGCAACCCTCCAGCTCCGTTAACACCGAAGAGATCAATGGGAAGTGCGGTGGAAGAAGACCTGGAAGCTATGAACGTCGTGGTGATGAACAGTAACTTGCCACCACCGCCGTTCGCTAATATGTACGCGTGCGAGTCCTGTCGAGAGGACATTGGCTCGTTACTGTCAAAGGGAAGACACCATTGCCGGAATTGCGGTGGCTCGTTTTGTTCCGAGTGCACTACCAAGACGATCGTCGTTCCGTATCGCTTATTTAACTCGAGGAGAACTGCGCGTGTGCGACGGCTGCTATCACCGGATCAAGAACTTCCAGAAGCAGGTAAAGAGCACGAGCGTTACGTGGAGTGGCCTCCAGCCGCCGTCAAACGAGCAGATCGTACGTGACTTCGAGCTATCCGAGGACGAAGCTCCAGTCGCGATCTTCAACTGTGCGCTGTTCCTGGATACGACACCGTTTTACGGCCACCTCGTGCTGACGCGTAAGCGTCTGTGCTTTCAGAGTTACGTGGATTCTAAGAAGCGCAAAGTGGCGTACTCACAGGTGTTGTCGCTGCTGAAGCCACAGTTCTACTACATCAACGGCCTGCAGGTCAAGACAAAGCGGAAAGAGACATTTTTCTTGGCCGAATTTAATGGACTTCGAGACACGTGCTTCCTGAGACTGGACCAGCTCATCCGAGCGTATCAGGAGGCTAGCAAGATCAACAGTTTAGCTCCGGGGAAGTCTCCTAGCTCTAAGGAGCTCCGCAAGCAAGCGCTGGACCGCAGACGCTCGTACAAGTTGATTTCGGAGCATTTGGTATCTTCTGTGGGCAGTTCCGGTGGTGCAGCGAACCCTCCGTTGTCTTCTTCGTCCGCTATCTCGACTGTGGGGTTTATTGACGTTGATGAAGATGAAGAGAACGCAGAAATTCCTCTCAGTGACATTGTGGAGGAAGGAGGACACACAGATGACGGCAAGTCAACAGCGAGTGATGAGGAACCGTTCGAACCCTTACCACCGGATCAGCTACTAGAGAAGATGACGGTACTTCTGGACTGCGATATGCGCGCAGACGTGAAACGGGTGTTCGATCTCTTGTGGAATGATGGTCCAGGCCAGGAATTCTCGCACGCCAACATGGAGAAGGCGCGGGACATTGATATCGACATTGAATCTTGGAAACCTATTGACAAAAATGACACCGAGATCCAAAAGGTTTCGAGATCTCCAAAGAGGACGACTACACTCTTTCCCGCACTGTGCGCTCTCAACATCCGCCCAAAACCTCCTTCCCTGGTCTCCCTGCGTACGCTGGATGTACCAGAACCCAGCGCTTCCGTCTGGATAAAAGCTCCAACGGTGGGGACAAGTGGGATCGCTTCGTCATCACAGAGCTGAACCGCATGAGCAAGATCCCGTTCAGCGACTACTTCGAAGTGGAGATGCGCTACGTTTTCTCTCGAGATGGCAACAATTACTGCCATGTCCAAGTGGGTTTAGTGGTGAATTTCCTCAAAGCGACATGGTTTAAGTCCCAGATTAATTCGTCCACCAGATCGGAGTCCAAGGAGGCTCTGGAGTCGTGGGCCAAGCAGGCCATCGAGTTCCTCGAGTCCCAGAGGAATCGCGTTGTCCCGCTCTCTCCAACATTCAGGGCGTTATCTGCTAGCAGCTTCAGCGAGCTTGAGTCGGATTCGGGAAGCGCTATTCACCCCGTTCTCAAGAGTGCAGCTTCTAGCCCCAAGCGCCTCGTAAATTCAGACTCACCAGCTTATGTTACGGCTAAAACAGAAGCTGTTGGCTCGAACGTCGTGGATATCCAGTCCCCGAGGTCACTGGTACAATGGCTCGTACTGGGACTGCTGCTCTATGGCCTCCTGCTTCTACGTGGACACCAAGCGCAGATGCAGCAGCTTACGGACGTGACGACGAAACTACTTGAGCACCTGCAACAACAGCAGAACATGATGCAAGCTCAAGCGCTGAGAATGCAACAGAGCTGTGAAGGTCCTTCGGTGGAAGCGGCAGTGGAAATCCTCCAACGGTTCGTGGACGCCTCAACTACATAGCTCCCTTTAGATTGACACTATTAATGCCGAACGAATATCGAGCAGTACTTTACCCACTTCAGGGCTCCACCTTGGTCAGCTCCGTCTTCACTTCCGTCTTCACTTGTGTTTTTGCTCGGGATCGAGTAGGAATTACCCGCGCAGGGACCTTTTCAGTCGAAACTGGAGGGACATACACGGACGAGTCCACCGGGTTGTTGTTCTTCTTCTTGGCCTTCGGTCCAGCAGCAGCCTCTGCTTTGCGCTTCAAGATCTTCTTCGCTTTCTTCTTCTTGGCCTGCTGCTTCCTGTCTTCCTTCTCCGAAATCGGTTTCTGGATCTTCAGACTGTTCATCAACTTGTCAAAACCCGACGGGTTATCCCTCTTAAGCAGCGCCTCTTGTCTCTCGATATCCTGCTCCTCCTTGTTGAGCTGCTGCTCGTAATCCTCTCGTCCCTTGGTCATTTTCAGCTTACTGGCTTCATCCCGTTTGCGCTGCAAAGCTCCTCTGGCCATCTTCAGTCTCCCCACCTTGTTCGTGAACACTGAATTCACATCCTCGCTCTGTTGTGCCGCTTTCCTGGCTCCTCTACTGCCTTTGGGCGTGGGTCCGTTGTTTCCCGTACACGACTTGCACTTGGGTTTGCCCTTCTTGCGTTGGTTCTTGGAGAAACGTGACACTGGAAGCTTCTGCAGACAGCAGGAACAATCCAACAGCTTCGGAGCAGAGTCAATAGCAGACTGACTCACTGTTACTATTGGATGTCCACAGACCGAACTGTATCGAGGTGCAATGTTTTGCTGTTCAGTAGCGTCGGTCTCTTTCTCTTCAAGTTCCGCTTTGACTTCCAGTTCCGTTTTGACTTCCAGTTCCGTTTTGACTTCCAGTTCCGTTTTGACTTCCAGTTCCGTTTTGACAGCTTCAGATTCCGCTTTGATCTCCACCGGCTTGGTATCTGGTAAGGCTGCTACTTCATTATCGACGTGTGGCTCAGATTTCATGATGACTTGCTCGGAGAACTCGCTCTCCGTAGCGCTGCCATCCGAAGAGCTCATCGCGAAAAGTTATGGCGTTGTCGAAAACGAACAGGTAATGGTGCAGTGTACCAACCAATGATGGTTTGAAGATAACAGGAGTGATGATCCATGAAGTTGAACAAGGAGTGATGGTTTTAACAAATTAGAGGAGCTCTTCAAACGCAAAGATTAAATGCCACGGTTTGAGAGGACGGCACCGGTATCATGACAAAGCTGACAGCGCTGCCGTACTCAGCGTGTTGTTTATGAAGGCGAATTACCGCGTAATCGGCACTGCTGTTGCTCAGGAACGGACTGGTGGTGGGAGTCGGGGCTATCGGCTATTCAACCTGGAGTTAAGCACAGTGATCAGCGATGACGTGCAACCTCTGTTGTTTGGTCACGCCTTTTGGCCCCACAACCATATGCAAATGCAAACATGCGACCACAGTGATTAATCTGCCAAACACTCAACCATTTTGCAGTTCGCCGTTCACTCCTCACATCGTTCTCAAAAACATGGTGAAAGCCCCTCCGTCGTCGCCAGTCTGTGCTTCATTCTGGCTTGGGCGTCCCCATCAGTTGCCGTCGAGCGCAAGCTGATCCTAGGAGGAGATATCGTCCCTGCCGGTACCAAAACTTACACGACTGGAATTCGCAAAACTGCAGAAGGCAACAACATTTGCGGTGGTACTCTCATCTCACCTAAGCACGTGATCACAGCGTCGCACTGCAGCAGCAACTACGACATTCGCTGGGTTTCCGTAGGCTCGCACTACATCAACGGAACAAGCGACGGTGAGCAGATCAAGGTGGTTTCCATCATGAACAACCCCAACTACGTGCCAGAGCAATTTCCCAATGACTACGCGATTCTGGAACTGGAGAAGCCCAGCACCTTTACGCCTGCTAAGCTCGCAGCAGCCGACGACTCGGATTTTGCTCCCGGTAAAACTGCAACGATGCTCGGATGGGGCTACACCACGGATAATGGCACAGTCTCTTACGAACTACGAGGAGTGGAACTTCCTCTCTGGGATGACGAAAACTGCACGAAAACGATGGGCGCGGACAACTCGATGGTTTGCGCTGGCGGGATAGCAGGAAAGGACTCGTGTGAAAGGGACTCCGGCGGTCCACTTGTCCTGGAATCGGACTCGCATGACGTTTTGATTGGTCTCTCCAGTTTTGGTCCGGCGCATTGTGGCATGGAAGGCGGTCCTGGTGTGTACGCGCGTATGCTCGTCCGTGGATCGACTCCATCATCAACGGAACTTGCCTGGCTTGAAGACACGATTGCGAACGAAAAGAAAAAGCTTTCATTAAGAAGCTCTAACAAACTTCCTTATTCCATGTTTTCAAACATTTTCTTACTGAGTCTTGACGCCTGTGATGGAGTTGATCCACTCAAGAGCAGATGACACACGGGAGTAGACGGTAGGAGATCCCGCGTCACCACAGCCGTAGCCCCAGTTGACGAGGCCAATGAGGACGTCATCCGCGTCGCCCTCTCCCTTCTCCTTGATGAGAGGACCACCAGTGTCGGCCACGCAGGAGTCCTTATCAGCAACACCACCAGCGCACACGTTGGTGTCGTCGATCACGTACACCTGAGAGCACTCGTCGTTACCCCACACCTCGAGACTGACCCCTGCAGCTCATAAGAGAGGGAACCGTTCGGGTAACTGGTGACTCCCCAGCCCATGGCCTTCGACCACATTCCGGGACGATGTCCGTGTCGTCCGCCTTCGGGAGTTTGACGGGCGAGAACTTGCTGGGCTTCTCCAGAGTCAACAGAGCGAAGTCGTAGGCGCCGCTAGACTTGTTGAAGTCCGTGTGGTTGTGAACCGACACGACCTTAAGCTGCTCGCCATCTTGCGTTCCGTTGAGGTAGTGCGTGCCCACCGACACGAAGTTGGGCTGCTGGTGGGTAGTACAGATCGTCGTCGTGAGCACGTGGGTGGGCGAGATGAGAGAACCACCGCAGTAGCTGTCACCCCCAGCGGTAGAGCGGATACCGGCCGCGTAGGTCTTGGAGCCGCTCGGAATAACTCCTCCTCCGAGGATAAGCTGGCGAGAAGTGTGGTCGGCCGTGACGGCTCCGCTGGTCAACGATGCAGCGGCGATAGTAGCGATAATCTTCATCTTGGAGTGCGGTGAGCAGTAGACGGCGAAATCCGAAGTGCCGTGGATGTGAAGTTAGCAAGCGATAACGCGCGTAAGGCTCACAAGAACCAGAAGGTTGTGGGACAAAATGGCGAAGGTGCATGTGTTCTTGAGCAGTTCTTCGGATGGATTTGAAAACTTGTGGATTCGCTACCGGTACTTGGACCGGATTATAAAGTGCCGTCAACATGCATGGAAGCATATGCAGCTCCACAACGCCACAGGATCGAGCCGAAGATCGGAATCTCTGGCTTTGGGCTTGAGTATCCTTGATCACGTTCATTTTGGACAGACTTGACGGCTTCAACTCGCTTTTGCGAACACCACGTAGGGACAAAAATCGTAGAGTTCCCTTGTGGGGAGCTCCTGCGCTGCTTGCTGCAGGCTGCGGGCTATCCTCCATGAATAGATCGCCTTTACGGAGGAGTTGTCGAGATGTTTTCTAACGCGAAGCACAGATTGTTGATATGTTTAGTGAAGCACAGATTGAGTGTCACATGTCAATAGGTATGTGTTCGCTGTTCGAGGCCCTTTGGACGCAACGGCACCTGTGCCTCTACAATACACAACGAACGTGGTCATCCAAACTGAATTTATGGGGGATATGTTGTTTCAACAACGGTAAAACCAAAAATACAAAATAGAATTTTGCATGGAACAATATAAATATTATCCAAATATCATTTCATATACCATTTGGTATTTCTATTTTTGTTCTAATTTTAAGATCTGGCGCCAGTTATTTTACCATGATGCAAATTGCTAAAACATTAAGCGTTCTAAAAAGCAATCGCTGACTGCCTTTCAGTTCATTGTATTGATGAGGACAGTACGGTATAGCTCAAGGACACTATGCCCAGGTGCAAGACGATAGACACAGGACAGGATTACTTCGTGACAGAGTTGATCCACTCAATCGCAGCCGACACACGCGAGTACACACCGGGGACGCCCTTGTCACCGCAGCCAGAGCCCCAGCTCGACAGACCGATCAGAATGTCATCCGCGTCTCCCTGGCCCTTCTCCTTGACCAGAGGAGCACCCGTGTCGCCTGAGCAAGCGTCTCTACCGGCAGCACCACCGGCACAAACCGACGAGTTGTCCACCACGAAGAGCGGCGCGCAGTCCTCGTTATCCCACACCTCAATACCGACGCTCTGGAGTTCGTTGGAACGGGTGCCGTTGGGGTAGCTGGTGTCGCCCCAGCCCATGACCTTGGTCCACATGCCGGCAATGATGTCCGAGTCGTCCGCCTTCGGAAGACTGATAGGGGCGAACTTACTGGCCTTCTCCAGCGTCAGGATGCTGAAGTCGTACGAGGCGCTGGTGGCGTTGTAAAGCGTGTGGTTCTGGGTCGATACGACCTTGATCTGCTCACCGTCCTTCGTGCCGTTGATGTAGTGAGTACCGATAGCCACGAAGTTAGGCAGTTCAGGACCGGTGGGGCCCGTGCATGCCGCGGTAGTAAGTACGTGAGTGGGGAGACCAATGCACCGCCGCAGTAGGAGTTTCCGTCCGCGGTAGTGCGGATACCGGCCGCATACGCTTTCGTGCCGATGGGAACTTCCTCCACCAAGGATAAGCTGACGTTCAACGTGTTCCGAGGCCGAAGCGGCACCAAGAGCGATGGACGCGATGGCAAGAGTCGAGATAACCTTCATGTTTCGCTGGGTTTAACGGGATGCTGGAATGCGGTGTGCAGTTAGCGGCAAAAACCGGAATGACCTTGCGTTAAGCCAGACAGGGTTGTGGTGCTTCTTGCGACGGCGGGAATCTATAAATCGAAGCGCCACATGCGTTTGTGTTTGCTTCACTGAAATTCCTCATCACCGTCAGCCTAGGATCGGATTGATTTGAAAATGTGTGGGGTGGAGGTTAATCTACGTGGAATACGGCGGAGGACAAGCCATGTGCAATTACACGACAGATGCAATCGAGAGATCGCATGGACGTTATCCGGTTTGCATTTGTGAAGAAGTTATGGCAGGCCCCGCCACAGCTCGGTGGCCACACGCTCAACCATTCGTGCTAACCATTGTCTAGATAACCCGCGTCAGGAGGAATATTCACTACTTGCAAGCACAGTGTGGCTACATTAATGTACCTGTTTTGACTTTCAAACACAAGAGTTGAGTTGCAAATTGTGACATTAAAGCCTCTTCTCTGCGCCTTCCCTTCAATTCCGCTGTGACGAACCCAAAAGGCTCCATCGACTTTCGCTGTTCGGATAGGACACGTGAGCTCAACAGTACGAGTTTCCATATGGGATTAAACCAAGCTGGTAGGGTAACGCGCATATCGTTTTCGGGCAACTACAGTGTACATGTACCACGTGCAACACCAACAAAACCGTTCATTCAGCACACCGATTAGCGTTTCGTCGTGAGGGCATGAGTTGATTCCTTTCAAGCGTGTGCTGCCAAAAGACCTCGCCGATTTATTCAAGGCTACTTTCGTTTTGTTTGGAAAGGAGGGGGGTAAACAGATTAATTTCGGCAAAATCACCGGTACTCGTTTTTCAAACCGGTATCATCATCTTAAATTCGGAACTATTTTCGGGTATCACATGAGTGAGTTTGCTTTGAGCATGGCTCCACTCAACGGAATCACCTCAGCTGCAACCCCCTCGGTGCAAGAAGGCACCATCCAGAACCTCTACCCCGTCCAGCACCTGACGGCGCCGCCCAGGCTGTCGGCAATCACACTCCCGACCTCTGTGACAACAACATCCTCGACCTCTTCGACAGAATCTAACCCCACATCAGTCTCGACACTTTCGTTATCCCGCGGCGCCCAGTGCCTAAGCCGACCAGCTCTACTGCGCCCCAACCTGATAATGCCGAATGTTCGAGCAGTAGTGGTAAACGTCACCGTCACCGTCTGAAGCCTCGGCAACGTCCGAAAGAGAAGCGAGAAGCCAGGCAGCAGAAACTCGCGCAGCAGACCCACGAACACCGCAGTGCTGATGCGCAACGACAAGGGCAAGATTATCGAGAAGAAGCCGACCAGAGTCCTCAAATGTCTCGGCCGACGAGAAGAGCAGCGCTAAAAGCGCGAGAAGAGTGGCGGAACGAGGGAGAATGGGTACGCCACTCTTCGTCAGCGACTAGAAGACCAAGATCGGGGACGTGCACGGCTTCTGCAAACTGCTGTTCAAAGAGACCGCAGGGAATACCATCGCTAAATGTTGCAGCAGAAGGTCTTACACCAATACTGGAATGAGAATGCTTGGCACACCCTAGAAAACTACTTGATGGTATGATTATTTGTGTGGCTCATTTTCGAATTGCCAAGTTGTTCGTTTGCAAAGTCAAACTGTACTGAGTCTATATCCACGGATATCCACAGCTACGACTTCATTCTCGAACTTGCCGTGTCCCCACACTCCTTCCCAACCCCCAAGCTTCTCAGCATCACCATGAAGGCCGTCGCAATCTTGGCAGCCACGATCGCACTAGCTGAGGCCACCACCGCTAACGTCGAACGCGTCCTTGTTCTCGGTGGAGAAGTGGGGCCAAGCGGTTCGAAAACTTACACTACTGGCATCCGCATCACTCCTGAGGGCAACAGCTTCTGCGGAGGGGTGTTGGTCACTCCTTCCTACGTTCTCACGACGGCTGTGTGCACCTCGTACAATCGAGTTGGCTACGTGTCTGTGGGCACTCACTACATCAACGGCACGCATGATGGAGAGCAGATCATGGTCGTGTCGTCCAAAACCAATCCAGCTACAATGCCACCAGTGGTTCGTACGACTTCGCGCTTCTAAAACTAGAGAAAGCGAGCAAGTTCCATCCTGTGAATCTCCCAGCAGCCAACAACTCGGACGTCATTCCGGGAATGTGGTCGAAGGTCATGGGCTGGGGTGAAACTTCCTGGCCGAACGGAACCGATTCGTACGAATTGCGTGGTGTTGGGCTGGAAGTCTGGAGTAACGAAGACTGCGCTCAAATCTTCGGTGTGGACGATTCGATGGTGTGTGCTGGAGGTGTGGCTGGTAAAGATTCGTGCTCCGATGATACAGGGAGACGCAGACGATGTCTTGATCGGTCTCGCGAGCTGGGGTAAAGGCTGCGGCCAAGACGGATATCCTGCTATTTACTCGCGCGTATTGGCTGCTGTCGAGTGGATCAAGTCCGTCACTAATGGGCAATGAGCAAAACGCTGAAAGTAGATTTCGGGAAATCGGCCATTCGTTTGTTTTTCTTCATTTTCTACATACTTCGAATTCGAGAATCTGGGAAAGCTGCATTTATCTTGAGTAAATTGACTGTGTTTCGAAACGGATCGCCATCTTCTACGTTGGAATCATCGGGCTGCAGGTGTTAGTTTATGTTAGTACCGAGTTTCTTCAGCACTTGTGTGACGCACTCATTGGGAAGGTTGGTGATGGAGTTTTGAGGCAAAATAAGCATGAGTTATTGCTCAGCTGCGAAAGTTGTGTCTCCAGACAGACAACTCGGCAAACGTTGACAGGAGTAGAAGTTTGTGGAAATGATATTGGAAGACAAGAACAAAACTTTAGAGAAATGTGGTAATTTCTTGCCAGAAAAAATGCAAAGTACTTTGCATTTTTTCTTAAGTATTTAAGTATATTATTTTCAGTTGCAACACCCACGTTGAATATTCCTCCTCAGTGGAAACATACACCACTAGCAACCGATTCGATCCAAGTGCGAACACTGGACACGCGTGAGTAAACACTAGGATAGCCAGGTTTCCCACAGTCCGCACCCCAGCTTACCAAACCAACCACAACGTCGCCATTCGGTCGCTCGACAACAACGGGGCCTCCGTAGTCACCCGTGCAAGAAGTTTTGTTGGCGCTTCCACTGGAACAGAGCATCGATTCATCCACGTTCGTCTCCTTCCTACAGTTTGCATTGCTCATCAATTGCACGTCTTGGCGCATTAGTTCGTTTGTCATGGTATCTGCACCGCCAGTATCATCCCATCCCATTTTCGTGGCTTCTCGACCGTCGTACACATCAGAATCGTCCTCAGAAGCTAACGCCACAGGTTGGAACGAACTGGGTTTCTGGAGTTGCAGGATGGCGAAATCGTTCGAGAAACCCGTGGTTCGAGGGTGATTCAAGATGGCGACGACCTTAATTTGCTCCCCGTCCTCAGTTCCATTGTCGAAGTGGGAGCCGATCGAAGCCCAACGGATGTTGGCGGCTACACAGTAAGTTCCAACGAGCAGGTGGGTCGGAGTGATAAGTGACGCACTGCAAAAGTTGTTTCCTCCAGCTGTGGCGCGAATCCCAGCAACGTACGTCTTGGTCCCTTTGGGCACGATGCTGGTGGATCCTGAGCCATTGGTAGGAGTGAAGCTTTCTTGTGCATCAAGCAATGATGTTCCGACGCTTTCGGAAGAGATATTGTTTCCAGGTGCGATGACCGATACCGAGGCGTTCCAGTAACTCGGTTTTTCTTGAGCGTTAGAGGCTAAAGCGGCACCAACGGAGGCGACAGCAAGGGTAGAGATGAACTTCATCCTCAGTCTTGTAGAAAGAGAAGTGGGCTGAATCACGAAGAGACAAAGGAAAATGTAGATTTTGGAATGGTCATCGCACAGCGTGAGATTGGCATCATTGATTTGAGAGACACTGTCAGTGACAGTCTGTCACAGACTAAATTTTCAGCGATGACGATAATTCTTTCTTACTTTAGGAATAAGTTAGAGGGGTCACGGAAGTGGCCCTCTGACAGTGGGTAAGGTGTACAGCTTGTGAGATCTTTTTAAAATATCAATTTGAAGTGCACCAGAAGCTTGCTCTCAGCAACGGATTAAGCCCCTGGAAGCGATTTCTCCTTAGTGTTGATGGCCACAGCTTCAACCGGTAAGAGATTACGATCGGCACTTTGTCATTTGTATTAGGGAAAATGCAAAAACGTGAGTGGGTACACAAACGTTTTGACAATTCGTGAGGTCACGAATTGCCTGAGTGGTGGGGAACAACTCATTGTTCCAATCCATGAAATTGATCCTATCATGGTACCAGTACAAGGACACTGTGTTCACCCCAGATTACAAACCCAATGCAATTGTCGTAAACTTTGTTGTGTAGAAATCCCGCTGCACCTTTGCCACACAACCAAAAAGTCCGTCTGCCAAAACCTCTGCACTATGAAATCGTTCTCTATCTGTGCTTGGGCAGTTTTGCTGGCTAACGCGAACGCCTTCAGCGAACTCCCAGTCGAGCGCCAGCTAATTCTCGGTGGAGAGATTGTCCCCAGCGGCACCAAGCCGTACGTCGTAGGCCTTCGAACTACTGCTAACGGTGACTCTCTTTGTGGAGGCTCACTCGTCTCTCCGACTCACGTGCTCACCGCATCACACTGCGTGACCCTCGACATCCGTTGGGCCTTAATAGGCTCGCACTACCGCAACGGGACTCAAGAAGGAGAGAAAATTCGGGTCATTTCCATCATGAACCACCCGAACTACTTCTCCGAAAAGAGAGATACTCCAACGACTTCGCGATGCTGGAGCTCGAGAAGCCAAGCCAGTTCAAGCCTGTGAAGCTTGCAGCTGCGGATGATTCCGACTTTGCAGCGGGGAAATGGGCAGCGACAATGGGGTGGGGAATGGATGCGGAGGTCAACGGCACCTACTCCCACGAGCTGCAACGTGTGGATCTCCAGCTCATGAGCGACCAAGATTGTGCGAAA
Organism: Phytophthora citricola; assembly: GCA_007655245.1. Lineage (NCBI taxonomy): Eukaryota > Oomycota > Peronosporomycetes > Peronosporales > Peronosporaceae > Phytophthora > Phytophthora citricola. Next base: position 977,240 of record VMRO01000049.1, read on the forward strand.
CAGGCAGTCATTGACAGTAGTATGGTGTGTGCGGGTGGTGTTCTAAACCACGACGCGTGCTTTGGAGACTCGGGGGCCATTGATCCTGGACGGTGGGAACTCTACTGAAGATGTGGTTATTGGAGTGGTGAGCTGGGGCAAGGACGACACGTGTGGGAGGGAAGGATATCCTGGTATTTACTCTCGTGTGTCTAGTGCTCGCTCTTGGATCGATTCTATCATGGGAGGAAATGGCACCTGCCTTGGCTGAGGCGTTTTTTGAAATGTTTCAAAACCATTTTACTTCTTATTTACATGTTTTAACAAAGAGAAGTAAAATGAGCTAATGAAATGAAAAAATGTTGCACAAACTCCACAAGGCCGCTACTGGCTGCAGTAGGAGATGTCTGAGAGGTTGCTGGAAGACGGGAAGCTTGTAGCTCCACTGGAATTTCCGCCATTCTTTAGGCTAAACATCTTAGCTCGAGCGATGTCGAGCGCGTTCATGCTCGTCACCTCGCACATGCACTTGTGGCAGAACGTGACCTTGCGCTGCGTCATCTGCAAGTCCGGGTCCACAAAGGTCAATTTCCGGACGATCTTGCACGCGTGGCACACGAAGCCGAAGCAGAGTTTGCACGTGCTGTTGGACTTGCCGAAGTCGCCCAGACGCCGCCCCGTGATGGCAGCCGAGCACGTGACGCAGGTGCTTTGTTTGTTCGGAGCGCCGCGTGTCTTGGATTCAGCGTACCGCCGCTCGAGCATGTAGGTGAGTTTGCGCATCTGTCCGCAGTAGACGTACTCGAGACTGCCTAGGAACAGCGTGGCCACGACAGGAAGCACCAGTTTGCGGATGATACTACCGTCGTCCACAGGGTCGAGGATCCCTGTCGCGTACATTTCCATTGTGTTGTTGCCGATCTCCCGCCAGTAGGCGATGAAGGAGATGTTGCCACGGATGCGGTTGGGAAGCGCGTGGGTCTGTGGGAAGTTGACGGAATGCAGCAAACTGTATCCGAAGCGCTCCCCAGCTGCGTTCTTGACGATGCCAATGCCTTCGAGGTAGATGTAGTCTCGGTTCTTGATGAGTCCCGTGGAGTTGAAGGGGATGTCGAGCTCCATCCACTTCACGACCAGCGACTGGAACGGGTCCTCTAGAGACGGCATGACGACGCCGTCGAGTACAGCTGCAGCGCTGAAGCTGTCGGCGTAAGAGGCTTTCATGCGCATGGTCTCGAGGTCCTCACTGATGATGCCGAACATGAGGTCGTCCAGTTTTCCTTCTTTCGTGCCGACGCAGAGGATAGTTGGTAGTCCGGCTCCAGTGGCCTCGTCAGGCTTTACCAAGCCGATGCCGTCAGGACGTTCGGAGTAGATCTTGAGTCCTTTCCGCTCCTTCAGAGGCTTCCAGCGCCTCGGGTCCACCCTCCTACCGGAGCTCATGAACTTCATGCACAGATCCAGGTTGGTCATGATGTAGGCGTTGGCAAGGTCTTCTAGGGACGTTTTGTCGGCATCGGTGAGGTTGAGCTCCGGGAACGGGTTGACGGTGTAGCGCTCCTTCATCTTGGATGGGGGGCGAAGTGGTGGGACTTAGGAACCCGGTGGGGGCAACTGAGCAAAACTGGGAATGAGAAGTTGGAGACTTGTAAATGTGCTTTAGGCGTCGATATAAATTCTCTCGTGTTGTGAGGCGTTTGACAGTTTGGCGTCTGTGCATACTACAAACTCAAGTCTTCTTGAAGCTGTCTCGGATAAGATATCTAGTTTTTAAGGAAAATGATCACATGGAATATGTTATCAAGGAACGACTTCGAAGCACAACTGCAAAAATAGCGCAGGCAGATACTCTCGAGCAGACCTTCGGTTCTTGGAGTGGGAAGCTAATGATCCGGTAGGTATGACGCATATGGGCCATATGATATGGCAGACCAAACGTTCTGATCTAGAGGCAACTGCCAATTGTGTCTTTAGCGACGAATTTAATTATTGATGACGGCAGGTGACATTCAAACAGTCGATCTATAACTCTGACCCAAGTGATCACCAGAGGTCCGACATTCCCAGTTTTGCTCAGTTGCCCCCACCGGGTTCCTAAGTCCCACCACTTCGCCCCCCATCCAAGATGAAGGAGCGCTACACCGTCAACCCGTTCCCGGAGCTCAACCTCACCGATGCCGACAAAACGTCCCTAGAAGACCTTGCCAACGCCTACATCATGACCAACCTGGATCTGTGCATGAAGTTCATGAGCTCCGGTAGGAGGGTGGACCCGAGGCGCTGGAAGCCTCTGAAGGAGCGGAAAGGACTCAAGATCTACTCCGAACGTCCTGACGGCATCGGCTTGGTAAAGCCTGACGAGGCCACTGGAGCCGGACTACCAACTATCCTCTGCGTCGGCACGAAAGAAGGAAAACTGGACGACCTCATGTTCGGCATCATCAGTGAGGACCTCGAGACCATGCGCATGAAAGCCTCTTACGCCGACAGCTTCAGCGCTGCAGCTGTACTCGACGGCGTCGTCATGCCGTCTCTAGAGGACCCGTTCCAGTCGCTGGTCGTGAAGTGGATGGAGCTCGACATCCCCTTCAACTCCACGGGACTCATCAAGAACCGAGACTACATCTACCTCGAAGGCATTGGCATCGTCAAGAACGCAGCTGGGGAGCGCTTCGGATACAGTTTGCTGCATTCCGTCAACTTCCCACAGACCCACGCGCTTCCCAACCGCATCCGTGGCAACATCTCCTTCATCGCCTACTGGCGGGAGATCGGCAACAACACAATGGAAATGTACGCGACAGGGATCCTCGACCCTGTGGACGACGGTAGTATCATCCGCAAACTGGTGCTTCCTGTCGTGGCCACGCTGTTCCTAGGCAGTCTCGAGTACGTCTACTGCGGACAGATGCGCAAACTCACCTACATGCTCGAGCGGCGGTACGCTGAATCCAAGACACGCGGCGCTCCGAACAAACAAAGCACCTGCGTCACGTGCTCGGCTGCCATCACGGGCGGCGTCTGGGCGACTTCGGCAAGTCCAACAGCACGTGCAAACTCTGCTTCGGCTTCGTGTGCCACGCGTGCAAGATCGTCCGAAATTGACCTTTGTGGACCCGGACTTGCAGATGACGCAGCGCAAGGTCACGTTCTGCCACAAGTGCATGTGCGAGGTGACGAGCATGAACGCTCTTGATATTGCTAGAGCCAAGATGCTGGGACTGAAGAACGGCGTGAACTCCAGTGGAGCTACAAGCTTTTCGTCTGCCGGTAACATCTCCGATCTGTCTTACTACAGTCAGTAGGGTCGGGAGTAGAGCTTTATGCATTTTATTAAAAATTTGTTGCTGAAATACCATTTTCTTTTTCCGTTGAAACAAACTTTCAAAACAAGTGAAAGAAATAGTGAAAGCGAACAATTGTTTATACCTGTCAATTACGCGCTCGAAAGCAAGTACTTCGAAGTAGGAATGATTTGATTAACTCGTCTGTGTGAGTCTATCTTGAAACAACAATTTAGAGATGTGAGGCTCACATTGTGAGCCTTTCAAGGGCATACAAGGCCGAGGGTTTCAGTGAGGAACACTGAAGTACATGTACACTATAAGGAATCGCCCCTGTTTAAGGAAGTATATTCGAGCTGCTTCAAACTATCGCGTACTTGTTTGCAAACACTTTTCTTAAAAGAAAACAATGGCTATACATCCCTTTTGCTGTTAACAACGTGTTGCCTTCGACAATACTACAGCAAGTAGCGTCCCAAAGCGAGCAATATTGCAACAAACAGAAGCAAAAGTTGAGTGCGACTATAGTTTGTAGCACGGTCCGCAGCATCGCACAGGCTAATGCCGATAATCTGTGCAACAATCGTACGCGGTCCAAAGGCTTCTTCCATTTCTTCATTCTCTGCGAATTCTTGTAACTTCTGAACCACATCCGACAGAAGTGGGCGATCATCTGGAGAAACAGCGATCATTTGATTCACCAATTCCCACTGTGGCTCCGTCATCTCAGCAGGTTTGTCGACTTTAACCTCACCGTTGCGCAGGAACTGGCGGATTTCTGCATTGCTGTACTCACTCGCCGGGTCCTGAAGCGTAACTGCCTCAATGATACTCATCCCCAACGAGTACACGTCCGACTTTCGCGTTGGTTTCAAGACAGTCATTTGCGCGAACTCCGGGGCCCGCCACGCCATCGCACCAAGTTTATCTTTCATCTTCACTAATGAGCACGATCCAGATTCTTGGAAGCTCAAGCCGAAGTCAGTCAGCATCGCTATGCCGTTGCCACTCACCACGATGTTGTTGCCCTTGAGATCTCCATGAACAATCCCCGTGAATGGAGATACCCAAGTCCAGCAGCTACTTCCTTGATTTTTCTCCATACGAGGGTTCGCCCCATTTTCTTTTCGCGTTTGAGATACTTCACCAGCTCTCCCTTTGCGGCATATTGGGAAACGATAAAAATGGTTCTTTGCGATGGTTCGCACCGTAGAACGGAACCACATTGGCATGGCGGAGCTTTCGCCACGTATTCACTTCCTTCAAGAATCGTCGTAACTCCACCACAGCGACCTCCTTCACCACGACATCACTATTAGCCCACTTCGCACGATACACCTCTCCAAACCCGCCAGGTCCGAGAACAGTGTTATTGACCTTGACAATGGTTTCATGCGGAACAAACCAAGTTGGATCTTCGCTTTCAGGTTCACCTCGAGAAGTGGGTACTGGTTGCTTAGCGGCATATTCTTTCACCAATGCAGTAGTGTGGTGGAACCCCTTGATCTTTGCTACCGACCTTGCAGACTCTCCTTTGTTGTTGGACAGAAGAGGAGGTGTTCCATGCTCGAGCAACAGTTTGGCAACTGGAAGAAGCTTGGTTTCGCTTAAATCTGGACGGTTAAGCAGCAAAAGCAACGCAGTGTTGCCATCCTTGTCAATGCCTGTAGGATCGGCTTTGTTCTCAACGAGATTTTGGATAAGAGGTACATCTAGATTACCATTCCCTGCAGCCCATATCACAGCGGTTTGGCCATCCTTGTTTGCGTGTTGTTCGATAAGATGCCGAGCCACATTTAGATGGCCATTCCGAGCAGCCAATGTCAATGGACAGTTGCCAGCACTGTCCTGCTTCCCTTTGTCAGCACCCCGCGCAACCAGATACTGCGCCACCTCTAGATGGCCATTCATAGCAGCCCAGGCCAATGCAGTGTAGCCAGCATTATCTTGTTTCTCTTTGTCTGCACCTTGTTCAACCAGATACTGCACCACTTGTAGACGATCTTTCAAAGCAGCCCATACCAATGGAGTGTCGCCATCATTGTCCTGTTTCTCTTTGTCCGCGCCTTGCTCAACCAGATACCGCACCACATCTAGATGACCATTCCTAGCAGCCAAAGCCAGTGGAGTGTAACCAACAGCGTTCTGCTTCTCGTAGTCAGCACCTTGGTCGATGAGATACTGCACCACCTCTAGACGACCTTTCAAGGCAGCCCATGCCAATGGGGTGTAGCCGTCATTGTCCTGCTTCTCTCTGTCCGCGCCTTGCTCGATTAGATACCGCACCACCTCTAGACGACCATTCAAAGCAGCCATGGCGAATGGAGTCTTGCCATGCCGGTCCTGTTTGTCTTTGTCCACACCTCGGTTGACCAGGTTTTTAACAGTGTTGATGTCACCACGTTTGGCCGCATCTAGCAACGTCGCCATTGCTGGTGTATCCCTCATGTCGTTGGAACCGGTAGATTGAAAATGTCACCCACACGTGGGGGCCTGCACAACAACGATTTTTTTTCAGGCCAGAGTAGCTTGACGCTGTAGCCAACGCTTACCGATAGGGCTGTCTCCGCTGAATTTCGCTGCGTAACATTATCTCGGTATAGAGCACCTTTGCTGCATGGTTGGCTGTTGGTTGGTTTAAATCGAACAATTTGTTGTACATGTACTCTACAAGATTCCAGCAACGTGTTGATCCTCACTACGTTCAGCATCTCTAGAGGACCCGTTCCAGTCGCTGGTTGTCAAGTGGATAGAGCTCGATATCCCCTTCAACTCCACGGGACTCTCCAAGAACCGAGACTGCATCTACCTCGAGGGCATTGACATTGTCAAGAACGCAGCTGGGGAGCGCTTCGGATACAGTTTGCTACATTCCGTCAACTACCTACAGATCGATCCTCGACCCATCGATCCTCGTCCCCATCGACGACGGTAATGTCATCCGCGAACTCGTATTTCCTGGCGTGGCCGTCTCGATTCGAGGACAGTGCGCACACCCTCTATGTGGCTTGTACCGTGCGTGAAAGATCACCAAAAGCCTCATCTTCGTAGACCCAGGCTTGCATATGACGCAGCGTAAGGTCACGTTCTGCACTAAGTGCATGTGTGAGGTGACGAGTATGAACGCGCTAGACATCGTTCGATCCAATACGTTGGAACTAAGAATGGCGTGAACTCCAGTGGAGCTACAAGCTTTTCGTCTGCTAGTAACATCTCGTATCTGTCCTACTACAGTCAGTACATGTAGTGTCGGGAATTGTTAAAATACTCTGGAAGCTGGAGAACAAGTACTTGCTCATGGAAGGTGTTTTATCAGTTGATAGAAATACTGGAACTCAATACAAAGCGATCAGAAACTGATCGCTTTGTTTTGGAGGAACTGATTAAGCGTGCACTCGAATGTAACGGAGCCTGAAGCTCCGTTTACGACCAAGCTAAGGTCATGGAGGTTTACTCCAATGATCATGAGTCATGATTCATGACCTCAGCGAGGTCGAGTTCATGTGCATGTACATGTTTACTTGCTAGCTAAGGTAATTCAGGTTTACACAAATTGACTGGCTGCAAAAGAGCAGCAGTCGTGGAAACAAACTCTAGGCAAAGTAAATATCAATACACTTTTCAATTTACCTTTTAACGGATAAAAGCTTCCTCTACTACATTACATCGAAAGCGAATTCGAACTGAATTACAACTTGTGGCCACCAAACGCCAGCTTTTTCCTCCAAATCTTCAGAACGAGCCACCACACAGTGTGATTCACACTACGGGAGATGCATCCTATCATGTATCCAAATAAATGGATATACGGTATGTAGTTAGCGAATACTGGCGTAAGGGTGGAAAATGAGCCAGCTATTCAGTGTGGCAGCGGGCATTACAAGGGCATCCTTGTTGGAAGTACTTCGGTTTCTGAAGAGTACAGTATGCTCTTTTCCTTATCCGGTGAAAGAAATACTGAAACTCATTCGGAAAGTGTTAACATGTTGAAGTGTTTTGGCTGACGAAGATTCCTACCTAGTCGGTGTTTTGTCAAAATTGAAAACAAAACTCGGCCTTCTTGGTGCTCTGAGGACACGACGAGATTCACATCTCCGAAATAGTTTATTCTGAGGCAACCATGGAATTAATTCGCGGTAGGAGTAGAAGCAACTCCGTTTCACTTCACAACGTTTTCACCATTACACGTAGCTTGTTACGGATAACGTTTAGTTACCCATAAATCCACCTAGCTGTTCCTTCACGTACGCCAGCGAAACACGTTGGGTCGGGTCGCACACACATCCGTTGCACCAGATTCCACGCCTTATCACCCATGCCTTTCGGTCGATGCAGTTGGTTCTGACGCTTCAGTGCACGGGTATCCTTTGATGACATATTGTCTAGGAGATTTTCTTTCGCAACTGCCTCCATGATCGTCAGACCGAACGAATACACGTCCGACTCGAAATTTGGACTGTGACGGATCCCGCAGTCCCTGCCGTTCGGACCGATCCCGATACATTCTGGCGCAGCAAACTCCTCACGCGTTTCCGGTTTGATGCTGTTGCTGCGGTTATTGACGCGGGTATACGACGCACCGAAGCCAAACAACTTGACGTCGCCTTGGTCCGTCACCAGCAGCTTCGAGCAGCTCAAATTGCCATGCACCACGTGCTTCTTGTGCAAGTACTCGAGTCCAACCGCAGCTTGGTGGAGAAGTCGCCACACGTCGTTCTCCGATAACCCTCCCCAGCATCGATCGAGACTTTGGCGACGGACGTACTCGTACACGAAGAATGGAGCTCCGTCGCGGGATCCAGCGCCATACAACTGAGCCACATACGGATGCAGCAGCGTTCGCCAGATCTTGAAGTGCTTATCGAACACGGGATTATCTCCGACGACGTCGAATCTCTTGACAGCCACTGGAACGCCCTGCCACTCCCCAACGAAGATCTTCGTCAGTCCTTCCGAGTCGATTGGATTGTCAGCAGTGGACACTTCGTCAGCCGCAATGAGCCACGAAGGTGGAGTCAGCTCTGACTTCCCGTCAAGAAACTTGTTCTCTGCGATGTCCACGATACTGCGCATAACTGGTTCGAGTGGTGGTGGAGTGCTCTCGGGCTCGGAACTGTCGTCCAAATCCCGCTTCGTCACCAGCACTAGGTCCTTAATGTCCTTCTTCGTCGGCAGTTGCTTGATGGCCTTCCAGATCTCGCGCGTTAGTGCGTTCATGGTCGTGAGTTGGTTTGTCATTTTGTATGTGTCTTGTTGGAACTGCCTGCGCCATTCCACGAGAAGAACCGTCCGCTTCACCGACAGCAACGCGATGAGACTGTCCAGACGCTCGTTGTAGACCTTCACCTGCTCCACAAACTTGTCCAACTTCCTCACTCGTTTGATAAAGTTGGATTCGACCGCATATCTCGTGACGGAGTCTGCGAACTTGCGGATTAAGTGCTGGAGCTGAGGCAGGAGATTTTCCGACCGAAGTGTCTCGGGAGCAACTTTCTGCAGTTCGTCAGTGAAACTCTTTAGACGCTCGTGTAGACTGGTGCACAGCTCTCGACCTTCTTTCAGCTGACTGAACTTGGAGTAGACTTGACCGAGCAACGTGATGGCCGATCCGAGTCCAGGGACGGTGAGATCGAGCAGATTCGCTGCCATTTTCCAGTTGTGAGGCGGTGAGAGGTTGGTTGGGTGGAGAATGGCAACTAGAGTCCAGTCTGGACCGCGCTCAAGATCCGTGTGGACAGAAGAAGCAGCATCCCGGAGGTGGAAAGTTTCCACTGGAAACCGCTTGGATGATTTATACTTTGAACCTGGGTATCGGATACAGGGATATTTGGCAAATACCATTGCACAAACTTCAAATGAGATCGGATTATAAATTTTCCTTTTCAGTCGAAGAGCCTAGGTGAAGTAGATACAAAGAGCGTAGCAACATGACATTGAGAGTTACGTAGCCATCGCACGATAGCCACGCTTAGGCGTGAACCCCATTGCGATGTGAGATGCGCGTAGCTCGAGATGTCGAGTTGCTCTCGCCTGCCATCAGTGCTGCTAGAGGTGCTCTCACTTCCTTCGAGTAGTGCGTGTATCGCTGAAAGGCACTCGACTTCCACCTTCCGTGAAGCTTGATCGTTGTTGAGTCCACTCCGCCAGCAATTAGCGACGAGGCTCCGCCACTGCGGAGAGAGTGACATGATATCCGGCTAGGGTCGATACCTGTGCCTGTCGCTGCTGTCTTCAGGACCTTGGAGAGTTCTTCTGCCTTCAGCATTCGTGTTTGACTGAATGAGCATATCGGCTCTGTTGATCGCAGTTTGTTGCGCTTGGCCAGATCCTGTAACAGTGCCGCCCCGAAAACTGGGCAGACCCGGGGATGTCCGGACCGGCATAAATGTCGTGACGTTCCTTTTCCTTGTTGGTCAGTTTTGCTGGCGCGGAGCGTCACTACTGCGTGCGTAGCGTCGGCGAACTTGACAGCGGGGTTCTCTTCGGCATCGTAAACTTCGACGTCGCGAACTTCCAATGCGTATTTATGCCTGCCGCGCTTGACTGCCAAGTACTCGGAACTTCTTAGGAGATAAAATAAACCCACGAGCGCAGCCCCAAAAATGAGGCGATGGTTGGGTTTCTTGTAGTCGATTCTGTCTGCCATCCACTCGAGCATGGTGATTGAGACGGGAGTTCTTGGCCGAGGGGAGGGCTGGTTCGCCGCATTCCTCCGAATGCTGTAGCATGGCTGGCGCTAATGACAGGTTCAAAGCCGGCGTAGACCTTATGATACCACTTAACGTGGCTAAGCTGGGCGTGAATGGAGGAAACAGAACTGGGCTTGTTGTTTGGGTTTGAGGCTGACCAGCGATCGATGGCGAAAACACCAGTTGAAGAGACTGTGTGGCTTGATCTCGTTCTGGTAGCCACGGTGAACGTCCGAGTCGGCTACAGAACGCAGTCCATTGCTTCCACGTATAGGCGTATTGCCGTCTCGAGGTGTCGGCCAGGGAGAGCTGTTGAAGGGCGACCAGCTTCCGTCGTAGGACTTCCTCACCTTCTCGGAGACCGGGACCTGCAACCAATTAGCCGTTAGTTTGCTCCATTGGGTGAGATGAGGTCCAGACCATGCTCGAGACCCCAAGTCGGCGAGAAAATTTGACGACCCCAAGATGAGTCCTGCTGACACCCTGATGCCCCATTCAGCTTCCGCAGAGTCAAGAATTCTGTTCATCTCTTGCGCAAACGGATTCGTACTGGACAGGTTGTTGCACCAAGCTACTGCCGTTGTGTTGTCGATCCAGAATCGCACATGAGTCAGTGAGAGATTGCTCGTTGCTCGCCAATACTTCCCCAGCTGAGTACTGCTAATAGTGCGCTGAGTTGTTCGCGGACGTGGAACTCTATCAACAGGGGCCACAAAGACATCACATCTATCAAAAGGGGCCACAAACGTACAGTCGTCAGCCAGTTTTAGTGTCAATAGTTAATCCAACATTAAAATCAGTTCTTCACCAGAAAAGTGGTTTTACAGTGCTACTTCATTAAAATCAGTTCATTACCAGAAAAGCGGTAGTATTACAGTACAAAGCACCTGCTTCGACGACCCCAACCTCCTGCACTGAAGCCCGACAATTTTGCCACCAACGATATCACTCAAACGAGGGAACCTCCTCAGAAATCTTGGCAGTAAATTGTAGTCGTTTGGAGCTTGTGTGGCCCTCGATACAACGAAGCATCCCGATTATCCATGTTCACGCCACTCACAACCTTGAGAGAATGAACCATCTTCAGCGATGCAGTCAATCGCAGGTTTCAGTACGCGCGGGTCCTCGAGATCATGAGCAACTCTTGTCTTGGCGCTGTTGTGACCCTGCTGTGTAGGCCACGTAGGAGTTGAAGCTGACGCGGAGGTGCCTTCCGTTGAGAAGCGTAGCGAGTTGTGTGCGCAGCCCTCGATGCGAATCATAAAACCACGACCCCAGAGTAATGCCCGCCAGCTTTGTGTCCAAGTCCTTGGTTGCTCTGCGCTTCTCTATCCACACCTGCCACTCGTATCCTTCAGTTGCGCTGCCCCATTTGCGCAGATTACCGAACTTTCCGATCATCGTTCTTGTTACAATTGAATGCGGTCCTCCAGGAACGTCCCAAATGCGCAATGGCGTCATGTTTTACCAGACTGCTCCGCCGTGAAGTCGAGCGAGATCCAGCTTCTCCATGTTCTCTCTTCACATCTTCCGAATTGGTGAAGAACTGATTTTAATGTTGGATTAACTATTGACACTAAAACTGGCTGACGACTGTACGTTTGTGGCCCCTGTTGATAGAGTTCCCGCGGACGTTGATACTGAACTCGTTCTGCTCGATTAGATGCTGTTCTGTAGTGTCAAACTGGAGCCGTATGAATTCGCGCCGAGACGGGTCCAAAACGCACAGACCGATGTTACTTGCATCCATGTACAAGTGAACCGCCGGATCAGGTAAACCGCTAAAGTACTCGAGAGGGACGCCTCGCAAGCGACCATGTAGCAGTATATGGGCAAACCACTCAAGGTCAAGCCGTGCTGCTCTGGTAACTTCGATGGCCCGATGCCTTGTAGATCGTTTCCACATCGCTGCCAGCCTTTGGAAGAACGCTTTCGCTGGTCGGATGCATGAACAGACGTGCTGAAGGCTACCGAGCAGCTTCGATAGTGCTGTCCTTGTAGTGGATGTCGATGCCATCACCACTGCTATTCGCCCCAGTGCTTTCTGGATCTTTGCGACTGGCATTGAAACAGTCATGGCGGTTGTGTCCCATTCTAACCCGAGCGCGACTAGTGTCGTGGACCACTCGGTGAATTTCTTGTTGTTGATAGATCGGGGCCCCAACACCGCGACCATTGCTAAGCGGAGGTCGCTGTCACAGGCTTCAAGTCTATCACCAACGTCGTGTTCTACAAGCACGTGGTCATCCACCCAATCGTAGCAGAAGAAAGGCGTGGTGTCAGCGCTGCCTGGGATGAGGGAATTTGGGCTCTCACGACGGACGAGATACGATATCGCTTTTCCAAAAACTCCGTAGTGGGCGGCGGAACCTGTCCACCCGAATGGCAACGCCAAATCAATCACCACCGCGTCTTCCTCGGGGACTGAGCCTGCAAAATATGCGCTGACGGCTTCGTGAACATGCAGGTTTTTGTACGCCGATTTAACATCACCTTTCATCAGCTTGATCAGTAACGACGGATTTGCTTTCTTGAGCGCGATGATTCTGCTCGCGATGACACCAACCACCTCGTACACGAGCTTCGGAATATCGTCTTTGTCGGACCATGCATTCGTTGAGCTTCCTGTCGGCGATGAGAGATCGTGAATCACCCTCGCCTCAATTGCTGGATCCGTATCGGACTTTTCAACGCATCCGAATGGACTGTAGTGTAGTTGCCAACGTTCTGCTGCTTCTCTTGACACGACCAGGTACGCGCCACTGCGTTGACCATCTCGGATGCTTTTGATCAAGGCATTATGCATGGTGGATGCGGACTTGTGGTTTGGTACCGGTTTGTTATGCTGAGTGCCATCGACTTGAAATTCGTGTCTGACCCTGTGTGTGGCTGTACTGATGAGCAGATCGAGATGTTCATACCCATGGAGTAACCACGTGTAGTGGCTGCAGTTCAGGGCCTTGTTGGGAACTGGAGATGCGGCAGTTTGGCCTCGCCACAGCCGTATCGTCTCAGCCAAGGTGAGATTTGCTTTCATCACCAGCAGCGACGTCGCTCTCATACTTTCGTGGTCTAGCAAGAACAGTGGCATGTTGTCCGTGACGGAAGACACAGGTACGGCGGCAGGAGGCTGGATGCCGGCCTTTTGAAGGCCGTAAAGAGCACTTGTTGACGTTCATTCTCCGCCGCCCGTAATTGATCCTCTAGAATCTCGATTACCCGGCATACAGCCGCCCGCGAGCCGACGGCCACTTTATGGCCTCGTGTCGATGGCACTCTTAAACTTCATTCCTGTTTGGGGAAGTCGCGGACGCCACCGTATTTCTCCCGAACGTAGTTAGCGACGACCTCCGGTAATGACGGGGATCGAAATGAGCTAATAGCTCACGTAGCACCGGTCGCCGCTTGACGAACACCCTTGTGTCGACGCGTATCGTAAACACATTTGACGCCCCTCATTCTTCGGGATGAGTTTGTATACTGCCTCAGGGACCTTGTGGTCTTTCCGTTTAGTACTTGGACCGTGCTGCTGGATCGCACTGGCCCCGTTGTACCAGCGTGTTGTCTTTTATCGGTGACTGGGATTTGCTGTTGGGGGCGATTTCGAGATGCCTTAAAGAGAAGTCCGGCGAGCTCTGGATCTTGCATGTTGAAACGTGCGCTGATCATGTTTCGCGTGCTCGTCCCCGCACGTATGTCGTTGATGACGGCCAAACGATACGAGCCCAGAACATTTGAGAACCAGAACGCTAGGATGTTTACTTCGTAGGAGCTCCATGGTGCGAAGTCTTCCAGTTGTTCTCCAAAGTCCTTAGCCGCTGCAAAGAGGTATCGTGTCTCGTAGTTGAAGAATTCTTTCGCGAATGCGTACAACACTGAGAGTGATTCCACAAGGTCGCGGTTTTCTGGTCGGTCAGGAAGTTGAGAAAGTTCGGTTTTCGAAGAGAAGTTTCGCATGCTGGTTGCTTTGGCCTTCTTGCGGTCGAGTTGCGTGTCAAGGTCGAATCTGGGGAAGTGCAAAACGGATAAGTCGCAGACGCCGAACTCCATGTCGAACAGTCGAGACGTGATTGCTGGGTGAGCCAGGAACTTGGTCGCTTTTGATGTCCTTACATAGTCCATATAAACGTCAGCGTCCTTACCTATGTATGCGGGAGCTGAAATCGCGTCATGTACATCTTGTTGAGCTGGGGACGGGCGAAAGGATTGCTGTCGCCTGTCGGCAGCACCATTCACTGGGATCAGGTCAGAGGGGCTCGACGTCAGTGGGATCGGTGGCACTGTTCGTGATGGATTCTCTTCTGCTTACCGCGTTGGTTCGCCTTGAGGAGCCGAGCTTTGTTGTCGTTGTTGTGTGTATGTCGGCACTAACGGGGCTAACATTTCCAGTAGTGCTTGGACCGGGTCAGAGGGGAAGGATTGGCCCCGGCGGTGGTTTGTGTAATCGTAGCGGGATCTGTTTCCACCGTCCGTGTCGATCGCGCCTCCATCATTCGGCGACGTTTTGGGGCTGGCGTATCATCGCTGATTGCGTTGAGCAGATCAGTAAATCGAGTACTCACAGGGTCAACACCGCCGTTATCCTCTTCCTCGGAAGAAGATGCTAGGTAGGTAACTTGATCTTCGGGAGGCGGACTTGGGGAAGCGGGGGTTCTGCGATTAGCCTGTGGTTGCGCTGGTCGGTTGCGAGGTGTCGATACTAGAGAAACTCGTCGCTGGCTTCTGACTGTTCGTCGACTTCCATGTGTTGCCCGTGGGCTTTGTACCGGGCGGGTAGAATGCCCGTCGACGAATGTCGCTCGAGTTGAACATTGGTGGGGACGTCTCGGCCCCCATCTGAGTAGAAAGCAAAATTGACGACGTCTCCCACACTTAACAACTTCTCTTCTCCTGTCAAAGGGCATGTCCACGGTACCAGTGCCGACGGTGAGGGCCTAGATTGGCCTGTGGCGATGCCTGCAAGAAGTCGCGCCTCTTCGAGATCCTCAACCGTTTCAATTTGCGGTATTAATTCGGTGCTCCAGAGAAGTACGGCAATTACGGGGGCAATTTCGATAGGGTCGCTGAATGGGACTTCGAACGTCTCATCCTCCGTGCGCACTGCGTAGGTGGTCGTGTTATACGCTGTTATTTGTCCATGCCGGAATAATCCGTCGACGTGACGATACACCGGTTGGAACAACTTGAGACCTGGGCTTCCCCTTGTAACTCCGTGTTGGGAACTGAGCGGGAGGCGATCGTTTCGGCTGCGACGGTCGTCGATATTGGCCGCTCGTCATCCGACCGAGCGAGTATCGTAACGTGTACGTCATCTCCGCGCCGCGACACCACTTCCGCATAACGTGGTCCGTCAATGGCTAGGTTAATCACGTCCATGGGGAGTAGTAGCAGTAGTGTTCGGACCATCGCGAAGAGTGTGGCGACAATAGGAGGCTTGTGTTCAGGCGGATGGAGAACGTTCGTTGTCATGGCCAATTTTTCGATATGGACCAGCTTATCAGCTTGCGTTACGTAAGGGCTCATTGGTGAACAGCTATGGTGACCTGTCTAGGAATGGCAAGAATGACGTGCCACCACTGCAACCGCAAGCACGATATACAGTACTTGGCTCCAAAGAATGCTAACTGCACGTTTCAGCTGCGGTCATGGGCCTAATGGGGTGCTGAAGGACTCGCATCTGACGCAGAAACTCAAACTGGACCGTGATGTGGCCCGTGTAGGAAGGAAGTTTGGAATTTTCGCTGCTTGTGGGCATCGATGAAGTAGTTTTGTGTCATTCGTACTACCATCTCGCTGTAAGTGGTAGTTTACACTCTAGAAACGTATGGAGTGGTTGGTTAAGATCGTTTTCACGGGTGTTAACGGCGACAGACTCTTTCTATTGGTATGTGCGCGTGGGTTTGTGGTCGACAGCAATGTGAACGTGGCTGGCGAATCGTCAGTGGCGATGCAGCAGCGAACAATTGCGTTTGGAGCGATGCTACCACGGCACACGGAGCATTTAGATTCGGACACCATCCGATGTATTTGCTGTACAAATACTATGATTCGAAAATCGCCGCTGCTGACTGAGTTCAATCCCTTTGTGTTGTGATCCGCACCATTCACTACGTTGGCCGCTGAACTGCAGAGTAACCGTGCATTGTGTGGTGTCGCCTACAGAGTTGGTATTTGCGGGCTCTTTCGGGTCCAAAATGACTCCAGTTTTCAAAAACTAACACCGAGCGCTACCCTCACAGTTTTTTTTTTTCAGAAAGTTCACTCTACAAAACTAGTTACTTTAAAAATTAAGTACTTGTTTGTCTTAGGAAGTTCGTACAACTTCACGCAGTTCGATGATGAACGAATGCGCACTCTGTTTTCGTTTTTTCAGTTGGCAACCCGTAAATCCACACCCTCGTTAGCCCAGCTCCTGTCTAATGACCATCTGAAGTATATGCATCGCTTCAGCAGCAGTTGGACGTTCTGCAGGATCGACTGATACACAAGCCAGTCCTAGCTCCAGCAATGGTCGAGGATTCATCTCTGAGAACTCCACTCGTATCATGCCTGCTGTGATCTTCTGCACCAAAGTGGCGTCCGCCATCTTGTGCCCTGTGGAAGTCATCTTTCGCTCGTTGGCGTGGGCGTATGGCAGTGTGTGGACATCCAACTCCGAAAGCACCACCCCAAAGGAGAAAATGTCGGCTTTCACGTCGTATTTCTCGCCCAGCATCACCTCCGGAGCCATCCACAGCGACGCCCCCAGTCCAGCCGTCATCGTTCGGTCAAGACGCTCTTTTAAGATTCCGAAGTCGGTCAGTTTGGCTTCCAAGTTGCGATGAAGGAGGATGTTCCGAGACTTGAGATCACGGTGAATGACTGGCGGCATCAACGAGTGTAGATACGTGAGAGCTTCGCACACGTGAAGTGCGATCGTCGCTTTCTGCTTGTCGAATCCAGTGGGGCGTTTGGCTGCGTACGAGTTCAAAAGTGTCCTGAGGTCTCCACCGTCCATAAACTCCAGCACCACACACATATCCGAGGGTGAATCCCACGTGACTCCAATGAACGTGATAATGTGTGGGTGATCCATAGTCGCGATAAGCTCGGCTTCAGCCAGGAAATCATTCACGTGCTGGAGATTCCCACGCGTCGACGGCAACAACATCTTGACGGCTACTTCTTGCCCGTTGTAAAGCCCTTTGTAAACTTCTCCATAGTCTCCGCTACTGATGAGTTCCTTCACTGTCACCTTGTCTCTTGAAATCCTCTTGTCAGTGAAGTAGCTCCAGAGTTCTGTTTGACCTCTCATGGCCAACTCGAGCGACATCGTATCTCCTGCCATTTTTGTCAGTGGATCACTTTGCTTGCCTTGTGACCTGTTTCGGTAGTTAATAAAGAATCCAACACATACCAGGACGGCCACGACACAGCCGCATACAATTCCGACGATAGCTCCCGTGCTTGATCCAGTGTTGTTGTTTCCGTTGTCAGAATCTGAAGATGTTGATCCGGTCGAGCTTGAGACAGTCGATAAGTCATCGGCACTGCTGTACCACTTGCGATAGTATTGGTCGCATGAATGGCTAGACAACGTTGACGCCACAATTGTGTCCGTAGTGCTAAGGTTTTCGCAGTGAGCATCGTTGAAATACTGGATCGATGACTCTCCATTCACGTCCAATGTCGCCACTGTTGGGTAGTTCGTTTCCACGTTGATTGTGCCCTCGCACTCCCCGTCACGGGAACTCCGTACGCATAGTTGAGAATGGAGCAACTCGAGTCGTTATACAGCTTTTGAATGAGGAACGGGGTGCTGCCGAATAAACTCCCCATCGTCGAAAGGTAGTCGTCTCCCACACAGGCGCTGTAAATCGCGTGACCACGACTTCCCACGGTGCAGTCAAGTGTATCCCCTGGTGTGCACTCAGCGTCCTCCCAAGCGTAAATACTGTACGGGGTTCCATCGCAGGACGTTGAGGAGTTGTAATGGGCGTAGACCCAGTACGTAGTCTCAGCAGCAATAAACCGACAGACTGCAAATAGCAGCACGACCAGCACCGAGATACACCGGCTCACCATGTCGAGTCACTATGCATCTACGGTGGGACTGGATGCTGGCGATTGAACTAAATCGAAAGTGAATGGAATGCCACAAGAGAGGGCTAGAAACTGCGGCAACTTGGGCTGTCCTTGCCAGAAACAACATGTCGAAGTAACGCCTATCAGCATCGACATGGGTACGTTCGGACTTAAATTTCAGTACCAGTAGGTACTTAGTATGATACGTAGGAGCAGATCCATCGCGTCTCAAGCGCTTCCACATGAAGATGACGGATATTTTGGCCAAGATACGGAAGATGTGCTTCCGAAAGAAAATGTATTGACAAAGTAAAACTACAATGTAGCTCCCCGGACGCAGCTTTAATTAACGTTGTTGGCCACCGACGGATCGCGCCAAGCTACAACATCCTCTTGCTCCTTCAACTGCAGCAACATTCGCACAAGTGTATTCAGCTTGGCGTTGCGCATATCTTGTGTCATTGAGGTTTCACCTCGATACCATCGTGCGCATCTCGGCCTGGACTGTGATATGGCGCTTGAAATGTACCAGATTCTTTTCGCCTGCTTTGTTCATGTTGGTATTATGGATTATTTGCTGCTTGTGGGCATCATGGAAGTGGAGTATGTCGTAAAAAAAAAGTAGCAGCACGGACGATGAGACCAACACACCATCCTGTCTAATGCGAAGCCTGTAAATAACAAGCATAGCTCCTCCCTTTACAACCCTATTACGGAGAACTCTGTGATGGACCCGTGTGGCAATTTAAAAGGGTCGTCCCCGACTACAAAGGCTTGGAGTGAGTCTTCGAGTGTGGGGTCTTGCAACGCTCAAGTGGCGACGGGTGAACTGGTAATACAGCGGAGCCACGTGAATTTGCCGCAAGCAACAGGTCCTACCGTGGCAGCATGCGTACTACCATCTCGGTGAATTTGCTAGTTTTGCACTCCAGAAACGTATGGAGCAGTTCTTCAAGATCGTTTTCAAAGGTGTCAACGGCGACGGACTCTGCTATTTCACTGAGGCTGTACCAGACGCGCTTCCACGTGAAGATGGCGGATAATCCAGCCAAAATAAGTAAGCAGACATAGATTACCGAAAGAATTTGTATTAACAAGATTAAACTACGCCACTTGGGGCGACACTTATGTGCGTTTACGTGTGTAGGGATCGAGGAAATACGAAACAGCCAGTATTCACCCTGCCGCTTGGCGTTACCATTTACTGCGCATATCCTGTGCCTTTGAGCTCCAACAACGTCTCACCTAGAGACCATCTTCTTCCATCTGCTCATCGTCCGCGAATTTCTCTAACTTCTGAACCACATCCGACAGATCTGAACGATCATCTGGAGAAACAGCGAGCATTTGCTTCACCAAGTTCCACTGTGGCTCCGTCATCTCGACAGGTTTGTCGACTTTAACCCCTCCGTTGCGGAGGAGCTGGCGGATTTCTGCATCGTTGTCCACACTCAACGGGTTCTTAAGCGTCACTGCCTCAATGATACACATCCCCAACGAGTACACGTCCGACTTGCACGTTGGTTTCAAGACCGTCATATGCGCGAACTCCGGGGCCCGCCACGCCATAGCACCCAGTTTATCTTTCATCTTCACTAAAGAGCACGATCCAGACTCTTGAAAACTCAAACCAAAGTCAGTCAGCATCGCTATGCCATGGTTACTCACCACGATGTTGTTGCCCTTTAGATCTCCATGAACAACCCCCGTGAATGGAGATACCCAAGTCCAGCTGCTACTTCCTTGATTTTTCTCCATACGAGGATTCGCCCCTTTTCCTTTTCGCGTTTGAGATACTTCACCAGCTCTCCTTCTGCGGCATGTTGCGAAACGATAAAAATGGTTCTTTGCGATGGTTCGCACCGTAGAACGGAACCACATTGGCATGACGGAGCTTTCGCCACGTATTCACTTCCTTCAAGAATCGTCGTAACTCCACCACAGCGACCTCCTTCACCACGACATCACTATTAGCCCACTTCGCACGGTACACCTCTCCAAACCCGCCAGGTGCGATAACAGTATTGTTAACCTTGACAATGGTTTCAGGTGGAATAAACCATGATGGACCTTCGCTGTCGAGTACAGGTCGAGGTGCAGGCTCAGGTGTTGGCTGTGGTTGTGGCTTGGCCGCATATTCTTCCACCAGGTCAACAGTGCCATGAAATTTCTTGGCCCTTGCTACTGATTTTGCAGACTCCCTTTGTTATTGGACAGGAGGGGGTGTTCCATGCTCGAGCAACAGTTTTGCAACTGGAAGGAGCTTGTCTTCGATTATGTCTCGACGGTTAAGCAGCAAAGGCAACGCGCTGTTGCCATCCTTGTCGATACCTGTAGGATCGGCTTTGTTCTCAACGAGATGCTGGACAACATCTACGTGGCCATTCCGGCCAGCCAATGTCAAAGCGGTGTTGCCATAATTGTCCTGTTTCTCTTTGTCCACGTCGTGCTCGACAAGATACTCCACCACGTTTCGATGGCCCTTGATTACGGCGCAAGTCAGCGCAGTGTCACCATTATTGTTTTGTTTTTCTTTGTCCGCACCTTGCTCGACTAGATACTGCACCACCGCTAGGTGACCCATGATAGCAGAGCACGTCAATGGCGTGTCGCCATTATTGTCTTGTTTCTCTTTGTCCGCACCTTGCTTGATCAGATACTGCACCACCTCCAGATGATTATTCTTTGCGGCACATGACAATGGAGTGTTGCCGCTATTGCCCTGATTTCCTTTGTTCGCACCTTGCTTGACCAGATACTGCACCACCTCAAGATGACCCTTGATTGCAGCGCACGTCAATGGAGTGTCACCATTATTGTCCACTTTCTCTTTGTCCGCGTCTTTCTTGACTAGATACTGCACTACCACTAGATGACCCATGACAGCAGCGCACGCCAATGGAGTATTGCCATTATTGTCCCTTTTCTCTTTGTCCGCACCTTGCTTCATCAGATACTGCACCAACTCTAGACAGCCATTCATAGCTGCCCATGACAACGCAGTCTTGCCATAATGGTCTTGTTTCTCTTTATCCACTCGTTGCTTGACCAGATACTGCACCACCTCCAGATGGTTCTTCCTTGCGGCCCATGACAATGGAGTGTTGCCATTATTGCCCTGATTTTCTTTGTCCGCACCTTGCTTGATCAAATACTGAACCACAGCTAAGTGATCCTTGATCACAGCACATGTCAATGCAGTGTCGCCATTATTGTCTGGTTTCTCTTTATCGACACCTTGCTCGACCAGATACTGCACCACGTTTAGACGGCTACTCCAAGCAGCCAGTGCCAATGGTGTCTTCCCACACTGGTCCTGTTTCTCTTTGTCGGCACCTTGCTCAACCAGATACCGCACTACCTTTAGATGGCCATCCCAAGCAGCCAGTGCCAATGGAGTTCTGCCATACTGGTCCTGTCTGTCTGTATCCGCACCTTGCTCAACAAGATACCGCACCACGTTTAGATGCCCACTCCCAGCAGCCCCTGTCAATGGAGTGTAGCCATACTGGTCCTGTTTGTCCTTGTCCGCACCTTGCTTGACCAGGTTTTTAACAGTGTAGATGTCACCACGTCTGGCGGCATCTGGCAACGTCACCTTCGCTGACTTGTTCCCCATGTTGTTGAGATCGTAAGATCTAAAATGCCCCCTCCCAACAACAGTCTGCACAGCGATAAATGATCTCTTCAGGTCAGAGTATCTGAACGCTGTAGCCAACGCCTACCGTCGTCAGCCTGTCTCCACTGGATCTTGCATACTTGCCAGAATACTTTTCGATTTTGCTGCACATGGCCGCCCTCAGTAGTATTCCAACAACGCGTTGATCATCACTGAGCTATCAGCAAAATGCCAAACTCGTTAGAGTCCTCATCTTAGTACGCCGACAGCTACAGCTGTGCTCGGTGGCGTCGCTTTGCCGTCTCTAGAGGACCAGCGCTTCGGATACAGTTTGCTGCATTCCGTCAACTTCCCACAGACCCACGCGTTTCGTATCCGCAACATCTCCATCACCGTTTTGTGGCGCGAAATCGGCAACAACATGAAAATGTACGGGATGGGGATCCTCGACCCCGTGGGCGACGGTAGTGATACAAACTCAGTAGGAAACATTTGTTTATTAGCACATGTATCCGCCAATTCTGCACTCAAAAGCAAGATGCATGGAATCGTCAGCACGTTAAAAGACACTAACAATACGCCAATCCACATCATCAGGCTGAGTAACCAAAGATTCGAAGCGCCACACAGCCGACGAGTTCTTCTCAAAAACTTCACCCGCAGTTTCCGCCGTCTCGACTTCCAAATGTTCCACAGTATCCAACAGCACATCCAACCGCAGACGTTCAATCATCGTCGCGTGGTCTTCCGGACTGACGTCTGCCATGGGGTCCACCACTACTTTCTCTGCATCACGTACAGCACCGTCTTCCTCCTGCTTCTCCAACTCCGCCACCTGCGCTCGGTTGTAGGCCTCCAGGGCCTCTTCCTGCTTCAACTCGGCCAGTGACATTCTGTCCCAGTTCACGTCGTATAGATAAACCCCATTGATCTCCAGCTCCTTGAGCGTAAACTTGTTGCCAGTCTTGTTGGTCTGCTTCATAGCGAAGAGGAAGGCGTCGTAGCAGCCTTCAGACAGTCCAGACTTCATCTTCTCAGCCGCTGGGGACTCGGTTACCGCTCCTGTAGCGAAGTTAACGAACTCCTTTGAGTACATTGTGTTGACTGCGAGGTCACAGGCGAACCGGGCGCCATTGAGGAAGTCTACGGCGTCAATTTCCGTGTTGGTGGGTAGTTGAAGCTTGGTGAAGAGCAGGTAGTTCTGCATCATCCAGTTGGAAGGCGGGAAAACGCTGTGTTCACGGTATCTTTCCATTTGAGTGGTGACTCGCTCCATAGAGCGGTTGGCAAATTGCAGGAGCCCATCAGGGCCATCGAGGACGGATGGCTTCGCTTCAGAAGAGGACGAAAAGTGCTGGGTAGATTGATACGAAGTGCTTGAGTTAAATGGGACTTAGAAGGACATTTGAGACGCAAAACTCTGGGTAAGAGTGCGCGACGTACGTGCAATGATGAAGACGCAGAAGGTGTCAGGTGGGACGGTCTACGAAGACGCAGCGGCGCGCGGGCACGACGAGCGAGCACCTGCATATTGAGCCGCTTGGGGAAGAGCTCCAATATGTGTGGCCCAATTGAAGCTGCGTTTATGATTGGCTGAAATAATAGATTTTGGATAAACGTTTTTAGGACAAGGAGGACTCTTAATAATACCCTGATTTATATCGAGCTGTCCGTAAACGGCTCTTTTAGGTTGTCAAGTGAGCTGCTGAACGTGCGCAATGGCTTTGGCGGCGCGTTTGGTGTCGCGCCCCGCTCCGCCTACAAGGTACTGTATCTATCCTATACAATGGATTCTTCACTGCGCTATCCCCTACCTAATAAACACCCGCTAATCTGTGCGTCTATTGCTTTCCGGCGGTTTATTGGGACTTTTAGGCTGCGATTTGCATTGGCAGGCGCTCGTACTCTTCGACTCGGCTGAAGAGCGCGGCTGGAACCTTGTACACGGCATGCAGGCGGGTAATGGACAATGCAGACCGACTTGCTAAGTACGAGAAGGAGCTGCAGCTCTTCCCTGCTGGCATTAATCCAGCGTCACTCTGGTGGACGATGGTACAGCTCCACATGCCCCAAACATCGGAGATTGAGCTGTTGGAGTTCCTCCAGGGGCCAAAATGGCGACTAAAACACAGCTGAAGGCCGTGAACTCGAAAGAATTCGCTGAATTTGCTGCAGGACTGAGGAATGAATCGATTCTAGCGAGCGAACTGAACCACTACTGCACCCCGAGGTTCTTCGAGAACTTGAAAGAGGCGGCGGCAGGAACGCTAACGGACAGGAATATGACGCTGGAGATGCAAGATATTTCTATTGAAAGCGCTGTGGTGGCCGATGTGAAGTACGCGCAGCTGACTCAGACGGAATACGAAGCGCAGACGGCGGGACTGGCGGTGCTCCCGTTCCTGTGGGCGTCGGATGCAACAGTGGAGTATATGCAGATTCACGTGAGGACGAGAAGCCTCGAGACGACAAAGATGACGCTCATTGGGCAGGAAGAATGCCTTGTGTTGCAGGATAACACACGCACATGGACGTTTGGAAGCAAGGTCGGAATTGAGGAGGAAATTGAGTGGCAAATTGTGAAGACAGTTGCAGCGAACAATGCTGCTAAACAGTTATCGCGTACGGTTTACGCTGATGAAGGCTGAAAGTGTAATGAGCTGTAGACTGGAGCTTGCGTAGTTAAAAGATCGGATTTCTCATCAGGATACCGTGAAACCTCGAAGTACTAGCATAATTCAAATACTAAGTAAATGCTGCGAAAGCTAACATCTTATTACATGTAGAAGCTGGCAAAACCATTCACATGCAACACGACCAAGTTCCGGTACATTACCTCAAACCGTTCTAGCGTAGGCCATGAAAAATGAACGCAAGGCCAATGTTCCGATGTGGTTCAAATTCTCTTCTTCTTTTCCGACACAGGCACGATAAGTTATCGTCGATAACCACGGATGTTTAGGCCATAATTGGCGTGAGTTCATGGTTGTGATCAAGCTCGCCTAGAATATATTAGGAATTTGTCATTATGACTGTTGCTGGCTCTGCCGCAGAACCAGCAACAGCTACGCTTTCGCAGAACTTCTGCGAAAGCGTATACATGTAAGTGACTCATATTGATCACCGATGTGGCCTAACTTCCCCATATATCTCTAGTGCACTCTCCTCTTTGGGATCACAAGCTCTGGTCGGAAATTTCTACTGCCTCTGGTAGACAACGGCATTTGCTTGTGTATCCGGTTGTGAACAGAACATGCGTACAGGACCTGCAACAGGTGCAATAGCTTATGGGCAAATTGTAAAGCGCACTGTATTATACATGTGCATGCACACTTCGCAGTCGTACAGTACACTGAGACACGAGTTCTGCTGTCACCTCAATCGTTCGCTTGCAGCGTTGCTTCATCATTTTATTCATGCTGAAAAAAGTGTTGAGACCACACGTTTTCAAATCGAGACCCACAATGGACCGTAGCTTCAAAACCGATCCGTAGTTCATCTCCTGCCGGGATTCCACCTGTCCAGAGAGTTCTCGCTGTTCGTGCTTTTGTACGGACTTTTCGTCGACAGCAGGACGACAACACATCGCACATGGTTGCCTGCTCCGTGTTTACATAAGTAATCCAAGCGCAACGTTGCTATCATGGGCAACTTGACTCCGTCCTATCCGCATTTCGGGTTTTACCGCACACTGCGCATAGCTTTCTCGTCCAAGCCATTCTACTCACGATGAAGGTCGTTTCAACGCTTATCTCCGCTTCGCTCCTGATCGGTTCGGTGGCTGGTATGCTCGGCGGTCAGAAGGTTCCCCAGGGCTCCAAGACCTACACGACGGGACTCCGCACTACCGTTGACCCTAAGTCTCAGGACGACTTTAGCTTCTGCGGTGGCGCTCTCATTACCCCCACCCACGTGCTCACCACTGCGTCGTGCACCACCACAGCCAAGGCGAACTTCGTGTCGGTGGGTGCCCACTACGTCAACGGTGGCGAGGATGGCGATGAGATTAAGGTCCTGTCCGTGACGCCCCACCCCCACTTCAACGCCGACACGCTCGCCAACGACTTCGCTGTGCTGAAATTGGCCAAGCCCAGCAAGTACAAGCCCGTGAAGCTTCCCGCCCCGGTGGCGGTGACATCCAATCGGGCATGTGGGGCTCAGCAATGGGCTGGGGTCTCACCTCTGCTCCTCCCAATGGGATGGCATCCGAGGAGCTGCTGCGTCTGAGCCAGCAGGTGGTGACCAACGATATGTGCCGCAAAGCGCTTAAGTCGACCACTATCGATATGTCCCAGGTGTGTGCAGGTGGAGAGCAGGGCAAGTCTCCGTGCCAGGGTGACACTGGCGGTCCGTTCATCAAGGAGAACGCCAAGGGTGACGGCGACGACGTCCTCATCGGCCTGGTGAGCGGCGGCAACGGCTGCGGAGTCAAGGGCTCTCCGGCTATTTACGCTCGCGTGTCCTCGGCGCTGCCGTGGATCAACTCCGTCACGAAGAAGTAGGCACCATAGAGCTTCAGTAGGTCTTTACATGAAATATACATGTACCATTTTGGAGGACATCTAAGTTGAAGTGCAAGTCACTAATATTGTCCTCATCTTTTCAGAAGAGTGACCTGTTGAACTGAAGACCTCCCTTCAAAATGCTGCGGCGTCCTGCAACTCGTAGTCTACTACTAGTAAACAGTCGTCGCTCTGTGCTGAAGACTGGCGTTTGCAGCTTCTCCAGCTCGTCCGATGGCAAGAAGTCGCCAACGTTCGAGACTGGATTCGCTTTCGCCGTTGGATTCGCACATCGTGTTCTTTTCCGCAGTGGTTTGAACAAGCTTTATGAGTACCAAGAAAAGGTGTTTTCGCCGACACTGTGAGCGAAGTGGGTCAATGTATGATGTTCGTCCAGTTGCAGCTGCCGCAAAATACCAATATCGATCTCTTGGAGTTCGTGGAAGGGGCCAAAATGGCCACGGAAGCCAATATTCGCGCCATGAACAGCGTCGAGTTCCCCGAATTTCTGGCAAACAAAGCCAAGAGTTCGTCTGAAGTGGCGGAGAGTATCAAGCAGTACACGACACCTGTGTACTACAACAAAATGGCTCTGCAAGTCAAGAAGAACTACCTCCATCGCCACTTCTACATCCAGTGTGAGGGGTGGAGGTTGAGAAGGCGCAGCTAGCGAAGGTGGCGTATGCTCGGCTGACGGAGAAACAGTATCAGGACTTGGTGGAGTTCCACAAGCTGCAGAAAGGAAGGGCATCGCCTGAGGCGACCATCGAGTATTTGAGACTCACGATGGATGTCTCCACAGTGGAAAACTTGGATATCGTGAATCTCAAGGGCAAGACGCGCCACGTACAGCATCAAAATGTCTACCGTGTGGCGTTTGAGTCGCGAGTTACTGACCCAGAAGACGTGGACTGGCGCATTGACAGTATGCACATCATTGAGCAGAAGGCGATACCGCGTCCGGATGCCACTCGCGAGAAGAAGGCCTGAGTAAGGCTATTTTACCAGTGTGGCGGTCGAGATCTCAACAAACAGAAACTGTCTGCAGCCAGACAGCTCAATCATCGTTGTAGCGTCCAGAAGGTGTCTTTCCGATACCGTTCCAGTTGGTCTTGACCGTAAATGGAGATACTCAGCTACTTCATCGTGCTTTCTCCGTATAAAACTTCGCCAGCTAGCCGAATATTGAAAACCTTTATGCATGTAGTAGCCTTTTGCAATATTTTATTTTTTGCAGAAATTCGAGTCGAATGGAACGGAACAAACTGTCGTGGCGGAGATTTCACGGTGGTATTCACTTCCCCAAGAACCGTCGTAGATCCGACATCACCATTAGCCCAATACAGCTCACCAAACTTGCGACGTGCCGCTGACTTTAGCATTGGTTTCAGGGGAACGAACCACGTTGGATTTTCGGTTTCACCTCGAGAAACAAGTGCTAGCTGTGGTTTGGCGGTATATTCTTCCAGCAATTCCGTTGGAACCCTCAGTCGAACGAGTTCAATCCACAGTGCTGTACGATACTGTGTATCAGTCGGTGGTGCCGCAGATCAAACATTAGTCAGTAAAGCCACACGCCGCCGGCAACTCGCTCCATCGCACTTCCAACCTACAACGTGCCTTTCGGTCAAAGCGACGTCGCCAGTGTCAAGCTATCCGTTCATCTTCAGCTGGTTTTCTTCTGACTCAGAATTCCAAGTCCTTCTGTTCACAATCGTGCGGTGTAGAGAGACGGGTGCAGCAGATCGTTCTACTGCGCCCACCTAAAGTCTCTTTTCTTCAGAATTCAGCACAGTTCGCAATAAGCGACGAATCCTATCCACCGGCTCATGTTGTTCTCCGCCCTACGTCGCTCTACCAATACACGCGTTTTACGCGTCGTAACGCACGTCAACGTCAACCGATTGGCTCCGTCTACAGCTAAAATGCAGCAGCGTACGTTCCTTACCAGTCCCCGAGTCACCAGTTACGTCATGGCTCGAGCTAAAGTGCTGCACCTGGCGGCACGCAGCTTCCTGGCCTACAACCAGATCATCACACTGGACAGCGCGTCGTCCCCACTCAGTCGATACTTTACACGAAGCGCGACGTTACGGGAGCGAGTGCACATGTACCTGGTGTGTCTGATTCCACCGGATCAGCCCATTGACCTGCCGGATTTCCTGGATGGCGCGAGACAAGCAGCGCACGTCGTGTTCACCCAGCTTTACAGTGACGAGTGGTCTCATAACCTGGTGAAAGAGGCTGCATTGGCGGATGTGGCGAATGATACCTGCGTTGCGACGTGGACGGAGAAGTTGGAGACACAACGACAAGCGCTGCAGTTACCGGTAGGCACGACGTTTACTCTGGAGAAGCTCGAGGTGAATGATGTTCGACTGGCAGAAGCGGAGTACGAGTACTCGGACGCGGCGATGAACCAGAAGAATGACACGTGCAGTATGTACCACATGAACGAGGCGGTGTGCTTGAAAGTGCGGTATAACGTCGTGGAACACTTGCTGGCGTCAAGAAACTATGGAGAAGACCATCCAACACGGTATACGCTGAGGTCCACGTTCGATTGGAGCTTTTACTCGGACGTATCCGTGCACGGCTTGTGGACTGGCGTATTACTGATGCGACACCATTTAAACTGGAAATGGTGACGGACAAGCGAGAGATGAAGACGAAGACGCCTGCTCCGATTTAAAGAGCGTTGCGGATGAAAGCTGAGCAAAAGTGTGCAGTGTGGAGCTACGAACGACTGTAAAGAGATCTTTTGGGAGTTTATTTTGTATATTTGCATTTAGATGCTGCACGAATGCCATAATACTATTTTGCCAAAACTCTGGTGTTCATTGTAGATTTTGGACGGAGGTGCCTCTCCGAAAAAAGTTGCAACAACTGCGCCAGAATTCAGGCAACGTCCGATAACTGCTGGGGCGTATTGTACCAAATCAACAAATATAGGTTTTCAAATCTACATCGGTGTAAGATGAAAATACAGGAGTACATCTAGGCAAGAATGCGTCTCTGAATTCACCAGAATGAACCAACATGCTCGTCGATAGCATTCTCACAATAAAGATTTTCTATCAGCCCGACCGAATTTGACAGGTTATCAAAGGATAAAGCTTTTATCAAAACTGGGCCACGATTCGTAGGGTCATAATGCGCTGCGGAGTCCGTCGTCTCTTCAGCCTCGTGGCTCGCCCCCAGCAGTCCCTACGCCACAGCAAACTCCCCACTAGCTTTGCCAGGCACACGCCAAGCTCTGGTCTAAATCCCAGAGCACTAAACTCGTTGGAACCGTATCAACACCGTCACTTTTCGACTTCACCAAATGCTCAGAATTCCTCCCGAAGGTCTTCAAGAAGTTCTGGCCACTCTAAGCAAAGTTCAAGTCCGTCAGGACCTTTTCCATGAATACGAGAAGCAAGATCTCTTCGCTCCGTCGAGTATGAGCTGGTTGGCCAACCGGTTGATGTTCTACCACCTCAACCGACCGAAAGAAACGAGTCTAGACCTGGTTGAGTTCATTCAAGGAGCCAAGTACGCTATGGAGGCAACTATGATGGCCATGTACTCGAAAGAATTCGCTAACTATGTGGCACGTGAAGCTGAGGCTCCAGGGACATTAGAACCGGACTGTGAGGCTGCCGAGATGGTGCAGCGATCGCTCGAGACCGTCAGCTACGAAGCGTTCAAGGAGTTCGTGCTGCAGTCAGCCACTGCCGGCGTTCAAGCGGAAATGAAGGAGATCGAGCTACACAGTGCGCATTTGTTGAGTGTCCAGTATGAAAGAGTTGCCAAGGGGCCGACTACGAACTCTTTGGGAGCGACAGTGGTGGGTGTACCGGTCGACGAACACCTGAAGTTGGCGGTGCTATTTTCCATTACCGAGCATGTGAGTCTGAACGAGGATGGACAGGAAGAGGTGGTTGTGAGAGGGAACAATGCGATCTGGCAGTTCGAGTCGAAAGTTACGACGCCAGAGGACATTGACTGGGTTATTGAGCCGCTTCATCTCGTCGCGTAGCAAGTTAGACGTTAGCTTTTATTGAAAAGTTGCCGGTAATTGACTAGTGCTCACGTAAAGGCTGGGTGAACTTCCACTTGCCGTTCTTGTACACCAATTTGCCGTCAAATTTCTCGGTGTTCGGGATAAATTTCGCTAACGCGTTGAGAACTTTGTCCTTGGCCTTAATCTCGAGGGGCTTGGCAGCCACTTTGGGAAGATCCTTCGTTAAAACGTCCCTTACCATGAATCCCCGTTCCTCGTCTTCTGCATCGTCTTGAATTGTCTTGGAAGAACGGAGACTTTTCGCGTCGATACTTGCCAGAATGGCGGCGATCAGGACAAGGACGAGAGTGAGACGCATGGCTTTCGTTGCTTGGGGAGGGGCTTGAGCACTTGTGGACTAAATGGGAAATGACAAAACTCTGGTAAATCCGTGCCGGTCCTTCAAGCACCTCCCAGGATTGTACAATACAATTCGTACATGTACTAGTACATGTGCAACGGACCTACTGTACCACTTCATGCACAACAGCAGGATGGGCTGGCAAACTCCTCTGTTCTGGAATAGTCAAAGCAATGAAGTTGTCGACAGACGACATAATGAACCCAAGAGACACGTTACTGGTTGTCATAATGGCAGCTTTTTCCTGCTAACGCAGCACACGTAACATTGGACAGTGATTTGCCATTGACAGCTGGGAGCATGAGATACAGATCTAGGATCGGCAGGTTCTCAATGCGAGCGCCCCAAAATTCCAACATCCAATGGCAGCTTACAAGACGTCTTCGGTTATTCAGGAATCCGTCCCACCATATTCAAGTACATGTCATTAATATTTACCAAATGAGGCTTCGTTGTCTTGTCAGTCTTCCTTGTCTTTCTCGCGCCCCTCCAGTCGACGTTCTCGTGCTGTTTTGCCATCAATAATATCAAATTGCCTTTGCTAACGCGCCGTCCGCGCTAACGGAGGATCCAGGTACGATGTTAGGAGAGGTTCTCGCTGGTGGTCCACCGCACGCACCACAGTTTCTGCTCTTGCAGGTGGAGTTGCCCCAGCTCTGTTTGCTGGCCTCCCGATAATTAGTCGAGAAATGGGTGCGCTTTTCCTAGCCCTCATTGGCATTAGTTGGTATCTGGGTCCTCGTAGTGGCCGACCTGGTGCATTGTTGAGCATTAGCTCCTGCAATGCAGGTGCAGCAGCCGCACCATCCCTAGAGCTCCCAGTAGCCGCCGAAAGACGTTGTCTCAACGCCTCTACTTTTCTCTCGTTAGCTAGACGTGCTGCAGCAGCCTGAGCTCTCCACTTCCTCGTTTCCATCCGTTGCCTCTGATTCTTCACTGCCTCGTCGAGCGCTCCGTTTTCCTTTTTCTTTAGCAAGTTCCGCGCCATTTCCGGATTCTCGATACGGAAGCCTTCAATGAACTCGTCACTTACGCACAGCATCTCGTAGATAATATTTCCACCAGCCTGACAACAATTGCGGCAAATAGGAACAGTCCGCGTCAGTTGCCTGCTCTTGTTCGTAAGCGCAGCCGACGGGTAAGTTACACGACAACAGGCACATTCTCGAGACGACGGTGGGCCCTTCCCACCGTGCTTCTGCGCCGCCTCCTTCATCATTTCGACACGTTTCGCCATGGCGATCAGTTTGCCATGGCAGCACTTGCACGTCTCCTCCTCCAGTAATTCTCCTTCTTCGTCGTCTTCTGCGTCATCAATCACAATGATTTCCGGGGATTCTTGGCTTCTGGCTTCAACTCAGTAGCTTTATCAGTAACAGCGACACTCGTACTTAGAGGCTTCTCTTCAGCTTCCAAAGCTTCCTCTCATATCATTACAGGCAAAACAAAAGGGCTCCGTTTGTTTACTGGAAATCGACGCCAGTGTAAACGTGATAAAGCAGCAGGGGCATTGTCTTGTCGGCGGAGGGACATTCTTCATCTGCATGAAGGAATAGTACTTCATCACTTCGCGCCTCTCCTCCAGTGAAGATAACTGGGCCTTGCAATTTCTGCAGCAGTTTTCGCCTGTTGCTTTGTCTCCATTCGTATCAGTTGAACCATTCGTCTTTAAACCATTCATGGCACTGTGTCTTGAGTCTTCTGCTTGGTATTTCACTTCTCCATCCGCCGTCCTTTTAACTCCAATTGAGCCTGCACAACCATCCTTACGACCAGATTTAACTGCCCAATTGCACTTGTAACAGCGAGGTTCCGTACAAGCTCGACTTCTGCTTTCGTACGTCAGAGAGGCGAACGGGTACGTAATGTGGCAGCAACAACACTGTCTGGAGAGCGGAGGGCCCTTCCCGAGGTTCTGTTGAGCCGCTTTCTTCATCACCTTGAGCCTCTCACTCAACGGTGTCAAATGCCCTTTGCAATTCTTGCAATTTTCTTCGTTTTTCTTCTCTGTAGCATCTTCTTGAGGCTTTTCAGAGTGATTCCGGGGTGTTTTGGCACCATTAGCAGCTCCACTTGAAGTACTTGCGATTGCCTTGGAAGTTGCAGGTGGAATAGGCGGCGAGTTCTTCGCTGCCTTCTCTTTACCGACGTTTAAAGACGAATCGACGCGGATTTGTTGCTGGCGGACAATCGACTGGTTCTCGATGACGGGTGCGTCTTTGGAAGAGCTTGAGGCGGAAATGGAGAGAAGAGACGACGTTAAATCATGCAGCATGCACTCCCGCTCGCCTATGTCTTCGCTGTCTGTGGAGAAGCCATCATCGTAAGGCACGACGGGTGGCGCATCGATTGCCAGTGACGTCTTGGGGTCAAGCATTTTAGAGACTGAAGAAGGTGATTGGATGAAAGGTAGATGGATTTCATTGGGTGAAATGATTGCTGGTTGTGTGCAGTTTTGAGATTTTACTACGCATCGAGGCAAAAGCTGCAGTCAACTTCGATGTGTTACATAGGAATTGACCGCCGTGTTCTCGAGGTTGGTTTCGACTAATCGTCCTCGTTCTTCATGATTTTAAGGAGCCATGACGACAATGAAACCGTGTCGCTATCGGAAGTGAGTCTGGTACTGTACGGCAATATCGTACGATGTTGTGGTGTTCAACTGATCTTACAGTCTACAGTACTACAAGGGCAGGGGGATACGCAGAAGTGCTAGAACCACTGCAGAAGTCCATTGGCCACCGAGTGTCGGCGCAGAACAAATGGTATTAGAGCATTGAAGCGCTTCGACAAAATCCGTAGGCGGGACACGTATCTTGTCATTGGTGCTTGGAGCGAGCTACTGATAGGCCTGCTACATTGAAGTGCACAACCGTCCGCATGTCTGCCGCCGCTCACCCGCCATTCGATTGCTTTCACGCCTGTAGCGAGCAACGCCAGCCTCACGTATCCAAGTCTCCGTCGCGTGTGCTGTTAAAACGCGCAGCGCACACAATTCGGGATGCTGGCGTACCCATCAGGAGACGCCCGCACGGTTATATGCTGCTGCAAAAGACTGCTTTGCTCATTCTACTATGGTTGCTGCGCGTGTCTAGAGATACTGCCGTGCTCGTTTCTCAAGGCTGACAGACGCAATGGCTGCATGTCTGGCCCACGTGAGCCTGTTTGTCGATGCCGGTCGAGAACAAGTCCGAGAACGGCCCAAAATCACTTCCATTCTGCGTTTTGCCTTGCATCGCCCAGACTATCTATCCACACAACAGTCATGACCGCAGCGTTGATCTCACCAGGGCGCTTCATCGTGCGCGTTCTGCAGATTGTGTGCCCGATCATTGCCATGATCTTCTTGTCGCTCGGATCTATCGAGTTCTCATCGGGTCAACTGAGCAGTGGATCGGCCGTCTTCACGAACATCGTGTGCTATTCAGCCGCCCTGTGTGGGTTCTACTATGTAGTAGCTCTGGGAGTGTTCAAGTTGACGGATAGTGTGCCCAACGTGTTGTACCAGCGCGCGGTGGACGGCGCTCTCGCCATTGCCCTACTACTGGCTGGAGTCTTCCACGCGACGTCGACGCTCGTCAAGGACTGCGCGTCATTCAATATTATGTTCGAGACCTACCACGGATCGACACTGTTCCGCTGTGGCGACATTACGGTGTCGGTCGTGCTCACGTTTGTGACGTGCACTCTGTTCCTGGTGACTCTGGTGTGGAGCTTTACTCGCGACACGTGCTGGTCGACCAAGGGCGACAGACTGGAGGTTGCTCCAGCTCAAGAAGAGGTCGACGCAGGTATTAAAGGGTACGAGGAGGCAGCCACGCCGGGCAAGAAGGACCTGGACGACGCTGTGTGGGAGCAAATGGACCTGCAGCACCCCGTACTGAAGCTGACACGCCGCTGCGCACGTCTCCTGCAATTTGCCTGCTCTTTGGTAGCTTTCATCCTGTTCGTAGCGAGCTACAAGCCGTACTACTCGGGTCAGTACGTGAGCCCAGCCGCCACCTACGTCATTCTCATGGCGTACAGCGGTTGGCTCTACGCTTTGTGGCACACGGCCGTTGTGGAGACCTTGAAGTGGTCTCGCCGTCCGAAAGTGGGCGTTGAGCGTCTGATGGATCTCTTGGTTGCGGTGCTTCTCCTGGTGGCTGGCGTCATCTTCGCGGTCTCGTCACAAGTGACAGACTGCGAGGCCACTAACGAGGTGCTGGAGACGTATCATCAAGGCAGCACGCTGTACCGATGCGGCAATATGGACGCAGGCTATGCCTTCGCTTTCGTCGCGGTGGCACTGTATCTGATCACATTTGCAATGAGCTTCTTGTACCGTTCGGCTTCAGGCAATGCGGAGACGGATGCAGGCCAACAGGTGTAAGTTGGTATTGAGCTAAAGTAGTCTATTCAAGTCTCAAAATGGTTCATCAACTACTACAATAGTAGTTCTTCATCATTTCTTCATCGGCGAGCTGAAAGGGTCGTAATTCTTTCACTTTGTCATGACGGCTGCATAGGCTTGAACGCCTTCACTTGAGACTCGAGCACTTCCGGTCTCAATAGCTTCGGCTATCGAAGACAATTGAAGGACGGACTCAGTTCGTCACAAAGGCCTTTCATTCCCAGTAAACCACGTAAGAATTTATGCAGGATAATAAGAGATCATGAAAGCTAGACTAGCCTAGACAACATCTTGTAGCGGGCTGGACTCGGAGACGGGCGCAGCTACGGCAGACGGCAGACGTGGAGACGGTGCGAACGGAGACGGAGGAGCCGACGGGCACGTGGTTGAAGGACAGCGGCTGGAGGATGAGGATCGCGAGGTCCAGCAGGCAGGCAACCGACGAATGAGCAGTGGAGACGGCGTCCAGAGGCGTTTTGACTGGAGGAGCGACGTACGAAGCGTCGAGCAGACTGGATCGGGAAGCACGGGAAGTGGGACTCGGCGGAGGTCCTTGGAGAACGCGTGGCTGGCGGCAAGGCCGATGGGAGGCACGGACAGCGACGGAGAGACCGAGGTCTCAGTTTGAAATTGGCCGAGGAGGGCGCAGGCGACTGAGCGGGTTGCCGGTCTTCACGAGGTTGCGCGTGTGGGGCGAAGACGCCTTGGAGGACGAACGGACGTGGGGCTACGAGTCTCAAGCGACAGCGAGAGCTTTCGGACAGCGGGGACGGACACGAGGACTGGGCGGACGACGACCGGGCTAGTGCGACGAGAACGAGGGCGGACGTCGGCGGAGTACTCTTTGCGGGTGAGGCTCGGCTGGACGGGAGCTACTTGTACGTAGCGCAGTACTGGACGTAGTCGGCGGGCTCAAGCCAAGTGGACGAAGAGCTGCTGGACGAACCGACGGAGACTTAGTAGTTGGAGGAGTACATATATTTATGTGTGTAGTTGAAACGGGCGCTCAGCAGCCGGTGACGCACCAGCTGTAGTCACGCCGGACGTGATCGACTTAACGGGGAGTGACGTGGAGATGACGAAGGCCGAGTTGGTGACGGACGTGTGGTTGGCCGTGCACGGTGGCAAGGGCGAGCCAGTAGGCTGGAGACACCGACTGACGAGCGGTAGGATGTTGAAGCGGGAGCTTCAAGGCGGGGCGAAGATCACCAGGAGGGCAGACGCGCGCTATGAGAAGGCATGGTGACTGGTCGAGCGGCGGGGCGACAATGAGGAAGCTGACGTGCGGTCAGGAGAGTGCGGGCACGCCAAAGAGGGAGAGGTCCAAGTAGCAGTAGAAAGTCGCCGTCTCTAGGAGTAAGGCTAGCGGGGCTTCGGTAGTTAGGAGGGTGGCGAACTGCGGTCGCAGCTCGACCCTCAGTTGCAGTTTGTCGTGGGAATAGCGATAAAGCAAGACTAATAGAGAGAGAGACTTCTGGCGGTGTACGCGGGTTACCGAAAGATGAGTCACGGTTTACCGAGGTGAGACTGACGAGGGCAGCGTAGACAGTAGGGTGGCGAGGACTGCAGTTAGAGACTGCGGGGTCGCAGGGCCGTGTAGGCCTTGGGACCGAGGGGCACAGGGCAACGGCCAAGAAGAAGCCGAGTCCTGGCCCAGTGTATATTGCATGCCGGATTAGACCTTGCGGGGAGCAGCCTACCATCCGGGGTTGCGGTCGCCGATAATGCTCTCTCCTCGGCCGTTCCTATCCTGCCCCACGGGAGTGCGGGCCAGGCTATTCCTGGTCGTCCGCTGTACTGCATCGCGCCTCGGTGAACGCGTGTCCGTTGCCTAGGTGTACGAACTCATGGAGCTCTCTGGAAGTCGCAAGAGTATCGCCCCACGGCGGACCATAACGACATGGTGGTCATACAGGGGCTCTCTGGGCTCGTCCGTGAGGGAGGACGTAGCGAGCAGAGTCGTAGAGGGCAAAACCACGTAGGAGCACACGAATGAGAGGGGTTCGGAAGGGCAAACTAACTGAAATTCTGTGTGTAAATTAGGGATAGAACGGCAAGAATGACGTTGACAACGGATCGCGAGGTACGAGCTGAACGAAGGGCAGCTTCACAGGAGAGCTGTTGCACGGGGAAGAAGAAGAGAACCACTACGCTGAGCGTTCAGACGCACGGGGACGGTAGCACGACCTCACTGGAGACGACCGAGATACGAGCCGCCGGAGACACGCCAGCGGAAGTGCGGGGCAGCCTGGACTACGGTATCACGGGCGGCAGCACGAATACCCAAGCGACGACGAGTACAACGTCGGTTATGGGGAGCACCAGCTCGGCACCGGTGGGAGGCCTAGCACAGCGGACGGTTCACGTGGAGCCCACCCCGCGATTCGCGTCATGGCAGCGGTGTCAGGTGGAGGCCCGACGGTGACCGGGACGAGGAACCCAGCGAACGTACCGGCGGCCAGCGCAACAGGAGCACCCAGAGGCGGCAGTGGAGCGTCTGGGGTGGCGCTGGGGAGGCGGCAGTGGGGCTCAGGGATCCGGGGAACGGGGTTTCTATGAATCCCGCCACCGCACCAGGCGCCGGCACCACCAGCAGCGGCTGCCCCAGTAGCGGCAGCAGCAGCACCTCCTCAACAACCGCTCGTCGTACGAGAAAAAGCGAAGTCCCTGAAGATCACCAACTTTAAGGGCATGGACAGCAGTATGCCGGTGACAATGTGGCTGAAGACCGTGAGGGCCGAAGTACGTCGACAAGTGGTGACTATGGGAGTCCAATGGAACGAGAATCAACTGTACCACGAAGTGGCGGCGCATTTGGAGGGCGACGCCCAACGCTGGTTTGCCACGGTGATGAAGAATGTGCCACGAGAAGACGAGAACATCGGGACCTTGGCTAGCATGTTGCGCGCGAAGTTCATGACGCGGCGCATAACACCGGAGGTGGTCGACCAGCTGAACGCGCGGCGACAGATGAGAGGTGAGCGGCTCCAGGAGTACGCCCAGACGCTACGGGAAATAGCTGAGCAAGGTGACATCAGCGAAGATTGGCTGGTGAGCGCGTTCTTGAAAGGTATGAGTAGCACGGTGGGCTCCATGCATGTGCGGGGGCATCGACCAGCAACGCTCGACGAAGCCGTCGACCTCGCCTTTCCGCACGTGGGCGACTTCGGCGAAGGCTACGGAGTGGGACTGGAGGCGGCGATGGCTGCGTGGGACGAGCGGGAGGCCGACGGGGGCCGAGGCCCCACCGCACTAGTGGGGAAGCCGGCTGTGCAGGACCAGGAGCAGTCAGGACTCGGGGGTAACTTGGGGAGTGTGGTCTCGGGTTACGGGACGATGTGGGGTGCCGCCGCCAAACCACTCTGCTACAATACCGCGGGAAGGCCAGTGGGAGTCAGCGCGGGAGGAGCTGCGGAATGGTGGAAGGCCATCCCTCCTGGATATCAGCTGATGTCGGTCGGAGGAGCGGTGCGACAACTCAAACGGAGACCGGAAGCGGGGCAAAGTGCAAACGAGCCGCGATCGACCAGGACAAGGCCCGCCAACCCGCTAAGACGTACAAGGTTGAAGGATCCGGTGGAGGAAGTCGTTACGGACCGCAGCCTAGTGGTGCGACGCAGTCCTACCAGACGCGAGAGGACCGCCTGCGAAACCACGAACAGTATATCCAGAGACGGACAGAGCGAACGGCGTTTGCGCCGCGGCCGGGGACTGTGTGTTTCTACTGCAACGAGGAAGGCCACTTCGCGCGCGACTGCGAGTTGAAGAAGAAGGACTTGGCGGGATCGGCCGAGCAGAAGAAGGATGAGCCCGCGTCAGCGGAGGAAAACGGTCAGCGAGCATAAGAACCCCGGTCTTATGGCTCGCAGATCCAGACGCGGGAGGAGAATGGCGGAATGACGAGGCACGTAGGACGGGAAGAAGGCGTGTGAGTGGCGGTAGTCGGCAACGAGGGAAGAAACGGATCCTCGGGCACGACGGCGCTGACGAGGTGCCTCGATCAGGGATGGCGCGCGGGTGGTGCGCGGCGGTGAAGACGGGAACGGCCGGTTGAGCGATAACGGTGGACTCTAGGCTGGGGATGGCACAGCTCCACTCCATCGGAAAGAGACGACAGCGGTACCGTTGGACCAGAGCAAGGGGCTGGTGGACGAGCGTCCACGCGAACGCCAGGTGCACTTTCAGGAAGCGACCGAGGTAAGCGGCGGCGGATGCGATGGCGACGGTGGAAGCAGCGGTGCGGTAGTGGAGCCGGAACCGCAAGATACTCCACCACCCGCACTTACGAGGGTAAGAGCGGTCACGGCAACTGAGGCGGCCCCAGCTACGCTAGAGCTGACGGTGGCCGAGGAACAGAAGACCAAAGATCTGACGAAGGCAGCAATACTGCGAGTGAAGGCGGCGGAGCTACTCTCTGAGGAACGGCAGGCGGAAGAAGATGACCAGCAGCGAAGGAGACTAGCGAAACGGAAAAGCGCGGGCGACTGCGGTGGCGGCGACGGGCTGAGCGCGCACCCGAAGGTGATCAGTACAAGTTTGGCCGCACCACGGGTACGGGGTCCTGGAAGTAGCAAAAGAGTCGACGCGCGCCACGACGAGGGCGGCGAGACGTCGGGAGATAATGACGGCAACCTGGAGTAGACTCGAGCGCGGAGAAGACACTTGAAGCGGATCCGGAAGGCTAGGGCCAAGGAACGCAGGGACCTGCGTGCTGAATTGGCCCTGCGGGAACAGGGACTCTCTACCTACGACGTTCGAAGGAAACAGCACAGTGGCAGCGCGGCCTCATAGAAGCCAACGGCATCGAGAGGAGCTGGTGAGCCTACTGCAGGCGCGGCAACTGTCGCCGGTGGGGTATCGCCCGGCACTATTGGGGCTGGTGGAGCGGTTCCACCACACCTGGAAGGACATGGTGGCCATCTTCGTGTCGGAGGCGCAGGATGACTGGGACCAGTGGATCATGTGCGCAGCGTACGCGTACAACGGCGCTCGGCATTCGGGCACGGGGTTCAGCCCGAACGAGCTGATGATGGGTCGACGACTGCAGGCGCCCAACGATTTTGCTGCGGGCCAACGGAGTCACGCAGGCGGGGCCCTTCGCGGAGTATCACCGGACGCTAGTGGAAAACATGGCGCGGGAGACAGGAGCGGCGCGGACAGCACTGGCGAAGGACCAGGCGTGGCGGGAGCGATACTACAATCGACAGGTGCGTCGGAGGACGGCTTTCACGGTGGGTGACCAAGTGTGGGTGCTGAATCCCCACGGGGCCACGGGATCACCAAACCTCGGCACCAGTGGGTGGGCCCCGCGCGGATCGCCCAGGACGCTGGATTCGACAACTGGGAAGTCGTGCGCGAAGACAACGAAGAGCGCTCCGTGGTGCACTGCAGCTTCTTGGTATCGTGCCGCTGCCCGACGGACTCGCTGGGCAGCGTGGCAGAGCGGATATGGCGCGAGATGGCGGAAGAGGACTCGGCGGCCGGCGACGAGGACGCGGCCGACAGAGAGGAAGACACGACCGGCGGCGACGGAGACGCGGTGGCGGGCAGTGAGGATACGCTTGCAGGCGGCGGAGGCGCGGCAACGATCGACGGAGATGATTCCGAGGGCGAACCCGCCCCACCGGCCAGAGGAGAAGGAGACAGCGAAGCCTGAACCTGGGACGACGCAGCGGCAACGGCGGCGGTACGGGAACAGAATGCCGACGCCTCCAGCGACAGTGGCGACGATGGGGATCCGAGGGCTGGTAGTCCGGGCACGGAACGAGAGCGACCGGTCGGAGAAACACGAGTGCGGAGATTTGCGACGGTGACGTGCGAGGTGTGTCCGGGAATAGCGCCGCCGGCGCAGTGCCCACGACAGGCAGCACGGGGCGAGGAATCACGACGGTCAGTCGGGAATAAGCGCCGGAGACGCGATGCAGACCACCCAGGCGACGGTGGCGGAAGCGGGAAGCAACGGCGTCGAGACGAATCCAACGCTGCGCGAGAAGCCCGAGCAGCGCGACGCGAAGCTGCGCGTAACGAGTCGGCAGCCCCAGAAGCAGCGCAAATGGCTACAACTGGAGTTGACTGGATTTCGGAGCGTACAGCGGCCGAAGAAACGGGCGGCGGACATGAGACCGAAGCTCGGGAGCGCGGGGCGGAGCGCCCCATCCCGAGAACGACGAAGAGACGAAAGACGGCGGAGATCCAGGCGCGGATCCTCCGTCTGGGGCGACGATTGAGATGCTCCAGGGCCGAGGACGCCCGCGGCGGCCTGTACGGATGCCAGAGCTTCTGCAGGCTGCGACGGCTGGTTATATCGTTGAACGAGCGATGCGGCGCACGAGGAATCGGGCTGGACACTACGTCTTGGAACACGAGGTCGAGTACAGCACGGACCCAGGGCGGCCACTCGGCAGGCGATGGCTCACGGCGGAACAGCTCGAGGAGCTCGACGATGCCAGCAAGATCGCGGACGATCTTGCAGCCGGGGATGGCGTGTAGTTGAAACGGGCGCTCAGCAGCCGGTGACGCACCAGCTGTAGTCACGCCGGACGTGATCGACTTAACGGGGAGTGACGTGGAGATGACGAAGGCCGAGTTGGTGACGGGACGTGTGGTTGGCCGTGCACGGTGGCAAGGGCGAGCCAGTAGGCTGGAGACACCGACTGACGAGCGGTAGGATGTTGAAGCGGGAGCTTCAAGGCGGGGCGAAGATCACCAGGAGGGCAGACGCGCGCTATGAGAAGGCATGGTGACTGGTCGAGCGGCGGGGCGACAATGAGGAAGCTGACGTGCGGTCAGGAGAGTGCGGGCACGCCAAAGAGGGAGAGGTCCAAGTAGCAGTAGAAAGTCGCCGTCTCTAGGAGTAAGGCTAGCGGGGCTTCGGTAGTTAGGAGGGTGGCGAACTGCGGTCGCAGCTCGACCCTCAGTTGCAGTTTGTCGTGGGAATAGCGATAAAGCAAGACTAATAGAGAGAGAGACTTCTGGCGGTGTACGCGGGTTACCGAAAGATGAGTCACGGTTTACCGAGGTGAGACTGACGAGGGCAGCGTAGACAGTAGGGTGGCGAG
The DNA here is from genome assembly GCA_007655245.1 of Phytophthora citricola. Taxonomy (NCBI): domain Eukaryota; phylum Oomycota; class Peronosporomycetes; order Peronosporales; family Peronosporaceae; genus Phytophthora; species Phytophthora citricola. The sequence continues at coordinate 1,019,234 of VMRO01000049.1, forward strand.
GACTGCAGTTAGAGACTGCGGGGGTCGCAGGGCCGTGTAGGCCTTGGGACCGAGGGGCACAGGGCAACGGCCAAGAAGAAGCCGAGTCCTGGCCCAGTGTATATTGCATGCCGGATTAGACCTTGCGGGGAGCAGCCTACCATCCGGGGTTGCGGTCGCCGATAATGCTCTCTCCTCGGCCGTTCCTATCCTGCCCCACGGGAGTGCGGGCCAGGCTATTCCTGGTCGTTCGCTGTACTGCATCGCGCCTCGGTGAACGCGTGTCCGTTGCCTAGGTGTACGGACTCATGGAGCTCTCTGGAAGTCGCAAGAGTATCGCCCCACGGCGGACCATAACGACAAGTGGTTAATAAATAGGTACCGAATTACAGAAAATCCGGCGCAGTAACGAAGTGTTACTGTCGGCCAGCAGACGGAGTTTAAGGAAACAACGGGCGCCTTGTTCGTCGACCCTAGGCGCAGCAGGCTATACGACACGCCCAACGAGCCAGGCAAAATAAAAGGCTCGCCACAATTCGATGTTACATTGTTCATCACAAGCGCTCGCTGCTTTGACCAAACCAAACGTCCCATAATACAGCCCTGAGCTGTGATTACTCCCTCAAGTCCAGCGTCAAACACAGGTCAAGTTGCCGTTTCCAGTCGCAGTTTTGATGCTTCGTTGTCACTGGAGTCTGCGATCAATTACAGCATCTACATTCACCGAGTGCCGAGTCGGCACTGCCGTCAAAAAGCTCCGGGTTTCGCGTCGCGTGATAATGGGGCGCATCTCTCACCCATTCGAGCATGTCGTCCACGCGCCCTGTACCAATCGAATGAACGGAGACTAAACGAGGTCCCACGCTGTTTGCCATGAATCAAGGTTTTAGCGACTCTACCTGCACTTTTGGACGGCGCCAATGTCGACGAAAGCGCAGCGTGAGCTGCATGCAGGCGCTTCCTGATACGTTTGTGGTCGTTGCCATCATGATTTTGCCAGAATTCGTTCGTGAACGGTTCAAAGACAAGGGAGTTCCCATTGAGGCCACCGCCCGGTTTGAGCAACGCGTGCCTCGCCTCGTGGCAGGGACCAACCGCTGTCGCGCAGCGAGACCACCGTGGGACCCCGCACTTCGAGATCAACTGCATGCTGGTTCGGATCGGGTCAACGCGATGAGAGGCCAACGGTCACGAGCTGCTACTCGATTGGTTTGTTGATGGAGGCTCGTGCCTTGAAACAAATCACTGCGCTCGAGGACACGCGTGGTAGTACATGTACGCTGGAAGAACAAGAGGAAGAGGAGCCTTTCATACCGTGGGTGCCGTCGCAACCGCCGTAATGGAAATGTACACCGACTTGGGCTGCACCATCAGATCAAAGAGACCTGCCTGTCAAAGGCTCATTCTGCAATTTGCTTTACACTCATCAGCGAGAATGACTACTGCTCTGCTTTCTTCCGGTCGCTTGGGCGTCCGTGCGGCCCAGGCGCTTTGTGGTGTGCTGGGAATGATCTTCACGTCGCTCGGCTACATCAAGTTCACGTCGGGCCAACTGAGCAGCGGCGCCGCCATCTACACCACCATCGCGTGCTACTCGGCCATGCTTTGCGGACTCTACTACGTGATTCCGGTTGGTGTGCTCAAGTGGACGTCCAGCGTCCCCAAGGTGCTGTACCAGCGCCTGGTGGACGGCATCCTGGCCGTCGCTCTGCTGGTCGCCGGCATCGTCCACACGTCGTCCGACGCGGTCAAGGACTGCTCGTCGTACAACACCATGTTCGAGACTTACCACGGCTCGGCGCTCTTCCGCTGCGGTAACATGACAATCGCTATCGTCCTCACGTTCGTCGCGTGTGCTTTGTTCCTGGTCACTTTGGTCTGGAGCTTCGTGCGTGACACGTGCAAGTCCGTGAACGGCGACAACCTGGACGCTGCTCTGGCGGACAACGACGCACAGGCCAACGGCTACATGGTTGCCAGTACCCCCGGCAAGAAGGACCTGAACGGTGCGTCTACTACCGTGGACTTGGACCTGCAGCACCCGGCACTCAAGATCGTCCGCTGCACGGGCCGTACGTTGCAGTTCGCGTGCTCCGTCGTGGCTCTTGTTTGCATTGTGATGGGCTACAAGCACTACTACACCGGCCAGTACATTGAGCCCAAGGCCACGTACGCCATCCTCATGGCTTACAGCGCTGTTCTGTACTCGCTGTGGCACATGGTAGCTGTCGAGACGCTGAAGCTGTCCCGCCACCCTGTCGTCGGAGTGGAGCGTATCATGGACGTGTTGATCGCTGCTTCTCTCTTGATTGCTGGCATTCTGTTCGCTTCGTCGGATCAAGTCACGGACTGCTCCACGTCCAACGCGTCCTTCGAGACGTACCACGGCACCGCTCTGTTCCGCTGCGGCAGCATGAACACGGGCTACGTCTTCACTTTCATCGCTGTGGCTCTGTACCTCGTGACGTTCGCGGTGAGTTTCCTCTACCGTTCGTCTGTGAGTGAGCGCAACGCGGCGGAGAACCACTCGACCGAGACGGCTCAGGCTTCGGAAGCGGGTCTGCAGGTGTAAAGGGGATCGAAGTTGAAGTGAGCAATTCTATTGTTGCTACACTTTGATCAGCGGTCGAACTATGAGTATGAGTCGTGTTTTCGTAGTCTACGGTAGTCGAAGTCCACTAGGCAGACAACCTTCACTCAATGAATTCACATTGATCGCGTGCATCGCAGAAATTGCAAAGTTTCAAGAAGAGTTATCATACATGTACGTTGGTAATGATTTTTTAGGTCAAGTTGAAGTCATCTCGATGCAGATGATGAACACGCTACAGCAACTTTAAACCTGTTGACCAGGCTCGACATCAACGTGACGAGGGGCGGCGGGTTCGTTGTCGTTGGTGTCGAAGAATCCAAGCGCAAAAGTCACGAGGAAGAAAACGCAGTCGATGAAGGCCAAAACGTACGCGCGCGTGAGGCTGCCGCAGCGGTAGACGTTGTCACCGCCCAGCGATCCGGTGTCGGCCTCGTACGTGGCGTTGATAGTGTCACAGTGGTGAACCTGGTGCGACGCAGCGAGGAGAATAGCGAACAGCAAGAGGAGAACAGCCAAAAGCAGGTCCAGGATGCGCTCGATGCCGGCACTGGGACGGTGCGACTTCTTGAGGATGTCAACGACCACGAGGTGGAACAGCGTGTACAGGATGCAGCTCCAGGACACGAGCACCATGAACATGGCTACGGGGCTCGTGAAGCGGCCGGTGAAGTAGTGCTTGTAACCCGCCACAGTGCTGATGAAGATCAGGAGCGACAGAACGAACTGGATGAAGCGACTGCCGCGACGGGCGATGGCCAGCGCCGGGTGACGAGCATCGGAAGCCTCCGCACGCGCGCCAGGGGTGAGAGCCTCAGTGTAACCAGCGACGATCTCAGTCTGGCCGGCGTTGTCGCCCACGAAGCTCCAAATCAACGAGACGAGGAACAGAGCGAACGTGATGAAGGTGAAGATGACGCCCATGGTCAAGTTACCGCAACGGAACAGCTGGAGACCGGCGTACGCCTCGTATTCGTCGTTCTTCTCCGAGCAATCCTTAACACCGGACGAGGCCCAGAGCAAGATGCCACCAAGAAGCAGAAGAACCGTCAAGACACCGTCCACCAGACGCTGGAACATCACGGACGGGGCCACAGCCGTCCACTTCAAAATCTTGACCGGCAGTACGTAGTACAGACCGGTTAGGAGCGCTGAGTAGTTCATAAGGATGCTGAATTCCGGCGACAGTCCGCTGAGCTGACCGTCGTCGTTCTTGACGTAGCCACCCCACGTGAAGATGATGGCCAGTAGAGCGAAAAGCGTCTGCAGTGAGCGCAAGGCGAAGCGAGCAGTGGTGATCGCCATCGTCGAGGAGGTTGTGGTTTGATCTGTGAAAGGCAAAGCAAAATGCAGAATGAGCTGCTGAGTCCTTGGCGAAAGCTTTTAGTTCTCGAACGGAGTCAAACGGCTGGGGATCTTTGATCTGATGGTTTATTCGCTAGCTTTGCGCTGCGACCCGGGCGTCCATGATCAAGCCCGACATATCAACGAAGCGGCATCTCATGTGTATATCGCTAGAGAAACCGTAGACGAGGTGTGGGTGGATACACCGCAGCAGATGGAAGGCGAACACGGATACACCAGAGTATCGCAGACAACTTCAAGGCGATGCGTGTGGTGCTTTCACACGTTGGCGGCACCGGCAACAGAACGATTGAATCCGAGCTCCGGCTGAACGGCAGAGGCCAGCCGCGACAGCCTCGGATTCACGGATACACGATGGCGCGCATGTATCCTTGAGGCGATCCTGTCGCAATGGCACCGCTGGCCACAATGCAGTACTTTTACAGTTGAGCCTATCAATCTGCAGAAAGAGACATATGCATATATGCATGCATACTAAGTGTCGGATAGATGCAACTTGATGAACTTTGGGCTTCGCTAAGTCGGTGTCGCTCGGTTTAGCCTGGTGCAAGTTGCCGGAGCTTGGATCGACCATCGGATGAATGAATCCGCGTCCCCATGTCACACAAAGTCGCTGCGCAGAGACCAGAGCGATATGTCGGCGGTCAATCTCGTCACTCGGCTTCAACACTCGACATTCAGCCTGCACTTTACTCTATCGACTTTATGAAACTCGTGCTATCAAAATGTTCATACCGTAATTTACAAAGAGCGTGAGCTTTACTTCACACCCGTGCAGCTGAATGATCTCTCGCAGAAGCAGCGCATCACTTTACACCAAGTTCCTACAGCTGCAGTGCTGCATCACCCCTCGTACATGCCATCATTTTTCCAGACACGTAAAACGACGCCTATTTCGGTTGGCACAAAGTTGGTTGCCCTGTGCTGCTCTCATAACGAAGAAACTCGAACGCTCGGTATAGCCATAAACCTGTGCCAGTTCCCTTCCAATTCGTTGTCGCCATGAATGAACGAACCTTTGCAGCATCACTTCCCCGTGAATCTGCTTTTGGAACCGCAGTTGCGCTTTGGACAAGCGCTTTTGTCTTAAATCAAAGCTTCCGCCACCAGGGAAACAGCGCAGACACCACCAAGGGAGAGAATTCCTTTTCGCTGGGGATGGTGCCAATTTGCATCAAATTACAAGTCAACTTCAACTTCACTTCAACTTGATGTGCACGCTTACACATCTGTACGTACACCACACCACAATTCTCCAGCATACAAACTTCAAGTGATCCCTTCTTCAAACCGGGTTCTCGAATAGAACTGACAGCGGAAGAAGGACTGAAGCCTCTCGAGGAGCTACAGCACCAGCACCAGCACCAGGGCATACACACGCAGACATGGAGGGCGACTACTCGCACTGCGACCTGTCGGACCCGGACTTCGAGGGCGAACTGACCAAGCGCAGCGTGTGGCTCAAGGAGTGGCGCAAACGCTATTTCGTACTCAAGGGGAACAAGCTCTACTTCTGCCGCGCGCAGGGCGAGCCGGCGCACGGACTCATCGACCTGGCGGACTGTTTGACGGTGAAATCGGCCGAGGAGAAGACCAACAAGCGCTTCTGCTTCGAAGTGGCTACACCCGACTCCACCTTCTACATGTACGCGGAGAACGAGAAGCAGAAGGACGAGTGGATCGGCGCCATCGGCCGCGCCATCGTCAAGTTCTCGAGCTCCTTCACGGGCGACCAGGACGACGACAACTAGGACATTTCTTAGGACAGAGCCACTGTGATTAAAGTAAAAGTTTGATGCCTTGTTGGAGAAAATGACGGATATTTACAAACGTTTTTACGTGCAGAGATGGAAAAAGAGAATACTAGGGAGGGAAAATTGACCTGGATGTGGAAATCTTGGCCTTTTGCTGCTTCATGCGCAGTGGTTCCCACCATTTCAGTGGTCTTGTGGCTGGCCTACTTCTCAGACAGCACCTTAAAGAGGCTGGGAACCACTTCCATGCGCCATGGGCCGCCTTCGAGCACTTCTCCGTCGATGTTCATGCAGTCCTCAGTCTGGTCGGGCTCAATTTCCACCGCCTTGACCTTCAGGTACGAGATGAGCGGACTCTGCAGCTCCTTACCCATCACATACAGTCCGAAGAGCTTGGCATTCGCCAAAAGACCGCCCTTGCGGGTGATAATTAGGTCCAAGTTGCCGTCCGAAGGGTGCGAGAAGGCGCCGTCGGGTGTGATGTTGACGACGCCCACCACTACGTAGCTGCTGTTGTCCTCCTTCCACACGAATTCGGGGTACCGCTTATGACTGGCCGGACTGGAAATGCTGCCGGCGATGCCGCCCCACGACTTGCGCTGCTGGCTGAAGCGGTCCGTATCGTATACGGTGCCTTCTTCCACTTCGAACTGGTCCAGTGCTCCGGCATCCGGGTAGTCGTCATACCGGAGGAGCGGCGGCTGCGGCTCCGTCAGCACGTACCGAACACGACCAGTGTGTTTCTTGGGTAGAACCACAGTACGTTTCACCTTGAGGAAAGCATAGCGAAGCGTTCCCATCCAACGGTACCGCTCCGACTCGGCTGCGATGTCACCTGCCACTCCCCAGCCAAGACCACAGTAGCTGTAGTGCACCACCTCCGGGTTAGCAGCCGACACAGCTGTGACCACATCCAATGGACGCATTTTGCGCTTCAAAATGCAGTACAGAGCTGCGTTCACCGTCGGAATACCCGCTCCAGTGCCAAAAGCATTCTGCGTACCAGCAGAGATAAGCGAGATCGGTGTCGAGGCCACAATCTCACGCCACTCGTGCTCCGGACGAGTTAGCAGTCCGTTCATGAACTCACAAAGCGTACCATCACCTCCGATAAACACAAGAGCCTCAAAGCCGTCCTCAGCCGAGTAGCTCTTGCCCATTTCTGCTCCATGACCAGAATGCGTCGTCTCTTCAACCACGTAGTCGAAGTTGCCTAATTCCAGGAACGGCTTGACCTTGGTCTCCCAAATGCGTCGCGCCTGTCGTTTACCCGAGTGCGGGTTCACTACCACCTTCAACAGCCGTTTCTCTGAAATAGGAGGCGCACGAGCTTGCCAGCGCACGAGCTCCTGGATGGCGCCGACCCAACTGTCCACCACTTCAGTCTCGAGGCAGTGGAAGTCCACGAACTTGGGCGTACGCAGCAGCGCCTTGGATCCCGTACCCCGACCTTTCTTGAAATAATGCACACGGAACGTGTTGGCTTTCTTCTTGGCAATGATCTCTGCACCCACGACGTCGTCCGTTGCCAGCACACCGAGGATCTTCTTGCCTCTGGACCACGTGATGGTCTCCGGGTCGAGTCTCAGCTCGCACTTGCGAACGTGGTGGTCGACCCGGACGACCGTGTTGAGCTCTGTATCCAGTGGAGCTTCTCGTCTAGAGAAGGCCGTGACACGACGAATGCTCTCTCTAGACTGCTGCCCACGACGTCGTGCGGGTTGTCGAACGTGAAGTCTCCTACGGACGTGGAGCGCATGCTGAACGCCGTCTTGGCCAATTCCCTGGCCGATTCCTGGACAGCTGCTGCACGTACGTTTGACTGCGTTTAGGTGGTCCTCCACGACTTCCAGCCTTGCCTGCACTCCTTGTATGTGGAGAGAGAGCTGGCAACTGCAGCTGGCGCTGCACATACTGCTGGTAGCTGTCATTTCCGCTCTGCACCTGTGAAAGAGTAGGCAAAAAGCCGCTCTGACTGCCGGTTTCTTCCTCTTTTGCTCCTCCTCGGGCGTCTTGGGGTCGTAAGTTCCACGTCGTGGGAGCGTAAGCCGCGAGGTGACAGAATGTTGGACGATTCCGAGGAATAGGACGCCTCCTCGGCCCCTACGAAGTGCACGGAGCTCTTTCCGCGCGAACTGGGCGGCGTGCTCAGTCCGTCCAGGAAGGAGGAACCTCCTCCACGCGGCGTCATGCTTAGCGCGTCGTCGGGCACGTTCTGTGGGCCCGTGGCGAACGTCGGACTCATGCTCTTCCTCCAGCAAATACCGGTAGACCTGGTCTACTTGGCGCTTTCGATTGTGATTGCAACCTGCGCTCGCTCTCTATTCGTTCGACACAAAGAGTTGTTACGATGTGGATTAGGGCAAGGGACCCGTAAATCCACGGCTGTAGTCGGCTAAATATTTTGTAATCTGCTGCGGGGTTCGACGCCACTGCACAGTCGTTTGCAAGGATACACGCCTGTCACGACGACAAATGTGGATCTATAATGGAGTTTGAGGTGATAGGGATACATTGGAACACTTAGGTTGCTTGGGAGCTTGGTTGAGGTTGCTGGTGACACTTGGCTACTGTAAATGCGGTAAGAAAAATTGGGCTATATCTTGGTGTTTGAATGGCTAGTCAAGTGGGACTGTGGGCGAGTTCTTTAATTCGGGCCTAAAAAGTAGTCTGATGGCTACCAATTCCTGATTACACCACTGATTCGATTCCGCCTTGGTGTTTAGATTACCCCGTCGCCAAAACGGGCATACAACTGGTGGCGAAAGCCGTGGTTGGCGTCTGCCCTTGCGTCGATAACGAACTGCACGATGGTGTCGGACAAACATACTGCCGCCTTTCGCGCGCCTGGAAGGTGGCCTGCTAGTTTATATCCTTGAAAGTTTGCTACGTCGCGAGTTAAAGTCGGTGGGAACTGTCCTCCTAAATGGCAAAATCCATCTTGCGTCAAAGTTGGGATTGAAAGCTTCACTACCTATCCACTTCCTCTATAACTTTAAAGTTTATTGCTCTTGTACTGGGCAAGCATGTACATGTAATATAATACATGCACTTGTTGATGGCATTCCAATGGCAACGACTGTGGATTTGAGACAGGGTTACGCCACGACATCGCTCGCACCAGTCGATTCAGCTTCATGTATCCTGGGCATTGTGTTCCTGCAGTTACTCGCAAATTGTTGCAAAGCAAAGCGATCGAGTGCCGCTACAATATTGAGACAGGGCAAGAGGCACTTCGATGTATGCATACGGTATTCTCATGCCGGCAACGACGTTAACGCTCGTACACCTTTGCATATGTAAAAGGAATGCCAAACACTTGCAACTGCTCCCTTGAGCTATCGAAGCCGCAGTGCGACGACCTCATTGCGCATGAACAGCCAACAACCCCTTGGGGTTTCATTTCACGTCATGTATCGCTGAAGATTGCGGTGCCGTGCCGTCAGCACCTGACCAATAATCAAAAATCCACATCATATGCGCATATTGTCAAAATTGTGAAGATTATATTTCCGCTTTAGTCGATCCTGTGAAATTTAGTGTTTCCAACATTTGATTTAGAAGCCAGCGGGTGTTTCGGCAGACGAAGCAGCCTTACTGAGCGCGAGTCACTTGCCACTTTTAGCTGATCCAAAACAAGGAGGATCGCATTCAAGGCTTGCCAAGCCGTAGCATTGGACTCTGCTGCCTGCAATGCTCGCTGGAGCGGGAGGTGGCACGTAATACATGTACGCATACACAACACATCGCCTGCTTTTGTTTACTCCAATCCACCGATCTCTCCTCAGAATTTGATCATCTGAGTCCGATGACTGCAATTTTGGTCAAGGATAAATTCCGAATTTTTATTGGCTGAAAACTAAAGGGGTTATATATAACACCCAATCACCTACCTACAAATAACCCATCTAGTAATTGACCAAAATGCGCACCGCGGATGCTTCGGGCGATCGCCGCGCGCGTTAGTCGCTCCCATCGCACGCGTAGTCGCTCGCCGACCTCTTCACGCTCTCGTCGCTCCTCGTACTACCGCTCGTCCAAGCGGCGCAGTCCCAGTCGCAGCCGCAGCCGAGAACGGTCCAGACGTTCGAGTCACAGCCGCAGACGCCACCGGTCGCGGTCTCGCTCACGCTCCAGAGAGCGCCACAAGCGCCGGCGCCGCAGCAGCGACGAGAAGAAGGAGCGTCGTCGTTCGCGCTCCAGATCCAGGTCCAGGTCGGCTTCTAAAGCTAAGAAGGAGAAGCAGAATGGCCAAACAGAGACTTTGTCAAAGGATTTAAAGGTTGAGACGCCCAATACGGACAAGAAACAAGTGGAGGAGAGCCAAGATGTTCCCATGGAAGAGGTATCAGAACCGAAGGAGGCGCAAGTGAAGCCGGCGCAAGAGAGTAAGGAGCAGGGGGCTGTAGAGGAGGCAAAGCAGACGAATAACGTTGTCAGTGTGGAGTCTTTTGACAAGCAGGCACCGAAAACGGACAAGGCAGCGGTCGATGTTAGTGCCATTAAAGCGGACATCCTGAAGGCGCTGGCAGACGCGAGGAGCACTATCGCCGGGATCAAAAGAACGGAGCAAGTACCTCAGTTCCGACTACCCCGAAGCCAACCCCTGTTCCTGCTGCTATTACGACGGACAAGGAAGAAGAAGAGCCTCAGAAGACATTGAAAGTACCAGAGAAGCAAGAAGAAGTGGTGGAGTCACCGAAGAAGCAACTGGAGGTGGAGAAATCGCCGAAGAAGCAACTGAAGGTGGATAAGTCGCCGAAGAAGCAACTGGAGGTGGAGGAATCGCCGAAGAAGCTGCAGACAGAGGATATCAATTCTCCCGACAAAGTCTCTGCGCCCCTAAGCAAACTGTTGCAGTTACGGATGAGTTTGACATGTTCTCCATGGCAGCTCTTGACGACCACGATGATGCGATGGATGGCAGTTCTGGTGTGGCTGCGATCACGGTGAATGAGGTCTCTACAGTCGAATTGTGATGATGCCGAGGGATATTATTCTACTACGATCGGAGAGGTGCTGAATGGCATGTACCGCGTGCTCGGAGCTGTTGGCAAAGGCGTGTTTTCCACGGTGCTTCGCTGTCAGTGCATCACCCCATTGAAGACTGCAAATGGCTCTCTCGACGTGGTCGCTGTCAAGCTCATCCGGAACAACGACGTCATGCGTGATGCTGCACAAACTGAACTCAAGCTTCTGAATGAGCTAGGCGAGCGGGATTCACGAGACAAGAAGCATTGTATCCGACTTCTGGATTCCTTTACGCATCGGAACCACGTCGCAATGGTGTTCGAGCCGATGCAGATGAATGTCCGCGAGGCCATGAAGAAGTTCGGCGGGAAAGGTGGCATTTCTATCCAGGCTGTACGCGTATTCAGCAAGCATCTGCTGATTGCGCTCAATCACTTGGAGGCCTGCGGAGTGATTCACGCTGGTAAGGAGAACGGTTTGCTGATCTGCTGTAGGTTGAGTGCTAACTGCTGATATGTTGTGGTGGCGTGCAGATATCAAGCCGGATAACATGCTACTCGACGAAAAGCAAACCACCCTCAAACTGTGCGACTTTGGCTCTGCGTTTAAAGCGGACGACGGGAAGCAGGACCCGACCCCGTACCTCGTGAGTCGGTTTTACCGCGCACCAGAGATTGTGCTGGGTCTCGCCTACGACAAAGCGGTAGATATGTGGTCTGTCGGTTGTTGTTTATACGAGATGTTCACTGGCAAAGTTATGTTTCCAGGGAGCACGAACAATGAGATGCTCAAATTCTTTATGGAGCTCAAGGGCAAGATCCCGAACAAGCTGATTAAGAGACATCGCCAAGCTTACATCGATCAATTTGAGATGGAGCCGCACTTTACGGAAGATCTCAAGTTCTGCAGCCGAGAAAGCGACCGTGTCACCGGTAAGTGGATAAAACCTGGAGGAGCATGAGTCATTGACAGTCTAACACTTCCGTTGCATTTGTTCATACAGGAAAACCTATCTTGCGCTTGATGGACACAATCAAGACCAAGAGCGACCTTGCTAGTAGCCTCATGGCAGCAAAAAGTCCTACTGATGACCGGAAGCAAGTGCTGGAGCTACGTAGTCTACTGGACAGGATGTTCACGTTGGATCCGTCGAAGCGCATTTCTGTGAGAGACGCTCTTGCGCACCCATTCGTGAAAGGATGACGAGCTCAGATCAAGTCTCCTCAGTGCTACCAGCATCACAACTCCATGGAGAAGCTTCGCATGACCTTCGTTATGGTAAAACTTGAACGCTTCATTGTGTTTTTCTCCTTTGCTAGCTCGAGTGTGTGTTCTCACGCTTGTTCCTGTTTACCATGCAACATGACCACTTTGATTTGAACCTTTGTTCTCTTGTGTTTGTCTTACAAACTTGCCTTTGTTAGCTTTAACCTTGTTGCATAACCTTTTGAGTTTTAGTGCAAAGTTGAAGCCATCTTCTTCCCCTCAAAACGGATAACGTTTACAACACAACGCTCACCATACCCGAAGCTTCATTACAGCGAAGATGCAGCCAGGCATGAGGCGTCAAACGCTGGACTCGCTGTACCCGCAGGCCCGGAAGCTGCAGTTCGAGCTCAAGATGCAGATGAGCTACTTGGACTCTGGGCGGACGGGCGGACGCACCGACGCAGAGCTCCAAGCCGAGGCTCGCAGCAATCTCAGTACATTGGAGCAGCTTCTGTGGCAACTTGACTCGCTCGTACAGACCAGCTCCAAGCCTGCAGAGAGGGACACGTGGACTAAAAGCTGCAGCAACTGCGTAGCGAGACCCACGCACTGGGTAGTACGCTGGAGCAACATATCTACAGCGTTAACCGTCGAGCAGTGGAGGCCCGAGAGAGGGAGAGTCTCATGAACAGACGTAACGGGGTGAGAGCTGAAAATGAAGAGGTTATGTGGATTAGTACTGATTCATGTTATTGAGAAGGGCTTTGACAGTGGAAACGGAGCCATGTACGCAGCGCAGGAGTCAGAGAGTCTACAGAGGTCCTCGCAGATGGTGTCGGACTTAACGAGTCTGTCGCAGTCCATTCTGGGGATCTCGGAGAGCAACGCAATCGAATGAAGGTGAAGTGGTGAAGAAATAGGTTGGGATTATGAGATAATGCTGATGAGGTTTTGTGTGTTGTGGTAGAATGTGCGCACGAAGCTGCTGGATATTGCGAATAGATTAGGACTGTCCAGTTCGCTGCTGCGGGTGATTGAAAGGAGAGACACGGTGGACTTCTGGATCGTCATAGGGGCATGATCTTCACGCTCGTGTTCTTGTATGTCTGCTATTCCTACGCGACGCAAAGCTAGGCTACCAGGTGCAATGGGAAACCGTCGTACTATGCAAGAAAATACTGCAACGAGCAGCATCCAGCTATCACTTACGGATCTCCTTTAATTCAATTACTACTACTACCATATGCATGTTGTTTTTCACTTACAGTTTTCCCTCCTGCTTCTGAACCTACAGATCACTAGCGGGACACTGTGTTTGAGTTGCTTACGCAAATACAGCGTCAGTGAGCAAAAAGAAACCGCACATTCGGCAAAAGAGTCGCCGTCGCTTGCGATCCACTCGCACTCAGGGCAAGCCAAATTGGTTTTGCCGACGTTAACTTCTTCATGGACTTTGTTAGCATCTCCATGCTGCGTGACCTGCAGTTTGGTGTTCTTCAAAATACGTGGTCCAAAGGCTTCTTCCATCTCCTCATCGTCCGCGAATTCCTCTAATTGCTGAATCACATCTGGCAGATTTGGACGATCATCTGAAGACACAGCGATCATTTGCTTCACCAAGTTCCATTGTGGCTCTGTCATATCGACAGGTTTGTCGACTTTAACTTCACCGTTGCGTAGGAACTGGCGGATTTCTGCATTGTCGTACACACTCAACGGGTACTTAAGCGTCACTGCCTCAATGATACACATCCCAAACGAGTACACATCCGACTTTCGCGTTGCGGGCAAGACCGTCATACGCGCGAACTCCGGGGCTGCCACGCCATAGCACCCAGTTCATCTTTCATCTTCAGTAAAGAGCGCAAACCGAAGTCAGTCAACATCGCGATGCCATTGTCACTCACCACGATGTTGTTGCCCTTGAGATCTCCATGAAAAACCCCTGTGAATGGAGATACCCAAGTCCAGCAGCTACTTCCTTGAGCTTTCTCCAAACAAGGATTCGCCCCTTTTCCTTTTCGCGTTTGAGATACTCCACCAGCTCTCCTTCTGTGGCATATTGGGAAACGATGAAAAATGGTTCTTTGCGATGGTTCGCACCGTAGAACGGAACCACATTGGCATGACGGAGCTTTCGCCACGTATTCACTTCCTTCAAGAATCGTCGTAACTCCACCACAGCGACCTCCTTCACCACGACATCACTATTAGCCCACTTCGCACGATACACCTCTCCAAACCCGCCAGGTCCGAGAACAGTGTTATTGACCTTGACAATGGTTTCATGCGGAACAAACCAAGTTGGATCTTCGCTTTCAGGTTCACCTCGAGAAGTGGGTACTGGTTGCTTAGCGGCATATTCTTTCACCAATGCAGTAGTGTGGTGGAACCCCTTGATCTTTGCTACCGACCTTGCAGACTCTCCTTTGTTGTTGGACAGAAGAGGAGGTGTTCCATGTTCGAGCAACAGTTTTGCAACTGGAAGAAGATTGTCGTCGCTTATGTCTGAACGAGTAAGCAGCAAAAACAACGCGGTGTTGCCATCCTTGTCGATGCCTGCTGGATCGGCTTTGGTACGAACGAGATTTTGGATAGCATTTAGATGACCATTCCGAGCAGCCCACATTACAGCAGTTTGGCCATCCTTGTCTGCGCCCTGTTCGATGAGATACCGCACCACCTCTCGATGACCATTCATAGCAGCCCAAATCAACGGAGTGCTGCCATTTTTGTTCTGTTTGTCTTTGTCCGCGCCTTGCTCGACCAGATACCGCACCACATCTAGATGACCAGTCGAAGCAGCCCAAATCAACGGAGTGCTGCCATTATTGTTCTGTTTGTCTTTGTCCGCGCCTTGCTCGACCAGATACCGCACCACATCTAGATGTCCAGTCGAAGCAGCCCAAATCAACGGAGTGCGGCCATTATTGTTCTGTTTTTCTTTGTCCGCGCCTTGCTCGACCAGATACCGCACCACATCTAGATGACCAGTCGAAGCAGCCCGTATCAATGGAGAGCATCCATTATTGTCCTGTTTTTCTTTGTCCGCGCCTTGCTCGACCAGATACTTCACTACCTCTAGGTGACCGTTCAAAACAGCCCGTATCAATGGCGTGTCGCCATTATTGTCCTGTTTCTCTTTGTCCGCGCCTTGCTCGACCAGATACCGCACCACATCTAGATGACCAGTCGAAGCAGCCCAAATCAACGGAGTGCGGCCATTTTGTTCTGTTTGTCTTTGTCCGCGCCTTGCTCGACCAGATACCGCACCACATCTAGATGACCATTCATAGCAGCCCAAATCAACGGAGCGCTGCCATTTTTGTTCTGTTTGTCTTTGTCCGCGCCTTGCTCGACCAGATACCGCACCACATCTAGATGTCCAGTCGAAGCAGCCCAAATCAACGGAGTGCTGCCATTTTGTTCTGTTTGTCTTTGTCCGCGCCTTGCTCGACCAGATACCGCACCACATCTAGATGACCAGTCGAAGCAGCCCGTATCAATGGAGAGCATCCATTATTGTCCTGTTTTTCTTTGTCCGCGCCTTGCTCGACCAGATACTTCACTACCTCTAGGTGACCGTTCAAAACAGCCCGTATCAATGGCGTGTCGCCATTATTGTCCTGTTTCTCTTTGTCTGCGCCTTGCTGAATCAGGCTTTTAACCCTGTCGATGTCACCACTTATGGCCGCATCTAGGAACTCCTCCCAGGGGGTCCCCTGGCACTAGTGGCACAAAGTCTTCTAACCTGCCCATGTCGAGGCTGCAAGATCCAAAACGCAATCTGTAGCTTTTGAAGCATGAAAAGTCATATACAGACTGTAGCCAATCAAAAGCTTAGAAAAGCATTGAAGTTTGCCTCAAATTGAAGGGGCAAGTAATAATATGAAACGGAGTACATGTCGTACATGTACATATTCAGCATTGAAAAAACTAGTTTGCTATTCATGGGAGGCAAAATGAGCGCTGTCGTGTGGCGGTACGCCGACATCCAGTATGGGTTTCTAGACCGAGAGCTGGGCTATGACAACCTTCACGCTTTGGCCGCAGAAGGACGGCGCAAGGCTGTCCTCAAACACTTGAAACACGGCATGGATCCCAACGCCCGTCGTCTGGAAGGAGCGTTCGGAGCGGATGACGACGAACGAGGCGACACGCCAATGATCTGCACAGCCAGGTCGGCGGGCTATAGTTCTACACGAAGAAGTACGAGGCTAACGAATGAAATTGCAGAGGCGTTCTAGGGAACAAGGACCAAAAGCGGCACGTCAAGACACTCGAAGTGTTGCTGCATTTCGGAGCGAAGGTCAACGAGCCCAACTTGGTACGAAAATACGAGGGTTATTTACCTTTCGTGGGGTTAATGATCCTCTCTTCACGTAGCTAAACCAGACGCCTCTCTACATTGCGTGCGAGCGTAATGCGATGCGGATCGCGACGTGGCTTCTTCAGCACGGCGCCGACGTCAATATCAATTGCAAAGTAAGGGGTTGGTTGCGTTCTACTAGCTGCAGTTTACTTACCTTCTGGATTAAACCGTTAGACGGGTGTATCACCGCTCATGTGTGCCTACCAGAACCAAAATGCAACACTGGCAACCATGTTACTCGAGAAAGGAGCGATTGTCATCCGCCCGACTTCAAGTTTCAACTGCATCAAAGTAACTCGAAAGTTGTATTTCGTCTTGGACTCTATTGCTTACACCCATTGTACAGTTCCCTGAACTTGCAGACGAGCTTGACGAAGGTGAAGCTTCCTCCAGTGACAAAGGCACAGTCATGTTGCACTCCACGATGCAGCAATACGTCGATCGTGAAACAGGGAGGCGAGAAACACTTTTAAAGGCTGCTCAAGAAGAACAGCGTCTTGAAGACCAACGGATCTACCGAACACAACTTGCCAAAGAAGGAGATAAACGTAAAGCCCGTCGTCGCCGTAAGTGTCTGGAAGCTCAGCACCGTCGAAATCTACCTCCAGTGCAGGCTCTCGATTCGGAGAACGAGCGTCACGAGGATCACTCTTCGCGTATCAATGCTCCAACCAACCAGGGCGAAGGTTTATTGCTGTGGGAGAAGAAAACGATGGTCTCTCGACCCAAATCCGTTGTATCCGAAAGACCTCGATGGGTAGCGAGGCAGATTCACTGCACGCAGCAGTCGCAAGGCGAATCGGAGCACGATTTCATGAATCAATGCACGAAACTCCACGATGCACTCGAGCAGGAGCGCAGTCGTCGACGAGTCCGTGCAATTGTTACAGCGCCAGTAAACGGCAGTCGACGTGAATTCCCCAGCCAAACGCGGCCAGAAACCGCTTCCTTTTGAATACGATCTTGGGTTATGCACATGAAACGACGCGTCTGCTCAAAGCTCTCAGTATAAAGCGAATTCCATTGAGCGCCAATGCCTGGACGCGTGAGCGAGCACCATCAGGAAGAAGTGTGTACTGTTCTCTGTAAATCTAGGTCAGATGCAAGAGCTCACGTGGCGTTGCTTTGTTGTAGCTGGGTAAGTTCCTCAAGTTCTTCCGCTCGCGTCTCAAGACGCATCTGGAGAACGTCGAGGCCGACTTTGAAGACACGCGCTCGGATCGCTTGTCGTCCGAGGAGGTTTATAGCCAGAAAGACATTCAAGAAGCGATCACATCCTTATGCTTCGCCGTCAAGGTGAGCGCAACACGAAACAAGTCCAACATAGCAGTTTTCTTTCTGACAGTGCTATTTGACCAGGCTAATATCCGCAGTGAACTGCAAGACACTATCAACATGATGGCGTTATTGCTGCGTCAGATCTTCTTCGAGGCTGAGGATAGCGTACGTCTTGTACTAACGTAGTTGAATGCAGCACTATTAACTCAGCACTTTATGAATAGGATCTCGCTCTGGACCTGGACATTGCCATGGTGGAGGACAAAGAGTTACTTGACCGTGTGGAGCAGCTTTCTGTATCGGAGTGGATCAACGGAGACTCCCGTGGAGCGGTACAGGTTGGCGCTTTGCCGAAGAACAACCCAAAGGTCAAGGCTGACGCTGAAGCTAAGGACAAGCTCGAGAAGCAGCTTCAGCATGAGCAAGAACAGCACGAAGAAGAGATCCGAGCAGCCAAGATCACATCCAAGCAGGAACAGGAGGCCATGGAAGCAGCACACGCCAAGGAGCTGCGCAAGCTGCAGCGCAAGCTCGAAAAAGCCAACGAGCGTGTGGAGGAGCTCGAGACGCAAGTGGACGACGGTCGGCAGCACGTAGCGCAGACGTCGCAGTTCCAGTCCATGAAGCGTATGGTGACGGCCAAGAACCAGCAGCTTCAGGACCTGCGACGCCGACTACAGCGCTATGAACCCGACTACGCCGAGGACGATGGCGAGACCAAGGATGCCGATGACGACTAGCTCATAGCATAGTAAGCTGCTTGTCAGATCGATTGCAGCACTGCTAACCTGCACCAATTCAGCTTCCTCCTTAGTCCTTCACCTATCACTGTTGATCGCCTAAATAGAGGGAAACGCTGATCCTGTACCTGTAATTAAAATCAGGAGACTTACAAAAGCCGATAGTGAAGTGGGTCGTGGGTCGTCCTTCTCAAGAGAATTCGTTCTGGTTATCCGCTGCTAACAAGAGGGTCCTTTACAGTCCAGCAACTCCAGGGAGCCAGCACGAAATCGCACGCCAGGACGGCAGCCAGCGCAGCAACAGCAAACAAAGCTGAAGCTGCAGCCAGCCAGCGTCCAGAGAGACCTCGTCCATTCTGTCCCCCGCGATAGTAAAACTGTCCATCCGAAGCTCGGGCGCTTACAGGCCGAGCTTGGTGCGACGCCAGTGGCGACGCTTGGCGTTGTACTTGATGGTGTTGTCAGTACGCAGACGGATCCACTGGGGATCGGGCGGTTCTGCTTGGCCTTCTTGGCGAGGATGCGCTTGGTGCGGAAGGTCTTGTGCGAAGGCTATAGAAATTAAAGAGCATGACGGAGTTAGAAGACCTGTTGACCTGTTTCGTTCCTGATTCTGCAGCTTCTAGAGCGAATTCCGCGGCGAAAAGCAGTCCAGCCGACGCGTCTGAAGCAGGGGAACTTGACTAGATACACGCCGGCCTGTTTCCTGCTGTTTCTCGCGGTCTAAACGCGTTCGAAGCGCGCACAGAGCGCATGCACACGCACCATTTTGGAAGGAATTTATTCGGACTGACGCGCGATTTGGAGCGAGCCAACAGGAAGGTCGGGCTACCAGCCATTCGTTGGGGTAAAGAGGGGACTTGTGATTCGTCTAAAATCAAGTTCGTAAAAAGATGGGGATTGGATGAAAATAAAGACTTTTTACATTTTGTACTCGCGTAAAAACAAATGGCTTGGAAAAATGAAATTGAAGTAAGTCACACCACATTACGAAACTTCGTTATGTTTTTAACCCATTTTACTCAGAATTTGTATGAGTTGTCTACGATTGCGTCGGAAGCGCGCCCTGCACCCTTCTCAACCTAGCTCCCTCCTAATTATATGTGCTGCAGGTGCAGGGTGAAGTGGTGTGCTGTGCTGTACCGTGGGTTGATAAAGGGGTCCCAGCTGCCGGGCCATGCTGCGACCCGAGCCCGAGTCTGATTTCTAACGCTTCGCACATGGCTCTTTTTCTACCCCGAAAGCAATAGCTTCACTGAAATTACTTGGTTTTTGTATGCCGAGAGAATCCACTCTTTGGCCAAAGGTTTATCAACAGTTGCCGTCATTCCGCATTCGCGCTCAGCAACCCACATGGAGGCAGGCGTTGGATCCGAGGGTCCGCCACGGCCAAAAGGGGAGGATTCGGACAAGGCCACCAATACCTCCGGCTTCTCCATGTCGCCCTCGTCACCGTCGCAGTCTCCGCACGCTCTGAATCGCTCTGTGGAGGCCGCAATGGACCCTGGAACATCGGACTTGCCAGTGTCGCCTTCGTCGCCATTGCAGTCCGTTCTGAGGCCCACCGTAAATACCACAGCTAGATCACCACCTTCGCCGCCTTCGTCGGGCTCTGTAGACTCGCAATCGCCGCTCAAATCGGCACTCAGGAAGCCCAACAGTCCGCAAAAGCCCAAGATCTCCCGAAGAGTCTCCATTGAGCAAAACGTGCAAATCGACATCGATTCCAGACGCTCCAGGGACCGCTTTAGCTCTTCGCAGCAATCCGCAGCTTCCAATGACTCTGCACGCTCTGGTTTGGGCGATTCTGGGGTCAGTTTACGGTTCCGAAGGACTCCAACGAACAGCAAGACATCCAACCGAAGTTCTTTCGCGTTGAGAGACACTGTGTTGTCCAGGATGTCCTCCAATGTAGGAGGACTGAGAGAGAGCTTCTTCGGGGCTATTGGACGGACGACAACCGTTCACGATCCATTGGAATTGTCTCCGAACCAGGAATTTGACCTCGACGTCATTGATGAAAGTGGAGGAATGGACGAAAACATTGGACAGATCCTGAAACCTCAAGTGGACTTCAGCAATTGGTCCAGAGAAGGGTATATTGTGCTTGGATTCGGTGTTGTGCTGTTGGTGCTGATGGTCGTTTTAGCAGAGACTGTGGGCTCCTCAACGGCTACAACATCGATCCTGGCCTCGTCTTTGGCTCTCTGTTGACGTTGATTCTGTGTGTGTGCGTCTTCGTGACGTACCATGGAGTGCAGAGCTACCAGAGACACCCGAACCCGTTGATTTACTACAAGTGCGTGATTGACATCTTCTTGTCGCTGAGGTTTCTACTAGACCCGCTGCTTCAGGACATGGGCGTGTACAGAGTAGGCGATGAGGCTTCGTGCGCGTATCTTTCGGGTATCACGCAGTTTTTGTATCTATCGAGCGACTGCTGGTACTTTGCTCAGATTGTGGATCTCTACTGGTCCCTGACCAACCCGTTCATGAGCGTCAAGGCGAACAGAAGGAGATTCAAGATGATGGTCTACTCGGCTGGAGCTTTCACGGGCATCTTCGCGGCGTTTGTCCCGGGGTCCATGGCTTTGCAGATGGAAATTACTGCTGGACGAAGCGCAAAACCACGGATGACGCTGACTCTATGGAGAGAGACTTGTTCCACCTCAATCCTGGCAATTGGCTGCTGTTCTACATGTGGATGATCCTGTTCTATCTTTCGGGCGTCGCGGTGCTTATCTTTGGCGTCAAACGACTGCGTTCTGGACTACGTGATACTCTGAATAGTCGTCGAGAGATGCTACGCAACGGGGCGCTTTCGATCATGAGTTACACCATTTACTGGACGATCGTCTTCTTCTGGTACGCTATGTCCTTCCGGACCCACACGACCTATGACAAGGACGGAAACTTCGCGCCAAGCCTCACCTTCCGAACTTTCACGTTTACTCTATCAGCACGAGGTGCCATCGATTACTTCGTGTGGTTCATGGTCAACAGTCCGAGTTTGGTGCGTCCAAACTGGCTCAAGTTTTCGTCCGACTCCGCCGACAAGCAGTACAGTGCACAGCTCAACACCGCACTGCAGGAAGAGCTCATCTACTTCACTATCGAGGGGATGACGCGTGCCATCCAGATCGCAGAACAAGACCTCATCCGTATCCGTGATCGATCGCCGACACAGGAGCTGGTACTGGGTATGAGCGACGAGGAAGATGATCATCCTCCTTCTCTTGCTGAGGCTGCTACAGTAGCCACGGGACTTCCTGGGGCAGGCAGCACTAGTACTTTGCTGCAAAGCGTACAGCGGAACAGGATGCTCAGCACTATCACGGAAGCTATTAACGCTGGACTGCACCGCAACAGCAGCGCCGATGCAGAAACTCGACGAGCAAAGAATAAAAACAGCAAAGAACCGGACTTCAGCTTCGACATCCCTCAAGACCAGCGGTCGATTCACTCCCAACAACCGAAAGGAGACCGTCGCGTTCAAAATCCTTCGTCAGCTTCGACTGTTGTCACAACTGCTGATCCACCATCGCCAGCTCCAGCGGTAGGAACGACTACAGCTTCTATCCGATTTACGCCGTATAAACCGCAGGCGTTCGCTGAGTTACGCCAAGCTTACGGGATCAAGGCTTTAGATTTCATGAAGTCCTTCCAGACAAGTACCAAGCCTAACATCAGCGAAGGCGCAAGTGGTGCCTTTATGTTCTTTAGCGGTGACAAGAAGTATATTGTCAAGTCTATGGCGGAAGAGGAGGCGCGTTTCTTGTGTGAGATCGCGGAGAAGTACGCCGAATACTTGACCATGAACCCGAGCTCGCTCATCACCAAGTTCTACGGGTGTTTCAAGATCACAATGTACGACAAGCGCTTCTACTTCATCGTGATGGAGAACCTGTTCGACGTGATGGAAGAAGGCGTGCAGATCCACCACCGGTTTGATATCAAGGGGTCGTGGGTAAACCGGAGCTACAAGCGGCCTCGTCGAGGTGCCAAGGTCAAGTGCCGTCACTGCTCGATGATGTTCAAATATGGCGCGAAGAAGAGCTTAATCCAGTGCCCCAACGTCGTCGGACTGCATGAACCGAATGTCGTTTTGAAGGACAACGACCTGCGTACTCGAATGCGAATCGGAATGGAAGAAGGCGTCGAGCTGTACGAGCAACTGCGCGATGACTCTCTCTTCCTCTGTGATTTGGGCATCATGGACTACAGTCTGCTCCTCGGTGTGATGGATATCGAGTTTGCAGTGGATCAGCCTTCAGAGAACTCAAGCCTGAGTGAGCGCACGGCTGCTAACACGGTCACCAACACTGGAACTGGAACGAATTCAGCGACAACTAACAGTCTCACTAACGACAGTTTCATCTCTGCGTCGTCGTCAGGTTGGTCGTCATCCACCGGAAGCTCTTCTAGCGAGTCAATGCCGAAGAAACTGGGCATGAATGTAGCCCCGAGCGTGCACTCTCTCTTCAATCAGCCGGAAGACCCTCTAAACCAGTCTCGCTACCCGTCAAGTGGTGGGGAGCCGAGACCGAAGCGCTCTATGCGGAAGAGTAAGCGCGTGTTCGGCCCTGGCTACTACTACGTGGGCATCATCGACATTTTGCAGACCTGGACGCTACAGAAGAAGCTCGAGCGGTTCTGGAAAGTGGATATCCAGCAAAAGACGGCGAGGGGCTGTCGGCGATCGACCCGGTGCGCTACCAGCGGCGGTTCGAGGGCAAGCTGCGCGAGATCATCGCGATCCCGAAGGAATATTACCACCGCCAGCGTCGCAACCAGCCCAAGAACGCCATGTTCCAGTCCGTGCAGCGTCTCAGTCCCGTGTTGCAGGCTGCTGCTGCCTTCGAGAATGCCGCAGCTGCAAAGAAGCCCGGCGATCGCTTCCTCGAGAACGTGGCGACTCGACGGACACAGATACGTCCGGCACATCATCCAGTGCGGCGGAGGACGGCGATCTGGAGCAGGCTGGACGCAACCCAACGCCGATCCTATTGCCGTTCAACCAGCGGCTGATCACCACGAACTCGATGCGCAGTCAGTTGAGTATGACGGACCTGGCCGTGTGAGTGAGCAATGGCGTGACGAAATAGTTGAAGTTGCTGTCGACCAGCACAATAGATTAGGTAGGTTGGTGAATAGGAGCACCATTTTTCATGTAAGGGGCAACTCCGTGTATTATAGCGAACAACACGTTTCTCGTTTATCCATTTTGTCACTTGTACGAAGATGAAAAAGTTGCCCTCCACGTTTTTTTCTGTCTGTACTTTGCCAAAGTTTCGGTGTGGCACCGCACCACTTCCAGGCCCACTGTCTTATCGCCATGAATCTGGCTTTCAAAACCAGCTTCTGCCAGTCAATTTGGATCGTCGAATGAAAACGTTTTCAAATGAAAACTTATCCTTTAGCCTTGTTCGATGGCCGAGCTGAAAATGCGCTACACAGTATGATGGCACAATGCTAAAGCTGGCCATGATACAGCAAGCTGTGCGTGCAAATTGCCATCTCTTCCCGGTTGATCGGCAGCATCTCTCCCCGTCAGCTGGCGGATATCCGAGGCGACGCTGGTCACCCGACACAACGGCCGGCACTTCTTGCTTTCACTATGCCTCTGCCGAATGCCACCGTCATTTCCGCACACAGCCGGCCGGGAAAGACGGACCAGCACGCAGACGTAGAGCAGCTCCGACTTGTACTCTCGCCACTTCCGTGCCGCTTTGACCTGGCTATCGGTAGCATTGACATTGGCAGGTTACGGGCATTCCGTCGAACAGGCTGGCAGAAGCATAGAAGACCATGCCAATGGACGACGACGCCAACGTGCTCACATGGCACGAGCAGGTTCAACGCAAGAACTCGCTGCCCAGAGCAGACAGCGCGCCACTGGACGAGCAGCGGCCCCGAGGCAAAAGCGCGCCCGGAGTTCCGCCCACAGGTGACGCGCCAGCGCGACGTCGAGGCTTTTCATTGGCGCGCCATCAGTCCGTGCCCGCCATGTCCGTCGGCAAGTCCCGGCGCCGTCGCAAAGTGACGTTCAAGAATATGTACGCGCCCGACGTGGTGCCGCCGCCCAAGGTGGAGAGCTACGACGAACTGGTGTTTAACGTGGCCGGTTTGTTCCACACCATGTCGTTCCTGCATGACCCGGAGGACTGGGACGACCCGACCGGCAGCATGTCGTCCGAAGACGATTACTACGACCCGGAGCCGCTGGAGCGCTCCGTGCCGCTCATGATCGCCGAGTTCCTCTACCGTTCGGCCATGTTCTTGGGATATCCACAAGGCGACACCCCGTGGCTGCCGGGATTCCGAGAAGACAAGAAGTTTTCAGGGAACGACGTCAAGCGTTGGAGACGACTCGCGCACTTTGACTGGGAAGCGGAGGAGCGGGAATTCCAGCAGAACCACCGTAAGCCGCCGTCACTTACAGCTTTCCAGCCCGGACTCGAGCGAAAGGAGTCGGTAGAATCGAACGGACACAAGTCCGTCATGTCCACGATCGGTGCCAGCTTCCACATGAGGCGACAGGACAGCGCCGTCAGTGTGGACTCCATGTCGTCCAGTTCCAGTATGGACAATCAGGTGCAGAGCCATTCGGGTAAGACCAAGTTCCGTAGCGCCGTGTCTGGGTGGATCCGTAAGCATCGACGTCAGCACAGCAAGGAGAGTCTACCGGTGGCAGAACAGGTCAGCGAAGACGAGAGTGGAGAGAAGAGTGAGGAGAAGAAGAAGCGCAAGCACAAACCCGTTTCATGGCTCAACCCACCGCCTATTTCGTCGTCTCGAGACTTGGCGCTGCTCGTGGACATCATCAACTCGTGCGTGTATTGCGGCCAGTTCCAGTTCCGGAAGCGCGACATCGTGCGTCTCTGCAATGTCAGGATTTAGAGGAGGCAAAGCTCCGTTTTATTGCGCTTCCTGACAAAGGAAGACAGGAAAGAGCGCAACTACCCAAAGAGATTTAGTGTGTTAACAGTCCATGCGTGACGCCTGGTGATCGAAAACAGCGTTTTGTCCGTATTGCATCGATGAAGTTGTGGTAATTTGCCACTCTGTATTGACATTTCCACTTTGAGGTTTCATAGCTTTGTTGTTCCTTCACTTATTTACCAACTGAATAAAAAATCTGCTTAGGCTTTTCACAACTTAAATCCAGCCGTCCTCCTCCACGATGAACTCAAGACGCACCAGGTCGTCGATCTCGTCGGGAGAGAACAGCACCTCGCCGAAGTTCACGCAGCAGTTCACCACGCCGCACAATTTGTCGAACTTCATGTTGGACGGCACTTCCAGCTTCTCGTCCTCGTCTTCCTCCTCCTCGGGCTCCTCCTCAGCCACGCTCGCACTGAGCGATCGGTGGAGCGCCACGCTCTGCAGTCTCCGGGGAGCTCTCGCCGGCTGGCTGTCACTATCACTATCAGTGCCCTCCGTCACGGCCGAACTGGAGCGCGACGACGGCGCTTCAACGTCTTTTCCCTTGACGCCCAACGCCGCGGCGGCCTGGGCCGTCGTCACCTCCTCCAGCATCCAGTCGTGCAGCGCCAGCCGGCGCCACATGCGGATCTCGCCGTTCGAGATGCTCACCACGTTGCCGTGCTTGGTCCGCGTGCCGTGCAGGAAGGCCATGGAGCGTTCGAGGAACTCCTGCACCTTCGTGGTCGTCGGCCGTTGGTCGTGGGCCGCAAACTTGCACACGCGCACCATAACGTCATCGTAGCTCTCCAGCGCAGTGTAAGCACCAGAAGCGCCGTCGTTCGCGTCCGACAGGATGATCCTGGGATTCAAACTGAACCGCGTACGCTTGGCGACACCAGGAGACAGCACTTCCTCAGCAGGAACGGGACTCGGCACCTTGCGACCAGAGATCGAACGGCGGTGCAGCTCCGCGGCCTTGGCCTTCTCCGCTGCCTTCGCGAACTTGCGCGCTTCAGAGCTGCGCGAGAAGCTCGCGCGGTCCTTCTGCAGGTCCAAGTCGATGTTGCCGCGTCCGCCGATGAGACGTGCCTGGATCGGGAGCTTCCGCCAGATCTTGGAGATGAGGTGCGTGGGGGCCTGCTCCATGAAGTCCATACTCTGCGACCGACGGTCCAGTCCGCGCGTGGGGCGCTTGGTGTCCTCGTAGTCGTCGTCACTGTCCGAGTCCCACGTGGACGCGTGTGGCTTCACGACGGCCTGCTCGTTCTTCGAGTACGACGCGCGTTTCGCACGTTCCTCTGCCTCTTTCTTCTCCTTCTTCTCCTTTCTAGCAGACGAAGAGAACGACAGCGACATGCCACGTTCCTTCTTCTTCTGCTTCTCGGGCGAGTACACGGTGGCATTCGGTTGCAACGATCCCCGACCAGATCCATTAGAGGGATACACAGGTGCATTAGGCGCCGTGAGGTCGTTAAAGGCGCTGGAACTCGACTGGTACGAGCTCTGAGCCGTCTTCATCGTGCTGTAACTGGTCAAACTCTGACTAGCCGAGCGGACTTTCGTCCTCCTGTTGCTTGGCGCCAACGTCTGTCCTGAAGCTGGTGAGCCATGTTGCCATGCACACCACTGTTCCGGAGTGTACGGTTGCCCATACAGGGGGTCGGTCTCCTCCAGCACTGATACTTCTGCTTCCAAGCTTCGGAGGCTGCGTAGGAAGATCAAAAGACGTCGTAGAGAAGGTGGAATGGCCGCTATTGGAGCTTGACGAGTTGCGACTGCTTCGACTGCTTCTAGCAGTCTGTTCTTTGCTCGCCACTTTGCTCTTGTGCCCAAATAAACTGCCACGACTGGGGGCTGTGTGGAACGCGTTGGTGATGGACTGCGTGAGCGAATTGCGTTCGCCTTCCTCGGCCGATTTCTTGGCTTTCGGTGTAGCTGCGGTGGCCCCGTAAGGTAACGACATGACCACAGGCTGCGCAGGTTCGGAAGACGCGCGCTTGTCTTTCCACCCTGAAAAGGAGAAACTCGAGTGGCGTCCGTCCTTCTTCTTGGACGGTTTTTCGCGCGATGCGGCCTGCGCCTCAGCGGACAGTTCGGCGTCCAGACTGGCCGCGCTCATGCGGCCCGTGAACGAGAAGCTCCGCTGCGGCGCGAGCCCGGGAAGATCTTCTTGATGCCCGAGTACACGTCCTTGACTTGCTGCGACATCGTCTACCGCTTTTTGCCACTTTGCCAGCGCTTTTGATCCCTAAAAAGGTGGAAAATAGTCGAAGGAGGTGCGCTAAAGGCGAGAAGATGGCAAAAAGCAGAAATTCGCGTGCCACTTGTTGCCTTCGCTGTCACTTTGCCTCTTGAGATGTGGGTGAGATTCGTGCGGGGACGGCCCAAAGGAAAGAAAGGGAGCAACTCAGTGTCTGGCAACTCTCGACCTATTTTATGGGCTCGGGGACAAAATGGGTAGCTCCCGAATCATGAATTTCAGAATTGCGCAAATGTATGTCTTGCAAAATCTAAGGTGGAGTTTACATCTTTTGAAAATAGCTGTGAAGAACCCTTTATTTGGGATTGTTGCTAAATTAGCCCTACTCGCGGGCAGAAATCAGGATCAGCTGGGCGGGCTTTTTACCTTTGACACTGCGGGCGGTGCCTAAACCGGCTGATTGGCGCAGCGCCCTCGGGCTCCGCTGACATCTGGGCCCGCGCCAGGAGCTTACGTCACGAAGTGCAGCGCTTGCTCTCGTGTGGAGACTCCACCGAGCATGGCGAGCCTTGGCTTTCTTAGCGCCCGTAGCGACAATAATTTTGGTGTCGTTTCGCGAGCAAAACGTAACGGTCCGCGACGATTGACTTGCCGGGAACGTTCTCAAGAGGATGGGGAACGCAGCACTGTTGCTTTTCGCTTACTGTCCGCATCATAGTGGTAAACGTGTTGAGTGCGGACTTACACGAAGGGTTGGGCTCCAAAGCGACACGTTATGCGACGCTAAAGCTGGCTCGAGAGCTTGAAACGTTGCACGCTGCTGACTACCGGATCGGATGGCTGCATTTTGCTGTCGTTCGTCGCTTTGGCTGTCTCAATCGATGGCGCGAGGCCGTGAAGCAACGACTGCTGGCTGTGGAGCTGACAGCTCTTTCGTTGCAAATGCTGCCGACCATCGAGCGCGCCGGAATGCAGGACGCTGTGTGCCAACACAGATCGAACTTTCGGTGGCGCTGAGCAAGATGGCACTGGAGAATCTCCAGTGGAGATGCTGGTGGTGCCGGCATGGCTCACCGAGGCAAAGGAAGCAGAAGAGCCGGGGGCTCCTGTAGACGCATGTACTCACGCATGGGAGACTCCCATGCGTGAGTGCAGGAAACGCTTTGCGACACGGTTCATCAATCCAATTGCCTCCTTTTACATGTATGGTTTGACAGGTTAAATATCGTTGGTCTGAGCAAGCGGGTCGAGCAAGGTTGCTCTGATTGTATTATACTGTAGCTAATGGGGACGCGAAGCAAAGAAAACTAGGCTGCGTACGAACTCCATCGTTTGTTCATTGCAATATACCGTCAAAGTACACGACAAAGATTGCCCTTAGTGCTGAAGAGGAAGGCTGAGTGCAAGGACACTCTTTTCTCGACTTAGTTTGCCGCGGTCTCACTGCTTTCGATTACATGTGCAAACTATAGTTTGAAGGAATCGAACAGCATCTCAATATGCGCAAGACGATCTTGATCCTTTGGAAAAGTGTTAGCCATTTGCTGAGTACATGTATCAGGTTTGAGCTCTCAGCCAGACGTCATCACTCTTCCATCTTACACTACTTCTGCAAAAGTAGCTGTTGAGTTGCTTTGAGCCAACAACCGATACACGATCGAGAGTTGCCGTCATCCCGGTTCTGCTGCAGGTTAAGTGTGTTATAAAGATCTACCAGTACGCAAAACTGAAGTAGCTGTGTCACACAGCCTGTGTGGACGACTTCAGGATCTGACAACTCCCTCCACGACGAAAAACACCAAACTCAAACGCTTTACTTCATCCGGATTTGCTTCGACCCTGCAACCACTCCTCAAACAGTTTTTCCTGGTCTGCACCTGCTCCCTAGAAACCCGAGGAATGCCCACCATCACGTTAAAAACATCCCAAGCTGACGATGCCGACACATTGGAGAAAGAATGCCTCGTATATTATGGCGTAGGAAGTCGCCGGCGTCCCCTGACCTGTTCAACGGCAGTATACCGTGCTATCGAAGAAGGCGTTTGTCTCTCTCCTCGCATCGCCAGAAAAGAGTCTGAGAAGACGCCGCGAACTTCCAGTCCTGAACAGAGCATCAGCTACTACTGTAGCTGCGCGCAAACTGCTGTGAGCTTAACGGCGCAGCAGCTTACGAGCGCTTCGGGGTGAAACGACGCGGGGCGGGGCACGTCCCTTACGGGCCTCAATCGAGCGACCACGCACGATACGCTGGTGGATGGCAGCTTCCACGCAGTAGTAGTTCTTGATGTAGATCTTGGGCAGAGCGTACGACTCGTACACGGAAGCCTCCTTCAGATCACGGATGGCCGACTGGTCCACGATGTTGCTGCAATGGGGAACAATACGACCGGGTCAATTGCCTGAAGTCCAAATTACCTAAAGCGTATAATACGCCTCGGGCGTTATTTTCGCTGCTCTGCGATGAGGACGTACCGCACAACGAAACGCTTGATGGCCTTGTCCTTGGGGATGAGCTTGGCCGTGGACACGCAGTGCACACGCTTCACGTGGCCGCGGCCCTTCTTGTTACGTCCATGGTTGCGGCGCTTCACAGTCATGATTCCTCCGTTCTTTTCTCCAAAAGTGACTGAGCTATTCGCTTGGGCACAAAGGGATTGAGAAGCTCTGGCCGCCACCAACTTGCCCTCATCAGTGATTGGATGCGAGATTGTTTTTTGACGAATTACATTTGAGACCCAAAACCTGGTCACTATTCATGCCTTGTCACTCGGCCGAGGAAGTGTTGCGTAGAATCCGATTCATGCTGATGCTGAAGTAGATGTTGTTTGCTAGCGATGGCCCTACATGAACGGAGAACGCACCAAAATGCAAGGTGAAGTGTCTAAGGCGGGGTTATGTCAGCGTCTGCACTGCAAACCCATCAATACATGTTATTTTTTTTCTGTTTGCTGGGAAGTCGTAAGATAGTCGTCCTAGGGCTAGCTGTCCCTGCGGCTACAGGGCAGTTAGGCGCGCACGCACTGGCACATCTGAAATCCGAAGGGCGACTGCCGGCGAACGGTGGAGTCCGCGTGCAGATGGACATGTTTACTTCAGGTGCTTCATGATCTGCGGGACAGACTGTAGAGATCGCAAGAAGATCAAGAAAAACAAATGTCAGTCCAATAAATCAACGCAATCCTGTCAATAGCCGCAGGACGTACGCATTTGTCGATGCAGTGCAGGAAGTCGAAGTACTGGCCGTCGCAAGCGCCGACGCCCTTAGCCTTGACGCGGTCCAGGCAAGCCTGGTAGGCGTTGAAGGCCTGCTCGCACTTGGGCTCGCACGCCTTGCGGATCGCGGGCATCACGTCGACAGGCTCTTCGTCAGACTGTGCAACACGCAAGCAATATTCATATTAGACTAGTCGTGGCTTGTTACAGGTGGAGGCGTCGAGCAACGCACCATATTCAACGGCGTTCCGGAGTCTCAAGTGGGGGCAAGTACGGCGAATGAACGGTGGGGGCTCCTGAACCCCAAAACGCGTCCCCACCGCAGGTTTTATGGCACATTAAGCATACTGATTGGCTAATAAAGAAATACCTTTGTGATACCGGTACTTGCTCCCAAACAAACCGGTACCGTCAGGGGAGCCTCCTACGCCGCACGTTCGGGTGGTCCGTCCAGCGACAGTCAAAAGCTCCACGCATCCTCCTGCAGCTATGCTCTCTCGAACTGTGCGCGCTTTCCGCGCCGGCGCTGCGCAGCTTAGCGCTCGTCCGGCCGCCGCCTCGGCTGCTGCGGGCTTCCACTCCTCCAATGTCGCCGGAAGCAGCTTCGTGCAGGTACTGTAGCCTGAGTTATGACGTTTTGAATCCAAGACCTGTTAATTCTCTGCTTCCGACGCTAATTCTATGGTTTCCACGCGTTATTCAGCACCGCGACACGGAGGACAACAACGCGGACACGCCGTTCGACTTCACGCCCGAGAACTACGAGCGCGTGCACGCCATTCTGGACCGTTACCCGGAGAACTACAAGACGTCGGCCATCATCCCGCTGCTGGACTTGGCACAGCGCCAACACGGCGGCTGGCTGCCTCTGGCCGCCATGAACAAGGTGGCCCGTATCGTAGACGCTAAACCTATCCAGGTGTACGAGGTAGCCACGTTCTACACCATGTTCAACCGCGAGAAGGTGGGCAAGTACTTCATCCAGCTCTGTGGCACCACACCGTGCATGATCTGCGGCTCCGAGGAGATCAAGAAGACGATCGAGAACCACCTCGGCATCCACGAGGGAGAGACCACGGAGGACGGCAAATTCACGCTGCGGGAGGTCGAGTGCCTCGGCGCGTGCTCCAACGCCCCATGGTGCAGATTAACGACGATTTCTACGAGAACTTGACCCCGGAGACCACGCGCGAGCTGCTGGACGCCTGCAAAAAGGATGTGCCTCCTCCGATGAACAAGTGGGGCAGTTTGCCCATGAACGGCCAGCTGTCGTGCGAGGGCCCGCAAGGTAAGACTACGCTCAAGTGGGACAAGACTCCCGGCCCGGGCTTCCGGATGCGCCCCGATGAGGACCTCAAGCCCAAGGTGAACCCCAAGGACATCAAGGACGCCATGCTGTACTAGGCAGGCTTCGGGATAATTAACTGGAGCAGACTGGGCGATACCCTTCGTCCGTAGCTCAGCAGGTTGACCCACCCATATATTTCCGCGGATCCTGCTGAGCTCGACAAGGGAGGACCTTCGACTCGCACGCACAATAACAGAGAAAAAGAATAAACTGTGAATGCTCAAAGACCTGGATGATATTGGATCGAATGTATTGATGGAGCTTATAGTGAGAACCTTCGTTCGTTGCTACGGTGCATTTCCAACTCACAAGCCTTCGACTTACCTACCAACGAGCTTCGATCTTGCATGTCCGCTTCACTCATCTAATCGACCTGGAGGAACTCCTCTAAACACAATCGCACTGATTACCACTTCGTGTCTCAATGAACCAAAATCAAGGTGTCTTTACCACTTTGAGTTGTGAGGTCCAGGACCAGGATGGCAAGTCGAATGATGAAGACACTCCGTTGCAGCCAAGCGGTCGGTATTCAAGCTGCTCGTCGAATGTTTTCCAGCACCAGTACTGCTCGTGCCGACAAGTTTGGGGTGAGTTTAGTTGTCTTCAACAGAGTGGATACTCGTCTAACCGCTTTCTGACTGTAGCCGATCACGTGGAGCGGATTGGCACTGGCTGGTGTTGTGGGCAGCGGCGTTGTGTACTGTTACAACTTGGAGAAAACCCGTCTTCAGACTCAGTGTGCGTTGTACATCCTCTTTCTCTTTACTCGTTTACTAACATTTGATACAGCTGCCTCTACGGTGACATCCATCGGTAAACCACTTCTGGGTGGTCCCTGGACACTTGTGGACTGCGATACGGGGCGTGCTGTGACCGACGCCTCGTACCGAGACAAGTTCTCGCTGCTGTACTTCGGATTCACCTACTGCCCAGACATCTGCCCCAACGAACTGGTGCGTATTGGCGACGTGCTGGACAAGCTGGAGGGGAGAACAGCCCCGAGGTTGTGCCTTTGTTTGTGACGGTCGACCCGAATCGCGACACGATCGCCCAGATGAAGGCCTACAAGGGCGACTTCCACCCGAAATTCAAGATGCTCACAGGCACTCGCAAGCAAGTGGCCGACATCACCAAGGCCTACCGCGTCTACTTCTCAAAGGCGGACGAGAACGAAGACGACGACGAAGATTACCTGGTGGACCACTCCATCGTCATGTATCTCGTAGGTCCCGACGGTCAGTTCCTCGACTTCTTCACGCAAAATGCACGCGTCGAAGATATTGCTGTGAAGATCAAGACGTACTTCTAGACTTCGTTAAATACCTTTTTAGGCATTTGATACCAAGTTGAAGTTATACCTCCAGCATTTTATAATTTTAGTTCCCAATTTATGCAAGTCTGTGCCTAATATTGGATGGCTCGCTACGATGATCGCGGTCGGAAGCGACATCGTTCACGCTCTCGTAGTCGTTCCCGGTCCGCTCGCCGCCACCGCCATGCGTCAGCCTCTTCCTCTGTATCTTATCGCCATCGTCGCCAATCCGTGGCTAAATCCGACGTTTCTAGCGCTCGGGAGACGGATTCTCCGCGGACCACTCCGAAAGTCCCTCTACCCTCTTTGGCGCATCGTGAGGAGCTTCTAGACGCCCTCAAGGAGAACCAAGTGGTGGTTTGCGTTGGTGAAACAGGATCCGGCAAAACCACGCAACTCCCGCAGTATTTACACGCCTGTGGAGCTTATACCAGCTCCAAACGTGATGATGGAGAAACCGCCCAGTGCATCGCCATTACGCAGCCTAGACGAGTCGCTACAGTGTCCGTGGCTCAACGAGTGGCTGAGGAAATGAATACAAGCGTCGGAGGCGACGGACTCGTGGGTTATTCCATCAGGTTTGAGTCCCGCTGCAGTGCCCAGACGAAACTCAAGTTCTTGACGGATGGAGTCCTTGTTCGCGAGTGTTTGAGCGATCCGTTGCTCAGGAAATACAGTGTCGTGATGCTGGACGAAGCCCACGAGCGCAGTATCCATACTGACCTGCTGTTCGGACTATTGAAGCAGGTTATGAGCAGAAGACCGGAGTTCCGAGTGCTCATCACGTCGGCCACGTTGGATGCCGATCGGTTCGCGGATTTCTTTGGAGAACGAACGTCCAGCAAGAAGAAGAAGCCCAAGGTGAAGCTTTGTCCTATCGTGAAGATCCCTGGACGCGTGTTCCCTGTGGACATTTTCCATTCCAAGCAGCGGCAGATCATGGGGCATCGAGGCCCGTTGTCGACTTACGTACGAGCTGCAGTGGAAACGACGATGCAAGTGCACAACAGCGAAGAACCGGGGCACATCCTGGTTTTCCTGACGGGTCAACGTGAAATTGAAGACGCGTGTGCTCAAATCCGATCGCTGTACCGAGAACAGGAGAGGAGAAGCGACAGATTGGAGTTGCGTGTTCTATCGCTGTACGGGGCGTTACAAGGGCGAAAGCAGCGGGAGATTTTCGACGCTGTACCGATGGATCGAGTCCGCAAGGTGATTGTTGCTACGAACATCGCTGAGACGTCACTGACTATCGACGGCGTCCGGTACGTTGTGGACTGCGGCTTCACCAAGCAGAAAGTGTACAACCCGGTTCGGCAGATGGAGTCACTTGTGGTGGTGCCGATCTCCAAGGTGTCAGCACAGCAACGAGCTGGAAGAGCTGGTCGTACGGCATCTGGAAAATGCTATCGGCTCTACAACAAGGTTTCGTACGAGGAAATGGCTCAGGAGACTGTACCGGAAATTCAACGCACGAACCTGGCGAACACGGTGCTATACCTAAAGCTCCTCGGTATCCAGGATGTGCTGGGGTTTCAATACTTGGACCCTCCTGATGAGGACTCGCTACTGGATGCGTTGAAGCAGCTGTACGTGCTTGGCGCTTTGGACGCCACTGGTGAGGCTACTCCTCTTGGTAAACTGATGTCTGCCTTCCCGTTGGAGCCGAAACTCTCGCGTGCTGTAGTGGAGTCTCTTGTACTGGAATGCAGTCATGAAATGACCCAAGTGGTGGCAATGCTTTCAGTCGAGAACGTCTTTGTCGAGGCTCGTCATCAAGGCAAGAAGCGACAGCGTACTGAACACGAAGAAGATGACGAACCGGATTGGGAACAGCGTATGCAGAAATTGAAAGGCGATGGACTCTTACATGAAGATGGAGATCAACTCACGTATCGATTGCTCCTAAGAGCGTTTGAAGCAAAATCCCGTCAGTGTGAGGGCCACCGTCGAGATCTGGAGCGTTGGTGTGACGATCGCCACCTTCGACTGCGCGCTCTGACGATGGCTGAGTCAATCGTGAAGCAACTTCGTGATATCATCGACTCGCTGTCTCGTCGTGATCTGGACGCTGTTAAGGAGATAATGAAGGAACAAGAGAGAAGAGTGGATTTTTCACTGGATGATCGGCTTCGTCAAGCGCTCTGTGCCGGTTTTTCATGAATGCAGCACGTCGATGCACCATGGAGACAGTGTATCGACTCATGCACCACGAGGACGGGGAAGCAGCTCAGTTAGTGCAGTTTCATCCATTGTCAGCCATGTGCTATGTGGCACCGCCTGAGTTTTGCGTGTACCAAGAGCTGGTAGTTACCAGCAAGCCGTTCATGCGCGGTGCGTTGGCTGTAGAACGTCGTTGGCTCGACGAGTACAGCAAAACAAGCTGGACGTCTCGACAGCGCAGCTTTACGCTTTGTGTGGACGTAACGCTCCCGTGGAGGCGAAGGATTTGGAGAAAGAAGCTGAGCAAAGCGTCGACACGCCAGAAGCCACCTTGCCAGCTTCGAAGCCAGCTGAAGTGACTGCAGACGCCGTTGCGGCCGCTCGTGCACGCTTCCTGGCGCGCAAGAAGCGCTAATAAACAGGTCCGTGATACTCAAAGCGCCTATTTTTCTGGTTGAAGTACGCTCGTGTTTGCAGGTTAAGGCTAACATTGTAGCTAACTTGCTCAAAGTGGTTCGTTGCTCTGGTGTGTTTGCTGCAGACGCGCGTTCTCGAGTTGCAGTTCGTTGACCAAGCGCTTCAACGTTTCGTTTTCGTGTATCAAGGCCTTCTCCACCTCGTAGCTGGCGACCATGAACTCTTCGTACTTGTCTTCAGTGAGCTGCAGCAGCTCCGTTTTGGCCTTCAGCGCCACACGCAAGATCTCCACCTGATCGATGGCATTCGCAGAGTGAGTTGCGTGGTTCTCTTCGTCTTTTCTGCTGCCTGTCGTCAGCACTGCACGTGGGATTCCGGCAGCAGTTAGCAGGCGCTCCATTACGTCCTCGTACTCCTCCAATTGAGCTGTAAGCTCGCGGATTTGATCGTCAGGGTCCAAGATCGCTTCTTCCTCGACACGCTCAACGTTGTGCTTCAAACGTTCCGACCTACGCATACAAAGGTTGTCTTCCTGCTTCATAGCGTCCATGTTTGTAGCCCTTCACTTGGTCCAGCGAGACAGGCAGCTTAAAATTCAACAATAAAACATGTATTTAGATTGTTATCTTACCCGGAGCTTCTGCTTAATCTCTTCTATTGAATAGCGCAGTATCCCTGTGCATCGGACGCCTTCTTCACCTCGTCCAGTCCTTGCTGCGTCTGCTGCATACTCTCATGCACGTTCGTCTCGATATCGTCGATAGCTCCCTGCTGGTCCTGCACAATAGCTGCCAAGTCTCGGAAGATCTCGTTCACCTGGGCCACACTCTGGTGGATCTTGTTGATGTCCTGCTCGCGCTCCTCAATGAGCGCTTCATTGTGCGCGATCTCATTCTCCAGCTCTGCAAACTCGAACACTTGACCTTGATGTTCAGCCACGATGCGGCCGTCTTGCTGTTGGTCTTTCAAAGCCTGTTGTTGTTCCTGTTCCCGGGCGGAGACTCGAAGCACTGCCGCCTCCAATTGAGTGGAAATACTCTCGAAATCCTTGCACAGTTTCCTTTTTATCAGAGAATTGGCTGCATCAGCTGGCACACGAGCGAGGGCTTTGGCTATTTCTTCCTGTAGTAAACAGGCGAAGCGGATGCGGTCGTGCAGGTCTTCGTCGACGGAGCCGGCAGCAGTGGACGCGCGTTTAATAGCCAGGACCTGGCGCTGGAACTGCTCCAGCTTCAAGGTGGCTCCTTCGACAGCCTGGCGAGCCTGAGAGGAAGGAAGAGACAGGGAGGCAGAGGCAGTAGAGCTGCGACTGGCGGTGGGCGTCGCCCCGTTGGTGAAATCCGCGAAGCTCATGGAACCGTCGCCTTCTTCTTCTCCTTCTTCTTGGTCTTTTGAGTTTTTCATAATGGTTTTTAGGGTGGGGTTTTTAACCAATCATATGTATTAGATCTGGAGGACCATTTTCGAGGTTTGGACTAAACGTTAAAGTTAACGAACCTTTGCGAAACGAAAGTTCAGTTTAGTTTAGGAAAGTTACGCTTCAGCTCGAACTACCAGTCAAGAAGCGAGCGAACTGGAGGTCCCAAGAGACGATATCTCGTCCTGCTGCTACTGCTGGGAACAATATTGAGACTGCTGGAGAATTGAAGACGGCTGTCGAGATCCTCGCCTAGCACGTCGCGGATGCACCGACGGCGGTGGAATCGTCCGACACTACTACGACGGCTAACTGCTGAGACTGACGCCGTGGGCCATGGTTGATATGGATTCAGTGGCGATGGTTGGACTACTTCCAGTTCGTGTATGCGGCCCTGAACCTCGCTGAAATCCGCAGCACGGCGCCCCCAAAGCCCGTCCAGGAGACAACTCGAGACCCCTTTGGAGTAGATGCAGAGATGTTCCAAGTTCTTCACCTCCCGGTCGAAAGACATAGTTCTTGAACACGTTCAGGCTGAACGGCGTGAGATCGGTATCTTCCGATGGCAGTCATAAAAGGCTTCGAACATTCGCCAACGCTGTCAAGCCGAGTCACTCGACTCGAGTGTCGTCTGCAGCCTGCGAGGTGCCGCCGCTCAAGATCCAGCGCTTCCGCAGCCAGCAGTCAGTTTGTAACAGGATGTGTTCGCGGCATGAAGAGACGGCAACAGTTGATGACATACGGCTGAATGCAGATGCTGACAGCAGGCTACGAGGTGCCTCACGTTGAAGCTGGTGGCGTGAGAGGAGCCTCGGGCAACTGGAATGGAGATGGAGCAACGGAGTTGGGTTGCGGACGATGGAGAAGATCCTAATTAGACGCGTTGAGCGCCTCCTGGACGTTGGGTGCGTTGGGATCTTTGGGTGGCGTATGGCTACGATGAAGTGGATCGCAGTCACTTTGGAATTGGACGAGTGGGGAGAGGGTGGACGAGAGTGCGAGGGCTGAGCGGATTGAGAGCTCTCTTTGAGTTTTGCGCGGCGGTGAGCAAGTGGGTCGAACTCACTTAGCACGAAGTTGCGTATTGAGAACAGCTGGCCGGACGAGGCGAAGCGGCCTCGAACAACGGACGAGTAGCGACTGCGGCGACTGGGTTTTGGGCGGTATTCGGTGACGTGAAGCTAGCGACGGGCTATCGGGAACGGGTCATTAGCGGGCTGGAAGCGGTGCTGAGTGCGGGATCCAAGGACAGTTGGTGTTGTTGTTCATCGGACGAAGTGTACGAGGTGAACGAGACGGACGGGTGGTACGAGGTGGACGGGTGGTACGAGTTGGACGGAGGACGAGTGAACGAGACGTAAAGGGCGAAAGCTCTATTTGAATATAAATAGGAACGGAGACGTTCCGGCGCAGGTGACTGAGCCAGAATTGTGTTGAAGTTGTCTGGAGCATTGACACGGATAAACAAGAACCCGGCAAGACAAACGCGGCACAGCATTGTCAGCAGTACGACCCGCTAGCGAACAGGCGTACTGGGTTCGTCACAAGTTTCTTCCAGTGCCGTTCTGGTCGTCGGTATCGAGCCGTGGCT
The DNA here is from genome assembly GCA_007655245.1 of Phytophthora citricola. NCBI lineage: Eukaryota > Oomycota > Peronosporomycetes > Peronosporales > Peronosporaceae > Phytophthora > Phytophthora citricola. Next base: position 1,058,080 of record VMRO01000049.1, read on the forward strand.
TCGGCTACGCCGTGTTCGTGCTGATGCTGCTGCGGTCACAGTCCACTACTTCTGTCTGGAGAGTGCATCGTGCAAGTGATAACGCCTCCAAGAGTGTGGGTCGTTCGGCATGGGCCCTGTCCATAGAAGTTGGAGGACACGAAGGAGGACCATTCTGTTCCGCCGTTGGAGGATCAGCTGCGGGCAGTCTATGTCCGCTCTCAAAACCGCTGACGACCATCAACTTGCTTTCGCCCTCGGAGTTGCTCGAGTGCTACCTCCGATTTGCACCGGCTTCATTCGCCCTGAAGTCCAGCAGCCATTTATAACTTTACCACCATTGGCGCAATGGCGACCATGCAAAACTACCCGAAAATGTACGGCACCGTCATGCAAACTGGTGTCGTGAACCCTGCGTCGTGCCAGGAATGGATCGGAGACGGAGATTCACAGCCGTTGCTCTCCAACACCGGAACGCCAACTGCTATCAAGATCAACACCAACAACAACCAACAGATGGAGCAGCTCGCCAACTCCCTGCTGTACGGCGTCGTCAATGCCATCCGAGCCATCCCTACCATGTACGGATACGCCGTGATCATCTTCAGCCACCACACGTTCGCCAGCTTCATGCCGGCGTTGTCCAAGCTCGTCATCTTCTCCAGTGCCGTGCACCAGATCATGTTCACGCTCTTAAGCTCCATGCCCTTCGCTATCGGTCAAGTACAAGACGCTGGTCTCATCTTCCTCAGTGCAATGGCCACGTCCATCTGTAACTCATTGGGGACGACGTGTCTTCAGAAGCCAAAGTCGCCACTACCATCGTCACTATTGGAATTGCCACCGCTTCATTGGGAGTTTGTCTGGTGCTAATGGGTCGCTTCAAGCTGGCAGCTCTCGCTTCGTACTTGCCAATGCCTGTGATCGGAGGATATTTGGCATTTATCGGTGTTTTCTGTCTGTACGCTGGACTTGCACTCAGTACCGGACTGGTGGTCAATGACTTCTCCTCCATGTTGCACATGTTCGACGACGCCCACAACCTCTTACTATGTGCACCAGGATTCCTCGGTGGAGCCACGTTGCTGCTGGTGTCTCAAAACTTCAAGAACCCCTTTGCACTCTCAACCGCCATCATGGTCATGCCGGTTCTCTTCTTCCTCGTGCTGGCAATTGGCAGAATCTCGCTTGATGACGCTCGGGAGAATGGCTGGGTTGACCCTGTGGAGAAAACCGCTTCTATTACGGATCTCTTCAGCCTCTTCGACTTCTCTCTCGTGCACTGGGAGCAGATCCCGAAGCAGGTCGTCACGTGGCTCGGTATGGTCTTCATCGTCGCCATCTCCTCCAGCCTCGACGTTGTGGCTATTGAGATCGACATGGGCAGTAAACTCAACATCAACCACGAACTCAAGACGGTCGGTTGGTCCAACGTCGTTAGCGGACTGCTCGGCGGCTACACGGGCTCATACATCTTCGGCCAGACGATCTTCACCTGTCGCTCCCAGACCAGCTCGCGCATTGTAGGCGTCTGTGTGATTCTGGCTGAAGTCGCTATCGTGACTGTCCCGGTGTCCGTCATGAGCTACGTGCCTCGGTTCTTCCTGGCTGCCACGCTCTTCTTCGTGGCTATGGACCTCATGCTCGAATGGCTCGTGCTTGCGTACCGTAAGATGTGCGTGCGGGAGTGGGCGGTGGTGTGGCTCTCGTTCCTGGCCATCAACCTCGTGTCACTGGATGTGGGGATGCTCATTGGAATTGGCTTAGCTGCTCTGAATTTCCTGCTCAGTTACGTGCAAGTTCCTGTTGTGGACACCCGTCTGGAGTGTCCTCATGAGGTGAAGCGTGTCGTGGAGCGCACTGTCATTTCCAGAAAGCGAGGCGCAATCGCCCACTTCGAGTTCCGAGGGTTCCTCTTCTTCGCTTCGGTCGTGCAGATTCTCAAAAGCGTTCAGAAGGGCGTCTACGTCCGCAAGACGAGTGATGTGAGTAGGACTTTACGCACGTTTCTGGGATGGACGCAACAGCAGCACGAGGCGCGTTCTTGATCCTGAAGAAATACTGCAGAACGCGAGATATCTCTATCGTATTCGCGAATGTTCTCCCCAGTATCTGCAACTTGTTGCTGAAGAACGAAGTTGCGAGTGAAGAGAGTTTTTACCCTACAACAGACGCAGCGATCGAGTTTTGTGAGAGTCACTTAGTGCACGAAGGAGTGGGTTCTACCTCGAAGACGGACCCCATTGAGCCTGTTAGTCTGCTACTGCAGCGTCTGGTGAGTGAAGCCGATGACTCACAGTCCGGATTGTTTGAGGATATCGACCAATTCTTTCGGAAACGTGAAGTTCCTGCCGGCTACGAGTTCTTCCACGTCGCGGAGCTCTCGAATTTGTTCTTTCTCCTTGCCAATGGCCAAGTTTCGGTCTCTGTGGACGATTTCGGTAACACCACACCAAAAACCAGATGAAGACGATTCTCCCTGGCACCATGTTTGGCGAGGTGGCATTTTTCTCGCCAACGTCGACACACCACAGCCACCGCTACAGAATCGTGTACTGTATTTGAAATGACTCGCAAGCAGTTCGACGCGTTGCAGCAGCAAGCTCCGACGTTGTCCATCCGTCTCCGAGACGTAATTGTGCAGTCCATGGCACTGTCGATCACCAGTTTGACCATCAGCGCGTCTAAGTAAAATACAATAATGGTTGATTTCCAGAAACGCCCAACTTTTCGATTGGAAGTCGCTCCTCCACACCGCTGTTGAGATGGAGATCAAGCGTAAGCGGCCTATTGTAATAACAGCGTTCGGTAGTGAAGTTGCGCCACTACCTACAATAAAATGAAGAGGGCTACGCATACTCCCGACACGACTGCCTATCTACAGTTAACGTATTATACGAAGAACTGAACTGGAAGACCCAACTGCTTCAAGAAAGAGTAGCGCGTTGCTGTCTATGTCTATAGTGACGACTGAATAACTCCGAAGCGTGGTTACGCTGAGTTGCGTCGAAAAGACGAGGAAAATTGTGTCGTCACTGAAGGTCGAGCAGGAGCTGGACATCTCATCTGAGTCGCGTGAATTCCGAGTTGGAAAGTGAGAACAGAAGCGTGGAACTTTGTTAAATTGACACGTTTTTGATCGTAAAGTGGCGCTAAAACTCGTTGCTGATGGCTGAGTGTCCGTCGATTGAAGACAATTCTTTCCCATGTTTAGTGAGGTGACATTTCTCGCAAGCAAAGCGATGCGCAATAACAAGCCGATGTTAGTTAGCAATTTGCCTTTGATTGGTGGATTTGAAATGACAACTTCAAGTTAGCCTCAATTGGCGCCACAACACAATTCCTTCCTGTCACCCCTAACGTTGAAGTTGACAACCGCAGGGGATGTTGATGCCAAACAAGCTATCCTGCACAATTGCTTTGAAGCTCAAGGTTTGAGCCAGCAAGCCGATCACAAGCAAATTTTATTGGGCAATCTCCTCAAAGCAATGTTTTCTAAACTGTAGATGCTCGAGGCTCGACTCCGAGTCTTGCTGGTACTACACAATCAGATAAAGCTTCAAGGCCCGCTTTTTAACGAGCGAAAGAGTGACTTGCTAGTATTAGCACGTTGCTACAGTACATGTACACCGGTCGAAAACTACAATTATGTACTTCGAAGTACATCTACCAACGCCGTTGGACAGGCAAGAAACTCCCTTCCAGAATTGCACACAGGAAGAGCGTGATCTACATGTTACCCGCTTGTTCGGAAACGCTGCGGCGTGAACAACTTACAGGTACGGTACGTTACTGTAGCTCATCGCTGGCCGCAAAACCAAGTTGGGCTATCTTCGCGTGAGATGCGGCTTCAGAGTCTGAACCAGAGAGCTTCAACACTGAGATCGCATTCCACATTTCCATACGTTAACACGGGCGCGTGTACTTGGCCAACAGCGCAAACCCAAGACGGCCGCATACATTTATCGGCACTTTTGGAGAGGATTGAACCTTCCTTTGTCTTTGAGATCTGCTCGTGCATTACATAACCTCAATCTAATCCCCATAACAAAATTCGATGGACATAACCCGCAGCAACACTTCCAAAGCAGCAATCCTGCACTCTTAGTGATTTGACGTCATGCGCGTAGATTCTCCGCACATTTTGCGTTCCGACCTTCGTTTGGCATCCGGTTGCCTGGCTGGGCATGGCCTCCATCACTCATGACCGCAGTCGGAAGACGGATCTGCCTCCTTCACGCGCGTTCCTACTTAGCAGAGGCCCCATGCAGTCCGACTCAAAACCTGACGTCAGTTCGTTCAAAGCTCACCCTCTGACCAAGTTCGCCAACTCGTTAATGTATGGCATCGTCAACGCCGTTCGAGCCATCCCCACCATGTACGGCTACGCCGCCATCATCTTCAGCCACCCGACGTTCTTCCACCACATGCCGGCGCTGTCCAAGCTCGTCATTTTCTCCAGTGCCATCCACCAGCTCATGTTCACGTTGATGAGTTCGCTGCCGTTCGCTATCGGCCAAGTGCAGAACGTCGGCCTAATCTTCCTCAGTGCCATGGCCACTTCGATCTGCAACTCCTTGAACGACAATGACGACGAAGACGTGACGGATGAAGCGAAAATTGCCACTACAATTGTCACCATCGGAGTCGCTACAGCTTCGTTGGGCGTTTGTCTCGTTCTAATGGGACGTTTCAAGCTCGCTGGACTCGCTTCTTACCTGCCGATGCCTGTCATCGGCGGCTACCTCGCGTACACAGGCATCTTCTGCCTCTTTGCAGGGTTCGCGATCAGTACGGGGCTAGTGGTGAACGATTTCTCGTCGATGCTGGAAGCGTTCAAGGACACTCACAACCTCATCCTTTGTCTACCTGGATTCCTCGGTGGCGTCTTGCTTCTCGTGATTTCCAAGACTTTCCAGAACCCGTTCGCACTGTCGACAGCCATCGTAGCGATGCCCGTGCTGTTCTTCTTGGTTCTACTTGCTGGCAGCGTCTCGCTCGATGAAGCACGTGAAAGCGGATGGATCGACGTAGCAGAGAAATCCTCCTCTATCTCGGAAATCATCAGCCTCTACGACGCCTCCCTCGTTCACTGGGGCAGATCCCCGACAGGTCGGTACGTGGCTCGGTATGGTGTTGATTGTCGCCTTCACATCCAGTTTGGACGTCGTCGCTATCGAGATCGACATGGGGCGTAAACTCAAGAGCAACCACGAGCTAAAGACTGTCGGGTGGTCGAACATCGTCAGTGGCCTGTTCGGAGGCTATACAGGCTCGTACAACTTCGAGCAGACCATCTTCACGTGCCGGTCCAAGACCAACTCACGCGTCGTTGGCGCGGTTGTCATCCTGGCGGAGCTGGCGATTGTCGCGATCCCCGTGTCCGTGATGAGCCACGTGCCAGCCTTCTTCGTAGCTGCTACGCTTATCTTCGTGGCCTTGGACCTCATGCTCGAGTGGCTGGTGCTCGCCTACCAGAAAATGGACCTGCGTGAGTGCGCTGTGGTGTGGCTGACTTTCCTCGCCATCAATTTCTTTTCCCTTGAACTGGGAGTTGTGGCCGGTGTGGGCGTTGCCGCTCTTAACTTCATGATCAGCTACGTCCGCGTCCCCGTCTTGCACGCGCGTCCACTCGCGCGAGGTCTTCGCCCGAACTTTGGCGAAAGTGCTGTGACGCGCTTCTCCGTTGCAGTGCCGAACTTCGGGGAGAGTTCAATGAGCTTCCGTCCCAATGCGTCGGTGGGGGCACGCAACCTCGCGCAGAGCACAGCGTTCAGTGTGAATAACGCTGGCATTGTGCACTTCGAGTTCTGCGGGTTCCTGTTCTTCGGCTCTGCAGTGCAGATTCTCAACGGCGTTCAGAAAGGAGTGTACGTCCGTAAGCAGAGACAACCATGGGACAGTGACGACGAGAGGGAACGCAGCGCGAGTCCAGCTTCCTCCCGATCCGAGCGACCTGGAACACCCAAGTGGAATGTCTCGATGGGACCTCTGCATCGGACGACAACGCAGTGCCAACTGAGTCCGTTGTCATGGACTTCACTCGTGTCGCTGGTATGGACGCGACTGCTGCACGTAGCGCCTTCTCCATCCTGCACAACTACTGCAAGATCCAGGGGATCCGCGTCGTCTTCGCTAACGTACGACCCAATGTACGCAGTCTGCTGTTGAAGAACAAGGCTGCGACTGAGGACTGTTTCTTCGCCACGGCCGAATCAGCTCTGGAATCCTGTGCGAAGCAGTTGATTTCCAGCACAAATGACTCCGTGAAAACCCAACGTCGTGGATACTCAAACGAGCCGATTAGTCTGCTACTCCACCGCTACTTAGGAGAACCGGACAACTCGCGATTGCTTCAGGGCGTCGACCAGTTCTTCACCAAGCGCCAAGTACCTGCCGGTCACGAGTTTTACCACGTCGCAGAGCAGTCCGATCACTTTTTCTTCCTCGCTCGGGGCTCCGTCAACCTGCTCGTGAATGAAGACGGTAGTGTGGACCCCAACCAGCCTCTCACCCAGCTACAGACCGTTCAGCCCGGATCCATGTTTGGCGAGGTTTTCTTCTTCAGTCAGCAGCCGAGACAGACTGCAGCAACTGCAGCGGAAACCTCCATCGTCTTCGAAATGAGTCGCGCACAGTTCGACGCCATGAAGGTGCAGGCGCCCTCACTATCCGTCAGCTTCCTCGACGTGGTAGTACAGTCCATTCTCAAGTAGCCGCTGGAAGCCACTTGACCAACCCAACCGTGTTATACCGCGGTACACATCACTACATTGACAATATAAGCCTCCTACATATCCGCATTTCCACTTTACACGTTAGGCTAAAGCAAACGGTCCTGTTCAAGTTGAAGTGAACTACAACTTTATCATGATTGGCTGACATTTCTCCAAACGACATGATTGGCTGAAAAGATCCCCGTTTTTTGCCTCCAAGTTCTCAGACCAGACTTGACCAGCAAAAAAGCGAATTTGCTCGACGGCTACGGACCGCGCCGCGATGGCGATGTACGAGGTGCAGGAGCCGTGTTACTACTCCATTCTTGACGTGGATGCGGACGCAAGGTATTCATCTATCTATCCCCGGTTTCACCGTCTTCAACCTCGCCCTACAGCCTTCGCAATCCCCCGTGACCATTGTCCAGCACCCCATACTAACTGTATTTTTCTGTTTTACTCCCAGTCCGTCCGTCATTGTCAAGGCGTATCGCTCCATGGCGCTCAAGTATCATCCAGACAAGAATCCTAACGCAGAACCCGAGCAATTTCAAGCTATTACTGAAGCCTACGAGGTGTTATCCGACCCGGAGAAGCGACGGTTGTATGACCACTACGGTCCGTCCCTCAAGCCTCGACTGGGCGAGACGTTCGCCCAATTGGCGCCACTATTGCTGTCCTTTGCTACCGGCTTCGTTGGGTCCAGCACTCGCACCTACAGCGGTTCACTCAGTGCTCGAGCAATGTTCGGCTGGGAGCTCTGTCTTGTGGGCGTTGCTGGTATGTACTACTGCTACCAGCCTGCAGCTCAGGACAGCATCAAGCCGCCGATCAAGCCCCAAGTAAAGCCCAAAAGAGATATGGTGTCTGTGTCGGACTATGTGACTATCACATCCATGGGACTGTTGATGGGCAACTTTACCGGCTGGGCAGCTACATCCGTGGTGTTGCTCTGCAAGGCCATTATGCTGGGCAGTTAGAGGGCGGCAAGTGAATTGGCGTGGTGCTAATGCACGGACAAGTATAAAGAAGGAGAGTGTTGTGCTACTGTTTTTTTTGCAGGTGTCAGTAAGTACAGCTAAATACATGTACGTAATTACTAGTACTGTATTGTGTTGATGTTTCATGATGTGACGGCATTGGGTTGAAGGTGGGTTTTCGTGTGTTGATGGGACAGTGAAGCTCCCGGGTTTTCGTCCTATCGGATAATCTTGAAGGCTTTGGTGTGCTGGACGAACGTTGCGGCGATATACATAAATACTGTACGTTCCTACAACGCAATTGCAGCGCAACAGACTGATATTTGAAGGGGATTGACGCCGGTGAAGCAAAGCTGTGCTTAAGTACTGTTTCGAGTTCAGGGTGACGGGAATCTGCCAGTAGAAAGGAGAGACAAGATAAGGCTACAAACGGCGGAACAAATGGAGGACTTCCTTCTAATGCAGGATCAACAGGGACAAGAACGGGTAAAGATGAAGCTACAGTACCACGAAAATCGCCATTAGTAGTACGATAATATCTGCTCCACACATTGTCATGAAGATGGGGATAAGCTAAAGCCTCAAAGAGTACAAAAAGTAATACTATTAAGTAAACATTTTTACATACGTTGCGTAGTTAGAGTCGGATCGATCTCTTTGCACTGCTCTGTCATCTCGTCGTATGCAAGATGCCAGTAAATTTCGCTTTGGGTGTGGGAATTATCATAATGCGCTGCGCATTGTATCCGGTGTATGTATGTAAACCCGTTTCGCGAGCCGTCTAGCCACTGTGTATCCGACAATGTAGGTAATGCATTTTTGTTCTTATCACATGAACTTTTGAGGATGAAGAAAACGATTCATTTTATAATCCTAAAGAATGTTATGGAGTTTTTGAGTCAACGGCTACTCAACATTGTTGACAAAATTGCAATCGTGTTATCTCAAGATAATAGAAGAGCTCTACCGCCTGTTGCACACGCAGACAGTAAACAAAATAAATACATGTACAGAATTCCCCAATAAGCGCACCTCTTTATTTATATATCCCATCGTATGAACTCATATCAGAAGGAGAATAAACTGGTCAGTTCCTGTTACCATCCCATTTCACTCTAAAATTACATACAGAACCTACCGCGCTTATTGGGGGGATATATGCTGAGATTCCACATTCGTGGGATGATAACGACATATTTTTCGCCCCGTTGGAGACTTCTCTTTTACATGTAGTGATAATGATAAAACCTTCACCAACATGTACAAAATCAGTTTTCCAGTCTCTAAGTACATCGGCATGCACCTCAAAGCATTACAGTATACTTGCCTCGGTAATATAGTGAGAGTTTTGAGAAGACTTCTTTATCGTATACAGCAAAGTGAATCCACGATCATACGTGTGTTACGGTGGGTACCGGTGTATTCACGATCACAGGCTAAATCGCACGTATAGAGTGAACAGCAAAAATATACCGGACTGGATGTACGGTATCATATGGGCATTGTCCATTGGGCAACAATGACATCCCACATCACTTCGCAAAAAGCTACGACCGGCTCAAGACAAGACAAAATACCAGCATTCTCTAAAATGAGACGAATCCTACTCTTTCTCGTAGTGGCGCTGGCTTTGCAGCGTGCTCATTCGATATTGCAACTGCAGAGAACGCTGCTAACCAGAAATCTACCCTCAAGACTGACGGCAACGCGGCTCGTTACCTGAAAGGAGAAAATAAAGATGTAAACCAAATTACTAACCAAGAGGAAGAGAGAGGAATGCGTCTTACTTCTCTCAACAGATTCAAGGGCATCTTCCGTTCGCATCCAACCAAAGTGAAAGAGGGAAAGCGACAAATTTCAAAAGGAGCGACGCGAACGAGGCCCTGGCCAAGCTAAAAAGCATCTTAGGCTTCAAAAGACTCCGAGCAAGCTGACACAAACGAAACTGAGGAATGTCGAAACGTATGCGCGCGACAACCCTGACAAGTGGGATGCCATGACGTACTATATGGAGACCTACTACGCGCTTGGACTGATGATATTCTTAGCTGGAGGAGCAGTCTTCTACGGGTGGAAATACCAAACACGCTAGGCGATATCCTAATTTTTGAGTAGAAAACCAAACTACCATTCAACTTGGAATGCATCGTCGTAAGGCCGATTTTATTGGTTGTCCTGCGTTATTAAAGAGATCTCTTTGGTGCATTTGATCGTTCAGAAGGAAAAGGATATAACGAGCAATACATGTACTCGGAAGCAAAAGCATGTGATGTTCAAGCACTACATGTAGTTGGGTTGGAGCTGTAAATGAACTGGATGCATATCACGGCTTATCGAAGTACTTCGAAGTATACCGTTTACTAAAAATGAAATGCAGTTGATGTTGGCATCCCGCCACTTTCGGTTGCTCTTTCTTTTCTTTTCTTTTGGGTGAGGTATATTGGTGTCACGTAGCCTAAACTAACGACTACCACCTTCGGTTGTTGGAGGAAGCATTCGAAGTCACCAAACGTTTCATTTCGTTGAGCCGAATAGTGTATCCATCCCAGTTACTTCCACAATTTCGAAAAGCAGCATTTCAAACAGGACGTCCATTTCAAACAGGGCGCCGAGTCGACCCATGATTTCTTTAAAAAATCCCAAGACTCCACGAAATGCGAAAAACAGTTTGTTTTCGCACAATTTGGTACTACTCGGAGTACATATATTGGGGGGCAGATTTCGTCCATTTTTCTTTTCAAAACTTCAGACGCTCGAGAGATTTCCGGTAAAACTATTTTCTAAATACAAAATTCAGTGAAAACTTCATAGTTTAAGATATATAAAGTATGTCCGTGGCGCTGCTCTGTTAGAGTGAGGTGCAAATGCACGGGTGAGTACATGTATACAAAAAGCTATGGAGGAGAGTGTGATGCTTCCGATACTGTGTTTGGTTTTGCAGGAGAGTGCAGTGGAGAGACTCTGCCAAATACAGGGACTTCAGAATTACTAATACTGTATCAGTAAGTGTGTTCACATAAGCTTATCATGATGGTGTTAAAGAAGATGTTCGTTCGTCCATGATTAACAGCAGTTTGTGTGGCTTGAAGGTGATGTTTCACGATCTGGAAATCTAGTCGTAATCTTGATGGTTTTGACATAGTTATATGCACGTTTTAACGCCCAGCGTATCCATTGGCCGCCAATTGACGCTGCCGCTATTTAATGTCTATGTTCATTTAGAGTCGGATCGATCTCCATGTACATGTATTTGCACTGATCTGCCATCTCGTCGTTGCTTTGAATGGAATGTGCCAGTGAATTTCGCTTTGGAAAACAGTGCAGATTTTGATGGTTGGAGGTTTCGAGTGGGAATTATCACCATGCACAGGCGTTCTGCAGCAGCTGCAATAGTTGTACAGCAAAACTCAAAAATGCTGGGACTCAGCATTTTCGACAAACAGCACAGTATTCTATAGCAGAAGAAATTCGTTGATTAACCGCTTTAGGACTTTTCGGTTTTGCTACCTAAGACTTATGATATCAAAACTTGAAATCACTTGAAGCTACTTGATCACCATGTTCGAGGAATCCAAATTCGACGTTCTGGGGAGGTAAAGTTTGAGCTGTAGGTGTATCAAAACCAAGTTGTCGAAGAATTTCAACAACTAAGGCTTCATCAATGCCTATATCACCGAAATGACTGGCAGTGTCTGCGAAAAGACCCCACCACCACTTGAGTACTTGGGCTCTCTGCTTTGGTTTCTCGAAAGTGTATTTGAGTAGTACATGTACCTGATGCAAATAGAGAAGTCTACAATAAAATAAAACACTTTATACTAAATGGGAACTTGACGCATTTATGAGGCTGAATTTTCCAGAGTACAGTACATGTACTTTAGCAAAATGAGAAGTCCTACAACAGCTACTTTCCTTCAATATCCAGTGAAAATTTTGATACATGCACGTGTAGTACATGTACACCCGTTGTCAAAAACAAAATGATTACAGTTGCGGTTGAAAGTAATGTTCACGATCGTAGGCTAAAGCGCACGTGTAAAGTGAACAGGAAACGGGCGCAGCGGAGTGGACCGGACTGGGTGTAGGTTCACTACTGTGTTGTGTTGCCAACCACTACACTTCTCAAAAGCAACCATCAACTCAAGATCATTATCGAGAGAACCTTTAAAATGAGACGCATCCTACTGTTTATTGTGGTGGCGATGGCCTTCACAGAGAGCTCATTCGCCACTTCAACCGCCGAGAGTGCTGCTGACCAGAACTCTACCTCCAACACTTTCTTTGGTGAAGACCCAATTTCCAGCAAGGACGAAGAGAGAGGAATGTCCCTTACCGCTATCAACAGGCTTAAGGGCCTCTTCCGTTCACGTCCAACCAAGTGTCGCGTATACCCGGGGTTGTTACCAAAGAGGTAAGTTTATTAATGACAGAAAGTAAGATATGCAAAACCGCACTGAGCAAAACTACAGTGCCCTTCCTAGGGCTCTCCTGTGTATCTGCTCTTCATCCAATTTTGGACACGTGCCGCTACCCACTCGGGGCGCAAACACCGTGCGTTGAGACCAAGCAAACTCCGTGCCGCAATCCTCCTCGCCTCGGACAGGCTTGCAAGCATGCGTCCGCCTGCACCATTGGCTCGAGGCTCACGAGCACTGTCCTCAGATCACCGACGTGACCACAGCTTGACTTGAGGCCGTAATCCGGCGACAGCGCCCAGCAAAGCTTGGTCGCGACGGGGAAACATCTCGCTAGTCGACGTGGGCACGTAGCTCGTCCGTTTCATCAGTCGTAGCGATATAGTCACGAACCTTGGCCGGTACGTCCTGGAGCAGTGTAATCAGCGGCTCCCACGAATTCTCGATGGCTTGTAGTCCAATCCACGATACGAGAAGCTCCCAGCGTTTCGATTCTCGATTGTAGCGATGTTCTAGGAACTTGTTCACACCCAACACCATACCTTGGGTCGACGTGACCTCCAGCAACTCCTCGGTGGTGTTCAGCGTGGAATCAGCGTAAAACATTAGTCTTGATCCATGCACTTCATAGCTCCGCCCCGTAACTAGGTGTTCGATATTGAACGCATATGGTAGTGCCCCCGTGACCTTGAAAGGACCCAGCCACTGCCCTAGCAACTTGTTGTTCGGCAACCGTTGATCAATTCTGGACCACAACACGAAATCGCCGACATCAAAGTTCACCGGAGAGCCCTTGTGAGCCATCATGTCCTGAAGGCGCTTCCTTTCTCTGACATCGACGACTTCGCGATGCATCTCGTGTAGCGAAGTACGTAAGCTCTCCAGCAGGTCACCCATGTCACCCATCTCAATCACTCGCTCGCCCGTCGTGTCGCTCGCAGGTGTCACCATCACATCCAAAGCTGATGAGGCAGGAACTCCCGTGAACATCTCAACTGGGGAGTGTCCCGCTAATGACTGTACCGCAGTATGATTCAAGTTGGCTTGCAGTACAGGCAGCAAATATGGCCATTCATGATAGTCCAGAGCATATTCCAGCAGAAGTGCTCGAAGAACTTGGAGAATATCTCTGTTCAGCCTCTCCACAGTCCCATTAATCCAAGGGAGTAGACCGGAGTAAAGTCCTGCTCAACCTTGAGTCGGGCTGCCATGTGCTTCATCATCTCGTTGCGGAAATGAGTCCCTTAATCGGAGCGTAGCGTCTTAGGAATCCCATAGCGAGCTGCCCAGAGCAACAGCGCTTCCGCAGCCACGTACGCGATCGGAGTCGCACATGGAAACAATGCACAAAAGTGTGAAAGTCCGTCTTTAACCACCAAGAGATAAGCTGAATCTCCGTAACCTTCTCCGAGACTCAGGAAATCCCAGTGAACCACCTCGTTGCGCTCAGTCGGGGTCAGCAGCGGCCCATAAGGGCGGGGAATTAAACGAGGACCCTTCACATGCTTGCAGATCAAGCATTGACGAACGAATTTGGCCACTTTATCCTCCACTTTAGAGATGTAAAATCGCGTCTTCAAAGCCAAAGTCATAGCTTCTTGACCACGATGGCCGTGTCATCCACAGTGAGCAACTACAAAAATTCGAGCAAGAAGATCCTTTGCCCCTGTTGGGATCCAAGGCAGACCAGCACACCATTCTCCTCCACAAGATCGACTTGCAACCGAGATTTCTCGCGTCCAGCTCCTGCCTGGGCACTGGCAATGTCAACCCATGTAGGAAAAACGAAATCCTCATCCATGAGCGGGCGAAGCACCGACAGTTCATCCATAGGCACAACTCGACGTCCTCGCGTCTGCACCGCAGCAGCTGAAACAGAGTCCACTTCTTGTGCATGCCATCTTGACACGATGTCTGCCCACACGTTGTCAGTACCGGAGATGTGTTCAATCCGATAGTGAAGTCCGCATAGACGCATCGCTCAGCGCTGCAAGCGGTCTCTCACATGCTTCTTTAACTCGTCATGAGGAGCAAATATGTAGACAAGGTTGGCGTGGTCACAGAAGAGTCGAAATCCTCTCGGGCGAAGGAGAAGGTACTCCAAATCGTCACACGCTTTAACGATTGGGTACGCTTCCTTCTCAACCACAGTCCAGTTGAGTTGAGAATGTTTGAACATGCCACCCTTGCAAACCACGAGCTGGTGACTCTGTTGATCGACAGGAACACCCAGTTGCCAGTGGCGAACCTGAGTCACCACAATACTGAAGCCTGATAGCGAAGCATCCGTAAACACGCACAGGTCTGCCTCGGGGTCAGGATGGACCATCAGCGCCGAGTCTTTTACCAGCGCCACCACATTATCGAAAGTGGCGTGCTCTTCATCAGTCCAGTGGGTAGCTACCTGCAGTGCGTTGCGACCCCGCTTACCAATACGCTGCTTCTCGGCCTGGAGCTTGTCATGAAGAGGGGTAATGACACGAGCATAGTCTGGGAGCGAGTCGTGCAGCCAGTTAGTGGCGAAAACGAACCGCTGTAAATCCGCCACTGTAGCTGGCAGGGGAGAGCAGTAAGAGCATCCACTCTGGTAGGATCATGTCGTACAACCTCCACTGAGAATAACCGCCCACACCAAAGAATCTCCAGCTCGAAAAGTGAACTCTTCTCCATATTGAGCTTCAGATTCGCCTCTGCCACAATGGTGAAGAACTTCCGCAGCAAGAGCAGGAATTCTTCAATCGTTGGGGCGAACAATATCACATCATCCACCCATACAAGGGCTGAATGCGGAATGAGAGGGGCCAGTGGTGTCTGCATCTGGGATTGAAAATGCAAGGCCGAATCCATCGCGCCTTGAGGAACTCGGTTAGGCGTGTAGACACCATCTGGTGTCACAAACGAGAACAGTTCTTGACAGTCAGGGTGCAACGGTAGTTGCCAGAAACCATGAGTCAAATCAAACCTGGCGAACACCGTCTTCCCCACCAACACTTCCATGATCGTAGCCATTGACGTCATTACACCCGCAATTGGAATTGTCAGTCGATTGATAGGACGATAATCGATAGTGAGGCGGAACTTATCACGGGACCCAAGTTTCCGTACAGGGACAACAGCACAAGCCCAGCGTGATCCATTGTTCTTGGTGACCAGACCTTCCACAACCAACGACTTGACGTACTCTCGAATAAACTCTGCCTGTAATGGAGCATACTTGCGTGGAGGGCTGCGATATGGCCGTGCGTCGTCACACAATCGCACATACAATGGCTAAACCGAAGCAGCTTCCCCAGAACTGACAGCATCACGCCAGATTTCAGGAAATAACTCCAGCAATTCGCGTACAGCAACCACGTGTTCACGGGGCAAGCCGTTTGCCACCGCTCGATCGAGTAGCTCTTCCTATGTCATAATTGGGGATGATGATGGCTCAACCAATTCGCCTCCCACAGGAAATTCGTCCTCCTCATCCTCTAATAAAGTCGAATCAGCTAGCTGGGCTAACGCCTGATCCACATCGATACCCAATCGCTTCAATGCGTCCTTTCCGAGCAATAGCTCGTCGCCATCACCTTCCAGCACCAAACACGGGACAGATCGTAGATTAACAGCACCTGCGATCGTCACGAGTTCGAGATCCAGCACCACCTCCGTGTCACACACTTGGACACGTCCATCAGCCAATGTCACACTAACGGGGAAGTGCAAGCTGCTACCGTCAGGCTTGGCTGTATTGCACGTAAGGAATCGGCAATACCACGAGAGATCACACTTTGGTCTGCGCCAGTATCAGCAATGTAGGCGACCTCTAGAAGCCCATTTACGCGCACCGAATTCTTCGTACCCCTGTCCGAACAGCCTTTGAACGCAACGTGCCAGCCCGTTGTTCCTTGGCTTCACGGTACTTGCGTTGTGCTTCTTCGCGCTGGGCGGTTGTTGCCGTTGGGCAATCAGCCAACCAGTGAGCTCCTTTACAAAAGAGGCACCCATCCTTGGGTGGAGAGCGAGACTGTCGTGGGGCGTGGACAGAAGCGGATGCTATGGCTGCTGGCGGCGCTGAGCGGGCGGAATCAGTCTTGGGGCCGGCACTAGCGCTACCGGTCTTCTGGACCTTGCGTTCTGGCTTCGCCGACTTTGTTTCTGTTTTTGGCGCATAGTCCTGCGAAATTCGATGAAACCGTTGTTGCACCTTCGCGTGTTCCAATATCAAATCAAAGAGGGCGACATCATCAGACTTACAGTCACGCCTCTCTAAATCGATAAGTCGGGTGATTTGCGCCTTGAGGATGGGCGGCTGCAGATTTTCGACCAATAGACGGCAACGAGCCTTCATTCTGCTTTTGTAGCCAGGGTCAGCCACGTCGTCTGCACCAATTAGCCCTTGAAGGCCATTGTCTTCCATGATACCATTGAAGTCCTCGTATTAGCGGAAGATCCGTGCATCACAGTCATCAGTTGATAGGTCCATCTTCGGTTTCTGGCGGAACAAGGACGTGACGTCGGGCACGAACTCGTTCTTTAGCGTGCAGCAGCGGGCCTGCACAGCCCCCATGATGTCAGCGTCGCTCACATCAGCCACTGGCTTCTTTAACACATAGGTAGCTAAGTTTTTAAGCGTCTTGCGCTTCACGCAACCCTTAACAGTGGCCACCACGTTCTCATACGTCTCACCGGTGGTGGTGCAGCGGTGGCGTATCTTCTCCACGTAGCGCTCCCACTCACGTAACCACTCTATCAAAGCAGTATGGTCGGCTACCGAGCCAACAACGTGTGTCCAGGCATACGTCGATATGTCACTCTACAAGCGCCCTGATTACCAGTCGCCTGACATGGTTGCTTTGATTGATGACGCGCGCTGCCTTGCTGACGATCTGTTTTGCTTTGTCTGGAAATATCCTTTCAAAGCCACTGATGAACATTCGCTGCGCCGACACCTCAATCGATTCCACGGCATGGTCTTCAGACACCTCCGTACACCAAGCCCCTAGGCGTTCCTTTTCCGGCGCTACCTGTTTTTTTTGCTGTATTTTTTATTCGGTGTGTTTGCAACGATACCACTCATGCAGTTATATTTTTAAGGAGGTATAGTATTTATAATCCACGACTGTTAATTCAGAAATATTACCATAGTTGTTGTTTACTGAAAACCAGACATGACTTGAAATGGGAAAGACAAGGATGGTTCTTATTTCCAGAAACACAGACATGACCCTTATTTACAGAAAAACAGACATGACTCTTCTTTACAGAAAAACAGACATGACTCTTCTTTACAGAAAAACAGGCATGACTCTTATTTGCAGAAAAACAGACATGACTCAATACTCCGCGTTCTGGTGCCACTGGTTTAATGTGGTTTCTGCCACTATCGGCTACTTCCTTAAATCGTGTAGCGTTTTCTCACTCAAAACAAGCAGCCGCTGTTCTTCATCAAGAGCATCACGGGGTGGTCGAGCCCACTCGATAATGTCTCGTGTGAACGGGCTTAATGTAATTAGTGCAAGTCACGACGTAACCCTTGATACCAGTAAATTCGGCTGCTGGCGTTTATTTGACGCCTTTCGTTTTGATTTCCACTCGGTCACCACCATCTTGTTGAGCGTTTCACCTTGGACTTTATAAATTGTAGACGACACAGCACAGACTAATGGAAATTGTTGGATTCGTACCGACAAACTCCGTGGTAGGCCGCCACAAATACCAATCAGTGGTATTTCGCAGGGACGATAGGCTTGGGGCTCAAAAAGAGAGGAAATAGGTTGCAATCACTGAAACCTGGCATTGGACATGCTGATTCACCCCGTTGGAGGCGAACGACTACAGCCGGCGGTGGTGCACTAGGTATTTTTACGACAATGTCAGCGAAAGTGTCATGTACCAGCCGAAACGTAGTGTTCGGGTGATAGATGATAGCTTCGAGGGTTCCAAGTGTGTCATTCGCCACCATTTTAGCAGGTCTTACATTCTGGGTAACCTGAATTGGCATTCCAACAATTTAATCCGAATACGGCGCCATTCGTCCAAATTTTGAATCCGGAAGAGTCATCACCATTTGCACTTCAGCTCGGCTTAACCCTGATAATTTTCCTTTGAAGTTAGCTGTCACTCGAACTGGATATTCACCATCAGGAAGCCGTTGCGCCGTTGCCGAAACATACATATTATTGATGGCGAGTCGCGTAGAGTTATCAGGCGTAACAAATGTGGGTGTATCCACACTCAACGAATTTTCCAGCAAACCATTAGTACTCGTAATGACTCGAGCATTAATTATCTGAACAAATTATACTGTCCAAATGTCTTTGCGCGCCTGATCGCAACCACGACCCCATTCTGGGTCATTCTGGAATCGCACCGACTCTTCTAACACTATCACATCGGCGAACGTTCTCCAGATTTGAAATCCAACAATGTCAACCACTTTGGGATCCTTTTTTCCATTTGGATCTTTGAATAGAGGATCTGCCCCATCAGGGGTAGCTGAAGGAAATCACCTACAAGTATCACATGAATTCCACCAAACAAAAACCTGGAACCCGTTTAGCGTTGAGCAGCAGTTTGTCCAGCTCGACCAGTTGGGCCTTTTTCATCATGGACACCTCATCAATGATTATCATGATGAGATTCGTCACCGCATCAATTGAACTCCTGTGCTTAACTTGTAGCAAAAACCCGGCTAGTGTTCTCCCACCAATGATAGTTGCTGCCTTCCCAGTGAGCGCAGCCTTAACGAGGCAGTCAGCGCGACCCCAGCTTCCACAAAGGGCTCCCACCATCAATAATCCGACTTTTACCTGTCCCCCTTGTCCTCCATGATATAACCGGAGTTGATCAGCCATGAGTGCATCATTCATATTTCCATCTACGTAAGCCAACATCTCAACATTTTTCCAGCGCGTTAGTAAAGCCACACCAATTCTCTTTACAGCCAGGTGTTGTTTTTCATTCAACGTAAACGCCCGCGACACCTCCGCGATTGTAGCAAATGGCCTCACTTGCCAAGGACACGATGAGCGATCAAGGTTCGGTTGCCATTCCATTGTAGAAGTTGAGAGAGCCTCATTCAGCAACTCGATTACCCTTGTGGGCAGCACCGCAGCATCAGTAGTAACAGTAGACGGAACCAGTATCGTGTTGTCTGTTGCAGAATCGACGGCCTACTTCCGCATCTCACTAATCGCTCCGAAGGAAACAATCGCTTGCTGACTAATAGTTTGGGCTGCTGTCTGGTTTGCTGCATCATCTAGCAAACCCAGCGAACTAAATGCTCTCACAATGTGACAAATACTTGACTCAGGAACTGCTGTTGTCGGGCAAATTACATGATTTACTGATTCACTTTCAGGAATATTCCCTGTGTTGTGTCCACGATCCCAGATTTCAACAAATTCTTCATCTAATCCATATTCGTCTTGAAACGGGGATCGACGTCATCAAATCAAGCATCGTTTTCCACCGCACTATCACTTTCGTCACCTTGGTTTTGAGTGTGGCCTTGGCCCGCAGCATTTGCATGGACATCCATCTGCGTTCGTGCCTGAGCCTGACCGGAATAATAGTCGTCCATATTATTCATGATCGTCTTAATAAAGTCAGTGCGCGATACTTCCCATGTTCTGTATGTGTTTAACCATGCGTCATCTGACCAGTGCGGCATGTCAATTAAATCCTGAAGACAGCGAAATGGCTTAAACAAAACAAGTGCCAAAATCGCGCGTTTACACTGAAGTTCGTGAGAGGACTCGTTATCGATGTATGGTAATCGATACCCAAGTAACACAGATACTGCGTCACGGCGACGCCGCCCAAGGCTGTGACTGTCGAAAAGTTGATGCTCCGGCATAAATCTTAGTGAAAATCGAGAAATTTGGCGGTCTCACTTTCGAAAGAAGCGCATTGCAAATTCGTACACATTAATATCTTCCAGGGTCTCCGGTCGATATATGTAGTCATCCAAGAAAGACACAGCGCGATATTTATCCTCGCCTTCACAGACAAAATAACAAGTGTACCCATCGTCCTTTGTAATTGACGTACGATATCGCCGAGGGGACAGAGGTGCAAAGCTCACTGAAATAACAGCACGAACCTCGGTGTAGGTAAAGCGCTGCTAGAGGGCCTGCAATTTCTTGTCGGCTGGTCAAACTGTACGCCATAGATGCCACTCGTTTTCGCGCAAATGCCTGGCGCTCTTGTGCCCCTACTACCGATAAAGCTTCCGATTCCAGTTTTTCTTTCTCCTGTTTTGTCTTCAGTGCAGCCAACGATACCGCTACAGCTGAGTCGAGTTGTTTTTGCTGTTTGGTAACATATTTGCAACAGTAGTAAATGCGCTGAATAGCATCCTTCCCGCCTAAAATCACTTGCATGTCATGGTTACATTTGAATGTAGCCACCATTACGTAGTTATACCCATTGATGAACTCGTGGGCAAGCGGGCGTTTTAATTCGACACCATTTGAAGTGAAAGTTGTTTCAGCAACCCGATCACGTGGGAACGAATACCGACAAAAACAGTTGTCAGGAGTTGCCTGAGATTGCTTGAAGCAACTGCTAGTATATCCCCACCAGTGCTGATTGAGAAGTACTACGAGGGTAGCGACCATATAATCCATCAAAGGTTTCGGCATTCGATTATCCGATGACGAAGGCGGTAGCATTTCAATGAGCCTCGTGAGATAGTCGTTCTGGAACGGATCTTCTTCGCTTTTACAATAGTTCATTTGTGGGCGATTTGCTTGCTCTAGCAATTCAGCTGCTTCCAGTGATGTTAGCCCATCCTCGATTCTTAATTCGTACTCATCTTTCACAATATCCATTATTTTCTCCCTCTCGTCAACGATGTTGATAGCACTCTGTGGAGTATTACGACACTTCATTTCAACTTTGCTTGCTTTGAAATCTCAGGCAATGACAATGTGTATTGCCACTCTGGCCAGGTAGAAGGACGTGTCTTCAGAAGCGCACAGCGAAGGGCATGTTGTGAGCTGAAACGTTTATTGCAGACATTGCACTGTAACAGAGCAGGTTCTACAACATCAGCTTTAGCACGAGAACTGAATAGGCCAGCCACAGGGTCTTTACGAGCCATTTGCGGTATTGGGAGAGGTTTCGCATTCGTAAATGATGCTCCCCACATCGTACAACTTGTGTTCAACACATTGATAGGCAATTCGACACGTACAACACTTTCTGCATACGCCCGTACAGAATCACAAAACGATTCTGCATCCGGGCCTTCCAAAATTGATTCCATTGCGGTTGAGTTAGGAGGGCATTTTTTAGCCAAATTAAGAAATGAACGTGAAGCGTACCCCTTCCTTGAGTTTCTACCATGCCAAAACAAAATGCCAAAACGTCGCCAAGTAAACCACGACGAGGCAGTGGTTTATTCGTCACAAGATCCATCCCCAAAACATATCGGATAAAAGCATCAACCTGTCGAATAAACAGTCGGGCTGAGGCACAATCATTGCCAAGACTTGCTTCGCGTAACTTCGATTTACTTGGCAGCTGCTCCTCCAGAATATCAAACAGCGTTTGAACCGTTGAAATACCCGTGTGTTGAGCAGTCGCGAAAGAACTATCCGTATTTGGAGTTAGAGTAACAAATAAAGCAGGTTGTCCGAATCGAGTCTGGAAAGCAAAAGCTTTCTGTCAACATTGTGACCTCTCTGTATTACTCCCCAAACCGATCTTGTCGCCAATTCGACAGTTTTCAGAAAACTATTTGTGGTACTGTCAATTTGGCTACCCACAGGCAAGCGTCCTTGTCGTCTTTGTTCATTTTGTAGTAGAGCATTCCCAAGTTGCTCGACACCAATACTTTCACATCCTTCAAAAACTCCTGGAAATCGCTTGCATCTTACGGAATTCTGGATGTACATATTCCGCATTGATATGCAGTCAAACGCGGCCAACGTGAACAATTCATCCTCCGCAAACTGTCTCTGACTCAGGCTGATGGAATATTTCACGCATTCTTATACAGACACAGCTTTTCGCCTGCGTTCACCAGGATGCCCTCTTCCGAACGGGAACAGATACGAGAACATGCGCGCAACAAGATCATTTCCAATACCGCTAGCAATTTGATTTGATCGCCGAATTAATAGCTCACGCTCGTTGTTCGAATTCGTTTCAATAGCAGCGCTTGCAAACGTATTGCTTGCCATATCAGGCGTTGATTCGTCTGTAAGTCCCACACGGCGTTCTAACACGTTCACCTCATTATCATCATTTTCACTGGCAACTCGCCACGCATCGGCGTAACCGCGAATACTTTCTTGCTCGGCGTCAATTGCATTGTCGTAGCCAGAGTTGTAATCGTCTACATGCTCCACAAAATGATCGTCAATCATGTCGTCAGTGTACTGGGCATCAAGCATTTCATCTGACGGGAAGACGTCGTCATACAACGGATTGTAGCCTTTATAAAACGAAAATAGCTCCCGTACAACGCTGCTTCGGATTCTATGTAACCTTTTAGCTTTTCGTACTTGTGCATCTGTAAAATTGCCAACAATAACAACTCGATATGATTCCACATCGTCAAGTGACCTTGGTAACAACGACACAGGCGGCCCAGGAGTACAATTAAACGCAACACAATGCGATCGTATACACCGATGCCGACCTCCCTCATCAAACGCGTCATCGCCCCAATACTTGCAAGTTGGGTGAGAAATCTTTCAGGGATAGTTAGTTGTCGTAAAGATTCTGGCAAACGACCGATAAAAACCATTCGCGACGGCAAACTTTGGTAGCTGGCGGGAACAAACGGAATCGTCACATGCCTTACAAATCGACATCCAAGCTGTGGGTCCTTCCTTTGCATCATCGTAGCAATGTATCCCTCTTCGCGAAACCTTCACGTCTTCCAACCCCTGTATGTGTGGTGGTGCTCGATATTCGTCAATAAGACGTTGTGGGATATCATCCGTTGCCGTCCCTAAGCTTTCACACAGTAAATCGACATAATTCCAATTGGAGCCTTCCCTGCGCACTAAATCTCGCAGCGGTATTAACAGGTCGCACACCATGCATGCGCATTCATCCAAACCTTCCGCACCAAGGGCAGCCTGAAGATGTTTCAAGCAGCGTTCTTTGTCTTCTTCGCTCACAGGCCGTAGTCGCATGGAGTCGTTGGCACTCGAGTGCATCATTCCTGAAAAATACGTTCATTCTCCAGTGCTTTACGTTGTCTGGACTGAATCTGGCGTTCCTCCCACCGTTCCCGTTGGAAGGCGACATCTAAATGCTTTAGTAAGTCGCAATCGTCGATGTCGTCGTCATCGTCGGACATTTGACAACTCTTTTGTAGCCTCCATCGCGCCGCTGTTGCTGTTGGGATGCAACATCTAAGACCTGTTGTAAAGCGCCTTCGTGTCCTTCGAACGTTTGAGAGCGCTTTTGTCAGCCATCCATCCGCTTTTCCGGTCGGAATGCAACGTCTAATAAATGTTGTAATATGTCGTCAGCGTCGTCAGCGTCATCGGACATTCGACAGCGCTTTTCACAACTTTCAGTTCGCCGCGGATCCTGCCGGAAATGTTCTAATTAGTCGATATCGTCGTCATGATCATCGGACGTCCGACAGCGCTTCGGGCAGACCACGTCTCTCCGCTGTTCCCGTTGGTAGCGCCACTGTCCCCGTCGGTACGCCACGTCTAAATGCTTCAGTAAATCGGAATCATCATCGTCGTCATCGGACTCTCGGTGCGTATCGCTGTCTCCATCCATTGTTTGACTGTCTTCGTGATATCACCCCGAAGCGTAAAGGTCCTAGTAGCAACTGAATGAGCAAATGTTTCCGATATAAAAAAGGAATAGCCGAGGTATCCACGTACCCTTGTGCTTCAGCCCCGCAGCAGTAAATGCGAAATGAAAGAGAAAGGGCATCCGGCAGTCAATGCTGGTGTGCCGTTTATAAAATGAGGTGGCACTTCAACATGACCCCTCATAAAAATAGGTGCCACTTCAACATGCGCCTTAATAAAATTAGGTGACACTTGAACTTGAATCCTGCTGACAAATAGACATGACTCTTTTTTAGAGAAAAGAGACATGATATTTAATCAGAGGAAAACGGAAATGAGTCAACGCAATGTAAAACACATTGTGGGATGAAGCTTTGAAAGCAAGAAAACGGATTGATATTACGGAGGATAAAGACAATAGGGAAACTAATCGGATGAAACGAGGATGCCTTTATCTTCGTACTTTGTCTCCTCACTAAGTTTGAGGGGAGCGAGTGCAGTGGGCTCTCCACCATCTTCGAAGTCTGAGATGTCGTCAGCGTCGAGCTCAGCCTGCGTTATTTCGCGCGTGGTAGGTCGTAGGTGCCATCGTCGAGCGACTTGGAGATAAAAGCTCGGCAAACTTTGATGTCGTGGTTGTTGCAGAGTCTCTTCCAAGGGTCGAGGCGCTTGTCACCAACCCATTGATCCGGCACAACTTGGTTTGAAGTGATATCCCTGCGGATACGAGCGAGTGCTTCGAGGGTGAGACAGGATTTTGGCTTGGTAGTGGGGTTAAGAGCGTCGCCGTACTCGAGTATGAAGCGGACGTGGGTGTACCCGTATTCGTCAATGAAATTGGGCAGTAAGGCATGGGCGATTATGAACTGGTAACGCTGAGGATCCGTGTGGGACAACGAAGCGAGGTCGTCGGCAAATAAACCTCCGTCGCTGGACTCTTCGCCCGACCATTTGCTTGGGCGCCCACCGAACCAGAAGAGATCCTTGCAATACTCGAGGCGCTCTAAGAATCCGTAGTAGCCCCACGTTTCGATACACAGGCTGATGAACCGAAGTCGGGCTTCGACGGCACGCACCTTGTGCGTGTTCCGGGCGCTCGTGTCAACATGATCTTGTAACGGGGAATGAAATGCCCAATTCCAGAAAAACCGGCGGAAAGTCATGTGGAAACGCCAGTGCTCTCGGTACACGGCCTTGAATTTCTTGGGGTCATACCACAAATGTTCGCCGACCCACGGGTAGGCGAGGCGCCAAGGGGTTTTCCTCGTGCTGCAGCGTTCAGGAAAACAGAGGCATTGGCAGAGCGAACGGCCTTTGGAGCAGCTTGACTCACGTTGATGAAAACAGGAGAATTCGGTCTCAACGAGATATGCGCTGGTGCAGCGGTCCGTAGTCGCTTGGCGGGAGGGGTAGCTGAACTGGATGAAGGTGTGGGGCGTTTGATAGCCGTCGTTCGCTTTCCGGGGATGTTTGAAGGAGAAGCAGAGGACTTGACTTGAGCTTGAACGGAGCTACTAGAGGTTTGTCTCGGTGAAGACAGGGAGGCAGCAGGAGTACAGTACCTTCAAGTACTGCTGCAGGTTCATCGTCGATCACAGCTTGAACGAGAGTGTCGAGGTAGTGGAGGCCTTTGCTCTGGCCGTTAGCAAACAGCAACGCGCGGAGTTGGTTCCAAAAGCAGCCTTGATTGCTCTGGTGTCGGTGAACGCTGTAGCGTTGTCGAGGAGATTGTTCAGGAATGTCTTGAACCCGTTAATTTCTTGGGCAGTGAAGGTCTTGGACATGGTGCAGGAACGAAGGAGTGAATTAGTGAATGGGAATTGATCTCCCCAACCCTATTCGGTAGAACGATCGCCGAATGGGAATTGATCTCCCAACCCTATTCGGTAGAACGATCGCCGAATGGGACGACCCAACCGCCCGGGTACTGGTAAAATACCAGAGAGCGAATGAATCTGAGCCAGCAGATGCAGCCAGACAATGACGAAGACCTCAAAATTCGGCAATGAGAATGCCCATGTCGCTGATAGGCGCTGCTGTTTGGCTTGTTTTGGAAGGTGCTCCACGTGTAGATTTAATTCATCGACTTCAACCGCAGCGGAAAGCCCTAATAGCAAAACAGTGAGCAAAGCGCTTTTGATTCAAGACAATCAATCGATGTGGAGCCCGCGTACCCTAGCACTTCCGTCTTGTAACGCTAAAAGCGAAATGAGAGAGATGGCTAGCAAATAGCAGTCTTTGGTGTGCCGTTTAGAAATGAAGTGAATTTTAACATGGTCCCTTAATAAAATTTGGTGTCACTTCAACTTGAACCTCACAATATTCTTTGCAGTAGGCTTACTCTAACTATAGAAAACAGGAAGGCTTTTGTCGTTAACGGTAGGTGAAGTGGCACTTCAACATGGTCAGTTCATAAAATTAGGTGACACTTCAACTTGAACTTTGTTTGCATTACTCTTAATCTCACTATAGAAATGGGAAGCCTGTACAGTATATGGCTAACAGTAGATGGGCCCCCAGTTGCGTGCCGCGGTCTCTCTGCGCCTCCAACCATCGACCTCACGAAAACAGCTGGTGTGGCCGCGCCTCCCCAGACACCTCACGTGGTCCATACCACAAAAACCGGCCGCCCCTCCAGCCACTCATGTATTCATACCGATCAATACCGGTATGAAAAGGTATTGTGACAACAGTACTCGTTTTTCGCCGTGTATCGATAGTTCTTCGAACTACGAATTGTGAGACAGTTTTCTGGGGTCTAGCTGTCTCTAGCGGAATTTTAAAAAAACGGAGACGTAACTCCTGGCTCCGCCTATTTGTCTCCTTTCTTGGTGATCCGAACTTAATTGGCGCTGTCTGTCTCGCTCAGCACTGCAAAGCTCGCCGCTTGATTGGTTCCAGTCGATCTTCAAACGACGTACTAAAACGGAGACGAACTTACAGTAAAACAGTGTAGCCGCCTGTCGCCGACCATTTGCCGCTAACAACAGGCGAAGAACTTTCACTGTTCAAAACCCGCTTTAATATTTGCTCATGATGCCTCCACCTTACTTAAGCGTACATCCACTCCTTAGGAGAGCCTCTACTTGTCTGTGAGTAGCTATGTGAACATGCACTGCCGCTTCACGCCGTGTTTCATCCATCGCGGCCGCGATCCTCGTGCTGAAATGACTGTCGATCTGTTCCGGATTGAGTTGAGTTTGTCGGACTAAATGAACGCTCTCTTCATTTCGTGCAACAACCTCAGCTCGGACATGTTCTACACGGTTCTCGACGTACTGCTGTTGCTTTTAAATTTGCTGTGTTTGACGGTATTGAAGCTGTATTTGAGCGTCCACTAAAGAGCCAGCCTGGGCTGACACATGAGCGATAGCCATGCCAAGGCGATGAGGATCCAATTGTATTCGACCGTCGATGCGAGCGAAACAATTTGCTCCGATTCTTCGGCGGAGTCGACTTCCGCAATCTTCCCCATGGCGCGACCCCTGTGCACGTAAATCGGAGTGTGACCGCTCGCAAAGCTAAAGTGCTAGATGTGTGCCATTGAGTGAAAACACAGCCAATGATCTTCTATTGTAGTATCCAGAGACATCGCATCGTATTGATCCTTTTAATTCCGACGCAGGGTAGTTTCGTTGAGCCGTAAAACCTTGGTGAGACCGTCTCACTAAGGTTTTACGTCTCGCTAAAATTGGTGTGAGATTCGGCTCCACTTTGGCTCGTCCGAGGGGTGGATTCAGTCCTTCAAAATGGGTTTCGATCCACCCAAACCAATAAGCTTACCCCAACCAAGTGATTGAATTTGGATCCCCGGCAATAAGCAAGATGATCAAGTAGATGCTTCAACTTACCATAGCTAGCGAAACGACATGTCCACTAACTAGTTAATCAACTTCTTCTTCGTGTTTTCTTAACAGAGTGGGCCGTTACCCATGTACCTAAAAGTAGTTTTTTCTGTGGTGAGCAAATATTTGGTTATCGAAAAGAAGTACTACGAAAGCCAAGACTAATATCGATGCAAAGCGCACGATCTCGTAAGACCAATGCCGCGGTTTGCAGCCTTGTCCGAGGGCTCGTTATCAAGATATGGCGCCACGAAGGCAGCGACCCGTCGCCATAAATTACGCAATATTTATAAATGGCGGTAAAATATCACAAAAAGTATTAAAAAGCTTTTTTATATCCAGTTTCTAGCTGGTCACTCGTTTGGGCAGAGAACACCTCCCCAGTTTGGCGTGGCTAGCACCCGTCTTGTATGCATGTAAACGCGTATTGCGAGCCGTCTTATCACCGAAGTGGTTTAACTTCCGCATGCACCGGGTTATTTCTCATTCTTTACGTTTCTCTCGTCTCTCGGCCAGCCCATCAAGCGGAGCGTACGCAATAAGAACTTTGGTGAGGTTCTTTCAGGCTGCACGATCTTGCGCGCAGAGGCGAAAGAGATACAAATCTGGGGCACGTCGAAGTTGGTGGCCGTGTCCGGAGGTTAGTATTGTATCGTTAGTCGGTTTCTGTCTCTCCATGGTGCTGGGGTTGAAGAAGACGGTCAATGAAGCGATATACTGGAAGGCTTGCGACGGATGCGACCGAAAATTCCCCATCGGCTACGAAGCAAGTGAAGTCGGAGTGGCTCGGGCTAGGTTCTGTCCTAGAGCTTGTCGTTGAAGATCTTGTTGACGATGAGTAGCTCGGAATGAGCTCCGATGCAATACATGTGTATAGGTCGTTGACTCGCTTGCCACAAAAATCTCTTCTCGTACATTGTATTGGCAAGGTCCAAGGTCCTATTCATCGCATCGTGCGACGTTAGTACGGATTCAAATACTATTGTACATTACGAATGTCATCCGTACGTCATTCCGTAGCAACATGTAGCAACAAGTACTTGTATCAATGCTATGAGCCTATCCGGTGACCTGGTCAGCAAACCTCAACATTTTTCAGTTATGTACATTGATATCACTTAGAGCTGCTAACGACGTCCAATACAGCAAACCTCAACGCCGCAACAGGGCTAAGAGACCTTATCTTCTTTACTCGTTTTGCTTGGGATTGCTCGCAGAGGTAGGCTTGGTTTGTTTGGACTTTAGTAGTTTTCGCCGGTTCTGCATGATCGTTGAAATACGAGTTCGAATTTCGTTCTCCCCAGGTAAATTGTAGCGACGAGAATACTTTTGGTGAGATGTTCCAACATTCGCGCAGGGGTGAGCTTTTGCTGTGATCAACTTCTCCACGCTTAAACAGCTCCTCAATTTCCTCTTTGTAGTGTCCGATATATTTCGCGCCATACATAAATCCTTTTCCGGTCTTCGAGCCCAACCACACGATAAAGTTTTGATCGTACGAGCACGTTGATTACACTCATTTGCAAAACCGATAAGTTTTGTTGTCACATCGGACGCCTGCACGATGTCGTGGAAATCTCCCCGCTTTGCATGTCCAATAAACACCTTTTGGCGTAGGACTTGATATCTCTCTCGGAATAGTTCATGTTGGTGGCAAATACTCTGGTCCGAGGAATCCGCGTGCTTCGGGTTCGCAATTTAATGCATCTACTTCGACTTATCGAAATTCCCGTTATAACACCCGTTGACCTACTTGGTAGCAGTGTATCACTGGGATCTAAACGATCGTGGTTATTTTCAGCAAAGTCAGTCTCGAAAACCAAGTTACCGTCCTCGGTATCCGAATCGCTGCTGTACACTGAATCACATTGACCTGCTTCATCGAATAGAGCTTCATCAGTAGTCCCGTCAGCATTTCCATCCTCGACTTCAATTTGAACAGGTTCCGTTGCCTGTGTTGTAGGCTGAGTGTTGGAGTTACTGCACAACCCGCGTGATGGCTCCATCGAAACACTGAGCCCATCTCCCACACCAGAGTACTCAAAGATGGACATCTTGAAAGGAGGCCACGATTAGATATCAAAACTCTGCTGCCACTGAGAACAATCAATGAAACCGGAATGATCATATACGACGTCATTAAATCGAGATATGATCTTGCTCAACGCCTTAGCTATAGGCCCAACCTGACTGCCGAAAACATCCATTTTGACGCGGTCGTAGTCAGCGAGTTCGGCAAGGCAATTAGGCATTCCTCCGTCAGCATTTAAAGCAGTAACAACCTCGGTTGGAGTCGTACAGTTATGCCCTTGACGCACCCAGCCCTTAATTTTGCGCATTGCTGTCGCGAAATGTGCGTCCAGAATGCATTTTCCATCCTGCGTCTCCGAATGCACGTAGCGGACCACTTCAATACCGTGCACGGAGCCCAAAAGAGGTAAAATCACAGCCACAAAGGTATTTTGGTAGCATGAGGCATTGTCGGACTGAAACGTAACTTTCTTAATGAACGGAAAAGCCAGGTGGATAGACATCAAAATGCTTTCGACCAGGGCGACAACAGCCTCTTTGTCCTGCTTATTATCTCCGTTGGCAATTTGATCCAGATACACTTTTGTTTCATGAGCATCACCTGATGCCGGATCAAAACTCCAATAACGTATCAATGCACCGTGCCATGATAATCCTCGCTTGCCATAGTGATCCACCGTTTTCTCGCGATAGTAGAGAGGCTCCATCTTCATTTTGTAATCAATGATCACAATAGCTTCACTTGAACATTTATTCGCGATGCAGTCAGCTTTAATGTCGTCTGCTATGTCTTATAGAGCGCGTTGTTGATTGGAAACTCTAACCCGATGACCCAGATACAACTCCATTTTTCGTAAGCATCTCTCACCACCTCGAATGTGCTCGGATCCGTGCCGCTTTCTCTAGCTTTATGCTGAAATCATCAAGAAGGATATCCATTGCTGCACATGCTGAGCAAGACACATGCCGCTCTTCTTCGTTCAGTTCACACGATGCAGTGGGCCTATAGCGTGCGATTGACGTAGAACTTACACTTGAACAGGGTTTACCAGGTTCTGCGAGTCCAAATTGGATAGCGTGACGAGGGCAATGATCCTTATCCAGGGTGTCACCACCTTTATCCACGTATTCACCACCATATTTCAGCCATTCCCGCAATAGATCCATTCTCTGAACTACAGTTTCGCTGCTATCAGGAAGCAGATCGCGCGGAATTCGACCAAGTAGCTCAAACGTATCATTTACCAGAAAACCGGTGACATAATTCACAGCAGTTCGAAGTTGTGTTGTCCCGTGCGTCAGAACGCCAGCAAGCCGATAAAATGAACGTCTCGTCACTGTCGGTTCTGAGTTTAGCTTGGTCTTGTACTGTTCAAACATCAAACTTACGGATTTACGGCGTTGAAGTGCAGGTACAATGATTCGATCTCCATCTAGCTTTACCATTTTGGTTCCCCAGGACAAGAACGCCACATTATCAACTGACAGGATATAGCGGACCGCTTTGTCGACGACTGCAACATCAAACTTCTGCTTGGAATACTTTGTGACGTCGAGGGCACCTTCGTCAAGAAGTACCTCAAGGTCCCTGCGGCCAGAAGAATATGCTCTACGACCAAAAGAGAATCCTTCAACATCAATATTGATTTTCCGAAGATTCTGCAAAGATAACGCACCACAAAGTACTGCTCGAATACTGCGTCGTTCAAGCGAACCAGGTCTGGTTTTTGTCAGCACCTCAGCAGAAGTTGTTAGCAGCTCATCATTTGATCCACTTTCGGGGTTTAACCAGCTGAAGAACAGGTTCAGAAAATCAGTTGCAGCTTCTACACCGCAAATTGTTTCGGCAACACACTGTAGCAAGCGCAACGCTAGATTTGATACCACAGTTCTTTTGTAAGCATTACCAGGTTCTTCCGAGCTTGAGAGTACCCAAAATGCCGGTGTAGCACGCAGTGAGTTAGGTGGCAAGTGCTTCTGAAAAAACGTTTTTCATCAGGGGCAACCCGAAAACTTCATTGCTGCGCTAATACTGGGTATGACACGTCGATCTGGCGTCGGAGTAAGTATCGGAGGGCTAACAAATAGCGCACCCTTATATCGGCTATTTGCCCGACGCGACAACGGGGTCCTCAGCGAGTACGCCATGTTGTCATATTCGCTTGTTCGACTGCTGTAAACACCGCTTGATTTGGGCTGACAGCTCCACCTCCAACAGGTTCACCGCTTTGCATATCTAAATCTCTGCGATGACCCCTCAATTCCATCTGATCATGTGAAGCGTTATCAGGTGCACATTTACTTAAACCGCTCGTTACTGGCATTTCCAACCGCAATGAACGCGAAGCCCTCGTTGCACGTGCCACACGTGGTTTTCCTGCCGCTCTCGCATCAGCACAATCCACAGTATGGGGTTCAACTGCTCCAAAGATTCCACGTTGTTCACTTAAGTTTACACCGTGACCATCATGGCTGTGATCCCTATTCGATCTACTCGAACAACCATCCATGTGATTAATCTTCAGGTCAGCACTGTTAAATTCCGTAGTCTTACTAGTCGCTGAAATTTCCATTCGCAATGAAGGTGCATCCATTTTTGCAAGACGTAGCTCCACTTGCAGTTCTCCTACCGCACTTTCGCCAGCACGATCACTTGAATTTCCTTCAACGTCACTAACAATGTCAACTTCTCCACGTAAGTTTACACCATGACCACCGTGACTGTCGGTTCTTTTCGTTCTGCATGAAATACTATGCATGCAGCCAATCTCATTGTCAGGCAGCACAGCGCTGGTGATTGACATTTTACTGGCACCACTGGTTACTGGCGCTTTCAGCCTCAAAGAACGCGAAACTCTAGCCACTCGCATGGCCGCTGCTGTGCGCATTTCGTTCTGGAGGCGAAGATATCTCGAGTAATCTGTGTGTTTGTGTATCATGTACATGAAGTGAGTATAATGCTTGCCAATAGCTGTTAAACAGATTCATGCAAGATGCACCTGATTGTGTAAACACTCGCGTCGTAGTAGCCTGGGTTTCATCGTTTGTGCAAGCAGAACGTTGGTCTTGCTGTCCAGGAAATTGATAAACGTCATAACTATTAACGCTCGACACAACCAGCAGTACTATAAATTAACATACGTGTGGTATGGCAGAGCGGAAATGCTTGCTCTTCGTTGTTGCAAAAACCCCATGATCGTCTCCACCAGTATTGCACTCTGTTTCCATTCGCTTGCGCTTAGAACGGCCCGGAGGACCGATCCCGCCTCCTCGTTCTGGCATCTTGGTCTCGGCTTCATGCTGCTCGTAAATTTCAGCCCACTGGGTAATCTATCGAGCGACCTTTCGACTTAAGTAAATCCTACAATAAAAAGCTCACTCGCACTAAGTATGGATAATGCTCGCAAAGACATCCGACGAACTTCCACAGCCTGTTAGTCACTAGTTACCTATGTTAGGTAGGGATCAAGACCCCTGCGAGTATCGCGGGGTTTGCGCACGTATTAAGAAAGCGAATTTATCGATGCCCCTAAAATTGTGTACAGTAGTAACGGCAAGCACTGTTAAAATATACAACTTCCGGATTCAATGGTATCCGTGTAAATTGATCTCATCCTGTCCAAGTAGCTGTATCGTTGAATCTTCATGTGCACCGTGCTCACAACAGTACGCTCCATAGCCTAGCGCGAGGCACTGCAGTAGAACAGTCTCACGATCTACAAAAGGGATAAAAGATCAAACTAACTGATCATCGTAATTATTCCGCACAATTTGAAAGGTTTTAGTTTAAATTTGCAGCAGTCTCTACATGTACCGTAGTGAATATTTCCTGTGGTTGATGCAACATTTATTAATGTATGACTTTGGCACTCTATTACAAGAAGTTGAAAACATCCTACAGTTATTAGCTGGGATAAGTTGAAGAGAAAAGTACACTAAGAGGGCGGAAACCCTACCTGTACCTGCTGTGGGCTGTGGCGGATTCGATTCTGTCATTACGCTGGCAAGGCACCAACGATTCGTTGGCAACGAGCCGAGTCCAAGGCTTGTATTAAGCATAAACACTAGAACTTCAACGTGTCTGCAGCACAAACAGTGGTCCAATGGTCCGGCTTTACGACGAACTTCAGGATCAGGAAGCTCTTCTTGTTTGACGACAAACAGCTCTGTCAAAGAGTTTTGTCCAACAAGAAGAGCTTGCAAACACGCCCAGTAATTAAACTGATTATCGTTAGCTTTCGATCGTTTCGCTGCTTCGAAAAGCAGCGACTGCTACGGCAGTGCAGCACTGCCCGTGTTACCAAAACCTTGATGAAGTCTTCATTCGCAGCCAGAAAGAGTGTCTTCGCCATGCCGGGTAATGCTGAACCAGCCGGTCTCGACAGCGCGGACAATCCACGCTCGCGAACATCATCAAGTGGTGAGCAAAACGCACTTTCTCCCTTTTGGATCGAGCTTGAGCTGCTTTACACCCCTAGCAGAGGATCCCAGGCCACACGAAGTCATAAACACAGCGCAGTACCTGTACGTCTGGCGTGGCATCACGACACAAGGATGGTATGACGTTAGGTGCAGCATGAATTGCTGGCAGCACGCTCCCTCCTGCTAGTCCTCTCACTAGCCCATCCGAGACTGTCATTTTCATTTTCCATTTGGAACTCCACGACGCACGGCTCCAGTTCTCCATTAAGTGTACCAAGTCCAGTAGCTATGGAGATCTGCACCTTCCTCCTTGCTTTGTCTGCGAGTCTGGCATCTGTCACCTCGGGTTCACTAGTCGTAGATACGGCGCCCGAGGAGCTCCGCGCTTACGTGCTGCCCAAAACCACGGTGAAGCTGTGAAGATCGGCGACCAAGTCTACCGGTTCTCCGTG
This sequence comes from Phytophthora citricola, assembly GCA_007655245.1. Taxonomy (NCBI): domain Eukaryota; phylum Oomycota; class Peronosporomycetes; order Peronosporales; family Peronosporaceae; genus Phytophthora; species Phytophthora citricola. The sequence continues at coordinate 1,092,679 of VMRO01000049.1, forward strand.
ACGGGCCCCTCTTCGGGTTATGCCTTCACTCTGCTGCAGACAAGTGCACCGGAATCCACGAGCTTGGGCGTGCTTCCGCATATCCACAAGACCCACTACGAGAACTTCTACTGTACTCGTGGTCGCTTCCAGCTCTGGGCCGAGTCCTACAACTCCTCGGGCTCCGAGCAGCAGACGCGAGTGCTCACGCAAGGCGACTATGGCGCCGTGCCGCACAACACGTACCACACGTTCCAAGTTCTCGACCCGGACACGCAGATGACCGGTGTCATCCAGCCCGGCGGCTTCGAGGTGCTCTTCGTGGCGCTCCGCGACTCGTACTACAACTCCAGCACGTACTCGAACTTTGCTCCCTCACACACTAATTCGTCCGCTGGCACGAACGCAGACACCATCTCGGCGCTGGAAGAGTACGACGTGTACGCTCAACTGACGTGGGAGACTCGCCACGACACGGTGAACGGAACCGCTGGCACCGGCAACTGGCACGATGGCGCGAACGAGCTCGCAGACGACGGCCACACGCCCTTCTTCGTGGCCAAGAACTTTGCGCAGAAGTATCTCAACTACGAGAACGGCTACAAGCTGCTGGCGCCAGTGCAGAAGGGCCCCCAGAGCGGCGGCAACTTCACGATGGGCACACTCACCATGTCGGCGCTTGCCAGCAACGAGACTGTGAACACCATCACGCCCAAGCAGCCGCTGGCGTTCCAGCTTGAAGAGGGACAGCTCCAAGTCGAGGTGGACGGCGAGACGGCGCAGCTGATCCAGGGTGACGTGCTCTTCGTGCCGGGCAACACGACCTTCAGCTACCACGCCACTGTGCCCGTGACCAAGTTCCTGTACGTGAGCGGCGGCGCCGACGGCTTCGACTACGACCTACTGCAGAACAGCGTCGAATGGGACTACGCCGCGTACCCCACGTACGCCGGCTACAGCGCTTAAACCAACGTGACTCGCCGTCTAGAGTCGACTAAAGTACATGTGAGCCGAATAACAACTTCAACTTGCTCTGAATTCGATTGAATTGCTCAATTTACTCCTAGCACACCATTCCCTGGCACAATACTGACGCAGCATGCTGAGGATCCTTTCTTGCGCCGAACGCAGAGGCACAACGTGTGCAGAGGAAGCACGCGAATCAAATTCAGCTGGTCGACAGTGTCCGGTGATCCTGCAGGCATTCGGTTCACAGTGCTGACTGACTATCCATCGTCCGGTCGCGTCCTATTTTCGTCCAACCGCATTATTTAGACACTTATTTCTGGGCCAATCGCAACAAAAGCTCCGTTGGACACGTCACATTTCCAAAAATACCCTAAAGGTATGGAGCTCCCGAAAGTGTCGAAGGCTGCAGCATCGGCCATGGAAGCCGAACGCGGTGCAGCGCTGCGCAAGCTGCTGGTGCAGGGCGTTTTCCTATTCACGGGCGTGTTGTCTACCTGTGTGGCGCAGTTCGTGTTCTACCAGGGCGCAGGAGAGCAGAAAGCCATGCTGCTACCTCTGTGCAACTATCTCGGCATGATGCTGGTGGGCCTTTTGCCGACTGTAGGTGCTGCTGCAGTGGAGAAAACTGTGGAGAAGAAGGTGGAAAAGGAGAAGAAGCAGGAAAAGCCTCTGAGTCCCGAGAAACAGGTCAGCATATCGCCCGAAGACGATGTGGAGCAGCCAGAGCTCACCCCAATCAGACTGACACGCTGACGCCTTCCAAGCGTCGCTCCATTGACTTGGAGGTCGTGGATATGGAGCTCACTCGACGATCTACCGTAGCTGAAGAGGACAACCAGAAGGAGGACCAATCGGAGGAGGAGGAGGATGTGGACAGCAGCGACGACGAGAAGAAGCCTGCACTTGGCTTTCGTGTCACGCCGTCGTCCGTCTCCTTCTCGCTGTCCACCGTACAGCTGTGTATCATTGTATCGGTGGTGCTGGACTTTGCTGGTTGCATCTTCTCCAACGTGGGGCTATCTATGGCTGGCAGCGGACTGTACCAGGTCGTGTACTCGAGCGTCATCTGCTGGTCAGCGCTCATGTCCCGCTTCATCCTTAAGAAGATCGTGTCCAAGGAGGAATGGTTCGGCATTGCTTTGGTAACTTTTGGATTAGCCTTTAGTGCGCTCGGAGAGTCTGGAAGCGGACGGGACAACACCATCGTGCTCATGGGCTGCTTCCACACGCTGGTAGGGGCTGCGTTCTACGGTGGAAACTACGTTACTGGGGAGTACACGCTCAAGCTGGCGGAGCGGCCGCACCCGAAGGAACTGTGTCTGAAGATTGGCGCAACGTGTGTTGCAGTCATCGCCGTCTACCAGATTGTCTTCGTGCTGCCTGAGTGGGATGCACTGGTGACGAAGCCTATCGCCGAGGCTACCGGCAACACGACGTACATCGTGTTTGCGCTCGTGGCCTACACGCTGTCGCAACTGGCTCATGGGCTCACCTACTTCGTGATGTTGGGATCCAGCGGCGCTGTCACTACCGGCATCATGCAGAGCCTGCGTGCGGTGTGTGTGTTCGTGATCAGTTCGATGTTGTACTGCAGCCAGCAGGAATCGCAGTGCTTCGACACCAAGCGCGGCGTTGCCACACTCATCGTTGTGAGTGGAGTCATGTTTTACTCATGGGCTAAGAGTCAGCAGGGGAAGGCTGTGCTGGCTCCGTCGTCACTGCGACGGCCAAAGAAAGACCTTAAGACCAAGATGGTCGCAGGCAAGAACTACGTCGTCTAAGTCACGACAGGGAGGGGCTGTATCCTATATTCATTAGTTCACATAGTTCATAACAATATTCCTGCTTGCTGGAGCAGTTTTGATTCTAGTCTGCTAGCAAACTCTCCGTGAGCGACTGCAACTTCTGCAGTCGTAGATTTACATCCTCTGGTGTTAAATGGGTACCAGGTCGAGGCAAAGCCTTGCTCTCCGTCGGGACTTGATCGTTGTCTAACGAGTTTGGCGTCGAGATTTCGTTGATATTCATCCGGTTGTCAGCGGCTTCGGCTCGCTCGTGAGTCAGTCTATCAATTGGTAGCTTGATGGTATTTGTTTGGGACGCGACTGTCCTTTGCTTCACGGGTAGCGCTTCCTCTGTCTGAATTGCGATGGATTCTGTAGGCGCAGACGCCAACGCCAACTTTTCTCTGCTCGCGCAGAGAGCTCAAAATCGAGTTTCTCTCACGCCTCAGTCGTGCTAACTCCGAATCACGTCGACGCACTTTTTCCTGAAGACTCGCAACTCGCTCCGATTCGTGGGCGAGAAGCGCCTCTTTCTGGCGCGCGAGGTCCCTCTCGAGCTGCCGAATTCGCACTTGCTGCTTGCTATGATCGGCCTGAAGCAGCGAGTGGGCCAGACGCGCGTCCTGTATCTCTGTCTGCCAGATATCCTGCTCATGCTGGAGGCGTTCGACACTTTCAGCCTCCAGTTCCTTCTTTTGCAGCTCGAAGTCTTCCTTCTGAGTTGAAAGCTGCTCGCGTAGTCTCTGGGCTTCCAGTATAGCTTCGTCGCGGCTCACTTCAGCTGCTTCTCGCCGCTTTTCGACATCGTTCTGCGTCTCAGCCTGCTCGTTCAGGCTTCGCTGAAGCCTATCGTTTCGATGAGCCAATTCGCTGGCTTTTAACTCCCATTCTCGACGAACACTACGAACTCGATCTCGTAAGTCGTGGGCATCGCGTGCGAGCAGGCGCCGAAGACGTTCACGATCACTCAGTAAGACGGAGTTTTGTTGTACCAGCTCTGTGTGATTCAGCGATTCCAGTGCCTTTCGCTCCTTTCCCTTCTTCGTTGACTTTGACTCGCCTTCAGTCGGGTCTGTTGGCTGAGGCGAGTTAAACTGCCACACTGGCAATCCTTCGGTTTTTACTGCTGCACAGAGGTGACAGGGGCCTCTCGACTTGTTAGGTTCCAATGTTTCCACCATCTCTTCACCTTCGGTATCTTGCATCAGCACTGTTAGGGACACGGAGCTCTCAGGGATAAAGAACAGCAAGAATTCGCCCCATGTGAGCGTTGATAGCATTCCACCAGCAGGTGATAGTTTGAGGATTGCAGTCTCAACATGAGACACAAGATTTGACAGCTTCTTTGGTCCTCCAACAGCACTAAGAACTCCAGGATCTCCTCGCCTTAGAGCTTGAACCAGAACCTGTGATCGTACAAGGCCAGTGTCATACGGATCAAGACGATGAAACAGGTTCCGCAGTGCTGTCTCTGTTGCTGGTCTCAACATTTTCCCCTCTGAAGGTGGACGCAGCACCACGTTTGAAATATCACCGCTGTTCTCGTTTTCTGCCTCGTTATCGTGCATTCGCTTGTTGTGCATATTCTCCAAGCGATGCGCCCACACTCTTCGTTCAGCCTCCAATGCGGCTTCACTGTTGCGCAACCTCGTCTCTCGATGTGTCACTAGCGTAGCTGCAAGCTCAACCCGCTCTTTAGCCAGCACCAGCCTCCTTTCCAGCGCTTCCAGCCTCGCGGACCCATGGTGCACTTGTTCCACCTTGTCGCGAACAAGGCCACCTGTGAACCGAACTACAGTTTCAGCTAAATGCCGAAGTTTCTCCCGCTCCAGAGCCAATCCTCGCACTGCCTGCACAGCCTTGGTGTTAGCCTGTGCGCGCTGGTCTTGAGCTTGGCGCGTAGCTACCACTTCCAGATCGCGCTGAGCTCCATAATCTGCAGCTCGCTGCTGCCACATCTCCACTTCCTCTTCGCAGCGCGAAAGCTCTTCGCTGATCTGAACTTCTTGCTGTCGGTACTCACTGATTAGAGCCTCATTGGCGAGCTCGCTTGATTGTGCCTGAACCATGAGCGCCACGCACTTTTCACGCCAAACAGCTAGTAGCCGAGTGTACGTGGCTGCAGCAGCTTCCACTGTCGGGGCAACACCATAGCCGCTATTAGTCGCTAAAGTCAACTGTGAGCCTCCGTTGCGTTCGCCAAATCGAGCAAGCGCATTCCTCATAGTTTTGTCGTGCACCGCTAATATGGCTTCGAGCGCCTCCACACGACTTTGCAGCAGCGTTTCCCTTGTGCTTGAATCTACGACAGTCTCACTGCAATCATTGCGTGCTTTACTGACAGGCTGGTAGGGAGTATGCTCATGGTCTCTTTCGACGAAGTAGTTTGTGTACTCCGGTCGATTACCGCGGTCCCGCTGATCCGGTATCCTCGTTTGAATGGACACAGCATGTTTCACAGGCGATAGCCTTGAATGTACCGTTGACGCGGTCGTCGATGCTAATACCAATGGCGATGGTAACCTTCCCATAGAATCAGACACGAGAACTTCCACCCTGTCTTCCTTCTTGTCTTCTTCTCGACCCTCCTTCTGTGCATCTCCAGTCACTCTTAATGTTGTCGTCATTAATGGCATCGGTTCCCCTTCACTGTTTTTCTGAAGCCTCTCCGGTGTCAAGAGTCTCGTCGGCGAAGGCGCTGGCGACGCTGTTCGTGCATCCACTGGTGTCGTAAGCTGCAATTTAGCATATAACCTCTCGGCTGCTGTAACCTCTTGCCCATCCAGTGACTGTAGCAGTGGCAGCATGGCCAGCGTCTCGCGCCGGTACGTCGTTGCGTCCGCGATCGGATTCCCGTCCAGCGACAGGTGGCGGAGCTGCGCTAGTGACTGCAGGAAGCGCAGTTCACTCACGAGCACCACCCTATTCCCCCAACATCCAGCGTCTGAAGCTTATTACATCCACGGAGCGGCCGTAGCGACTCCAGCGCGTTGGATCGCAGCCGTAGCAGCTTCAGATCCGGCAGCCAGTCGCTCAGCTCTTCCGGCAGTGCGCGCAGGCGGTTTCCGCCCAGATCCAGTTGCGTTAGCGAGCGAGGTAGCAGCTGCAGGTGGCGCACATCGCGCAGCGCATTGTTAGACAGGTTGAGGCTCTGCAACGCCGGGTAGTCCGCCGCGATCTGCGCCGCCAGCTCCGGCGTCAGCGTCTGCAGCGGCATCCGTCAGTGCGCTACTATGTGCGTATTTTCTATTGGCTGAAAATCATTTTTATTGACGCATGACCCATTAGTTATCGGAGCTCCCGACAACGCAGGGGACGTCACCCCAAGGACCTGATCAAGCGCTTAATTATGCGCGAGCGCGCGGGTAGCGGCGGATCCCGTTCATCGGACACGGACCCACGCGAGGAGATGGAGGAGATGCTGGAGGTGCGTCTGACTGGGGTAGCAATGGCAGCAGCAAGATGCTCCTGCCCGTGGCCTACTCCCGCTTTAAGCACGACGATGACGACAATGACAAGCAAGGCAAGTGGAGAAGACAAGGCAACGCTACTCATTGGCTAAAGAGAGTGCACTCCGCCACGCTCTCCCGACTTCGAGTGGCACCCGGACGCCCTCGCTCCATGTGGGCGTGCGTACTGTTGCTAAGTGTACTGGCGATTCTCGTGATAGGCGGCTCGGCGCTGCTGGCGCTGGAGGTGGCGGGTCGCTTACGGTTCAGCGGGTATTTTGTACCGCAACGGGGGCATAACGGACAGCTCGGCTTTTACCATGAAATGGACGTTGACATGCAGGCTCTAAAGGACACTACCGGTAGACCCGAGGGAAAATTATTTCCGGCGTCGGCACTAAACCCGAGAGAGGTGAAGGCTTGGGTGGCTGAACGCAGGAAACGCACCAATGGACGCAAGTTTTTAGTGGGGTGCACCTCGCATTGGAAAGGCTACGTGCTGCGGTCGTTCCTGTCGCTCTTTGAGGAGCTTAAAACGGAGCATGGGTGGGAAGATCTTGACACGTCCAAGAATCCGATGAAAGTGATTTACGACATGGACAAGAAACGAGCTCCGAGCGTCCTGCTCTTCTGTTTAAACTCGTTCTACTACCCCATGGCGCAACTGCAAGAATACAGTGCCTACTTCCACGAACTGCGCGCTCTGGGCACGATTATTGCGGTGTGGAACGACGACCTGCACTACTATGACCAGTTCAATCCTATTGTATTGCGCGACGAGATTCTCACGAAGATTGATGTCATGGTGGGCACCTACACGTACTTCATGGACGATTACTTTGCCAAGATTACGGGCTCGGTGAACGAGCGTGATCTCCCCTGACGGTTTGGCTGCCGCACTCGTCAGGTCCGGATTTTGTGAACGCTTCGTTCAATGAGTACCCGATTAACAAGATTATTCTGTCTGGCAAGCTTGGATCAAACTGGTACCCGCTGCGCCATTGGCTGGGCATCTACCAGCAGGACCACCGAGATATCATGGACTTGTATCAGCACTCCGGCTATTACGTGGCTGACAACCAGTCCGCCATCTACGCCTCTTACCTGCGTTCATACCGCACAGGCATCACGACGACGCTGATTTTTCAGTACGTCATTGCGAAGATCTTCGAGATCCCTTCAACGGGTGCGCTGCTTGCTGTAAATCGCGATGTGGCGCCGTTGCTTGCTGCACTGGGGATGAATGAGGGCGAGCACTACGTGGGATTTGATCGGCGAGACCCCGACGCGATCGTTTGGTGGGTAAACGACCCACGCAACTGGCCGGAGATCGACCGGATCCGTCGTGCTGGCATGGAGCTCGTTCGGGAGCGGCATCTTGTAACGAACCGTGTGAAGGCGCTGGATTTGTTCATGATGGAGGGTGAAGCTGTGTACCAGAACCCGCCAACACTACATCTGTCAAGCCCATGTCCGTCTAAAGCACTGCCAGACGAACACGAATGCCAGACACGATTCGATCGCGAGTCGTTCTACAAGTGTGACCGCTGGTTCTGCGGCGCGCACTCGATCCTGCCGCTCTGGAACTAGACGTAGTAGATGCTAGATAACAACCCTGTGTGATTAATAAGCACTGCATACAACCACAGTGCATTGTGCACAGTGCAACTTACACTTCAACTTGGGCAGCAAATCACTTTCGACCAATGTATAAGATCCGATGAAAGGACTATCCACCAATCACACGTCAGCACTTCTGTCTTGCGGTTTGTATTCAACAAGAGTGAAGTTCCCTCGAAGGAGGAATTCCTGCATCCCCATTGCGCGCGTCTGATTCCGCATCGACCGGAAGAGACTCGACGGCCATGCACGTCGAGTTCGTGGCCGGACTGGAGGTGACGTATGGCAACGCGCTGGCGGCAGGCGGCGGCTTCCACCGTGTGACGACCGCCGAGGGCGAAGCGGCCGAGGTGTCGCCCCACACGTATCTCTGGTACAAGCTCTCGTCGGAGGCGCCTACTCAGAATCAGAAGGCGTCCCCTACAGCTGCATCTGATTCTGCGCCGCTGGCCATCACACAGCTACGTATTGGGGACGAGCAACCACCGAGCGGCCAGGAAGGCGTGTGGTCGAAGCTGGACAAGTCCGTAGACCGCCAGAAGGGTCGCTTCCTATGGTTTCAGGCCTCACAGTTCCAGGTCCCGACGTCGCCCTCAGCACAGGCCAAGAAGCCCATGCCACTCAAGGAGATCAGAGTGGTTAGGGATCTTAAAGACGTCCCTGAAGGCTTTGAGAGCCTCGACGAGCCGCTGCTCAGTGCTGACGAAGCGGGCAGTACGTATTAGTATTGTGTCATTTGTAGTAGTTTTATAATATGATAATATGTGGGGGATACTAATTGGGGTCATTATTAACAGGTGAGATGCGTACGTATTTGTGCTTTCGAAGACTGAGCACCGAGGATTTTACAGGGTCCAAGTGGTCTATCTTGAACCAGAAGGCAGGCAACTGGATCGACGTCAAGGACATGTCGTCCAATAAGTGGAGTGTGGCGCAGATCTTGCAGCACTCTGCGTCCGAGATCCGCGTGCATATCCCGACGTGGAAGAAGGGAAGAGATGAGTTTTTGTCGCGCTCTACGTGCCGCAATAGAGTGGCCAAGCTGGGAACACATACGAATGTGTACATGTCCCCGCGTACCCGTTCCCGAGGAAGCAAGGCAGCATGTGGAATGCCAATATGAAGGATCTACAGCAGGCCCGCGAACAGTTCGACAAGTACTTCTATGACCGAGAGAAGCAGAAAACATACTTGCCGCGGTACCTCATTCCGTTCATCGAGAGGTCGCTTTTGTGCACATTTCTGTCGAGTGATCTTGCTGACGAGATGAATGCGTTCCATCAGCATGTGCTGAAGAACGTCGTCGCGTGCATGCTCGGCAACGATGCGGGAAGTGTGATGGTATACATGTTGTCGCTGCTCGAATGATCCTCAATGGCCACAGCTCGTGTATGTTCTTCTATATCAAGTACCCTGGGAGCTACACGGCAGCAAAGTATCAACGTCTGGTGTACACATCGTATCTCGTGAGCCCAGATGCACTAGCTGCCATTCCGACTCGCCACCCATGCCGCTCCTTTTACTTCATCGACAATGTCGACCTATTTGTTCAAGCAGGAGGCTTTCGGCTTATTCTTCAGCGACTTGCGGATACGGATATTACGCTGACAGAAGTGCTGCTTTACTGCACGCTTCTGAACGAAGCGAAGCCTTGCCTCGCGCAACAAAAACGACGCCGCAGTTCATCGTCGGCTCGTCGGCGCTCAACAACGGACGTCCAAATCGAAGATTTCTTTCGAGAGTTTTTGAATGCTACTTTTTCGCGGCTGAGGCGTATGAGTGGAGAAGAGCTAAAGGACGATGATGGACTCATTGATCATATTGTGAATGTGTTGGATCTACTCTGCCGAGACGGGCTATTACTTGGCCACAATGCAGAATCAGATATCGATGAGGCGACAGCCAGTGATGTTTCCAGTTCGACTTGTGATGTGGAATTTGCTGAAGCAATTGAGGTCTTTCATTTGGACCTATCGAAAAGTTTATCTGCTGCCCGTATTTATCGCAACGTCTGCTGGGCATTTCCCGCATCAACGACTTAATTTCGATGGCTCAGCGAAAGGATACTCTGCAAAGGAAGGCGAGCTTAAGTTTACGGCGAACTTCATCGTCCGTCAGTACTACGTCATCCTTAAGTGCGAGTACTTCGAGTGCAAATTTATCTTCGACTACTGGAGAACAACCCGTAACGAAGTGGTTGCGGACGAAATACATTGTGGAGTGGCTGACGGCTTCCGGGATTTTGGAAGTAATACTGGGCGATCGCGAGAGCAGTGCGAAGTACTCTCTTCAAGAGGGAACACACTTGGAAATCCTTAAGCGGTCCAAAAAATGTTTGGATTTGTCGCGGCTCACGGTCTCTTGACGGAGAAACACATCGTGCTGATGTGGAAAACGGCACTTAGTCAGCTTCGCTCAGGCAGAAAAACCGTATTCGACATTTTGATCGCACTATGTGGCGTGGTTTCAGCCGAGCTGATGGATGTTGTCGTAATGCTTCTCACGCAAGTTCCGTTGGGTGACTATGATGAGCTCGTTGTCAATTTTATCAAGCGTGTTATCATGATCGCGTCCAAACTCGTTGTTGAAGCTGAGACGGGCGGGTTTAAAATGTCGCTAACGTCACTTGTAAGTGCTGCGTCCGGGTCAAGAAATAAACCCAGTCCAAGTGCTCAAAAGATATCGAGATACTTAACAAGGTGGTGAGCTTGTGCTGCACTTTGTACTGGAACGCAATCCTTCAAACTGAAGCACCCAACGAAGATAGAGCACCAGGCCTTCGTGGGTCTATGCGAGCAGAAGTAGAGGCAGCACTTGCCGACTCGCTGAACCAAGTACAAAAGCTGTGGATTTCCGCCGGTTCATCATCATCCACGTCGGGAAAAGAGCAGCAACAGCTTTTGAGTGATTATCTGCGCAAGTGTGCAGAGAACATTAAATCTGGAATGCTGGTCGAGACATCTATGAGTTTGATCCAGAGGATCGTGGATGGCTACGGTGGAAGTTCTTCTTCTTTGGCTGCATCGCTAACAAGAGCGAACTCTCCTCCTACGACGTCTAACGAGCTACTGAAAGAGCTGAACAGTGTTCACAATATCGTGTCAGTGGTCGTCGAGGCAATTAAAAACTACGTTGCCCAGTGTGATGGCAAGAACCGATCACAAAGCGTACATCTCGTTGCCATCAAGAAGCGTTTGGCATTCCTCGGGTACATTGTGACGAAGTCCGACCTCAAGCTGCCATTCGAAGCTGTATGTCTGTTGTGGCGGTGCTTTAGCGGCCCAGAGAGCACGATGGAAGAACGTAAGGTATTTTTTGCGTGGTTTACGACGGTCATTCCAGATCCGAACAATTTCGTACATCGAGCGTATTCGGGCCACACGGGCTTTTCAGAGTCTGTAGTGGGTGAAATCTTCCAGTCTTTGATTAAGTCGACAAATCAGCAAGGAAGTGCTTCTCCGATCAGTTTGGACATGGACACGATGGGCAAGGAGGCGTTTTGGGCGTTAGAGCGATTGTTTCGGTTTGTCAACACAAGTTCGCGACGAATCGCTTCTACTGGGGTGGTTGGTAGCACCCCGCCACGCAGCGTGTTGAACAACAGGGAGGATATCGAGCTTTTTGTCGTTGAAGCCATGGATCTGCAGGGCCTTGAGACATTGTACGAAGTGGCTTTGCGTTCAGAAAGCGACGATGTGAATGAACAAGCGACCAATTATCTCATCTACCTGCAACTTCATGTCGGCTCAAAACTTGTTCGACGCGAGGTATGGGCAGATTTTGTGGAGAGGTGTCTCTGGAAACTAAAGGAAAAGGCAAAGACGACGATTGATTCTTCGAAAACTCGAGAGGTTCTTCGTCTGTTGGTTCTGCTGAGTACCTTTCTCCACCAATCCGTCATCCAGGCACATGATGGTGTTGCAAGTGGAGGAACCTTTGACGGTCCAGAGGAGCTGACTGTTTACGTTCGAACCCAAGGTGGTCGTGTTGCAGCGCCATTTCGGTATCATTTAAGGCGCACATCGCTTGTTTCGGAGTTGCGTGATCGAATCGCCAAGGATACAGGCCACCCAGCTGACCGCGTTCGCATCGTAAACTCGGCAAAGACGAAATTGACGGCGCAAGGGCATGGCAAATTCACGCTTGAAAAAGCGCGTGTTTTCAACTCACCCCTGGCTCTTCACGGTCATCTTCAGGACGCCAGTCGATAACACAAACAGCACCAGCTCCTTTCCGTAGGGATACCAAGCATGTCAGTTACGTTGAGGCGATTCTGCTGTCAAAAGTGGAGAGTGATACCAGTGGCCACACCAACCGCAGTATCTTAGACTTTCATGGAGCAGCTGGGGTTGCTGCTGCAGCCGCTGCAGGCATCGGCGGTACAGGAAACCATAGTAGTCCTGAAAGTGACTGGCATGCGATTAAAACGGAGATATCTGGGAATAATACCTGGGTAGAACTTCTGTTTAAGCTGCTTTCGTACAATGGTAAAATTGCGGAGGAAGCCTGGAAGGTGCTGAAGTTGCTCACCACGGACGAAGAGATGGAAAAACAAACACGCACACTGAATGGTGTGCTAGCGATTGATGGATCTATTCGCAAGAAAACGAGCTCATTCGAATGGGATACGTTTCTGGATTCCAAATGTCCTCCGAAACTATTGTATCAGCTTGAGTTGGTAGAAAATTTTGCGCTTTGTGGAGATGGGCGCAATGATGACGATGATGACGATGATGACGGAGATAATCGGGTGCCAACAGGCACTGCTAGCGTTGCAGGGGTTGATGGTTTGATCGGTACGATGAATACGTGGAGTGTTTCCTTTATTGAGCTTGGTGGTCGAGCGCAGCTTGAGAATTTTGTGCTATCATGGAGTCCGCGTCAGTTGCTTGCCCAGGGTATGCTGTCTGTCATGTGCTTATCGAAACTTCTAAAGTTGCTTCGTCATTTCGTAATTGTGGAGTCCAAATTGGCGGAAGAAAATGGAGATACGTTCGAAGGGAACACTAAGCCGTTGATTCATCAGTTATTGGAAACATTAAACAGCCTTCAAAGTATCGACGCTGCTCCAGCTACTTTGGTCAGTCAGGCGTTGGAACGCCAACCTTCAGTGAGTGGAGAAAATCAGCTGAGCACTTCGCAACCACTTTCTCTAACAGTATACGTTCGGCCACAAGTCGAAGACCCAGACAACATCGACAGTATTCCAAGCGATGCATACTTGATGACCCGGTTGCTATCTTGTATGGCTACATGTACTCTTGTGGCAAATCAAGGTGCACTCGTTCTACTGGAGAGTTTTCCAGGTCACGGTGAAATCATTCTGCAGTGTCTCGTCGGCAGCCAATTTAAGCCTGTTCGGCTGGAGGCTGCTAATGCAATCGCTGCACTGTCAACCACGAGAAATCTGCTTCAAGAAGACCGTGTCGCGTGCTGCAACTATTTTTGCAATTATTGGGCGAGTACTCGGGGCCGTGAATGACGAGGAATACTACAATGTGTTCACTCTCCTCGTCACGAGCGCTGAGGATTTGACCAAGTTCGCGATACTCCCGTCCTGCCGGACTCTTTGTCGTCGGATTAAGGCTTTCGAGATTAAAGATGACGTATTAAGCGCTTCGGTTGGTAAGCCGCTTACTTCTAGAAAAATTGCCGCGGAAGGAAGTCGGGGCTGGGGACCGGCTGGACCTGTACCGGGGAACCAGGTCCTTTCATCTGCTCCCGATTCACTTCTAGAAGGACAGCTATCAACGCTTCTTGCTATCGTTAAGCGTATCCCGGCTATATTAGCGGATGGCGTTCTTGATGTGCCGTGTGATGGACGCAGTTTGCGCGAAGTTGTGTCACCTACGCTTCACGAAAAGAAGGAATTATAAACGAGCTATTTCACGCATGTCTCTTTGCTACACCAGACAAGCAAACAAGTGGAGAAATCGAGGAAAGTGGAAACAAGGTTGTTGATATTCTGGCAACTTCTTCGTCACAGTATTATCTTCGACAGCCGAAGTGCCGCAGTGACTCGTGCCGAAGAGTTGCCTTTGACCTCCTTACCGAGCTCTCGGTTGATAACACCGATGGACTCCGTTTTTGCTGACGCAAATGGCTAATCAGCACACTCTGGAACGCCCTCCAGAACCGTCGGTTGTAACCTCGACGGTCTCGACGTCAAAGCGTAAGAGCTCGAAGTCATCGAAGGATCAGTTGCTTCAGCGAGGTAAATACGTGGGTCTCAAGAACCTTGGCTGCACGTGCTACCTAAACTCTACGTTGCAAAGCTTCTTCATGATACCGCGCTTCCGTCGACAAGTTTTGAGGCTTCAAACAAGTGGGAACAGCAGCGAGAAATTGGAAGCGAAAAGTCTTACATATGAGCTCCAGTCGCTGTTTGCTCACCTGGAGGGAAGTGCAAAACCCTATTACAACCCACGCCCATTTACTCGTGCAATGAAGACGTGGGACGGTGAAACTGTGGATGTGAATATCCAGCAGGATGCTAGCGAGTTCCTCACATCATTCTTCCAGCAAATCGAGTCGGAGATGAACGGTATAAGTGCTGGAAATGGTGATCACTATACTAGTGATGAAAACATCCTGAACACATTTTTCGGTGGCGAGTTTAGCAATGAGCTAGTCGCTGAGGGTGATCGGTACAGTGAACGTTTCGAGCCATTTCACTTCATCTCTGTACCCGTCCGTGACCGGAAGAACCTAAAGGAGTCGCTGGATGGATGGGTGGAAGGTGAAAAGGTAAACTACGCTTGGGAAAAGGGTAATGGGTCGAAAATTGACGGAGATGATACTAGAAATGGCGAAGAGGAAGAAAAGGTGAAGCTGGAAACACGCAAGCGTATCTCTATTTCGAAGCTGCCTGCCTACCTGATTATTCACTTGAAGCGATTTGAGTTCGACTTTGAGAAGATGCAGCAAATTAAGCTCCACGATCGTTTCGAGTTTCCTACCGAGCTGGACATGTACCCCTACACCAAGGAAGGCCAGCAAGAGAAGCGAAAGAGGTCCTCATCAACGGCAGATAATGGGGCCACTGGTCACGACGTTCGGTTGAGTACGTCTTCAGACAGCGCAGATGATGGCAGAATGACAGCTCCAGAGTACTCTCAGTACGAATTAGCGGGGACTGTTGTGCACCTTGGTACGGCGAATTCTGGGCATTACTATTCGTTTTTGAGGGACCAGCAAATACCACGTGACAAGAACCAATGGTACGAGTTTAACGACACGTTAGTGACCCCGTTCGACCCAGCTCATATTCCAGACGAGTGTTTTGGTGGCGAAGAATCGATACGTGCCCGCCATGGTTCAGCCAGCGGGTCATTGACGCTGGAAGATGGTTCTCCAGTGCCAGCTAAGATGAAGAACCGCAGCAGCTTCATGCTGTTCTACGCTAGAGTTTCTCCCGAACTTCGTGTTGTCACTGACGAGGATGCTCCTTGTATCAGTTTCCCTAGTGCAGTTCTTGTGGCAGCGTTTTGTTCCCGATTAAAGCGGCGATCATCTGCCAGGTTGGTGCATTTGCGTAGTTTGGCTCAAGTGATTGCGCCGGACCCAATTCGCAAGCTGATTGCGATGGAGAACCGCTTGTTCTGGCGGAAAAGGTATTTGTACGACACGCGGTGCCTGAAGTTCACCTACAACCTGTTGCGTTCTTGCTTAGTGGGTCTAGAAAATGCCAAGAGCATGGCCGTGATGCCGCGCTTTGAACCGGTGGAGGTGCAGTTCGAGGCCTTGCAAGTTGCAACCAAGTTCGTTTTCGGCACACTGTGGCAAGGCGGTGATGTGAGCAAGGTCTTGGAATGGCGTCTTATTCTTCAAGCCCTCTACCATTCTGACATTGGGGGCTGTCGCTGGTTCCTCTCGACTATGGAGGCGAACGAGGCGCTTCTTCTGGAGTTGCTAGTGTTTAATGAGCATCGTGAAGTTCGTGAATTAATGGCAAACGTGATCTCCGAGGCGATTGTAACTACGTCAAACACGGAGTTTGAAGAAGAGGCCGAGGAAGGCTCTCAACGCCCTTCAGTCGATGGGAAGAAGCAGCTACCAGCGTCATTCGAGTTCATGTTTTCCTGATCCAGCTGATGCCAGCGTTGCTCTCGGTACCTGTCCACCAGCATCGTCAATACTTCCTCACGATGTACGACTTTGTACAGACAGGACGCAACGAAGGGTCTTTCCTGGTGGTGAACAGCGTGGTGGGTGCGATTGTGTCGCTGCTTACTGGCCTCGGAAGTACACAACCGTTGCTCCAGTTGCAGCTGAAAAAGCACAAGTCGAAGCAAATTCTAAAGCGCATTGACCTTAGCGTCACTATTTTGAGGCTGTTGTCGGTGCTAATTCGCTGCAGCTTGCCTCCTGCGATGGATGTCGCGTCGGATGCTGAGCACCCTCTGATTCTACCTGCGAATATGGCTCAAGAACATGTGGATCTCACGCCGGCAGACCATGACGTGCTTCTCAACGAGCGCTTCATTACCCTGCTGACGCAGCGTGCGAACCACTACACCAAAGAGACAAAACCGTTGGAACAAATTGTAAGTCATTTGTGTTGGGAGAGTCGACGAGTCACTTCGGCGTTCCTAGACACGATTATGCACGGGATCGAAGTGGAAGACCATCACGATGTCAAGCCGTATTTCCGGACAATGAACTCGCTTCTCAAGATCCGTGACTCTCTTGCTGTAGAGCGTCTCACTGACGGTCTCACCAAGCTGGTTGCCGTGATGGCATCGCAGCAGCGGTACTATAAGGCCACAGAGACTTCACTTGACATGCTTGCACGGCTCGCTAAACGCCACAGTGGTGTGATGCAGTGGCTGCGAGACAACCGCCAGAGCTGCTTGTGGATGGAGAAGTGGCTAAAAGCTCATCGAGGTGTAGAGGGATATCTCCAGCAGCACAAGACTGTTTTGGTGAAGCCTAACAGTACATCCTCGTGGGTGAACGTGAGTGCGACAAGCTCAGGGCTCATCAAGGCAATTGACCGCTCTATCTCGAAATTGTTGCCGCGTATCAGCAGCATTTTAGACCCGGTAGCTGTTGCGGAGACCTTCTACGACAGTGACGACAACCCGCAACGACTTGTTGGCAAGCGCGTTCGCGTGAAGTGGGCCAAAGACAAGTGGTACGAAGGCACTGTGCAACAGTTCAACGAGGACACGTACGAGCACTTCGTGGCGTACGATGACGGTGACAAGCGGTCGTATCACATGTCCGAGAAGCTCTTTTACGTTGTAGACCTGACGCCTTCGCCCAAGCCTCGCAAGAAAAACACCAGCAACAAGCTTGAGCGGCTGTGATCGGGCAGTGTAACTAGCTCCTTAAATGCATGGCACTATGAAAAGTTGGCCATCCTCTTGTGTGGTTGCTACTGACACTTGTGTCTGTCAATGAAGTGCTGTTTGTTTGAAAACGGTACGTGCATTTATCATGGTGGATACTAAGTTAATGCGATGCATGCTGTCCATTTTGTCGTCCAAGCCGCAACGGCTAGGATGCCCCAGATTGATCACGGCAGAAATAGGACTAACACGTGTGGCCATTACTCTTCAAGCTCTACTACCACCGTGAAAGGTCCACCATGACAATTAACCCGCCAAAATGTGCCGTGAACATGGAGCAGCGGCTCGCAGCACTGCGACGCGACCAAGAAATCGACGGTCTGAGGGTCTACCTCATCAAGTACAACCTCTTCCCGCGAAACCGAGACCCACACAACTCGCCCATTCGACTGGAAGAGTTGAAAGAGTTAGTTAAGCACTGGAAGCTCCATCGACAGCGTGGGTTTTGGCGTGACCACCCCGATAAAGACGACCTAGTTCGTGCCTTGCTGCAGCATATTAAAAGCGAGGAAGCGAACAAGAAACGACGGCAGGATGCACAGGACAAGTATCGAAGCAAAGCATTGAGTGGCGCCGATGATGGAAGTCCTGGCAAGCTTCGCGACCTCACTACGTTCTTTGGAGGTGGCAACGCGAATGGAGATGGAGAAGGAGATCCGAATGGCGATATGAGCCGAGAGCAAGTTGTTGCTGTAGCAAAGAAGAAAAACTTCGGTGGTGACTTATTCTACCAGCGCGGGGACTATGACGAAGGCCTGATTTACTTGTCCCGAGTTGACAGGTCCCGTTTCCAGTCTGAAAGTCACAACCCCTGCCAGGATCTCCTCACAACATCGGCATCAGCACCTACTCCTCTGAATCGGCTACTTCTGGCTCCTGATGCGAGTAGCAAGCACAAGAGCGCTTCCTCCAACGAGAAAGAAGCCGAGAGAGAGATGAACCAGATGCCGTCAGTATTGCTGACACCGATTCCTGCCGGCGCAGTCAACACAACACTTCTGACTAAGGACATGAAACTCAAGTCTGTCGAGGGTATCTACAGCATTTCGTGTCATGCGGGATATGAGGCCCAAGTGCTGCGCGAAGGTGCCCTCGCAACACTCTCCAGCGTGCTCAAGCAGGACGATCCAGCCATTCGACTGTACGCCATCACGGCGATCCTGAACCTCACTCACTATATCCCTGTGCCTCTTTCGCCTCTGGCTACTCCGATGAAAAAGGCTCAAACTCAGGCAGCTTCTTCATCGCTGCTGGCCTTGGCTCCTCCGCAAGCAACAAGAGATCTGTACACAAAAATGATGGATGAAGGTGTTATCGCGACACTCCTAGATCTCGTTCATACTCAGCATCCAACTGTCAAGGCGTTGTGTGCCCGTGCCCTGCTACGCTTCACAATTGATGAAGCTCACCACTTCGCCATGGTACATGAGGGCGTTGTGCCCGCGCTTTCTCAGATTATGGCAACTGTGACTTCGACTATGACGTCGCCACTGGCTGCACCGAATGACGTGAAGCTTCTCTGTGTTCTAGCACTTGTCAATCTGTCCGGGATACCTCGTGCTGTCACGTGTGATGCGCTGCTGGGCACAATTGTCGTGCTGGCCAGACATGGAGACACTGCGACCCGGAAAATCTGCACTCAAGCACTGCTCAACCTCTCCATTATGCCTACAACTCGCGGGGTAGTCGTGGATGAAGGTATTGTAGGTGCTTTGGAAGTGTTGACTGCAGTAGCGATGAAGCCGCTTCAACTCACCCTCTTGGAGACGATCACGTGCGCAGTCTGCAACTTGTCTGCTGTGAAGACCAACCAAGACGCACTGACAAAGAACAACGCGTTAAATATCTTATCGGATATCCTCTCTAGCGTTAGTGCAGAGCTTCGACAGATGCAGAATGCTGTCAAGACTGATACCGACAGCACAGAAGGAGAGGCTGTTGCGACTTCAATTTTGTGCACAGTTCGCAAGAACTGCGTTGATGCCATTGCCATGCTCTGCTGTAATCCAAGGATTCAAGTGCGCATACGCAATGCCGGGTTCATTCCGAAGCTTCTCAATATTCTTCGTCGCGGTGAATATGACGACCAAGATGATACTTACAGTGACGACGAGGCTGTTTCTCTGGGGTTTCAAAGAGCAAGTATTGATTCTGAGACCGAGAAGTTCATTGTCGTAGCCCTCGCAAATCTGGCGTTGGACGATCGTTGCCGCCCCACACTCGTGCAGGACGGAGCTGTCCCGATCTTCCTTGGGTTACTACGTGCACCAGATGCACCAGTTGCAGTTGATCCCCAGACTGAAGATGCTCCAGACAGTCAAAAGGAACCTGCGCTGTTGATTTACTACTCAAGTTGGACTGCGTAACAGCTTTAAGCAATCTGCTGCTTCACCCTGCCAATTTCCAGTCATTAGTAGACGCTGGTGTGGTTCCTGCTTTTCTGGATCTCATCCGTAACGAGGAGAAAACCGCTAGCAGCAGCAGCAGCAGCAAGGAGATCCAGAAAGCTTGCGTGTATGCTATGTTGGGTCTTGCAAAGGACCCAGGTATGAAGACGCGGCTTGCTGAAGCCACTCAGACTCATGTCGATGGGAAGCCAAGCAGTGACCAGATCGGCGCCATCCCGACAATGCTGGCGTTTGCATCGAGAAATCTGGCTAACGCTGAGCTCTGCGGGGTCTGCATTAGCTTTTTGCACCACTTGTCATCGCGAGCAGTGAACCACGAGTTACTTTTCTACGAGGGTTCAGTGAGTCTACTCGTGCGAGTGCTACAGAAGCCGAGCTCAGCAGAAGCTCCAGCCACGATATACGCGCTCTGGTTGGACTGCTTAGCTACATTAGCTCATCTCGCGTCCTATGAAGCTAGACGGTCTTTACTTCTCGACGATGGAGTACTTGACGCTATCCAGCACTTTTAATCGTCTCCGCTGCGGACCAGCGACCACGCGATGCACTGACGGACCGAAGTATTATCAAGGCTCAGTATGCTGCGTCTCAAATTGTCTACAAGATGCAGGAGCTCTGCAGTGGAATGTCTGTGCGACCAGGTGCTGGCCCAGGGCCAGTGGATGCGCCCGCTTTTTTCGCGTGTTTGCTGCTCCTGGCTACTCAGTCAGCAGCCAAGAACTCTCGATTATCCAAGTCCACAGTCGCTCTGCAGCAGCGAACTGCACGTCGAACTGCACTTACGATAGCAAAGGTGGCGTTGGTTGTGCCTCATGGCCCGAGGATTTTGGCCGAACATGCTGATATTCCGCCAGCTTTGAATATGGTCATGCGTACGGGTATTCACGAGGCACAAGTGTGCGCAGCAATTGCACTGTGTAACTTGGCAGCTGAGCGACTGACCCCTGCTAAAGGCAAGCCGCTTCCACGCGTGTGGCGTGACGCGACTGTGGATGACTTCATTGTCATTACGCTGCTGCGAGTAAACAGCCCCCAGACCAAGGGTATCTGCGCCAAGGCTCTGTTCAACCTACTTACGCACGAAGACGCGCGCGATAAACTCATGCGGGATGGAGTTCTGTACGCGTTGCTCAAGCTGGCTCGCCTTGAAAGTGATTCCATCCGTGATCTGGCCCTCCGTGCCCTGTACAATATTTCTCTGGATCCTAAGAAGATACCACAACTGCTGGAGATGGAACTCGTGCGAGTACTAGCGAAGATGTACCAAGCGGAGTTAAACAAGACGATGAAGCGCCTCATGATCGGTATTTTCAGCAACCTCTCGAGCGCTTCCTGCACTCTTACTAGCAAGGCTACCTCCAATGACGATGGTACTGAAGTTGTATCTACAAGAAATGTCGAGCTGCAAATGCTTCAGGAGGGAGTGCTGGGTGTTCTAAAGAACCTGGCGAAAGTGCGCGACCCAGAGATGAAACTCTACGTCGCTAACGTGCTGTACAACCTGTCGTGTGCTACAGACGCCCGCGTTGCGGAGATTCTAGTCCACGATGAAAGCAACGTGCTGGGGATTTTGGTGGCCGGACTCAAGTCGGAAAGCAGAGATGTGAGGAAGTATGCGGCTAGAACGCTGGCTAACCTCAGTGCGTCTTCTGTCGCTGTTCAAGTTATGACGAACGATGCTGCTTCAGCCGTGGTGGGCGTCATAAATGACACGATGAAAGGTGGGAAAGTCAAGACAGGGTCAACACCTACGGGCGCTACAACTATCTGCGTCGAAACCAATTGCGCCTGTGTGTTTACGCTCCGCAACCTCTTCTCGCTTGAATTGAACCAGCGTAAATTGATTTCATGCAATGGCCTGCCGACTCTCGCAGCACTCCTCACGAGCCCCGCAATGGCTACCGAAGCTTCAACTTTACGTGTAGCTACCGACATGATTTGCTCACTCGCTAAACTCAACGTTGGGTCTAGTGGGGCCCCAAAATGAATACCGGAGAGATTTCATACGAAGAACGGCTCGTGAAGGATGGAATTGTTCGTGCGCTAGTGGCTATCGCGAAAGGAGCTATGGACGGATCAGCTACCCGAGCTGAAGAGAATGCAGCGTGTATGAACATCGTTACGTCTTTGAGCAGCTTATCCACTCACCAACGGTGTCAGGATGGCATGTTGCGCGATGGAGCTTTGGACGCACTCGCTGTGCTTTGTGTGACGAACCCATCGGACTCCCGAGCACCGTTTAAAGGACTCGTAGGTGTGCGAGGCGAGGCTTTTGCGCTGCATTGCATGGTGGTAATCCGCAACTTATCGCGGCAGGAGTTACCACCTTCTTCATCTGGCGGTCCCCATCGATTGACAGCAACATTGGAAGTGATGGTGGTCGCGGGACAACAAGCAAGACAGAAGACGTCAGGAGTCAGAGACTAACGTCCCAACCTGCTCTGGTGCCTATCGTCTTGACACTCTCACAATCCGTCAGTCCCCAAACGCGCGAGCACGTTGTGGTTTCTCTCTACAATTTGGCTCGGTTGCGGCGCACGAAGCGACAGCTCATCAAGAACGATGCTGTCAAAGTTCTCCTGCGAGTCGGAACGAATGCGGTGCTGCCTTTCAAGCGGCATGTCTGCTCCTTAGCCCTTCAGGCGCTGGCTACCCAGGCACCACCGCGGATTCCAGCGCAGCCCAGTAGTACCGACCCAGCAGCAGTCACTGCAGCAGCCACAGCGAGTTCTTCTGATTGGGATGAACCGCACGTGGATAAAGTTGTTCAAGAAGGAATTGTGGCTGCAATCGCCGCCCTAGCAGACTCACACCAGCACGATCTATTAGTCACCGTGTCGACGAACCTCTGTGCAGTTGTCGACCCTCCTCCACCAGTAACTGAATCGGTTACACTGCTGCGGACTACGAACCGAGCAATTGAGCAGCACGGTGCTCCCCCGACTGGACGAAAGTGATAATTACGGATTTAAAATCGTGGCCTGAGATTGAAATGGGAAGTAGCAGAACGACAGCGATCCGTGTGGACAGCAATTCGGCGCTGGGGCTTACGCCTGGTCCGAAAGACGATCAGGGCGAAGATTCTTACTCGGACGCGAGTGATGATGAAAATGCGGACCGTAGCAAAGGGAAATCGGGTGGGAAATTGTTAAGTTTAAGTGCGCCACAGTCGCCGAAGAAGCAGTCGCAGTCCAGCCACAGCTCAAACCTTGCTCCACCGCGAACATGCAGCTCGGACGCAGTGCTGGGATATTTCCAACTGCTGGCTGACCCGAAGCCGGAAAAGGTGCGAGTGAATGTGGATTATGAGCTTGCAGGTCGGCGTGCAGTAACATCCACTCCAGCAAGCGGCAGCATGTCGACATCAACACCCAGTGGTGATGAATTGCCAAAACTCCGTCCCGAGACGGCGCCTGAGGGATCAAGTGAAGATAACTTGCGAGTTGGTGGAAGACTAAATGCTGGTGGTCAGTCAACCCTTACACTGGCTCGTCAAGATGCAGCAAGCAGTCCAAGTTACCGGCGTTTGACCAGCAATGGAGTTTATCGAAGCAATGTGACAGACATTGGGAGCAGTCCGCTAAAGCCTGCGGTTGGTACAGCTAAACGACGGTCACACCAGCTAGAGCCACTTTCCACTTTATGAATTATCTCTCAAATTAGGGAGTGCTGGCTCACATCATAGGGAGTGCTGACTTTTGTTCTGCTCATATCAAGGGGTGCGGTGCTCATATCCTAAGTTTGACTCCCTATTAGGGGTAGTCGAACATTGCAAGAAATCGTGCTAAGATTTCTGATTTGCTAGGTATAACTTTCTGCATCGTGTTTTGTTCAGGTACACGTTTAAACGAACCACCTCCGGAGGTGGTTTAATTCGGAAAAAGTACATCTTGACCAGCTTCAACCGGAATTCCTTCGTGTACCCATTTATTGGTACGTATCGTATTGTGAGGTTTTACTGCTTGGATTCTGTATGTCTGAAGCTGAATTTTTCGGCTCATATCGAACATTACAAAATTCGTGCTAATATTTCTGATTTGCTAGGTATAACTTGAGAAACAGGAAAAAATACTTCTAGTATCCATTATTAAATTATACCGAAAGTTATTAAAAACACCATCCCACATCGGGAAGCACCATCCACATAGATCTTTCCACTATCCGATTCGCAGCTGCCACCAAGATTCATTGGACCTTACCAACCGACGACGAACCCACACCATGAGCCTTACCAAACCATTTGTTTAGCCAATGGCATTGCTCATTTCCAGTTTTACCATCCATCCAGGAAGCTGCAAAGAAGACCCAGAGAGAGGTGTTCATGTCAATCTGCATGGTGCCCCGCCCACGCATCCTGTGGTCACCTATACTCGCAAGACGGGCGGTCATTTATGGAAATGTTCAAGAGCTACTAAGTTGTCAAAAGCGAGCTAGTGCAATGTGCAGTTTGCCTGACAGCAGACCTGCATTGCATGCGATACCAGCGCATGAAGTGCTCAGCATCTACGTGCACCCTATATGGAGTGGCCAAGATCCTCACTTGTACGACGTCAGGGCAAATGTCACTATTTGAGTCCGGAACTCATTTTGTGGCTGCTGCCTCTCCTCGCAGAAGCCGTTTGACCCCTGCAGAAAAAGCTTTATGTCTGCACCTGGTGGAGCAAGGTGCGAAGCCTGTTCGCATTCGAAACTCCATGATGAATTAGATGAATTTGACAATGTTCCTGAGCTTCGACACATTCAGAATTTTGTGAACTACTTCTCGAGAACAGTGCTAGGCAACAATGACACGCACGAGGACGTTTTGGATTCAATCACTAGTCACGCTTTCAATGAACAGATGGAGGGCCAACCCTTTTCGTTTGGCTTTGGGTTCGATGGTGATGGTAAAGTTGGACTGGTAATGGCTCGGATGTCAAACATTTTTGTGGGATACTCTAGCAAAACGCTCTTGTGCCAACGTTGCTGAGACCCTGAATCCTTCGTGTTTTGCATGGACGGCACGTTCAAGTTAAACCAAGTGGAGTACCCAGTCCTTGTGTGTGGCCATTTCACCTGGCGGCTCTTTTCGTGACTTCTCAACGGACTCAGCTAGAGTATACTCAAGCATTGCTCTCATTCCGCAGTATGTACACGGGTGTGACGGGTAAGCAACTCGCTCTGCGGTATGTGATGGGGACACTGAATCGGCACAGGACGCCGCGTTCAAGTCGGTCTTTGGTATGGACAAATCGGTCGTGTATCTGATGTGCTTCTATCACGTGCTGGCAAAGTTACATGAGCGCACGGCGTCCCTGAGTGCGGAGAAGAAGGCGTTGGTTGCCGAGGATATTTACGACTTACACTTTACTCGAAGTGAGTAGATGTTCACGCTCAATCGCACCGCAACACTTAATTAATGGACATGTCACCCTGAGCTAATGGAGTTTGCCAGGTACTTCTCGAAGCAGTGGTTTCACTCCCCGTTCAACAAGTGGTAGTGCTACCACACACCATCCGGCTACGCAACCACAAATAATCCCGTTGAGCAGTTTAACAAGCTGGTCAAACGAGACTACAGTCAGTGTGCTCATTTAAAAATGGGCACTTTATTGCGGCAGCTTTCTCTTTGTGTGCGGAGCGAATCGACAAATCTACGGTGTTTTTAAGAGAGCTGCACCCCAACGAACGTCCTCAAGCGCCGTGCAAAAGATCTTGCTACGAAGAAGAACATCTGTGCGTTGCCAATTCTCAACGAGTCTTCGAAGATGTTGGTAAAGATGGTTGTTCCTGAAAGAATCTGACGAGCCGCACAGAAGAGTCCCTACACCGAACCTCGAAATTTGGCAAAAACTACAGAGTGGTTTAATCAGCCACCGGAGGGGTGGTCTATTGATGTCTACGCTCGCACATGTTAGTGCTCGTACTGGTTCAAGTTTGGCACCTGCACGCACGTGCTTCACAGCGTCATTATGCTCAAGATCGTCGACAACAACATGAACCATGTAGTCGTGAGCCGTCGTGTCCGTCGTCGCGCCGGAAATATAACTGTAGGTCGGAGAGTAGTAAAACCTATCGAGCAAACAACTTGAGTTTGCTAGTTCTCGCGATCAATACAGCATATACGTCCGATACGTTGCTTCAGTTGTGCTTATCAAACGTTTTGCTTTCGAACGATACTACGGATACCATCTAAACCACAGTACTGAAGATTCTGATGAGCGATCTTCATGCCATACTTCTTTGTTAGTTCTTGCAATCAATACAACTTATAATTCCAAGTTGTAGCTGTGATTGTATTCGTATGATGTTTCTCTTTCGGTTGATACTACGGATACAATCTAGTAACGGGTGTTTGAATCATTGATAATACTTCTAGAGCGATCTCGCTGTCAATTCTTCAGTAGTACTAAGATACAATACATGAAATTTTCATGCGATTTTGCTGCTCAAAACGGTATCATGGAAACTTTCTACATTCGTCACATGCCCAACACCTCAGGTTTGACTGTCAAGATTATTGTTTGTCCAGTGCTCTCCATCATATTAGCAGGTATAGATTCCAGACCCAATTACGGGTAACACACACACACTCACGAATTCCTTCCCAGTAGTACTACGGATGTTGTTCTTTCAGCTAAAGTAGAGGTTTCTCTTTATGTTCACCGCTAGCGAAAATTCCACATTATTAGGCCACGGAACCGCACAATGAACCAATATGGGCGGACGGACTGCGTGGCGCACACTACACAACGCCTCCCGAACTCCTGGTAGAGCCATGAACTACTTGTACAATAGATCCCGCATTGTCTTTAAAAAAATAGAACCTCTTCGAATCTCTGACGGGAGCACGGCGTCTCTGGTCTCGTCGCTTCTTTGATAGTTTCGTAGGCCATGGATTGTTCTTCCTCTTCGTTACTTTCAACGCTTTTTCTCGCCCTGTGTAGCTCCACACGCCCTTGTTTATATCGTCCACAACCTCCTTTTGACGCGTTCTGGCAACTGAATTGCAGCGCCACCACTTCCATCCAAGTCTCTATCTTCGCAGTCAACGTCACTTCTGAGGTATATCCCTTCTACTGGGGCAGGCATCGTGTTCTTCAGCGTCCTAGCCATACTACAGGCGTCAGGCCTTCTCGACCTTCCAAACGAGAATGGGGTCTCCACACCTCCCACCACACCACACCTCCCACCACACTAATTTTACGCAAATTTTCGAAACGAGAGACACGTGCTCTGTCCATGCTTGACGTATCAAAAGGCTAAATTCGAAAGTCCGCATCATATCTGGATGGTGTAAGTCAGTAAAATGATGGTTATTTTAATATTTTCACGTATAACTTTCTACAGCGGTTTTGTTCAGGTACACGTTTAAATGAACCACCTCCGGAGGTGGTCATTTCATTGTAAGCAGTGTCATTTCGGGAAGAAGGTGCATTTGACCCGGAAACTCCGTCGTGTACCCCCATAATCCCGTTTGGGATCTTCTATGAAGTAGCATCCGCATCTCAAAGATGTAGGATGTCGTGCGTACTTTGTTCGCTTGGGTGAGAAGAACTTGGATTTGGCTTGCTGAGTCACCTTGGGGTCTATGATTAAGCGCTGAAATAGGCTTGATAAGACACAAGAGCTGAATCAAGTTCAGGTTATCTGTGATCGATCGGAAGCCTTCAGGGGGTCCAAGGCGAGCCGAGCCCGTAGTGGCTTAGCTACCGGTTCATCAAACCAAACAACTAGTTGGTCCCAGTTCTCCTGAATTGTAGGAGTACGAGGCTTGATGCCACCCGTCATTTCACACAGCTCAGCATGTTGGGACCCCCGACCTCAACGTGGTGCACCTGGAAGACAATCCTCCTGATTCTTGAAATCAATTCTGTCGTTGTTTTGGGTTTTGTTTA
The DNA here is from genome assembly GCA_007655245.1 of Phytophthora citricola. Classification (NCBI taxonomy): domain Eukaryota; phylum Oomycota; class Peronosporomycetes; order Peronosporales; family Peronosporaceae; genus Phytophthora; species Phytophthora citricola. The sequence goes on from VMRO01000049.1 coordinate 1,120,118, forward strand.
GACTTGTCATTGACAAGCCGCTTTTGTAGCCGCGTTCGTCATGTGTGGGATGCACCACTCCCACTGAAGCATAAGACCTTCTGTGAACATCGATTTCACGTCCGATCCAGCGTCACTCGCCCCCTTCCCTAGCGATTGTTGACAGAAAGGTTAAAGTCTGCTCAATCCAACGCCTCGTGATGTAGATAATATTGGACGAATCACTTTAGTCTATCTCATGTTTGACGCGAACTATCACTAACTAACATTAAAGAAATTGAACTGTTTTCGTTTGAAGCATTCAATAGCACCATGGGAATTACCTAACTTTCATCCTTCGTCTCGCAACTCCGTCGCGACAGCCTTGTTGCCTCTCGAATGGCTGTTGGTGTAGTCGCAAGCACAATAAAACCAGATATTAGGGCCGTAGTCAGCGGTAATTTTCTCTCCTTCTTGATCCGGCGAGTAGCAATCACGAATACTTGCACGTCGCGCATTTCCAGAAACGAGCAGTTAGCGTCGCACGAATAGTTGATGAACCTCGTCAAAGAACCCTCAGTTTGAACGTCAATGTACAACGTCTTCCCTCTTGTAGTCTTCGCTTGCACCTAAATCACGTACTCATAGTGTACTGGGTCAGCAGCATAATCATAGTCCGTCAACAAACCGGAATATGGCGCGATCAATGTACCGGGGATAATTGGGCCACAGATACCACCACCGTCGCGCTCACCGTATGCAGGGCGAAAGTGGTGTGTTCCTAGCAAAACATGACCGGAAAGACCTTTGGTTATCGATAAAGTAAACTCGTAGAGCGAGATTCGCTGTTTGTGAATTGAGGGTTTCCGGTAATGTTGATCAACGACAAGCTCGTTATGAAGCGTGGATTCTTCATACTCGCCGATCCTGAACGGCAAGTTGTTGAACACAATGCGCAACGTTTCCAAAAGAAAGCAGAGCTGACTGGTGTCATTAGGGGTAACATCAGCACTACGCAGCCCGTCAGGCTCGTCTTCACGTGTCCTATTGCGCAGCTTAGGGCAGATTTATCGGAATTAATGCTGCGAACTAATTTCAAATGTTGTGTAGCCTTTGAAGTACTGTATGTTATGATGGTGTTCACGGTAACTGCCACTACCCAGGCAGATCTAACCCATACATGTCTTCCCGTCGATTTCAGCCATCACCAGAACACCCCATCGCTGAAGAATTGATCGCTCCCCAGGTTTTGGAGGGACCAGGATAATTCCGGGGACCGGTTGATAGTTTTAATCTTGCACAGCGACGGTAATGATAGTTGAGTGGGCATTCGATATGGAAGGCTGTCTAAGTTCCATAGGCCAAGGCAGATCTCGGGATGCATCGACTTCCATTGGGCATTTGCCGCGGACGGTATGTAGTTTTCTACAGCCGCCTGTCTAGTGCACTGCACAGGTTGTACAGGGGAAGATAGGTTGCGTGCCACCAGGCCTTGGACCTTGGTATGGTAGCTGTTGCTCGATAGATACACAGCGTCTGCCGACGTCGCTACCACTTGAGGCCTAGAGAGTACAGGTTGGAGGAGGCGGGGACGGGGGCGACCATGCTCGGTATCACTCTGGGCACGAGCAAACCAAGACCGCATACGCGTAGGTAGTGACGTACAAAGACGGCATATTGAAAAGTGATAAATCCGATCCCCGCATAGAACCCATAGTCAGCCACCGTTCGGATTGGCGACAGTCTACGTTGGAGATGTTACCATAGCCACAAATTTAGCGACGATCTGGTTGTTGCTTGGTACGGTCTCGACTGATCCTGCTGATATCACGACCGTGTGAGCTAAATTCATGACCATCATTCTGATGAATGTGTATGGAACCAAAAGCAACATCCCTTCAGTCATGAAATGATTACATAATTTTTCGAATGCAGTTTAATGCAATCATTAAAAAAATCGGACCTCATGGTAGCAACTCCGGATTAAAATCCAGAGAATAAAAATGGCTATCGAAAATACTTTGAATACTCGGCTTATATTAGCTTAGACGCTATCCTAGGACTAAATCCATTCTGAGCTATTAGGGAGTGGATTCAGCCGAGGCCAATTTGCAGCCTGTTTTTGCCAAGTTTTGTCAAGTTCGACGCCCTTTAATTAATGAACCTACCGAAATGGATTCAAGTTCAGTCGTATAAAACAAAAACAAATCAACCCACAATATACCAGTATAAAGGTTTACACTGTCGTCCTTTTTCTGAACCTAAAAGTAAAACCCAAACTATGGTTCTCGATTTCATCTTTGCTGGCGACTATTTCATACGGAACGAAGCACTACGCTTTTTACTTCGAAGTACGTCGCAACAGCAAATCTTGTGCCATATCTCGCTTATATTCAAGCCTAATTTTTATTTGCGCTACCAGCCCATCCTCTAGTAATTGTATCCATGTAAAATATTTCAACTCCTGCGCATTTGGTTATTACTGAAGACCATGGATTCATTCTTTTAACACATATTTTTCCGACCCTGACGTGCGGAGCACAATTTCACTGTAGTTGGGGCTGAATCGACAGTTAGCTCTATCAAGACCGCTAATTTGTTTCTAAATCTGCAAAGATATGCGAAAGAATTTATCGGTCACAAAAGTTCACGGATTCAATTTACTTTCACTCAATCTTAGCACGTGTACATGTGCTCGATTCCCCCACCGACTCCAATGTCAGTTCATGGTGCAGATATTGTCTGGATAGCCGCAAATCGGTCTTGGCGAGATTGAATGCCGTCGGTACTGATGCTGTACCTCAAATACGACACGCTGTCTGTGCACAACTTCGGTTTGCCAGAATAGATTGTAAGGCCTTGCTGATGGAGACGTTAAAGACCACTCAAAGGTGCTGGTGTTCTTTGAAAGAGACCGACCTGACAATAAAATCATCCAGGTATCAAGATCACCGCGGGTTTCGTTCATTAAACTCGCCCAGACCCGTGGGCAGCCCCAAAAGGCAGTCAATTAGAGACCCCCCGGAAACACAATTGATGTCCTCGGGCGACTGCGCTTCGAGAAAATGCGCACAGTAGCTCATAGGCACGTCAAAGACCTAGATGTACCGCAATGCTCATGTCAAAAACGACGGTACTTGCTCAAAATTTGGATCCGCCTATGACATGAGCAAAATGATTTTTTTATGTGGAAACATGAACTTAGACAAAAGCACTCTCAACAATGTCGTCTTCAACTACTAGTGTAAATGCTTCTAACCGCTCAAGTTGAGTGGTGACTGGGTTGATAGATGCCTGTATCTCAACAGCGTCTTCTAACTCATAGCTAGCAGGATCGTCACCTTCTCCGGTGAGGCGGCACTTTCTAAAACCAGCCGATTTATAGTGGTAGAGGACAGCCCTTCCCAAGCTGACACAACCCATTGTACAATGATTGAGCGCTGGGGCGCTGACATTGTGAGCTTGTCGGTGCTGTTGCTATCGTTGTATTCTCTCAGTTGATCTCGAAGAAACCGTACCCAGGCGCCACGTAAACGATCCTTCACAGGTTTGATCCAAGCAGTGTCGACAGGTTGGCTAAGCCACGTCAGTTCCGCAGGAAACTTCTACAGCAGCACATTTTTGGAGCGGGTATACTCATTCAACACCTTCGACCCAGTGGTCGCTAAAATTGTCGAGCAGGGGCATTATGGGAGAGCTCAAAGGATCGCGGTGGCCGAAATGAAACTGCAGAAACTGAAATGTCATTCTCCCAGTCCACCATGCAGCCTTTTTCCGTAAATTTGCACGTCATGCTCTTTTGAAGATCTTCAACTTCCTTCCACACATGTCGGCCAAACCCGTGTCAACATGAGGAATGGGGTATACTTGTTGCCACCCGAGTCACCAAGGATCATGGCCGTAATGCGTTCTTTGTCTTTCTTACAGCTCTTAATCCACACCGGTTTGGAGCCCGTAGGTGCTAGCGTTGTACGCGTCGAAAAAGATCCCCGTCTGATCCGCGTTGTAGATCTTGGTAATGCCCTCCACGTAGACCTTGTGGATAGCGGCGCGTTCGAAAGCTGCAGAAGGCGTCTCCTGCCCAAAATGCGTTCGAGCTCGGAAGGATAGTCGATGGCGTCGTGTAAACCCTTGCCTCCACTGTTATGACGCTGAGAAATTCTCAGGGGAAATACCTGTGCAATTTCCTAAGCTTGTAATTTCAGCATGAGTGCGGAAATGGGAAGTCCTTCACGCCGAAAGTCGTTCACCCACTTGACTATGCATTGCTCGACCTCGTTAGAAAGCATCAAACCTAGTCCAGGCGTTCGTGCACGCGATTGAGAAGCTAGGCGGTCATTTTGTGAGCGTTCTTCAAGAATGCGATGCTTGCCACGCCACTTTTAGACTAGTTTCGCTTTGCTGGCCTTCGTTTGCTCACCAATCCCAGCGGTCGAGAGTCGCACTCATGCTGTCCAAAGAATCGAAGTGTTACGCATCTTGAACCCGACCATGTATGCTTGCCGCTGGAACTGCCGTCGTTTGCGGCCCCCGCCACGAATACGGTGCCTCCCCATCCTATTCAGTAAGACAGAAATTGAGTTGTGGTACTCAGTATTGGATGCGGAGCCCCAGCTCAAAATCAAACGCTAGAAGTGGCTGGTCAAGCTGGAGCTGTCGAACGACTGACAGCCCGTGTGCTCACCGGCGGCCACGCCAAGAGCTAAAACTAACTTGGAAGAATGTTAACGGAAGCCGTCCTCTAATGTCCAGGTGGAACAATGTGTCGTGAAAGCGTGCAAGATCATCCTCGCTGAAAGCATGCCGTGTGTCAACTCCGAGGGCCAGCATCTTTTTAATCTTGCTACCTCCAACTGGAATGATCGCTCTGATAACGAGCTCCGAGAGACCTTGTTGCAGCAGCTGCAACACGACACCTTCGGACGGTTGCCACTCACTTGGCCTTGAGTCCCAATCTAGTCGTTGACTGTTTCTTCTCCAAAAGGTCTTTAACAGCAACTTAATCCTTCAAAACTCCGTAGTGGCTGGCATTACCCATGGTATACTTTTATGACGAAAGGGGCCAAGATAAAAATGCAGACGCACTCTGCAGTCTCCGTCTACTGTATTACCTGACAACGGTACAAGCTGACGCTCGCAATGGAATTCATGCAGCAGAAATCAGCTTGATAGCAAAATAAGTCGGAAGGCGGTGACGATCTCAGTATTTGTTTTCCTACGAGAAGGTTGTGCTGTGTTTTTTACTGCCTGGCCATTCCACGACATTGCAGATCGTGTTATCGCGTGGTGCCGTGGTGCTACTCATAGGCATAACTTGTACACACCAATGACTGGAGTGGAAAAGGTAGACAGCCCGCTTGTTATATTGGTCTTCTACGCGTTGGTATTGTGGTCTGCGAGCCGCCTTCACGACGTCTGCCCATGTTGGCGACACAGTCACGGTGGTGTCCAGTAGTGCGCAATACCATCCAACATTCTCCAACAATGAGAGCGTCGACGGCGGACAGGTAGGTGGATATCCACGCGGAACTAACCGCGGGCAATCTATAAATGTCAACAGGAAGCTCCTTTACAACCTGCTGAGGCTGCTTCTGTTAGCCTTTCAGTCACAACGATTGTTGGTGGACGTGGTCGGGGCTGTTCAAACAGTTCAGGGGATGGCTACATTTACAGTCGGTTACATGATGTTGTTTGGGCATCTACTACGTCACCAAGCTGCATAAAAAGCAAGAAAGAAGTTTCTAGGGCGAAACCCCCAAAACCAAATGCAGAAACAGAAGGTGGTGCTAATTATACTCGCACGGCTCCTTTTGCTTCCAGTGAAAATGTGATTGATGAAGCAGTACCGATTTTGATCGTGTGGATGGTGTTCCGTGTGGAAGCAATCAAACCGAGGTCGCGGTAACGGCCGACTATGTGAATCGTAATGCAGCCACCGCTTTTGGCCGCTCACAAGCCACGACCCTCGGGAAACGTTGAATCTTCGACAAGTGAAAACATCTGTGAGTATGCAGCTCTGATGACGAGGATGACGAATACGTCGCCTTTAACGATCACGATGATATCAACTCTGACAACGACGAGGAGTCAGAAAGTGCGGGTGATGACTTTGGTGCTGAAATAAAGCAGATGAATGACAATACGGTAAGGTATTCCTTGTAAAATGTGCTACCTTACATATGTTGGTATGTTTCATAGGAAACCACCCCTGAATCAACTTTTGCACCATCACTTTGTGAAATTAGGGCAAACTATATTAAGAGACTCGACGGCCGCTCAGCACAATTACAACGACCAGACTTTCAAAACTTCCGCACAGCCCCTTGCTACCAGTGGTCACAATGCACAGCAAGCACAAAAGCGCACAACCCCAGCAGAAACGAAATTCCTCGGACCATAGCGCTGAGACAAGAAGTCACGAGCAGCAGGTGTCGCCACGGTGCAGAACTCGAATTGAAGCTCGTTTCTTGGGTACACGAGCTACGCGATGAAGGTGTCCCAGTTACACCAATGATGCTGCGGTTACAAGCGATGCATGAGGCCGAGGAAGCTGGTATCGCGACGTTTAAAGCCCGGCAAGAGCTCTTTAAGGCTACCTGGAACGTCCCCGGCCTAATGGCTCGAATACCTGAGCAACCCTTTTAGTTGCAACTTCCGGACAGAGCACTGCTGTGTCAATGGTTTGACGCGTCATGGAACGATGTATCGCCCGAAACGTTAAAGTTGGGCTTCCGTTACTGTGAAGCCAGCTTGCCAAAATGAGGCTGTGCGCCCTAAAGTGACCACTAATGACGAGATCTACCACGCTATGCTGCTGTCTGGGATGGTTGAGGAGGGAGCTAGCGAATTTAGCTTAGAGGATGACTTCTACGAGCTCTACCGCGCCGTAGCAGAAATTCATCTATAAAGTCACCTTGTGTCGTACAGTTCTTCGAAATAGTAGCATACATATTGAATTTAGCTTTAGCCGGGACATTGGGTTAACCTGTCTTTACACTGCAGATCATGATTATGAGGCGAATAAGGTGTGTTTGTACGACGTGCTAGGACTGAAGGAAGTGCCCAGTAATCTGGAAGATCTGACACTGTACTGCGCAGGACAAGTGGACAATAAGAAGACGGTGCTTGAACTTGTTTGTGTTGGGAGAAGACTCTGGTAGCAAAGCAACTAACACCAAAGGAGAGGGGTGTCAAACTATATAGATCTGCGTGCCAAAACATACAAATATGAGGGCTTGCCAAACAAAGTGTGGTTGTATCTGTTACGAAGCAATAAACACGTAAATTAAGAGCAGCAAATAAAATAGTCACAAGGCCATTGTTCTGATGCTCACGTACCGTCGTTTTGAAGGTGTGGTTCTCCTGGGGTAGAGCAATTTCCATGCGAAGTAACATTGTCCTTCAACGCAACCTCGTTCTCTTGTGTCTTTGCATCCAGGAAACGGGTTACAGCACCTTCTTCGATGCCGCCGCCATGTTGCTGGCAAGTGTCTTCAAGGTCGTTCCATGAAAGGGTTCCGCCTGGTACCTATTATTTGGCCAATAAAACAGAGCCATTACCAAAATTCCGCCAATAACAATCTTGCGTTTGGCCAGGTCAAATCTGACATTTGCGCTGGACGTGGCCAACGGTACTCGCCCAAATTTAAAATTTCGAACTCACGCTGAGGTGCTGGCACTCGAGCCTCCAGGCAGGACGTGTGGCTACTGCGGCGACGCACCGTGCGAATGGAAGCAGTACCAGAAGGACATTGTTGGCTACAGACTGCGGATGTTGACGTGCAGCTCTAAGCGGAGAGCCCTTCGCCACGTCGAGAAGACGTTATTGCATCTCTACTATTACAAGAAGCACGGTCGCCTTTGTAAGACGACAGCCTCGATAAACGCCCCGCTGTGTGTTGAGAAGGAGATTGCACGGCTAAACGACCTCATCAGGTACAAACTACTGTATATTGAATCATTGTTACGGCAGCTGGAGCTCATCTAGATACGTGATCGTCTTGTTCTTCTTTAGGCGCCATCACCGGAAGCAGCAGCGCAGAGTGCATCAAGTGCGGAGCGTACAGTGAGCGAGGTTGAAGTTAGAGCGTCTCGATAGTGAAACGCAGAGAAGCACGCCACGTGGAAACCGCGGTGACAACCTGTGCACCCGTAGACAGCCTTCTTGTTGAATCCACGCAGTGTATACAGATAACACGTCAGTTTACCCGACGAGTGCTGCCTGGAGTTGGGTGTGATAGCGTGTAGGCTCTCCTCCGCCCCCACCACATCATGTACTGGTTTGTTTGCTGTGTTTTGTCCAAGTTGTCGGCGACGTTCCTTTTTAGTCGTGCTCGCTGTACTTCCGTTAGTTTTTCGGCTACGCTGCGCTTGAAGCTGCGTAGCGTTACACGTGCTGCTGCTGGACCCGCCACCTTCTTGAAGGCAAACGCGTTGATAAGGGCCAGATCTAATGCCCAGGTCAAAAAGCTCATAGAGAGCCGCTTCTCTTTCCGTCGGATCGGGTTAGTGCTCCTCAGTTGGTCGACCCTATCGACCCCGTTCATGAAGATATTGTACGCGACCACCATGGCGGGGACTTGGAACGTCTTGCTGTGCATCACTTGCTCCCCGTCCAGCGCTGAAGAGGCGCAAGCCCTTGGCAAAGCTGTATTGCCTCTGCTGAAGTACCGGGTGCGGACGGCGTGGCAGCAAGATCGTTTGTATAAAAACCACAGTCTGCTTATCGCGAAACACGATATACCCCGAGTTTGTTGCAATCTCCATGGGAGCTTCGTACGGCGTTCTAAGGTGAGCTGGGAGTTTGTTTTGCGCCCGCTTGTGCTTCTCCTGATGCTTTTTCCGTTGCGGCAGTTGACGTGCCTGTGTACTGAGCTCCCAGCTCCCCTCTCAGCGGTATCAATTCGAGCTTTTGATGCATTCAGCGCTAAGGAGTTCCATTTTCCTGTAAAGAAATACGCGCCGTGCCGAGCATCCCCATTTCTCCGTCGGTAAAATCCACGAGTGCCTTAGCCAAGTTATGGCGCGTGTAGAAGTTGTCGCAGACTAGCAACCGGTGGCCATTTAGAGACGGGTACATCTTTGTCAGGTGGCCACACATTGCCACCCACAGCGCGCTGGGATCTTTTCGCGTGATTGAGACGTTTGGCTTCTCCAACGTTCTAAAGAGGCGTGTCCTCAGTGCAGGGAACACATCGACATACCGCTCAGCGGGCGTTGACCTCAGCCGGTTACCTGAGCCATTATCCCACATTGAGTAGGCATATAAACTCTCCCACCCGACTACCGCATAAAACCGGACGCCGTACTTGTCCGGCTTGGACGGCAAGTAAGTTCTGGCTGAGGATCTCGCTTTCGTTCGCACTGTGTTCTCGTCCAAGCTAACAGCACCGATCGGAACAGCAATCGCTGCAAACTTTGCTTGTACTTGAGCCATGAGCCGTCTGCTGTGCCACAACGGGTCCTGCTCTCGCCGCTCCACAGGCATGCTGTCAGGGGCGTGAATTTGAAATCTAGCGCGGATGCTTTCAAACCGGTTTCGCGGCATTGTCGCTCCAAAGTCGGACTGGCCCATAAAAAGCTTTTGAGACCAGAGCTCCTTGATTTCTGTAACAGGGTTGAAAACTCATAGCAATCTCTAATCCTACGTAAGCATCGATCTCACACATAGTCGCCTCAGGTTTTCCCTTCTCTTTCAGCATCTTGCTAGTCCACATTTGCAATGAGTCGCGAAAGTCGCGTGTGAAGAATAGAGAAAATAGGCCTAACATCCCTGTACGCAGTGGTCACTTCCCTCTCGCGAATAATATGAAGACCACTCGCGGATGAGAGCGTCGACATACGCGTTGCCAGTTCTGCGCTGTGACGGCGCCGTCACTGGCTCTGCCTCGTCGTCGGGCTCCGACCCAACGTCCCCATCGTCGACAGCGGCTTCTTCGTCTCCCTCCGTCTCCTCTGCATCCGACGGCTCGAACTCCCAGTCTGCGCCGTCGTCGGCGGCGCTTAGCAGGACAGCGATGTCCATCTCTACCGCACGAAGAATGCAAAAGTGACAGCTAGAAGTTCGAAAGTTTGAAATTTTGAGTGGATAGAAGATGAGACTGAACGTTTTAGTACCAAATTATTGTGGCCTTTACGGTAGTGTTTCCGTTATAGGTACCCTGGGGTCTTGTACGTCTTGGTGAGCTCTAGCCTCTAGCCCTAGCTCTGAATAATAAGCCAATCAAGGGTCCACCTTGCTGCTGTTAGAGGACCGCTGAGTTCCTCTAAGGAGGAACGATATGGCCGGTAGTGAAAGGGTTAACCCTTTAACAGCTCGCTCGACACTGTGAACTCTTGCAGCTCCTTTTCGATCTGCACTTGAGCGAAGTGGGCCTATTGGGAGCCAAGTATGAGGGGTTATTCAATCTATAAGCGGTTTACACCAATAATTTTACCTCTCACTCTGGTTGACATGTCACGGGAAAGCATAATCTGGCCTGGTTTCAAAGGTTTCACAAGTTCATTCACCTTCGAGAGCTTGCAAGTGAGCTTTACAAAAGATCTTCGTGCCATTCTAAAGCGGTGATAGCGCACCAGTCGAGTTATTTTCATTTCATGCCAAATGTAGGAACGAGTTCGGAAAATAATTATTAGCTGTTGCTCGGACTGTTTATCTGTTGCACCGATTTCACCTACTGCAGACTTGTTACAATTGCGATCCTGTCAGTCTGCAACATAATTGCAGCCAACCAAACCTGTTACAAAACTTTTATTCCGATTGCTTGAAGCACTATATCCTTTTCATGCACTCTTATTCTGTTGTGCCGGTAACAACAACCAACAAGGATTTCAGATAGGATCGCAGGCATTGTAAGCCTACTGAGCTGTTAGTGATCCTGATGAGCTGTTAGTAAGTCTCCCGAGCTGTACTAGCACGGAGAAGTTGCGAAACGTCTTGTGCTTGGTGTGGAGCAGTTGTGAAACTTCTTGTGCTTAGTAAGGAGCAGTATTAAAATTCCTCATAATACAGCAGCTCTCAGGCCGCTAGCGAACACTCTTTGCATTAAAGGCGTCTCACAAGTCTATCTACCGCGTAGGAAAGAGAACGATGGGCCATGGTGATGAAAGCAAGTCAGCTGAAAGCTCTTATGCTCGCGATTTGAGGGATTTGACCAAGACAGCTCGGCATCGCTTCTACGTACACAACATTATATAAAAAACAATTTGGCTTTAATTTACAGCGCTCGCGTGGCCCAATGGATACGGCGCTGCCCTCCTAAGGCAGAGATTGCGGGTTCAAGTCCCGCCGTGAGTACATTTTTCCTTAGGAAAAACCTATTTGGGACAGAACGTGCTTAGACCAGGGCGTAAACTCCGGCTGCTACGGATTGGATATCTCAAAACGAAGATCACCGAAGGAAAACCGATGATTTGAAAGCAGTAATGATCAAGGCAGGCCTCTGTTAATATTCACGCCATTTCTCCGTCTACTGCATAACAGAACTCATAGTTCGCACCCCGCATGCATTGAAATTGTATGGGCTTGTACCCGCAAGAAAAAATACACAATTTTTTTGCATAGTACAAGAACATGAAATATTACCGACTTGTGGTTGGTTAAGCAGAAATGCGAGCTATGAGATATCTTCGAACTATGAGTTCTGGTATGCAGTACTTACTCCACTCACTCACTCACTCACTCACTCACTCACTCACTCACTCACTCACTCACTCACTCACTCACTCACTCACTCACTCACTCACTCACTCACTCACTCACTCACTCACTCACTCACTCACTCACTCACTGTTTACAAGTAAGCAGTTAACAAAGTGTTGACTTGGCAGTGCATCGGGAATGGACAACGGCTTTTCTATACTTTAACTGAGTTATTTTTCATGTTGCCATGGGCAAAATATTTCACTGAGGCACTTTAGAAGAGTATTTCTCAAAACCAGTACTATATAGCCACGACCGCCCCGAAACCAGTACCTGTCCCAAAAGCAGTACCAGGCGTCCCAACAATCTTATCAGCGCAGCTCCACAACAGAAGAGAACATGTAGGATATAAATACTAGTATATAAGTAAATGCAGAAGCTGGAAATTTGTATTTAGTCGTCCAACAGGAATGCCGTTGACATCCGCGTGGTGGTCGCTGATTCAGCTTGCGTACTGGGATTTACTGCGGTTAATGTTGGTTCAGATTGAGTGCTCGTACTTGAAATTCGCGGCAGTTCGAACACCGAGGCGATAAGATCGGCATTTGCCTCATCACTATCGTTTCCATGGCGGCGGCATGTTCGTTTGTTGTGGCCAGTCTCCGTACATACTCTGCAAACGTAGGTAGTATTTCCTCGGCTCTCACCAGCACTAGCGATACGTCGTTTGACATGGCGTCCAGCTTGCTTGTAAAACGGTGAGGGTTTCACATCAACGAGGCCTGGAGGGGTGTCACGCACAGGAAGAGCAATTCCTTTCTGGAAAAAGGCGTTTGTGTAATTGGAGACGAGATATGCAGGGTGAAACGCGTCAAAACACCGACTCTCCTGACCGCGGTCGCGCAGCGCGACAAAGAGGTGCCGACATGCCACTCGCATTTGGTCGTACGTAGCGCAGGTACACGTCAGTGACTCCAAATTGACTTGTCGACTCCATGTCGGCGCTGATGGATGAGAAACGTACGATACAGAATCACTTGATCGCTCAACAAAATATCCACCAGCACGATTCTTCTCAATTTGCCAGGCATGCGGTGTCAAAACTCGCTCCTCCTGCTTCCGCCTGCAGATTTCTTCATGTCGCTGAGTAAATTTTGTCATTCAGACATCGCAAGCTTGTAGAAAGCGTTGTATGGGTCGGAGTCGCGTATTCCACTCGCCAACATAGCGTTGTTCTCACTTTCTACGAAGTTTGAGCTACGCCAATTGAACAGCGGCAATGGGTTAGAGGCCTCCGGATGGATGCAATCACAGTCCTCCTCACTAGATATGTGCTCGTCTCCGTCAGACACATTGATTCCAGAGGTAATCGCCGTCGTTTCGAGGCCTGTAGCCGATTCGCAACACATTCCACAGACGAATCCATGACTACCAGTGATAGTGGCCGCGGTGACCTCGGAAGCCAACTCATTATGCTGTGCATTTTTTCATGTTGCGCGACAAAAATGGACTGAACAGTAGCGCAAATTGATCTTCACTCCTGTGGAATCGCGAAAGCGCTTCATCTCTCCAACAATTTTACCATGATCGCAAAACAGCGCTCGGTCTGATAACACGATTCCTGCATCAAAGCTTCGTTGCAAAAACCATAAAATGTTGCCCTCATTTTCCACATTTACCAAAGCCGTAGCTAAAGTAACGTTGTGGTTATTCCCATCATGTCCAAGAAGCGATAGCACGACACCGTTGTACTTTGAATGCTTGGAATGCGCACCGTCAAACCCAAGCAGAGGTAGAATGTCATCTTGCCCCGAAATATTTGCTCCAAAAGCAACAAAGCCGCGTAAGAAACGTTGATGTTGATCAACTTCTAAGTGAACCGACGAACCGAGATTAGACTCGCGTAGATCAGCTAGTATGAAAGGGAGGCGGCGGAACGAAGATTCCCATTCACCATCAACACCATTAAGCACTTTCTCCTTGGCTCGATACAACTTGGAGCGGCCTCGCTGAAGTGACACGCCATCGCGAGCTTGAACCAGCGCCGTAAGCGCTTTCCGTTTGACGGTCCGGTCCGCGATGACAGCTGATCGCAAGATGGGCAACAGAGTAAGCTGTCGCGTTGTTGGCTTCGCCACAGACATGCAGGAGTCGTGATGTTTGCCATTTTTCGCGGAGACGAATAGGTGACGAGACTTGTCCTTCTTGATGCGAACTGTTACCTGTACTTCCCACTTGCAGCCTTTTTCATGTTGATCACACTTGTACATGTACTTCTTCAATTTCCCGCTGCTCTCCACGACGCAGCGCGAGTTTGCGTTGTAGGTGTAGTCCTGCATGAACGCTGTAGCAGCCGACCCAGAGCTGAACGGCATCCCCACTTTCAACTCGGAAGTTCCATGCAGCGTCAACAGGTCCAATTCTGCTCGATTTGACGAAGTCATGGTTGTTTGGTATTGGAAAGTTGTGGGTAAGCTAGGAGCGTTCGTGTCGAAGGTAAGAGGGATGTGATGTAGTAGAAGTAGTAGCGGCTTCAAGCCGCCGGCTTGCTACCCTACATGTTATGTTCTCTTCCGTTGTGGGCAGTTGGCACTGCGCTGATAAGATTGTTGGGACGCCTGGTACTGCTTTTGGGACAGGTACTGGTTTCGGGACGGACTGGCTATATGGTACTGGTTTTGAGAAAAATCCACTTTAGAACCGCTACATCCCGCGTCTTGTGGGGATCTCCCAGATGCTATATGATATAATGCGGACGAGCGCCCATGTGCAAATACTTGAAATACCTGCATTTACTTTAGCGTATTCAAATTGGCGTCAGACGAGGTCCGGACCCAGTGGTAGATATTGTATTGTACCGCATAGTCCTCGTTTGTACCTCATTGGTGCCAGTTTGTTCCCCATTGGTGCCCAGTTCGACGGCAGGGCCACGTCATAGTCATCGTTCCGCCGTCCATAGTGTCCCTCGATCCACGCTTACTATCGGAGCCTTGTCGGTCGCAGCAATGACTTGCCCTCGCCGGCTACACACTCGCGGCACGCGGCTCACCGGAGCTGAATAGCAGCGCACGTGCGCCACCCGAGCAACAACTCCACACGTTTCTCTCCGGCCAACCCAGAGAAACATGCAGCAACATCCTGCATAACTTCGTTCACTCCAGTCCAAACACAGATAAACGGGCTTCTTCGAGTATTTGGCAACCCCATGAGCGTCGGAATTTGAGCACGCAGGTCTAGTTCACGCATAGAATAGCCTGCCCATGTTTCGTGATTTATGACACGTGCCGGACATAGCCTACGCCATTGTTAGACTCGCATACAGGGATTGATAGCAGTTCCATATGGTAGTACTAGTTGAGTGATAAGTACTAATAAACTGCTAACAAACTGCCATTCAAATAGCAAATTACCACGCCACAGGATCTACTACTGCTATAGCAGTTCGCAGTTTGTCATCGAGTTAGATAGTACTTCTGAAGTACTACCTGGCTGCTATCTGATTCTTGGAAGAACTTCGAGAAGCCTGCGTCGCGATCTTCTCTTTTGCGCAACGGATTTCTGGTCCGATGGTGGTAGCATGGCTGTAGCAGCATTGACCAAGGTGTTCGCCTCGATCAAGAGGGCTGTCGGCGGTGTCTATCGTCACACGAACAGGTGTTGCCGGTGGAACCGGCACCGACCGGTATCCATCCTGATTTATCATGAACTCGCGTAGCATAGACACGTAGCCTAGAGAATGAGGCCAGTTTTAGCATCAGTTCGGAATTCGCCAGGAATACAGAAGTCCTTTCGATCTCACCTCGGTCTGCTGCCGTCCTCGAGCCTGGAGTTATAACAACAGGATTCAACGAACAGCACAGACAGCCTAGCTTCCTGTGTTTAACGGATTGCTTTTAGTTCCGTTCTCTGAGCGCTCATTCTCCAATTTTCCATCAACTGAACAAGTGACTTCATGTGCCTGCCCTCCCAACCTCAAGCCGCCGATTCAATGAAGTGTGCAAGCGTTGATTGCTCGTGTCGTGAGCTGACGGTGACAGATCCGTGTGTGGTGTGTCCACCACTTATGCAGTAACGACATCTATGACTCTGCCGTGTCTACCAGTGGAAGACGGTGACTTCTCCCCACAAGAGGACGCTTCAGATGGCCATGAAGCTCTTGATTCAACTGCTCTAGCATGGAATACATCCAGTCAAGTCTCGTTGTCATCGGATACGCCGTACGAGGCTATGCTGGATGGATCGTTGAGCGACGTGCCACTCACCCAGCCGTCGCAGCCTCTGGTAGACACGTGCGTTGTGGACTTAACGCTAATGCATGAAATGGCCGACAGGTGATGGAGGAGTGGCTACAGTACACAGTGGATTGGGTCATGGTTGCTGTACTCCAATCGGAAGACTCAAACATGATGAAGGACGAGGTTACACCACTACTACTTGTCCGGCGCAATGGTGTTGTATGCTGGCATGTTGAAGTCGTGTGTGAGCATGTGAACATTTCCTCGAGATCGGTGCCGCACACTTTCCGTCGATCGCGGCTATGGCTCGCATTTGGTTGGGGAGGGCTCCTTCTAATGCGTTTCAGGAGCGGGTGTTTTCGATGTTCGAGAACGGACAACCAACGTGCCGGTATGCAGGTGCTTTTACAGCACAACCGAGAAGAGATGAAGTACATGGAAGCTGACAGCAAGGGGTCTGTTCAGAAGGTAGATGCTGCTTAGCTGGTCGACAGCTTTGGTGGTCGATCGTTTAGCTGGTCGGTAGTACTAGTCTACTACTTTAGTACTATTGCTATAGTAATCTAGACGGTTGAGTTGGTCTTATCAGTAGAATAGCAGTTTGGATTGGAGTGATAGAATAGTGCTATAGCATTTTGGTCGAAAATCATTCTACTATCAATCCCTGCTCGCATAGTGATTACTAATGCCGGTGAGCACACACCTGAACGACGGACGATCAAATAACGCAAATATGTCGAAAGAGTATGCGGCATGGCACAGGTGGCGGGTGCAGACGCGCGGAGGAAGAGGTGTTCATACTCCAACTAAAACATACAGGGAAGAGGTGGTTTTGAAATCCACTGTATTAGATGGGTATAACTTGGAAGCCATAAGCTCGTTTTGATTGCGGCAGTTTAGTGGAGTTGCCTTACGAAATCGCGTTGATTTTCTGGTCGGGCATGCCCTACGAGCGCGTGGAGAATCAAGGAGATTTATCCAGTTGCCGGACATACTATCACTATGATTAATGGATGAAGGACCCCAGGTGTGCAACCCTCTCAGTGTAACTATGAGAAAAGGAAAATCTAACCAAGTCGGTCGGGTTGAATATGGAGCTGCGATGCGGTGCAAGGAGGTCACGTTGTGTCCGATAAACGCTGTAGCTCTGCATTTCTTTGGCGGTGGCATGGAGCCGTTTCCATGCTTCCAGGACCGAAAGCTGTGGTACGACATTCGCTTATTGAAAGCAACTTGCGATATAGCGTACAACATGCAACTACAAGGTGCATTTGCAGCTTGTGGTATCGACTCTTCTGTTTGGACGCACGCAAAACGCGGTTCTGGTACAAAGTTGGCAGATTTACAAGGTGCATCCATTCCAATCTGTCCCAATCCATCATCGCTGGCTCTTCAGCTGGAGCTGCTGTCCGGTGGAACTATTGTCTAGTATCCTCCTCTATTCTTTGCGTCACTCCCTCCGTGATGTCCTTTGGTCCACCTGGGTCTCCAAACACCACCGCGACGCTCCTCTTGGTATCCATAGTGTAATTCGCCAACCAGTCCGCCGTCTTGTTGTAAGTGCGGTAATGGTGTCTCTATGATTCCACGTCACAGAGATCTGCTGGTGATGCGATACCAGTGCTGCAACTTCCGGCTCCTTTCACCGACTCAGGATCAGGGAGCTGTCGCCGACCACGCGCACATTGCGCCATCGCATTTCCACTGCTCTCGCAATAGCTCTTTGTACCCCAACGAACTCGGCTACGTTGTTGGTGGTTGATACGTTGCCGAGTGTTGTTGCCGCTGCCCAAATGGTTTTTCCGATTCCTGTGATGTTGTCATGAGACTGCCACCGCCCGGAATGTGGTCGCTATCGTCGTATTTGGCAGGGGTACCTAGTTTCCTCAACCCGCCAGCGGCTTGGCAGCTTCTGCATGCGTTATTAGCACTTGTTAACTTGCATGTATACATAGCACGCCTTAAATGAACCTACCGGTACGGAACCAGTTACCTCTTGTGAAATACTTCGTCAGTTTCGCAAAAATGATTTGAGCCAAAAGTTTTGGTATTTGAGGTTCGAAAATCGTTACATAGCAAAAGTTGAACCTAAAAGTGAAACTTCAACCCTATGGCTCTCAGTTTCACCAGTTTAACAGACTGTTAGAAAGTTAGCACAGCCAATCAGAAGTAAGGAAATCGAACCTTAACGGTTACCAAAACTAGCTCTTCATTTAAGTTAATGCTCATATACATAAACGAGAGGGCTTTCGAGCCTAAAATTATCTGAACCCAGTTCCTGATTCTCCCAGGTTCTGATAATTTATCAGAACTAATGTTCTGGTTCGGTTCATTTCAGGCGTGATACATAGTCCTTACCAATCGATACTTTGGGGTCGCGACAAGGTGCCACTGCATCATCACCGAAGTTAGCGTCTCTCCATTCACGTCCACCACGTGCTCCTGCAGCAGTCGGAGGCGCCATACGGACGAACCGCCCTTAGGCGAGACTTCACTTCTTCTTGGCGTATTCTAGAATGAGCTCTGTCAGCCGCTGAATCGAAGAAACACGTCTAGTTTATACTACTGCATCCAGTCATTCTCGTCCCTAGCCCTGTGCGTTTCCGACTATATCTCATAAATGGACCGTTTCCACTATGTTGTACCTACAACATGTGGGCGTTGGGGGTTAACCCCTTGGCTCTAATACGAGGGTATTTTTTTCCTCCGTCCCGTATACAGTTATATAAAGGTTATATGGTGACTCAAGTAAATCCGAATTGTGAGATGCGGGTTGGAAGTGGGTATAGGAATTCGCTGTGTGTATAGTACCCGCCACCTCCAACATAAGATGGGACTATGTTTTCATTTTCGAGCTGCCAAGCTGGTTATGATGGCAAATAAACATAAGCAATGACCTGTTTATCGAATAGCGTGTTTTTCTAGCGTTGCACACGGCCAGCAGTGGTGGGCTGAGCAATTACAGCCAATGGACGAGAAAACTAAGCCGCGCCAAAGCCGCGGGAAGCTCCGGATTTTATGAAATGTGACGTGCTTGCTCCCGGAACAAGTTGCTTTCCGGGCTCGGTGGGGCAGCTTTTAGTTAGTGGCCGTGTAGCTCGCTCGCGAGCGGCGTTGACATCGTCTACTCTGCAGGCTGGAATTCCGGTTTTAGTGTGTCCGAGCCACAGGTATTATTCGTGCGGCTCGCGAGTTCGCACACTGGACTACCCAGGTGTTGCCTTTGCAAGACGTCGCGGGGTGGCGTCAATATCAATCATCCACCACGTCTCTTGTGCCCAATGTGAGAAGTCAACACTACGGGCTTGGCGCAGTTCGCAAGCGAGTGTAACTGTGGTTGTCCACTACCTGCGGCAATAGCTCCTGTATGGTAGAAGCGAATTCAAACAGCTGGGCGTCACAAACTTAATGATGGCCGTTGCGATTGTAGCTGCGTGCTGCGATTTTACATCTTCACCTATATCTCGCGGCACTTCACCATTTTCTTGTGCTGCCGGCGTTGTACGCGTACGCCGTGTCAAACATGGCGTCGTCTGCGCTGAAGATGGCGTAGTCAGCACCAAAGATGTTTCCAGCAGAGTTCATCTGCGATTCCATCACGGCGTCCTCGTCCACCTGGCCGGGTCCACGGTGTTCCGCGGGCTGCGGAGTTACGATGCCCAATTGCTTTCCAGGACATCACTGCACCTTTGCGTTGGGAATAGTTAACGAACGCCACTATAATAGACAAAAACGTTAATTTCACTAGACAGTATCGGTTGCACTTGTTAGCGTCAGCGAACTGGTAGACTCTCGAGATGCTCGAGTTGCCGCCTTCGTTGAGTGAGTGTTTGTCGTAGAAGTTGCCGTCCGGTAATAGGGTACAAATCGATAATGCTTCCTATTTTGACCAATAACGGATGATAGAAGATTGGCTGGCGAGTTGGCGAAGGCTAAAAATCTCTCGAGTTTGGCAAATTTGAGTATTTGACAATAACTATTCCCCTTTGCGTTGGAATGCGCCAATAATGTCGTCCGAGTGAGATTTCATTTTAATGTCGCCCGTAAAAGGGTTAAGCAACATACACCCGATATTATAAAATCTACTCAGGTACAAAACATCAGCAGTCTTTATTTATACATATTCAAATTCGTAATTATAAGTTATTAGAGGATATAAGGTTTGATATGGATTAGTACATGCATTCGTATCGCTATAAAAACTCTGAATAAAATCCAGAGAACAAAAGTGCGTATCAATTGATTACGTGGTGCATATCTACATCCACAACTGAATCCTACACTTCAGGTTCCATCCGTCCTTCAGCGCCGTCACCATCGCCCTTATCACTGGCTGCAGTACCTTCACTGCTTCCCCACCGTCTTCGCTGTCAGCACCGCCGCCGCCAACATCTTCTAGCGCACCACGTTTCCGTTTTTGCCCGGTCTTGAAGCCGGCGGTCGCTCGCGCGTCTTGCGCTCTTGCAAGAGCTCTCGGGGACATCATTCCCATTGTTCCAGCTCGTGCGCCATATCCGGAAGCACGTGTCTGACCTGCCCTCACGCGTAACGTTGCACATATATTTCCTACAACAAAGCTGGTGAGTTGACACAGTAGCAGGGCATAGCGAGCAGTATCTCTCAATTTTCCTGACGACTCAGCTATTTGCTTACCGACGCCTCTGATGTCGGTGGGCACTCATTGTGACCCAGGTCAAGGACTTTGACACCATGGTGCCCGTGCAGGATCAACAACAACACATGCATGAGCAATGGCAGTCAGCTAAACTGGACGGTCATCGAAAAGTAAGCTTTTCCGATCGCTACAGCTTGAGATAAGCCAGACTATCTTCTCCTGCGGCCTCAAGGGTTCAGAATATTTTGCGACCGTCGAAATGTTGATTCATGTGTTTGCCCCGGACGTGCACGCCAACAACATGTCAAGGGTAAGCTCCTGCGGTGGTCAATTAAGCTTTGCAGAACTTCAGATATGTGATTGAACACATCACTGGGCCCCAGAACGTGTGGGCTGACATGATTAGTGGGCTGGCAACCACAAGCCTGCAACTACGACAATCAAGCGGATTCGATCCAGTGCCACAGCTACTCAGCAGCAGGCGACGCCCACAGCGGTGACTGAGACGACTATATCGAGCTCGATGACAAGAATCTCGTCTGGCCTAGCTTTGCCGACGATACTGCTGCGCAGGCGCAGTGCTATCCTCCAGCGGGAGCTGCACAAAATGACGAGGGCCCGTTCACTTTGCATAACCGCCTACGAATCCCTGTCGATATCAACGAGTTGACTCAGCGACTGCTTGTTATCGCACACTCTGGCGCTCGTGGTCACTGAGGTCGGTCTGCTGTGGTCGAACATCCCCACAGAATCTTTTCGATTGGCAATCTCAATAACGTATTTCGTATGTAGAGAGTCTGAGAAATACCCCCGAATTGACCAATCTCAACGCAAACCGGAAAATCGCATGTAGAGAGATACAGATTGAAAATTGTCAGATGCACCGCAAATATGGTGCAGTTGTGGCCCTCGTTCGTGGCTGTTGTACTTATAGCTGTGACCACACACTCGAAGCGTATTGCCCAACCACTCATTCTCTGTATTGCCATGGCCCGACCGTCACCGGTCCGAAGGCCAAATCTCGGCGGTTGTGGCCGGCACGTGCAGCAGTACCGGCTTCATGCCGAAACTGTCGACAAAAAGCTCGCAATCATCTCGTTCTATGAGTGCGACGGCATGCGCGCCACCGTCGCTAAGTTTACGTGTCCCTCGCCAACGAGTTCTACGAGTCAAAGCGCACTATGACCTTGCGCTGGTGTCGCCAGCAGCCTAAGTGTGGTGGAGTGGATCCGCTGGAATGAGCAGGGATCTCACACTCACACACGGCGCCCAGACACTGACTAACGGAGGGGTATTCCGATAACCGTGGGGTTGCTGAGAGGCTCACCTTGTGTACCCGTCAGTGGGCGGGATCTGCTCTCTTGGGGACAGGAGTGTTGTGCAGTGGGGTGAAGCTTGAACATCCTTGGCGGGGACTGGGAGGTTGGATCCTACGTGGGTATTCCTGCACACAGCTCCGGGTAGGTAGATCTTGGTCTTGTAGCCGAAGCTCTTGTGGATCCGGGGTTGCCTTGTTGGGTACACCCCTTTAACTTGTTGCGTACCGCCTCCTATAGCGGGGGGAGAGGGGGGCAATTATACTTCCCGTTCCCTGGTGGCGAAGACACTGGCGTGGTACAAGGCAAATTGAGGTCTGATTTATGCTTAGCCAGATCCTATCCCGTACCCTATCGTTCCATCCCAACTGGGATCCTGATTCACACTGGCTATCCTCTACCAATAATCTGATACCAGATCCTCATGGATCCCTCGTCTCTACGCTCGGATCCGCTCTGTCCTAGCTCAGGACACATCCTATGGTAGGGACATGTTGTTACCTGGTCTGGATCCATCAAGGTACCTCCAAGGCAGCCTTTCTGTCGATCTTGTTGCGTCATCTACCACTCTGCAGTTATGTCACCCACCAACGCGGTCACTAACCATCACCTTCCGTTTTCCACGCAAACTGCTTCACCACATAAGCTAATCAAGGAGGGAAGGGAGCGCACACCAAAAATCGAAATGTTGGTGTAGGTGCTGTACTGTCTAATGAGTCAGAGCTTGATATTGTTTATTGGGTAAATGAGCTGCGCTAGGACGGTATCACTATTTTCGCGCGCATGCTCGCTGACAAGGCACGGCAGGTGGCTGTGAACACCGATGTCCGCGACTTCCACGCCTCCGACAAATGGGCAAGCGGTTTCAAGCGCCGCCATCACTTCAGTCTGCGCTCATCGACGCGCCAGAGCAAAGTCTGCCCGGCGGACATTGATAGAATTGCACCGCCGTTGTCGAGGCGACGGTATGTGACCTTGGCGTTCGATGCGTTTAAAATGCAGACCAAACAGGTAAATATCGCCAAATATCAATTATTATGCAGTCAATGATTCTAATATTCTCTTGAAGCGGTATTTTACGAGTATGTAGCGAAAAAAACGCTTCATAAGCGCGGAGAGAAGACTGTTTGGATGGTGCGTCAAAGGAACGTGCGACCGTCATGCTACTTGGCGACAGTGATGGTGTACGGTATACGCCGTTCGTCATCTTTAAGGCACCGGCCGCTAGAACAGCTGGAGCACAAGATGAAACCCTACTTGAGCGACGAGGGTTTGGAGCGCGGGTTTGGCCCACCGTTGCAAAAATTAACAAGGCGTTGGACATTGAGATCTACGGAAACCCGAAAGGCGCGGATTGATATATGTACATGTACTGTATTATTAACTGGTCATCCGAGATTTAACACAATGGTAAATGTAATATAGGTTGGTGGAATGGTGGTCTTTCTGTAGAATTTCTACTGTATCACTTCGCCCCCATCCGTCGCCCCAGGAGCCTATCTTGCTCCTGTGGAACGAATTTAGCGGGCACTGGACGGCCGAAATCCAGCGATACGCCACAAGCATCGGCGTCGTGCTGCTGAAGGTTTCACCAGGCGCCACATCTGTGTCGCAGCCCGATGTAGCTTGGAACTACCCACTCAAGAGCCGACTGCGACAGCAGTGGCATGACGACATGCATGAACAGATTACCGCTCCGCGACCCCTGAATCTTGCTTCAAGCTAGCGCGATCAAAGCGCGACAAGATCTGCAAGTGGATTGACTGCGCATCGCGCGGCCTTCCGGCAGCCACCATCGCCAACGGTTTCCGCGCCTGCGGGCTGCAGCCGACCCAGAGCTGTGCTGCTGCGTCCGGCCTTGTAGATCAGCTTGAGGAGCCTTCCACTCTTACAGGGACGCCTAGTTGATGACGAGCAGGACTTTGCCGTCGAGGCGGATGAGTAAGTCCGGTATTACAAGTTTTTAGTTTAAAAACAACGGAATAATGTTTTTGGAGTTTCATTTTGTAATATTTCATGACATAAAGTTAGCAAGGCCCCCTAACCCTCTCTTACATGGTGTTTGTGTGTGTGTGTGTGTGTGTGTGACTCTCTACATGGGAGATACGGTACTATGGTCTCTACTTTTGTTCGGCTGTGCGAAAGGGAGGAGGATTATCCCGACGGCATGGGATTGAGTGTCCTGAGCGGAATGGTGTTTCCATTTCGATTTTCTCTCTATGGGGGATAGTTCGGCGACTTGAAGTATATTCTGGTGCTCAAGGACCATGCATCGCACTACTGTGAGCTTGTAGTGGCAGGCACAACCGATAGTGACGTGGCAGTGGAAACACTACTCGAATGGGTGAGCGACAATGGCCCCCACTTCAAGAATGAGGAGGTGAAGGAGCTGTCGGGCATACTACGGGTCCAACATCGGTTTACGCCTGCGTTAATCGGGACATCCTGCAGGTGATCAGGGCGATGATTCTCGAATACAAACAACTACCACGATGGTGTCTATCTTACAGTCTAGCCTTAACCATACGGCATTACCCTCACTTGGCAACAGAGCACCGGTGGAGGTTTGCACAGGTTTACCGTGTCCGTCTCCTCTCCGTACATGGGTGAAATGGTAGAGGTTCCTGCCAGTGACAAGATAGAAGAATATCTGGCCGCTCTCCAAAGGGGAACCACCGCGTGCTTAGCGCTTCACGGATAAGTCTCATAACTTCTTGTTGTTCTAAACGAACCTCTTGTTGAGTTTTATCTTGGGGCAGCGACCGCCATCTCCATTTTCGTTCCCTACAGTGCTGGCTGTGAGAAGGAAGATATCACCGTGACGAGACGGTTGTCTTCCCACTCTTTCCGGCGTGGTGCAGCTCAGAATGCAAATGGGCACAGTACCATTAGCACGCCGTGGATTTTAGACAGGGGCGGGTCGCATGTTTCATTGGCTAATCTATTGTTATATTCATATATGATTGGCTAACTGCAAACTACAAATATTTTACTGATGTCCGAACAAAAGCGCTATTCTACCATATTTGACCCCTTCTCGTACACGAAGACATTGGAATTTTGTCTAAACGAGTTTAAATGGTTTGATCTGGTTAAACCGCGAAATGAAACCATATCCGATACCGAGCTCCGATACTCCGATTGGTATCAATTTTAAGATTCAGTTAAAGAATATAGACCAACAAGGCCATTTCCCCAGGATGCGGTTCACATAGGCATGGATTCCAGGTACAACACGTTTTTTCGGCACGGGTGCCTCGTTCTCGTTCTCATCCAGCTCATTTACGAAGTTAGGCCCTGCTCGACGCTGTATGAGCTCACGAAGCGGCGTCTCTTCCAAGGTCTCAGGTAGTATAACGTTAGAGTCCCGAGGAACCTGGTCCAGAAGAAACTCACTTGGAGTCTTCTCCATAATTGTAGCAACCGGAAGTGCATGAATTGGGCACGATACGAACTCGCTTGGATCCGCAAATATTGCCGCACCTTGGGTTGACAGAATTCTTCGATAGTAGCGCGCCTTTTGTGCTCTCCCGGAACGCTAAATGCATAGCAAACTTGTCTAAGACGACGTATAGCTTTTCCCCGACGGACCCCCCACACACACACACACAAGTTCGTAGATCTCTTGTACAGTAAATTGCTCGGATTCTGCAAACTGTCCAAACGCATTGAGCGCCGTTTGGCGCGCCCGTTGCGAGTTCCCGGGGATCAATGACTTCGTAGACATCAATTCGCTTTATGTAATGGTTCTAGGAATGAACAGCACTACCTTGCCTTCTTGTGAAGTAGTTTGGCTCTAAAAATACCACAACTTTGCCCTGCTAAATCTGTTGGTTCCTGTGTAAATCGAGTTGGTGTCCGACCCGAGATGGTATTTGTAAAGTATGCGTTTAACTTAGATTCACTTTGGTAATATCAAATATTTTTATAGTGTTCGGACAAAATATGTCCGAATTGTCCGAATCTTGAAGAATCATATTTATGCGTATAACACGCAGCTCGAAAGCGTAAAACTGCGTTTAATGCATGCGGAATTTACACTTCCGTATGGGCACATACATGCCAAGCGCAAAGTAGACTGAATTACAAGGCGCAGACGAGAATCAGACTAGACGAGTTGGCAGATGGAATGGAAAGTTGTTACCTTACCACTTTGCCCAGAAAAGCAATGCGAGCACTAGCTGGTTTCCCGACAAAGGTGCTCATCATACCAAGTTCTGATATACAGAAAATGGAACGCCTCGGACGAGACTTAGACGGGAAAAAGCTATACCGGTTTTACTCTCTCGCCCCAGAAAATGATGTCAGTAAAATGGGATATGCAACCTCTACGCTGAATCTCCAAAAATGGAGATGAAACGACAATCTCCAGAGATCAATCTCGTCTTTAGAGGTGCCCGTTTCAGGGCGCCATTCGCTTTTTAAGGCCACCAGATCTCTTCAATCTCCCTTGAATCTCCCTCTGTGATTGGTTAAATATTTACTCTTCGGCATTATTTTCCTAGTGACCTTCTGCGCTAAATCCAGGTGTCAAGAGGCGTGTTTCGAAGGATACATTCCAAGTATCCAAGTATTGTTACAGGAGAAGTTATCTACCAGTCTTTCATCCGGCGCTGTCGTGGTGCGACTGTCGACATGAGTAGTCACATTCTTAACCGCTAGCCCGATAACCAGACACTGCATTACAGGGGCGCTTCCAAGACTTACCAGCTGTAGCTGGACCCAGTTCAGTTTCCATCTCTCCACCTAAGCAACACTCGTCTACTGAGCGTCAGACCCTGCCTACCCTGAATGAAAGTGGTTCCATCTAGTGTACGAGATGTATTTGAGCCCCCGAAGGGTTTGTCGTGGTCCCTTCTCGTAGAAACGAGAAATCTGTCATCATCCAGTATGATGTTAGGCTGACAAAAGCTTCCAGCGACCGAGGAGAACCTGATGTATCGGCCCCAGCAATCTGGATGTGTCTAGTAGGAGTAATGTGTCGAGACCAATCGATATCATTTCCACTATCAACCGGAAAGACATCCGCCGCGACAAAGCATCTGAAAAAGGAGCATGACGTGACTTCAGACCGAACCAACGTGATTCAAGACAAACGGCGCACACGCGATGAAGAGCTGGACCGTATACGTGGCTCTCAGATGTTTCGCAGCCACCCAGCTCGCGTGTACATCTTGATGGAAACGCTAAGGATCGTATTCAACAACCTACCGTATCGCTTAGGCGAGTATGACGAGTCCATTGCGATTCGTGAACTTGTCATGAAAGATGCGATGCAGACCGCAAAAATGCAAAAGTTATCTGTCATACGATTGTGGAGCTCTACGCTTCCACAAAGCAGGAGCTACTACGGGCGAACCGCATTGGTGATGCGGCAACCTTTTCGGTGGTTTCAGATTTTTGGAGTTCGAATGTCCAAACAACTAAGTACCTCGGACTACGTGTCTACCTCGTTGAATCCAATTTCCAGTTCAAATCTTTCCTACTAGGAACACGCCACTTCGAACCGCAATATGGCGAGCGAGTGGGGGTATCCGGGGACCATTTCAGCGTTGGATAACCGAAATATTTCACGACTTTGGGTTAAAATGGAGGGCTTTGTTTGGAGCCACCTCCGATGCTGGTCCGGACGTGAAGTGGATGATGCAGGACGGTCTCAAGCTCTGTTGGCATTGGTGCATTCCGCATATGTCGAATGCTGCTACAATGGTTGCCGATGCTACCAAGTCCAAAAATCCGCAGATGACCGACTTGATCCACCGTATCATCAAGACAATATACACTGTGAAGCACGTTGAAGTCATGGGTTCATTCTTCCAAGAGCTGTGTCGCTTTGGCAGGAGCAGTAGGACACCCCATCAGTTGTTGGATTACAGGGCGCACCGATTTCTAGGCCTTACACGCGTGATCAAGCGCATACTGGACCTGTGGGAGCATCTTGTCACGTGGTTTGCTGAGCACCTAGATAAGGCACGACGAGAGCAAACTTCGCTTCCCCTGGCTTTCCCTAGAGCGAGATTACCAAAATCTTGTCCAGATCTTGTCGCTTTTGCAGCCGATAACAGTGCTAAACGTCAAGTGTCAAGGTGAAAGCGCCAATCAAGTTGACGTTCTGGTGATTTTATACAAGTTACGCTTGCCTGTGTTGGATTGCACGAATGAATTGCGCGGCTACCGATTCAGCGGAACAGAACCGATGGCATATCGGCCAGAAGATTTGACTAGCTTGGCTATTACGACACGCAAACTACTTCATGATGCCTTCCATGCCAGGTATTTCTCTCGGTATACTGATCGAAAAGAGATGAACAATTGCTCCTTTATCCTGGAAATGCAACTGTTCCTGCATCCAAAATTTCAAGAGCTTTGACGGGTTCTTGAAGCGAATCGTGCTGCTTTGTAATGCAGATAATACCAGCACCACTGCTGCTACAGGTGACCGACACTTTGCCAAGATCAAGAAAAAATTACGAGAAAATCCGTTCTATGATGTTGGCTGCAGCAGTAACCCACCAAGCTCACACGACTACCACTACGGCAATAAGTGAAGTGGAACCTCCACCTGTATCTACATCGATCTTCTCAGAGGATTTGATGGATCTCTTTGGCGATGTCATTGACCTGGGACGTTATGACGTTCAAGAAGCCCCGGATGTGAACGAGACACATATCGATGAGGAGCTGGAGCGATGGGAAACATCCGCCACATCGATTCAAACAAACGGCAAGCGGCCCGAGACCATCTTGGAGTACTGGAAGCGCCAATCTGACAGTGGTGCGTACAAATTTCTCCCACTCGTGGTTCGTATCCTTTTGCGACACCAACGTCTGCTCAAATTGAGAGAGACTTTGGCACGGCAGGACAACTTGTAACACCACAACGGGGGTCTATCGCTCCCCATAGTGTTGATATGTCAACATTCCTCAACTGCAACAGAGTGTATGTCGACATTACGCAGTGTCCGAAGATATCTACACGAGAGATCGACTTTCACATTCCATCTAGTGTGAAGGTGGGGCTGGAAGATGGAGATGCAGAAGGATGTGAGCTCATGAGTGGATACTTTTCCGGTGATAGCGACTTCGACGCCGATGGCGAACTGGATGCTTAGGCAGGCCAACCGGCAAGACCGAACTACATGCAAGTCGAATATATTATGTATAACATCGATGGTTTAATTTCCAGCTTGCTTTAGTAGCATTTCGGCTAGTTTGAGAGCTTCTTCAGCTCTTTTCTTCTTCGCAGCTTTTCGTTCATCTCTTCTTAGCATCACGGCTAGTTCAATGTGTTCCTTTAGTGTAGCTGTTGGTCTCTTTTGCTGGTGTTTGTGTCGTAGCCCTTGAGAGTGTGCACGGTAGGGAGTTTTGGCGGCACTAACCAATGCTCGAGAACGAGCAACTGCTCTTGCTGCGACTTTTGCTTGTTCGGCCTTGCAAACAGCTCGTAGCCCTTCCTGCTTCACGTGCGCGTCTGGTTTTGGTGTGGTCTTCGCTGCACCCAGCAATTGCTCAATTGCTGAATAACTTTCGTAGAGTCTTCACTACCTCTGCACGTAGTAATAGGGGTTATAGCAGAATCGAGGTCTGATTCCGACGGCGCTGCCAAGTCACATGCAACAATATCTGCTACTGATTCACTGCCGACGTCAATTTGAGCGCTTGAACCAGCTGTCTGTACCAGCTGGAACGATACCAAACTGGCTTGGGACTGCCGTGAGTTGGCTACAGGCAGCCATTTGTGCCAACTCGGACTTCGATACCAGTTGAAGACGTTCTTCCGTGTGGCGACTTGACTCCGCAATGGTAGATGTATTGTGCCATCATTTGGAGTAGTGATGTCTTGATGACAGCATGGACGGCATTTTCTTCTGCGTGGTGTAGACGCACTATGGACTTAGCTTTTCGTTCAGCGGTGCGATTTGCTTGGTCCACATGAGCACTCAGCTGATGTTGAAGGGAGACCGTTTGCTCTTGCATTATCTTCAAAATCTCTTTACGCTGAGTCGCAATCGCTATTTTTATGTCGGCGTTCACTTGCTCCATGTGCGCAGGCGTTGCTCGAAATTAGTTTGAAGCTGGTCTTGTAGCTGCTTGAGCCCTTCCGCCATCTTGATGTCACTAATGCGAGCATGCTGCACCGCATGGGCTTCAACTGTAGCTCTGGCTTCGCAATGTGCGACGTTATTTGCAGCCGACAGTGCTGACTGCAATTGCGAATTCACGTGTAACTCGAGTGCCACCGGGTCAATTGGCTTGATCGAATCATCTGCGCCAGCGCTTCAGTTCTTGATTCGGCTTCCACTCTAGCCTCTTGAATACGCGCTTCAGTATATAGCTGCTGCTGCTGGAAGTTCAGCTGCTGGTTCACGTGCAACTGGACTTGGTGGTTGGCGAGATCTTGAGCTTGGGCTGAGACGTGGGCTATTGCTCTGCCAAGCTTGCGATTGGTGACCGTAGTGGATGATTCATCTGCATATATCACAAGCTCATTGCTCTTCTCGGACGCCATGGCAGACGCAGAATCCTTGGTGTGCACGACTCTTCAAGATCGAGTGTAATTCGTTGCGTCTACCCGGCTAAAACGCGTAAGAATTAGGCAACAAGTTTAAAAGCCATATATGAATAATTTTAATGTGAATCTCCAAAATCTCCTTAAATCTCCAAAAACTCTTTCCGTTTAAATATGTCTCCTTCTTGATAAGTACGAGAGTTTCAGCTGAAAAACCTCGAGAGATCAATATCACTAGGTTTTGTTTCTCCCTTTTTTTGGAGATCAATCTCCACCTCGTCTCCTCGTAGGCGTGGAAAATGGTGTTTCCTAACTTAGATGGTGCTGAAGCTAAATTGCGAGAATCGGGCACTAGGGAAATAGCAGTAAGTGGATTCATCAGGCTACTACATGACTTGAGAATTGTGCATCTGCAAGATTCAGCACAATTACGTAAGGTATTCCCTTCACATCGCATTTGGCAAGAATCTGTCTTCCATACCAACACGTATGCAGAATTTGAATTGGAGCTGTCGACGTTCACACCTGCTGACCAACCTCAAGACCGTCGATTGGAGGCGCCGGTTGCAGCAACGCTAAGCGACGGGTTCAAGTCGCTTCACAGTAAAATTGATGGAGTCGCCCCGACCTACGGAATTCGAAGGAGCAAGGTTTGTTCACCGCTGACAAGAAACTTGTCATTTCGGTAATCGACGACGACAGTGGGGCTTCAGCCATCGTACGTGCACAAATCCTCAGTAGAGGTCAACCCAATCACGCTTCGTCTGAGCCCGTCTGTATGCTACACCTTAGTCGATCCATTCAGTGTCGTTGAACTTTGGACTGAATACTCCCGAGGCATTGGCAGGCAAACCCCAGCTCAAGAAGCTGAGAGGCGGTTCAGGAAAAATGGCGAGCTGGCCAAAGGTCGCAAACAGAATATTTTGAGTCAGCTCAGCTTTTCTGTTGAGAAAATCGATTCTTCTCACGCCTGAAGGCCTTCTACGACGTCATCGTGTAGTACGCAGTAAAACAACGTATCTCGTCAGATGAAGCTGCAGCAGCAAGCAAGAAGTCCCTTAACGCATTCGGAAAGTATGTGCGCCAACTTGGCCAAGGCAAACCAGATCCACTGTAACTCGATCGCCTTCCACTCCAACTCGACCGCCTTCCGCGGTAACTCGAACGTCTTCCACTGTAACTCGACCATGTTGCACTTTCGCGGCCACGTTGCAACGTAACCGGACCGGTTCACTGTGACTGGGCCGCCCTTTTGAATGCGCCACTCATTTCAGATTCTTCCCTTCTTAGTGCGTACCCGTCGTCCAGGACGAGTGCGCATACACTCAAGTCGGAATCCCAGAAAAAATAACCAAGCTCAAACGTTGGCAATGCCATCCCGAATGGACCACCAGAACAGCGGCTAAAGAGGTTGGTGTGGCGCGGGGTACGCTGTTAGGCTGACAGAAGGAGCTGTGGACCACGCTGGATGATGCTGAATTCGCTGCGGCGGTTGACGGTAGAACCAGGGCAAAAACCACCAAACGGCAGCAGAAGATGACCTCGTATGAACTGAAGATTCTCGAGTATCACGACACCTGTCTACGAGAAGATGGAAAAGTAACACATGCAAACTTGGTGAGGTATGCAATTCTTAACCCCTCGACTCCCAGGAATAAGGGCCCTGGACGGCTTATTGCATGTCGTATCTTACGACTTAGTGCTGGGACTACATATTTGTATGGAGCAAAACAGACTTAGGAGACGGAGTATAAATTACCAACAGGTCCGTCGAGCAATGGCGTAACTTATACACCTTTCAAGCCATTGTCATCCAATGTATGTCGTAACTTACCCCGATCGGGTTCTCTGCCAAAACCGAAAGTCCGATCCTTGGCCTGTCATTTGCAAACAAGAGGGATAGAACGCACATCGATTCAAGGTACCATTCATTACGAAGATACAACACAAAGGACTCATCAAATTCTCACGCGTCTTTGTTTCGTTACTCAGCCTCATCATCTGCTTCGTCGCCCCGAAGCTGAAGCTCACGACGAGTCTTCTTTCGCTTTCCTGCTTCCTGACCTGGGCGCCGCAATACAACTATCTTCCCCATGTTTGTCGGGATGTTGTGGTCGGCATCGAAATCGTCGTGCCAGATCTCGAAGCACGTCTTCGCCACCCCTTGTACTCTCGCCTGATCTTATTGCATAGCCAACACTTGGCATCATCTATCAAACAGCGCTCGCAAAGAAGGTCGTCGCGTACGACTTCTTCTTGCGGTCTGTTCGAGCAATGCGCAAACCTTGCAGGAGCGCTGGCGACGTTTCTGGACGTTGGCAACCGTGACCCACTCCTCACTCTGTTCTAGCACATGTGTCAGCCGCGGAGTACGCTTGCGCTTCGTCGCTGTGGCTGGTGGTGTGGCGACGATGCCGGTAAAATCTTCAGCCTTCAGCTGAAGGAGCTGGTTCTGCAAAACTCCATACCACTCGCGACGCTTCATGGCTGGTGTAGCAGAAATCTTCGCCGCCTCTGTATGGGAGATGTAGGCGTTGACTAACACCATGTCAACGAAGCCTAAAAATAGGTTTTTATAATATTTCTTGAACTTGGTGGATGTCTGGAGCGAGTAGGCTTGGAGGCGGAGTTGATCATGCACGTCAACTCCGCTCATCCAGCCTTGATGGTTGTTTACTGCAGCGGGACATGGCACGGTAATTGCGCCGACCTGCTTCACCTTTCGCTCAATGCTTGACGGGGTCATCACAGCACCGGTGCACAGGTAGTGGACCGGCTTGCGGTCCCACCAGTGGAACGCAATCATGGTCGGTATGGCAACTGAACGGGAGAAGGTGAACGTGCCGCGTGGAATACTAGCCGGACGTGTAGCGCTCTTCACCTTGAGATTCTTGTCTAGCCCCAGTCGATTCACCATGATAGTTCCGACGACGTACACGTTCATCTCCAGCAGTTCAATTGCAAGGAGGACGGAAGAGTAGTAGCGGTCTACTACGACCGCATGCCACTGATGGCGGTTGCGTTCTCCAAGAACAAGCTTCAGGTTCCGAACCACGGCCGCGGCTCCGGTCTTGTGGTCAAATGAGCTGTCATTGTCCTCTGTGTCCCGCTTGCCAGCATACATTTCAAACCTGGTAAGATACGACATTAGAAGTCAGTCAGAATCATAGACGGGGTAAGTTGCGACATAGACAAATTTACCGATGACAATACGCCGTCCTTGAGTCACATGTCATAAACATCTTTGACCCATACCGATGTGGTTTATCAGGCATAAACATTCTGGTCGTGTTCCTCTTAGAAGTCGCTGGCAGAACTCCTTCGTCAAAGGAAAAGACGGCTGGCAGTGTCCACCCTTCCAGAAAACGTTGCTGAACCTTCGTGATCACCGGTCGAAGCTTCCACATCTTGTCCCTGTTTCGTTTACTCTAGTTGTCAACGAAGTGAAGATCTTGGAGGATGTCTTGGCAGCGATTGCGGCTCATAAAGCGCCCGAAATTACCTGCAGGAACAGCGCCGTCTTCAACCATCGACCAGTGCGCCGCAAAGCTCTTCTGTGGGCAGAGCATCCTTGCTACCAGCAAACCGACAACATGCAGGATCTCATGCGGCTGATACGCCGCCTTCGACTTTAAACGACGCCGTATGTTCTTCAACGTGTCCTGCCGTCGGTCGGCTTGCTTCGCCTGCCGTCCTTGAATTGCTTGTGCGCGTCGGTCGACTTATTGGAGGCCGTACAGGTTGGTCTAGTGGTTAATCTTCACCCACAAGGACTTTGGCATAAAGAAAAGAACGTCAAAATGGGCGAGTGGCAGAGTCTCCGAAGTTCGGTTACGGGTTGCGCCTCCTCCATACCAAGACCAGGGAAGGCTGCCACGTCTGACTCATACGCGGACGACACGTCCGTCCACTGCATTGCTCGCAACGCATCCTCCCGTTGCCGTATGGTGCGTCTGTCAGTCGTATCAGCACCTAGCTGAAGCGACGCGATAAAAGCCTCATCCATCTTGGCTGCATCACTGTCGGAGACGACGTCTTCATCGACGTCATTTTCAGCACGGTCGGGATCGTCCTGGTCTTCATCGTATGCGACGCCGTCGCTCTCGTCCGAGCTGAAGCTCTCGTACAAGCTCGCATTTTCCGTGTCTGGCACAAAATTGACGTCCTTCTTGGGGCCTCAGCTGGTGGTTCGTCGTCTGCCTCTTCGCCACTCTCAACTCCAGACACCCCCGACAATAGCTGCAGGCCAGACGCCGCTTCTTCCATCGGCGATTCGTCCAGTAAGAGGTCACCAGGTGGCAGATCAAACGCACGTGCCACAGCAGCCTGCGAGAGATTAGTCTCTGACTCGCTTAACGAGCCAAACAATTTTTGGATAGTGCGTTGAGATAGCTGTACAGTAGTGTCAATCTGGGAGGCTCTAACACCTTCGTCTTCGCTGCTTCCTTCATTCGCATCGTTGCTGGTATCCTTGGTCGTCTCAGCCTCCTCCAATATCCCGGATTCTAGTGCATGCTCCACTACGGCATCCTCGCCGACGAAGACGTTGGCGCCATCCGGAGTAGAGTAGCTCCACTCGGTCTGGAGACCGCTAGGCCTCTTGGCCGTCCAACCTACAGCTCGAAGTTGGCGCCAAAGGTGGCCAAAGTCGGTGTCTCGCGCTGCGGCAGCAGTCGCGACCGCCTTCCCTCGACGACAGGACCGGATACGCGCCATCCGGCAAAATATGAAATGAACGGTTGACAAAGCCACTGGAGCTGGATATCCAGATTCAAAAGCTGATCCCCGTACCCTACTTTTCCCGCGCTCCCCGTTTCTGAATTTTTCTCAATAACCTGTTTGACCTTATTTCCATGTAAATGACTTGATTAAAGTATTGAAAAAATCTTTTGAGCCAAACTCTGTTGAATTCCTTCGTATGTCGTAAGATACGACATAGTATTTTGACTACGTCGTATCTTACGACGTTGGGAGTCGAGGTGTTAAAGATGGGACGCAGCTGTCTTGAATATCTCGGTTCATGGCGCGGTATAAACCGGTATCACCCGATCAACCGGATGGCTTAGTGGTGGTCCTGATGCCGATTTAGTGCAAAATTCGGACAGGTAGGACGATAATTCGATTCCGGAAGCCAAGGCACTACCGGGGCTACCGAAAGAGGTGGCGCCACCGGAGCAGCCACAACGCGAAGAGAAGGCACACCCGAAGGCCAGCCGCAAAAGCAGCCCCAGCTCGCTCCAAACCACTTCCTTAAAAACAATGTGCCCACGAACGTCAGATCAGCTTCAATGCTACTCTGTGCACGATATTTAGCCAAGGGGATCCTCGTATTTGCTCTGTTAGAGGTCCATGTGGACTTCAGTAATTATGGGATTCCGGACGCCATTCCAGACGGAAAGCATACGGAGTGGCTGGGCCATACCAGACGAAATGTGTCCAATCAGCGTCAACATCCATTCCAGAATGCACAAAATAAGTGCATTGCTCAATTCAATGAATCGGTTTTCCAATTAAATGAATTGCACGGTAAAGGATTGGGTGGTGTTTGCGACAGCTTGATTCTTTCTCATTCAGCAAAATTCCAAGCCCCCATCAAGTCTCCTCGCCCCAAGCCTGTTGTTCGTGCCTGCTTGCTTTCTGGATAACTCCACGCCCCCGTAGCTCAGTGGTAGAGCGAGAGTGAAACCTCTAGGCCGCTGGTTCGATTCCAGCCGGGGGCAATACTGTTTAACCTTGATGTGTTGCGTATGTGTTATGTATGTATTGTTTATTGTGGATATGCGTACCAGGGGTGTTGCGAGTGCTTATGCAAGGTCGGAAGCGGACCAAAGGTGTGACTGAGGTGTACACAGGTCGATAACAGAGCCGCTGGATATCAGAGCAAGGTACTGAGCACCAAGTGAGCGATACGCGTCGGGATGCGATGTTTTCAGCTGTCTCCAGCGCTTCCGAAGCGACGAAGTTTGCATGTGGGTTTCTTCTTATGGTCGAAACTCTGTAGTCGCTGGTTTGCTGCGCTGTCCATCTTCAAAGCCAGCTCCCATACGAAGTGCTTCCAATTCTGGTACGCTGCAGCATCGACTTTCGACGGCTCAGCAGGAACTTCGAAGGCGTCTTGGTACAGTACCATCATGATGTTTACAGATGCCTTTGCCTCTGCTCGCTTATTTTGCTCTTGCTTGCCTTTGACTGTTTCCCAGATGTGGTTGACATACCAATTCAGCAGACAACCGGCCAGCGTCGTCGCGGTAGCTTGCGCAGGGACTGTATTCAATGGGGCTACGACCGAAGCGCTCCTCAGTTCATCTGCATGAGTTGAAACGCGAGGGCCTCCGCCAGCGTTTGGCGCCATTTGCAAGTCTTCGAGGCGGGCGAGACGATCGTTGATAGATGACAACTGGCCAAGCATACTCTCCAGAATTGACGCGAGCTGCGTCTCGTTTCCTGCCACCGCCCTCCCCATTTGAGCGTGGTTTGCCGTACGCCAGCGTGCCTTCAAGTGCTCTCCCATTCACAGCATTTGGCAATCGACACGGAAGATCCCAGCCGAGTATTTGTGGCCTCAATACCGCGTCCAAGCTCATACACGTACTTAGAGACACGCGCCTGCACTGATGTGCTGCTGCGAGTGGCATCGAGAACCTCTTTCAGATGTATCAGCAGTGTAGCGAACGTTGCGTTGACGACATCGCTGGCAACGTTATAGCGCGCATCAGGAGACCCAAGGACATTCCTGAACAGCTCGTCTCGGAGGATGAGGAGCTGGCCGTACTCAGTGACCGGTAGACGATCTTGCAGATCGAAAATGGACGGCGTTACGACTGGTAAGTCTGGTGCTTCGTAGCCAGCTAGCACTTTCCCAACACTCTGATCTTCTTTCGACGTTGTTCCAATGTAGGCAAACGCTTTCGTCAATGATTCAAGAAGCCACGCGCCAAGGGATATCCACTGAATAGCGAGTTTCGGCGATGCGTTAGCGTACGCAGCGGAACCACGACGCAAGGAGTGACTCGACATGTTCGGCGTGATTGTCTGTCGAGTGCTAGGCGGCAACTCCAGTATTGTATCCCTCATAACCTCTGTGATATAACTCGCCACGTTCGGCCTTTTTCGCTGTCGTTTTTGAGGGAGAGTTGACATGGTTTCTTCGGTATCTTCCAGCTTTTCCCAGTACACCACGGCCTCCTCTTGCGTGTATGTTTGCCCTCCAGGGAGATCTGGCTCCACATATCGCGGAAGCAAAGGGAAAAGATACTCAGACGGCTCATCGTAACAGACAAACAGCATACCAAAAGCATGCAGTATACACTGTTGCCAGCACTCCGGCGACTTGAACACAGACACACCCTGGACGACGGACGTCTTGATTCGAGCCATGTGAAGGAACAGCTCTCCAGACGCCGCGATGGACAGCTGCTGCTTGCGGGCGAAGCAAGTATCGATCGCCCTCCCAAATGTGTGCCACATCATGTTGAGTAAAGCCGCGTCGTGCACAGATTTCAGCCCTGTAGCCACTTCTGCACGTAGGATTAAATGCTCGACTAGTACACACAGATCGTGGACAGTACAGCCAGGAGCATCATTCGTTTGAACGTTGGCCCGCAGATTGCGTTCTTCAATGTTGCTCGACATTTTGTCTCAGACCTTGGCAATCCGTTGAGAGTCTGACAGCGAGGATGGATATTTCTCTCGAAGCATGCTGAGTGTTTGTGAAAAATATCCCAACGCCGTCGATTTCGATAGCAGTGCTGCACTTGACCGAGCTCTAGAACTCTTCTTTGTTTGTAAAAATATGGAGAACGCTGTTAGTAGGGAGTAAAAGTTCTGAGTTGGCAAGCTAGATTCGTTAGAAAGTGAACTATGCAGCGCATCTAAAGCACTTGGTGTCAACCCCACGGACTCCAGAAACTCTGCAAAAACTTTTCAGCTGCTAGCTCCTGACCAATTGTCCCTGCGGGCGTGTCTAAGCCGCGTGCTGCGCGACGCATGGCGGCGTCTGCTCTAGCGAAGTGTCGAGGAACAGGCTCTTGTGAAGTGTCGAGGAACAGGCTCTTGTGAAGTGTCGAGGAACAGGCTATTCCTGGTGTAATCGCAGCAGGCGAAAACGCATTTATTAAGTAAGTACGCATCTATATTGGTTTCAGTAAAGCGTATTGCACTGCAAGAAACCAACGTTCCTGACAATCCCAGAAATAAGTTGGCGCTAGGGTACCCTACCCTAGAAGATTTTGAAACTATGGAAAATCGGTAAATATAACACGGTCATTGGCTGCCCCGTTGCACCAGTTTAATATAGGGCTAGGCTGTCCGTCCAAAATACACTTATCCTACAGTAACTCACTGAGTGAGGCCTGGTAGCTAAAGGGTAACCCTTTAAGTACCGAGAAAAGGGAGAAATAAAAATCAAGAAACCGCTCTCCGAATTTTTTGGAGATCAATCTCCGTCTCCTCCAGGCGTGACTATCCCAGTATAACCGTATATTCCAGTATAACCGGTTTACAGTATAAAATATCGGTATCGGCACTCAATGCAAGCCCAGCAGCACAGTTCGTAGAGCGCAGGCTGCATGGCGGAGCTGCCAGGAAGAGGTGAGTCCAGCGCTGATATCATTGATAATGCCAATCCGTTCGATGCGCAGTCAAGTGACAGGAATCCCTTCCCTTCGTTCGACGCCGCTCTAGCTGATAACTCGGAGGAGACCGAACAACTGGACTCAGGCTCGGCCTTGGACTGGAGCATCGACACGCTCGCGGAGCTCAAACCCGCGGTCTTCTCGCCGCTGCCACAGCAGAAAAATGCCGCCAATACGTCAAACCCGCTCGGAACCAGCTCGTTCTTTGAGGATGATAAGCAGTACGAGGTGCTGCGGACGCCGCTACCGGCAGCGCGGACGTCGACAGCAAGCGGGAATAGCACGGTTCTCGCGCTGACGTCGTCGCCATCACCACTACCGGAGCTGCATCGACGCTGCAGAGAGACGATAGCACATTGCGAAGCTTCTCTGCGGGAGCAGCAGCGCAAAATGGAGAAAATGCAAGCTGTGCTGCCTCCGCCGAAGCGGTCGTTGCTTCAGAGATCACGTCGCCATCGTGGAACACCTCCGTCTCGATCGACTCCACCGCGACCTACTAAGAGAAACAGGCTCAGCATCACAGTCACGCCAAAGAATGAGTGGAAGTCGCCCGCTATGAGGCCGCCTATGTGGTCAGCGTCGCCTATTGCCGCAGTGGGCAGCAGACAGCCGCTGTGTGCGACACCAGCCACGCTGCATTTCGACGCCTTAACTCCGTCGCCGTTGGTGAATTCACCGAGGAACACGACACCGAAGCAGAGTTCGAAGCTGCGGCTGTCCTTCGGACTCTCACCCATCACATTCCCATCCCCAGAACAAGTAGAGGAGAAGATCGAGGAAGAGGCGAGCGGTGAGGACAAGCCAAACGACGAGGACACTCTACCGCTGAGCATCTCATCGGAGGGGTCCGCTGCGAGTGAATCTGAGAAGGAGAACGGTGATGATCAGCAAGCGTCGATTGAAAGTGGTGGCCGTCAAAACTCGTCATCATCCCACGATGCGATGCGCACTTCCGCGAAGAAATCGATGATGCCGGCGCGGTCTTCAATCCCTCGGCGACGGCAGCAAGCCTTTATGGAGGCGATGGAGGCAGAGGCTCGCTGCAATAGCAGTAGATCACCCAGAACGTCGGCTTCAACGTTGTCGCTGTTGCAAGAAGCGAA
The DNA here is from genome assembly GCA_007655245.1 of Phytophthora citricola. Taxonomy (NCBI): domain Eukaryota; phylum Oomycota; class Peronosporomycetes; order Peronosporales; family Peronosporaceae; genus Phytophthora; species Phytophthora citricola. The sequence goes on from VMRO01000049.1 coordinate 1,160,128, forward strand.
GCGTTTCGGAATTTCAGATTCGCAGGCACAATGGCAATACGCGCAGATCGTACGCCGAGACAACCAGACGCAACGTTCATGACTTTGCTTCGTGTTAATTACTATGTAGTAGAATAGCAAGACTGTAGAGTAAATGCACAATAACTTAAAGTATCATCCATCAGTTGGCTTTGGGGCTGTTGGCGTGGCTGCGGCGCGACACGAGTCGGCGTTGCACGCGGAAGTCTCCGATCCAGTAGCCGTCCGATCGCAGTGCGTCCTCCACCCTCTCGGAGTTGGATCTGTTCGACGCCGCGTACGCGTCCTGCTTGGACGTGAACGTTGCTCGTCTCGAACGCTCGTTGTGCTTCGAGTTGCCGTTCATGCCTGTATCCGCGCGCCGTCTCGGCACTCGGCGCTTCTTCTCCATCACGTCGGCATTGCTGCCGCGCGAGACTTTAGGTTTAGAGCTTGTTCTGCTGGATCTACTGTCTCCAACTGCTGAGGAGGACCGGGGCCGTGTGGCCTGTCTTCTCTGGAGTTCTCCGTCTGTAGTGTTGCTGCGGGTCCGCACGTCCACGAGGCTCTTGCTGTGTATAGAGGGAGAGCTGGCTGGCGTCTTGTTGCCACTGGAACCTGCTCCAATTTCACTCTCGTCGTCTTCGGACTCGGTTTCGGACGGGGGCGCCGACACCTTTTGACCTGAACCTCTGGTGCCACAGGGGCCACAACGGCCGTCTCGGGCACTCGTTCCTGTTCTCGATCTTCTTCTTCAGCTTCCTCTGGCTGAGTCTCCTCCTCAATCGTCTGTAGCGTCGTCTGGGGCACCCGCGAGCACGAGTAGAACCCCTTGGCGTAGCGTTGTCGTCGCGAGTCAACGAACCAGCAGGCGAGCGCAATGGCGCCGACTGCCAGCGTGTAGCGCAGCGTCACGAGCTGCACGAGTAACACAGCGAGGCGCACGATGGCGGCCGTTAGCAGCAGCAGCAGCGCCACAAGCGCCACGCCACCCACGCACATGAGCCGCACGCCCATTAATAACGTTACTCGCCTTGTGTACCAGCAAGGAAATAACGAAGTGAAAACAGTTTTAGACTGAAATAGGGCTGGTGGCGGGGATGTGGCGGTCGGTGGCGTGAAAGGGAATGAGTAACATTGGCCCGGCTTTGCAAAAATCAAGGATCCACATTTTCGAGAACGAGACGAGACGTGCTGGGCTCTTTGCACTGTTTTTATTGCTGCAAAGTTTGCAGCAATAAAAACCGAGAGTTTGTTGCCAACAAGTTGTTGGTGAACAGCAAAAACCGTCCGAGGGCGGTGCTGGCGATGCTTGCAGCGAATCTGATTTGGTTCACCTCGCGTGCTTTGCGGCTTGATTTTCTTCGTCCACCACTTGTCGAACGCCTACACTCACGTCCCAATCTGAAGGCGATCGCGCAGAGGCGACCCGGAAAACGTGGGTGAAATCTTGACGAGGCGGTGCGGAGACATTTCAGAACAAGGGAACAACCAAGTAGCAGACGGCGGCAGCGTCCATTTGAGACGCGACCATGCACGAAAACTTTGGCAAATTTATCGGTGAAAGGTGTTGATCAAGCGCCGCGCAGTAGCCACCTCCAGTGGCCAGCGCTGTGTCCATTGGACTTGGATTCCAGGTCAACAGAGTCTCTGTCAGAGATGGCGGCGGGAAGGGCCGGCTGCCGCCAATCCCTTCTCTGCATTGAAGTGACAAACTTTGTCACAAAGACTGTCGGGGGCCTGCTCTTGGCCACAGGGACACCGCAAGACCGACCAGCTCGCTCGAGCCTCGAGGTAAGATTCTCACCTTACTCTGTGCGAAACGGTGGGGTTGCCGCACTACCGGCGCGGAAACGCCCTATACTCGTGGTGCCAGTTGACCGTCTGTGTGGCACAACAGGAAAAAAGCAACTCGAAAAGTTTGCGATACATTACCAGCGACGCGAATGGGGGAATCTGAAGGAGGACATGCAGCCACGCTAACAGCAAATGCGCTCGTCAGCGACACGAAACATCCTGGCGTGCCCAGACTTCAACTGACAGAAAAACCGGCAGTTCGCCCCAGTTAACGCCGCCTATGCTCGATTCGAGCAAGCGCATCAAGCAACTTGCTGCAGAACTTCCAAGTCGCCCTCCGCACGCTCTTTTGTCCAACTGACATCTTGTCTTGTGCGCACACAACGCCTTTTTCTGCCGCCAGCTGCGAAGCCAAGCTACTGCCACTAAACGCCAAATGCCCCGCGAAACAAATACATTTGTTTTCAAAGACGGATCTTCGGTGGTCGCAGTATCCACCTCTTGAAGCGCACAATAATGCGCACATTGGTGCTGTCTGCACTGCTCTTTGCGCGCGTACAGGGATTAGAGGACGATGCCGAGCAGCCCACTGACATTGCCAAGCTGCAGCACGATGAGCAGCTGGAGGCGCCGCTACAGGAGCTTCTGCTGGCCCCGCTAGACGGCGACTGGGCGGCGGATCTGGACGCGCGACTGCAGCGCGCCTTCGTGCAGTGTCGCGAGCTAGGCGTGACCTCGTTCATGTACGAGACGACCAGCGATAGTAGTGCAGGTGTCTGGATGCAACTGGACGCGGACGATGTGGCCTACTGCAACCGTCTGCGCTACGTGCGGCACCAACGTCAGCACGTCCGCAACGTGCAGAAGATGCTGGTCACTCAGCAGGAGAACTACAATAGGCAAGTGGAGACCAGAGCAGCAGATGACGTTAGTTTCCAGGAGTTCTTCGAGCTGTACGCTGAGACTTCAAAGCCGGTGGTGTTGCATCTGAAGGAGGACGAGAAGGACCCAGTGGCTCAGTTACTGGGCCTTGGAAGCAGCGACAACGCAGAGGAAGATGCTGCTAACAGTAAAATGGACGAGTTTCTGCGTGTTTGCTTCGGTGAAGAAGCGAAGAGACGGAAGGGTGACAGTCAAATTAAGTGGAGGCTGATGCGTGTTGAACACGAGGACTGTGCGGCGATACTGGATTCAACTTTCCGCGTACCGATTTACATGGCACACGACTACGTGCAGCGCACCAACGCGTCCCGAGTCGAGGCGTTTGTGCCAGCAATTGTCGAGTTACCTTCGGTTACTGACGATGCACCTCATAACGTGAAGGACATCGTGGCATGTCCGTACGGACTCCACATGCTCGCGATCCCTCTCGGAGAGACTGCCGTCTCGATGTTCGATCGGAAATTCGAGCCGATAGCTCTTCCTGTCGATCAGTTGCGAGAGGTTGCGCTCGGTGCTGACGCCAACATAGCGACTGGATCTACAGTGTTAGACACGGAATACTTCCAGCGAGTGCCGGAGCTGTACACTTCAGTGGAGTTGAAGCCCGGTCGCGACATACTCTTCGTTCCAGGGAACGTCATCTCGACAATGCGGTCGCTGACCACATCGTCGGCAAAATTGCTACGCTTCTGCTATTGTGACGCCGCCAACGTCAAGGATGTCAAGCAAACTGTCGGCTTAGACGCGCTCCTCATGACACGCGACAGCAAGGACGAAGGTCTGTACGCTTTACTGTATGCACTTCAAACTCCAGACTTCGACTCCACCTTTTCACGCCGCCCGACTGCTGCTGATGCAAGCTGGAGCACTTTCGTCAAGTGGCCTCGTGAACCTGCCTATCTGACCAAGAAGAACCGACGACATAAAGACGACCAAGAAGGAGAAGACGAGCAACTATCGCGACGTGAACGGCTCAAGCAGTGGCAAGATGACAAACGGTGGGAACGGCACATCGCGGCACTTACGTTGCCCGTGGCGTGGCCGCCTATTGTGGTTAACACGACTCGAACGACGGCCACATTGCGGTGGCAGGAGCTTTACCAGCCTCTGAAGCACGACCTGACCAGCTACGGCTATGAAGTGAGCTGGAAGCGCGAGGATCAAGAGAAAAGTACAACAGAAGAGAATGAAGTGGCGGAGAATGCGGTAAATGTGACGTACGACCAGCTCACGCGCAGCAGAATGCCTTCAACGCTTTTGGGGACGACTTTGACGGCCGGGAACTCGAGGCTGTGATCACCGGTCTACAAGCCGAAACTGCGTACTCCTTTTCAGTGCGTCTCGTTGTAGGGAGGCCCGGGGAGCTGCTAGTGGTGCTTCGAGACGTGTGACTACTAGCCCATGTGCCCCTCCTTCCCATATCCGTGGTATTCCGGAGGTTATCGATGCCGAAGGAACGTGTGTGAATCTGCGATGGCTTAGTGCCGAGGACGATGGAGGTAGGAATATCGAGTTATATCTCGTATCATCGGAGAAACTCCCGGAAAAAGGAGAGGAAGGAGACCTCAACACTGGCAGAGGCGCAGACAATGGGGCATTCGTTCGTGAGCACGAGAAGATCATCGCACTAAACGCCAGCGTTGGTAGCGCGCAAATTGTTCAGGAAAAATCGATCTCCTCCACTTTATGGCTATCAACTAAAGTTTGCGGCTTGCTTCCTGGAACATCGTACACGTTTCGCGCCGCAGCGATGAATGTTCTGGGTGCTGGACATTGGAGTCGCCGCAGTAGCCGCGTCCAAATCACCCCGGCCCGACGCAGACTCACGCCGATGCAAATCGGTGGAGAGCTTGAGGTTCCCGATATTCCGATACTGAAAGGTGTGGGAGATCCTGGTTACACCGTCGTGAGTGGAGTCAATATCCTCTCCCAAAGTGACTTGTCCGCCCTGATCGCTCAAGACCCACACCGCATCCTCCGAGCCTCAGGGATGCAGGTTCAAGACTCCACTCTACCTCACGTTATCCTTTCCGATGTACGAGAACAAGTGCAACTGCTGCCAAGTAGAAATAACGAAGGGTCCAGGGAGGTGGAGCACACGTTTGAGGCTTGGTCAGGCCACTACAGTCCGCGGCTCTTCGACGTGTCGGCGGAGTTGGTGCTGGCGGATCCACCTGATGCCTCTCAGCCGCTGCGTAATGCGCACGCCGTCCGCGATCGAGTATTATTGGCAGTGCGTGGTGGTGCGCCGTTTGTATTCAAGCTACACTACGCCCAGCGAGCTGGCGCTTTGGGGTTGATTATCGCCGACGCGAACGGGTCTTGTGCTGGTGGGTTCGACCAGTCTTGTGTGCCTGGCGCTGATAAAAGGCGAGGCGAAGGTTTTGCAGCGCGGGAGCGTCATGTGCTATGGAGTCAGACCCACATTCCGAGCGTGTTGGTGCTGAAGGAGCCAGCGCAGAAGCTGCTTGGAGCGGCGTCGAATGAGATGGCTACATAGTATGGAGATGGCTACATAGTATGGAGATGGCTACAAGTTGATCTTGAAACGACGCGATCCAAAATCTGTGACGTGTGACGCGATCTAAACTTACCCTTTTGCTTTCTTGTCCTGAGTAGCGGTGTGCTATCACTTGGAGTAAACGATTGCGACAGGCACTGCGCGTCTACTTGGCTCTGTCGACATCTTGGTACTAGTGAGGCTTTCTTGATTGCAAAGTATATCACGCACATAGACTTCCGGCTTCCTCAGACTCTCGATACCCTTCGTGTGGACATTCGATTCTACCGTCCGTCGCCCTATAAACAAAGCCAGGCAGGGCGATACGGTATCTTGCTAGCGGCCGGGCGGCCTTTCCAGTATTCAGCTTCCACTGGTAGTCACCCCAACAGCTTGCCACTTGCTTGCTACTCACTGGTGAATCTCAATTCACGTCTTCGGCATGAATCCGGGTTGGCCACCCACCTCCGGTGCCACGCAGCAACAGAATTCTTCGTTGCGACACAATGCCGGTGCAAGACAAGGCGGTGGTAGTACCAACCGCGAAAATGCCGAGTTCGCGACAGTCACCAGCGGCAGTGGCAGGTCCGAGTGGCGGCGAGAAGAGCACGGGCGGTTCATGCAGGCGCTAGAGCTCTACGGCTCGAGACGAACAGGAGACGAGTGGAAACACATCACGGCTTTTGTGGGCTCACGCACCGTTGAGGAAGTGCGTTTGCACGGCCGGCAGTATCTTCAGCGCCTGGTTCAGCAACTACCTCCATCTCCAGAAGCGACGAATGCAAGACGCTATCTAACCAACACAGGCAATCAGAATGACCCAAACAGACAAAACTACCAGGTACCCAGAGGCCTTGAGCACCAGAAAACCAGAGGCAGCAAAGATAAGAGAACTACTCCTCAACCGGGACCCCGGTTGGTGGCAGCAGCGCTCTTAGTGCTGCAGCATTGGAGTGCGCTCAAGCGATGAGTGTTCAATTCCACAACCAACCGCTACAAACGCTACAGCAACCGCAGCACCAGGCACCGACCGCTGCTTCGCGTCGGAACGTGAGGAGGTCGAACCCCTGGAGCTTCCAAGAAGACAAAGCGTTCGAGACGGCACTGGCTGGTTGGGCCGGAAACAAGTCGTATCCTTGGGCCAAAATCGCGGCGGCCGTCCCGGGAAGACAGTCAAGGACGTGCGTTGCCGCTACGAAGAGATGATAGGAGACGTCGCTTCCATCGAGTCCGGAGAACTTCCTGTTGCACAGAACCTCACGGCAAATACTGGTAGCGTTCCTAGTGCACGACCTCAGTGTTCACCTTCGACGCTCAGTCAGCGTACAGTTCCACCGCCGCCCATCGAGGTCCCGCCTAGAAGTGTAGACAAAGGTGAGCTTTTGGAGGCAAAACATGTTTTTCTGTGCTCTAGAAATCTCATAGACGCTGTGTACTCTGCATGATTAGATGGGGCCTTCCTCCGGTAGTAGCACGCGAAGCAGAAGAGGTTCTACTGGCGGGATCAGTTTGCTCAGCCCGACATTTCTCGACTTGCTGGCGAATGAAGCAGAAAGCGAAGAGAAGTCACCACTACCGGCACTGCCACTGCCGTTCCCAGGGCTCACGAACTTGCCGTCACCTTTGTTCTCGCCGACATTGCTGCCGTCAGGACCACCTGGGTTTTTCAGTCCTGGCACTAAGAAGTCGGCAGCTCGAGGTCAGCAAGACAAAAGTTCTCAGGCTTAGAGAGCCCCAGTGACGTCAACATGGAAGACGTAGACTCCACTGCAACAAGTAAGAGCGAAGACCCGCGGCGATCGTCGACACCGCGGATATGGAACGATTTCCTTGTTGACGACTTCAAGTTCGACTACCCTGACGGAACCAGCCATAGCAGTAGGAAGACCCCACGCTCCAAGACATCGACAGGTGACAAAGGCAAGCAAGACGTCGAAATGACAGACGCCTCGGCTGCCTGAGGCTAAGGCAAGTAACAAGCAGGTGCGTACCAGTTAGGACAGTTTGATTCGTGTGTTTTCAGCTTGGTTTGTGTGCAATAATCACACGCCTGAATGTCTCTGACAACACTCCTCCAAGCTCAAAAGCCTATTGCTTGCTACCTACAACCTGGTGCTAAGGGGTCGGTCGACTATCTACTATTCTCTACCATCCTACTCGCGATTCAACTAACTACTAACTATCTGCCTACTGCTACTCCTACTGCCGGTGACCCCACCAGCCATCCTTTAGCCGCTTCTTCGTAGCCTCCGTTTGTGGTTCCTCTTCATCTACTCCATCGTTTGGTCTCCTCCTTCACATCGCGGGGAAACACGACAGCCAACAGCTGCTGCACTGCTCGAACTTACAGGTTGAAGCGAGTAGTGAGGAACTGCCGCAGAGGCTCCGGGAAGCTCGCGAAGTACGCGGCCCAGTTGTCGCCCAGGCTCGTCTTGAAGCCGTGCACGATCTGGTACAGCATGTCCTTGAGCTCCGCGTGCTGGATCTGCTGACCTTCCAGCGAGGCGATGGCACCGCACATGAACATGAAGTCAGCCACAATGCCGTTCGGGTTCGCCTTCACCATGTAGCACAGGCCCAGGAAGCAGTGTTCCTTCTCTTCCGGAGCCCGTACGTGCGCGAGCGCGGCACCAGCGCTTAGCGAACTCTTGCAGGTGCGGGGCCACCACGTTCGGGCACACGTATCCAAGTCGACCGATAGTGATGGCGCAGTTCTCCACCAGGTTGCGGGGCAACTTCGGGCGGTTGATCATACTGATCAGACGGCCGAGGCAGTTCTCCACATACGGCTCCATCTCGGCACCGATGCGGATGGCGATCTCACCCACGGACCAGCTTGCGTTGTTGCAAACGGTAGGAAGGTCCGGGTCGATGTTGTCGATCAACACGGGCAGCAGGTCACCAAGGCCAGGACGGAGGAGGTTCGGGGCGTGCTTGGCAAGGTCGCCTACCACGCCCATGGCGCTCTGACGCACGTCCATCACGTCGTGACGCACACAACTCATGAGCAGATTCAGGATGTTGGAGCCGTTCAGGAGCGCCTCGCTGTTGTTCTGCAGACCTTCGATCATGCCCGAGATCAAGTCGAGAGCGCAAACGACGAGCTCCGGGTCTCCTTCATCGAACTCGTTAGGGCTCTGCTCAGACATAGCGTCAGCCAACAACTCGTTCTCCACGATCCGCTGGCAGCGGACGTACACGTTCATGGCAAACTCCTGGAAGCCGTTGCCCAACGCTTGGGCCACAGGTGCGAGGCACTCAAACAGCGGGAGGATCTCGCGGCTCCGGTCTTCCAGGGCGTTCCACTTCGCAATAAGAGGAGGCATAAGAATCTTGATCAGCTCAGGGTGATTCAGGTGCTCACCAATCGAGTCCGCGAGCGTTCCGATGGCGTCGTACAAAATAAGCAGGTTCTTCGCCTGGTACTTGCCAAAAGCGAACATGAGATTCTGCAAAATAGGCGTCAGGTACGGCACCAGCTCCTCGCGGGCTTCCTCCTCGAGGGTGCAGAACGCAGAGCACGCTGCTTCCTGCACCTTCTTATGCGGGTCCAGAATGCGCTTCAGCATGCCCTCCACAAGCGGTTTGAAGAGTGCCTCGTGGTTACCCTGCTCCACAACCCACGTCACGTATCGGCTCAGCGTCCAGCACGTGATGCTACGGATAAGCGGCGCGGGGTCCTCCAGCTTCTGCAACAGGAACGGGTACAGCTGGGGCAGGTGGGGGTGATGCCATTGTAGCAACCGTCGGCAATGGCACCAAGCGCCAAAATGCCGCTCTCCACTAGCGGCCACGGCTGCTCCTGAGCAAGACGCTCTTGCAGCAGAGGCAGCAGCGTCGGGAGGATGTCGTTACCGTAGCCGTTGGCCAGGTTGTCGAGACTAGCAGCCGAGCAGCGACGAAGATTCCACTCCAGCAGCGAGTCATCATCGTCATCGTCGTAGTCCTCGTCGTCGTCATCATCATCGTCATCCAGACTACCGCCCTCGTGCCCACCTCCAGCCTTGCGATGGAAAATGGGCTTGATGTCTTCGGGCCGGTCGGGGACGTTCTCATCCTGATTCTGCTCCTCAGCCTCGAAATTGGCCAGGTCCTCTTCGCTATACACCATCCGCTGGAACAACAGCGGCACGATCTGGCCCAGGTAGGGCTCCAGCATGTGCTTGATGTCGCCGAACTCGCGTAAGTCGCAGAAGGAGGCCCAGAACTCGCAGGCCTCAATGGCCACGTTCTCGTCCTCGTCCTGGTTGGCGCGCAGGATGAACTGGATGATGCTGTCCAGGTGCGGCACGAGGTACTGCACGCCCACCTCGAGCAAGATGACGATACTCTTGCACACGAGCTTGCGCACGTCATTCGACGGGTCCTGAGTGAGCAACGAGATGCCAGCCAGAAAGTTCTCCATCTGCACCACGAGCCCCACAGGCATGTAGATGAGCACGTTGTTCAGGCACTCGAGAGCATCGCGACGGAAGCTGGCGTTCTGGTGGTGGAAGTATTGCAGCAGCTTCGGCACCAGCACGTTCAGCGGTCGACTGGGCGAGTTCTCGAGCTTGGCGGCCGAGTCTTCGCAGATCTTGACCAGCGCGCCAAAAGCTCCAGCCACGGCGTTTTCGTCCTGTTGCTCCAGCAGCACGAGCAGAGCTGGCATGAGCTCCGGCCACTCGTCGAGGAACGTGTACTGCGACACGAAAGTGGTGACGATGGAGCCAGCCGTGTTGCGGATGGGCGGCAACGGGTCGGCCAGGACGCGCAACGTCTGCGCGCGGATGACAGCCAGGATCTCCGTCTCGGTGGGGTTCAGCACGGCGCCGGCGTCACGAGCCTTAATGTTGCGCTTGAGCAACAGTCCGGCCAGCTGCCGCACGTTGGGCTCGGCCTGGGAGGAGCAGAGCAAGTGGACCAGGTAGAGGTTGAACTCCAAGTTCTTCTGGAACTGCTGCAGACGCTGATAGGACTCGCGCTGCACCTGGTTGTTGGGCACCATGTAGGCCTGCAGTAAGGCCACCACCTCGTTAAGCAGCGCGGGCTGCGGCTGCCACGTGTCGCTCATAGTTCTTGGACGAGTGTCGGATCGCTGGCTTCTGGTCAGGTTTTTGGGCGTTTTTGTAGGCTTTAGACAGGCAGGAATGCAGATATACAGAGGAAATGAAGACGGCCAGAAGCTGCTGCGGACGGGGGCGGGGAGACGGACACCCAAGGAGCGGAGGGAGCTGCGCGGCGACGGAAGAGGACGGCGCTGCTGCTGCTTGGGAGGAAATGGAGAAGGCCGCCCAGCCAACCGCAACGAATGGGAAGAGCGTTTTAGCCAATGGGAGAATTAAATGATGTTTTGACCAATCGTGATAGACTGACTTAACATGTGGATAGAGAGCACATCGATTTAAACAGCACTCAGACGCCGAGGCCACACAAGCATCGACGTTATGATAATGCTCCGGGAAATTATCCAGATACGTGGTCAAAGTACGTGTATTAACACCGGTACTTTAGTACGCAGCTACACCTTTTCAACTTCAAAATGGCAAAAGAAAATTCAATACGTCAAAACGTAAAATCAAAACGACATGGATAAAAAGGTGTTGATCCTAATTCTTATATTTCGGTTACGCAGGTTTCTGACCTACAGGCATGTCGTGCATCTGGATAGCTGCCGCGTGAAACTTGACCGTGTGCAGCGAGCAGTTGTAACAGAGAGGTGGAGTGATTGCCTCCTCGATGAGTAGTTCTGCAGCCATAATTAGGTAATCTTCGCGGTGCTCCTTGATCGTTCGATGCGGGGGTACTTGGAGAATAGCTTTGCGGTGCCGCGCCAAGAACCGCTTGACCATTGACTTGAAAACCGAGAAGCAATTCTCGATGGGGTTAAGCATGGGGAATAAGGCCCCAGCCGAAGGAGTGCTGCGCCAGCAAACTCGTCTTCCTTGAAGACGTCTTCGACGTGAGTATGGCAGGGGACATTGTCAGCAACAATCACCACGTTGTCCAGCGAGGACGTTCGGGAGATGTGCCTTAGGAGGCGACGCATGTACGCGTTGCACTTCTCCGAAGTAAAGGAGCCGAACTGCTTCTCAGAGTACGCCAGCTCGTCCTCGGAGATGCAGGCTATCACATGGATGTTGGAACCTTTGCCGGCGGTGTTCTTGTCGGCCGCTCGTTTGCCCTTTAAGCTGCGTCCACGTCGGCGAGAACACCATAGGTTGAAGTTAGTTTCGTCAACATAGAAAATCTGCTTTCCTTCAGCCTTGTAGGCTAGTAGATCGACAATATAGTCGCGCCGAAGTAGCTTGTTCTTGGTCAGGTTGCGGTAGTTATTGTCCCGGTGCGTATGTTTCATCGTGTACATCCTGGCATCGACATGATGCTTGATCGTCTGCCGCGTAACCTTAACCTCAAAGCGCGCTTCCAGAGCGTCAACTAACTCGTCCAGAGTGAGGTAGCAGTTCTCGTCCAGAAGAGACAGTAAGTAGTCGACGTGCTCTTCCGTGATCTTGGCGTTGCGTTTTCCGTCACGAGGCTTTCTTGGAGACGACTCCCAGTCATCATGAGATTGTGCGGCGGCAATCCAGCGGTACGCCGAGCGTAGCTTAACGTCGTTCTTCACCGCAACGTCCTTCCAGTCTTCGCCAGCAGTGGCGGCGCGCAGAACGCGCTTGATGGCTGCTTCGTCGTACAGCATAGAGGAAACATGGTGGAGGGCAGCTTGCTTCTTGGAAGGAGAATTGGAGAATGCGTTAAGACCACGGAAGCGCGGAGCGGTTGGTGGCTGGAGCGCAGGATCCAACGCTGTCCAGCAGTTTTGGCGCGGTTGCTTCCCGCCATAAAAACACTTTAGTTGATAATACCCTGTCATTAGCGATGTCAATATAATATCGGTTTTATACGCCTGTGTCGTTTTGATTTTACGTTTTGACGTATTGAATTTTCTTTTGCCATTTTGAAGTTGAAAAGGTGTAGTAGATCTGTTCAAATGTCTGCACTCGCTGTCTTTTCAAAAGATATTGACGAATGCAGCTTCAACGTTTTTCGATTGAGCAGAGACCTTGCAAATGGACCATTTCAAATGATACAAAGGGAGGGATCGAAGTTTCGGATCCGTTTGTAAGCCGAGCAGCGAGTGAGTGATGAAACAACTCGAATCTCCTGGCTAAAGTTTTGAACCATCGTCGAAGTCATTTGAAATGAATGACTCTCATTTCACACCCAGGACTACATGTACCATAGATACTTATTACCAGTAAGTTTTGGTAAGTTACCAATGGTAACCCAAAGGCAGTATCGAGAACGTGGCAGAAGGGGGATACAACTGTAAGTAGGTGATGCATCTCGACTCAAAACAAGCCTGACATGTACTTGTACTCCTCTCCACTACCGGTTCACAACGCTTCAGCGGCGCATGCCATTAAAGCGTGTTTTTGATAGCGTATACGACCATCATTCCTCATATTTAGTGTAACAAGTGTGTACTCTAAAAGTACTGACAAGACCGATCTCTCAGCCAATCCGGGTGACTATCATGATTCACTTAATCTGACTATGCCACTGGTGCATATCTTCTCCTAATTCAGTACTTCACTTCCAGGTCAGAAATTGCGCAACAGCCACTCTACAAAGTCACTCATCGATTCGCTGCTTGCTACGCACTTGCCATGGCGACTGCTGCCCCAGCCAACGCCAACGAGGAGTGCGTGGGCCCTCAGTCCGAACAGGCCGGCAAGGCCGACGGCTGCGCTGGCTGCCCCAACCAGAGTCTGTGCGCATCAGGCGCCGCTCGCCAGCTAGACCCCGCCGTCTCGGATGTGAAGCAGCGTCTGGCCGGCGTCAAGCACAAATTGCTGGTTCTGTCGGGCAAAGGAGGCGTAGGCAAGAGCACTGTGGCCTGCCAATTGGCCTTTGCACTGGCTGGTAAGGGTTATCAGGTTGGACTGCTGGACGTGGACATCACAGGCCCCAGTGTGCCCCGAATGCTGGGTCTCCTGGGCCAGGAAGTGCATCAAAGCGCCGCCGGTTGGTCCCCAGTCTACGTGGACGACAACTTGGGCGTCATGTCCATCGGCTTCATGCTGCCCAATGCGGATGACGCTATTATCTGGCGTGGACCCAAGAAGAGTGGCATTATTAAGCAGTTCCTCGTGGACGTGCAGTGGGGGAACTGGACTACCTCATCATCGACACGCCGCCTGGAACGTCGGACGAGCACATTAGCATTGTGCAGTACATGAAGGAGGCCGATCTGGACGGGGCTGTGGTGGTTACGACGCCCCAGGAGGTGGCGCTCAGCGATGTGCGCAAGGAGCTCAACTTCTGCCGCAAGACCAACATCAACGTGCTGGGCGTCGTGGAGAACATGAGCGGCGTGCAGCGTCCGCTTGGAGACGTGAAGTTTGTTGCTGCTGATGGAAATGATCAGACGGCTGCAGTCATGAAGGTAGGGGACTTGTGGACTTGAAGATGTAGGCTTTGTATTGACTTTAGTGATGTGGTTCTTGTTGTGTAGCTACTGCAAGAGAAGGCGCCGGAGCTGCTGCAGCACTCAGTGCAGATGGAAGTTTTCCCTAGGGCCAACGGAGGTGGAGAGGCTATGGCCAAGAAGTTCAACGTGCCGTTCCTGGGACGTCTGCCGCTAGACAACAAGATGACAGGCGCGTGCGAAGAGGGCGTTTCCTTCCTGGAGGAGTACCCTGATTCCGTGGCTGCCCCGGCCTTCAGCAAAATTGTGCAAGGTATAGTTGCTCTATCTGCACATGTGCAAACTGAATTTGGTGATACTAAGTTGATTCCTCCTGCAGATATTGTCGCTTCCGTCGAGAAGTAAGGGCCATAGCTAAAAGGAGTTTGAAAACAGTTCCAGAAGAAAAAATACGAACACGTATATATGCACATTTGGAGCGGCTTTTAACGGCCGTGAACGACTACGAGCATTTCCTTTACTTGTTCAATTGGCATGCAAACCACGCTGCTGTTCTTGGTTAAGGAGAAGAACTTTCTCCCTTACTGCCTTGAGAATGCATCTATTGAGCTGGATATCTGCTCGGTGTTGAGCAGTACAATAACAACGGAAACGTTGTCGGACGAGCCTGACCGAATTGCCAGGTTTGCCAGAGACTGACTGGCTTGCTGCAGGAAGGCGAAGCATCAAACATACAAGGGTTTAGTATCACAAGCCCACTTCACTCACTTCCAAAACAAGCACGAACCTTTGCTGAATAACCTTCGTTTAACCTATCGGCGACGTATTTCACGGCTTCCTTGCTCTTGATCGTGTCCCATAGACCGTCACACGCAAGAACGAGGAAGTCGAATTCGGGTGTGATTTCGATGTCCTACGATAGCAAAACAAATACTGTCAGCTTTATAACCTATGCAAACCAACCTTCATATTTCCGTACCTGATACTCGGGAACCGAAATGACCAAATCGCCATGAAAAACGCGGTCATGTCCCTCAGGGAAGGCCCAATACTCGTACTTCGACAGTGCTTCACCCTTATAATCGATATCGCCAATGGCTCGCGAGACTGCCAGCTCGCCGTTCACTCGGTAGATTGTCACCCACTTGACCACTCGCTCAGCGCGCTGTTGAATTTCTGGGTCACTTAAATCCATCGAGTGCAGCTTGGACAGTTGCAGCTCGCGCTCCTCCTTCACCCAGCCTCCCTGCTTTATAATCCGCTCGCGTTCATCTTCACGTCCGGGCGTTTGCTCTTCAATAATATCCAGAGCTTGACCCCAATGCTCACCACTGCCCTGCAGTCTCCAATATTCGCTGTGATCAACCGGTTGCCCCGAATTAACACCACCGCCGCCGTGGTGCCATCATCCAGACTCTGTTGAGAACGGAAGGAAAGATCTAAGTAAGATTTTGGTGGACAATCAACGGACAATCTAGTTGCGTACCTCGTCCTCAGCCTTCTGCAGAAACTCCTCGTCAATCTGAGCAAAACACTCCTCAAAAGCCAGTTTTGTATCGTTCATAAAGGCTTCATGTGAGGTCAGATAAGGTACCAAGCGTTGGTTGGTGAAAGTTGCAGCCTATCAAGACATTAGACAAAGGGTAAATAAGCGGGTTACTGTTAAGCGACCCATTGCAACGTACCCGAACACCGCTGTGACCATCAAATAGAGCGTAAAACGACTGCCGCTGATGATGGGGCTCATCATCCTTCAAATGTGCGTTGAGATCCGGAATACAGCAACAAACATCCTCCATTGCTGATCGAACGCCCAACAGCGACGTCACTCCATGAACATCATCGCCCGTTGAGTAACTCGAGCTGTCCTCGTTGAAGGTTTCATGGAAAGAGTCGCGCGAGCTAATGGAGAATGACTCGATTGGCTGCATCTCGGCAAACCCTTCTCTCTGATGACGAGGCACCCAGCGACCGGTAGTAGGGACAGGTGCAGGCTCTGGGGGCGGGGATAAGTCGACTGGAAGTGGAGGCGGCGAAGTCGGCTCTGCAGCGCTACGGTTTCGAAGATACCGAGGAACATACTTGCCTGTCGCGACCGGGGGCGATGACGTCGGGATTATTGGAGGTGGATCAGCGGCTGCCTCTCTGTTCGTAGCTCCATCCTCCCGCCGCAGTTGTCTATCGTGATCGTAACTTTCCTCTTTAGCTTCGACAATTGAGCTTCGCCTCACAGGAGGAGTGTGGTGCTCCGGTACATCGTCCATCGGGTCGAATGCGAACATCAGTGGACTCCGCGGTCCAAAACCACCAAAGGCCAACGGGCTACTAGCCCGCCGAGGGCTGGCGCGCGACGACGAAGAGCCATCACCGCCTGTCGATTCGTCCGAGAAGCTTGTTGATGCGAAAAAGCCACCGCTCGCACGCCCACGGTATAAATCATCGACAGAAGCCGCCACTGGGAATTGGTCCATGTAGTCCTGGTAGTCGAACGATACACTTCGATTCACGCGGGACATACTCTGCTACAAAATCACCCCGCACGCAAAAACACAGATTCGCTCAAGGGTGAGTAAATCGCGCATTGATTCATCAGGGTGTGCCTGCGGCATCCCGTTACAATGTGAAAAATTTGCACGTACTCTTCGTGATAAACTATTGCAAAGCCGGTTCGGTCGATGCTCTGCCTGAAAGGAAGAGACCCGCAGTACTATTGGCACCTGTCAACCAAGAGACAAACACTAAAGAGACGTACCTGCGTTCGTGACAGCGCTGAAACAATATTCGCAATTGATTTCTGGAAGTTAAACAGCCACTCGTGCATCTGCAAAGCATTTTCACACAGCAGAACGTTAGCTCACCAGTAAACGACGTAGAGGGTGCTCGTTTCCTTACCATATCTTTGGATTCGGCGCGTAAGATATACCGCCGACTTTCCATGCGGATCTGGAAGGCTGCGACGCCAAAGTCTTTCTGCAAGAGCACGACGGGCGCATGGAAGAGTGGACGCAGGTGCAAGTTAGCAACGAGGAGACGCGGAGGAGTGAGGCAGAGGTAGCACCGGCACGTAGGAGTGTTCGTGCACGAGTCTCTTTCCTCTGCCTCCTCTGCAATGGGAGGCAGTTGACCGAGTCGTACCGCTGTGGTCACCGAGTCAATGTTTTCCATGGAGATGACGCCGCAGCATGTCTCGTCCGTCGGTTTCTGCTCCTTGACGTCTGCTTGAGACTTGTAGTAGAACAATTTACTCTCCTGCATGACGAACCACCTCTTCTTCCACAACTTTGGGTCCTCCGAGCTCTGTTTCTCCAGATATCCTTCCATAAAGGCAGCTCTACACCAAGTAAAACAACAATTAAGTACAAAGAAATGAACGCAGAAAGAGATCACTTCTCATACTCCAGGTATCTCGTATATCCGTCCATCGTGCGAGGGCGGAAGTAACTCGTTGACGTCATCGCGCCTAAACATAACATATTCTCTTCACACGTCTAGTCTATCAAGATAATTAATTAAGCTACAAAACACGCACCTGTACCCTCCAAATCGTCTCCATCTGAAGAAGAAGAAGACGACGACGAGCGACCGGCCGCTCGGTCAAAGAACCGCGAGAAGTTGGAACTTGGCGCAGGTATAGAAATACCCTGACCATCACTCTCTAGATGCGACGTCGGGGCCGTCTCAGCGCGCTCGCGATGCGCATGGGACGCTGGAGACGCGTGCTCGTGGTCGTCTGGCTGCCAGGACGCAGGAGGCGGCGCGTCGCGCTGCAGGAAGCGGCGGAAGCTGGCCATTAGCTGAGCTTCCAAGATTCGATTTGCGGTTGTACCCCTACCGAAAAATAGTCATGTTTTTAGGAGTAAAGAGTTGTTGAAACCTTTATTAAGGGTATTTAGAGTTGAAGTTGAGTTGAAGTGTCTGTCATTCGAGCTTCAGGTCGCCATCGCGCAGTAGTTGTCCTAAAGACCAGGGAGTGCCATGAAGACTTTCATCTGAGTGTCGCCAAGAGGAGAAGGACCAACCACCAGTGGCGTCTTCGCTGTACATGACTAACTGCTTGCGTCCGAGCTCGTGGAAGTTGCCAATGTCGTAGAATTGGCTTTTAGAGTCGGGAGGGCCTCCCATGCTCCACTCCCCGAGGAAGAGACGGTTGTGGTGAGGCTGCTGTTGCAGGTTTTCTCTCTTGTACGTGTCCAGATGGTCGAGAATCCACGCTTCGCTCTTGTGTTCGTACCCCCATATAAAGTACGCGTGGATCTCGTTCCACACATTCTCGTACTCGGGGATCGGATCATGCCGTCGAAGCCGCTTGGACTCTGTTCCATGACCAGTGGGGACACCAGAATGATGCAGTCGCTACCCGTGCCACGTATCTGGTTGTACGCTTCGACGTAGTAGTCCATCAAAACCTTCCGGTCTGTGGGTGGTGCTGGTTCGTTCATGAGGTTCAGGCCGAGGAAAGCTTCACTGTCTTTGTATCGATCTGCGATGAACATGGCGAATTTCAGCGAGTTGTCGACGTTCGCTTGCGAGTTGCTCCACCCAATGGTTCCGAGTGTGACGGGAGCACTATGTGCGTATCCGTTCTGACTGCCTTGATGCGCGTGGAGACTCACGATGACTGCCAGGTTGTGCTTCACGGCCCAGTCGTTGATGAGAGTGTCGAGGTACTTGAGTCCTCCAGACGCAAACACGTCACCGTCGTCGCCGGGCGAATCGACGACGTCGCGGATGATCCAGTAGCCCACAGGTACTCTGACGGTATTGAGCACACCAGTACTGGCAATTTCCTGGATGTCGGACTCGGTGATCCACGTCTGCCAGTGATCTTCAAAGGCAGCAGTACCCGCCTCCTTGCCGAGGTGTTGCATAACGGAGTATTCTCCTTGCGACGCAACATCCGTTGATACGCCTTCCCATAGCGTGAAAGAGTCCCAGGACATCCAGTACTCGCTCACGAGCCATCCGCCCAGGCTCACAGCTCGCGCTCGAGCCTCACCGCGACGAATCTTGGCCTGGATGTGGCTCACACCAGTCAAATCCACCTTCCCCGACACGGCCCCAACCGATCGACGCTTTCCGTCGATACTTCTCTTGAGGTAGCACGCGGGTTGGCCTGGGTGGCTGTTCACGAAGGTGTAGCCTACACATCCCATTGTCTGCGTGCACTTCTCGCAACAACCGGTCGGGTGGAGGCCGTAAACGACATCGAGATCGTTTCCATAGAAGTCAGTGTCTGTGAGCTGAGTGGAGCAGTGCGGCGGTGCTTTCACGCACTGGTAGTAGCCTGAACTCCACGGTTGGCAGTACGAGCCGTAGGGACAGCAGATGGACCAGTCTTTATTGCCGCAATAGCCCCCGACCTGCGTGGAGCACGACGCCACTCGAGGTGACACGACCGCCGCTGACACAGCCCCTGCGACGTTCTTCTTCGTACTGACGTCGCCCTTCAAGTAGCAGTGTGTCTTGCCGTCCCAACTGGAGCTGATGAAGGTGAAGGCCTTGCAGCCCAAGGTGTCAGCACATCGGTTGCAGCATTCCTCTGGGAGCTGAAGGCTGGAGATGTCTGCAATCTCATTTCCCCATAGGTCACACCGACTTCGGGGACGCCGCACTTGGCCGGTTGAGATACGCACTGGTAGAAGGAAGGGTTCCATGGCTGGCAGTATCGTCCGGCTGAGCAGCACTTCGGTCCGATGTTACGGTTGCCACAGAATTGGCCAAGACCCGCACAGTCTTGGTTGAGCTCCTGGGTTGCTTGCGTACCCAATGCCAACAGCAAGCCGAACAGCAAGCGAAACGTTGCCATGCGAGACAGTTTGAATTGTCACCTGAATTGAGGGCAGGCCCAGAAAACTACGCTCATATTCATTCCTGAAAGAGGCCAGAAGCACAAACACCTCATTTACCGACCACATATTCAAATTTGAATCAGGAATTCCATCGTAAATCACTAGCGTATGGGAAGGAACAACAGAAACCAAGTAGTGACAACGACAACAAAGTTAGCTTTTTCAAGAGAGTTTAGAGCAACCTACCCGTCTGCTGCTCCGCATTCCTCCGATCAATGAAATAAAATGCATTGCACGCCACAACGATCCCAACTCCACAATTTCATCTGATTTCGCACCAGATATGACCACGTTCAAGTATTGATCGCTGGCAGTAAACTCCAGGCACAGAGACACCCATCGAATTTCTGCACACCTCGGAGTTGTTACTCCAAAACTCTTGCAAGTTGCGAAGCGCGTCGGGGCTTGACGTCTGGCCCAAGCCCATAGCATCACGAGCTGTCACGTACGTGTGAACCAGTTCTTCAAACCCTCCAGAGTCTCGTTGATCCGCTGGTGTCTTCACCAAACGCTTCTCCAGCACATCCAGAACTTCACGAGCCTGTGGCATTTTATCGACGGAGCAACTTAGCTGCGCCGTGCCCACCACAAACCTCGTAAACTTCATCGTCGTGCTACAGAGCTTGTGCACAGGAGCGAGAGCGGGAACCGCAATCGCAGCGTGGTCAACCCGATAAAACTTGTTCATCATGTGGATCACTTGCAAAGCCTCGGAAGCTATGGCACTGCGAATGTGGCGATCCGTCGAATGAAGTCTGCTTGGGTGCGACGAGGCCTCCACTGAGCTCTCCAGCGTGTCGATCAGCTTGCACGCGCGCTTCACATCGTCTGCTTTGCTAGCCGCAGAGATACTTGGGTCTCGTAGTCGAGCAAATGTAGTGGCTATACTTTCGATCGAGTTCTTCAATAGTGAAAATGGTTCCGCGTCGCCATCCGCATCTTCCTCTGCGTCAGCAGCTACCAACAGATCCTTCAGCAAGTTTGACACGTCCACCGAGTCGTCTCCGGTTACTACTGGCGCAGACGCAACCGAAACCTTTTCTTTCTTGCCCTTTTTGTTCTTCTTCTTATTGTTTTCTTCTTCTTCGACCACGTTGCGGTGTTTGGGTTGGTATTTTCCAACGCTCGCTGGCGTTCTTGATCGCGTTGGGCAGATACCGACTTACGCAGCTGCTCAGCCCTGAGATTGTCTTGATGACGGAACAGCCCGTCGTGGTTTCTCGCGCCTTCACAAACTGCCTGGCTCTTCTCAATCTCAACGATGGAAGCCGCAATTTCGCGTTTCCACTGTCGGTCGGTCGTTATATCACACACACGCTTCCCTGTGCCGTCTTTCACGCGAAGATCCGCTCCAAATACAGCCAGCATAGTGTACA
The DNA here is from genome assembly GCA_007655245.1 of Phytophthora citricola. Classification (NCBI taxonomy): domain Eukaryota; phylum Oomycota; class Peronosporomycetes; order Peronosporales; family Peronosporaceae; genus Phytophthora; species Phytophthora citricola. The sequence continues at coordinate 1,180,999 of VMRO01000049.1, forward strand.
AACTGCGATGCCCGTGCTTGACAGCCAGGTGCGCAAGCGTTTCCTTCGTGTGGAACGTGGGTGTGTTTAAGTCCACCATGTTGTCTGCCTCCAGAATGATCCGAACAATGTTCTCGTGTCCTGCAATTGCAGCACTATGGACCGCCATAGTGTTCGAAAGCATCTCCAATGGATACGGGATATCGCGCTGCCGTGGCTTCCGGCGACAATGCAGCGGCTGAATGGTGAGTGCTCCTAGCTGAATCATCCACTCCACCAGATCGGCATCGTGCGCAGGACCAGCTGCAGCTTGGTGGAACAGCGAACACAGCTCATCCAGCATGGAATTCGAGAGATTGTCCAGCTCAACCCTGCCCATATTATCCCTCAAGCCATCGAGGGTTGCTGCAGACGTCGAGCAGAGCGAGGCCATAGACAGGCGGTCAGGATCTCTTCTGAGTTCGGACTTCAGCTTGTTCAGATCGGCCTCAGACAGAGGCCCATTGCTTTCTTCGAGAATGTCCATCAGATCGGAAAACAACTCGTTGCGTGCGTCGCCCCATGTTGGCCGCATGCTCGACGGCGTACCGTACTCCTGGTTGACAAAGTCAGGTTTGGATGGGAACGTGAAGTACTTCCTGTCGCACACGAGACGAGGGGTCGCAAACTTGGCATTGATCACAGCAACAGCCTTCCTGCACATCATCTTGACACCTTCGCCACCAATAACGTCCAACTGAACCACTCGATACTCCGTTGGTATCATACGCAAGTCCAACGTCCCATCAGCCTGCAGGCAATCCAAGAGCGGCACTAGAGGCATCATCACAGAATCCTCCAAGGCGCGGTTGACCCGATACTGACGAGATTCACCGCGCGGTGGGCGAGCAGCGATATAGTCGTCATGATACTGTCGCTGGCCCAATGCGTCACACATATCCGAGAACGCGTCCGAGAGGTCGTCATTCAGCTTCAGTATGTCACGAGACAATACATGCGTCTGGAACAGCTCTTGCGAGCAAATATCAGCGGCATTGTTTAGCATCGCCTTCGAAGAAGCACCTCCCAGCACGGACTTGTCGTTGCCGTATATCAGTCGATAGATCTTGGACAAATCCTGGAAATGAAGTGCTTTGCGTACTTTAACCCCTTCTTTCCCGGGAGGTGGTGGTGCTCCGCGATACATCACATTGACAGCAGTAGCAGTCAGGTGGGAGCTAAGCAGGTAGGCGCGATTGTAAGAACCGTGCACCGCTGCAGCTCGTGATGGAGTGAAGATCATTTCGTCGTAAACGTCCAGCACGTCGTCGAAAAACGGGAGGTGCTGGAGAAATCCTTGCTCTACCAGCGCATGGTAAAGGTGACCAAAGGCTCGGAACCTCGACGTCACCATCAAAACCTCGCTCGCCATGTGCAGATAATGGAAATTGTAGGTCAGCATCATAAACCCCGCCATCAACGGGTTTGCACGTGCCAAGTTGTGTCCTCGAGTCGTCTTCTTGATCTCCCCGCACACTTCTTCAGGCCATTGTGAATCTCCTTGTCGGCAGTTAGCACGACGCCCTTCGCCACAGTCGCCTCCATGTTTTTCATCAGATCCTTCGTGTGCTTGAACGTCAGACTCACGTTACGAGTGAGCCCCGATTTTCCTTGTAACGCAGCAACCGATTTCAACCAGCAGATGCACGCCAACACTATTGGCACCGTCACCTTCCGCGACGTGAAGTATTCGTCCATCAACGCCACGAAGGAGCTCGTCAAATTCGAGCTGTCGAACGCAGAGCCAGTGGCCACTTTCGTCGCGAGAACCGTGTTGAACAGCAGCGGCAATTGCTGCAGCAGGAACATCACCATGTTGGTAGGATCTGGGAGAACGTATTGTGAAGTGCGATCTTCCCCGTACGTTTCGCCGAAGAAGCCATCGCGAAGAATCAACTTCGTCTTCGGTTTGTTCGGAATGGCAGACGTAAAGCTCGCCAAAGTGCTTCCCACGCTAAGGAAATCGATGATCAACATACCGGGGACGAACGTGTACGTGCCGTTGTCCCGGAATTTGGTCCAGAAGTCGACGACAGCTTGGGCCATTTTAGTCGGGTAGTCTTTCGGCACGGTCTGCATCACGATATGCAGCACATCCTCCGCCGTCTTGAGCGCCGGATACCTCAACTGTAGCCTGGCCGTGCGAGCCGTGGCAGTGTCCATGGCCACTTTAACCACCACTGTGGCCTCCACCATCGTGCGTTGCTGCTTCTTGACCTGGTCATAGATACTGAAAACGCCTTCCGCCAGCTCCTCCAGCTCCAAGAAGAAGTAGACCACTTCCAGCCGCAGATCCTCGGCAAAAGCCTCGTTGAACAACTGGTTTCGGTCCACTTTGACTGTTTTGTCGACTTCAAATTGGGCCACAAACAGCTCTTCGTCTGGGAAATAGTCCTCGTCTACCTTCAAGACCTTATAATAGTTCTCGAACTTCTTGCTTTCGTTCGTGGCCTCAGCCGTGGCCTCCTGCTGGAACGCGACGCTCTGCAACGTCCTGTGCCAGTTCCTTAGAAGCTCCAGAAAGTACTGATGACCACTATCCCCACCGGAGAAGAACTACGCGACGTGTTCTCTCAATGTGATAGCGCATTGGCAGGCAGCCAGCGCCCTGGGAAGCTCCTGCAGGAGCCTGGGCGTGAGACTAGCCGGTGTCGCCGCGATCTCGTCCACCACGTCGCTGAGCGCCGAGAGCTTCACGCGCTGGCCTGCGTGACGGCCGCGACCGTGTGCGAGCAGCAGCCAGTCCAGGAAGAAGGCCGTGGCGCGCTTGTAGCGGCCGTACTTGCTCATGGGGAACGCCATATCCGAAGTGAGTTCTTTTATTCCTTGAAAGATTGCAATATTTCCGTATTAAACGGTTTTACCGGTTAAACCGGTTAATTTAAACCGGTACACCGGTACATACCAAAACTCATAATCATTAGCTGCGCTGCCCTTCTACTGCGGTTTCGATACTCGAAGGGATAATTCAAATCCTCAAACTCTACACCAACCGTTGCAGGGGTTCCGAAAATAATATTTTTCAGAAGGGGTTGACAAGCAGCAGAATAAAGTAGGGCAGCGCGCACAGCACCAGAAGCCAATAAACTATTTTCTAGTAAGGGATGGAGCAATAAATTAGGGCGCTAAAAATGCAAGCAGCGGCTTGAAAAGAACCGCGCAACCGTGGCGAGGAGGAGGCTGTCGGACATCGTTCGGAATCGATAATGAAGCTGAAACTGATACAATCACGAAGGGGTTCATTTTGTGACGAATGGGTCCTGTTTAGTAAGTGTTATTGCAGGTTCACATGAAGAGAGGTCGTTAGAAATAGCCCGAAGCCACTTCTGAAAATTAAATTATGGAGGGATTTCGGTCATCACCTTAAATAATTTAAGGCTTGTCGAAGATGTGAGAAATAAGTAATTTCTTTGAGATTAGCGCCCTATATTTTTGCTGCGCTATATTTTTCGGAACCCCTGAACCGTTGTGCCTATTCAAATTTCTCGAATGGTTCGATTTTGCTGTTGGTATTGGGTACGCAAGCAACCCAGGAGCTCAACCAAGACTGTGCGGGTCTTGGCCAATTCTGTGGCAACCGTAACATCGGACCGAAGTGCTGCTCAGCCGGACGATACTGCCAGCCATGGAACCCTTCCTTCTACCAGTGCGTATCTCAACCGGCCAAGTGCGGCGTCCCCGAAGTCGGTGTGACCTATGGGGAAATGAGATTGCAGACATCTCCAGCCTTCAGCTCCCAGAGGAATGCTGCAACCGATGTGCTGACACCTTGGGCTGCAAGGCCTTCACCTTCATCAGCTCCAGTTGGGACGGCAAGACACACTGCTACTTGAAGGGCGACGTCAGTACGAAGAAGAACGTCGCAGGGGCTGTGTCAGCGGCGGTCGTGTCACCTCGAGTGGCGTCGTGCTCCACGCAGGTCGGGGGCTATTGCGGCAATAAAGACTGGTCCATCTGCTGTCCCTACGGCTCGTACTGCCAACCGTGGAGTTCAGGCTACTACCAGTGCGTGAAAGCACCGCCGCACTGCTCCACTCAGCTCACAGACACTGACTTCTATGGAAACGATCTCGATGTCGTCTACGGCCTCCACCCGACCGGTTGTTGCGAGAAGTGCACGCAGACAATGGGATGTGTAGGCTACACCTTCGTGAACAGCCACCCAGGCCAACCCGCGTGCTACCTCAAGAGAAGTATCGACGGAAAGCGTCGATCGGTTGGGGCCGTGTCGGGGAAGGTGGATTTGACTGGTGTGAGCCACATCCAGGCCAAGATTCGTCGCGGTGAGGCTCGAGCGCGAGCTGTGAGCCTGGGCGGATGGCTCGTGAGCGAGTACTGGATGTCCTGGGACTCTTTCACGCTATGGGAAGGCGTATCAACGGATGTTGCGTCGCAAGGAGAATACTCCGTTATGCAACACCTCGGCAAGGAGGCGGGTACTGCTGCCTTTGAAGATCACTGGCAGACGTGGATCACCGAGTCCGACATCCAGGAAATTGCCAGTACTGGTGTGCTCAATACCGTCAGAGTACCTGTGGGCTACTGGATCATCCGCGACGTCGTCGATTCGCCCGGCGACGACGGTGACGTGTTTGCGTCTGGAGGACTCAAGTACCTCGACACTCTCATCAACGACTGGGCCGTGAAGCACAACCTGGCAGTCATCGTGAGTCTCCACGCGCATCAAGGCAGTCAGAACGGATACGCACATAGTGCTCCCGTCACACTCGGAACCATTGGGTGGAGCAACTCGCAAGCGAACGTCGACAACTCGCTGAAATTCGCCATGTTCATCGCAGATCGATACAAAGACAGTGAAGCTTTCCTCGGCCTGAACCTCATGAACGAACCAGCACCACCCACAGACCGGAAGGTTTTGATGGACTACTACGTCGAAGCGTACAACCAGATACGTGGCACGGGTAGCGACTGCATCATTCTGGTGTCCCCACTGGTCATGGAACAGAGTCCAAGCGGCTTCGACGGCATGATCCGATCCCCGAGTACGAGAATGTGTGGAACGAGATCCACGCGTACTTTATATGGGGGTACGAACACAAGAGCGAAGCGTGGATTCTCGACCATCTGGACACGTACAAGAGAGAAAACCTGCAACAAGAACCCAAGGGAAATCGACTATTTATTGGAGAATGGAGTTTGGGAGGGCCTCCAGACGAAAAAGGTGTGTTTGAGGATATTGGTTGCCTGCACGAATTGGGGCGCAAGCAACTGGCAATATACAATGAAGAAGCCACCGGTGGCTGGGCATTTTGGTCGTGGCGACACTCTGATGAGGGATTTTCGTGGTCATTGCGCACCTTACAATGACCTGAGCTTCAGTTTTGAATTTACATGTACAAAAATCATTTTTTCTTACTTCATTCTTTTAGGTATAAATTGAAATTATACAATACTATTGACAATAGATTGCAATACGAAAAATATGTACACAGTTTCTGCAAAGAAAACTGAGAAGATGCAAGTTGTATCATGATGCATTTGCATGCATTGATTGTTGAGGAATCACAAGGTATTGCAGTAGATATTGCGCTGCTATTGAGTACAAGTATTGCAGCATTTACAGGTGCATTGAATCTAAAGCATGACAAACAAGGTATCAAAAGCATGACAAACAAGTTTTTATGAATTTCTGCAAAGCGGACATCATACAAATTAAAGCGATATCGTTCGCAGCGGCAATGAACCCTGTTACAGCACAAGGTCGCCGTCCCTGAGCAGCTTCCGCAACGACCATCCCGTGCGCTTGATCGTCTCGTCCGAGTGTCTCCACGACCAGAAGGCCCAACCGCCAGTCGCCTCAGCGTTATACATGACGAGCTGCTTGCGTCCGAGTTCGTGGAAGTTATCCGTGTTCTGGAAGATGCCATTCTGGTCTGGAGGACCTCCCATGCACCACTCACCAACAAATAGACGGTTCGCCTTGTTGTGCTTCTGCAGATTGAAGCTCCTGTACGTGTCCAGATTGGAGAGGATCCACTCCTCGCTCTTGTCCGCGTAGCCCCAGATGAAGTACGCGTGGATCTCGTTCCAGACGTTCTCGTACTGTGGCGCACTTAACATATTGGTGAACCCCTCGGGCCCTTGTTCACTCAAGAAGGGCGACACGAACAGGATACATTTGTTGCCTGTGGCTCGAATTTGCTTGTACGCTTCGGCGTAGTAACCCAACAGGATGTTGCGGTCTGTGGGCGGGTTCGGCTCGTTCATAATACTCAAACCAAGGAACGCCGGGCTGTCCTTGTACCTGGCAGCCAAGAAGGTCGCGAACTTGACGGAATTGTCGACATTCGTCTGCGACGTGCTCCACTTGGTTTCTCCGTTAACCGGTGGCGACGTCGACTCGTATCCGTTCTGACTTCCCTGATGAGCATGAAGACTCAATACAACGGCAATATTGTACTTGACTGCCCAGTCGTTAATAAGGGTATCCACGTATTTGAGACCCCCGGGGCGTACACATCCGCTTCAGTTCCTGGTGACGTGGTAGCATCACGAATGATCCAATGACCCACTGGAACGCGGACGGTGTTGAGGACACCAGTACGAGCAATGGCTTTAATGTCCGCCTCCGTGATCCAATGACCCACTGGAACGCGGACGGTGTTGAGGACACCAGTACGAGCAATGGCTTTAATGTCCGCCTCCGTGATCCAAGTCTTCCGATGCTCTTCAAAAGCTGCCGTGCCTTTTGTTTTCCCGAGGTATTTCATGACGGTATACTCTCCTTGCCACGCGATGTCACTGGGGACGTCCTTCCACAGTGGCGAGTCCCAGGACATCCAGTTCTCGCTGACAAACCAGCCACCGAGGTTGACAGACTTGGCCTGGACAGCCCCACTGCGGATTTTGGCCTGTACATGGAGGGAGTCGAGGATACCGGACACCGCCCCAACTGTGGTCTTCTTGCCTGCCAGACTGCTCTTCAAGTAGCACGCAGGGCCTTTTGGGTCCGTGTTGACAAAGGTATAACCCACACAGCCAGACGTCTGCGAGCATTTATCACAGCAGTCCCAAGGGTATTTACCAAAGGAAACGGCGATGTCGTTGCCGCTCAAGTCTGTGTCCGTCAGCTGCGTTGAACACTTGTCAGGGATGTCCTTGCACTGGTAGTAGTCGGAGTTCCAAGGTTGGCAGTACGTTCTATCTGGACAGCAGGACGTGCCTCTGGAATTGCCGCAGTAGCCCCCATTCTCCGTGCCGCACGTAGCTGGCCCAGTGGAGACTGTACGTGAAGACACAGCAGCAGAGACGGCGCCAATGACCTTCTTCTTGATGCCAGCGCTGCGTTTCAGGTAGCAGTGGGTCTGGCCGTCCCACCCGTAGTTTACGAACGTGAAGGCGGCACACCCGGCGGTCTCGGAGCATTTATTGCAGCAGTCGTCGGGGAGCGTCAGCCCAGTGATACTGGAGATGTCGTCGCCATAGTAGTCGGTGTTGGTCTCAGGGACGCCACAGTTGGCAGGCTTGGGGCGACATTGGTAGTACCAGGGATTCCATGGCTGGCAGTAGTTGCCAGACTCACAGCAACCAGGACCGCTCTGTTCGTTGCCGCAGAACTGACCGGAAGACACGCACTGGCTGTTCACCTCCGGAAGAAAAGATAGAGCCAACACTAGCAGTGTGCTACGATGAGCCATCTTTCGACTCTTGTTGCTGTCCAGGAGGAATCCGCTGTGAGACTGTTTACCAAGAGTCCTCTATGAGAAGATCGAAAGCTCAAAGCGGCGGAGTGGACGGTCACGGTCAACTACGTTTTACGTTTCATAGAGATCTCTATGAAACGACACTTGTCTATTGAATGTTTAAGAGAGTTTGAGGTATCCGTTCCTGATCAAGTAGCGCATTGACCAGCCCGTGCGCTTGATCGACTCGTCCGAGTGACGCCACGACCAGAAAGCCCAGCCGCCAGAGATATCCGCGTTGTAGTAGGCAAGTTGTTTCCCCCAACTCTCGGAAGTTGTCCAGATTCTGGAAGATTCCAGTCTGGTCAGGGGTCCTCCCATACACCATTCTCCCAGGAAGAGGCGGTTGTTGGTCGGTGCTGCCTTGAGGTGGGTCCTGTCGTACGAGTCGACTTCTGCCAGGATCTGCTGCTCGGTTTTACCAGCGAAACCCCAGATGAAGTAGGCGTGGATCTCGTTCCAAACGTTAACGTACTGCGGGGCCCCGATCATTCCGTACAAATGGTTGGCGTCCTGTTCATTTAGGAACGGACTCACCATTAGAATACACATGTTACCCGTCGCCCGGATTTGTCGATACGCCTGGATGTAGTAGTTCTGTAGGACAGTTCGGTCCACTGGCGGTAGTGGTTCATTCATCAAGGCCATCCCTAGGAACGCTGGGCTGTTCCTGTACCTTGCAGCGAGGAACGTTGCGACTTTCACCGAGTTGTCGACGTTGGTTTGTGAACTACTCCACCCGACTGTCCCGACAGTAACTGGAGAGCTGTGCTCGAAGCCGTTCTGACTGCCTTGGTGGGCATGAAGGCTAATGATGACAGCGAGGTTGTACTTAACCCCCACGTGTTGATCAAAGTGTCGAGGTACTTAAGTCCTCCAGGAGCATACATATCGGCTTCTGTGCCGGGTGAAGTAGTCGCGTCTCGGATGATCCAGTGACCCACAGGTACTCGAACAGTGTTGAGGACGCCGGTAGCCGCGATTTCCTTGATGTCCGCTTCAGTGATCCACGCTTGGCGGTGTCTTTCGAACGCAGTAGTACCTCTCGTTTTGCCCAGGTACTTCATGACGTTGTATTCGCCTTGCCAAGCAGTGGCGGCGGGCACCCCAGTCCACAATGAGGAGTCCCAGGACATCCAGTATTCACTCACCAGCCACCCGCCCAGGTTGACAGCCCTGGACTTGGCGGCCCCACTGCGGATCTTGGCTTGGATGTGGTTCGAGGCCGAATTGGAAGTCACAGTAGCAGAAATTGCACCGGCGTTCGCGGTCTTCGTGCCGGTCCCCGACTTGAGGTAGCAGTGAGGCCTGCCGTCCCATCCGACGTTCACGAACGTGAATGCTACACAACCAGCGGTCGACGAGCATCGATTGCAGCAGTCTTCCGGTAGTGTTAGACCGGTAATGTCACCGTTGACGAGGTCATTGCCCCAATAGTCAAAGCCGACTTCGGGGGTACTACACTTGGGAAGTGTTGGGCGGCACTGGTAGTAACTTGGATTCCACGGCTGACAGTACTGGCCAGTCGGACAGCAGTTCGGCCCGACCTGGGCATTGCCGCATTGCTGACCAGCAGCAGCGCAAGCCTCAGCTACTTCTGTTGAAGCAGCAACGTCAGGTGTCAAGTTGGAGGAGGCGGCGAGTGCTGCGGTGAAGAGCAGGCGGTGTAAGGAAACTTTCCAAGCCATTGTCGACTTTGAGCTGTACTCTGCGTGAAGCAAAAGTGAAAGTGAGAGCATTCGGGAACCCTCGTGGACGTTGCGTTCACTTTTGACGACAGGCGCTCACCCAATGCGACCGAAACGATCCTATCGTTTTGAAGAGACCCCATTACGCCACCTGATTGAAGGGTGAACTTCTCTGCATGCAGTTCGACATATAAAATGCAACATACCATTCTACCTATACCAAAAGTTCGCCCGTAGGCTGGACGCTGGTCGCCGTTGGGTGCAAACGCTCGTTCGCATCTTCGACGAGCATCGAGAGCGAATTGTTCGAGACGAGCGAAACGAAATACTATGGCGCTACGATGCTGATATCGACGGCTTCGTTTTAGGTCATGATCAAGCCGTAATGGAAGAGGAACTGCAGTCGGTTGAGGCCAACCATCCGCGTCTGGATGTGCGCCACTTGTACTTTAGTGTTCTAGAGTATGCTGCAGCAATGATCATTGTTCGACCTTAATACAGCTACATGTTTCTCTAATCTCCGATCTTTTCAAACACGTGGCGTGAAGTTCCCTGGCAACCGTGCCTTGACCACGAACCTCTTACAACAGGAAGAGAGACGTAGGTTGAACGGTGGCCAACACCTCGGCATCGGCCGTGTGTATTTCTGCCTTGGTCTAGTCGGTCTAGTCCCCAAGAGCTGCGAAATCCCCGGGGTCTATAATACACTCACTTACTTCTTGGTCAGCACGCGGTTCTTGTATTCTCCCATGGTGCCTCGGAAACGAGACACCTGCTGGTCGCCCACCACCCAGAGCTCCTCACACACACTCTGGACGAAGTGCTGGTCGTGGGAAACAATCACCACACCGCCCTTGTACTCGCGCAGAGCGTCGATCAGCGCGTCGATGGTCTCCATATCCAAGTGATTCGTAGGCTCATCCAGCACCACAACGTGCGGCAGACGCCACGTCATGAGCGCAAAGCCGACACGGGATTTCTGACCACCGGATAGCGTACGCGTGGGCTTGATTGCTAGCTCGCCCGAGAGGTTGAACCGGCCGAGGTGCGAGCGGAACTCATCCGACTCGTGGCCAGGGAACAGCTCCTTCATGTTCTCCACAGCAGACTTGGACAGGTCCAGCGAGTCGACGTGGTGCTGCGTGAACGTGGCCACACGTAGCCGCGGGTTCATGGTGACGGAGCCCTCGTTGGCGCGCAGCTTGCCGATCATGATGTTGATCAGTGTCGACTTACCTGAACCGTTGACACCAAGAATACCGATGCGGCTCGACATGTCCACACCAATATGCACGTCCTTGAAGAGCAAGGGCGACTCCGGGGTATACCGGAAACCGACGTCCTCGACGGCGATGATGGGTCGGCCGAGTGGTTCCGGGGCGGGAAGTGCATCCGGAAAGCGTGTTCGTCCTCGGGCTCGTCGATCAGCTCGTTTTGCAGGATCTTGTTGAGTGCCTTGACTCGCGACTGCACAAGTGGCGCCTTCTTGGCGTTGGCGCGGAAACGCTCGATGAATTCCTGCATGTGCTGGATCTTCATCTGCTGGGCGTCGTAGGCCTTGCGCTGTTGGCGGAGGTTCTCCTTCATCGTGTGCTCGAACGTGTTGTAGTCGCCCTTGTAGTACACGAGCTTCTGGTTCGTGAGCTGGATGATGTCGGTGGTCACGGCGTTCAGGAAGTTCCTGTCGTGGGACACCACGATCATCTGCTTCTCGTACTTCTCCAGGTAGTGCTCCAGCCAGATGACAGCTTCGAGATCCAAGTGGTTCGTCGGCTCATCAAGCAGCAGAAGATCCGGAGCCATGAACAGCGCACCAGCCAGAGCTGTACGCATACGCCAGCCACCGGAAAGGGCCTTCGCCGGGCCGTCCACGACGTGATCAGGGAACTGGAGGCCGCTCAGAATCGTGCGGGCCCTGGACTCGGCCGTGTCGGAGTCGATGTTTACCAGGCGGTCGTAGATTTCCTTCAGCCGCTCACTATGGTCAGCCCCTTGACTGGCCTCTTCAGCTGCGAGCTCCTTCTCCTCCTGGAGCAACATCATACGCTCATAGTCTGCAGCCAGCACCACTTCAAGCACACTCCTGTCGTCCTTACTGAGCTTGGAAGCCGACTCCTGCTCCACCAACTGGATACGGATATGTCTCGGGAAGCCTTCCAACTCGTAGTGCGAGATGTATCTCAGTAGTGTCGTTTTACCAGCTCCGTTCTTGCCCACCAGACCGTAGCGTCGGCCATTCACGATCTTCAGTGACGTGTCAGACAGCAGCGTCTTGCCCTTGAAGTTGATCGTCAGTCTGGGCACATGCACGTCCTTCTCGCCATTGTCCTGCGATAGATCGGGCAGGAAACGCGCGTCTTCCCACTCCCTGTCCAGCTCGGCCTGTTCCTCCTCGCGCTCTGCCGTGAGCTGCTCCAGTTTAATCTGTTTACGCACTTGGCGGGCCGACAGCGCCGACTGCTGGGCCTCCAGTTCGTCGTTCGTGGTCTTGCGGATCTTGTCGAAGCCCCACATACGCGCCATGAGCTGCTCGGCGTCGGCTGCTCCTTCATCTTTGCGGGCCTGTTCCTCGATACTTTGCGTGTTCTCCAGCACGCGCACGTCCTGCTGAGGGGTTGTACCCATCTGCGCCTGGAGCTCCGGACTGGCCAGGAGTTTAGTCGCTAGAGACGCGCAGAGAGAAGACGCGGCCGCATCATCGTCGACGAATCCAGTGCTGAGCAGGAAGGGGCGACGCTCTCGGCCAAAAGCTCTTCGAGGTCAGAAGCGGAAGAGGGGACGTCGTCTGCCAGCTGGTCGGCCACAGCGCCACTGATGTACTCAAGGATCGTCTCGTCCAGGCCGCGTAAAGTGGCCGAAAGGGCCTTCGTCACGACTTGCTCCATCACTTCGAGGGGTACGGACTCGACGAATGGAGAAGAGGAAGGGATACACTGTGTAGGATCCGACTAGGTACGAAATAAATTACCGGAAAATATAAAAAGTGTTTTGTTTACAATCTTTTATTTGAGGTATTTCAAAAGATTGTAAACAAAACACTTTTTATATGGAATTTCTTTTAATCAGAATCAGTTCGCATCAGACGAGTTCGCATCAGACGAGTTCGCATCAGACGAGTTCGACACCGTTCAAAATACCTTCTATTGTTTATATCGAATGACTCTATCGAATGTATTAGATTTCCGTCGAAAGTATAAGAGTGATAGAATTCCCGAAATGGGAGACGCCGCAGAGCGCCAGCCAGAGCGAATCCGGCACTGAAAATTGGCTCGGACATGAAAGGCGTATTGACGAACCTACCAGTCTTGTCTTCGCGACGGAGGCGCGCGTGTAGGGCGCGCGACATCGGCGTATAAGCACTAGGAGTCGGTACAAGGGTGATAGTCTTGACGGGTTTGGGAAATGCTGGATTCCAGGAAATTTCTAATTGGACTGTGATTGGTTTAAAAAGGCGTGACTGCGATTGGTTTAAAAGACCTTGGGCAAACTCGATCGAGTCTCAAGAGTCCAGAAGCCCAAGCCTCCCGAGATGCGTGAGTTCGGCCGCGCGTGCACCATCCTCATTAAGATCGGCACGGAGATCGTATCCAACATCCGTCAGCCATGCCGTCTTCGCCACTTTGAGTTTGGTGCTTCAAAACCATCGAGTTACCGCTTCGTCCGAGGCCTGTGCTGCTTCTGGGGCCTATTGCGGAAACGACCAGACTGGTGCGAGTTGTTGTGCGTCCGGAACCTACTGCCAGCCTTGGAACCCGAGCTACTACCAGTGCCGCCCGGCGTTAGCTCAATGCCGAACTCCAGAGGTTGGTGTCGACTATTACGGCGCCGATCTCGCCAACTTTGCCGGATTGAAGCTGCCCGAGGATTGCTGCAACAAGTGCGTCTGGTTGTGCCGCCTTCACCTTCATCAACTACGGATGGGACGGTCAGACCCACTGCTACCTGAAGAGCAGCACTGGCACCAAGAAGAACGTCGTTGGGGCCGTGTCAGCAGCTGTCTCGACACCTTCGTGCAGCACAAACGGAGGCTTCTGTGGCAATTCCAAAGGCACAATGTGCTGTCCAAGCAACAGCTACTGCCAGCCCTGGAACTCGGACTATTACCAGTGCAAGGATGCTCCTGCGCAATGCTCCACCCAGTACACGGATGTGGACTTTTACGGTAACGACATGGGAGTCACGTTCGGAGGGAGTCCTTCGGACTGCTGTAGCAAGTGTACAGCAACTGTAGGCTGCGTCGGATACACGTTCGTGAACACTGACTCGAGGGGTCCAGCCTGCTACCTCAAGAGTAATTTATCCGGCAAGCGCGCTTCAGTCGGGGCTGTGTCAAGCACAGTGAACTCCCCTCGTTGTGAATAGTACTTCCACGTCGACACACATCCAGGCACAAATCCGCAGCGGTTCTGTTAAGTCGAGAGCGGTGAACTTAGGTAATTTCTACGTAGGTTCAAATCCTACTTTCTCCAATTTCAGTATATATATATATATATTAAGAATAGTTGATATTAATACATTTAAAAATAAAAAATATTCTTTAAGATAATATAAGACAAAAATTAATATAATAATGTTATATTATTAAATTTTTAAATATTTGTTATTTTAACAACCAATCCACGACTCAAGGTCAACGCTTTTGGGGGGTCTCGCTGGCACCACGAAATCCGCAAACACGATTCAAGATGCAAGAGTTATATGACTGTACTGGTGAGTGTCTTGAAATCTTAAAACATATCCTCCATTTGTCAGTCGAGCCCTTGGTTCGCGGGTTATCGAGGTAAACATGCAGGCTTCTCGGCTTGCAATTCCCTAAATATGACCGGGTGGTCATGTCTCGGGGAAAAAAATGGAGGTCCTACTGTCATTTTTATTTTCATTGGTTGAAAGGCAGTCCTTGATGGCGTAACATTGGTGGATAATCAGTTGATTGTCTAAATTTAGAGAACTTCCTCTCACCTGTGGGAGAAAGACGCTTTAGGCAAGGTTTCGCTGGACTATTGACTAATGGTTACGGCCTTGGGACGACTCAGAACAGCCCTTGGACGCAGATACAGGCTATTGACGCTGCAGCAGCTCAGGGCCAGTTGGTGATGGTGAAGATACTACACCAATAATAACGCAGGTGGCCCTGTACGAGTCTGGCGATGGTCATGAACGTGGCTAACGGGCACTTGGAAGCGGCCAAGTTTCTGCGTGAACATCGACGTGATGGAAGGGATGCACAGTGCAGCAAGCAATGGTCATTTGGACGCGACACAGAGAATCGAAGGAATGACGAACGCCGCTCATTGAACGCGCATATGAATGTTCTGCAGTGGCTGGTGCCTCAATCCCCGTATCTCGTGTTCGCCAGCTTTTCGAAGTGTAACGATTCTGCAATACTACGAAGTATCTACACAAGAAATTACGGACAATGGACACATAGGGCTGCTATTGGATCTAGACAATTTGAACTAGCTCAGTGCATCTCTGGTCCGTGGAACTCTGTTTCCTGTCGCCTAAGGTTACTGCTAGTTGTACTAGTAACGTTGCGCTTGTGGTGAAACACGTAGTTGCAGCTACTGCCGGACATGTCGAGATGGCGGACGGACAGTCCTACCCAAGTACAAGAAGAAGAAGTTGAGAACGGCGAGACCGATCTGCTACTTCTAACGATACTGATGCAATGCTGCTGGATCTGTCTGCAGCTTCGATCAAACTGCGATTTCTCTGTGACGATCTCATGTCGATATGGCTTTGTGCGACTATTTATCATGGTGGACGGGAGAAACCTGTACCGCTGTGTATCCCTCGGCCGCTTCAACATGATCGAGTGGATACTCACAAGGTTTCATTCGATGCTGTCGACACGACGTTTTTGGGGTAGGTGTCTCCATAGTTGCCTGGCAGCAACGCGTTGTTAGTAGACCACTTCTGTACTGTAGTTATACGTAACGTAGTCCGCCATTCATACGTACATCCGCGGGGGAACGGCCTGCTTGCTGGTTAGCAGGAAGAGGAGACGACGAATGGCTCATCGTCAATTATATTTGATACCACCAAAGAGAATATGTAAATGCTTTATCGTAATGTGATTTTTAAAGACCTATGACCATTTCCAACACCAGAATGGGAGGCGCAATTTTTAAGCGGCTAGCTTGACCGATGTAGGTCGAGTTGCAACATCAGAAATATCTACATTGATTCGCAAGATAATAAACTAACTCGTGGGTGTATTTGATTTTCAGCGAAGACTGTTGCGGATTTCAGCAGTTTTAGACTTCCTACGAAAATCGGCATTTTCGTTGACCTTGAGTCGTGGATTGGTTGTTAATAACTAATATTAAATAATTAATATAAAATTTAAATAGAGTTTGATCCTGGCTCAGAATAAATGCTATCGGTATGCTTAACACATGCAAGTCGAATGTTTTAAAAACATGGCGAACAGGTGAGTAACACGTGAATAATCTACCTTTTAATTCAGAATAATTATTTTTATAAAAATACTGAATAAATCAATTAAAGTTTTTATAACGTTAAAAGATGAGTTTGCGCAAGATTATGGTAGTTGGTAGTTTAATAGACTACCAAGCCTATTATCTTTAGCTGGTTTGAAAGAATGGTCAGCCACATTGGAACTGAGACACGGCCCAAACTTTTTAAAGGCAGCAGTGGGGAATTTTGGACAATGAGCGGAAGCTTGATCCAGCAATACCGAGTGAGTGATGAAGGCTAATTAGGTTGTAAAGCTCTTTCATTAAGGAGGAAAATGACAAATGATTAGGCGTAAAGGGTTTGTAGGTGGTTTTTAGGTTGAAAGAAACAAATTAAAGCTCAACTTTATACATTTTTTCAAAACTGATAATTATTATTTATTTTAATAATTTTGTAAATATTTTTTTGATATTCATGAATACAACCATAAAACTTTCTAAATTGTTGTTTTTCAAATAATCTTTTTGAATTTTTGTTACGTTTTTCTGGTTTTATTTATTTTCTAAATCTTATTTTTTTAAAATAAATTCAATTTTTTAATTTTAATTTTAATAAGTTTAAATTTTTAAAGGTGTTTCTATTATTTTGAAAACACATTTTATTTCTTGGTTTTAATTTATTGATTATATTTATTAAAATATTTTACGTAATAAATACATTAAAGTTTATATTGATTGAATATTTTTAGAATTTGTTACTATAGGATAATTTATATTTTTATAGTTTGATTTGTATTAATTAATGAAATAGTTGGAATTTTTAAAGTAGAAAGTTCTTGATTTAAAAAGTATCTTTTATTGAACTTTTAAAAATTAAAACTAATTTTATTCCATTTTCTTTATTAAATAATTAATTACTTTTTTAATGTTGTATCCATAATTTTATTAGTAATTAAGCCGTTTATCCAATCTTTAAAAAAATTCGATTTTTTTTAATAAAAGCTGTATTTAATAAAAATTGAACTTCATCTGCATTTCCTATTATTAAAATATTCATTTAATAAATCGTTTAAAAGGGTAATTTTAAAATAGCTTATATTGGTAATAAAATTGATTTTACTTACCCTATAAAACATTTAGGATTAACTTGTCTGGAACGAGATCCACGCCTACTTCATCTGGGGCTATGACGGCAAGTCGGAGGAGCAGATTCTCGCAGATGTCGACACGTACGACCAGAGCCACCTGAAGGCAGCACCAACTAACAATCGCCTCTTTCTGGGGAATGATGCATGGGAGGCCCTCCTGACCAGACTGGAATCTTCTCCAACCTCGACAACTTCCGGAAGCTGGGTGAAAAGCAGCTCGCGTACTACAATGCAGATACCACAGGGGTTGGGCCTTCTGGACTTGGCGTCACTCGGACGAAACCATTAAGCGCACGGGCTGGACCATGCGCTACCTCATCAGGAACGGCTACCTCAAGTTGGCTTGAACGTAGCTGCTACATGTAGACACTTAATTCTTCACCCAGATAGTCTTGGAAGCGATAGAGATGATGATAACCGTGGGAAGTTCCGTTATCTCGCGTACAGCTTCCAACAACAGGCAATTGACCCATTGAGCTACTTACATCGTCACCAGCACGTGGTGACGCAGTTTCAACTCGTTTTCGTAAGGACCCACGCGGTGTTAATGTTGCTGGGGACAAACTGCCTTCTAGTCGTGCAGGATTTTCGGTGGTGCTTTTGCGTCTGGTAGCCCCTTGACCCATAAACGCTTTCACTAGGTCCAATCCGTAAATTTCCTGCAGGCTCTTGTCACTAGTAGATAGCGCGTCGTTCAAGAGCTGAGAAGGACTAGCGTTACTTCGGTTGTTGTTGCTCTCCGAGTCTTTTCCTCGACGATATTGTGCTTGAAAGCGCCTCGATTCTGCGACCAGCCAATCTGCGTCAACATTCTCCGATATATCGATAGTTAAGACGGGAGAAACGTTATCCACGCCATATACCTCCACCCTCCCTTCGTCACTAACCGTAACACTCTTAAGCCCGACCACACCGTTATAGCTTTTGTTAGAGACAAGCGCCTCGATCCCTTTAGCCACGACGCGAACTCCATCGAGCGAAATGCAGTTCTGACGTAGATCGAGTTCTCGAATTCTCGCACTGTTCGTCTCACTGACGAGACCAACCACCAACTTCTTGAGAAACACGAGAAAGCGCCCCATTCCCTCACTTGTGAGGCGGTTGCAGCGCATATCGATACGTTGCAGTCTAGTTCCGCCTTCACCTTCGAGCATCTTCAGAATTGGTCGCAGATCGTCATCCTCCAGCCAACACTCGCGCATTTCCAGACAATCCGAAGGCCACACAACACTCGCAGATGCAGCTTTAGCGAAAGCGTCGGCGAATTTGTACACAAGCCTCGACTTGGCGTTTTGTAGGGCGTGGAACTCCGTCGTCAGCTCTGTGAATTTCCCCGCCAGTAGCTGCCGCTTGTCTTGGACCTGCTTCTTCTGCTCCAGTAGCTCTCGAATGGAGCTTTCAGTTTGTTGACGAAGAGCTTCGAGTTGATTTTTCAGTAGATTTTTCTCCAGCTCCACAGCCGCTCGAGCTTGGGACTCGCGATTAACATCTTTAACTAGTCGATGGATTCGTTGCTTCTGTTCGATCGTGAGTGCTTCATGTTCTTCCAAAAGCTGTTTTGTTTCTCGATGCCGAAGCTCCTGCTGTTTCTCTGCTGCAAGCCGTTTGTTTAGTGCCTCCTTCATCTCTTCAAGCTGTTTCTGTACCACTGCAAGCTCTCGCTTCGCTCCAGTGAGAAGTTTACTTTGCTTGCCAGTTTCTTCAGCAGAGCCTTTCTTTTGTGACTCTAACTCGCTTTCAAGCTGTCTCTTCCAGTTGAGAGAGTCTTGCAACACTCGTTCAAGCTCTTGCATCCGGCACTGAGCTGCTAGCAACTGTTCTTCAGCGCTTTCTCGACGGTCAAGACCTTCGTGCAGTCGATTCTCGACGTCCTGGAGCTTCAACGTGAGTTCATACTGCTTATTGCGCCGCATCACAAGCTCGTTCTGCACCTTCTCAATTTCCATCTGATAACTTAAATGTGAAGACGATAGCTCCTCCTGCAAAAGTTTCCTCTCTCTCGCAGCTTTTCCTGTAGAGCACTCACTGCTGACGCCTTCTCTTCTGCTTGTCTCGTTCTGTGCAGCACCTCCACTTCACTTTCAGCTGAGCGCGTGATGTGATCACGATGGGAACTTCGAAGCTGTTCGCACTCTTGCTCACTGTCTTCAAGCCGTGCCTTGAGTTCCTCTGTATTCCGCTCTTGAGCCTCCAGAGCCTGCAAAAGCTTCTCGTTCTGAACTGTTGCAATCTCCATGGCTTTCTCCCGTCCGTCAGCCTGATTGCGACTGACCTGAAGAGCGTCAACCTCGGCCTCCAATCGGTCGATCTTGCGCTGTCGTCGTACCAGATCGTTCTCCTTCGAGATGACGTTCCTCTGCAGCTGCTCCAAAGCAGCTTCCAATTCATCCAACTGCACTCGAAGCTGGTCATTCTGGCCTGACAACAGCCACACTTCTCGCGTTTTAGCCTCAATCGCATCATCTCGAAGTCGGATGAGCTGGTTCTCGTGAAAACTTCGAGGTGAAAGACACGCGTCCGCTTTCTCTGGTTGTAAATCCTCCACATTCTTCTCAAGACGACGGATAGTTCCCTGCTGTCGCTCCAGCTCCTTCCTTAACTGTTTCTCCGTCTCAGTTGCTGTTGACAACTCCCCGTTCTTCTTGGCTAATAATTGCTCTCTTGCATCCAGCGCTGCACAGACCATCGCAAAGTCTTCTTCATCTTTTTCACCTGCTCTTTAAGCTCCTGTATCTGAGCATTCACCTTTTGCGCTCTGAGCTCCACAACTTGAGCTTCAGTTGTCTTGGCATCCAGCTTACTAGTTAATGCTTTAATCTGCTCCAGCAATTCGTCCACGTACTCGGTCTTTCGAGTGAGGAGAAGCTCCTTCGCATTGATCTCCGCTGCCTGTTTCTCGCCCAGTAACTTGAAAGCTTGAGCCGTGTCATCGAGCTCAACGATAGTCTGCTTGAGCTGCTGAATCCGAGCTTGAACTGCCGTCGGGTCATGTAGATCGACCTGCTCCTCTTCAGGTTCTTCTAGTCTGCTTTCTTCCGACATGAGGATAATTCAGTATTAGAATCTAACGGTCGCTTTCATAGATAGTATCTTCTCGATGGTCTCCTTGATCGTAGCCCTGGTTCTCCAGTTGGTATCGTTGAGGCTTGTTGTATCGCAGTCACTTGTAGCCTCGGAAGCCAACTGTTCCATAGCGGATGAGGCTCAAAACGCGTCGGTGACGTTGACTTGGAAATTATTTGGTGGAGACGTCAACTACACGAGAGTTTTGCATTCCAGTGAAGCCCTTGTATCTGCTACTTCCTCCTTATCGGACCGGTTGTTGATCCTCGGTGGAATCGAGTACGAATCGGCCCAACCCGTGGTGAGCAGCCCCGTCCTGGTCTACAACGTCGACACAAACACATTTCTCAAACCACAGGACCAGATCCAATCTGCAGTCTCAGCTGCGTATCAATCCGAACTTGAGACTGTGTTCATATCCCCAGCCAGTCGAGCGGAGCACGCGTCTTTCCTTAACCAAAACGGAGCTGTGTTCATCTTCGGGGCAGAAGTCGAGAGTTCGTCAACGATATGTGGCGAGGGTGTGTGGATTCCAGCTCCAGCAACATCCTTTGGGACGAATTGGCCACTGCTACGGATACTGTCACCGTTGCATCGACCCCAGTGCCTCGTATCGGCCATTCGTTCACTAAAGTCTTCGAGAACAACACGATGATTGGAGCTCTTGTGTTCGGTGGACTGTCGGAAGATTACGTGGAACTGAGCGGGTTGCACTTGGCATTCATCTCCAAATCTTCCTCAGTAGCCTGTACAGACAGGAAACCGCAACTTTCATGGCGAATGTTGAAAGCGGAGTCACTAGCAGATCTAGTCCCCACTGCTCGAGCGTACCATGCTGCTATGACCCCAACCAAGATCTTCACGGCCACGAAACTCGCCTGTGTCATTGTCCACGGGGCAAAAGCACTCTAGAAGGGGTGATCTTCGATGAGCTTTGGCGGTTGTGTCCGCCTTCCGTTCTTCCTTCAGTTCCAGTGGAGAGGATGACCTACACGTGGGAACTTCTCAAGGAGATCGGGACAACACCAGGCGCTCGATACGGAGCCAGCATCACGTTTGTGGACGAAGGGAAGCTCGCATTTGCAGGAGGCTCCTACACGTTTCCAAGCGATTTCCTGAGCGACACCTGGGAATTGAACGTCAACGCAACCCAGTGGGTCCGTCTCTCCTTCTCGCAAGACTACACTCCTCCTCGTCGAGGCCACACGCTTTCCTTCTTCTCTTCAGCTACACGTTTGTTCCTGTTCGGAGGCAGAGATCGCTACACAGTCGTCCAAGAGAGACTGCAAGCGGCCTACTACGGCGCCCCGTTCTGCGCTGTCGGTCTCAAGATCACCTTCTGTCCTTCCACGAATAAGTATGTCTGCATTGCGTGCCCGGCCGGTTCCTATCTCGAAAGCGGTTCACGCAAATGTTCGTTGTGTCCTCGAGGAAGTTTTGCATCTGTGGGGTCTGCGGAATGCACGAAATGCCCGGCTGGTACATTCAGCACTGAAATCGGAAAGGATAGTAGCGCTCCATGTACTTCTTGCCCAGCAGGGACCTACTCACCGGCCGTTGGTGCTGTGTCAAGCGCTACATGCAGTGCTTGTACAGCCGGAACATTTACCTCGGCGCCTGGATCTGTGTCGTGCTCCAGTTGTGCGGCTGGCACGTTTTCACTCGCCAATGCGTCAACGTGCTCGGCCTGTCCTCGGGGTAAGTGGAGCGGCGTGGGGCTGGAAGCTGCACGAACTGTGCTGCTGGTACATATACTCCGAGTACGGGCTCCACAACGTGCTACAATTGTCCGAAGGGATACTTCAGTGATGCTGGTGCCGTGACGTGCTCAGCTTGTCCAGTAAACACGTATAGCTCAATCGTTGCAGCTTCAAATTGCCAGTCGTGCCCTTCGTACGCGTTCACAAATTCCATTGGTCAAAGTGAGTGCGGGTCCTGTCCTTCAGGTTCATCTTGGACTGGGAGCTCTTGCCAACTCTGCGGTAAGGGACACTACGCGTCGTCAACTACCACTGGGGCGTGTGTTCCGTGCCCAAAAGGGTCTTTTGCTTCAGATACTGGTTCTTCTGAGTGCCAAAACTGCCCAACTGGTAAATTCACGAGCAGCACAGGGGCTACGATGTCGAGTGACTGCAAACTATGTGCCAGTGGCTCCTTTCTCAATGGAGCGAGTTGCCAACCTTGTGGAGCTGCCACCTATCCTGAACCCAGTGGATTTTGCTCAGCTTGCTCTCCTGGAAGCTACAATGGAGGAACAACGAGTGTCACAGATACTTCACTGGGTTGTGCTTCCTGTCCGTCAATGACTTACAGCAGTAACCTTGGAGCCACTGCTTGCTCTGCATGCGCGGACAACACATACTCCATGGAGGCCTGGAGAAACTGCATCTCTTGCAGTTCTTCTCCGGGTTGCGTGACTGGCCGCAATGGTTTGTTGTGTTCTGGGAACGGAGCTTGCGTCTATGGAGGATGTTCCTGTAACGATGGGTGGGTGGGTGGTGACTGCAGTGTTCCTGTTAACGATACCGTGACGGCTGCTCCAGCAGTCCTGTACTTCCCCGATGCTCCATTCCAGCTTGTAAGCGCTACAGTAAGCACCATTCAAGTCAGCGTCGCTCGAAACGGATATCTCAAGTCTCACGTGCAAGCTATTCTTGCGTGGAGCTCCAATGATTTCTCTTCAAGTCCATCTTCGCTTCCCAAGACACTTGACTTTGCTGCTGAGGAGTCTCTACACACTGTCAAAATTTCGATCTCGAAGCTCTCACCGAAGACTGGTTGTCGAGTGTTCACTCTGTCGTTGAAAGACATCACTGGAACGTCCACTAGCGCGGTATCGTCTGACTCGGATAGCACCTTAATCGTGTACGTAGACGATATGAACGGTGTCGCTGGTGGAGTATCCGGAAGAAGTGTGGCTTCGACGTATGAGCGGCAGGCCAACGGTACTGCAGTTGCTACCGTGACTTTGGATCGTGTGGTGTCTACACAAGTCACGCTTTCCCTCAGACGACAAACCTCGGGGTGTCACTACGTGATCAG
This sequence comes from Phytophthora citricola, assembly GCA_007655245.1. Classification (NCBI taxonomy): domain Eukaryota; phylum Oomycota; class Peronosporomycetes; order Peronosporales; family Peronosporaceae; genus Phytophthora; species Phytophthora citricola. The sequence goes on from VMRO01000049.1 coordinate 1,204,080, forward strand.
CCCTTGAATCTCCTGCTTGCGATTGATTTTTCCCCTTCCTGGATCGCCGCATTTATTGAGCTGCTTCCTGCGATCGTCGCTCAGCTTCAGACTGTCTACCGAATAATCCCCGATGGCGTTCGACTCGGACTGGTGAATGGCACTACTTCCATGTTTTACCCTGACCTTGAGGATTTCTTTGGCGCTTCTCACGCTGTAAAACCAGGAAACGCACCCGTCGATTGGAATTGGGTGGCGGAAGCTTTACTAGCGAGCAGTTCGTCGTGGCCTTCAACTGACCGTCGCCATCTGCTGATTCTTGCAGACGACACTCTCGTAGCCGGAGGATCTGTCACTCTTCCCTCCAAGTTGCTGAGCCAGTTGTCTTCACAAAACGTCTTCGCATTCACTCTATCTCCAGCTCAAATAACTTTCACCAATGGCAATGATATCATGAAAAGCGTTGCGTTCGGGATGACCCCTGCTATTCCGTCAACACTTCGCCAAGCCTTCGAGCAGAAAGACAGCGTTTTGCCTGCGAGCGTGAACATCCTCAGTGATCCAGCTGGTATTACCTCCTCTGTCCAAGTGATGGGCTTGTCGAGCGGTTCAAGCTCGCTCCCAGTCGTTCGCGTCAGTATGGGGACTTTCCCAACACTGGCACAGCTCAAATCGACACCCTCCTTGACAATCTCAATTGGAATGCCTGGTGGACCCCAGCTGTCCATCGCAGTTAACAAACCGGGACCCGCGTGCTTTCAACCGACACAGACAATCCCAATAAACTCACTTCCGTTAAGTGGCTGGGCTGATGCATGGTACCTTTCGACTTTGAGCGATGTCAAACGTCTCTGGAAGTCTTCATCAAATTCCTTGACACTGAAAAAGACCACCTCACTTTTGCGTACATTTACCAGCACGAGTTTGTCAGTATACGATTCCGCGTCAACGCAGCTGAGTTTAGTGAGAACTTACCCAGGCTCTTTCTTTGCTGCTGGGTTGTCCTTGGTCTCGCGTGGATACTGGAGGACTTCTTCTGATACTGGAGCGGCGGCCTGTAACATCCAAGTGACTATGACTGGCACAAACACGAGTCTAGTGACGACCAGTACAGTGCCTTTCGCCTCCGTTGTCGCTCCCGGTGAATGGAATTACGGATATCTCCAAACAATTATTCGCTGGGAGCTGAGCAGTCTGGCAGTTGCGCTAAAGTGCAACACGTCATCTCCTGGAGTAATTGTCGAGTGGGCAGCACTTGGCTTGCTTCCGGACCCGAGCTTCGCCTGCACGTGTCCGCGCGGATTTTACCACGACACGCTCTTGGACTCGAACGATGGAGAGGAAGCGTGCGTACGCTGTGCTGCAGGCTCATACTGTGTTGCAGGGATCAAGCGTCGGTGTCCGGCCGGGACGTTTTCATTTGGGAAGTCTGCATCCTGCGAGACGTGTCGCGATGGGTGGATCTGTGCCGAAGGACAAGCACGACTCTGCGATCCAGGAACATATTCAACGCCATCATTTACCTGTGATATCTGCCCAAGTGGCTACTCGTGTCGAAACGGGAAGAAATCGGTGTGTCCCGCCGGCACGTTTTCACATGCGCAAGCTAGACAATGCCAGATCTGTCCGCCAGGTACAATCTCTCGATCGGATGGGTATGTGAACTGTTCTCACCAATACAATTGTTAGTCAGCTAATGAACATTCTGTTTCAGGTCATCTACCTGCGAACTCTGTCCATTGGGGTGGACATCGAACTACCAGCGCAATCACTGCATCTCTTGTCCGCCTGGTGAAGCAACGCTTTACGCTGGTCAGCACCCGTGTTCATCCTGCGCCATTTCAGCCTTTCCTTTACGGAATCAACCCGAAGTTTGCCTCGCATGACCTCGCCAGTTCAACTAGCGCATCGATTTAATCGTAACCAATTCAAACACGCGCTACGAAGGCTGCCACTCGCTGCTTAATATCACTTGCTGTCCTACAGAAACACACGCACACACACACATCAGGTCAGTTTTTTTTCCGATGAACTCATCTACATGCGGCGGTCTAACCTCTGAGTTTGAAGAATAATAGCCTCGTTTGCTGCTGGCTTGTGCACCTCAGAGTAATCTGGGATGATTCGTTGGCCACGCACATCGTCGCGCGCTTTACCGTCCGCTGCCTTCTTCGCTACTTCAGCCCTCATTGAAACAAGATCACCGAGGCATTCACGAATACTTTTCGTGCCGTCAAACTCCTCAGCCAAAGTAACCAAAGCATAGTCGCAACTGTAGCACAAAGCAAAAATACGTAAGCCCGACGATGTGTACAAGTTATTGTTTAGTGAAGACAATACCTGTCCACCGATTCCACAGTTACGTCAGCAGACACACGTCCGCTTTCAACAAGCCTCAACAGCGCGTCGAGAGCATAAAGCTTGATGAAAATGTGTACGCCGTAATTCCAGCTCGACGAGACGACTCGCGCATGTAGTTCTTGCCTAAGCCTCGAACTTGTTGGTCAGTGTACACAGCCTCGCCACCTGCAAGGCTGATTGTTGATTTGCCTTCTGCACCTTGCAGCCCCGCACGAGCATCTAAGTAAGGATGAAGCAAATCTCGTTAACCACCGCACCACTCTCAGTAATGTATGCATCACCACACTCACCCTTCATGTACTGGATAATTTCTGGACGGAAAATATCTGCTTCGATGTGGGTTCGCTTCGACTTATTCCTAGAACGGAACTTGTCCTCGTTCCGAAGAACTGTAAACACACTGCTTGAGAGCACCCAACTATTTGTTTAACAGCGACAGCATATAGAAGCATTAACAAGGCAATACACGATAATACAAGCTTTTGTACAAACGTACCTTGGCGAAATCTCATTGATCGCTGGCGAAAGGGACGGGATTGTGTGGGCTGGAGTGTTGATCAGTGAGAAGGGCATCGCAACGAGCTGTGGTAGCGTATTAACTGCCGTTGCGATCACCGAATACGGAGCCTTCACAAAGTTGCTGGGGAACTTCACATTGCATCCCAGCCCAAAGAAGACGCCCTCGCCGTGAAAGAGCTCTTGATCCGGAGCTTTCAGTGTATGGTTACTGCCGACATTAGCGCCATAGCCAATGTTGCCTTTACCCTGTGGCCAAACCGAAGCGATCAGAAGTGCTTGATGGTGGAAGCCAACAAATGGCCCGACAAAGCTGGACGTCACTTCCCTTCCGCCACTGATGTGTTGGGTCCGATCACAGAGCTCATGACAATTCCATGGCGCTCCACATGCGACGTATCGCACAAGAACGCCCCCTCCACGACACTAAGCGTCTCGACAGTTGAGTTCCACTGCACAATCGAGTCGTGGACAATGCACTTGATTCGTATAACCGAGGGTTCCTCTTGTGTCGATAAGATGGTTGACTCTGCGACATCGCAGTCGTCCACAATTGCATACGCACCGATAAAACTCCCTTGAACACGGGAGCAACCCCGCACACGTGCGTTCGGGCCCACAATGGCCATAGGTGCCTTCACTGCCGCCACGTACTTGTCTACAAAGGCGTCGTAGTTCCTCAAAAACTCGTGATCTCCTCGTCTGGTAGCTACTGCAGCCCCCAGAGCGAAGGGCATATCAGCAACTACACGGAGATCTCGACCTCCCGTCTCCACTCCAACGTGGAGGATGTGGCCATTCGCGCAGGCTGCGTCCTTCTCTGGACCCGTGACGCTTCCACATCTGATAACAGACGCTCGAGTGTCCACGAGGACGTCTCGGAGCACTAAAGTGTCCTTCACTAGAGCATCGTCCAGCACAACCACATTGCTCAGAGCCGAGTTGTAGACGCCGCAGGGCATCGGGATGCCGTCCACGTCGTGGTTGAAGGCAGAGGAGAAGCAGCCGAGTGTGACTTGTCCGTGGAACGAGCACTGGCGGATGTGCGACGTCTGCAGCGGCTTCGTATTGGTCTTGCGCACATTCTTCCAGTCAGCAGCTGTAAAGTTGAAGTCCGAATTAAAATTGCGCTTATGGGAATGAAATATAGACCAATTTATTCCACTTACCGGAGTTGCCGTTGGCCTCGAGCGCACGGATCTCGGCGTCCGAGAGCGGGTAGAAGGTGCTACAGAACACATCACAGCGGGACTGTACGTAACGCACGTGCGCAGAGGCAACAAGCGCCTCGAAATCGTGCTCATGCGCGTCTGTAGCGCGGCGTAGCTCGTCGTGCGGCATGGCGACGTTCGTGAATGCGGAATCGCATTATCGTACTATTTGTCGTGTCCACCACACATACTTCGTGTTCACCACACAAGTTATTTTTGGCGGGAAAGACACAAAAATACCGGGGCACTCACCAATCTTCCAGCCACGCACCACCACAATGGGCGGACTCAAGCGCGAGTCGCCCCTGCGACCTCCTCGGAGCCCAAGAAGCCTCGACTGAGCGTCCATGGCGCGAAGGCCGAGTCCACGACTTTCGCAGACGACCTGGAGCACATGGCTCCCATCGCCACCAAGGCCAGTTCGTGGCCACGCAAGCCCCTCGGCCCCTCGACCCTTCGGAAGACTCGGTGGCCTTCCAATGGATCGATATCGACATGTACGACGGGCCTCCGCTGCGTACAAACCCCAAGAGAGGTGCCCCGTGCCAGGACTCAAGGCCAGCGCAGACAACAGCCAGAACGCATCCATCATCCGCCTCTACGGCGTCACTATGAATGGCAATAGTGTCCTAATGCACGTGCACGGCGTACTGCCCTACTTCTATGCTGCTTGTCCCGATAACTTTGATGAGAGCAAGTGTGGGGAAGTGCGAGCAGCTCTGGACGCTGCAGTGAGTCAACGGGACAGAGACACCAGCAGCAACTCCCGAGTTGTGGGCGTGCAAGTGGTGAGGGACAAGATGTCCATCTACGGCTACCAGTTCGACCGCACCACGACCTTATTCAAGATCTTCCTGAGCATGCCGAACTACGTCCCGAAGCTCCGAAGTGCACTGGAAGGAGGACTAACATTGCCTGGCTGTGAGTTCCGCAACTACCAGACGTACGAGAGCAACGTGCCGTTCATTCTCCGCTTCATGATTGACGAGGAGATCAGAGGATGCAACTGGGTGGAAGCCCCCAAGGGGACGTACTCGGTGCGTTCTCCAGCTCAGAAGAAGTCGCTGTGCCAACTGGAGATTGACATCACGTACGACAACTTGGTGAGCCACGCACCCGAAGGAAAGTGGGGCAAGGTGGCGCCGCTCAGGATTTTGAGCTTTGATATCGAGTGTATGGGCAGGAAGGGCCACTTCCCTGAACCAGAACAGGACCCGGTGATTCAGATCGCCAATGTCGTGCAGGAGCAGGGGTCCCACACTCCGATCATCCGCAATGTGTTCGTGCTAGACACTTGCAAACCCATTGTGGGGGCTCATGTGATGGAGTTCGAGAAGGAAGGAGATATGCTCGAGAAATGGGCGCGGTTCGTGCAAGAGGTGGATCCGGATATCATCACAGGCTACAATATCGCGAATTTCGATATCCCGTACGTACTCAACCGTGGCAAGGCGCTCAAGCTGCAGAACTACAACCTGCTCGGCCGTTTGGCAAACTCGGCGGCATACATGGAGAAGAAGACGTTCAGCTCGGCTCAATATGGCAAAAGTGAGAACGTCAAGACGACGATCCACGGACGCTGCATGTTCGATCTGCTGCCAATTATGCGCCGCAGTCAAAATCTGAGCTCGTACACGCTGAATGCTGTTAGTGCTGCCTTCTTGGGGCAGCAGAAAGAAGACGTGCCTCATGGAATCATCAGTGACCTGCAACGAGGAACTGATGATGATCGTCATCGTCTCGCAGTCTACTGTCTGAAGGATGCGTACCTGCCACTGCGGCTACTGGACAAGCTCTCGTACCTTGTTAATTTCATTGAGATGGCGCGTGTGTCTGGTGTCCCCATAGACTTCCTCATTGAACGTGGACAGCAGATCAAGGTGTTTTCCATGCTTCTTCGTAAGTGCAAGGACGCGTCACTGGTTGTGCCGACTCTGCCTCGCTCGCAAAACAGCGAAGATGCAGGATACGAGGGTGCTACGGTTATTGATCCTATGAAGGCCTTCTACTCGGTGCCTATTGCGACGCTGGATTTTGCCTCGCTGTATCCGTCGATCATGCAGGCCTTTAACCTATGCTACTCGACACTCGTGGCGCCTGGAGACGTCGACAAGTTAGCCCCAGGTGACTATGAGAAATCTCCGTCGGGTGATATCTTCGTGACAAGCAAAAGAAGAAAGGTATTCTGCCGCTGATTTTGGAGGAAGTGCTGGCAGCACGTAAACAAGCCAAGCGTGATATGAACGCCGCCACCGATCCGATGGAGAAGGCTGTTCAGAATGGCCGACAATTGGCACTTAAGGTCAGCGCCAACTCCGTGTATGGTTTTACTGGTGCTATTGTTGGGCAGATGCCCTGTATCCCGATCGCTTCCAGTACTACAGCCTATGGTCGGCAGCTGCTCTTCCGGACACGAGAAGAAGTTGAGCGCGTGTACACCATTGCGAACGGTTACAAGGCGGACGCACAGGTGGTGTACGGTGATACCGATTCCGTGATGATCAAGTTTGGTGTTGACACTGTGGAGGAAGCTATGCCGCTTGCCGAAGAGGCTGCCAAGCGCGTGTCTGACATCTTCCCGAATCCGATCAAGCTTGAGTTCGAAAAGGTGTATTTCCCGTACCTGTTGATGAACAAGAAACGATACGCTGGTCTGCTCTGGACAAAGCCCGAGAAGTACGACAAGTTGGACTCGAAGGGTCTTGAGACGGTGCGTCGTGATAACTGCTTGCTGGTGCGACGTATGGTTGATACCGTTCTGCGCAAGATCCTCATCAATCGCAACGTGCCGAGTGCCATCTCGTATACGAAGAGTGTCATCTCGGATCTCCTGCAGAACCGCATTGACATCTCGTTGCTGGTGATTACGAAAGGACTGAAGAAGACTGTGGATCAGGATGATTATAAGGTGAAGCAAGCTCACACCGAGTTAGCGGAGCGCATGCGGAAGCGTGATCCTGGCTCGGCTCCAGCCCTGGGAGAGCGTATCGCCTACGTGATTATCGACAAGGGCAAAGCTACCCCTTTGTACGAAAAGGCTGAGGACCCAGTGTACGCGCTGGAGAACAATGTCCCTATCGATTGCGACTACTACATGAAGCAGCAGCTGCAGAACCCGCTCGAGCGTATCTTCGAGCCCATTATCGGCTTGAGTAAGGTCAAGTCCGATCTCCTCAACGGTGCGCACACTCTCAAGCGTTCCAAGCCAGTGTTGAAGCAAAACAGTGGCGGTATGATGAACTTTGCCGTGAAGAAGCTCAAGTGTCTGGGTTGCAAGGCTCCACTCAATGGCAAGGGTGCACTTTGTCGTAGTTGCGTCGAGCGCGAGGCCGAAGTATACTCCCGACAGCTTGAGTCTGTGAATGAGCTGGAGCACATGTTTGCGCGGCTCTGGACGCAGTGTCAGAACTGCCAGGGCAGTTTACACCAAGACGTGTTGTGCTCCAGTCGTGACTGCCCTATTTTCTACAAGCGCATCAAGGTACAGAAGGACCTCGGAGAGGCGCAGGCTTCGTTGGAGCGTTTCCATTCCGTCGACTGGTAAAGAGAGGAGGCTAGTAGCTGGCACATTATGTGGTAACAATACAGTCTAGAACTGTTTTCATTTCGCTATTTCCTTGCTGGTACACAAGGCGAGTAACGTTATTAATGGGCGTGCGGCTCATGTGCGTGGGTGGCGTGGCGCTTGTGGCGCTGCTGCTGCTGCTAACGGCCGCCATCGTGCGCCTCGCTGTGCTACTCGTGCAGCTCGTGACGCTGCGCTACACGCTGGCAGTCGGCGCCATTGCGCTCGCCTGCTGGTTCGTTGACTCGCGACGACAACGCTACGCCAAGGGGTTCTACTTGTGCTCGCGGGTGCCCCAGACGACGCTACAGACGATTGAGGAGGAGACTCAACCAGAGGAAGCTGAAGAAGAAGATCGAGAACAGGAACGAGTGCCCGAGACGGCCGTGGCACCAGAGGTTCAGGTCAAAAGGTGTCGGCGTCCCCGTCCGAAACCGAGTCCGAAGACGACGAGAGTGAAATTGGAGCAGGTTCCAGTGGCAACAAGACGCCAGCCAGCTCTCCCTCTATACACAGCAAGAGCCTCATGGACGTGCGGACCCGCAGCAACACTACAGACGGAGAACTCCAAAGAAGACAGGCCACACGGCCCCGGTCCTCCTCAGCAGTTGGAGACGGTAGATCCAGCAGAACAAGCTCTAAACCTAAAGTCTCGCGCGGCAGCAATGCCGACGTGATGGAGAAGAAGCTTCAGCGTGGACGTGGATCGCGTTCATCCAACAACAGCGTTTCCGTCAAGTTCAATAGATCAAGGACGTCTGTTGGTTTTGACTAAAAAGTCGCCAGCAGTGCTCGCTTGCGTGTGCGGGGCACTGACCCTATCTGCTCGTCCCTGGTCGTTCATGCCCTCATATCAACATAGCGAACCTCGTACAACTACATGCACGTGAGAACTTCTTGTCTGACCGCATATTTCTGACTCTGTGGTCATAAGACTCAAGACAACGGCTCTGCTGTTCGTGTGCTCCTAAAACGTTTCAAAACGTTTCAGGAACTGGACGCTAGAAATAGAATCCCACCGCCCATCCCACAAAAAGAACGCTTCAGAAGGATCGGATTGTTTTTTTCAAATAACGAAACTCACCGCTCGTTCTCATTCCGCAAAAGACGATCCGCAGCTCAGCGCCGATGTATTCCACTCAGCCCCCGCCGTCTTCACGCTGGCGGTCTCCCCCGATGGCCTTCCCTTTCCAGATTTAGAAGCACTTTAAATGTCCCCAGACCGGCCCCGTGCTCCCCTGTATCGCATCGTTGCTAAAAGGAAGCGCCAAGCTGGAAGAACCCAGGAAGCAGCTTCAGACTCCAGCATCAGAGCATCAGGTAGTGGACACGCGCAAGCGGAAACTCCACATTGACGACCACAGGAGGGGACCCCAAAATTACAGATCTGTACCAGTTCCAGAAGCTGAAGTCGTCATGTTCGTGAAGCAACGCGAGGAGGTCCGATCTCCCCGCCAATGGACTGGACTCCACTAAGAACAAGCTCCAGTCCTGCGGTCTCCAGTGCCATGCGTCATGCTGTCTACAGGAATTCGCACCCAAAGATCTCGCCCGTCCCGCTACTCCTTCTCCTCTTCCATCCCGTGGCCACGTTCGCCCCAGTCCCGATCTTTCGGGCCACTACGTCCCCCTAGGATGCGTCCTACTGAATCCACCGAGCGTCGCTTGTTCTACCAGCACGACCTGGACCCTCACAAGATTCACGAGATCCACGTCCCGGCTGAAATCCCACAATACCGCGAGGAGATCTCCAGGAGACTTTCAACGGCGAGCAGGTACCTCCAACAGACGACGCCCCAGCAGAAACGCCCAGTATTCTACGAAGAAGAGATGGAGACAAATGCCCAGAAACGACGTCGAGTGACGCCATCTCCTACGGCAAAACCTCGCCAGAGGCTGTACGAGTCCGAGTACGGACTGACTGTACTGGAGACGTCCAAGCCATTCATGCGCTCTCGATACTCCCCAGTAGGATACTCGGAAGTTGAAGCTGAAGGTCGACGGCGCTACGTCCGAGGTAGCTCGGGTGACTTTGCGAAGGTTAACTCCCCCGTTGTCAGCTCTCGTACAAAGAAATTCAACAATGGAGGTGAAGGAGAATTCAGAGCCACTGCTGAGACCAAGCCGTTGACGCCAATTGGCGTCGAGAAGCACGAGACGACTCCTATGGCCACTTTAGTGTTGAAATCCAAGGAGTTTCTCAAGTCCAAGAACCTCGTGCGCAACCGCCACGACGAGATCGATTGGGTGGCGACGTTTCTCAAGGTTGGCTTCGACTCGTCCAGTATGTACGCACTCATGTGTCCATTACGCAAAGGTCGCTGGAAGTCGGAGGAAGAGAACTACACGATGGGGTTGCTGCGCCTCATTGAGAACGGCACGATCCTCCTACGTCACGGCCAGAGTATTCGAGGATACATTGGCGAGAAGCTGCACAGTGACGACATGCGTGTGCTCAAGAAGCTCAGCAACTGCAAGATGTTCCACTTTGCAAAACTCATCAACCCGAGGCTCGCAGAGGAAGAGAAGATCGATTTGGGCGTGGAAGGTGCTCGAGAGGATCTGGAACAACTAGACCAGCTCAAGGGCGAGTTCCTGCGCTCAGTGCAGCTCGAGGCGCTCGTGGCTGTGCGCAAATACCTCAGCGACAGCTCCCTGCGCGACCTGCTCAACATCCGTGCGTGAATGTAGTATCCTAAAACTGTTGTATATGACGAAATACCAGATCCGATAAGTAATAAATGAATTTGACTCACTTGAGGCCAGCAAAATGAGTCATTTGGCGGCTGTCCTGCAGCAGAGAGAATAAAGTTCATGACCGTTGTGCAGCAGTCCAGAATGTCGTACTGTTAGCAACAGTTCTACCAGCTCCAAAAGCAGCCCAGCAGCTTCATCGCACCTGGTTATTCCTGGTTGTCTGGCTGATCTCCAAAAATGCGTTTCAAAGCCATTTGCAAGCTGCACTTGAATTCATTCTACCGGATAAGCCATGAAAACAGCCGAAGGTGTCGGCAAAAGCGATGACGTCGAGTCCTCCGCTCGTAAATGCACTTTCACGCTGCAGATTGACGCCGCCGTTGAAAGTGGAGTCTTCGAAGCACCAGGTTTCCGCTTCCGCTTTCTCGATGGCTCCAGGAAACAGACGAGCGCCATCGGGTCCGGTCACGGATGGGTCCCAGTGCACGACACCGACTCCCCGAGTCTTCGTCGCCATCACCAGCGCATTTCCGCTTTGAGCAGAGCTTTCCGGACGTCGCAGTGACCGAATCCTTGGCGACATCGCTCGATGACGACCCCATCTTGTCCTTCTTCCTCTTCGACCATCCAGGTCTCGCAGGTGCAGGAGCTACTCCTCGTGCACACGGGAAAGAGGCCAAACCTTCAACAGCGAAAACGGCAGCAGTGACTGCCCCAGTGCCGACTCCAGCGGTAGAATTTACGCCAAAGGCCTTCGCGGGTCTGTACGAGATGGATATCAGTAGTCTCTTGTCGGGGTCCCTCCATGTGAAGCAAGTGTGGGCAACAGAAGCAGCTGATAGCCCTTCCCAAAGTCTCTGCTTGATGCCGTCATCGTCAGGGCTTAGCTACCTCTCTATCCAGATCACAGTAGATAAACCATTGCTGTCGGGGACCTGTTGAAAAGGCTTAACCCGCTCACAATCACCATCGGAACGGGACGGCGACTTCCTGGTGCTGTAAGCCAAGGGATCGGAACAGCTTCACCACACTCACCTCTGCAACGATACTGTAAGCCGGCCTTCGCGTTGATCCACTTCTTTCCAGACCAGCTACAAGCCAAATCGAGCTCCGCACGTCTTCAATCTGTTCCCCGTCTTCTGTTGACTCCAGGACAGCGTCAGGTAGGTCGCAAACTCCATCGTACAACAACATTAACTTGCTAACTCCACGATGCGTATGGTCAGAGCGATACAATCCGGTGGAATACCAGCGTGACAATACTTTGCGGTCGCTTCGACCCGCTGATACTCGTGGATGCAATTCGCTTTGCAGCGTTAACAGTGGAGATCCGCGACCGAGACTTAAAGCAGGAGGGAACTCTGACACGGTACCAGTTGAAGTGGGAGAGCCTGTACACGACTGGAGTAGATCCTGGGGATCAGCAAGATTCCGACATTTCTTCGTCTCACAGCACTGACTCGACCCACCCTGTACCTCTTGTAAAGCCCATGGAGCTATCGGCAGTGGATGACATTGCACGAAGCGATTGGAGACTGATGCTAGTAAACTCCAGTCGTCTCTTTCCGTACGGACTAGCCACATTTCGCCTCACAGAGCTGCTCAACACTGCAAAGCAGCGCATGGGCGGGATGAAAGTGGACACTGACAGACCTTACATGGCCCTAAAGCTCACGACCGACATAGTTTCCATGAAGCGGCGTGCCAGTCCCCTTGGCACTGCCACATTAAGTGAGGAAAGCGAACTGCCAGCAACAGTTGACTTGTCACCACTGGAGAAAGTCATTCGAGAGCCTGGTGCATACGTCTCCACAGGTGCTGCGCTCAGTATCTACGTCGTGCTGCAATCTCCGATCGAAAATGTTGATACAAACCCATTCGAGGCACTTACCACGACAGTTGACAGTGAGAACCCTGCTGCAGTCGAAGCACTCGGTTTGAAATTCGCTCGGATGGTCGTGATCATCCCGTACAAAGACAACGTCACCCTTGGCGAAGTGGCCAAAGCCATGACGACTGTCAACTTGAAGGCTCTGCCTGGCGTCCCCATTCGGTCCTATCAACTGACGGAAACCGAGAAAAAGACTGTGAAAGCGGCGCCTTGGACGTTATCACAGGCACTCAAGTCATCGACAGCCAGTTCCGCATGATCATCTTGGAGGGTCTGGCCCATAAAGGCATGAAGCTTTTGCATGAACAACTGCAGCGTAAGGCCCCAACGACCTGCAAGGCTACCGAATGTTCTGCAACGACGAGCTCCGTTTCACCCGACGTCTGTACACTGAATTCGAGATCGATTTGAAGCGAATCAAGCTCCGCTACCCACTCCCAGTGCTGATGACAACGCCCGACATTTACATGCGAGCCAAAGTGTCTGAAAACTGCCACCAGGCTCTGGCTCGACTAGCGGATATGCGCAAGGTCCAGCGTCTCATTGAAGTGAAGCACCTGGACCTCTTCCCCACGTCTCAGATGCTGCTCGAAGTCGAGAGTAAGTACGGAGAAAGCATCACTCTGGAAGACATCCACGGCTCAGGCAGTAAATCCAGCGCATCTTCACAGATCGACGTTAATCACTCCGGAGAAGCTGCGTCCTCTAAAGTAGAAGAAGGAGAGCAAACACCCAGTCGACATCGAGCTGCTAGGCTAAAAGCACCAACGGACTCCACAAATGCCAGCTTTGAACTCTCCCGCCGAAGTCGAGTCGAGAGAGATTTCGTCCTGGAACGCAAGAAACACGCCGATCTCCTCCAGACAGAGTACCTTGAGAAGAAGCAGGTAGCTGAGATGCTTGAGGACAAGTCACAAGGTCCCGTGTATTTGTACAGCGGCCAAAAGCTTCGAGTAAGTGCATGGATGTATATGTCAACTGGGAACCAAGAAGCGTACTTACCACTTGTCTGTGCTCTTGACTAGACACAGGCTATCCTGCAGGACAAAATGCGCGATAGGTTGTCGAAAGACCGGCACGCTACGTACACGTACAGCCGTGATTTCCAGTCTCTTGCGCTCAGTATGGTCAATCCGGACGCGCTACGGCAGATAGAGGAGCAGGAAAACCGCAAAAGTGGACGTCCCAGCGAGGATTCGTCTACCCTGCGCCTCGTCAACCAAGCGAATACTCGAAACACCCCAACGCCCCTAGTGAAGCTCGACGCGAAGACCTGAGACAGCCATTTGTCGACAATGTCAACCACCCGAAGCCTGTATCACGAGACTCTGGTGAGCTTGGTAGAAAGGGTCCGGAATTCTCCACTCTGCCCTCCAAGGACATGATATTCGGCGGGACTAACGGAGACGGCACCGTGAACTCCGACTACTTCCGGAGCGTCCATCTTTGTGGTGAAGGCCTTCGTATTGAGATGGAGGACGCACTGAAGAAAGAGCTGGAAGACTGGGAACGTCGTCTCGTAGTCGACAAGAAGCAGCTGAAGTTTATCGCGCACGGGAACATTTGCAGTCAGCCTAGGGAGAGACCGTCTCAGCTGGATAAAATCTCGGATATTCTCAAAGGCTCAGCGCGTTCCAAGCCTATTCGAATCGTCAAGAACGCGACACTGCCGAGCGGGAAGCGCGTGCCACTAGAGAAGGCGCCAGTCACGATTCACAACCAGGAGGAGTACGTTGGCTGCGTTGCTGACACGTTCGCGAGTACTCTTCGTCCATCTGACAACAACCAGTTTGTGGCGATTAATGAAATGTCGGGCAAACCGAAGGATTTCTTCTTCCCTTCAACGACAAACATCTTGACACCGCCAGTGAAGCAATTTGTCACTCGAAAGGAGGTTGTACCAGTGCGCGAGACCGAGAGGAGAGGGCTCCTCTGGAGGAACGAGTAATAGCACGAGTAACTTTCAACCGTCAAGCTGACGCAATGCTTCTTCAAGCAGTGAAATGCGTCCCAGTAGCATTTGGACGACTTTGTCATCTTCTTCTCCAGGGACTTCGCTAGACTCTTTCTCCTCTTCGTCTGGGTCGGGTTGCGTGGACTCCTGTAACAATTTGTCCGCGGAAATCTCTGTCGTGGCTGGATCTTGGATAGTTTTCGTGTCCTTATCTTCACTGAGGTCTTCAGCAGTACTTGGAAGCTTCGCGTCGAGTGATACCGGAGCGTCTGATACTTTAGCGTCATTTGAATCCTCTCTGCTTCCAGTAACGGGCTCTTGCTGATCATCTATGGGTGAGCCATCCGCCTGTCTGGGCGTTGAGAAGAACTCGCTTTCCCAGGAATGAACCACTAAACTCACGAGATTATCAAGCGTCTTCGCTGTTTCGCTAGCCCTTTGAATAGAAGAAGAGCTGGAATCTTGAGAACGCACCGACTGATTATAATCCGGTGATGGCATTGCTAAATCAAGAGCGAAGTTCGATCTCGCAGGACTTCGTGGCGGTAGCTGTGGGAGATTAGAAACTTCAGGAACCGCGTCAGGTTGCAATTTCTCTTCCGGTTTGTCGATTACACTGTTGATCTCGTATGCCGATTCGAAGTGAGTAGTGTCAGGTCCTTCTTCATTGTTCTCATCTAGCGGCACAACCGGTGTCTCGTTGGATTTTCCACGTGGTTCTGACTTCTGTGAACCGTGTGAGCCCACGGATGAGATGCTAGACCGCATTCCTGAAGCTGCCATATCTGTGTACAGTAACTCGCTGTGTACGCTTTGTGTTTCGCCTTCTTCTGCTGATCGTTCACTTCGAGGGCGAGTAGTTTTCATCTCGTCAAAGTTGCGACTCTTTTCCTCCTCCTTTCCATTCGCCACCGTGTTCTTAGCATCGGCACTGCGAGGAGAAGACTCGACGAACTGGTCGTCATCAACATCTCGCTCTATCGTCCCCCAACTCGATAGCGATGAGTAGCCAAAGCTGTCTCGCGTATCCTCTCTCCTGAACCCTGGAGACAACGGAGGCTTCGTCCACAGTTGCCTCCTGTCTGTATTAATTACCAACGGAAACTCCATCGATTTGGTTCTAGGCGGAGTAGAAGAATTCACCCCTGTTGTTGGCCCCCAGTTGAGACGCCTGCGTACCCTCTCGATAACCTTTTCAGGATCCTCCTCCATTTCGTCTTCCTCTTCCTCTAAATCCACAGCTCCCCACTCCTCAGAGCTCCATAACTGCGGTTCCGGCGACTTTGTCTCGCTTAATTCGCTGTCGTTAACTCCTTGTCCTAAATCGCTGTGTGAAAGGCCAAGACGCTGTCGCCACTTGTTCTCCACGCTCTCTCGTCTTCAGCTAGAAGTTTATCTTTCGAGTCAGCTAATTCCTCGCTAATTTCCTCCTCCTCTTCATCTGGGAAGGCAAAGCGCCGGACGCCCACGTGGACGGGGACGGAGGCGACGGACTGCGAGTGTATCGAGGAGATTTCGTCCACCAGAAGTCGCTCCGCTGAGCCGCTGCACGAACCTCGCGTGGCTGTGGCTTCTCGTATCGGAAGCGAGCAATGTATTTGCCGATGGTCGTCGCCTCCTGCGCTGGTGGAGGAGACAAAGGCGGCGGTGGCGGAGCAGTTTCGTCCTCAGTGATCATGTGCTGTTCCATTATACTGGGATAGCAGATGACTACATAGTAGTGCTGCTGGACCGCACGGACAATAAGTATACATGCTTTGTTAACTCAACTCTGTTTATGAAAATGTAAGCTCGAGTAAGTATACGTATTTCGAGTAAATATACGTTCTCTGCGTAAGTAGACGTTGTCCTGTTTAGTCGACAAGTCGCGGCACCAACTGTTGATGGAAGCCGATAGCAGGCGATTGATGGAAGCTGACTGTGGAATGGTACTTCAAAGCGGTTTTGACAAAAGACTGTGCACATGGCGGGAAACAGCGCTGTCAACGATTGGATGGTAGGAGCAGTAAGCGGCGTCAAGGCGAGCATGTCGAGTCACCTGACCAAAAATGCGTGCTGCACGCAGAGACGGCAACGCGAGTCCCTTGAAACGCCGGAGGACAGACGGAAGCGTTTGGATACAGCAAACGCGCGGTAAAGACCGAGAGTCTCGCGGCGAGATGACAGCTCGAAAGATGAATGGTGCGTCTGTGGGTGAAGCTCTATCGGTTACCTGCACGATCTCATGAAGGAACAGAGCTACTTTGCGCAATACCTTTGAAGACTACATTTAGCTTTTACTTACTTTTAGATTACACTGTTCTACAGCGCTTACACGCATGCCTTGTGCTGACGAATGAGACCAGAGTCGCTATTGGAGTCTGCATCTAAACTGGTAAAGTCGAATCCCTCGTTTTCGTCCGAGTACTCGTCGTCCGGGATCACATCCACCTCCACCATCGTGTGAGGAGACTCGACTTGCACTACTATAGGAGCTGCTGTGGTCGGTGTAGGTGTAGTAGGTGCCGGCGTCTGGGCGTCGTCCTCAGACCATTCGTCATCTGCGTGCACTGTGCCCACCGCATCATCAACATCAACTTCCGACAGAGGAGACGTGATCTCGACATCTTGAGTCACACTTTGCTGTGCCGTAGCGGTGGAGTTGCTACTGGTGTTGGCCGCTGCATTGATCGTCGCCATTCCGATCTTCTGGACGAAAACACCATTGTCCCAGAGCTGCACGAAGTGGTCGGGGAAGAAGTCGCCCGCGTTCGGACCTAACCAGGTTAATTTATCGTTGGAGGAGCACCGATAGAGCATTTTTGACATGGTTAATCTGTCTACCTGGCGCCGCCGTCAAGCAAGTGAATACGACGGAAAATATCTGGCCAAGTACGGGTGCACGACTCAGAGAGCGAGCATCAGGCTCAATCACATTGTCGAGAGAGCCGAAGATATCCGTTTCCCGAATCAACATGACCTAGAACCTGTCTTTGAACTAGCGATTAGGCCCTATTGTCGATGGAGCGCGGACTTCGGAATTACCTCGGCCGAGAAGGGGTACGCCTTCGGTGGCATGCTAGAGAAGATGAGCCGTTGCCGGGGAACGCAAACGCATATACGGAGCAATTTGAACTCGTATGCACTGACGAAACCGGCGATACGCTCTTCGGCTTCTACCAGAACTACGCGGCACGACTCGAATTAGGGCGACAAGCCGCTGTCCGCGAAGTTGAAAGGGAATTTCGTTTCCGGCGACGAGATATGCAAGCCCGCCGCGCTACACTTCGTCAGGACCACAAGAGAGAGATCGAGCGCACTCGTGCACAACTTCTTCGCAATGAAGACCTGGAAGGAATCCGGCTACGAAAACAAGGCCTCGCAGAAAACTTCGTACAAGACCGCCTGGATAACCTTCGCGTAAATCACAGAGGCACACTACAACGGATGAAGGAGCGGCACAGCGCTGCGACGAAGCGGAAACGCCACACGTAAATGTACGTAGTATCCTTGAACAGCATCTCGTTGCCGCCGGGCAGATGCACTAACTAAATATACTTCCTCTTGCGTAGCTCTGTTGCGCTGGACAACATTGTCGGCACGTAGCCTTCACTCGCTCAGCCGAAGTGTCAACCGCAGAGACTTGCGCGACTCAAATTACCGGTACGAGAGACTTGCTACCGGTAATACCATCGGGTCTTCGGCCATTTTTAACCAATCATGCAAAGCGCCTAAACTAAATAAAAACTCTCAATATCTGAGACGGGCGCATAAAAACCCCGATGTAAGAAAGGGTTTTTGCCACTTTCTCAAAATCGCTGGGACGGGTCCACCTTGAGACGGGCGCGACAACAGCGATTGGTGGAGACAAAATATAGACCGGACTATGTTTAAATAGGCAATACCGGTATATTGTATAGTTCGGATTAGGCCTTACCGGTATATAGTATGAGCAATGTGTATACGGTATACTAAATACAGTATACGCACATTGGATTTATGTAGCTCAATGGAAGCACTCGCCGTGGATGATCGACTCAATCCAGTCACGACCAACCGGGAGACGCGAGTAGTAACTCGGGTATCCTGCCTTCTTGCAGTCGTCTCCCCAGCTGACCATACCAACCAGAACATCCCCCTCTGGGTGTTCAACGATCAGCGGCCCACCGTAGTCACCCGTGCAGGAATTCTGATTGCCAATGGGGCGTGAACACATTCTTGAATCGTCCACTGAAGTCACCTTGGAGCACTCTTCGTTACTCATCAACTGCACGTCTGCGCGTTGAAGCTCATGCGCAATTTGGCCTTGACCGCCAGTGTTATACCAGCCCAGTTTGGTAACAGTCTCGCCATCCTTGATGTCGGAGCTATCGCCGAACGGGATCGGCTTGAAGGAACTGGGTCTCTGCAGTTGGAGGATCACGTAGTCGTACGCGTACTGGGCGATTTCGGAGATGTTCGGGTGGCTCAGAATGGCCACAACCTTGATCTGCTCGCCATCTTCGGTGCCATTGTTGTAGTGAGAACCGATCGAAGCGTATCGGATGTCGGCGCCAATGGAGGCTCCTCCTGTGAGCACATGCGCCGGAGAGATGAGGATTCCGGCGGCGAAGTTGTTGTGCGTAGCGTTGTCCCGCAGACTGACAGTGTACGTCTTGGTTCCCTTTGGGACCGTACTGTTGGTGGTCGAGATGGTGCCACTGGAGACGTTTGCTGGCACGAGGTCGACCACCGAAACGTTGTGGTAGCTTGAGCCATCTTGAGCACTCGCTGTGACGCAGCTTAAGGCAACTAAGACAACGGATAGAAGCACGGATGCAAGCTTCATACTGTCGGGTGGAGAGTCTCACGCAGCAAAATACCAAATGATCAAGTGAGAAAGTGAGAAACAGCGAACAGCACATAGATTGGGGAAGGCACCCGGGCCACTCACAAGCAACTTCGTCCTTTAATCAACAATCAAATGAAACGTTATGTGATTACGTTTCATTTGATTGTTGATTGTTCAGGCGTGACGTGATTTGAGGAGCTGGACCAATTCGCCCTTGGTTTGCTGTTTTCGTCTGAGTGAAGCTTCACACAAGCAATGTTAATGCTGCATGTACATGTAGCCTTTGCAGAGATGACCTTGGCAACCAAGTTGGCTGGAATGGAAGGCGTGCTCGACCGAACACTGGCATTTACAACTCGGAAAGAAAAGATAAAATTACACGAGGCAGTTCGTTGATGGCAGATCCTATTATCAAAGCATATGAAGCATACCGAGAAGCTTTGAAGGGGATCAACTTCTCTAGTTCTTCGTATGCTATCGCGTGTCCCAACGGACCGAGCTCTTGCTTGCCGGAATGAATCGATTGCAATCCCCAGAACGAAACTTACTCCAATCCCAAGAGCATCAAATTTCAACGTCACTTCGGATTCATTCACGAACGGAACTCGCACTCCAAATGAGACCTGCCGCTGCCGTCGTTACCTTCGGTGCCATTGTTGCCAGCACTGCTACCGCCTACGAAGGTCATGTCGAACGTGAATTAATTCTCAGCGGAGAAGTCGTGCCCAGCGGTACCAAGACTTACGTTGCGGGACTGCGGCTTCACCAGGATTCTGACAGCTTGTGCGGTGGCTCCTCATTACGCCAACGCATGTACTCACTGCGTCGCATTGCACCGCGTACGCTCCTCATTGGGTGTCGATTGGTGAGCATTACCGCAATGGCACTCAAGTCGGCGAGCAGATCAAGATCGTGTCAATGATGAACCATCCGAACTACTCAGAGAACGTGCTGTACGCCGACGACTTCATGGTTGTTGAGCTCGAAAGACCCAGCAAATTCCAGCCTGTGAAGCTTGCAGCAGCCGACGACTCGGACTTCAAATCTGGGAAAATGGCGACTACAATGGGCTGGGGAACCGACTCGGAAGAGGGCCAAAATTTCTCCTACGAGCTGAAGCGCGTGGACGTCCTGTTGGCGAGTGACGAGGCCTGCAAGGCCTACGCCACTGTCGATTCGAGCATGGTGTGCGCCGGTGGCGTTGCTAATAGAGATTCCTGCACAGGCGACTCGGGTGGTCCGCTCATCGTTGAGAACGAGAACGGGGAGGACGTTCTGGTTGGTGTCACTAGTTGGGCAAAGGACGATACTTGCGGCCATGAAGGCTACTACGGTGTGTACTCCCGTGTGTCGAGCGTTCGTGCGTGGATCGACACTATAACGGGCGGAAGCGGATCCTGTCTACCATAGGCACACAAATGTTTAAAACTTTGACTTGCAAAATCTTTCAAGGTTTAAAAAACACAATACGTTTTAAGATTATTTTTCGAGGATGGAGATCCTTGCGCTGCTCCGACTGGCGCTGCACGTGGCTGCGGCGCTGCTGCTGACGTCCCGCAGCTCCCAATTAAGTTCTGCACTGCATCCGTTCCAGCGCGCGGTGGCCAACGACTGGGTGCGCCTTCTCTTCTACGTGGACGTGGTGAAGCAGATCCCCGGACGACTCGACGGTCGAGACGCTCCCCATTTCCTCCTGGAGACGGAGGAGGAGATCGCAGCCAACATCGACGACGAGTTCTTCGCTGGGGTTTCGCAGCTCGAGCCTCCGCTCTGCCGGTCGGCGCTCTGTTCACAATTGAAGAAACTCGCCAGCATATGCACGGGGCTGTGCGCAACTACTTTCAACTGTCGGAAGTAGCTCTGGACGCGTATTTGGTCTACGATAGCGACACGCAGCTACTTCTGCCCTCTCCACTGCTCACAGTGCGTACAGACATGGGCGAGGAACCTGTGGACGCGTTTTATAACATCACCAACGCCTCAACTAGTGAACAGTGGCCACCTGCTCTACGCTTAGGGAAAGAGGCAGCGAGACAACAGGAAACGAGGAGGTTCTTCGATGAATTGGACGCTATGGAACTGAAATTCGTAGTGGGTATGAAAAGGAAAGACAAAAGAGAAAAGATGCAGGAGAAACTCTATGAATGGACAGTGGTCATGCGCTACGACCTGCTGAATCAGGGACATTTAGAGGTGACGATGAACTATGATCTGGTGCATGTGCCATTGCTGGAGAGTGGGGGAGAGGAGACGAAGGAGAGGACATGCCGCCCGTACTGCTGGACACGAGTGTGAGGTTCAATTGGATCACGTTGGTGGTGATTTGTCTGTACCAAGGAGTGGAGTTCTCACTCAAGTGGGCTCATGTGAAGACAATAAGTGCTCAACATCCAGATCCTGTCGAGAAGAATCGGATCGTATTTGCGGTGAAGAGAGGGGCAGCCAAAGATTTCTGGTTCTGGTTTTCCCTCGCTGTTAATTTCGTGACTGTGGTGTGCTTGCTGGCTACCTGGCGACACGCCTACCGACTCTCGTTGAACGACACGCTGTGTTTTACATTCGCCTCTTGCTGTGCATTGCAGTGGGGCAGTCTGGTGCGATACCTGCAAGTGAATACACGCTTCCACATTCTTGGACTCACCCTTCAACGGGGGTTGCCTCGAGTGATGCAGTTTCTCGCCGGTGTTCTACCTATCTTTGTGGGATTTGTGCTGTTCGGGACCGTTATGTTCGGCGCGAAGGTGCCTAGGTTCCAAAGTGCGAGCTCTACAGCCACCACTCTGTTTTCCGTTGCGAACGGGGACGAGATCCATGACACGTTCAATGATGTCGCGTATACTCCGTGGATCGGACAGATATACGTGTATAGCTACATGATCCTGTTCAGCTACGTGGTGCTGATGGTGTGCATTGGTATTATCGAGGACGCCTTTTTCTCTGCTGTGTTCCCGGCTTCGTGGCCAACGCTCGATAAAAGGCAACACGAAGGGCAGAGCCAACAGACTCAATCTGCACAGGCTAGGAGACGATCGTGACCAACATGATCAGATGGAATAACGTTTTCGCCGTATTGATTTCACGCATTTGTGATAGTCCGCTATCACAAAACGATCACAAATGCAGCAGATGGTTAAAATTCCGGGTTATCGTGTTACTTTAAAAACACATTCATGCTCATGCTTAATTATTGTGCCGGAGAGTCGTAGACAGCGAGCACAAGTTTGCCGTAGTCTCCGCTAACTTCGCCCTGGATGCGGTCACGCAGGTCCTTGCCGTACGTCTTTTGTAAACGGGTCGGACGTCGCGCAGCACCAGGTGGTAGCGCACGAGCGCTGCGCTGAGCGCCTTCTCGTCTGTGCCGAAGCCCTTCATCGTGCTCTCGAACAGCTCCGAGAGCAGTACGAGCGGCTCCAACACCATACGCACAAGGAACAGCAGCGCATCCTCGGCATCGCCACCGAATTCCTTTTTCACTGCATGCACGATGCCGTGATTGTGCTTCTTCTCGTAAGCAGCGTTAACAGCTCGCAAATGCTGAGGTGGACTTGTCACCAGGATGTTAATGAACTC
Source organism: Phytophthora citricola (assembly GCA_007655245.1). NCBI lineage: Eukaryota > Oomycota > Peronosporomycetes > Peronosporales > Peronosporaceae > Phytophthora > Phytophthora citricola. Next base: position 1,226,634 of record VMRO01000049.1, read on the forward strand.
ATGCTCCTTCGTGCCCATGCGGCCCTCACCGGCTTTGTAAAGAGCCTCGGCATCTTCTTCCGCCTTCTCTGCAGTGTGGTACTCTGGGTTAAACTGCTCCAAAGGCGCCTGCAGCGAGGCCAGCACGGCCTTGCTAAGGTCGCCGCTGAGCTCACTGTCCATGACAGAGCCCAGGTCCTTGCCGTACTTGTCGAAGAACGTCTTCTTGAGGATTCCGATCTCTACGTTAGTGCGGCCCATGACGACGGGGTAGATGAGCTTCTCTTTGGTGCCCAGGCCCTTGGTGGCCTTGCGGAGGATGGCAGCCTCAGCCTCGGGCAGCGGACGGGCGATGAGCTGCAGCAAGTGGCCAAAGTCCCCGACGTCTCGGACTTCAGCACTTTCTTCAGGTCCTTGCCGAAGAGTTCTTTGTACCGCATTGAGATGAGGTAACGCTTATCCGAAGTCTTGGTGCCCAGAGCAGTGATAAGGCCTTCTTCGTCTGTGCCCAGACCCTCGCAGGCGTCGTGGATGGCCTGGCAGGCCTGGTCAATCTCCGGAGAGAAGTTGAGCGACGCGCCATTGTACACGGCGTGGTTTGCAGGCGGGTAAAGGTTCAGCATGACGAATATGCGGGGAGTGGAGAGACTTGTGCTCGAGGGGGGATTGTGGAATGACAGGCGAGGACGTCGACTACAGCAAGTTGCAGTGCAAGTACACTTGTGGAGGTCCAGATACTTTTGAATCGCCTGATATATGACCTCAAATTGAGTATTTTGGATAAGTTATATATTGAGACAGGATATAGCAGTGCTACCTTAAGTTTTTCCTCCCGTATTAACTAATAACCCTTCGAGAACTAGACTGATGCATGAAATTTACCCACACGCTGTGACATTGCGTTGTCTTGATTATCACGCGGCACAATTACGTTTTGACTCACCGGGTTCCGCTATTTTTGCCATTCAATAGCATTCGTACAAGTTGTAGCACACCACTACAGATCACATCACTACGCATTGCACGGACGGATATTGCATTGGATTATCGACAGATACTACATGTATTGCGTTACGCTTGTACCTTGAGGTCAATGGCGACGTTATCGCTGTCGCTGCTGCTTTCGCTCTGTTTCCTGGACTTCGTCGTCTTCATCTTGGCATTGGACGCCAGCGACGAACTACTGATGCTGGTGGTCGCCGGCACCATGAACAGCAGGAAGAGCGGGACGACCTTGGCCACGCTACGGATCGTCACGGCAACAGCGAGGCCCGTGAAGTTGCTTTTGGAGATCTGCAGGTAGTTGCACAGCCACGAACCGCCGTACGAGGCCACAGACCATGAGAAGTTGTAGATGGACATGAGCAGCGCGAACATGGTGCCCTCGATACCCGGCGGACAGATCTTGGCGCAGAGCACGAGCGACGGCATGTGCTTGAGGCGAGCTACCACGTCCGAGAGGATCTCGTCGCCGAAGATGAAGAACCGGTCACCAATGCCGAACGCAACATTCAGGCGTGAGACCAGCACAAACTCGGCAAACGATACGCAGGCGGAGGCAAGCTGAATGCGGAAGAACATACGGCGGAACGGCATGTCGCGGAAGTAAGCGTTGTACAGCGCAGTGGTGCCCAGCAGCGTGAAGCTGCCCACCGTGGAGATGAAGCCCAGGAAGGATTTGGAGAAGCCCAGCTCAGCGGTCTTGAAGCTGAACATGGCTTCACCCACACTGGGCGGAAGCGCATTCGACAGGAAGATCCACAGCATGGGACGCCAGCAAATTGGGTCCACCACCACAGATGCGAGGGCTCGGCACTGGTCCTGCACGGTTTGGAAGAAGCTGAGATCTCCTGGGGGCACGTACTTTTCCTCTGGAATCTTGATGGAGATCAGCACCACGCACAACGGACCCACAGCGGAGAGGAAGAACACGCCAAGCGGGCCGAATGTGTTCAGTGCATACCCCGACACCATCGAACCAAGGACAGAGCCAACTGAGAGCGAGATCCACGACAGCGTCTGCAGGTTGCCAGCCATGTCTTCGCGCTCACTGCGTGCTGCTTCCACGACTTTCCCATCAATAACCACGTCACAGAACGCGATACCCAGACTGGCGACCACGAGTGCCACCAAAGCGCTCTCGTAGGTTGTGATGAGGCCAGGTGTTGAGAGCGCAAAGTAGGCGGCGGCCGAGATGGCGCTGAAAATGAGCAGGTACGACTTGCGGCGCGTGCCCCAGATGGGGACACTGTCTGACAGTATTCCATACAACGGTTTAATGATCCACGGGATAGCGGCAGTGGCTCGCAGGGACTCGGACTGAGCCGGGGGCAGTGCCAGCGTCTCGTTCAGGTAGTAGCTCGTGCCCAGAGAGCAGAGTGTGCTGCGGATGCCCTGCGTGAAGTAGACGAAGAAAATCTGGAGCAATAGCGCGTCGCCGAATTGTAGACGCATCGATTTCCACCAGTGGACAACAGCCTGAGCGCTGGAGAGCGCTGGCGACGATTTTTGTCCTTTTCGGGGTGGAGGACACCGAGTAATCGTCGTCTGCGGAGCTGTCCAAGGTGCTGGCTACGCTGGGGCTGCTGGTGCCACTCTCCACATCGGAGGAAGCGTCCGTCTTCTTGTTGCGTCCGCGGATGCCATCGCTGCGGTCTGCAGAGGAATCCGCCATCGTGTCGCCCGAGGATAGATAATCTGGGAATGCCTGACGCACATCGAGCCAGATTGAGAGTCGCCTCGGCCAATCAGAGAATTTTACTTAAGTTTTTGCTGGAAGTACGCGATTATTACGAAGCTTCAAAGAAAAACAGTGTTTAAAACACTAGCAACTATGGCAGACAAGTGCCGCTGCCTCTGGTGATGGTATCAATCCACGCTCGCGCGATTGATACGCGCGAGTAGACCCCATAGTAACCTTTGCGCCCACAGGTGTCGTCCTTGACCCAGCTGACCACGCCAACCAGCACGTCCTCCCCGTTCTCGTTCTCAACGATGAGCGGACCACCCGAGTCGCCCGTGCAGCCATCTCTATTGGCAACACCACCGGCGCACACCAAACTCGAGTCGACGGTAGCGTAAGCCTTACAGGCCTCGTCACTCGCCAACGGGACGTCCACGCGCTTCAGCTCGTAGGAGAAATTTTGGCCCTCTTCCGAGTCGGTTCCCCAGCCCATTGTAGTCGCCATTTTCCCAGATTTGAAGTCCGAGTCGTCAGCTGCTGCAAGTTTCACAGGCTGGAATTTGCTAGGCCGTTCCAGCTCAATAGTCATGAAGTCAATCCGAGTACAGCCGGTTCTCTGAGTAGTTGGGGTGGTTCATCATCGACACGATCTAGCAGTCTTTCTAGCGCTTGGTGTCCTCCTCGTGCCGCAGTATCTTGAGCAGCAGCGAGTCTTCAGCGTCGTAGAGGCCCAGCAAAACAGATGAAAGGTAAGTTGCTTGTGTGTTACTCTGTGGAAACCAGAATGATATTAATTTCTTATCTTAGGAGGAAAGCCCAAGGCACAAAACCTCCTTTGACGTGTCCGGCCCCATCCATCAGGACGGATCACACGCCTTCCCCACCAATCCTGTTCCTGGACCGATGGGCCTTGACATGAGCGAGAGTTCTCGACTCCAGAGCTCTCAGCTCCATACGATCTTGATCTGTTCGCCGACTTGAGTCCCGTTACGGTAATGGTCGCCAATGGAAACCCAGCGGAACTTGTACACTACGCAATGTGAGCCAGTGAGAACATGAGTGGGGCTGATGAGAGTGTCTCCACACAAACTATCGTTTCCTTGACTAGTCGCCGTAGCAAATTAGGGGCAACTCGGTCCTTGGTATTGGTGTGGTGGTTGAGGAATCGCCCTTTAACGTGATCCTGAAGGGATAAGGTGAAAGCCCCCATAACGGCTTGATGACAAGATCTCCACTAGCGATCGTGGACATGACGGGGGCCGCTGATGATGTCCGACGCGAGGGATACTACGGATTCCTTATACAAGCGTGTGTACTGCTTGAACGTGTCCGAAATCCAGCGACCGTGAAATTGAATCGTGAGGCTGTCGACACCGGCACGGCACATGTGCGTGGCGCCGCCAGCCCTTAGCTAGTGCGCGCTGAATTTGTTCGGGTCATTTCCAGCGCGCGTGGCCGCTTGCCGTATTGTCCTGGATAGGCATGCTGCTGACACGCACGCGGAACGGTTCACGTCGGCCATGTATACAGCCGCCGGGATGTTCGGGGTAGTGACCCTCTCGACTTCAGCAGGCAGAGCGCACCAAACGCTGGGCAGAGAAACTGGTGACCAGAACGGTTCAACACGCGAAGTGTTGGGTCGCCATGTTGGTTCGTCTTCGATCCAGTCAGACGAATGTGCACTTCTACAGCCGTGCGTGCTGATGTCGTCGGCTTGCCGTTAGAATCCATGACCGCGATGTCGCCCGCTTTCAGGGCGAATCCTGCAAACGTTTTCCCTTCTTTTGAAGCGATCTCGGATCGCCGGAGAAGAAAGAAGAAGGCCAGGCACAGCCCCCCAAGAGCTTGGTCTGAAGGCAGCTCCATGTTGAGGGATGCGAAGCAAGGCTCAAGGTGGTGGATGGAAACAGGAGCCTTGTGCCGAACGGGGTTGTCGAGGCGACGGATTCCCTACAAGAGCATGCGAATCTGTGGGTGGCCGCACGGGAAATCCAGCCCAGCGGCTGTGAAGAAATGTCGAATACCTGTCAAAGTAGCGAATATGGTGGCGCTGCGGACCCCGTGGCCGGAGCCGTAGTCGTTGCGAAAGCCGAGTAAAACGAAATCCGTAATCTGCTGGATCCAGTCGTTCAAGGAGGAAGTGGCGAGAGTCGGTGAAATGCATCGGCGGCCACACCAGTCATGCCATTTGCGCAGGGCCTTCAGATACTGGTCATACGTTGTTACTGCGACCGAATGTGCTCGGAGATGGAAATCCATATCGTTGTCAGATCGCTTGAAGCAATGCTGGGGACACCTGCACCCAGTCACACGTCAACGATGCAAATTGGTTAGCACTGACGGAAGAAGTGGAGCGCCGTGCGCCCGCATCCGCGATCGTGTTCTGAACCCCGGCGATGTGAGATGACGAAAATCGCAAGTTGTACTCGGCTTCCCATAAGCTGAATAATCGAATGACTGTTTGTGCTTGAGGATTCTTGGACACCATTTGGTTTTGCCAGCTCACGGCAGACATGTTGTCGATACGGAAGTGCACATGCACCGGCGGCGCTGTGGCGTTAGATCGGCGTCGAACGGCCCATGTCGTACCCCATGTGTGCACCGAAAACGCACATGGTAAAAGCTCCCTGCAGTTAATGTCGAAGCCGACGGATGGGTTGTCCTTAGAGTCGCGAATAAGATCATGTTCGGTGTCGTTGTAAGTGCGGTCGACTCGGCTGGAATAATGGCACAGATACCCGAATCTGATGCATCCATTTCGATGACGACCTCGGGTGGGGGTAGCGTGTTGAAATGGGTAAAGTGGACCCATTGAGAGGTACTGCCTTGAGTATATGCTGCCACCATAATAAATCATCGCGCATACTGGCTGTGATTGGAACCGTGCGCCATCGATGCAAGCCCCGCTCGTGTTGGCGCAGACGCTGCAAGAATGCCTGGGCAGGCCTGATGCAGGTGGCTACGTGACGTAGACTGCCGAGGAGCGATCGATATTCGGAGCGGCGGAGCGCGACGGATTGAGACGCGTTGTGTACCAGGCGCTCGGCCTTGACAACCTTAGATGCCGTCATCGACACGGTGCCAGCGGTGGAGTCGAAGATGAGTCCGAGTGCCTTCTGTCGCGTACTCCAACCCGTGAACTTGTCGTCATTGATGGCGGACGGGACGAGCACCAGCATCATGGCGTAACGGAGCGATTGCTCAATGTCAACGCAATTGGACCCTACGTCGGTGGCGACGTTGATGTGGTCACCCACCCAGTGGTAATTAAAGAAACCGGACGGGTTGAAGACGTTTGTAGTCTGACCGTGGATAAACGAGATGGCACCACCCACCGTTCCGTAGTTCCCAGGCGAACCGAACCAGCCGAAAGCGGCGGACATGTCGATTACGAGCGCTGTCGCGAGGAAGCCGGCCACCGAATAAGTGCACGCACTTGCTGTGGATACACACGTGCTGATATGCGGACGACACGTCACCAGCCTGCTCCTTAATGTCTGCTCCAGGGTGACGGCGCTGTTGGTCCACGATTCCGACGGAAATTGCGTCGCATTGTTCGAATTTGGACTGGAAGACCACGTCGGAGTCCGTGAAGGCGTTGAGCGATCTGTCCACGGAAATGACAAGTCGTGAATCACACGACCGGTTGTTTGGGGGTCACCGTCGCACTTGTCCACCACGCCGAACGTGTAACGGGGTTACATGTCAAGTGATGTTAATCACTTGTAACTCTAACAGTTAAGATAACTGTTAGAGGTTGGAAAGGGATCTCCGGTATTGGTGTGTGGGACACACCAATAGCTACATGGACGGGCCACCTCGATGGTTGGCTCGCATGCATTTACGCATGTTATTGGTAGAAACTTATGGATTTCTACCAATCAGTGCATGCCACAAGGGTAGGGGTTCTGTCAACCACACGTTGGCAGACCCTTTAGAAATAGATAAACAGATTTAGGAGGTTCGCTAATTGGCTTTTGCCTTATTCAATATCTGTTCTCATTTTACGGTATTTTGCAGTTTAATTGCTTATATTTGATTTATTTATACTTACTGAAGTAAGTATAATTAAATTAAGTCTAAACTAATTGCACGCTTCCTCATACACGTAAGCGCACGTGTACGCCACCTAGTGGGTCTAAGTAGACCCATTACATACCTTTTCCGAGAGTATCCGAATACTCTCGAAGAAGCCATCAGTCTTGCTATGCAATAAGAGTTTAGCCGGCGTCAAGCTAAACTCCATGCGAACGTGCCGAGGCCGGCGCGTCCTGCAGCAAAGACGGAGGTCCAGAGCCTATGTACCTCTTGAGCGCTACGACTGCTGGTCAACAGCAGCGTAATGGTGGCAAGGTACGATGTTACCGATGCGGTAACATTAGACACTGTGCACGCGAATGCACAGCGGCTGTGCAGGGGTCAGCGCCGCGATACTCAGTATCGTGGCGGGCGTTCAAAACACGCCAAGGACCAGTAGGCGCGGGGCGTTCTACTGGTAATGCAGTCGCGCGTGTCGAGCTTGGACACGTGTCAATGAGGACTGCTACCCCCAGCGAGAAGGTTTTTCGATGCAAGAAGCAAGATGACAAGCCAAGCCTTGTCATCCTGGATGTTATGTCGAAGAGAGTTAACTCTCTTCGTGCCCTAGTGGACTCGGGCGCGTCGAACAACTTTGTTCGACAGAAAAGTCTTCAAAGACTTGACTCCGAAGAGGCCGACACACCTCGCGGTGTGTTGGCGGTACGGCTGGCAACGGGTGCCACCGTAAGAACTGAGAAGCGCGTGGTCCGTGTGCGCTTCTCTTACAAACGAAGGACGTTTGTGGAAGATCTTATCGTCTTGGATCTAGACGATAAGTTCGACTTATTAGGCATGCCGTGGCTTGCACGGCATGACCCGGTGATCAACTGGGAGAAGCGTACGCTCGTACGCTTCAACAACATGGGCGCGACAGAGAGCGATGGCCCTGTCAGTGCCGCGCGTGCACCGGCCGGTGCATGCGACTCCCAGCTGAGGCAGCAGCGGCCACCGCTGCCACTGATCGCCGCTGGTGACCCTTGACGACTCCGGGAGTCGTTGAGAGAACATGTGTTTCGACTCAGAAATCTGAGTCTGAGCCGAAGGGTCGTCTGACTGATCACGTGAACAGTCACGTCAATGAAGGTCACCTGAATGAAGGTAGCCTGAGTGAAGGTCACTTGAGTGAAGGTCAAGTATTGGTATCAGTACCAATACCCATACCGGTATTCGCAGTTCGTAACCGAAGGTGGAGAACTGTCGCTTAGCCGTTTCGCGTCATGGGGCGGTTTTGCTACCGGTTTGTGGCGGTTTTCAACACAGTTATCAAATGACGCGAAACTCACTTGGAATTTGTATTGGGCTCCGGATCCGAAAACGCAAAAACTTGCTAAAAGCATTAAATAGTCAAATTCATCTACGCTATGATAACGACATAGCAGTATATCGGTAATGGTGTCCTGACGCTGATCACACGCAACGGCGTGACCCGAAAAGGAATCGTCAAGCTCGCGGTTCAGGTGTTGGAGTAATGTGCCTCAGTCGGACAAGCACTTTGCCGCACTGAAGACCTGCGAGATGCTGGAGTACGTGACAGGTTCGTGAGCTCGAACCAGGTGGAAAAGGGAACGGAAAAGTTTACCATCGGCTGTAGAAAAACCTTGGAGGAAGCCAGGGCGCACTACATGTACATGAACAAGAACTACCTGGACGTGGTCATGAATGTGGGCAAACTTAGGCTTCCTTTCATCATGGCGAAACAAACTGTTTAGACCTTTATCCATATTAGATATGCAAATTATTGTTACACGAAATTTTAACAAATTGTGCTGTTCTCATTGCTGCTCAACTTATCTGTTTGACAGAGTGCTCAGCACCTTCGGCAGACTCTACATGTACATCTACTGATACGATCCACGATACCTAAATCCTTAAACTTGAATTTCCACGGAGGAATGTTTCTAGCTGAAGTTCCAGCGATTTATACAATAGTCTTTAGTGGCGGCGGCACTTTGACAAGATAGTTCCCAGCCAGTAGCAGCTGACCGAGGCGCTTTCTCATTTGCGATTGTTTCGGTTGGTGAGCAAGTATCAAGGGAGCAGCACGACTTGGTAGGGACCTATGTGTTACAGACAACTAATAAGTTGCCTAACGTTGTTCAAATGGTTAAACCTGTACTATTGTGCATGTCGATGGATCAGCTGCGCCAGGTATTCGTAGGTGTGCACCCAGGCTTGAGCAAGTACATCCTACATTGCAATAATTGGGGAGATGCCGATATAACTAACATGCGTTGTGCCATTTCATGGTGATCTTTTCTTTTGCGAAGTACCTAAGTGAAAATTCTCAGTGGAAGTGGTGTGAATGGAAAACATGAGTTCGTTAAGAATCAACGTGGTGAAATAGCAGGATCCAGCGATGACAAGACGTAAATCCAGCTAAAGTTAATCAACTTTTACCTACCTCATCATGCTATCGCAGTCAAAGAGGCGCGCGTCGGCGACCCTACAGAACCTCCATATCCGCCTAAAGGAGGAGCTCATGAGAATTGAACATGCTCGCATCCCCCCTGAGTCCCGACGTGGCGCCGGATGTTCATATGGGCCCATGGAACAGATACAAACTTTCTTACCATTACGAGCCTCGGCCGGTGAGCCCCAACGCTTTTGTAATCAATGTTTATAAGTAACCTCCCACGCAACTATGACGCAACAGACAGTCCTTTGGTGTTCTCCTCGAGCGCTTCGCGCTTTATTACATCATTCGACGCTACATACCGGGGGGCTAGTTTCGCAATCACCATCAAGTGCTTGGGCTTCTATTGGCTTTTTACGTGGAGTCCATGGAGCCCTGAGGGCTTTGGCTTCGCGTACAGATTCTTGAACTTGCGGCGTAGCGAGTCAACGTCTCGCTCCGGTGTCCCCCTAGCGCGGTAGGCGTTGAACTGGACTGCTACTTGGTCCCACATATGGCGCCCGAGAGGCACGATCTCATCAACAAGTGTGCACAGAAGCATTTGATCTTGTAGACTGCAGCGGGGCTGCCGTAGCTTAGCGTCAGAGGAAGACGTTTACTCAAAGAGTATCAGTTAGTATCGATAACTGCCGTTCTTATACAAAGAACAAGTACAAGTCCATACAATAACTAGTTACGGACTCCAAGAGTCTATTAATCCCTTAAACAAGGCAACTAACTCTTCAGAGGCTAAATCTCAACTGTATTATCTCTTCTTATTTGTCCTAAACCTAAATGTAACAGATTTAGTATCTAGCATACTAAATCCTTATCTAAATGCAACGTGTGGCTCTGAGGCCATCTACGTATCTACTTAGTGTGTGACACACCTCTTATGTATCCAACATCAAATGTATCCATGTGTGACACACACCAACGTGTAACCCCATTACACTCTCCCCACCAAGCTGTGGATACGGGGTATCCACACTTCACTTTGTCCTCCGTTGAGGTATCGTTCCAACGAACGTGGTCGCTTCACATCACGTGGGCTTGAGAACATTTAAGCTCGCTGAGCTTGTTCTCCAACACACTCCGTGAATGGATCCCTGTATGGTCCCTGGCTACAAAGCGACTTGGTCCCTCGACCGACAACGGCCGACGGCCTCCTCGCCCAGTGAGTCTAGACTCTCAACAGCACCTAGTGCTTCCCCGGCCGACGACCCCTGTAGAGACTCTGCGGCGAGTTCACCCTTGGCTAAAGCCACCCTCTCGGTCACTGAGTATCACGCGGAACACCGTCGCCGACATCGTCACCTCCATATGAAGTCGCATTGCGAAAGGAGCCAAGAGGCCACGCCTCCGCCAAGCTCGTCCGGGCACGCGATCATCTCTTCGATGAATACGAAGAGGGAGAGCTCGACTACGAGTCTGACGTCAAGGAGTCTCATCGAGACGAAGAGGAGAAGTCGCTACTTCCTTCTTCTCCTCGACGCGCTATGCGCACGCCCAATCCGTTCCCTGAACGCAGCATGGGCCTATCGGCCGCAGGAGCTCTAAGTGAGCCACGCTATTCGTCACAGCGTAATGCCCGCGGACTCGTAGAGTCTGGTATGGTCACCAATCCTCTCGATGAGCCTCAAGACCGTCTGGTCAATGAAGGAGCGAGCACTGTGCGCTCGCAGCGCCCGTGACGCGGCCTCTTCTCCCTGCTCGCCGAGAGTATGGCTATGAGCCTCGCGATCCGAATGAGGCGGCTCGCCATGCTGCATCGCAGCCTTTATACGTCCACATGGTGGGGCCCGAGGCTCGGACGCAAGATGAGCAAGCGACTCGAGCTGTGCTCCGGGATCGATTCCTGACGCCCCAGGCGACGACTCCTGTGGAGTATCGTGAGAGACTTCGTCCCCAGTCTCAACGAGGCTCTGTACCGCAGATGCGGACTTATCCTCTCGTCCTCTATCCAGGCGAGACGAAGGAAGTCAATGAGACTCAGTTTGAGCAGTGGGTAGAGCGCTCACGGCGACCACCCTCGCTCTACGCCTTGAAGGCCAGCTTCTCGGAGCTCGACGCTCGCTTGGAGCGAAAACTCCGCTTCGAGTATGCCAAGCTGAAGGCGAAGCGTCAGCTACCCCTGGGTTCCGCGCCCGACCCCTTGGGTCCGTTCACCATGCTCCCTTGAGCCCTTCGAACCGCGAGCGCGGAGTGACAACCGTGGGCCAACACCGTACGCCTGGTGTTAGCCCAGGTGCCCCCGACCTATTGTCGGGAAGCGCGAGCCCTGCGGGCGCCTATGATCGTTCCGATCAAAAGCGTCCACGACGTCAGGGCAGTCTTACCTCAGTGGCACCTCAAACTCCCATGAATTCTCAGAGTGAGGGTAGCCACGCCACATTACCAGATACTAGTTATGCCCCTGACGACGACGTCGGGCGAGAATCCGTTCCACATGATAGGGTGGTTCCCATGCTCATCGAGCAAAGCAGGAGGAGGACGATGACGACCTAGATCCTCCTTCGGAGTGGGTAGAGCCGGTGAGGCATCTCCGTCAAGGCGTGGAGCCTCTACAAGACGATCACCGCCATGCGGCTGGCCAGATTGGCCGGATCTTCGATGAGATCGATCGTGTGGAGCAGCGCCTCGACTGGTGGACGCTCCCACGGGAGGTCTCGGACCAGATTGAGCGGAATGCTCAGCGCTTACAAGTGGCGGAGACGGCTGCTGCCACTCTCGAGTCACGTGTGACTCACCTGGAAGGCGTCGAGACTCGTCTCCAATCCGCGGAGCGGGCGATCTTGGAACTACGAGCCCAGCTCGATCTTCTTGTGCGCCTCCAGAGCCACGCTCCCCTCCGGGCCCTTGGCCTCGCGCGGAGCCAGCGCCGACACGCTCACCTGAGCTGGGTCCCGATAAGGCTTAAGCAAGCCCACGTAGAACACCGGGTATGTTCGCATCCTCTTTGGGAGGTCAAGCGTGTACGCAAGGCCCTTCTTGGCCACGACCTTAAACGGTCCAATGAAGCGAGGACGCAACTTGGTCTTAAAGACCGCAGACACTGCATGTGTAGGTAGGTTCTTAGCGTTTAATAAAACCAGGTCCCCGACCTCATAATTTTCAACATTGTCTCTGCCTTTAGCATCAGCGTGTTCCTTTTGTTTGTCTTGGCTCTCAGCCATAGCGTCACGTACATGTCGAAGGACACTCAGACGCGTGGACAAGTAGTCATCCACCTGGTTACGAACAGTGAGAGGGCTGACATCAGCAAGCCGCTCGGCTATCTCTCTCTCCCCCCTCAAGCCCTAAACCACGTGGTGGTGGCGTGAAAGGAACACGCGGGTTTGTCAAACCATTGACGTATAACGGCGTGAAGCCTGTGGAGGCGTGCACCGCGTTATTCAACGCAAATTCCACAAAGGGCAGCGTAGCGCTCTAACGCTTCGGCGTTTCTGCGCAGATGCTCCGGAGGATGTCCTCCACAACGCGATTCACGCGTTCCGTCTGACCGTCGGTCTGCGGATGGTCCGTCGTGGACATGTCCAGCTTGGTGCCAAGCACCTCGAACACTGAGAACCAGAACTTGCCCGTGAAGCGGGGTCTCGATCCGAGACAATCGACTCAGGGAGTCCATGTTGCCGGAAGACACGGTCCAGAAAGACTGTCGCAGTCGCTTTACCATCAATGGTATCTTGCACCGCCGCCATGTGAGCCATCTTGCTCAGCCGACCACGACACCCGTGTTGCCATCCGAGTCCTTTGGAAGGCCAAACACACAAAGTCCATACCCATGGATTGCCACAGCTCCGAGGGCACAGGCAGACTCGCCAGTGGCGCCGACGCATGCGGGGATGGTTTCACCCGCTGACACGTCTCACACGTGCGCACGTATGTGCTCACCCACTTATACATCTCGGTCCACCAGTAGTGAGTGCTCACAGAGCTGTAGGTCTTCTCCCGACCTAGGTGTCCGTCAAATGGCGTATCATGAGCCTCATAGATGATACAATACTTTAAATCCTCATCATGAGGGACAACCACCCGTGGAGGATCCTCAGGATCAGTACTGTAGTACAACAGGCCACCATCGAGCGAATATCGATGCAACCTCGCGCGCATGCGCGTCGACAGTTTACTGTCCGAGTTCTCAAACTCCTTGCTACCCAGAGCACGTAGCAAAGCTACACACGAACCGTCGTTAGCATTCGCGTTTGCGTATCTGATCCGTCAACGACGACGTCACCATCGTGATATGAGCAAGCTCATAGTCCGGTCGACGCGACAGCGCATCGGCGAGAGCATTCTGCCGGCCAGGCTTGTACTTCACCTCGAAGTTATACTCCGCAAAGAAGGAGAGCCATCGGGCCATCCTCTGGGACAGGTGAGGCGACTGCGTCGCAGTGCGTAGTGACGCATGATCCGTGTAGATCACGAATGGCTTGGAGCCGAGCAGGTGGACCCTGAATTTGACAAGAGCATACTTCATGGCAAGTATCTCCTTGTCGTGAACGGAATAGTTCTTCTCAGCAGCCTTCAGCTGGCGAGACTCAAACGCGATCACGCGTTCACGCCCGTCAGCGTCCTCCTGTAACAGGGCGCTGCCGATGGCAAAGTCCGACGCGTCACAGACGACACTGAAAGGACGATCAGGATCTGGCAGGGCTAGAATAGGGGCGTGAAGAAGGCTCTCCTTAACTGCCTCGAAGGCGTCACTCTCGCTAGAGCCCCAACGCCACTCTGCATCCTTCTTAAGGAGATTCGACAATGGCCTAGCCATATCCGCATAGTTTGTGCTGTACTTGTGCAAGTAGTTGGCCAGGCCCAACCACTTCCTTAAGTCCTTCTGGTTCATCGGAACCGGCCAATCCACAATGGCCTTGACCTTGGCGGGGTCCGCCCTAACGCCACGCTTCCCGATTAAGCACCCTAAGAAGGGAATCTCTTCGGCACCGAAGATGCACTTGTCTGCGTTAGCATACAGCTTGTTCGTGCGCATGCACTCAAGCACCGATCGCAAGTGGTCAATGTGGTTCTCCACATCTGACCTACCGTGCTCCACACGTGGACGAAGATGTCGTCAAAGTACGTCTGTGCGTACGCCCGGTGGGGCCTGAACAACTGCGTCACGAGACGATTGAACGTCGCTGGTGCGTTCGATAGCCCTTGGGGCATCTCCCAGAGCATACCGCTCGGAGTACTAACCGCCGTCAGCGGTATATCTTGTACTCGCATGAGCAACTGATAGTATCCATCGACCAAGTCGAGGGCACTGTACATCGTACAGCCCACCATGTTGTTCTGAAGAACATCCTTCCGAGGAATAGGCGTCTGCGCCGGGATCGTGGCTGCGTTTAGCTTGTTATAAGCATGAACAATGCGCCAGTTGCCGTTCGGCTTTCTGACACAGAATGTAGGCGTAGAGTGCGGAGACTTGCTCTCACGCACCATAACCACCGCATGCTTCACACGGAAGAAAGCGTCAATGACGTCACACTGCTCCATCAGCAAGGGCCACTGCCTCGTCACGCAGTATTTGGTTCCGGGAACCAGGTCAATCTCATGACGAACACCTCGGTCCGGAGGTAGACCCGAGGGTGGGTCCTTCGAGACCACATCTTGGTACTCCTTAATCAAAGGATAGAACGGATCCGACGGGTTCTTTAGGATCGCTGATCCACTGCGTGCGTTGAGCCCCTTCCTGGTGTCCTCAAGGACGGTTTCATCTAGGAGTGAGGTCGAGTTCAGCTCTTCCTCAGGTCGTATGACGACCACCTCCGCGAGGTCGCCTGCCTTCAGGGTGTCGCCGAACTCGGCCAGAGACATCTCGTCAAGCTCCAACAGAGCAGCCAAATCCAGCATACTCTCGAGAGTGACTTCGCCGTCAACCTCCCCAGTCACTCCATTAACGAGTGTGTATAGCTGCTCGCTATCACGTGGAGCTGCCTTGCTCGACACGTCAGGTGTCTCCTGCACCTCCTTTGACGCCTTGCGTCGTGCAGCAAGCGCTCGGCGCCGCTGCCGTCTCCGCATGGAGACCGTCCGCTTCGGTGAAGCCGGACTATCAACGCTCGTAGCGTTCCCAGGTATTGCCACCTCCTTCAGCTCGGTATGAGCTCCGGTGTCTTGACCGACACCCAGTGGGGTGCTGTCTGGTTCCCAGACCCCACTCAGTGGTTTACGTGCCACTCCACGTCCTTCCGTGAGAGGCTTAGCCTCCGGAAGCCTCGGCGTACAGCCGACCATGTCGTTCTTGACCTGCAGCGATGACTCATGCTCACGATGAACACCGCTCAGCGGTTTACGCGCCGCTCCGCTTACAGCCCGCGAGCTTCGCTCGGGACTCTCGTCCGTGACACACGCAGAGCCACCAGTTCCGACAAACCAATGCCCAGCATGTTGACCGCCTCGGTCCAGTGCTCGCGCCAATAGCGCTTCTGCTTCCTAGCGGAGATGGGTTCATAACTCGCCAATGCTCCACTAGGAGGAAAGCGCGTTGCGCCTAACGTTTTCGACTTCCAGTCGATCCATGGCTCGTGGCGCTCCAGCCATGCCATACCAAGGATGAGGTCATACCTCGAGTCCAGGTCTAAGACCAGGCAGCGTTCGACGCTGTCGAAGTCTAAGAACTTCACCCCAGGTTCACAGAAACCCGGGGCATCGTAACACGTGTGCCCGTCGGTAGACGGACAGTGACAATGTCACGCGAATGCGCTTTCAGCGCCTCAGCATATAGCTGACTCCCATCAACCGTGGAGCGCCGGGCATAATTACCCGACGCTCCTGAGTCGATCAATATCGTCCATGGCTTCTCAAAGCCCTTCACCGTCGCCTTCACGGCGAGCAAGCCCGGCTTGCAGACACGTTTCGTGTCAGGGAGCGTTGCTCCCTTCGGGGCTAGGCCCTGTCGTCCCCTCTCCTCCAGAGGCACCACAGAACGTAGTTCTTCCCCAGTAGGCCGCCCCGCGCCTACTAGTCGTGCGCGTTTCCCGAGCCGAACCGGAG
Source organism: Phytophthora citricola (assembly GCA_007655245.1). Lineage (NCBI taxonomy): Eukaryota > Oomycota > Peronosporomycetes > Peronosporales > Peronosporaceae > Phytophthora > Phytophthora citricola. The sequence goes on from VMRO01000049.1 coordinate 1,242,764, forward strand.
GGTTGGCTCGACGGAGCGCGGTCGCTTGAAGAAGTCTGGCGTTGGTTGCGCAGGGGCATGCCGGCCTTAGGTGTCGGGTGTCTCCACACGTAGCACCGGCGGATACCGCGACGCTGCTCTGCAGCACGACGCTCAGCTTCCTCATCTTCAGCATAGCTGATATCCATAGGCTCTGCCTCTCCCGAGGCACCCGCGCTTGACGCGCCCACTCGGGAAGACCTAAAGCTGTACTCAGCGTTAATGGTCGTGCTCACGGCAGCCTCAAACGAGGTGGGGTGAGTGCGGAAGACCTCCGTCCTGGCCACTCCCGTCCGCAGGCCCTCCATGAACACCGTAACGGTGACTGCCTCGGGCAGAGGGTCTGCCGCCATGCCGGCGATCAGGGTTCTCAGCTCTTGGACATAGTCCACTAGATCCTTCTTTCCTTGTCTGGTCGACAGGAAGCGTGACCTCACGCGGTACGCCTGATTAGGCGGGGCAAAGACTTGCGTGAGCTGCTGGCGCAGCGTCTCCCATGAGGGAAAGCCGCCTCCACAGACGTTCCGCACGTAAGTGCCCACACTTGCCCCCCAGCTTAGAGATAGCCAGCGCGACGCGCTGATGCTTTGTTTGGAGCATAGCTGAGCTCATAGCCATCTCGACCTCTCTGGTCCATAACAGGAGAAAACCTCCTGTTATGGACCAGAGAAGGTCTTTACGCTCACCAGGAGCGGTTTGGGTCTCAGACCCTCAGATGACGAGGCCATCGCAGCGGCCGTTGTGGCCGTCATCTTTTGCTGGATATGCTCCAGCAGAGCATTTTCATAGCTCGAAAAGGCTTCTAGCCGTTCGTTAATCACATCATGGCCTTGTGCCGCAAGGTGCGAGACGCCCTCAGGGCCCAACAGAGACATAAGCTTCTTGAGCCCGTCTTGTTGACTCGATGTCAAATGAGCAAAGTGCTCCATCCTTACAGAGGGGTCAGTCGAATTGACTCAGGTGTCAGATTGACTACAAGTGCTACCAAGTGCAGCGGGGCTGCCGTAGCTTAGCGTCAGAGGAAGACGTTTACTCAAAGAGTATCAGTTAGTATCGATAACTGCCGTTCTTATACAAAGAACAAGTACAAGTCCATACAATAACTAGTTACGGACTCCAAGAGTCTATTAATCCCTTAAACAAGGCAACTAACTCTTCAGAGGCTAAATCTCAACTGTATTATCTCTTCTTATTTGTCCTAAACCTAAATGTAACAGATTTAGTATCTAGCATACTAAATCCTTATCTAAATGCAACGTGTGGCTCTGAGGCCATCTACGTATCTACTTAGTGTGTGACACACCTCTTATGTATCCAACATCAAATGTATCCATGTGTGACACACACCAACGTGTAACCCCATTACATAGACTGTAATTGACATAACCCACACGACGCCCTCTCTCAAAAAACGAAGTCATTAGAGTGGGAACGTAGCTACAGTCACGCGCAGCTTACGCCAGCCATGATCCCGGTATTTGGCAGCACAAACGAAGCAGGGCTGTATTGACTGGGAGGAGAAAAGGTAAATGACACTACTATAGACCCGTTAGTTAGATTTGAATTTCTGCATACAACTCAGCGTTAAACGTACCGAACAGCCCCTTCTTTCTTGCGCAACACGACTGGCCTGCGCTTCTGTGCGTGATTTTTGAAATGAATAGCACGAATTCGCGCGCACACACTCAAACGCCATAATTCAACCGATGTTTTCTAGTTAGAGGTGGCTTTCATTCCTATACTGAATGCAAGTCGTTTGTTTGGTCCTGTTGCAGGTTAAGGGGGATAAACAGGTGATAAAATAATTGTTTGGTCCGACCACTTTTGGTGGGACCAAACAATTCCGTTTTAATCACCTCGTTTAATGCACCCTTTAATGCGACAGATGTCACGTGATAAAACCGTTTTATGTAGGTTTTGGAAGGCACCCAGTGTTCCATTTGGGGGATTAATATCATTCTGGTTGGTGATTTGCTGCAGCTCCACTGGTAGGAGCAGATCCGCTGTACATTAAACCATGGAAAAAGGCGAAGTGCTCGGCATCTTCACTGACAGGGTATGAGCTGTGGCAAAAGTTCAAAAGTGTCGTGATTTTGGAAGAATCAGTGCGATTTAAGATTGATCTTGAATGGGGGCTGTTGACTTGCGCACCTGGGCGTTCGGACCCAAAGTTTGTTGATCTGATAAACTCTCGAGTACTACAGCGAGAGGAGGAGGAGGCTGAAGACGAAAGTGGCTGCAACCTGACAGATCGTCCCTACCTTTGTGACTCCAGACAACGCAACGCGCCAGGCAATCAACAACTTATACATTGCAACCACGGCAAAACAGTTGCTGGAAGGTCAATATCCAGTCCGTGTAGTGGCAAACTTTAAACAAAAGCATAATGGTCTCAGCCGGTCTGACATCCAATTAGTAATGCGGTTACCGGACAACAAGTTTGGTCGAATGGCGTCATTCTTAGATCTAATACCCGGTATGCCTGTGCAGATAACCCAGAATGTGCGGGCAGAGAAAATGGTTGCGCATGGAACGCTGGGGACGTTAGGAAAGATAATACTCCACCCTGGAGCATCATTTCGGTTGGTGCGGGACGATAGCACTGGTATCGTCGTCAAGATTCCCAGTGTTGCTCCACAATTCGTTGTTGTCCGGATTCCGAGAGGCCCTATGGCGATAGCAACATCGACTCGGATCTCTTCCCGCTATTTTATGACTGTGAGCCGTACAAGCCTTGCGATATATCACTGCTATTGAGGCCAAATGGAGAGCCGAGGTGTCTCTCTGTCAAAATTTCCCAGTTCCCATTGGTATGTGCTGTCGGCTCTACAATCTACAAGGTGCAAGGTGAAACGCTGAACGCAATGGTGGTAACCGAGTGGCGTTCTCAAACGGCAATTGCTAACAAGAAAGAGCAACCGTATCTTCTCGTGTCTCGTGTCACGTCAAGACACGCTTTCGCAACACTTGAACCGATAACACCGGACATTGTTGCCTGGGCCCACCCTTTTTATTTTATGCGGTTAACGCCGATTGCACTCAGAGCGAGCTAGTTCGGAGGTGTTAAACGAAGAAAGAAGGCTGGAGATACTATCTGAGAACACTGTGGCAGGAATGGAAGAATAGCATATAGCTACCATTCCTCGTTACATCCGTGTGGTGCGCTGAAGCCCAATTTTAAGCTGTAAAAGTAATTCCACGATGCTAGATGTCGACACGCTGACATGCGCGGTTACATTAAATTTAAAACTGTACTTGGTACAAATTTTGAAAATGTGTTCTATGTTCAGAATTTGCCCACAATTTACAGCACCGCACGTTCTGACTCTGGCATCTGCGGGAAATTTCCTGTAGCCACCATTATTCCATACGCCTAAGTGTCGTGGTGAAGCCTTGTTTTGTGGTATAGGAAAAAGAATTTGGGATGCTAGATCATTTTTACGATACCAATATGCTGAGAGGCGCACGGTTACACTTAAATGTAAAGTGTTTCTGGTACAAAATCTGTTAATCGGGCCAAAATTCGTCAATACTACCTGCGACGTTGCTCATCAACTTCAACTAACGGGTCTATCAATGATGGGTTGGACTGACAACGACGAAAACGCCACGCTAGCTGCGGTCATTTTGGCAACCAAGGAACAAGTGGTGGTCCTGTATTCTCAGCGGGCTTATCTGGTGAAATGGCATTGAAGCGAAGGGGTATCATAGCGTACAACACACAATTGGAGTCGAGCTCAGAGTCAGAGGCGGAGTGGCAACCAGGCTGTGTGTCCACGCTGTCGAACAAAACTGGAGATTCTAAGCCACGATCCCAGTCAAATTCCGGTGCTGGGTCTGTGCTCTGACGGAGAAACGGTGTCGTTCAAGTAAGCAGCCTATCGCTCCGACGAAGAAACAGTGATCTGGAAAGAAGTCATCTCGTAAGGAGAAACCAGGACCAAGAGTGGATGAATATGAAGTCAAAGCAGGTCCTCCAAAGAGATCAAGTCCTAGAATCGATGTAGGGCTCCAGAAGAAAAAACAGAGGTTGAAGTAGGCTATAGGCTATATTTCCAACCAGAGTGTAGCCAGTCGCTACTAGCCACCATTGGCCCACCAAGAGCTAAAATGTCGGAAATTGGAAGCATCCATCCATGTCGTGCATCTCTTCTTAAGATACAGGTAGGTACCAGACAGTCGTCAACTTAAGCGATCGCCCCGTGAAAATAGTTTAGGTTTTCCTCCCTGCTAGGCATCGCATTGATGGTAACGGTAAGCTGTTTGGATATCATAGTTCTTCGATACGATATGCAGATGGCAAGGTTCCTTGGTAACAAGAACTACAGAAATCAGGAACTGATGCTGCTCCTAAAGGCTTTCGTCGGTTGATGGCAAAATGCAAAGTGATTGATTTAGGTCCTTAGTTCGCAAACTCCTTGCTACCTCTAAGCCTACTGGATTCTCTACTGATACACTCTACTGGATTCTTTACTGGATACTGACTTACTTCAGCCAATCAGCGACTGCCACGTAGATCCCATCTTGTACCCACAATCTTGTACCCACGTGTCCCGTAATCCCCGTAGCGTAAACAGCGTCCCATCATCAGTGTCCCATCATGTGTGTCCCGTAAACACAGGAATGATTGCTGTGCTACTGAGTGAAGGTCATACCGGTATCCTACCGGTATACCGCAGCTGGTCGAGGCGTCTTCTTGACAACACTCCCACTCGACTCGACAGCTCTTGCACCTTGGATCCCGAGCTTGTTTCGAAGTACTTCAAACTGCACGGCAGTGATCGCCTTCGTCATGATGTCGGCCAGCATGTCGGTAGTCGAAACATACTGTAGCACCACTTGACCGTCTTCCACCTTCTCGCGCACGAAGTGGTAGCGAATGTCGATGTGCTTGGTGCGTTTGTGGAACTCGGGGTTCTTGGCCAGCGCGATGGAGCCTTGGTTGTCCTCGTAGATCTTGACAGGATCGTCGCTCTTCATCTCGCCGAGTTCACACAGAAACACCTTGAGCCACACTGCCTCTTGCGTAGCCTCCGATAGCGCCATGTACTCTGCTTCAGTAGACGATAGTGCCACCGTCCGCTGCTTCTTGCTTCTCCAGCTGATGCATCCGCCATTCATCATGAACGCGTAGCCGCTTGTACTCCGTCGAGACTCGATGTCACCAGCCCAGTCTGCGTCCGAGTAACCACACACGCTGAAAACGTCTTCGCGTGAGAACTCGAGTCCGTGCGTTGGTGTCGCCTGCAGATACCGCAGCACACGCTTGAGAGCTTACCAGTGCGTCGGACACGGATCAGCCGCAAACTGGCTCAGAACTCCTACTGCCGCAGCGAGGTCCGGACGTGTCGCGACCATCAGGTACATGATGCCGCCGACGGCGCTCGGTATGGCACGTTCTTCATGGTCTCTTCGTGCTTGCAGCCACCCTCGCACATGTTCTTGGTCAGCTTGAGTCCGGGGTCTTGCGGCGTCTTCACAGGCTTGCTGTCTTGCATGCCGAACTTGGTCAGGATGGACTTGAGAAACTTGGTCTGCCGCACCGTCACTTTTCCGGAGTCGCGGTCGTTCTTGATCTCCATCCCGAGGAAATACTCAAGCTCGCCGAGGTCCGTCATCTCAAACCGCTTGCTCAACGCGCGCTTGGTCGATTCCAACAGCTCGTCGTTGCTGCTGGCGAGGATCAGGTCGTCCACGTACAGCACCACGAAGATCATCTCTTGATCGTCCCTCTTGATGTAGACGCAGTGATCCGACTCGCGCTTCTTGAACCCCAGCTTGAGCATGAAGTCGTCGATGGTCTGGTTCCACATGCGCGGTGACTGCTTCAGTCCGTACAGCGACCGCTTGAGCTTGCATACGTGGTCCGGGTGGTCTTCGTCCACATAGCCATCCGGCTGTGCCATGTAGATGTCTTCGTCCAGCACACCGTTGAGGAACGCAGTCTTGACATCCATCTGGTGCAGCTTCAAACCATACTTGGCAGCTAGACTCAGTACAATCCGGATCGACGTGAACTTGGCCACTGGTGCAAAGGTCTCATCGTAGTCGATGCCATACTTCTGCGAAAATCCCTTGGCCACCAGTCGTGCCTTGAACCGCTCGATCTCTCCAGCTTGGTTTTCCTTGACTCGAAACACCCATCTACAGCCGATCGCCTTGCGTCCCTTCGGCAATGGTACGACATTCCATGTGTCGTTCTTGCGAAGTGACTCAACTTCCGAGTCGCAGGCCTCCTTCCACTTGACTGCGTCGCTGGATTCCATCGCCGACTTGAATGTGGTCGGCATTTCTCCCACTGAATCCACGACGTATGCAGCTTCGAAGTCTTGACTTTCTTGAGCCGCAGCAGACATCTCATCCAGAGTCTGGTGTCGACTCTGCCGCTTGGCACTCGGAACCTCCACGGCTTCCTCCAGTGACTGCGTCCGCGGGTGTCGCTTGCTGCTGGGCTTAAAACCTTCGTCCCGCGCAGCTTCTTCTTCTTCTTCGTTGTCGTCTTCATCCGACTGCGACGAATCTTCATCCGTCACCTCTTCGTCTCGAAGTTCCACAACAACTTCTTGATCGTAACTGCGTCTCCCACCGTCGAAGACGTCTTCCATGAACTGCGCGTCGCGGCTCACCAGTACGCGACCGCTCTCCAGTTCTTCAAACCGATACGCTTTTTCATGCTCCGAGTACCCCAGGAACCGACAGCGCACCGACCGAGCGTCGAACTTGGTGCGCTTCTCCTTCGGCACGTGTACGTACGCATGGCAACCGAACACTTTCAGGTTCGCCAGCAGCGGCTTCTTCCCGGTCCAGACTTGGTGTGGCGACTTGTCGTGGCTGATGGCACGCGTCGGACACCGGTTTCGGAGGAACGTTGCTGTCATCACCGCTTCACCCCAATACGACTTGGACAATCCGGCGTGCTCCAGCATGCAGCGCGCACACTCCACCAATGTCCGGTTCATCCGTTCTGCCACTCCGTTCAGCTGAGGCGTGTACGGCGGTGTGAACTTCTGCACGATCCCGCGGTCGCTGCAGAACTTGGCCATCGCACCGGAAGTGTACTCGCCACCGTTGTCGCTCCGGAGTGTCTTCACGCGCTTGCCGGTCTGGGTTTCAGCAAACGCCACAAACTCAGCAAACTTGGCAGCCACCTCGGACTTGTTCGGCAGCAGGTACACCACGCAGAAGTGCGACTTGTCATCGATGAACGTGACGAAGTAACGCTTCCCACTAAACGTTGGTGTCTGCATGGGACCGCACACATCGCTGTGAACCACCTCCAGCACTTGCTTCGCACGGTTCGGAGACGACTTCATGTAGCTCACTCGCGTTTGCTTGCCGAGTGAGCATCCGTCGCATAGCTCCCACTGCTTCACCAACGTCACGTCGATGCCAACACCGTAGCCCTTCTTGACGATGGCGTCTAGACTGCCATGGCTAATGTGACCAAGTCGAAGGTGCCAGAGGTACGACGTGGTGTCCCCTTGGCGATCCTTCGAACTTGCCGCATTGGCCTCGTCAGGCATCATCGGAGTCATGCACAGCTTGAACAGCCCTTTGCCCTCACGAGCGCCGAGCTGCCACTTGAGACCCTTCTTCTCCGCGAAGCACCCGTCGCTCTCGAAGGTGACTGGCCCGACGTCCTTGGTGAAGCGGCCGACCGAAAATAGGTTCCGCGACAACTTCGGGATATGCCACACATTCGTGAGCACACCCTTCTTGGTCCCCCTTGGAGTCTTCATCGACATCACAATCTCGCCGGTCCCCACCGCCTGAACCACACCGTCGTCCGCCAGATGCACGTCCACCGGAGCCATCTTCTTGTAGTTCCTCATGTACTTCTTGGAACTCGTCATGTGCTGCGTCGCACCCGAGTCGACCAGCCACACACCATTCGACTTGGAGGCACCCTTGTTGCCACCAACCGAGAAAAGGTAGTCACCAGGATCTTCTTCGTCCTGCGCGACGTTCGCACGCTGCAACCGATATCGCTCAGCGTCGTTCTGGACCCGCGAGGGACACTCCGCGATCCAATGTCCTTGTTTGCCGCAGTTGTGGCACGCCCCGGTCTTCTTCACCGGTCGGTCCCTGCGCTTGTTGTCTCTCGTCATGAACGCTTGACCTTGACCGTGCGCGGCTCCGTCGACGCCGCCACCTTGTTCCTTGCGCTTCATGTCTTCATGCAGGAGCCGAGACGTCACGAGTTCCCACGACAGCGAGTCCGACCTGGACTCCAACGCCGTTATCAGGAACTGGTACGACTCGCTCAGACTTCCAGAAGCGTGATCACCAAGTCGTCCTCGCTGACCGGAGCGCCAACCGCGTCGAGCTGCTCCGCCAGCGTCTTGACCTTGTTGATGTGCTCCAGCACATCATCACCTTCCGCCATCATCGTCGTGAAGAAACGTCGACGAAGAAAGAGCTTGTTGGCCAAACTCTTCTTCTCGAAGTGTCCTTCCAGTCTTGACCATGCATCATGCGCGTCCTTGGCCGAGCGAACCAGCGGCAGCTGCGAATCCTCCATCGCGAGACAGATGATCGCCAGCGCCTTTCGCGACTTCCTCTTGAACGTCGCTTGATCCGCCGTGGTCGTGCAGTGCTCCAGCTTCACTTCCCCACTCGTCACTTCCCACAGTTCGCGCTCCTCGAGCACCATCTGCATCTTGAACTTCCACGTGTGGAAGTTGGTTCCGTCGAACTTGTTGATGCGGGCGGTGGAGACTGGAGAGGCGTCCATGGCGAAGGCGTAGTCAGGGGTCTTGGTCAGGGAAGACGGGGCTTGGGCTCATAACCAAAAGGTGTGGTCGCTTGATGGCAAAATGCAAAGTGATTGATTTAGGTCCTTAGTTCGCAAACTCCTTGCTACCTCTAAGCCTACTGGATTCTCTACTGGATACACTCTACTGGATTCTTTACTGGATACTGACTTACTTCAGCCAATCAGCGACTGCCACGTAGATCCCATCTTGTACCCACAATCTTGTACCCACGTGTCCCGTAATCCCCGTAGCGTAAACAGCGTCCCATCATCAGTGTCCCATCATCAGCGTCCCGTAAACACAGGAATGATTGCTGTGCTACTGAGTGAAGGTCATACCGGTATCCTACCGGTATACCGCAGCTGGTCGAGGCGTCTTCTTGACAACACCACGTAGACCAGCACGAGCACGCAGTGACCGTCAACGATCTTGATGTAGAGGCATGGGTCGAACGCCGATACTTGGAAGCCGATGGAGCACACGAATTCGTCGAAGGTCTCGTTCCACACGCGCGAAGCTTGCTTGAGACCGTAGATCGCCTTCACCAATTCCAGGCAGTCGAAGTCACCGTCGAGATCAACACCTTCAGGAACCACGCAAAACACCAGCTCCTTCATGATCCCATACAGGAATGCAGTCACCACGTCGAGTTGGTCGAGGGGCCAGCCAAAATACTTGGCAATCGCGATCACCATGCGCAGCGTCACGTACTTGACGACGGGCGAAAACGTCTCCGTGTAGTCGATGCCGTACTTCTGCTTGAAACCCTTGGCCACGAGGCGCGCCTTGTACTTCTCGATCGAGCCGTCCGCTTTGCGCTTGATCTTGAACACCCACTTGGTGCCGATGGCGCGTTGTCCGTTAGGCAACTTGGCAGCACGAAACACACCACGAAGTCGCATCGACTCGAGCTCAGCACGAATTGCCTTGCGCCAGTGCACTTGGTCCGGGCCGTTCACCGCTTCTTGAAACGTCGTCGGCTCGGATAGATCGCCTGCTTCGACGGCATTGGCACTTGCACGCCAAAACACTGTTGGAGTCGAATCGTCATCTTCATCCCCATACTTTTCTTCTTCGTCTGCGTCTGCGTCTGCGTCTGCGTCTGCGTCTGCTCGGTGCGGAGAGGAGTAGTTCGGCGCACTTGCTTCTTCCAGTCCAGGTCGATGACGCACAGCTCGCGGTCTTCTGGCAGCTTCATCTTCGTCACTCGGGCGGCTCTTGCGCTTCCCTGCCTGCGTGTACTCCGTCTGGCGGGAACCATCATTGTCGATGTCGAGCGAGTCGAAGTCCAGGTCGTCGACATCTTCATCGGAAATCGTCGGCGAAAGTCCAAAGGCCGACTCATCGAAGTTGACATCGCGACTGATCACCACCTGCCCCGCCTCGATGTCATAAACTCGATACGCCTTGGACACTTCTTCGTAGCCGAGGAACAATCCGGCGCGAGCCTTGGGGTCCCACTTGAGTCGCTTTTCCTTCGGCGTCAGGATGTACGTCCGACAGCCGTACACACGCATGTGCTTCACACTCGGCTTGGACTTGTACACGATCTCGAACGGAGTCTTGTGCTCGATCTTGGGTGACGGCAGGCGGTTCTTCACGTAGATGGCCGTCATCGCCGCCTCAGCCCAGAAACACTTGTTCAACTTGGCGTGATGCAGCATGCTGCGGCCGATCGTGACGATAGTCCGGATGGCTCGCTCTGCCGTGCCGTTAGTCTGGTGCGCGTACGGAACCGTGGTTTGCTGCTCGATGCCTTCGTCTTCGTAGAAATCCTTGAGCGAGTTGGTCGCAAACTCACGAGCTCCGTCGTGCCGCACAAACTTGACCTTCTTGCCGAACTGCTTCTGCACCTTCATGATGTACGTCTTGATGCAGTCTTCGCTTTCCGACTTGGCACGCAGACAGAAACCCTTCATGCATCCGCTGGCTTCGTCCACGATAAGCAGCAGATACTTGCTGCCGCCAAGCGAGTTTTCCTCCATGGGTCCGCAGATGTCGAAGTGGAGCAACTCGAACGTGTCGTAACGACGCTTGTCACGGTTGCTTGGGAACGGTTTTGGACCATCTTCCCTTGCTGGCAACCACGACACAGACTTGGTCCGCTCGACTTGGAAGGTGCCTTCGCGTCCTTGATCATGTGGTTGTCGACCATCTTGCGAAGCACCTCAACCGGAGCGTGACCCATGCGCGCGTGCAGGTCGACAATCTTGCCACTGGTCGCCGCATTCGCCGATCGCTGAGACGTGCGAAGCCAGTAGAGGCCATCCACGAGATCCGCCGTCGCTACCACTTGGTTCGAGTCCTTGCGCGAAACGTGCATTTCGGTGCCGTCAAACACCACTTGGAAGTTTCCACTCTTGTTGATCTGCGGCACCGAGAGCAGATTCTTGCTCATGTTCGGTACGTACAGCGCGTTCTTGATCTCGATCTCGCGCTCGTCGCCGTTGGGCAGGACCACTTGTTCCACGATGGTCCCCACACCCATGATGGCCGCCTTGTTGCCGTCGGCCACCGAAAGTTCGCCTTCGTTCCGCTCAATCAAATGGGCGAACTTGGCCTTGTCGTTGCAGATGTGGTGCGTTGCGCCGCTGTCGACCGCCCACATCCCGGACACATTCTTGCCCGTCGAAACCCCACATTCCAGTGAAACCGCGAACGCTACTCGATCGTAGTCGTAGTCGTAGCCGTCGCTGTCGTTCCTCCACTGGATGTTGTTGGCCCCGCGTCCATTGCCATTGCCGCCGCGTCTTGGGCCCCGATTGCCATCTTTCTGCTTGGTCCAGCACTTGTCAACCGTGTGCCCCACTTTTCCGCAGTACGTACACTCGCGAGACTCTCGGTCGGTGTTGAACGCCTTGGCCGTGTTCTCCGTCTTCACCGTCGCTGTCTTCTCGCCTTGCCGCTTGATGTGCTCGTTCGTGAGTACCTTCACGACGTCTTGCGATCGCAGTTCAGCGCTGCTCATCTCCAAGTTCAGCACGACGTTCTCGTAGCTCTTGGGAGACTGCGCAACAAGCAGATCGCCACGTCCTCGTCCTCCATCTTGGCGCCGATGCTGCTGAGCTTGGCGCTGATGTTGAGGACTTCATTGCAATGATGCAAGACATTGCCGCCTTCCGACATCTCCATGCTGAAGAGTTGGCGCTTCAAGTAGATGCGACCAGCCTTCTGCGAACCACCGTACAGCGTCTTCAGGCGCGTCCACGCAACCCACGCTTCCTCGCAGTCGTCGACCACATGGTGGTAGTCCGCGTCCATGTGGAGCAACATCAGTCCGAACGCGATGTTGCTCGACTTGACGTAGTCGTCCTTGGCCCGCGAGTCCGTGAAGCTTGGCGTCGTCTCGCGGTTCACCACATGCCACGTCGACTTGGTCAGGAACACGCCACGCATGTAGCGGTTCCACGTCGCGTAGTTGTCCCCGTTGAACTTGTCAATGGAGACCTTGGTGGTGGCGTCGTGGGCAGAGGACATGGTGCTTGGGCTCATAACCTGATGGAAGGTATAGATCTTGGACACGAAGCTTGGACGAAGCGGAGGGAGGGACGTCGCAGACGGCGGGACCGGAGCGAAGACACTGAGGGTAGAATGAAGATTCGAAAGTGATTGAATTGTTGGAGCTTACACCCTACTGTTATAGACACGCGACCCTGCGTCCTATCACCTAGTGCATCTAATCAACCATCACTCACCGGTGTTCGTCCAATCATCCTACTCGTCTAATCATCGGTGGCGTAAACAACTTACCGTAATCACCATAATCAACGTGGGTTCGGATTGGACCGGTTCGGGTTAACCGGTTCACGGTTAATAACCGATACCAAACCGGTAACCCTCAATACCATTGCGTAAAGTTGGCTCCGCGTCCACGGCCGTTGCCATTGCCGCCGCGTCTTGGGCCCCGATTGCCATCTTTCTGCTTGGTCCAGCACTTGTCCACCGTGTGCCCCACTTTTCCGCAGTACGTACACTGGCGAGACTCTCGGTCGGTGTTGAACGCCTTGGCCGCGTTCTCCGTCTTCACCGTCGCCGTCTTCTCGCCTTGCCGCTTGATGTGCTCATTCGTCAGCACCTTCACGACGTCTTGCGATCGCAGTTCAGCGCTGCTCATCTCCAAGTTCAGCACGACGTTTTCGTAGCTCTTGGGAGACTGCGCAACAGGCAGATCGCCACGTCCTCGTCCTCCATCTTGGCGCCGATGCTGCTGAGCTTGGCGCTGATGTTGAGGACTTCATTGCAATGATGCAAGACATTGCCGCCTTCCGACATCTCCATGCTGAAGAGTTGGCGCTTCAAGTAGATGCGACCAGCCTTCTGCGAACCACCGTACAGCGTCTTCAGGCGCGTCCACGCAACCCACGCTTCCTCGCAGTCGTCGACCACATGGTGGTAGTCCGCGTCCATGTGGAGCAACATCAGTCCGAACGCGATGTTGCTCGACTTGAAGTACTCGTCCTTGGCCCGCGAGTCCGTGAAGCTTGGCGTCGTCTCGCGGTTCACCACATGCCACGTCGACTTGGTCAGGAACACGCCACGCATGTAGCGGTTCCACGTCGCGTAGTTGTCCCCGTTGAACTTGTCAATGGAGACCTTGGTGGTGGCGTCGTGGGCAGAGGACATGGTGCTTGGGCTCATAACCTGATGGAAGGTATAGATCTTGGACACGAAGCTTGGACGAAGCGGAGGGAGGGACGTCGCAGACGGCGGGACCGGAGCGAAGACACTTGAGGGGTAGAATGAAGATTCGAAAGTGATTGAATTGTTGGAGCTTACACCCTACTGTTATAGACACGCGACCCTGCGTCCTATCACCTAGTGCATCTAATCAACCATCACTCACCGGTGTTCGTCCAATCATCCTACTCGTCTAATCATCGGTGGCGTAAACAACTTACCGTAATCACCATAATCAACGTGGGTTCGGATTGGACCGGTTCGGGTTAACCGGTTCACGGTTAATAACCGATACCAAACCGGTAACCCTCAATACCATTGCGTAAAGTTGGCTCCGCGTCCACGGCCGTTGCCATTGCCGCCGCGTCTTGGGCCCCGATTGCCATCTTTCTGCTTGGTCCAGCACTTGTCCACCGTGTGCCCCACTTTTCCGCAGTACGTACACTGGCGAGACTCTCGGTCGGTGTTGAACGCCTTGGCCGCGTTCTCCGTCTTCACCGTCGCCGTCTTCTCGCCTTGCCGCTTGATGTGCTCATTCGTCAGCACCTTCACGACGTCTTGCGATCGCAGTTCAGCGCTGCTCATCTCCAAGTTCAGCACGACGTTTTCGTAGCTCTTGGGGAGACTGCGCAACAGGCAGATCGCCACGTCCTCGTCCTCCATCTTGGCGCCGATGCTGCTGAGCTTGGCGCTGATGTTGAGGACCTCGCTGCAATGATGCAACACATTGCCGCCTTCCGACATCTCCATGCTGAAGAGTTGGCGCTTCAAGTAGATGCGACCAGCCTTCTGCGAACCACCGTACAGCGTCTTCAGGCGCGTCCACGCAACCCACGCTTCCTCGCAGTCGTCGACCACATGGTGGTAGTCCGCGTCCATGTGGAGCAACATCAGTCCGAACGCGATGTTGCTCGACTTGATGTACTCGTCCTTGGCCCGCGAGTCCGTGAAGCTTGGCGTCGTCTCGCGGTTCACCACATGCCACGTCGACTTGGTCAGGAACACGCCACGCATGTAGCGGTTCCACGTCGCGTAGTTGTCCCCGTTGAACTTGTCAATGGAGACCTTGGTGGTGGCGTCGTGGGCAGAGGACATGGTGCTTGGGCTCATAACCTGATGGAAGGTATAGATCTTGGACACGAAGCTTGGACGAAGCGGAGGGAGGGACGTCGCAGACGGCGGGACCGGAGCGAAGACACTTGAGGGGTAGAATGAAGATTCGAAAGTGATTGAATTGTTGGAGCTTACACCCTACTGTTATAGACACGCGACCCTGCGTCCTATCACCTAGTGCATCTAATCAACCATCACTCACCGGTGTTCGTCCAATCATCCTACTCGTCTAATCATCGGTGGCGTAAACAACTTACCGTAATCACCATAATCAACGTGGGTTCGGATTGGACCGGTTCGGGTTAACCGGTTCACGGTTAATAACCGATACCAAACCGGTAACCCTCAATACCATTGCGTAAAGTTGGCTCCGCGTCCACGGCCGTTGCCATTGCCGCCGCGTCTTGGGCCCCGATTGCCATCTTTCTGCTTGGTCCAGCACTTGTCCACCGTGTGCCCCACTTTTCCGCAGTACGTACACTGGCGAGACTCTCGGTCGGTGTTGAACGCCTTGGCCGCGTTCTCCGTCTTCACCGTCGCCGTCTTCTCGCCTTGCCGCTTGATGTGCTCATTCGTCAGCACCTTCACGACGTCTTGCGATCGCAGTTCAGCGCTGCTCATCTCCAAGTTCAGCACGACGTTTTCGTAGCTCTTGGGGAGACTGCGCAACAGGCAGATCGCCACGTCCTCGTCCTCCATCTTGGCGCCGATGCTGCTGAGCTTGGCGCTGATGTTGAGGACCTCGCTGCAATGATGCAACACATTGCCGCCTTCCGACATCTCCATGCTGAAGAGTTGGCGCTTCAAGTAGATGCGACCAGCCTTCTGCGAACCACCGTACAGCGTCTTCAGGCGCGTCCACGCAACCCACGCTTCCTCGCAGTCGTCGACCACATGGTGGTAGTCCGCGTCCATGTGGAGCAACATCAGTCCGAACGCGATGTTGCTCGACTTGACGTAGTCGTCCTTGGCCCGCGAGTCCGTGAAGCTTGGCGTCGTCTCGCGGTTCACCACATGCCACGTCGACTTGGTCAGGAACACGCCACGCATGTAGCGGTTCCACGTCGCGTAGTTGTCCCCGTTGAACTTGTCAATGGAGACCTTGGTGGTGGCGTCGTGGGCAGAGGACATGGTGCTTGGGCTCATAACCTGATGGAAGGTATAGATCTTGGACACGAAGCTTGGACGAAGCGGAGGGAGGGACGTCGCAGACGGCGGGACCGGAGCGAAGACACTTGAGGGGTAGAATGAAGATTCGAAAGTGATTGAATTGTTGGAGCTTACACCCTACTGTTATAGACACGCGACCCTGCGTCCTATCACCTAGTGCATCTAATCAACCATCACTCACCGGTGTTCGTCCAATCATCCTACTCGTCTAATCATCGGTGGCGTAAACAACTTACCGTAATCACCATAATCAACGTGGGTTCGGATTGGACCGGTTCGGGTTAACCGGTTCACGGTTAATAACCGATACCAAACCGGTAACCCTCAATACCATTGCGTAAAGTTGGCTCCGCGTCCACGGCCGTTGCCATTGCCGCCGCGTCTTGGGCCCCGATTGCCATCTTTCTGCTTGGTCCAGCACTTGTCCACCGTGTGCCCCACTTTTCCGCAGTACGTACACTGGCGAGACTCTCGGTCGGTGTTGAACGCCTTGGCCGTGTTCTCCGTCTTCACCGTCGCTGTCTTCTCGCCTTGCCGCTTGATGTGCTCGTTCGTGAGTACCTTCACGACGTCTTGCGATCGCAGTTCAGCGCTGCTCATCTCCAAGTTCAGCACGACGTTCTCGTAGCTCTTGGGGAGACTGCGCAACAGGCAGATCGCCACGTCCTCGTCCTCCATCTTGACACCGATGCTGCTGAGCTTGGCGCTGATGTTGAGGACCTCGCTGCAATGATGCAACACATTGCCGCCTTCCGACATCTCCATGCTGAAGAGTTGGCGCTTCAAGTAGATGCGACCAGCCTTCTGCGAACCACCGTACAGCGTCTTCAGGCGCGTCCACGCAACCCACGCTTCCTCGCAGTCGTCGACCACATGGTGGTAGTCCGCGTCCATGTGGAGCAACATCAGTCCGAACGCGATGTTGCTCGACTTGACGTAGTCGTCCTTGGCCCGCGAGTCCGTGAAGCTTGGCGTCGTCTCGCGGTTCACCACATGCCACATCGACTTGGTCAGGAACACGCCACGCATGTAGCGGTTCCACGTCGCGTAGTTGTCCCCGTTGAACTTGTCAATGGAGACCTTGGTCGAGGCGTCTTGCGCAGAGGACATGGTGCTTGGGCTCATAACCTGATGGAAGGTATGGTTCTTGGACACGAAGCTTGGACGAAGCGGAGGGAGGGACGTCGCAGACGGCGGGACCGGAGCGAAGACACTTGAGGGGTAGAATGAAGATTCGAAAGTGATTGAATTGTTGGAGCTTACACCCTACTGTTATAGACACGCGACCCTGCGTCCTATCACCTAGTGCATCTAATCAACCATCACTCACCGGTGTTCGTCCAATCATCCTACTCGTCTAATCATCGGTGGCGTAAACAACTTACCGTAATCACCATAATCAACGTGGGTTCGGATTGGACCGGTTCGGGTTAACCGGTTCACGGTTAATAACCGATACCAAACCGGTAACCCTCAATACCATTGCGTAAAGTTGGCTCCGCGTCCACGGCCGTTGCCATTGCCGCCGCGTCTTGGGCCCCGATTGCCATCTTTCTGCTTGGTCCAGCACTTGTCCACCGTGTGCCCCACTTTTCCGCAGTACGTACACTGGCGAGACTCTCGGTCGGTGTTGAACGCCTTGGCCGCGTTCTCCGTCTTCACCGTCGCCGTCTTCTCGCCTTGCCGCTTGATATGCTCGTTCGTGAGTACCTTCACGACGTCTTGCGATCGCAGTTCAGCGCTGCTCATCTCCAAGTTCAGCACGACGTTTTCGTAGCTCTTGGGGAGACTGCGCAACAGGCAGATCGCCACGTCCTCGTCCTCCATCTTGGCGCCGATGCTGCTGAGCTTGGCGCTGATGTTGAGGACCTCGCTGCAATGATGCAACACATTGCCGCCTTCCGACATCTCCATGCTGAAGAGTTGGCGCTTCAAGTAGATGCGACCAGCCTTCTGCGAACCACCGTACAGCGTCTTCAGGCGCGTCCACGCAACCCACGCTTCCTCGCAGTCGTCGACCACATGGTGGTAGTCCGCGTCCATGTGGAGCAACATCAGTCCGAACGCGATGTTGCTCGACTTGACGTAGTCGTCCTTGGCCCGCGAGTCCGTGAAGCTTGGCGTCGTCTCGCGGTTCACCACATGCCACGTCGACTTGGTCAGGAACACGCCACGCATGTAGCGGTTCCACGTCGCGTAGTTGTCCCCGTTGAACTTGTCAATGGAGACCTTGGTGGTGGCGTCGTGGGCAGAGGACATGGTGCTTGGGCTCATAACCTGATGGAAGGTATAGATCTTGGACACGAAGCTTGGACGAAGCGGAGGGAGGGACGTCGCAGACGGCGGGACCGGAGCGAAGACACTGAGGGGTAGAATGAAGATTCGAAAGTGATTGAATTGTTGGAGCTTACACCCTACTGTTATAGACACGCGACCCTGCGTCCTATCACCTAGTGCATCTAATCAACCATCACTCACCGGTGTTCGTCCAATCATCCTACTCGTCTAATCATCGGTGGCGTAAACAACTTACCGTAATCACCATAATCAACGTGGGTTCGGATTGGACCGGTTCGGGTTAACCGGTTCACGGTTAATAACCGATACCAAACCGGTAACCCTCAATACCATTGCGTAAAGTTGGCTCCGCGTCCACGGCCGTTGCCATTGCCGCCGCGTCTTGGGCCCCGATTGCCATCTTTCTGCTTGGTCCAGCACTTGTCCACCGTGTGCCCCACTTTTCCGCAGTACGTACACTGGCGAGACTCTCGGTCGGTGTTGAACGCCTTGGCCGTGTTCTCCGTCTTCACCGTCGCTGTCTTCTCGCCTTGCCGCTTGATGTGCTCGTTCGTGAGTACCTTCACGACGTCTTGCGATCGCAGTTCAGCGCTGCTCATCTCCAAGTTCAGCACGACGTTCTCGTAGCTCTTGGGAGACTGCGCAACAGGCAGATCGCCACGTCCTCGTCCTCCATCTTGGCGCCGATGCTGCTGAGCTTGGCGCTGATGTTGAGGACCTCGCTGCAATGATGCAACACATTGCCGCCTTCCGACATCTCCATGCTGAAGAGTTGGCGCTTCAAGTAGATGCGACCAGCCTTCTGCGAACCACCGTACAGCGTCTTCAGGCGCGTCCACGCAACCCACGCTTCCTCGCAGTCGTCGACCACATGGTGGTAGTCCGCGTCCATGTGGAGCAACATCAGTCCGAACGCGATGTTGCTCGACTTGACGTAGTCGTCCTTGCCCCGCGAGTCCGTGAAGCTTGGCGTCGTCTCGCGGTTCACCACATGCCACGTCGACTTGGTCAGGAACACGCCACGCATGTAGCGGTTCCACGTCGCGTAGTTGTCCCTGCTGAACTTGTCAATGGAGACCTTGGTGGTGGCGTCGTGGGCAGAGGACATGGTGCTTGGGCTCATAACCTGATGGAAGGTATAGATCTTGGACACGAAGCTTGGACGAAGCGGAGGGAGGGACGTCGCAGACGGCGGGACCGGAGCGAAGACACTGAGGGGTAGAATGAAGATTCGAAAGTGATTGAATTGTTGGAGCTTACACCCTACTGTTATAGACACGCGACCCTGCGTCCTATCACCTAGTGCATCTAATCAACCATCACTCACCGGTGTTCGTCCAATCATCCTACTCGTCTAATCATCGGTGGCGTAAACAACTTACCGTAATCACCATAATCAACGTGGGTTCGGATTGGACCGGTTCGGGTTAACCGGTTCACGGTTAATAACCGATACCAAACCGGTAACCCTCAATACCATTGCGTAAAGTTGGCTCCGCGTCCACGGCCGTTGCCATTGCCGCCGCGTCTTGGGCCCCGATTGCCATCTTTCTGCTTGGTCCAGCACTTGTCCACCGTGTGCCCCACTTTTCCGCAGTACGTACACTGGCGAGACTCTCGGTCGGTGTTGAACGCCTTGGCCGTGTTCTCCGTCTTCACCGTCGCCGTCTTCTCGCCTTGCCGCTTGATGTGCTCATTCGTCAGCACCTTCACGACGTCTTGCGATCGCAGTTCAGCGCTGCTCATCTCCAAGTTCAGCACGACGTTCTCGTAGCTCTTGGGAGGCTGCGCAACAGGCAGATCGCCACGTCCTCGTCCTCCATCTTGGCGCCGATGCTGCTGAGCTTGGCGCTGATGTTGAGGACCTCGCTGCAATGATGCAACACATTGCCGCCTTCCGACATCTCCATGCTGAAGAGTTGGCGCTTCAAGTAGATGCGACCAGCCTTCTGCGAACCACCGTACAGCGTCTTCAGGCGCGTCCACGCAACCCACGCTTCCTCGCAGTCGTCGACCACATGGTGGTAGTCCGCGTCCATGTGGAGCAACATCAGTCCGAACGCGATGTTGCTCGACTTGACGTAGTCGTCCTTGGCCCGCGAGTCCGTGAAGCTTGGCGTCGTCTCGCGGTTCACCACATGCCACGTCGACTTGGTCAGGAACACGCCACGCATGTAGCGGTTCCACGTCGCGTAGTTGTCCCCGTTGAACTTGTCAATGGAGACCTTGGTGGTGGCGTCGTGGGCAGAGGACATGGTGCTTGGGCTCATAACCTGATGGAAGGTATAGATCTTGGACACGAAGCTTGGACGAAGCGGAGGGAGGGACGTCGCAGACGGCGGGACCGGAGCGAAGACACTGAGGGTAGAATGAAGATTCGAAAGTGATTGAATTGTTGGAGCTTACACCCTACTGTTATAGACACGCGACCCTGCGTCCTATCACCTAGTGCATCTAATCAACCATCACTCACCGGTGTTCGTCCAATCATCCTACTCGTCTAATCATCGGTGGCGTAAACAACTTACCGTAATCACCATAATCAACGTGGGTTCGGATTGGACCGGTTCGGGTTAACCGGTTCACGGTTAATAACCGATACCAAACCGGTAACCCTCAATACCATTGCGTAAAGTTGGCTCCGCGTCCACGGCCGTTGCCATTGCCGCCGCGTCTTGGGCCCCGATTGCCATCTTTCTGCTTGGTCCAGCACTTGTCCACCGTGTGCCCCACTTTTCCGCAGTACGTACACTGGCGAGACTCTCGGTCGGTGTTGAACGCCTTGGCCGCGTTCTCCGTCTTCACCGTCGCCGTCTTCTCGCCTTGCCGCTTGATGTGCTCATTCGTCAGCACCTTCACGACGTCTTGCGATCGCAGTTCAGCGCTGCTCATCTCCAAGTTCAGCACGACGTTCTCGTAGCTCTTGGGAGACTGCGCAACAGGCAGATCGCCACGTCCTCGTCCTCCATCTTGGCGCCGATGCTGCTGAGCTTGGCGCTGATGTTGAGGACCTCGCTGCAATGATGCAACACATTGCCGCCTTCCGACATCTCCATGCTGAAGAGTTGGCGCTTCAAGTAGATGCGACCAGCCTTCTGCGAACCACCGTACAGCGTCTTCAGGCGCGTCCACGCAACCCACGCTTCCTCGCAGTCGTCGACCACATGGTGGTAGTCCGCGTCCATGTGGAGCAACATCAGTCCGAACGCGATGTTGCTCGACTTGACGTAGTCGTCCTTGGCCCGCGAGTCCGTGAAGCTTGGCGTCGTCTCGCGGTTCACCACATGCCACGTCGACTTGGTCAGGAACACGCCACGCATGTAGCGGTTCCACGTCGCGTAGTTGTCCCCGTTGAACTTGTCAATGGAGACCTTGGTGGTGGCGTCGTGGGCAGAGGACATGGTGCTTGGGCTCATAACCTGATGGAAGGTATAGATCTTGGACACGAAGCTTGGACGAAGCGGAGGGAGGGACGTCGCAGACGGCGGGACCGGAGCGAAGACACTGAGGGTAGAATGAAGATTCGAAAGTGATTGAATTGTTGGAGCTTACACCCTACTGTTATAGACACGCGACCCTGCGTCCTATCACCTAGTGCATCTAATCAACCATCACTCACCGGTGTTCGTCCAATCATCCTACTCGTCTAATCATCGGTGGCGTAAACAACTTACCGTAATCACCATAATCAACGTGGGTTCGGATTGGACCGGTTCGGGTTAACCGGTTCACGGTTAATAACCGATACCAAACCGGTAACCCTCAATACCATTGCGTAAAGTTGGCTCCGCGTCCACGGCCGTTGCCATTGCCGCCGCGTCTTGGGCCCCGATTGCCATCTTTCTGCTTGGTCCAGCACTTGTCCACCGTGTGCCCCACTTTTCCGCAGTACGTACACTGGCGAGACTCTCGGTCGGTGTTGAACGCCTTGGCCGCGTTCTCCGTCTTCACCGTCGCCGTCTTCTCGCCTTGCCGCTTGATGTGCTCATTCGTCAGCACCTTCACGACGTCTTGCGATCGCAGTTCAGCGCTGCTCATCTCCAAGTTCAGCACGACGTTCTCGTAGCTCTGGGGGAGACTGCGCAACAGGCAGATCGCCACGTCCTCGTCCTCCATCTTGGCGCCGATGCTGCTGAGCTTGGCGCTGATGTTGAGGACCTCGCTGCAATGATGCAACACATTGCCGCCTTCCGACATCTCCATGCTGAAGAGTTGGCGCTTCAAGTAGATGCGACCAGCCTTCTGCGAACCACCGTACAGCGTCTTCAGGCGCGTCCACGCAACCCACGCTTCCTCGCAGTCGTCGACCACATGGTGGTAGTCCGCGTCCATGTGGAGCAACATCAGTCCGAACGCGATGTTGCTCGACTTGAAGTACTCGTCCTTGGCCCGCGAGTCCGTGAAGCTTGGCGTCGTCTCGCGGTTCACCACATGCCACGTCGACTTGGTCAGGAACACGCCACGCATGTAGCGGTTCCACGTCGCGTAGTTGTCCCCGTTGAACTTGTCAATGGAGACCTTGGTGGTGGCGTCGTGGGCAGAGGACATGGTGCTTGGGCTCATAACCTGATGGAAGGTATAGATCTTGGACACGAAGCTTGGACGAAGCGGAGGGAGGGACGTCGCAGACGGCGGGACCGGAGCGAACACTGAGGGTAGAATGAAGATTCGAAAGTGATTGAATTGTTGGAGCTTACACCCTACTGTTATAGACACGCGACCCTGCGTCCTATCACCTAGTGCATCTAATCAACCATCACTCACCGGTGTTCGTCCAATCATCCTACTCGTCTAATCATCGGTGGCGTAAACAACTTACCGTAATCACCATAATCAACGTGGGTTCGGATTGGACCGGTTCGGGTTAACCGGTTCACGGTTAATAACCGATACCAAACCGGTAACCCTCAATACCATTGCGTAAAGTTGGCTCCGCGTCCACGGCCGTTGCCATTGCCGCCGCGTCTTGGGCCCCGATTGCCATCTTTCTGCTTGGTCCAGCACTTGTCCACCGTGTGCCCCACTTTTCCGCAGTACGTACACTGGCGAGACTCTCGGTCGGTGTTGAACGCCTTGGCCGCGTTCTCCGTCTTCACCGTCGCCGTCTTCTCGCCTTGCCGCTTGATGTGCTCATTCGTCAGCACCTTCACGACGTCTTGCGATCGCAGTTCAGCGCTGCTCATCTCCAAGTTCAGCACGACGTTCTCGTAGCTCTTGGGGAGACTGCGCAACAGGCAGATCGCCACGTCCTCGTCCTCCATCTTGGCGCCGATGCTGCTGAGCTTGGCGCTGATGTTGAGGACCTCGCTGCAATGATGCAACACATTGCCGCCTTCCGACATCTCCATGCTGAAGAGTTGGCGCTTCAAGTAGATGCGACCAGCCTTCTGCGAACCACCGTACAGCGTCTTCAGGCGCGTCCACGCAACCCACGCTTCCTCGCAGTCGTCGACCACATGGTGGTAGTCCGCGTCCATGTGGAGCAACATCAGTCCGAACGCGATGTTGCTCGACTTGACGTAGTCGTCCTTGGCCCGCGAGTCCGTGAAGCTTGGCGTCGTCTCGCGGTTCACCACATGCCACGTCGACTTGGTCAGGAACACGCCACGCATGTAGCGGTTCCACGTCGCGTAGTTGTCCCCGTTGAACTTGTCAATGGAGACCTTGGTGGTGGCGTCGTGGGCAGAGGACATGGTGCTTGGGCTCATAACCTGATGGAAGGTATAGATCTTGGACACGAAGCTTGGACGAAGCGGAGGGAGGGA